>NADL03000602.1:0-1410728 GCA_002205965.3 Kappaphycus alvarezii
GTGGGCCAATCTTTCATGCCATGTCTTCAAAGAGGCTTTGTGCGCCGAATGAACCTCGTTACATGTGTCAAGCACATACAGCTCTCCTCGACTTGTGGCAGTAGCCACGATGCAGTCACTCCTCTTCACAGTGCACTTGTCACGAACGAACTCAACGTCAAATCCATTATCGACCATCTTACGTACAGAGATTAGGGAAAAAGCAAAGCTTGGAACGTGCAGCACATTGGTGAGCTTGCATGACTTTTGAACTCCGCTCACTAAAAGCGTAATGGGGACGGTCCCGACTCCAGCTACTACTGCACACGCTTTTGTTCCCATTTCTACGCGGCTGTTTGAGACCTCCCTGTAGTCGGAGAACAGTCTCTTGTCAAATGTCATGTGTGCGGAGCATCCAGAGTCGATAAGCCAAGTGTTTGAGGTTATGTTGATACCAGAGTTATCTACCTTGTTCATCAGACATATGTACTCGACTTCATTAATTTCCAGATCTTCTTGCTCTTGAGCAATCATCGCAGTAGGCTTCTGTGACTGTCTACGTAGGAACCGGTCAGGTGGCGGTGGTCGCCTTCCGTTGATGTCCTTTCCCCAGCAGCGGGCAGCGGAGTGTCCATTGTGACCACAGTTGGTGCATGTCAAAGTCGAAACACGCCTTGCCTCAGGGATGTGCCCAATAAGAGCAGACCTTGGCGGATTCTGCCTTCTAGTAAGCCTCATCGATGCACGTTGCTCCTCTTGGAGCAGGCGACTTTTTACATATTCTACTCCGAACGTGTTATCTTCGGATCCAAGAGCGTCAAGCGCTACAATGAGATTTTGAAACCTCTGCGGAAGACCATTGAGAACTGCCATAGCCATTTCCTTGTCATCAATGATGACTCCCATTGACTTTAAGCGAGCTGCTAGGTGTCGCACACGTCCTATGTATGGCAAAACTTTCTCATTGTCTAGCATGGTGACCGTGTAGAAGTCTCTCCGGGCCGCCAGCTTATTTAGTAATGTGTGGCGCTCAAAAACTTCCAAGATGGCGTCCCACATTTCTTTGGCTGTGACAGCATCTCTCACATGATCCAGGTGATCATCGGACAGCGACAGGCCGATGATGGCCCGGGCCTTTCGATCCCCTTGCTTCCATGCCTTGTAAGTGGAAGATTGTTCATCTTCAGGAACGGTGCCATCAGTAATATACTGTTCCACATCGCGAAGGGCCAACAGGAGCTGAATCTTCTGTTTCCACACGTAGAAATTGGTATCCGTGAGCTTTTCGATCTTCATCGATCCTCCTCCTTGATCTTCTCCGCTACTCATTGCAATATTCTAGAGGTGCTAATGTTCTGTTCGAAGATCCCAAGCCGGGGACCGATAGTCCCTTGTAGTGGCAAGCCCACCTCTATAAGAACACAGCACACGAAACTCTAGACTAAAGCAAAGGCCAAAGACGTCGCTTCAAACAAACAAATGGATCTCTTTAAATTCTCTGGGACAAAACTACTTTCAAGTGTTCCTTCCCGTTCTCGTGACGCTTGAGAACCTCGTGGGAATCGAACACTCTATCACAAGCAGTACACCTAGGGGTCTTTTTCTTGTTTTTCTCTCTAGTCCTATGACCCTTAGAATTGATGTGATCGTAGAATGTCTGTGCGCTATTGCAGCTAATATCACAGAGCTTGCAGTACCTCTTGTTCCTCGGCGGAACTCTTCGTTTAGCCTTTAGTTCCTTCTTGGCAACTCGATCGGCGAGGGCTTTAGCTTTCTTTGCCGAGAGGCGTTGAACTTTCTTTATTGGCTTATCCAGAGGTACTGACTTACGAGGGATCCTATACCTTTCCCTAGACGAGGGAAGCGCGAGCGTCTTCGGCGGCGGTCCTTCTGGTTCGAGTACTTCGATCGATTCCACAACTGTCCTCCCCACAGATGGCAAAGTCCTAACTGTCGCAGCCCTGGGCACTCGGGGCACCAGGGCTAATTCCGAGTCTAGCACAACCCCGCAAAAGCAGGCACAAAAGTGGAAGTGATCGTCAGTAACAGCTTTTGGGATTATGAGTCTTTAGACCAACCAAAAGGTGCAAAGAGAATCACTTCGATGTGCAAAGAAATGGAATTATTCAAATAGCTTACCGGAACGAGTAGACATAATCAAGAGACTGAGATAGACAAGAAAACAATGCAGCAACACACGGCGACTTACGGGGTTCAGAGAAAGAGACGGCGTTGAACTGGGCCCATAACCTAATGGGAATCGGAGAGGGTGAAGGACTTTGCTGGACGGATGAAGTTGCGGGCTTGGCTACCCAGAATTTACTCGGAACTCTAAAATCCTGGCCTTAAGTACAACCTACAACTACTTTCTAACTCACTGCGTCCACTAACAGAATCCCACAAACTGAGCCATTTGAGCGGATTTCAAGATCTTGGCCCGGTGATAACAGTCATTAGGGGCAAATTTGGAACTGCTTCCAAAGTTGACAAATTTGTGTAAATAGGTTGGCCCAATACACACATCAATACAGTACCTTATTTTGCAGACTTACCGGAAACGAATTCCCTTGTGCCAAAATAACGGACTCAATCCGTCATACGTAAAATAGAATCACATAACTGATTTTTGGATGCAGTCGGTCCAATCTTCATCATAATTACGAACCTCATACATATGATGGAATCACATAACTGATTTTTGGATGCAGTTGTACAAACCATCATAACTAGAAACCATACGTATGATGGAATCACATAACTGATTTTTGGATGCAGTTGTACAAACCAATATCATAACTAGAAACCACATACGTATGATGGAATCACATAACTGATTTTTGGATGCAGTGTAAAACCAATCATAACTAGAAACCTCATACATATGATGAAATCACATAACTGATTTTTGGATGCAGCTGGATAAAACCCGTAATCATAACTAGAAACCTCATACATATGATGAAACATAACTGATTTTTGGATGCAGCTGGATAAAACCAATATATAACTAGAAACCATACATATGATGAAATCACATAACCGATTTTTGGATGCAGCTGGATAAAACCCTTAATCATAACTAGAATCCTCATACATAATATAAAATCAAATACCTCTTTCTAGCAGTCATGACAGTATTGCCATAATTGATTCCTACTGTACAAACTCAGGTATAGTAAGGAGTACAGTACTTGGTATATTACGATGTACAGTGCGAAGTACAGTTCCTCATTTGGCACTAGTACAGTACGTGTACAACACTGCACAAAAAGGTTTCTACTCTTAGCTGTACCACGTGTACATCACATACACAACTGCCACCACGTACACGTATACATAGCTTTTCAGCATATCTCTCATACAGTATACTCATCATCCACTTATAGTACCCTACCCTACGTAAAATCACCCCATAAACAACATTTTGCCCTCTAAATCGCTGATCTCTCAAAATCGTACTTTCGTCCCTGGGAACTTTGGATTTCTTCCGGAATGCCTTAGCGCCACCCTTCATTCGACACGTGTGCATGTGTACACGTGGAACATGCCTCATGCCTCTTATGAGGTTTGGCACCGATGTAGGGTCATGTGATCGTCTTGCCAAATCAACAACACGAAATAGTCCAGAAGATACCGAATGTTACCTTATACTCTGCGAAAGTCACCACACTCTCAACATGGCACGAGAGATTGGCCCATGTAAGCAAAGAGGGCATTGCATCTATGATAAGGAACAATGTTGTAGACGGCGTGCATATCAGTGGCCAGAATGCATCCGAAGTATGCACATCATGCGTTCATGGAAAGGCTCATCGTTCTGCAGTGCCGAAGAAACGTACGACTGGTATAGCTGAAGCGATATTAGATCTTGTTCACAGTGACGTTTGTGGACCCATGGAGGTTCCTTCATTTGGAGGAGCACGCTACTTTGTGACTTTCACGGACGATCACTCCTCCTGGGTTACGGTCTACATGATGCAGCGAAAGTCAGAGGTTTTTGGACATTAAGACGGCATTTCTGAACGGTGATATGGAAGAGCACGTGTACATGGAGCCGCCTGATGGATTTAAGGACACCTCAATACTGAAGCATGTCTGCAAATTTCTGAAGGCCTTGTATGGTTTGAAACACCCACATAGGTGGTGGCACCAGAAAATCGATGATTTTCTTGTTGATCGGCTCAAGTTCAAAAGTATCACTAATGATCCGTGTGTTTATGTAAAAATGACCCGATCTCCGATTCAATGATTATCCTCCTGTATGTAGATGACTTGCTGCTTGCAGGAAAAACATAGAGGCTATTGCATGGATGAAGGGGGAGCTGAACCGCCGTTTTGAAATGAAAGATTTGAGGCAAGCGGGAATGGTTTTTGGGCTTGAAATTTCTCGCCGAAGACCCGAACGGTTCTTGTGTTTATCCCAGCCACGGTTTGACGGCAGCGTTCTAGAGCGATTTAGAAATGCAGAGTTGTAGACCTGTTCCAACTCCTGTTAATATAAACACTGACGAGTTGAACGTGGATCAGTCGGGCGATACGTGTAATGATGCTTGGACAGATGCTTCATACAGGAGCACTATTGGAGCTCTCCTATATTTGTCTGTTGGAAGACGACCTCATATATCTTATGCGGTGGGCAAACTTGCACGTTTTTGCGAGTAACCGAGAGAGAAGCATTGGTTAGCAGTAAAAGAGTGTTAAGGTATCTTGCTGGGACCAAAGATTTAGGTCTTGTGTTCCAAGGGAATGCTTAGCTGGACTTGTCTGCATATTGTGACTCGGACTGAGCCGGAGATGTGTCTGATCGCAAGTCGACGAAGTGGTTTCGTGTTTCGTATGGATGGAAGTGGGGTAAGTTGGTGCTCGCGAAAGCAAGTGGTTTTCGCAGCTTTGTCATGTGAGGCCAAAAACATTTCGTTAACTGCAGCAAGTAAAGAGGCAATATGGCTGAGACGTGTCGTTCGGGACATCCTTGAAACCTGGACATCGGTTGGCGTGAAAGCATTTGGATTTGATCATGCTACTACAATATGCAGCGATAACCAGGGGGCTGTGGAGCTTGCTCGAAACAACTAGGGCGAGTTCAGATGACAAAACTTGTTAGAATGATTGTAATGGGTAGGAAAGGGGATAATGAATTAATCCAAAAACAATGTGATCGAGGGGAGTCTTGAAAAAGCGAAAGAATTCGTGCGATCCCATGGTATTTAGTTGATGATTTCTAGTTACCGCCTGGCCACCTGTACACTTGTCGCCAAATCACGGCGCGTTTTATCTATTTTTCAGTCCACTTGGTATTCTGCCTTCTAATTGGCTGCTAGATACGACTCCTTACCACTCATATCGCTACAAGTGGCGATATCTGAGCTGATCATTGTGAAGCATTCTGACACTTGGCATGTTATGGTTGGTTGATGGTTTGTCTCTATTCTAGGCTCAAAATACTGTACCCCAGTGTGTCATACGTGTCCTGTCCCTTATTTAACATACGTGTACTGTCTCCTCTCTGTATTTATCCTATAGTTCCCTGGACTGGCTGCATACGGCTTACACTATACACACTATGATGATGAGTTGCGATAGGGAAGGCTGGTGGGGGAGAGGATGAAACTGCGGGCTTAGCTACCCAGAATTTACTTGGTGCTCGAAAACTTCGACCTTAAGTACATTCTAAAACTACTCGCTACTTCATTTCCTCCATTTTCAAAATCCCATAAACCAAACCATTTGGGCAAGTTGAAAGATATTGGCCCAGCAAAAACGTTCTTTGAGTCCATTTTCGAACTGCTTCCAAAGCTGCCAAATTTGCATAAAACAAACTGGCCCACTAGACACATGAATGCAGTGCCTTATTTCCGCAGCCTGTCGGCACCGAATTTGCTTGGGCCATAATAACGTACTCAAACCCTCATACAAATCATAGAATATGGTAAATGTTCTAAGATGCAGCCGGAGGGTGTAGCCAGGCACGTAAAAGTAACTAGAAACCTCATACATATTATAGAATCAAGAATCGCTTCCATAATGCAGCCGGAGGATGCAGCCGGGGGCAGGGAATCATATCTAGGATCCTCATACACATTATAGAATCAAGAGTCGCTTCCATAATGCAGCCGGAGGATGCAGCCGGGTGCATAGAATCATAACTAGAATCCTCATACACATTATAGAATCAAGAGTCGCTTCCATAATGCAGCCGGAGGATGGAACCGACAGTGCAGTGGTGGAATGCAGTCGTGGATGCAGCCAGGGAGTGTAGTAGTGGAATGCAGCCGGCGGATGCAGCCTGCTATCTACTGTACGTTCAATCAACGGAGCGGTGTAATTATGACAACGATTCGCATAACCACCCCTTACTGTATGAATTCAAGTACAGTACGAAGTACAATACAAAGTACAGTACGAAGTATAGTACGAAGTACAGGACGAAGTATAGTACGAAGTACAGTACGAAGTACAGTTCCACAACTGACAATAGTACAACACGTGGACACCACTGAACCAATAGTTTCTACGCTTTTCTGTACCACGTGTACATCGCATACACAATGCCAACCTGTACACGTGTATATGTCTTATTCAGCACAGCTCCCATACACTACATTCCTCACACCCTTACAGCACATATCCCTACGTAAAGGGACCCCTAAACAACATTTTGACCTCTAAAATAGCTCATAAATAACCGTTATATCCATACTGCCTTTGAACAACTAAAACCAGCCAAGGAACCTCTACAACACCTGACACGTGTACATCCTGGGCCAATAGAATTGCAGTATTGTCCCTGTCAGCGAATAGGGTTAAAGCAGGCAATTCTTAGCCTAGGCATTATGGGCCAAGTTCCACTTGTCAACAATTATGCAAAATTTGCATTTTTCGTCGACCCCCTGAAAATGCCTTTCGTCCCCGGCAACTTTGCTTTTCGGGTAAATTTGGCATATATTTCCCTTCAGAACCACATGTGTCCCCGTGTACACATATACAGCTTCCCAATCTCCGTGCGAGACGTCTAGTCAGTGCGATGGGCGTGTGATAGTCTCACGAAATCACCAACACCCCCTCGATCACATGCCCTAAGCATCGCGCAGATCCCAAGTCCCAGAAACCTCACACATTTATTGAACGAAAGTCGTCCAAGAGGCTTCGTTAGTATATCTGCTGGCATTTCGGAAGACGGTACATGGAAGAGGGAAACAATATTGCGATGGATAGCATCTCTGACAAAGTGGTATGAGATATCGATATGCTTGTTACGCCGGTTGACCCCCTCGTTGCCTGCAAAGGATATAGTTCCTGTATTATCGCAACCGATAGTAACAGTACCATCTTCTGATTTTCCCAATGCATCTGTCAGGAGGCATCTTAGCCAGGCGGCTTCTTTGCAGGCATCACAAAGCGCGATGTACTCTGCTTCGCAGGTAGACTTTGCAACAACCGTTTGCTTCCTCGACGACAGCTGACGGCTCCTCCACAAAGCTTGAATACATAGCCGCTGGTGGACTTTCTTGAACTCAAGCAGCCACCCCAGTCCGCATCACTAAAGCCTTCGAGGTACTCCAATGAGAGATTTCCGTTTAGGATAACACCAGTTGAGAGTGTTCCTTTGATGAACCTCAAAACCCTTTTCGCAGCCTGCCAGTGGTCCTCGCGAGGCTTCTCACAGTGTTGAGACAATTTGCCAACGGCGTATGCTAAATCTGGACGAGAACCAACCATCAGGAACATCAGACAGCCGATGATCTGTCGATACGGGACATCGCAGTACGGGCTTGTCGAAGACTCGGGATGGAATCCCTGTTCCATTGGTGTACTCACGGAATTACAGCTGACCATTCCAAAACGTTTCAGTACGGATTCGGCATACGCTTTCTGCGATATACAGACTAGCTTGGACGACCTTTTCGTACTAATTTCAAGCCCTATGCACTTTTTCGCCTCCCAGGTCTTTCATCTCAAACCTTTTATTTAATTCCGCTTTTATCCAGGCTACGGCGGTTAGATCACTACCGGCGAGCAGCAAGTCATCTACATAAAGGGCAATGAGCATTATGCTGTCATTCGATATGTTTGTGTACAAGCAAGCGTCACTTCTCGTGGTCTTAAACCCAAGCCCATTAATCAAGAAGTCGTCAATCTTTTTGTGCCATTGACGACTCGCTTGTTTAAGGCCATAAATAGCCTTGAGGAGTTTGCAAACATGGTTTGGTTTGGAAGGGTCGATGCATCCTTCGGGTTGTTCCATGTAAATATCCTCCTCTAATTCTCCATTTAGAAACGCGGTGACTACGTCCATTTGGTGAAGTTCTAAGTCAAATTGCGCAATCATAGCCAGTAGCAATCGAATTATCGTGAATTTGATTACCGGGGCGAAAGTCTCTGAGTAATCAACTCCTTCAATCTGCTGGAAACCTCTTACGACTAGGCGACCCTTTCCTTGCTGAATGAGGTGGCCCTGATCATCTGGAATATCTTTAACGGTGAAACCCCAGCGCGATGTGAGGATGTTAGAGGCCTGTGAGCGCGGAACCAGCGTCCAAGTCTGGTTTTTTGCGTTGTGATTTTAACTCTTTGTCAACTGCTTTCTGCCAGAAATCTGGTTGCGTCCCACTCATCGCTTCCTTGAACGAGTCTGGTACCGGAACATCCTCATTAGACGTGCTGAGTATATTAGTTCCTAAGAGGCCCTTCCACCATTGTCTTGGTGGGCGGCGTGATCGACCTGATCTGCGAAGTGGTACATTGCTAGATCCACTCCGTCTGCACCACCCGTATGTTCTGGTTCCCAGCTCGCATCCGGGGGCTCTGGGTTCATATTTGGATTTAGAACGGGCTCATTTTGACCTCTCGATGACTCAGAGTCTCCATTTTCACCGATATTTGCCATTAAAGTATCGGGGTCAGTTTCGTCAGCAACGCCCACATCCTCTGGCTCAAAATTTTCGTCATTTTGATGCGATATACCGTCGTCAACCGAACAAGGCCCTCGCCTAGACTCATCAAACTGCACATTTCGTGAGATAACTACGCGATTCAGTTCGTCATCTCATACCTTGTAGGCCTTCGTTCCGGCTGGGTATCCAAGAAACATTCCTTTCACTGCACGTTCATCAAGTTTCTGCACCTCATGTGCATGCAGTTTGTACCAGCATTGGCAGCCAAATACCCTCAAGTGAGACACATCTGGTTTATCCTTCATCCACAAGTGATGAGGCGTAATGGAACTTCCCAGGGCTCTGTTTGTTACACGATTCCGCACATACACGGCATTGTCTAGGGCTTCAGCCCAAAATGACTTTGGAACCTGCATGTGGGACAGCATAGACCGAACCAGATCTATCAATGTACGGTTGAACCGTTCTGCGACCCCATTTTGTTCAGGCGTGTACGCGGCGGTCGTTTGATGAACCGTTCCTTGTGAAGATAAGAAGGATTGGAACTGCGAGGAAAGATACTCCCCTCCACGATCTGAACGAAACACTTTCACTCGCTGACCGGTATGGGTAAGGGCATACTTGGCAAACTTCTTATAGAACTCGAAAGTTTCATCTTTACTTTTCATCGGATAGACAACGGTCCAGTTGGAGTAATCATCGATGAATGTGACAAAGTATCTCGCACCACCTAATGACTGTGTTTGGAGTGGGCCACAGACGTCCGATGGACTAAGTCTAGCAGCTGCTTTGCCCTACCTCCTGAGCGATGTTTGGGAATTACAGCACGAGTTGCTTTTCCTACCACACAAGCATCGCATTTCACGGAATCAACAGTCAGAAGATGAGCCAATATCTTTGGTATCATTTTGAAGAAGAAGATGAAGTCCACTTACCACGTTCTTGCGAGACATAGACAAGATTCCTTGAGTATGAACGTGCGCAAGTCTTTCGTGCCACGTCTTCAAGGAGGCTTTGTGTGCCGAATGAGTCATATCAACACGTATCAAGCACGTAGAGCTCTCCTTCACTTGTCGCGGTTGCCACAGTACAGTCATTTTTCTTTACAGTACACTTGTCACGAACAAACTGAACATCAAGTCCATTGTCGACCATCTGGCGTACTGAAATTAGAGAAAAGGCAAAACTGGGACGTGTAGCACATTGGTGAGCTTACAGGATTTTCAATGCCGTTTACTGATAGCATCAAATGAACGTTTCCGACTCCAGCCACAATCGCACAAGCCTTGGTTCCCATCTCAACGCGGCTGTTCGAGACCTCACGGTAGTCTGTAAAGAGGCTTTTTGTCAGACGTCATGTGCGCGGAGCACCCGGAATCTATAAGCCAGGTGTTAGAGGTTATTTTAACGTTAGACTTATCCGCTTTGTTCACCAGACAAATGTACTCCACCTCATTCACTTCCGAGCCATCTTTTTCTTGAGCGATCATTGCCGTTGGCTTCTGTAATTGCCTCCGCTGGAATCGTTCGGTGGAGAAGGTCGCTTTCCATTGACATCCTTTCCCAGCAACGGGAGGCGGTGTGTCCGGTGTGACCACAATTAGTGCACGTCAAGGAAGACTGGCGCCGTCCTTCGAAAACGTTCCCAATAAGGGCGGCACTTGAAGTCATCTGTCGCCTGACGACTTCATCGAAGCTCGTTGTTCCTCTTGAAGTAGACGACTTTTTGACATACTCCACTCCAAAGGAGTTGTCTTCAGATCCAAGAGCGTCCAGAGCAACAATGAGGCTGTGAAAACGCGGTGGAAGGCCGTTAAGCACTGCCATAGCCATCTCTTTGTCATCGATAACGACCCCCATAGACTTCACGCGAGCCGGCAGGTGTCTCACACGTCCATATACGGAAGCACCTTCTCATTTCTAGCATACTGACAGTGTAAAACTCTCTACGAGCAGCCAACTTGTTCAGCAGCGTATGTCGCTCAAACACCTCTAGAATAGCATCCCACATACCTTTGGCAGTAACAGCATCTCTTACATGGTCCAAATGGTATCAGAAAGAGACAGCCCTATAATTGCTCTGGCTTTTCGATCTCCCTTCTTCCAAGTCCTATACGTAGAAGAATTTTCATCAGCAGGGACGTTATCATCGGTAATGTACTGTTCTACATCGCGCAGTGCCAGAAGTAGCTGAATTTTCTGCTTCCACACATAAAAATTCGTATCCGTCAGCTTCTCTATCTTCATTGACCCTCCTCCTTGATCTTCTCCGCCACTCATTGCAAATAGGTTAGAGGTGCTTATGTTCTGTTCGAAGATCCCAAGCCGGGGACCGATAGTCCCTTGCAATGGCAAGCCCACCTCTATAAGAACACAGCACACGAAACTCTAAGCTAAATGCAAAGGCCGAGCACTCGCTTTTAACCAAAGTATAGTATCCCTTTTACTGCTGAGACAAAACTACTTTCAAGTGATCTTTCCCGTTCTCGTGGCGTTTCAGAACTTCGTGGGAGTCGAACACTCTATCACAAACAGTACACCTAGGGGTCTCCTTTCTGTTCGCTACTCTAGTCCTATGACCTTAGAATGAACGTGATCGTAGAATGTCTTAGCACTATTGCAGCTAATCTGGCAGGTCTTGCAGTACCTCTTGTGCCTCGGCGGAACTCGCTTCTTCGCCTTCAGCTCCCTTTTCGCGACTCGATCGGCAAGCGCTTTGGCTTTCTTGGCCGAGAGTCGTTGAATTTTTCTAATTGGCGTCTGTGGAGGTACTGACCTGCGGGGGATCCTATATCCTTCCTGGGCGACAGAGAGGGCGAGCGTCGGCGGCGGTGGTGTTGTCGGTTCAATAACCTCGATCCTCTCCACACTTGACCTCCTCCCTGACGGTAAACCTCTGACCGATGGAGCCCTGGGCACTCGCGGCACCAGGGCTAATTCCGAGTCTAGCACAACCCCGCAGAAGCAGGCACAGATAGTGGAAGTGATCGTCAGTAACAGCTTTATGGAATTACAAGTCTTTAGACCAACCAAAAGGTGCAAAGAGAATCACTTCGATGTGCAAAGAAATGGAATTATTCAAATAACTTACCAGAAACGTGAGACATATTCAACAGGCTGAGACAAACAAAACGAAACAGGGCAACGACACAGGGCGACTTACGGGAATCAAAGACAGAGATAGCGTTGAACTGGGCCCATAACCTGATGATGAGTTGCGATAGGGAAGGCTGGTGGGGAGAGGATGAAGCTGCGGGCTTAGCTACCCAGAATTTACTTGGTGCTCGAAAACTTCGACCTTAAGTACATTCTAAAACTACTCGCTACTTCATTTCCTCCATTTACAAAATCCCATAAACCAAACCATTTGGGCAAGTTGAAAGATATTGGCCCAGCAAAAACGTTCTTTGAGTCCATTTTCGAACTGCTTCCAAAGCTGCCAAATTTGCATAAAACAAACTGGCCCACTAGACACATGAATGCAGTGCCTTATTTCCGCAGCCTGTCGGCACCGAATTTGCTTGGGCCATAATAACGTACTCAAACCCTCATACAAATCATAGAATATGGTAAATGTTCTGAGATGCAGCCGGAGGGTGTAGCCAGGCACGTAAAGTAACTAGAAACCTCATACATATTATAGAATCAAGAATCGCTTCCATAATGCAGCCGGAGGATGCAGCCGGGGGAGAATCATAACTAGGATCCTCATACACATTATAGAATCAAGAGTCGCTTCCATAATGCAGCCGGAGGATGCAGCCGGGTGCATAGAATCATAACTAGAATCCTCATACACATTATAGAATCAAGAGTCGCTTCCATAATGCAGCCGGAGGATGCAGCCGGGTGCATAGAATCATAACTAGAATCCTCATACACATTATAGAATCAAGAGTCGCTTCCATAATGCAGCCGGAGGATGGAACCGACAGTGCAGTGGTGGAATGCAGTCGTGGATGCAGCCAGGGAGTGTAGTAGTGGAATGCAGCCGGCGGATGCAGCCTGCTATCTACTGTACGTTCAATCAACGGAGCGGTGTAATTATGACAACGATTCGCATAACCACCCCTTACTGTATGAATTCAAGTACAGTACGAAGTACAATACAAAGTACAGTACGAAGTATAGTACGAAGTACAGGACGAAGTATAGTACGAAGTACAGTACGAAGTACAGTTCCACAACTGACAATAGTACAACACGTGGACACCACTGCACCAATAGTTTCTACGCTTTTCTGTACCACGTGTACATCGCATACACCAATGCCAACCTGTACACGTGTATATGTCTTATTCAGCACAGCTCCCATACACTACATTCCTCACACCCTTACAGCACATCCCTACGTAAAGGGACCCCCTAAACAACATTTTGACCTCTAAAATAGCTCATAAATAACCGTTATATCCCATACTGCCTTTGAACAACTAAAACCAGCCAAGGAACCTCTACAACACCTGACACGTGTACATCCTGGGCCAATAGAATTGCAGTATTGTCCCTGTCAGCGAATAGGGTTAAAGCAGGCAATTCTTAGCCTAGGCATTATGGGCCAAGTTCCACTTGTCAACAATTATGCAAAATTTGCATTTTTCGTCGACCCCCTGAAAATGGCCTTTCGTCCCCGGCAACTTTGCTTTTCGGGTAAATTTGGCATATATTTCCCTTCAGAACCACATGTGTCCCGTGTACACATATACAGCTTCCCAATCTCCGTGCGAGACGTCTAGTCAGTGCGATGGGCGTGTGATCGTCTCACGAAATCACCAACACACTATACTGGCTGCGTACAATCACTCTTGCACAAGTATGCAGCCAAAGTAAGTTGATGCAGCCACGTTGCTTCTACATTTTTGCACGTATGGAACGTAAGGCTTAACTCACGGTGAACGGTCTGCATGAGATTTACGTACTGTTACGTAGCAAAGTGAGACAAGCCCGCCAAAATTTTTTTCTACTCTCATGATATATTAAGTTCCCGCCTTTGGGTTTTGTACAGGGCGAGAGATTACAGTTGCATAGGCGGGGTACATAAGGCAAAATTCACGGGTTGACTGTTTAAGTATATCTTTACGTAAAAACGTGCATGGCTAGAATGAACGTAATGGTACTCACGTTTTGAATTTGGTAATTATGAATTTCCCGCGCATGCAAATGAGGGATTCTGAGGCATCTCGGCTTGGGTAGGCCATAGGATCAACAAAGACAGTACAGCAAATGTAGATTTTGCTACTTTCATTTTGCTTTCACAAAGCCGAAGTGAGTACCGGCAAACAGTATATAGTTGTAGTCTAATAGCTCACCCAAGTAAAGAAGAGGTACGGACATGCCTTTGATTTCAACACCAACCTCACCCTTGCCGTTCTATCCCCTTTCTGTTTCCTTTCTCCACCTACACTCTTTCCCTACTTCCCTTTTCAATCTCTCTCTCATCTCTCATCATCCCCTGTTTTTCTATCAGGTTATGGGCCCAGCTCAAGCTACCGCTCTTTCCGCTTGGTCCGTCCCTCCACCGTCGACGTTAAAGTTGAGGTAATTGCGTTCTCTGTGTTGTTGGTGCTGTTAGTGTTGTCATTTGTTGCTTCATGGTGATTGTTGTTGGGTTCTGGTCTTTTTTGGGACCCATTTGGTGTTTGTCAAGCACTTTGAGTGTGTATTCTGAGTGTTTTTTGTTGTTATCACTGTGTGTTGTTGGAATCCTCTGTTTGTGCTAACAATTTTACGGTTGTCAAGCACGCGGAGCTCGAATTGAAAAGCTGACCAACAATTATTTCCATGTTTGGAAGCAGAAGTTGCAGCATCTTCTCGCCCTCCGGGAGCTTGATGACTGTATTGTGGATGACCCGCCTGAAGAATCCGATGATGGGGCTTACAAATCATGGACTCGTTCCGACCGCGAAGCACGGGCGCTCATTGGGATGTCCCTTTCTGATGAGCACCTTGAGCATGTGCGCACTGCGGCAACTGCAAAGGAGATGTGGACTATTATTCTCAACACGTTTGAGAGGCACACACACTCCTCAATAAGCTTGCGGCTCGACGCCGGTTTTACACCGCGGCTATGGATGGTAACGAGAGATTTTTGCAGTATGTTAACCGTGTGACGCAGCTAGCAGCGACCCTGAAATCCATGGATGTGACTATCGATGACAAAGAGATAGCCATGGCTGTGCTTAATGGATTGCCACCTCGGTTCGACAATCTCATCGTTGCCTTGAATGCGCTCGAAAATGAGGACAGGGGGTTTGCTTTGGAATTCGTGAAGAGCCGGTTGTTGCAGGAAGAGGAGCGTGCTCAAATGAGAGAGTCAAAAGGTACGAAATCCAATGCGGCGCTCATATCCAGTGCCCGTCCGAATGACTATGGAGGTAATGCTAGACAGGTGCACTGTACGAACTGCGGTCATTCCGGTCACACCGCTGACAGATGCTAGGGCAAAGATGTGAACGGTAAGCGTCCGGAAGCTCCGAGGGGCTATCGTGCACCTGGGTCTCGTAGCGGCAGAGCATCTAATAGTCATCGATACGAAAAGAATCGCCCGAGAGGAGATTAGCAGGCGTTGGCAGTGCAAATGTATCTGAATCTATGCAGATGAATAAGAATAGGAAAGTTGCGGCAACTGGAAAAATGCTGTGCGGTAGCCTTCTTTATGCCATCGAAATAGTCCAGAAGATACCGAATGTTACCTTATACTCTGCGAAAGTCACCACACTCTCAACATGGCACGAGAGAATGGCCCATGTAAGCAAAGAGGGCATTGCATCTATAATAAGGAACAATGTTGTAGACGGCACGCATATCAGTGGCTGGAATGCATCCGAAGTATGCACATCATGCGTTCATGGAAAGGCTCATCGTTCTGCAGTGCCGAAGAAACGTACGACTGGTATAGCTGAAGCGATATTAGATCTTGTTCACAGTGACGTTTGTGGACCCATGGAGGTTTCTTCATTTGGAGGAGCACGCTACTTTGTGATTTTCACGGACGATCACTCCTCCTGGGTTACGGTCCATGATGCAGCGAAAGTCAGAGGTTTTTGGACATTAAGACGGCATTTCTGAACGGTGATATGGAAGAGCACGTGTACATGGAGCCGCCTGATGGATTTAAAGACACCTCAATACTGAAGCATGTCTGCAAATTTCTGAAGGCCTTGTATGGTTTGAAACACCCACATAGGTGGTGGCACCAGAAATCGATGATTTTCTTGTTGATCGGCTCAAGTTCAAAAGTATCACTAATGATCCGTGTGTTATGTAAAAATGACCCGATCTCCGATTCAATGATTATCCTCCTGTATGTAGATGACTTGCTGCTTGCAGGAAACAACATAGAGGCTATTGCATGGATGAAGGGGAGCTGAACCGCCGTTTTGAATGAAAGATTTGAGGCAAGCGGGAATGGTTTTTGGGCTTGAAATTTCTCGCCGAAGACCCGAACGGTCCTTGTGTTTATCCCAGCCACGTTTGACGGCAGCGTTCTAGAGCGATTTAGAAATGCAGAGTTGTAGACCTGTTCCAACTCCTGTTAATATAAACACTGACGAGTTGAACGTGGATCAGTCGGGCGATACGTGTAATGATGCTTGGACAGATGCTTCATACAGGCACTATTGGAGCTCTCCTATATTTGTCTGTTGGAACACGACCTCATATATCTTATGCGGTGGCAAACTTGCACGTTTTTGCGAGTAACCGAGAGAGAAGCATTGGTTAGCAGTAAAAAGAGTGTTAAGGTATCTTGCTGGGACCAAAGATTTAGGTCTTGTGTTCCAAGGGAATGCTTAGCTGGACTTGTCTGCATATTGTGACTCGGACTGAGCCGGATGTGTCTGATCGCAAGTCGACGAGTGGTTTCGTGTTTCGTATGGATGGAAGTGGGGTAAGTTGGTGCTCGCGAAAGCAAGTGGTTTTCGCAGCTTTGTCATGTGAGGCCAAAAACATTTCGTTAACTGCAGCAAGTAAAGAGGCAATATGGCTGAGACGTGTCGTTCGGACATCCTTGAAACCTGGACATCGGTTGGCGTGAAAGCATTTGGATTTGATCATGCTACTACATATGCAGCGATAACCAGGGGGCTGTGGAGCTTGCTCGAAACAACTAGGGCGAGTTCAGATGACAAAACTTGTTAGAATGATTGTAATGGTAGGAAAGGGGATAATGAATTAATCCAAAAACAATGTGATCGAGGGGGAGTCTTGAAAAAGCGAAAGAATTCGTGCGATCCCATGGTATTTAGTTGATGATTTCTAGTTACCGCCTGGCCACCTGTACACTTGTCGCCAAATCACGGCGCATTTTATCTATATTTCAATCCACTTGGTATTCTGCCTTCTAATTGGCTGCTAGATACGACTCCTTACCACTCATATCGCTACAAGTGGCGATATCTGAGCTGATCATTGTGAAGCATTCTGACACTTGGCATGATATGGTTGGTTGATGGTTTGTCTCTATTCTAGGCTCAAAATACTGTACCCAGTGTGTCATACGTGTACTGTCCCTTATTTAACATACGTGTACTGTCTCCTCTCTGTATTTATCCTATAGTTGCCTGCTGGCTGCATACGGCTTACACTATACACACTATACTGGTTGCGTACAAATCACTCTTGCACAAGTATGCAGCCAAAGTAAGTTGATGCAGCCACGTTGCTTCTACATTTTTGCACGTATGGAACGTAAGGCTTAACTTACGGTGAACGGTCTGCATGAGATTTACGTACTGTTACGTAGCAAAGTGAGACAAGCCCGCCAAAATTTTTTCTACTCTCATGATATATTAAGTTCCCGCCTTTGGGTTTTGTTACAGGGCGAGAGATTACAGTTGCATAGGCGGGGTACATAAGGCAAATTCACGGGTTGACTGTTTAAGTATATCTTTACGTAACAAAACGTGCATGGCTAGCATGAACGTAATGGTACTCACGTTTTGAATATTGGTAATTATGAATTTCCCGCGCATGCAAATGAGGGATTCTGAGGCATCTCGGCTTGGGTAGGCCATAGGATCAACAAAGACAGTACAGCAAATGTAGATTTTGCTACTTTCATTTTGCTTTCACAAAGCCGAAGTGAAGTACCGGCAAACAGTATATAGTTGTAGTCTAATAGCTCACCCAAGTAAAGAAGAGGTACGGACATGCCTTTGATTTCAACACCAACTCTCACCCTTGCCGTTCTATCCCCTTTCTGTTTCCTTTCTCCACCTACACTCTTTCCCTACTTCCCTTTCAATCTCTCTCTTCATCTCTCATCATCCCCTGTTTTTCTATCAGGTTATGGCCCAGCTCAAGCTACCGCTCTTTCCGCTTGTCCGTCCCTCCACCGTCGACGTTGAAGTTAAGGTAATTGCTTTCTCTGTGTTGTTGGTGCTGTTTAGTGTTGTCATTTGTTGCTTCATGGTGATTGTTGTTGGGTTCTGGTCTTTTTTGGGACCCATTTGGTGTTTGTCAAGCACTTTGAGTGTGGATTCTGAGTGTTTTTTTTGTTTATCACTGTGTGTTGTTGGAATCCTCTGTTTGTACTAACCAATTTTACGGTTGTCAAGCACGCGGAGCTCGAATTGAAAAGCTGACCAACAATTATTTCCATGTTTGGAAGCAGAAGTTGCAGCATCTTCTCGCCCTCCGGGAGCTTGATGACTGTATTGTGGATGACCCGCCTGAAGAATCCGATGATGGGGCTTACAAATCATGGACTCGTTCCGACCGCGAAGCACGGGCGCTCATTGGGATGTCCCTTTCTGATGAGCACCTTGAGCATGTGCGCACTGCGGCAACTGCAAAGGAGATGTGGACTATTATTCTCAACACGTTTGAGAGGCACACACACTCCTCAATAAGCTTGCGGCTCGACGCCGGCTTTACACCGCGGCTATGGATGGTAACGAGAGATTTTTGCAGTATGTTAACCGTGTGACGCAGCTAGCAGCGACCCTGAAATCCATGGATGTGACTATCGATGACAAAGAGATAGCCATGGCTGTGCTTAATGGATTGCCACCTCGGTTCGACAATCTCATCGTTGCCTTGGATGCGCTCGAAAATGAGGACAGGGTGTTTGCTTTGGAATTCGTGAAGAGCCGGTTGTTGCAGGAAGAGGAGCGTGCTCAAATGAGAGAGTCAAAAGGTACGAAATCCAATGCGGCGCTCATATCCAGTGCCCGTCCGAATGACTATGGAGGTAATATAGACAGCTGCACTGTACGAACTGCGGTCATTCCGGTCACACCGCTGACAGATGCTAGGGCAAAGATGTGAACGGTAAGCGTCCGGAAGCTCCGAGGGGCTATCGTGCACCTGGGTCTCGTAGCGGCAGAGCATCTAATAGTCATCGATACGAAAAGAATCGCCCGAGAGGAGATTAGCAGGCGTTGGCAGGTGCAAATGTATCTGAATCTATGCAGATGAATAAGAATAGGAAAGTTGCGGCAACTGGAAAAATGCTGTGCGGTAGCCTTCTTTATGCCATCGAAATAGTCCAGAAGATACCGAATGTTACCTTATACTCTGCGAAAGTCACCACACTCTCAACATGGCACGAGAGAATGGCCCATGTAAGCAAAGAGGGCATTGCATCTATGATAAGGAACAATGTTGTAGACGGCGTGCATATCAGTGGCTGGAATGCATCCGAAGTATGCACATCATGCGTTCATGGAAAGGCTCATCGTTCTGCAGTGCCGAAGAAACGTACGACTGGTATAGCTGAAGCGATATTAGATCTTGTTCACAGTGACGTTTGTGGACCCATGGAGGTTTCTTCATTTGGAGGAGCACGCTACTTTGTGACTTTCACGGACGATCACTCCTCCTGGGTTACGGTCTACATGATGCAGCGAAAGTCAGAGGTTTTTGGACATTAAGACGGCATTTCTGAACGGTGATATGAAAGAGCACGTGTACATGGAGCCGCCTGATGGATTTAAAGGCACCTCAATACTGAAGCATGTCTGCAAATTTCTGAAGGCCTTGTATGGTTTGAAACACGCACATAGGTGGTGGCACCAAAAATCGATGATTTTCTTGTTGATCGGCTCAAGTTCAAAAGTATCACTAATGATCCGTGTGTTTATGTAAAAATGACCCGATCTCCGATTCAATGATTATCCTCCTGTATGTAGATGACTTGCTGCTTGCAGGAAACAACATAGAGGCTATTGCATGGATGAAGGGGGAGCTGAACCGCCGTTTTGAAATGAAAGATTTGAGGCAAGCGGGAATGGTTTTTGGGCTTGAAATTTCTCGCCGAAGACCCGAACGGTCCTTGTGTTTATCCCAGCCACGGTTTGACGGCAGCGTTCTAGAGCGATTTAGAAATGCAGAGTTGTAGACCTGTTCCAACTCCTGTTAATATAAACACTGACGAGTTGAACGTGGATCAGTCGGGCGATACGTGTAATGATGCTTGGACAGATGCTTCATACAGGAGCACTATTGGAGCTCTCCTATATTTGTCTGTTGGAAGACGACCTCATATATCTTATGCGGTGGGCAAACTTGCACGTTTTTGCGAGTAACCGAGAGAGAAGCATTGGTTAGCAGTAAAAAGAGTGTTAAGGTATCTTGCTGGGACCAAAGATTTAGGTCTTGTGTTCCAAGGGAATGCTTAGCTGGACTTGTCTGCATATTGTGACTCGGACTGAGCCGGAGATGTGTCTGATCGCAAGTCGACGAGTGGTTTCGTGTTTCGTATGGATGGAAGTGGGGTAAGTTGGTGCTCGCGAAAGCAAGTGGTTTTCGCAGCTTTGTCATGTGAGGCCAAAAACATTTCGTTAACTGCAGCAAGTAAAGAGGCAATATGGCTGAGACGTGTCGTTCGGGACATCCTTGAAACCTGGACATCGGTTGGCGTGAAAGCATTTGGATTTGATCATGCTACTACAATATGCAGCGATAACCAGGGGGCTGTGGAGCTTGCTCGAAACAACTAGGGCGAGTTCAGATGACAAAACTTGTTAGAATGATTGTAATGGGTAGGAAAGGGGATAATGAATTAATCCAAAAACAATGTGATCGAGGGGGAGTCTTGAAAAAGCGAAAGAATTCGTGCGATCCCATGGTATTTAGTTGATGATTTCTAGTTGCCACCTGGCCACCTGTACACTTGTCGCCAAATCACGGCGCATTTTATCTATTTTTCAATCCACTTGGTATTCTGCCTTCTAATTGGCTGCTAGATACGACTCCTTACCACTCATATCGCTACAAGTGGCGATATCTGAGCTGATCATTGTGAAGCATTCTGACACTTGGCATGTTATGGTTGGTTGATGGTTTGTCTCTATTCTAGGCTCAAAATACTGTACCCAGTGTGTCATACGTGTACTGTCCCTTATTTAACATACGTGTACTGTCTCCTCTCTGTATTTATCCTATAGTTCCCTGGACTGGCTGCATACGGCTTACACTATACACACTATACTGGTTGCGTACAAATCACTCTTGCACAAGTATGCAGCCAAAGTAAGTTGATGCAGCCACGTTGCTTCTACATTTTTGCACGTATGGAACGTAAGGCTTAACTCACGGTGAACGGTCTGCATGAGATTTACGTACTGTTACGTAGCAAAGTGAGACAAGCCCGCCAAATTTTTTTCTACTCTCATGATATATTAAGTTCCCGCCTTTGGGTTTTGTTACAGGGCGAGAGATTACAGTTGCATAGGCGGGGTACATAAGGCAAAATTCACGGGTTGACTGTTTAAGTATATCTTTACGTAACAAAACGTGCATGGCTAGCATGAACGTAATGGTACTCACGTTTTGAATATTGGTAATTATGAATTTCCCGCGCATGCAAATGAGGGATTCTGAGGCATCTCGGCTTGGGTAGGCCATAGGATCAACAAAGACAGTACAGCAAATGTAGATTTTGCTACTTTCATTTTGCTTTCACAAAGCCGAAGTGAGTACCGGCAAACAGTATATAGTTGTAGTCTAATAGCTCATCCAAGTAAAGAAGAGGTACGGACATGCCTTTGATTTCAACATTAACTCACCCTTGCCGTTCTATCCCCTTTCTGTTTCCTTTCTCCACCTACACTCTTTCCCTACTTCCCTTTTCAATCTCTCTCTTCATCTCTCATCATCCCCTGTTTTTCTATCAGGTTATGGGCCCAGCTCAAGCTACCGCTCTTTCCGCTTGGTCCGTCCCTCCACCGTCGACGTTAAAGTTGAGGTAATTGCTTCCTCTGTGTTGTTGGTGCTGTTAGTGTTGTCATTTGTTGCTTCATGGTGATTGTTGTTGGGTTCTGGTCTTTTTTGGGACCCATTTGGTGTTTGTCAAGCACTTTGAGTGTGGATTCTGAGTGTTTTTTTGTTTATCACTGTGTGTTGTTGGAATCCTCTGTTTGTACTAACCAATTTTACGGTTGTCAAGCACGCGGAGCTCGAATTGAAAAGCTGACCAACAATTATTTCCATGTTTGGAAGCAGAAGTTGCAGCATCTTCTCGCCCTCCGGGAGCTTGATGACTGTATTGTGGATGACCCGCCTGAAGAATCCGATGATGGGGCTTACAAATCATGGACTCGTTCCGACCGCGAAGCACGGGCGCTCATTGGGATGTCCCTTTCTGATGAGCACCTTGAGCATGTGCGCACTGCGGCAACTGCAAAGGAGATGTGGACTATTATTCTCAACACGTTTGAGAGGCACACACACTCCTCAATAAGCTTGCGGCTCGACGCCGGCTTTACACCGCGGCTATGGATGGTAACGAGAGATTTTTGCAGTATGTTAACCGTGTGACGCAGCTAGCAGCGACCCTGAAATCCATGGATGTGACTATCGATGACAAAGAGATAGCCATGGCTGTGCTTAATGGATTGCCACCTCGGTTCGACAATCTCATCGTTGCCTTGGATGCGCTCGAAAATGAGGACAGGGTGTTTGCTTTGGAATTCGTGAAGAGCCGGTTGTTGCAGGAAGAGGAGCGTGCTCAAATGAGAGAGTCAAAAGGTACGAAATCCAATGCGGCGCTCATATCCAGTGCCCGTCCGAATGACTATGGAGGTAATAGTAGACAGCTGCACTGTACGAACTGCGGTCATTCCGGTCACACCGCTGACAGATGCTAGGGCAAAGATGTGAACGGTAAGCGTCCGGAAGCTCCGAGGGGCTATCGTGCACCTGGGTCTCGTAGCGGCAGAGCATCTAATAGTCATCGATACGAAAAGAATCGCCCGAGAGGAGATTAGCAGGCGTTGGCAGGTGCAAATGTATCTGAATCTATGCAGATGAATAAGAATAGGAAAGTTGCGGCAACTGGAAAAATGCTGTGCGGTAGCCTTCTTTATGCCATCGAAATAGTCCAGAAGATACCGAATGTTACCTTATACTCTGCGAAAGTCACCACACTCTCAACATGGCACGAGAGAATGGCCCATGTAAGCAAAGAGGGCATTGCATCTATGATAAGGAACAATGTTGTAGACGGCGTGCATATCAGTGGCTGGAATGCATCCGAAGTATGCACATCATGCGTTCATGGAAAGGCTCATCGTTCTGCAGTGCCGAAGAAACGTACGACTGGTATAGCTGAAGCGATATTAGATCTTGTTCACAGTGACGTTTGTGGACCCATGGAGGTTTCTTCATTTGGAGGAGCACGCTACTTTGTGACTTTCACGGACGATCACTCCTCCTGGGTTACGGTCTACATGATGCAGCGAAAGTCAGAGGTTTTTGGACATTAAGACGGCATTTCTGAACGGTGATATGAAAGAGCACGTGTACATGGAGCCGCCTGATGGATTTAAAGGCACCTCAATACTGAAGCATGTCTGCAAATTTCTGAAGGCCTTGTATGGTTTGAAACACGCACATAGGTGGTGGCACCAGAAAATCGATGATTTTCTTGTTGATCGGCTCAAGTTCAAAAGTATCACTAATGATCCGTGTGTTTATGTAAAAATGACCCGATCTCCGATTCAATGATTATCCTCCTGTATGTAGATGACTTGCTGCTTGCAGGAAACAACATAGAGGCTATTGCATGGATGAAGGGGGAGCTGAACCGCCGTTTTGAAATGAAAGATTTGAGGCAAGCGGGAATGGTTTTTGGGCTTGAAATTTCTCGCCGAAGACCCGAACGGTCCTTGTGTTTATCCCAGCCACGGTTTGACGGCAGCGTTCTAGAGCGATTTAGAAATGCAGAGTTGTAGACCTGTTCCAACTCCTGTTAATATAAACACTGACGAGTTGAACGTGGATCAGTCGGGCGATACGTGTAATGATGCTTGGACAGATGCTTCATACAGGAGCACTATTGGAGCTCTCCTATATTTGTCTGTTGGAAGACGACCTCATATATCTTATGCGGTGGGCAAACTTGCACGTTTTTGCGAGTAACCGAGAGAGAAGCATTGGTTAGCAGTAAAAAGAGTGTTAAGGTATCTTGCTGGGACCAAAGATTTAGGTCTTGTGTTCCAAGGGAATGCTTAGCTGGACTTGTCTGCATATTGTGACTCGGACTGAGCCGGAGATGTGTCTGATCGCAAGTCGACGAGTGGTTTCGTGTTTCGTATGGATGGAAGTGGGGTAAGTTGGTGCTCGCGAAAGCAAGTGGTTTTCGCAGCTTTGTCATGTGAGGCCAAAAACATTTCGTTAACTGCAGCAAGTAAAGAGGCAATATGGCTGAGACGTGTCGTTCGGGACATCCTTGAAACCTGGACATCGGTTGGCGTGAAAGCATTTGGATTTGATCATGCTACTACAATATGCAGCGATAACCAGGGGGCTGTGGAGCTTGCTCGAAACAACTAGGGCGAGTTCAGATGACAAAACTTGTTAGAATGATTGTAATGGGTAGGAAAGGGGATAATGAATTAATCCAAAAACAATGTGATCGAGGGGGAGTCTTGAAAAAGCGAAAGAATTCGTGCGATCCCATGGTATTTAGTTGATGATTTCTAGTTGCCACCTGGCCACCTGTACACTTGTCGCCAAATCACGGCGCATTTTATCTATTTTTCAATCCACTTGGTATTCTGCCTTCTAATTGGCTGCTAGATACGACTCCTTACCACTCATATCGCTACAAGTGGCGATTCTGAGCTGATCATTGTGACATTCTGACACTTGGCATGGTTGGTCTCTATTCTAGGCTCAAAATACTGTACCCAGTGTGTCATACGTGTACTGTCCCTTATTTAACATACGTGTACTGTCTCCTCTCTGTATTTATCCTATAGTTCCCTGGACTGGCTGCATACGGCTTACACTATACACACTATACTGGTTGCGTACAAATCACTCTTGCACAAGTATGCAGCCAAAGTAAGTTGATGCAGCCACGTTGCTTCTACATTTTTGCACGTATGGAACGTAAGGCTTAACTCACGGTGAACGGTCTGCATGAGATTTACGTACTGTTACGTAGCAAAGTGAGACAAGCCGCCAAATTTTTTTCTACTCTCATGATATATTAAGTTCCCGCCTTTGGGTTTTGTTACAGGGCGAGAGATTACAGTTGCATAGGCGGGGTACATAAGGCAAAATTCACGGGTTGACTGTTTAAGTATATCTTTACGTAACAAAACGTGCATGGCTAGCATGAACGTAATGGTACTCACGTTTTGAATATTGGTAATTATGAATTTCCCGCGCATGCAAATGAGGGATTCTGAGGCATCTCGGCTTGGGTAGGCCATAGGATCAACAAAGACAGTACAGCAAATGTAGATTTTGCTACTTTCATTTTGCTTTCACAAAGCCGAAGTGAGTACCGGCAAACAGTATATAGTTGTAGTCTAATAGCTCATCCAAGTAAAGAAGAGGTACGGACATGCCTTTGATTTCAACATTAACCTCACCCTTGCCGTTCTATCCCCTTTCTGTTTCCTTTCTCCACCTACACTCTTTCCCTACTTCCCTTTTCAATCTCTCTCTTCATCTCTCATCATCCCCTGTTTTTTGTTGATATATATATGTTGTGGTCCGCTCAGTGGCACAAGAGAGCGCAGCGCATGTGGCTCAGTGGTTAACGTTTTCAACAGGTATAGGCCAGTTGACGTGCCCGCTGTGGTCGCGGGTTCGAACCCGCTGGGTGCATTGAGTTGGATTTTGTAATGAAGCGTTACTCGTAATGCTCTGTTCAAGCCCTGAACCACTCGACAAGCACCTTGTGGTAGTGCCTCTGAGCGAGGGGGGTGTTGATATATATATGTTGTGGTCCGCTCAGTGGCACAAGAGAGCCAGCGCATGTGGCTCAGTGGTTATCGTTTTTAACAGTTTTTCTATCAGGTTATGGGCCCAGCTCAAGCTACCGCTCTTTCCGCTTGGTCCGTCCCTCCACCGTCGACGTTAAAGTTGAGGTAATTGCTTCTCTGTGTTGTTGGTGCTGTTAGTGTTGTCATTTGTTGCTTCATGGTGATTGTTGTTGGGTTCTGGTCTTTTTTGGGACCCATTTGGTGTTTGTCAAGCACTTTGAGTGTGGATTCTGAGTGTTTTTTTTGTTTATCACTGTGTGTTGTTGGAATCCTCTGTTTGTACTAACCAATTTTACGGTTGTCAAGCACGCGGAGCTCGAATTGAAAAGCTGACCAACAATTATTTCCATGTTTGGAAGCAGAAGTTGCAGCATCTTCTCGCCCTCCGGGAGCTTGATGACTGTATTGTGGATGACCCGCCTGAAGAATCCGATGATGGGGCTTACAAATCATGGACTCGTTCCGACCGCGAAGCACGGGCGCTCATTGGGATGTCCCTTTCTGATGAGCACCTTGAGCATGTGCGCACTGCGGCAACTGCAAAGGAGATGTGGACTATTATTCTCAACACGTTTGAGAGGCACACACACTCCTCAATAAGCTTGCGGCTCGACGCCGGCTTTACACCGCGGCTATGGATGGTAACGAGAGATTTTTGCAGTATGTTAACCGTGTGACGCAGCTAGCAGCGACCCTGAAATCCATGGATGTGACTATCGATGACAAAGAGATAGCCATGGCTGTGCTTAATGGATTGCCACCTCGGTTCGACAATCTCATCGTTGCCTTGGATGCGCTCGAAAATGAGGACAGGGTGTTTGCTTTGGAATTCGTGAAGAGCCGGTTGTTGCAGGAAGAGGAGCGTGCTCAAATGAGAGAGTCAAAAGGTACGAAATCCAATGCGGCGCTCATATCCAGTGCCCGTCCGAATGACTATGGAGGTAATAGTAGACAGCTGCACTGTACGAACTGCGGTCATTCCGGTCACACCGCTGACAGATGCTAGGGCAAAGATGTGAACGGTAAGCGTCCGGAAGCTCCGAGGGGCTATCGTGCACCTGGGTCTCGTAGCGGCAGAGCATCTAATAGTCATCGATACGAAAAGAATCGCCCGAGAGGAGATTAGCAGGCGTTGGCAGGTGCAAATGTATCTGAATCTATGCAGATGAATAAGAATAGGAAAGTTGCGGCAACTGGAAAAATGCTGTGCGGTAGCCTTCTTTATGCCATCGAAATAGTCCAGAAGATACCGAATGTTACCTTATACTCTGCGAAAGTCACCACACTCTCAACATGGCACGAGAGAATGGCCCATGTAAGCAAAGAGGGCATTGCATCTATGATAAGGAACAATGTTGTAGACGGCGTGCATATCAGTGGCTGGAATGCATCCGAAGTATGCACATCATGCGTTCATGGAAAGGCTCATCGTTCTGCAGTGCCGAAGAAACGTACGACTGGTATAGCTGAAGCGATATTAGATCTTGTTCACAGTGACGTTTGTGGACCCATGGAGGTTTCTTCATTTGGAGGAGCACGCTACTTTGTGACTTTCACGGACGATCACTCCTCCTGGGTTACGGTCTACATGATGCAGCGAAAGTCAGAGGTTTTTGGACATTAAGACGGCATTTCTGAACGGTGATATGAAAGAGCACGTGTACATGGAGCCGCCTGATGGATTTAAAGGCACCTCAATACTGAAGCATGTCTGCAAATTTCTGAAGGCCTTGTATGGTTTGAAGCACATAGGTGGTGGCACCAGAAAATCGATGATTTTCTTGTTGATCGGCTCAAGTTCAAAAGTATCACTAATGATCCGTGTGTTTATGTAAAAATGACCCGATCTCCGATTCAATGATTATCCTCCTGTATGTAGATGACTTGCTGCTTGCAGGAAACAACATAGAGGCTATTGCATGGATGAAGGGGGAGCTGAACCGCCGTTTTGAAATGAAAGATTTGAGGCAAGCGGGAATGGTTTTTGGGCTTGAAATTTCTCGCCGAAGACCCGAACGGTCCTTGTGTTTATCCCAGCCACGGTTTGACGGCAGCGTTCTAGAGCGATTTAGAAATGCAGAGTTGTAGACCTGTTCCAACTCCTGTTAATATAAACACTGACGAGTTGAACGTGGATCAGTCGGGCGATACGTGTAATGATGCTTGGACAGATGCTTCATACAGGAGCACTATTGGAGCTCTCCTATATTTGTCTGTTGGAAGACGACCTCATATATCTTATGCGGTGGGCAAACTTGCACGTTTTTGCGAGTAACCGAGAGAGAAGCATTGGTTAGCAGTAAAAAGAGTGTTAAGGTATCTTGCTGGGACCAAAGATTTAGGTCTTGTGTTCCAAGGGAATGCTTAGCTGGACTTGTCTGCATATTGTGACTCGGACTGAGCCGGAGATGTGTCTGATCGCAAGTCGACGAGTGGTTTCGTGTTTCGTATGGATGGAAGTGGGGTAAGTTGGTGCTCGCGAAAGCAAGTGGTTTTCGCAGCTTTGTCATGTGAGGCCAAAAACATTTCGTTAACTGCAGCAAGTAAAGAGGCAATATGGCTGAGACGTGTCGTTCGGGACATCCTTGAAACCTGGACATCGGTTGGCGTGAAAGCATTTGGATTTGATCATGCTACTACAATATGCAGCGATAACCAGGGGGCTGTGGAGCTTGCTCGAAACAACTAGGGCGAGTTCAGATGACAAAACTTGTTAGAATGATTGTAATGGGTAGGAAAGGGGATAATGAATTAATCCAAAAACAATGTGATCGAGGGGAGTCTTGAAAAAGCGAAAGAATTCGTGCGATCCCATGGTATTTAGTTGATGATTTCTAGTTGCCACCTGGCCACCTGTACACTTGTCGCCAAATCACGGCGCATTTTATTTTTCAATCCACTTGGTATTCTGCCTTCTAATTGGCTGCTAGATACGACTCCTTACCACTCATATCGCTACAAGTGGCGATATCTGAGCTGATCATTGTGAAGCATTCTGACACTTGGCATGTTATGGTTGGTTGATGGTTTGTCTCTATTCTAGGCTCAAAATACTGTACCCAGTGTGTCATACGTGTACTGTCCCTTATTTAACATACGTGTACTGTCTCCTCTCTGTATTTATCCTATAGTTCCCTGGACTGGCTGCATACGGCTTACACTATACACACTATACTGGTTGCGTACAAATCACTCTTGCACAAGTATGCAGCCAAAGTAAGTTGATGCAGCCACGTTGCTTCTACATTTTTGCACGTATGGAACGTAAGGCTTAACTCACGGTGAACGGTCTGCATGAGATTTACGTACTGTTACGTAGCAAAGTGAGACAAGCCGCCAAATTTTTTTCTACTCTCATGATATATTAAGTTCCCGCCTTTGGGTTTTGTTACAGGGCGAGAGATTACAGTTGCATAGGCGGGGTACATAAGGCAAAATTCACGGGTTGACTGTTTAAGTATATCTTTACGTAACAAAACGTGCATGGCTAGCATGAACGTAATGGTACTCACGTTTTGAATATTGGTAATTATGAATTTCCCGCGCATGCAAATGAGGGATTCTGAGGCATCTCGGCTTGGGTAGGCCATAGGATCAACAAAGACAGTACAGCAAATGTAGATTTTGCTACTTTCATTTTGCTTTCACAAAGCCGAAGTGAGTACCGGCAAACAGTATATAGTTGTAGTCTAATAGCTCATCCAAGTAAAGAAGAGGTACGGACATGCCTTTGATTTCAACATTAACTTCACCCTTGCCGTTCTATCCCCTTTCTGTTTCCTTTCTCCACCTACACTCTTTCCCTACTTCCCTTTTCAATCTCTCTCTTCATCTCTCATCATCCCCTGTTTTTCTATCAGGTTATGGGCCCAGCTCAAGCTACCGCTCTTTCCGCTTGGTCCGTCCCTCCACCGTCGACGTTAAAGTTGAGGTAATTGCTTCCTCTGTGTTGTTGGTGCTGTTAGTGTTGTCATTTGTTGCTTCATGGTGATTGTTGTTGGGTTCTGGTCTTTTTTGGGACCCATTTGGTGTTTGTCAAGCACTTTGAGTGTGGATTCTGAGTGTTTTTTTTGTTTATCACTGTGTGTTGTTGGAATCCTCTGTTTGTACTAACCAATTTTACGGTTGTCAAGCACGCGGAGCTCGAATTGAAAAGCTGACCAACAATTATTTCCATGTTTGGAAGCAGAAGTTGCAGCATCTTCTCGCCCTCCGGGAGCTTGATGACTGTATTGTGGATGACCCGCCTGAAGAATCCGATGATGGGGCTTACAAATCATGGACTCGTTCCGACCGCGAAGCACGGGCGCTCATTGGGATGTCCCTTTCTGATGAGCACCTTGAGCATGTGCGCACTGCGGCAACTGCAAAGGAGATGTGGACTATTATTCTCAACACGTTTGAGAGGCACACACACTCCTCAATAAGCTTGCGGCTCGACGCCGGTTCACCGCGGCTATGGATGGTAACGAGAGATTTTTGCAGTATGTTAACCGTGTGACGCAGCTAGCAGCGACCCTGAAATCCATGGATGTGACTATCGATGACAAAGAGATAGCCATGGCTGTGCTTAATGGATTGCCACCTCGGTTCGACAATCTCATCGTTGCCTTGGATGCGCTCGAAAATGAGGACAGGGTGTTTGCTTTGGAATTCGTGAAGAGCCGGTTGTTGCAGGAAGAGGAGCGTGCTCAAATGAGAGAGTCAAAAGGTACGAAATCCAATGCGGCGCTCATATCCAGTGCCCGTCCGAATGACTATGGAGGTAATAGTAGACAGCTGCACTGTACGAACTGCGGTCATTCCGGTCACACCGCTGACAGATGCTAGGGCAAAGATGTGAACGGTAAGCGTCCGGAAGCTCCGAGGGGCTATCGTGCACCTGGGTCTCGTAGCGGCAGAGCATCTAATAGTCATCGATACGAAAAGAATCGCCCGAGAGGAGATTAGCAGGCGTTGGCAGGTGCAAATGTATCTGAATCTATGCAGATGAATAAGAATAGGAAAGTTGCGGCAACTGGAAAAATGCTGTGCGGTAGCCTTCTTTATGCCATCGAAATAGTCCAGAAGATACCGAATGTTACCTTATACTCTGCGAAAGTCACCACACTCTCAACATGGCACGAGAGAATGGCCCATGTAAGCAAAGAGGGCATTGCATCTATGATAAGGAACAATGTTGTAGACGGCGTGCATATCAGTGGCTGGAATGCATCCGAAGTATGCACATCATGCGTTCATGGAAAGGCTCATCGTTCTGCAGTGCCGAAGAAACGTACGACTGGTATAGCTGAAGCGATATTAGATCTTGTTCACAGTGACGTTTGTGGACCCATGGAGGTTTCTTCATTTGGAGGAGCACGCTACTTTGTGACTTTCACGGACGATCACTCCTCCTGGGTTACGGTCTACATGATGCAGCGAAAGTCAGAGGTTTTTGGACATTAAGACGGCATTTCTGAACGGTGATATGAAAGAGCACGTGTACATGGAGCCGCCTGATGGATTTAAAGGCACCTCAATACTGAAGCATGTCTGCAAATTTCTGAAGGCCTTGTATGGTTTGAAACACGCACATAGGTGGTGGCACCAGAAAATCGATGATTTTCTTGTTGATCGGCTCAAGTTCAAAAGTATCACTAATGATCCGTGTGTTTATGTAAAAATGACCCGATCTCCGATTCAATGATTATCCTCCTGTATGTAGATGACTTGCTGCTTGCAGGAAACAACATAGAGGCTATTGCATGGATGAAGGGGGAGCTGAACCGCCGTTTTGAAATGAAAGATTTGAGGCAAGCGGGAATGGTTTTTGGGCTTGAAATTTCTCGCCGAAGACCCGAACGGTCCTTGTGTTTATCCCAGCCACGGTTTGACGGCAGCGTTCTAGAGCGATTTAGAAATGCAGAGTTGTAGACCTGTTCCAACTCCTGTTAATATAAACACTGACGAGTTGAACGTGGATCAGTCGGGCGATACGTGTAATGATGCTTGGACAGATGCTTCATACAGGAGCTATTGGAGCTCTCCTATATTTGTCTGTTGGAAGACGACCTCATATATCTTATGCGGTGGGCAAACTTGCACGTTTTTGCGAGTAACCGAGAGAGAAGCATTGGTTAGCAGTAAAAAGAGTGTTAAGGTATCTTGCTGGGACCAAAGATTTAGGTCTTGTGTTCCAAGGGAATGCTTAGCTGGACTTGTCTGCATATTGTGACTCGGACTGAGCCGGAGATGTGTCTGATCGCAAGTCGACGAGTGGTTTCGTGTTTCGTATGGATGGAAGTGGGGTAAGTTGGTGCTCGCGAAAGCAAGTGGTTTTCGCAGCTTTGTCATGTGAGGCCAAAAACATTTCGTTAACTGCAGCAAGTAAAGAGGCAATATGGCTGAGACGTGTCGTTCGGGACATCCTTGAAACCTGGACATCGGTTGGCGTGAAAGCATTTGGATTTGATCATGCTACTACAATATGCAGCGATAACCAGGGGGCTGTGGAGCTTGCTCGAAACAACTAGGGCGAGTTCAGATGACAAAACTTGTTAGAATGATTGTAATGGGTAGGAAAGGGGATAATGAATTAATCCAAAAACAATGTGATCGAGGGGGAGTCTTGAAAAAGCGAAAGAATTCGTGCGATCCCATGGTATTTAGTTGATGATTTCTAGTTGCCACCTGGCCACCTGTACACTTGTCGCCAAATCACGGCGCATTTTATCTATTTTTCAATCCACTTGGTATTCTGCCTTCTAATTGGCTGCTAGATACGACTCCTTACCACTCATATCGCTACAAGTGGCGATATCTGAGCTGATCATTGTGAAGCATTCTGACACTTGGCATGTTATGGTTGGTTGATGGTTTGTCTCTATTCTAGGCTCAAAATACTGTACCCAGTGTGTCATACGTGTACTGTCCCTTATTTAACATACGTGTACTGTCTCCTCTCTGTATTTATCCTATAGTTCCCTGGACTGGCTGCATACGGCTTACACTATACACACTATACTGGTTGCGTACAAATCACTCTTGCACAAGTATGCAGCCAAAGTAAGTTGATGCAGCCACGTTGCTTCTACATTTTTGCACGTATGGAACGTAAGGCTTAACTCACGGTGAACGGTCTGCATGAGATTTACGTACTGTTACGTAGCAAAGTGAGACAAGCCCGCCAAATTTTTTTCTACTCTCATGATATATTAAGTTCCCGCCTTTGGGTTTTGTTACAGGGCGAGAGATTACAGTTGCATAGGCGGGGTACATAAGGCAAAATTCACGGGTTGACTGTTTAAGTATATCTTTACGTAACAAAACGTGCATGGCTAGCATGAACGTAATGGTACTCACGTTTTGAATATTGGTAATTATGAATTTCCCGCGCATGCAAATGAGGGATTCTGAGGCATCTCGGCTTGGGTAGGCCATAGGATCAACAAAGACAGTACAGCAAATGTAGATTTTGCTACTTTCATTTTGCTTTCACAAAGCCGAAGTGAGTACCGGCAAACAGTATATAGTTGTAGTCTAATAGCTCATCCAAGTAAAGAAGAGGTACGGACATGCCTTTGATTTCAACATTAACTTCACCCTTGCCGTTCTATCCCCTTTCTGTTTCCTTTCTCCACCTACACTCTTTCCCTACTTCCCTTTTCAATCTCTCTCTTCATCTCTCATCATCCCCTGTTTTTCTATCAGGTTATGGGCCCAGCTCAAGCTACCGCTCTTTCCGCTTGGTCCGTCCCTCCACCGTCGACGTTAAAGTTGAGGTAATTGCTTCCTCTGTGTTGTTGGTGCTGTTAGTGTTGTCATTTGTTGCTTCATGGTGATTGTTGTTGGGTTCTGGTCTTTTTTGGGACCCATTTGGTGTTTGTCAAGCACTTTGAGTGTGGATTCTGAGTGTTTTTTTGTTTATCACTGTGTGTTGTTGGAATCCTCTGTTTGTACTAACCAATTTTACGGTTGTCAAGCACGCGGAGCTCGAATTGAAAAGCTGACCAACAATTATTTCCATGTTTGGAAGCAGAAGTTGCAGCATCTTCTCGCCCTCCGGGAGCTTGATGACTGTATTGTGGATGACCCGCCTGAAGAATCCGATGATGGGCTTACAAATCATGGACTCGTTCCGACCGCGAAGCACGGGCGCTCATTGGGATGTCCCTTTCTGATGAGCACCTTGAGCATGTGCGCACTGCGGCAACTGCAAAGGAGATGTGGACTATTATTCTCAACACGTTTGAGAGGCACACACTCCTCAATAAGCTTGCGGCTCGACGCCGGCTTTACACCGCGGCTATGGATGGTAACGAGAGATTTTTGCAGTATGTTAACCGTGTGACGCAGCTAGCAGCGACCCTGAAATCCATGGATGTGACTATCGATGACAAAGATAGCCATGGCGGTGCTTAATGGATTGCAACCTCGGTTCTGTAGGGGAAACACATCGACCACTAAGCCACATGCGCTGGCATTCAAGTGTGCACTGAGTGAACACATAGCCTATTTCAACAGGTTCGACAATCACATCGTTGCCTTGGATGCGCTCGGAAATGAGGACAGGGTGTTTACTTTGGAATTCGTGAAGATCCGGTTGTTGCAGGAAGAGGCGTGCTCAAATGAGAGAGTCAAAAGGTACAAAATCCAATGCGGCGCTCATATCCAGTACCCGTCCGAATGACTATGAGGTAATGCTAGACAGCTGCACTGTACGAACTGCGTCATTCCGGTCACACCGCTGGACAGGGCAAAGATTTGAACGGTAAGCGTCCGGAAGCTCCGAGGGCTATCGTGCACCTGGTCTCGTAGCGGAAGAGCATCTAATAGTCATCGAAACGAAAAAACGCCCGAGAGGAGATAAGCAGGCGTTGGCAGTGCAAATGTATCTGATTCGACTTATTCCCATCCTCCAGCTGCTTGTGAGGACTGCATAGAAGAGAGTGAAATTGTTTGCCTAATTTCACGAGTTAAACAGGCCCGGATTCCGGCCGGAATTTCCTCCTTGTACGCAGATTCGGCCTGCACTTCCCATATGACATACGATAGGAGTGTTTTCAGGAGTTATACCGAATCTCTGCAGCTCAGTCGAAATGGGAGTAAAGCCCGGGCTAGGATTGCTGGACGAGGTGACGTGGAGCTGACCTACTAGTGTCTATACGACCATGCTCTGTCTTCATATGAGGCACACTTTGTCCTCATATGAGACTGTTTCCGTACATTTGGAAAGGTAAATGTTTTGGAAGCCGAAATTCTTACTGGAAAACAGGTTTTTCATGTTAAGTTACAGTACAGTAATTTTTACTGTACATGCGCCCTCGTTTCTGAAATCCTTCACGATAATAAGAACTATTTTTCCTTCCAAAACGTAATCGTTTTCACAACTTCTTGCGAAGAGCGGAAGCTGGTGAGGGAAAATTGCTCTAGGCTTAACCGAGGTCAATAATCTTGAAAAGTTTGTTTTAATCGGCCATCTACACTCATGAACTAATGCGGAGGGACAAGAATGCGCTGAGGTAAAAAGAATTGTATTGAAAACAGGGCTAAAAGTCCTCATATGAGGAAAAATGTCCTCATATGAAGACAACGTCCAATAGACACTAGTGGATGTTGAAAGCGGTGCATTCTGCGAATTTGTCTACGTTCCTACTTTCGAATACTCTCTCATTTCTGTAGGCAAAGCGGACATGGAAGGGATCAAAACTGTATTTAGAACAAATCTATAGAGATGAATAAGAATAGGAAGGTTGCGGCAACTGGAAAAATGCTGTGCGGTAGCCTTCTTTGCCATCGAATAGTTCAGAAGAACCGAGTGATACCTTGTACCTGCGAAAGTCACCACACTCTCACATGGCACGAGAGAATGTCTCATGGAAGCAAAGAGGGCATTGCATCTATGATAAGGAACAATGTCGTAGACGGCGTGCATATCAGTGGCTGGAATGCATCCGAAGTATGCACATCATGCGTTCATGGAAAGGCTCATCGTTGCAGTGCCGAAGAAACGTACGACTGGTGAGCTGAAGCGATATTTGATCTTGTTCAAGAGTGACGTTTGTGGACCCATGGAGGTTTCTTCATTTGGAGAGCACGCTATTTTGTGACTTTCACACGACGATCACTCCTCCTGGGTTACCGTCTACAATGATGCAGCGAAAGTCAGATGTTTGATAAATATAAACGATCCAAGCTCATAGAGAAGCCCATACTGGGTGTCGCATTGGTATTTTTCGTTGTTCACATCGAGGTGGAGAATATATGTCCACTGCATTCAAGGACTACCTTGATGGGTGCGGAACAAAAACATGATTAGTGCAGTGGAGTCACCTGAACAGAATGGTGTTTCAGAACGGCTGAGCCGAACTCTGATGGATCTGGCTCGGTCAATGCTACATGCAAAGAGTCTGCCAAAACAGTTCTGGGCCGAAGCTCTGGCGACTGCTGTACACATTCGAAACATAGTTACAACTCCCTAACTTCCAAACCACACGACCCCGCATCATATCTGGTACGGGCGCAAGCCCATTTTCGCACCTTCGTACGTTCGGAAGTTAATGTTGGTATACCATCCCGGCAAGCCAGTTGAGTAACCTTGACTACCGAGCACGGGAAGCAATTACGCTTGGATATGCGGAAGCCAGCAAAGCTTACAAAATGTGGGATCCTGAATTACACAAGGTATTTGTTTCAAGAGATGTCAGATTCAGTGAGAGCGAAACCTGCCACTCCGAAATAAATGAAAACGAATCAGATGGGTGTCTTGCAATTAGCTCTGCTGAAGATCTTGTAGGTCTTGGCGTTGAACAGGATGCTCAAGTCCGGCTTCTTACACTGGACACAGCCGTGATGGCTACAGCTTCGAGACAAGATATTTAGGACAAAGCGATGACCAAGCTAATGCTAGAAACAACCCGACGGTCGCCAAAAATGTTGGTACAGATAACGAAACCCCTGAGTCCCTGAGGTGTATCTAGCTCCACGGGGATCTTAGAACATTCGAAGGCCCGCAAATGCTTGTGGAGGTCCAATATATCCCTGACACTAATGGCATGGCTCTCGTCACAAATGTTGTCAACTCTCGTACTGACACGCGCGACAGGCCCACACGCAGAATTTTGGAAGTCCGCCGTCGAATCATAGCGAGACTCGATCATTCGGAACAAAACATGGAAGTTAGTCCGACGTTTGAAGGTCTCAAATATCTTACTCCAAAATGGGTGTTTGCAAATAAAAGATGCCCAGGACTCTAACGGTGGCTCCTATAGAAAATCGAAGGCGTTTCTTGTCGCTCGTGGTTTCCAACAGGTGAAAGGGGTAGATTATAATGAGACGTACCTCCCTGTCGTAAAGCTCACGTCAATTTGGATGCTTTTGGCACTCGTTTCGCACATGATCTGGAGCTGCATCAAATGGACGCTAAGACGGCATTTCTGAATGGTGATATGGAAGAGCACGTGTACATGGAGCCTCCTGATGGATTTAAGGACACCTCAATACTGAAGCATGTCTGCAAATTTCTGAAGGCCTTGTATGGTTTAAAACAGGCACATAGACGGTGGCACCAGAAATCGATGATTTTCTTGTTGATGGCTCAAGGTCAAAAGTATCACTAATGATCCGTGTTTTATGTAAAAATGACCCGACTCCGATTCAATCGTGATTATCCTCCTATATGTTGATGACTTGCTGCTTGCAGGAAACAACATAGAGGCTATTGCATGGATGAACGGGGAGCTGAACCGCCGTTTTGAAATGAAAGATTTAGGCGAAGCGAGAATGGTTTTTGGGCTTGAAATTTCTCGCCGAAGACCCGAACGGTCCTTGTGTTTATCCCAGCCACGGTTTGAAGACAGCGTTCTAGAGCGATTTAGAAATGCAGAGTTGTAGACCTGTTCCAACTCCTATTAATATAAGCACTGACGAGTTGAACGTGGATCAGTCGGGCGATACGTGTAATGATGCTTGGACAGATGCTTCATACAGGAGCGCTATTGGAGCTCTCCTATATTTGTCTGTTGGAACGACCTGATATATCTTATGCGGTGGGCAAACTTGCAGTTTTTGCGAGAAACCGAGAGAGAAGCCTTGGTTAGCAGTAAAACGAGCGTTAAGGTATCTTGCTGGGACCAAAGATTTAGGCTTGGTGTTCCGAGGGAATGCTGCTGGGCTTGTTGCATATGTGACTCGGATTGAGCCGGAGATGTGTCTGATCGCAATCGACGAGTGTTTCGTGTTTCGTATGGCTGGAAGTGGGTACATTGGTGCTCGCGAAAGCAAGCGGTTTTCGCTGCTTTTCACGTGAGGCCAAAAACATTTCGTTAACTGCAGCAAGTAAAGAGGCAATATGGCTGAGACGTGTTGTTCGGGACATCCTTGAAACCTGGACATCGCTGGCGTGAAAGCATTTGGATTGATCATGCTACTACAATATACAGCGATAACCAGGGGGCTGTGGAGCTTGCTCGAAACAACTAGGGCGAGTTCAGATGACAAAACTGCTAGAATGATTGTAATGGGTAGGAAAGGGGATAATAAATTAATCCAAAAACTGTTAAATGGGCTATGTGTTCACTCAGTGCACCACTTGACATGCCAGCGCATGTGGCTTAGTGGTCGATGTGAAAAAGCGAGGGGGAGTCTTGAAAAAGCGAAAGATTCGTGCGATCCCATGGTATTTAGTTGATGATTTCTAGTTGCCACCTGGCCACCTGTACACTTGTAGCCAAATCACGGCGCATTTTGGCTATTTTTCAATCCACTTGGTATTCTGCCTTCTAATTGGCTGCTAGATACGACTCCTTACCACTCATATCGCTACAAGTGGCGATATCTGAGCTGATCATTGTGAAGCATTCTGACACTTGGCATGTTATGGTTGGTTGATGGTTTGTCTCTATTCTAGGCTCAAAATACTGTACCCAGTGTGTCATACGTGTACTGTCCCTTATTTAACATACGTGTACTGTCTCCTCTCTGTATTTATCCTATAGTTCCCTGGACTGGCTGCATACGGCTTACACTATACACACTATACTGGTTGCGTACAAATCACTCTTGCACAAGTATGCAGCCAAAGTAAGTTGATGCAGCCACGTTGCTTCTACATTTTTGCACGTATGGAACGTCAGGCTTAATTCACGGTGAACGATTTCCATGAGATTTACGTACTGTTACGTAGCAAAGTGAGACAAGCCCGCCGAAAATTTTTTCTTCTCTCATGATATATTAAGTTCCCGCCTTTGGGTTTTGTTACAGGGCGAGAGATTACAGTTGCATAGGCGGGGTACGTAAGGCGTATTTCACGGGTTGACTGTTTAAGTATATGTTTACGTAACAGAACGTGCATGGCTAGCATGAACGTAATGTTACTCACGTTTTGAATATTGGTAATTATGAATTTCCCGCGCATGCAAATGAGGGATTCTGAGGCATCTCGGCTTGGGTAGTCTATAGGATCAACAAAGACAGTACAGCAAATGTAGATTTTGCTACTTTCATTTTGCTTTCACAAAGCCGAAGTGAGTGTCGGCAAACAGTATATAGTTGTAGTCTAATAGCTCATCCAAGTAAAGAAGAGGTACGGACTTGCCTTTGATTTCAACACCAACCTCACCCTTGCAGTTCTATCCCCTTTCTGTTTCCTTTCTCCACCTACACTCTTTCCCTACTTCCCTTTTCAATCTCTCTCTTCATCTCTCATCATCCCCTGTTTTTCTATCAGGATATGGGCCCAGCCCAAGCTACCGCTCTTTCCGCTTGGTCCGTCTCTCCAGCGTTGACGTTGAAGTTGAGGTAATTGCTTTCTCTGTGTTGTTGGTGCTGTTGGTGTTGTCGCTTGTTGCTTCTTGGTGATTTTTGGGGTTCTTGTCGTTCTTGGGACCCGTTTGGTGATTCAAGCACTTTGAGTGTGGATTCTGAGTGTTTTTTTTGTTTATCACTGTGTGTTGTTGGAATCCTCTGTTTGTACTAACCAATGTTACGGTTGTCAAGCACGCGGATTTCGAATTGAAAAGCTCACCAACAATTATTTCCATGTTTGGAAGCAGAAGTTGCAGCTTCTTCTCGCCCTCCGGGAGCTTGATGACTGTATTGTGGATGACCCGCCTGAAGAATCCGATGATGGGGCTTACAAATCATGGACTCGTTCCGACCGCGAAGCACGGGCGCTCATTGCGATGTCCCTTTCTGATGAGCACCTTGAGCATGTGCGCACTGCGGCAACTGCAAAGGAGATGTGGACTATTATTCTCAACACGTTTGAGAGGCACACACACTCCTCAATAAGCTTGCGGCTCGACGCCGGCTTTACACCGCGGCTATGGATGGTAACGAGAGATTTTTGCAGTATGTTAACCGTGTGACGCAGCTAGCAGCGACCCTGAAATCCATGGATGTGACTATTGGTGACAAAGAGCTAGCCATGGCTGTGCTTAATGGATTGCCACCTGGGTTCGGCAATCTCATCGTTGCCTTGGATGCGCTCGGAAATGAAGACAGGTTGTTTACTTTGGAATTCGTGAAGATCCGGTTGTTGCAGGAAGAGGAGCGTGCTCAAATGAGAGAGTCAAAAGGTACAAAATCCAATGCGGCGCTCATATCCAGTACCCGTCCGAATGACTATGGAGGTAATGCTAGACAGCTGCACTGTACGAACTGCGGTCATTCCGGTCACACCGCTGACAGATGCTAGGGCAAAGATGTGAACGGTAAGCGTCCGGAAGCTCCGAAGGGCTATCGTGCACCTGGGTCTCGTAGCGGCAGAGCATCTAATAGTCATCGAAACGAAAAGAATCGCCCGAGAAAAGATCAGCATGATTTCGTAGGTGAAAATGTATTTGATTCGACTAATTACCATCCTCTAGCTGACAGTGAGGACAGCATAGATGAGAGTGAAATTGTTTGCCTAATGTCACGAGTTAAACAGGCCCGGATTCCGGCCGGAATTTCCTCCTTGTACGCAGATTCGGCCTGCACTTCCCATACGACATACGATAGGAGTGTTTTCACGCGTTATACCGAATTCTCTACAGCTTCAGTCGAAATGGGAACTAAACCCCGGGCTAGGATTGCTGGGCGAGGTGACTTGGAGCTGACCCTACTAGTGGATGGTTGTCGAAAGCGGTGCATTCTGCGAGATGTTGTCCACGTTCCTACTTTCGAATACTCTCTCATTTCTGTAGGCAAAGCGGACATAGAAGGGATCAAAACTGTATTTTTGAACAAATCTATGCAGATGAATAAGAATAGGAAAGTTGCGGCAACTGGAAAAATGCTGTGCGGTAGCCTTCTTTATGCCATCGAAATAGTCCAGAAGATAGAGAATGATACCTTGTACTTTGCGAAAGTCACCACACTTTCAACATAGCACGAGAGAATGGCCCATGTAAGCAAAGAGGGCATTGCATCTATGATAAGGAACAATCTTGTAGACGGCGTGCATATCAGTGGCTCTGGTACGGGCGCAAGCCCAATTTGTCGCACCTTCGTACGTTCGGAAGTTAATGTTGGTATACCATCCCGGCAAGCCAGTTGAGTAACCTTGACTACCGAGCACGGGAAGCAATTACGCTTGGATATGCGGAAGCCAGCAAAGCTTACAAAATGTGGGATCCTGAATTACACAAGGTAGTTGTTTCCAGAGATGTCAGATTCAGTGAGAGCGAAACCTGCCACTCCGAAATAAATGAAAACGAATCAGATGGGTGTCTTGCAATTAGCTCTGCTGAAGATCTTGTAGGTCTTGGCGTTGAACAGGATGCTCAAGTCCGGCTTCTTACACTGGACACAGCCGTGATGGCTACAGCTTCGAGACAAGATATTTAGGGACAAAGCGATGACCAAGCTAATGCTAGAAACAACCCGACGGTCGCCAAAAATGTTGGTACAGATAACGAAACCCCTGAGTCCCCTGAGGTGTATCTAGCTCCACGGGGATCTTAGAACATTCGAAGGCCGCAAATGCTTGGTGGAGGTCCAATATATCCCTGACACCTAATGGCATGGCTCTCGTCACAAATGTTGTCAACATCTCGTACTGACACGCGGCGACAGGCCCACACGCAGACTTTTGGAAGTCCGCCATCCATTCCGAGCGAGATTCGATCATTCAGATTCAAACATGTAAGTTATTCCCACGTTTGGGGGCCTCAAATATTCTGACTCCAAAATGGTGGTTTACAATAAAAGATGCCCAGGACTCCAACGGTGTCTTTTTCGAAAATCGAAGGCGCATCTTGTCGCTAGTGGTTCCCAACCGGTGAAAAGGGTAGATTATAATGAGATGTACGCCACTGTCGTGAAGCTCACGCCAATTCGGGTGCTTTTGGCACTTGTTGCGCATCAGGATCTGAAGCGGCATCAAATAGACGGTAAGACGGCATTTCTGAACGGTAATGTAGAAGAGAACGTGTACATGGAGCCGCCTGATGGGTTTAAAGACACCTCGAAATCGAATCATGTCTGCAGGTTTCTGAAGGCCTTGTATGGTTTAAAACTGGCACAGGGGCGGTGGCACCAGAAAATCGATGATTTTCTTGTTGATGGCTCAAGTTCAAAAGTAGCCCTAATGATCCTTGTGTTTATGTAAAATTTGACCCAACCTCCGACTCAATCATGATTATCCTCCTGTATGTTGATTACTTGCTGCTTGCAGGAAACAACATGGAGGCTATTGCATGGATAAAGGAGGAGCTGAACCGCCGTTTTGAAATGAAAGATTTGGGAGAGGAAAAATGGTTGCTGGGCTTGAATTTTCTCGCCGGAGAGCTGGAAGCTCGTTGTGTTTATCCCACCCACACTTTGTAGACAGCGTTCTAGAGCGATTTGGAATGTAAAACTGTAGACCTGTTCCAACACCTGTTATATAAATACTGACGAGTTGAACGTGGATCAGTCGGGCGATACGTGTAATGATGCTTGGTCGGGATATACGGGTAATAATGCTCGGACAGATGCTCCATACAGGAGCGCTATTGGAGCTCTCATGTATTTGTCTGTTTGAACACGACCTGATATATCTTATGCGGTGGGCAAACTTGCATGTTTTTGCGATCAACCAAGAGAAAAGCACTGGTTAGCAGTAAAACAGTGTTATGTATCTTGCTGGGACAAAAGATTTAGGCCTTGTGTTCCGAGGGAATGCTGAGCTGGGCTTGTCTGCATATGTGACTCGGATTGGGCCGGAGATGTGTCCGATCGCAAATCGACGAGTGGTTTCGTGTTTCGTATGGCTGGAAGTGGGGTAAGTTGGTGCTCGCGAAAGCAAACGGTTGTCGCAGCTTCGTCATGTGAGGCCGAATACATTTCGTTAACTGCAGCAAGTAAAGAGGCAATATGGCTGAGACGTGTCGTTCGGGATATCCTTGAAACCTGGACATCGCTGGGCGTGAAAGCACTTGGAATTGATCATGCTACTACAATATACAGCGATAACCAGGGGCTATGGAGCTCGCTCGAAACGAAAGCACCAACAGACGCAACAAGCACATTGATATTGCATACCACTTTGTAAGAGATGCAGTTGTGCGTAAAGAGGTGGATTTGGTGTACGTGCCAACAGTGAAATGTTGCTGACGCCTTGACAAACCACTAGGGCGAGTTCAGATGACAAACTTGTTAGAATGATTGTAATGGGTAGGAAGGGGGAGCATAAATTAATCTAAAAAAACAATGTGACGAGGGGGTGTTGAAAAAGTGATAGAATGCATGCGATCCCATGGTTTTTAGTTGCCACCTGGACACGTGTACACCTGTAGCATGAAAATGCGAGTTGCACCCTTTTTCTGTGTGCACACTATGACACGTGTAAAATGGGCCAAACCGAAATCCTGGGACGAATGTTCAAACCACTTGGTATTCTGCCCTCTGATTGGCTGTAGATACGCCTCCATAACCCTCATATCGCTACAAGTGGCGATAACTGAGCTATCATTGTGGAGCATTCTGACACTTGGCATGTTATGGTTGGTTGATGGTTTTCTCTTTCTAGGCTCAAAATACTGTACCCAGTGTGTCATATGTACTGTCTCCTATGCGGCATACGTGTACTGTCTCCTCTCTGTCGTACGTGTACATTATTATAGGTGTCGTACGTGTACAAGTAAACAGTTTTCTATATTTATCCTATAGTTCCTGGACTGGCTGCATACGGCTTACACTATATCACATATACTGGCTGCGTACAAATCACCTTGCACAAGTATGCAGCCAAAGTATGTTGATGCAGCCACGTTGCTTCTACAGTATTGCACGTATGGCACGTAAGGCTTAATTCACGTTGAACGATGCATGAGATTTACGTACTGTTACGTAGCAAAGTGAGACAAGCCCGCCGAAAATTGTTTTCTACTCTCATGATATATTAAGTTCCCGCCTTTGGGTTTGTTACAGGGCGAGAGATTACAGTTGCATAGGCGGGGTACGTAAGGCATATTCACGGGTTGACTGTTTTATTATATGTTTACGTAACAGAACGTGCATGGCTAGCATGAACGTAATGTTACACACGTTTTGAATATTGGTAATTATGAATTTCCGCGCATGCAAATGAGGGATTCTGAGGCATCTCGGCTTGGGTAGGCTATAGGATCAACAAAGACAGTACTGCAAATGTAGATTTTGCTACTTTCATTTTGCTTTCACAAAGCCGAAGTGAGTACCGGCAAACAGTATATAGTTGTAGTCTAATAGCTCATCCAAGTAAAGAAGAGGTACGGACTTGCCTTTGATTTCAACACCAACCTCACCCTTGCCGTTCTATCTCCTTTCTGTTTCTTTCTCCACCTACACTCCTTCCCTACATTCCTTTCATTATCTTTCCTCATCCCTCATCATCTCCTGTTCTTTCTATCAGTAATTCCCGAAAAGTTTCAGCGTCCAGAACTTCGTCCACCATCCGCTGCAGCCTGTCTTCAAAAGCAGTGTTGAATTCAGCAGCTCCGTTGAGTGTGGAATTAGAGATAAACCAATGCAGGTCCGCATTAGGTGGAGAGCTACATTAGTATCCTCCGGGGTTAAGAGTGATTTGAGGAGAGGCTGTAACGAAGTGGCGTGCGTTGTGAACTCGCGCTCCATGATTAGGTCCGACGCGATGGGAGTGCGGAGCACTTTTCCCGTCGTCATAGTTCTGCCGAAGCTCATATGGCAGGGACTGCTGACCAGTCAGGGTCGAGATGGTTGGTCACTGGCGGGCAAACTTATCGATGCGGACGTCTACACCCAAACTGCGCACCTCCGGGGAGGAGAGGAGCTGTGGTGCGTTCAAATGGCTTCATGGGTGCCAACTACAGTATATACCCATCGTCAAGTACCACAGATGTAGGAGTAGGGAAGGCCCGCCTGTGATGTCGCCCTCATTTCCAGGGGGATTTGGAGTTCCCGCGTCACTTCTTGCAGCTTCAGTTGTTGCAGCACAAGGGAGAATTGAAGTGGACCCAGCGGATCCCCGTGCTGCACGCCAGCCACGCTCCGTAGCATATCATCCCCACACCATAGATGTCCCCGCTTTACCGCGTACGTGTAATAGACCCATGGGAAGAGCTCCGGGAATCTCTGTTCGACCTCCGTCGAAATCACACTGTGGCTGACCAAGTTAGAAGCATTTTGAAGGTCATCGGTTAACAGTGCATACTTGGCCTATTTACTGTGCTCCTCTGAAAGGCACCGTATTGCGTGGACAACTGGGTCAGATCCTCCTGCCGTTGATACTCCCAACTGTAACCACCCAGCACAGAAGAAAAAAATGCCCACGTGCTGCCCACGTGATGCTCATGCCCACGTGATGCTCAATAGAACAAGAAATAAACGACCTAACTGTTGAAAATTTTTAAAAAATGATGCATGGTGCATCTGATTTTTTTGATTTTTAGCTACTGTATAACACCACAAATAAACTCAGGGGCATCCGATACAACCTATCTTGCGACGGAGTAAATTAGATTCTCGAGGCAGTGAACGTGCGAAAGCTCTGAACGGGAACCTTGCGCAGCTAGCAGACACGTGACGGAAAATGGAAAGCAAAGAAAAGGCGTTAAAAGAATTTTTTTAAAATTATTTTTTTGTTCGTAGAAAATGTCATCAATTGAAACCCTATGTAATCAATTGGTGAAACTTGTCGAAGAAGACACCATAAAGAGGTATTTGATTTTATATTGTGTATGAGGAATCTGGTTATGATTATGGCTTTATCTAACCGCATCCAAAAATCAGTTACATGATTCTATAATGCGTGTGAGTTTTCTGGTTATGATTAAGAATTGTCCGACGGCATCCAAAATCCGTTACATGATTTTAGAATGCGTATGAGGTTTCTAGTTATGATTAAGGATTGTCCGACTATATCCAAAAATCAGTTGTGTGATTCCATCATACGTATGAGGTTTCCAGCCATGACCATGTTTTGTCCGACTGCATCCAAAATCAGTTATGTGGATCTAGTATACGTATGATGGATTGAGTTCGTTATTTTGGCACAACGGAAACCGGTTCCGATGAGTTTGCAAAAATAAGGTGCTGTATTGATGTGTGTATTGGGCCAAACTGTTTACAGTTTACACAAATTGGACAACTTTGGAAGCAGTTCCAAAAATGCCCTACTGAATGTTTTTACCGGGCCAATATTTTTGAATCCGCTTGAATGACTCAGTTTGGGGTATTTTGCTAATGGACGCAGTGGGCTATTGAGTAGTTGTAGGTTGTAGTTAAGGTGATAATTTAGGGTACCAAGTAAAGTCTGGGCAGCCAAGCCCACAACTTCACCCGTTCAGCAAAGTACCTCACTCTTTTCGATTCCCATTATTTTATCATTGTTTCCCGTACCGTCTACTCATATAACCACAGGTATACTAACCAAGCCTTTTTGGTCGCATATTGCCCATAAATTGCATCAAATCTCTAGGATTAGGAGAGCTGCGTGATGCTTAGGTCATGAAATTGAGGGGAATTGTTGAGTTGGCGAGACGATCACATGACCCCACATCGGTGCCAAGCCTCATGTAAGGCATGAGGCGTATTCCACGTGTGTATGTGTACGCATGTGGTCTGAAGGACGACTTAAGGCATTTTGGAAGAAATCCGAAGTTTGCGGTGACGAAAGTCGATTTTAAGGGGTCAGCAGTTTGGCATAACTTTTGACAACTGTAACTTGGTCCATAGATCCCTAGGCCATAAATTTCTTCCTGCGCCCTCATTGGCTGACAGTTCAAATACTTAAATTCTATTGGTCGGTTTGTTATACGTGTAATAACTGTAGCGGTGTAACGGTTGATTCAGAGCTACTTTAGAAGACAGAAAGTTGTTTATGGGGTGATTTTAAATGGTGTAGGGTACTTCAAGTGAGAGAGGAGTATACTGTATAAGAGATATGCTGAGGTAAGGTAGGTACACGTTTACGTGGTGGCAGTTGTGTATGTGATGTATACGAGGTCCAGCAAAGAGTAGAAACCTTTGGTGCAGTAGTGTACACATACTGTAATGGTGTCAGGTGTGGAACTGTACTTCGTAGTGTAGTTCTCACTGTACCTCATACTGCACCTCGTTCTGTATTTCTTACTGTACTTGAGGTCTTACAGTAAGAGTCGGTTATAAGAATCTTGTCATGACTACACTACTCAGCTCTCTTTAGGTACAGTAAAGTGCCCGCCGTATCCATCGGCTGCATTCCACTACTGCAGTCAATAGATGCATCAGTCAGTTCCAATCTTGGCTGCACCTAGAAAGAGGAATTTGATCTTACATTTTGTACGAGGATTCTTTATATGATCATAGTTTTGTCTGGCTGCATCTAAAATCAATTATGTGATTCTAGAATACGTATGACGTCTCCAATTATGATAACGGTTCGTCCGGCTGCATACAAAATCAGTCATTTGATTTCATCATAAGTATGACGGGTTGAGTCCGTCATTTTGGCAGAAGATAATTCGGTTCCGATGAGTTTGCAAAATAAGGTGCTGTGTTGATGTGTGTATTGGGCGAAAATATTTTCCACAAATTTGACAACTTTGGAAGCAGGTCCAAAAATGCCCCAAATGAACGTTATTACCAGGCCAATATATTTCAATCTGCTCAAATGGTTCAGTTCTGGGATTTTGTTAATGGACACAGTGAGTTAGCGAGTTTTTGAAATTTGTACTTAAAGTGAGAATTTTAGAGTACCGAGTAAATTCTGGGTAGCTAAGCCCGCAACATCACCCGTCCAGCATATTACTTCACCCAGTCAGATTCTTATTAGGTTATGGGCCCAGTCCAAGGCCTTCTTTATCTCTGAATCCCGTATGTCGCCCGGTGTTGTTACCTTGTTCGACTTGTGTGAATGATATTGATCTGCAGAAGTTCGATTTATTGGAGACCTATAATTCTCCACCCAGCTAAAACCGACAAACCCAGGTCGGATACGCCATCTTACCCGTATTACAGCGGTAGCTGGAAGCCAGAGGTAGCGTCACTTGGAATCGGATCCGTTTGTCATCTTCCAAATACTGGCCTTTTTCTATAACATTCGAAATAGGATCCGCTTTATCATCCTCCCGATATCGAAATCGGATCCGGTCTGTAACTTTGCCAATAAAGGATTTGCTGGACAACATCAGAGATCGGATCCGTTCTTGTAATCGTCACATTCCTGAAAAATGGATCTGATTCTCAGCCACTAACCTTAACTTCCGACTCGCCCCCTACTTCTCTGGAGTTGATAAGTTCCGAATCTACGCTACTGCAGGCTTGTTCGAAGATGAGTAGATCTCTCGTGTCTACTCATTCTGGTAAGCTACTTGAATAATTTCATTTCTTTGCTCATTGAAGTGATTCTCGTTGCACCTTTTGGTTGGTCTAAAGACTCATAATCCCAAAAGATGTTACCGACGATCAATTCCTTTTTTGTGCCTGACTTTGCTGGGTTGTGCTAGACTCGGAATCAGCCCTGTTGCCCCGAGTGCCCAGGGCGGCAACAGTTAGAACTTTGTCATCTGTGGGAAGTACAGTTGTGAAATCGATCGAAGTACTCGAACCAGGAGGACCACTGCCGAAGACGCTCGCGCTTCCTTCTTCCAGGGAAAATTGTAGGATCCCTCGTAAGTCAGTACCTCTGGATAAGCCAATAAATTAATTTCAACGCCTCTCGGCAAAGAAAGCTAAAGCCCTTGCCGATGGAGTTGCAAAGAAGGAACTGAAGGCTGAAGGAAGAGTTAAGCAGAGGAATAAGAGGTATTGTAAGCTTTTTGATAGTCGCTGCAACATTGCACAAACATTCTACCATCACAAAAATTCTAAGGGTCATAGTACTAAAGAATAACAAAGAAAAACCCCTGAGTGCACTGTTTGGAATAGAGCGTTCGAATCCCACGAGATTCTCAAACGTCACGAGAACGAGAAGGAAAATTTGAAAGTAGTTTTATCTCAGAGAATTTAAAGAGATTTATTTATTTTTTGGAGCCATGTCTCTTTTCTTCGCAGTAGTCTGTATTTTCGTGTGCTGTGTTCTTATAGAGGTGGGCTTGCCGCTACAAGGGACTATCGCTCCCCTGCTTCGGATCTTCGAAAAGAACATTAGCACCTCTTTACTATTGCAACGAGTGGCAGAGAAGATCAAGGGGTGGTCTATGAAGATCGAAAAGCTCACGGATTCCAATTCCTTCGTGCGGAAACAGAAGATTCAGCTCGTGTTGACCATTTGCGATGTAAACAGTAGATAACTGATGATACCGTTCCTGACGAAGAACAATCTTCCACTCACAAGGCGTGGAAGAAAATTGTCGAAAGGCCAAAGCCACTATCAGCCTGTACCTGCCTGGTGATCACCTGGATCATGTGTGAGATGCTGTCACAGCTAAAGAAATGTGGGACGCCATCTTGGAAGTTTTTGAGCGCCACATACTACTAAATGGCCGGCGGCCCGGAGAGACTTCTACACGGTCACCCTGCTAGACAATGAGAACTTGTTGCCGTACATAGGACGTGTGAGACATCTAGCAGCTCGCTTAAAGTCAATAGTAGTCGTCATTGATGACAAAGAAATGGCTATAGTAGTTCTCGATGGTCTGACGCAGAGGTTTCAAAGTCTCATTACATCTCTTGCTTATTCCTCATATTTTTCGCTTTCGTAGGCCCGCAGTACCTAAGAAGTGATGACGCAGACTTCAGAAGAAGCTCTGCATATCTGTAGGTAGGAAAAAAAGATCGACCACTAAGCCACATGCGATGAAGTGTCAAGTGATGCACTGGGTGAACACACTGCCCATTTCAACCCCCCCTCACGCAGGGAACCATATAGTGCTGTATGGACTCAGACATCTTACATCTCATTCCTACCACCTATAGGACAGTAATCAATGGCGAAACACAGAAACAAAAATTTAACCAATGCAACCACTTGCGGGGCTCGAACCCGCGATGCTACCATGTGGGAAAAATACATTGACCACTACGCCACATGAGCTGGCATATCAAGTGGTGCACTGAGTAAACAAACAGCCCATTTCAACAATATATCCACTCTAGAACCATCGCGTTTAGCACTTAGCTAGCAGTATAGTCGGATCCTGCAGCGGACACCCGTTCTAGCCTGACGTGGAACATCCGGCTAGTTCTTAGCCGTATAGTCAGTCCTGCAGTGTACACGATAGATATTCAAGGAATTAAAGATTCATGTATAGTCGGATCCCGTTTTACTGATGCCATTAAGTTATTACGATGATGACTCCATGGCCCTCAACTGCCACTACTGTGACCACCCCTTGGACATCCTCGGAGATCACGCCACCGACCTCTGCTGCCCTGTTTTCGGCCGTCGTCATCGTCATAACTCCTTATGTAATGCGATTGCGACGCACATCACCGGCGCCGCGGGTCTGGATACTCGGCAAAAGGTTCCGTTCCTCGTCCCAGGCACTGAGCTCCGGCCCGCCGATATCCTTGTACAACTACCATAAAACCCTGGAAAGCACAACCTTGCGACCCATTGCCTGTGACATTACTGTCTTCTCACCATTCAATGCCGCAGTTCGCACCAAGGCGACCCAGGTTGCCTGCCGAAGGCGCTGCTGATCTGGCGGCCCGCAACAAGGTTACAATCCTAAACGCAACATTGCCCGACGCCTCCCCGCTCCATCGACTGGTCCATTTTCTGCGCCTTAAACACCAAACTTCACGTTTCGACCTCCGGCATTTGATTTCCTAGGTGACACTTCCCCTGGAACTATTGCATTAATCGAGGAGCTAGTTCCACGGATAGCGTCCAAGTGTCACTCGACAGATGGCGTTATCCGCCGCCTTATCTACCACCGACTGAGTTGCACCCTCTGGTCATCCATCGCTGAAGCTACCCTGTCGCGAGACCCGATGCGTATTGACGACGAAGTACATCCGGTTAGATCTTAACCGTATAGTTAGGACGTGCTCAGTCCCCAGTAGATGATGACCGCATTAAACTTATTCAAAGATTAATATGCGCAGTCCCCAGTAGATACTGAACGTATTAAACTTTTTCTTTCTGTTTTATCAATATATTTGGATCTTGTAGTGTACAACCGTTATACTGATGCCATAAAGCTACTATCGTTTTGGCTCTCCCTTTGATGATCCTTTTCTTTTTGCGTGGTAATTCTTCAATAATTTCCGTCATCCACGCGTCAAGTTGAGGCAAAAACATTATGCTTGCTTTGTCGTCAGTACCTATGACTCCGGAAGAGAGGGCCTCCATAACAAGACGTGATGGTTCATTATTGAACAAAGTGTCTACTCCATCCATTTATCTGTCTTCTATGTCCTCTGCACAGTCCGCAGATATATCTTTAAACTTTGCACGTCTCCACCAAGAAGCTGGCACATTGCGTTTGGATTCATCGGGGTTTGAACTGGAATCACATACCTTTAATATCGTCTTATCTAACTGCCTTTTCGCTTTTCCTTATTCTTCACGTGTAATTCTCGAGTTATTCGGTTGCACGAATGAGGGGACAGCCAAGTTTCTGGAAGAAAAAGTCCCTAAACGTCTTTTTCGTACTCCCTACATTCTCTCTAAATCTAACCTTCAGCGTCTTCTTCAACGTGTTACTTGACGTTGTTACTTGACGTTGTGTTTGACCATTCTGCAAATACTCAGCACAACCTGATTATCAAAGCGAGTGTCATTCTCGAGAGATCTCAAGCAACGATCTCCAATTACTTGGTTGTAAATATCTGCGTTATTAAACCAAAAGATCCCGGCAAAAGCAAGGTCCACCGGGTAAAGTGATAGGCTTTGACGACCTATTTTCCATCCTCCATCCTCTATTTCGTCCGCGTTGTTGAAATATGGCTCCGGACGTAAATATATGGACGTCCTTTTCCTCATTAAATATTCTGTCATCAGTTTGCTTCAGAAGCACGGGACAGCTTCGCCAGTCTCGCTCTCTACAAGATTAACCAAGAATGCGTTCGGAAACCACCTTCCCTCCGTATTAAAGCGCTTGTACCAGGAGGGTGCAGTTTCTTTCGCTAGGTATCGAGCAACCTTCGGTATTTCCTCGCAGGGCCAGCAATACGGAAAGCCACTCATATTCAACCCTTTCTTTTTTGGGCCATGTACGGAGCGCCATACGCTTTTGAATAAACTCCAGGGCACAGTAGATGGTCCCACCATCTGCACACTTTGCAAAATACTTCTAAAAACTCTGCACGAGCTCCAACTGACACCCAAATGGCGCATTTATACCTTTCTCCTTATCCAGGGTAGTTTGGAGAAGCTCATATGTCTTGTGGAGTTGTTTTATAATTGGGGTAGTCCTGAAAAGCTCTCAATTCGTGCCATTCAACTGCTGCCGAACCAATTCAAGCTCAACAGACGTGCTCCTGTCGTCAATGATACCCGGCTTGTCTATCTTTTACGCAACCGATTCGCTGTACCTCCACTTTCTTCTTGAATTTGGCTACACTTCCTCCTCAGTCACGGAATCTCGGAGATATAATCTTCAAATCCATGTGATCCTACTGTTCTCCAGTAACATCATCCTCATCTTCTTCGTCGAATATTGATTTTAAGCAACTACTCTTGTGATGGACTTGCCTCTCATAACCTAGGACTGTCCAGGACTTCGGCACTGTAAAGGGACAATCACATAGAGACGTAGGCCCAGGATTTCTCTCCCGATAGGCTAGGATTCTGGAGAATTACTGTCACGTATGTAATATTTTAATAATTATTTCGGCAGTCTTGTGGGCTGCTAACAACTCACTAGTTGAAACCCCCCAAGAATACGGCAGTATTCCTGGGGGAGTTTAGAGGATTCGTGGAATATATTCAGCATCCTAACGGTACCACGGGATAATTGCACATAGATGTCTACCCAGGGTTGCATTATTCAATGGATAGGATGTTTGGGGAATCCTGATATGTATATCCAATTTTAATAATTATTTTGACCATTCTTGCTGGCTGTTCCCAGTAATCCTGGGATATTTTTCAGTATTCTCGGGTATAATATCTACAGAAATTTTAATGAGAGAATTTGACATCAATGTTGGTATCTTGCCCTAGGATTTATTTCTTTATGCCCCAGGAATCCTAGGTCAGTCCCTGTTGAAAAAGGGAGGGAGTGCATGCGATGCCATCGTTTCTAGTCGCCAGATCCACACGTGTACACCTGTAGCTTGACAATACCTTGACATACCCTACTTCTGTAGGTACAAATATTACACGTATAGATATTACACGTGTAAAAAGGGTGAAATCGAAAGTTGCCAAGGGCGAAATCCCATTTTCGAGAATCTGAAAATCACGACGTGTTTTGCCATTTTTCGCACCACTTGGTATTCTGCCCTCTGATTGCCTGCGAGGTACCCCTCCATATTACTCATATCTGTCTGAGTGGCAATATTTGAGCTTTTCATTGTGGAGCATTCTGCCACTTGGCATGTTATGGTTGGTTGATGGTTTTTGTCCTTGTTGGGCACAAAACACCGTATCAATATATCATACGTGGAAATTATCTTGTGTTTCATAAGTGTTATAGTAAACAGTGGTATATATTTTTATACTATGGTTGCCAGTACTTGCTACATACAAAGCACTTCAGCACATGTATAGAGCCATAACATGTTGATGCAGTCATGTTGGGTTTATATTATTGACGTATGGCAGGTAAGGTTTACCTCAAGTTGAATGACACACATGAGATGTACGTACCGTCACGTGCGACAAGCCTGCGGAAAATGTTTTCTACTGTTATGATATTTTTAAGGTCCCGCATTTTGGGTTTCGATATAGCCTGAGAGATTACATTTCCGTTGATGAAGATCGTAAGGCATAACTGACTTGTTGATTGTTTTAGTGTACGTTTACGTAACAGAACATGCATGGATAGCATGTAAGTAGTGATACTTACGTTTTAAATATAGTTAACGATGAACTTGCCAGGTATGCAAAACAGGGATTCTAGGGCATTTCGGCTTGGGTAGGCTATAGATTCGACGAAGACAGAACTGCAAATGTATATTTTGCTAATTTCAATCTTCTTTCATAATGCTGAGGTGAGTGCCGGCAAGCAGTATATATTTGTTGTCTACTGGCATCGAAGTTAGCCAGAGGTACGGATTTGCCTTTGCTTTCAACACAACCCTCACTTTTACCAATCGTATTTCCTTTTACTCCCGTCCTTTTGTCTCTATTCTTTATCATTTTATAAGTTCTGGCCTAAACGTATGATATCTTTCTTGGAGATATCTGGAAACTCAGGTGTTTCCCAAATAACTAATAATGTGAAAATTCCGGATTACTGCACAGATTTCTCTTATAAGGTGGGCCATCGCTCTAAAGTACATAGCACTCAGAGCTTTTTTTGTTCAGTATTTTTCGAAAAAGCTCCCAAGGTTCCTGGGGACCCTTGAATGTAAATACCTTAGAAAAGTCAATTTAAAGGTCACTTCCAAAAATTCCTGGGAATATGTTACCCAGGAGTTCTCCCAGGAAATTTTCGCATCGAATCACAATGGAATTTACAGTGCTTACAGCCACCTCCAGGATTTTCCAGGATTTGATGTCGCTTGGTCAGGGATCCTGGAGGCGTCCTGGGCCCAGGATTGCACTTGGGACCCTGGACAGGTGTTTTTGGGCTTATAAAATTACCGACGAAGTAAACTTCAGGTAACGAAGCTCAGAAACTACGTGTACCCACTCAAGTTGCCCTTTCAATGACCCATTTTGGAACTCATCATCAGGAAGGAGTTGTACCGTGTACTTAAAGTCGGAATTGTAGGAAACCAAGTAAAATTCAGGTAGCAAAGCTCGCAACTTTACCTGCCCACTCAACTCATCCACGCAGCCTGCTCTCCCAACGAAACCATTGCATACCTACCATTATATCAATACCTTATCAATCAAAAAATCCCTTGCTATACAATGCCACCTGGGTCAATGTACGTCTTACATCTTGTCAGAGTATGTCACTCGTGCCGAGTACAATTCTGAAAGAGCTACTTAAGATACCGTCATGAGTGTTTTACGGGAACCCCTTTTAATTTGCTACTGTTAGACTACATTTTAATATAGTATGTAGCTATCTTTAGTTTTATACAAACCCTGGTTTGGAGCGGCCGGCATAACCCAGCAAGCTTCAACCAAAGTTTCAACCACAGCTCAACCTAGATTTGCCCCTGTGCGATTAACACCCCACACAAATCTTAGCCGATAGTTGTTTAGTAAAACGGCTTCTCCCTGCAATCTCATTGGCTGATACGTCAAATGTTTCAATTCTGCTGGCCGGTTATTTACGTCTGTAATGAACGTATGGGTGTAAGAGTTGATTAGAGCTATTTGAGATGGCAGAATATTGTCTATATGGTAGTTTTACGTAGGTTCATTTGGGTGGGTGAAGAGTAAACTGTACTAGAGATATACAGAGTGAAGTGTATACACATATACGTAGTGGCATTTGTGTATGTGATGTACACGGGGTACCATAGAGCGTGGAAACCTTTGGTGCAATGGGATCAATGTGCTGTACTAGTGTCAGATGCGGATCTGTATTTCGTACTTTACTTCGTACTGTACTTGACTTCATACAGAAAAAGGGCCAATCATGATAAGCTTTACCAAGAATGCAACGTTCCATTTGATCTGCATGTAGTAGATAGCCGGCTGCATATGTAGCTTACATTCCGCTGCTGCATTCCACTACTGCACTCCATTACTTCATCTTTCCGCTCCGTTCTCTGCTGCATCCGAAACAGATATTTGAATATGTAATGTGTGCAAGGGTTCTAGTAATTATTACTGCTTGCTCGGTTGCATCCCCAGGCTGCATTAGGGAAACAACCCATTATCTTGTAATACGTATGAAGACTCTAGTTAAATCTACATGCCTGGCTACATCTTTTGGCAGCATTCCGGAACCTTTATTATATTCTTTGATTTGTATAACGGATGTATTCCGCTATTTTGAAATAGTAGAATTCGGTTCCGATAGATTTTCAAAAAAGGTATTGCATTAATGTGTCTATTGGTCCAACTTGTTTCCCGCAAATTTGAAAGTTTTTGAAGCAGTTCGAAAAAGGACTTGATGAACGTTTTAAATGGGCCAATATCTTTCAATATGTACTGCAATGTGTAACGCCATACATGGATGCTATTATGTACACATGTATGATTCATAAACCTACGCCATTCTGAACAAGGGTACACAGCATAGACGTATGCAAAAAATGTACACATGTATTCCTCACCCACTTACAGTACGCAATCCTATGTAAAATCACTCCGTAAACAACATTCTGTCCTCAAAAATAGCCCATAATAAACCCTTTCGTCCCGAAAGGTTTGGATTTACACGTGGTAGATGCTTCATGCCTCCTATGAGGCTTGCCTTTAATATGAAGTCATGTGGTCACAGCGCAATCTCAATAACAGTGACAACAATGGTGCCTTTTCCGCGAAGTTTGAAGGTCGAGTAACTTCCCATGGACACATCAAACGGACTCATTGAGTCGGGGCTTTCGAACAAGTTCTGAGCAGATTTCATGTGCGTTAGTATAGTCAATCTTGGCCTTAAGGCTGTCACTGAGGAATTTAGGAAGAAGACTGAACTCATCTTTGACAAAAGAATGATTTTGAGGGTTTAGCCATTTTTGAAAATTTTGCATAAGTTTTGACAAGTGGAATTTGGCCCGTATTTTTCCAGGCTGGAGATTGCTTTCTGAAATAGCATTGGCTTATAGGTCAGACGTGGCAGTTCAGATAGCCTTTGACCTACATTTATAATACCCTTGTAGGTCTAAAGTTCGATCATAGTCTATTTTAGATGGCAGAATGCTGTTTACAAGTTATTTTTATGGACGTTAAGGTGGTTTTGAAGGGATTCAAATATACAGTACGTAAGCAATGCCGAGTAGAACACAATCACGTATACACGCCGATTTTTTTGTGTGCGGTTACACATGGCAAAACCTTCGATGCAGAGGTGTCCACATGTTGCGCAAGTGTCAGCTACTGAACTTCACTTTGTACCGTACTTCAACCTGCACTTCGACCTGTACTTGGTCTGACAGTAAGTGGTGGATATATTGATCATTTTAATGATTACGGGGGTCCGTTCACTAGAAGCACAGTATACGGCCGGCTGCATCCGCCACCTGCATCACACTTCTTAAATACCTGGCTGCATTCTACTGCTGTCTCCTTTGGCTTAATTTTCTGCTGTATTCCCCTGCTGCAGATCATCAGCTCTATGTTTTATGAGAGTATAAATTTATTTACCCATAAATTTGTATTTCTTATGACTGTGTGTTATTTGTATATCTGTGGCTTTCTCAGGCTCCCCTATGACCTATACTATATTTAATATGAGTTTATATGTTAATTACTCTTAGTATGCATACTATATCTGCATCTCTATTGCTATTTGAATAAAAACTTATTAACACAGACGGGTTTTAAATCCCTTTAGATGCAGTTTGATGACGGAATGATTGTCTGCTGGGCCAAAGCTGTTTAAGTTTCGATTAAGTTTCGATTTATTCAATATTCACAACGAATGCATAAATAAGTTGTTGCTGGTAGTATTTAAGGAAGAGTTTCAGTAAACAAGCCGGACATTTCTTCTTCGCACGAACCAGCCTTACCAGGCGAATCCATCATCATTTCCAAGGATTTTGAAAATCCGCTAAGCGCATTGGTCAACCAAATATTCTAATTTGTTTCTTTTTAATGGGGAATGTAGTTGCAGACAAAAGATGCCACCAAAGTTTAAAAAACACAACCAATAAAATTTCAAATTGATTTAATTGAAAATGAATGTCTTCACAAAAAAATATAAAATCAACCATCCACAATCGGGTAACTCAGCCCGGGGATGTAGGCTGGGCTGTTGCAGGCAAGGATGCAACATGGGAGTGCAGCAGTGATATGCAGTCGGTATTTTACAGTAAGTGAATGGAGCAGCGTAATCACGAAATGATTCCCGTGACTGCCATTTCCAATAAGAACTCAAGTTCGGAGCGAAGTATAGTACAAATTACTGTTCCACAAAGTGCAGTCTCAAAACTGCTACTAGTACATGGATATCCCCACATCCAAGGTTTTTACGCCTTGCTGTACCGAATCTACGTCAAAAAATGCCACTATGTATTCTTTTACCTATCCTTTTTTCTCACAGCTCCTGCAAAGTTCCTAATGTTATATAAAATACCCCAACATCAAAATCATTTACCCTAAAAAGATAATAATGAAACATTACATTTTTACAGCAATCACGTGAAAATGGCAAAGCGGTAAAAATTGCAGCAATTTACATAGCAGGAAAAGAAATTTTAGGAAGTAGTCCTTGGCATAGAGAACTACGGGCAAAGCTCCGATTGTCACAATTTATGTAAATGTTTTATAAACTGCTGACCTCCTAAAGTCCTTTTTACGTTCCTGGAAACGTAAGAGATTCTTTGTTCTATAAATTCCTCTGTGCAAGCCCTGCTTTCATGTGTGGATGGATTTCATTTTTTATACTTTTCAACCTCCGTGCGAGATGTATCTTCGATGCGATAGGTGTTTTTTTTGTACACAGAATCAAAAATCGGTATGATTTTTTTTGAAATTGGAATCGTAGCATTTTGAGCAAAAAGTTACTAAATCTCAACTAGGAAAAACGTTAAATCTAAGATTCGCGAGGAAATTAATCTTCCTCTACGTATCTCTAAAAGAAGCAGATTAAATCATCAACCTCAGCTTCTATATGATTGAAATAAACCTTACCACAAAACTCTATAAAGATAAGTGTACTTTCTACATCTAATGGTGCATCGCTTAGACATTCAATAGTCAGCTAGACTATTAAAATAAGATTTAAAGTGGCTTTCTCATAACTTCTCTTCAATATGGAGAAAATCGCTGTTTGTAAACTATAGGTAGTTTTTTCATCTGATAAATACTTATTTAAACTTTTGAAGCAATTAAGCCACTATATTTTGATTGAAAAGGCTAAAGCTTTCGTTGGAAGGTATTTTAAGCAAGAAAAACTGCTGAATTATGAAAGTTCTGCTGTAAATGTACATTTTCTATCGGTATATAATACGTGATTGCCAAATCTAGTAGAAATAATTTCTTTTTAGTCCCTGAAATATCTAAGGTGTTAGAAATCCTGAGAAACTCAATTTTTGCAAATTGTACTCAAATCATTTAGAGCTTAATAATCTGACCTGAAACGCTTATCATGGCAAAGATGTCTTGGGAAGAGCACAACAATATAATAAAATCGAATCAGGATATTAGCCGCTTCGTTTTTTAACCCCATATGCTCGTCCCAAACCTTTATCATTAATTTTAACTTTCTACCCAAGACTATCACAACAGAAAAGGAAAGAAAAAAAATTAGATCTTATGTACTTGATTCGAAGAGAGTACTTTAAGAGAGGTCATGAAATATGCTTTGTTACGGACGAAGCTGAGATAAGAACTGTCAAAAAAGTTGATGAGTACATTTTACATGGAATTTATGTTGAATTTGAAATTGATAAGAATCCAAAAAGGCCATAAACCTAATAATTATATTGGCAAGAAGTTCTTCATAAAATGATTACTTATTCCACGCTATAATAGTTAAGAGGATGCTTAATTTTATTCGACGAATATAAAAAATTGCATAAATTAAAAAAATAAAAGGAAGCCAGATATTATGTGAAAACTAGGCGATGATATCTCGTAAATCAGATGTACCATTTTTTCTTAAATATAATTAATTACCTTCGAAAAATGTTTCAGTAGTATTTTCAATTAGATAAGCCATGTGCAAGATTACAGATTTAATAATATTAAAATTTGTTATTCTCGAAGCTTCAAATATCTTCTTTGATATAGAGGAACTCTTTCTAACATGTAGCAGGAAACGGGTTTAGAAATTTATGTACTATTCCCAAATATTTGTAAGAAAAATTATATTTTATTGATCTAATTTTCTTAATTTTCTTTAGGTACAATACTCTTTTCAGGATGCCAGGTGTTTTATCACGATTTTTTCGACCAACGCTATTATTCCGGAGTAAGAACTGTGTAAATATCATATTTTACATTTTTCTAATTGTTTTATTTTTGTTCTAAAAAAGTTGATTGGAAGATATATTTTACTCGCTATTCTGAGAAAAAGATAATTCCCGGTGAAATCGTGACAAATCTTAATTATGAAAGTTTTCTAAATTATGTTAAGATGTTCTATTTTCCGAATATTTTCGCGGTGAGAACTGCTGATATTCAGTTGTTTGAAACTGTATCTATGCTTTTTTAGCATTTAAAAGTTTCAAGTAATTATCCAAAAATGACATTTCAAGGCAGTTTTTAAATTTTGCTCTACGGAGATTATTTTCGGGCATTTTAAGGAAAAATAGAAAAGGTTTGTAATCTTTTCTATAAGGAAAAACATTTCGGGTATTTTAAGGAAAAATAGAAAAGGTTTGTAATCTTTTCTATAAGGAAAAACATTTCGGGCATTTTAAGGAAAAATAGAAAAGGTTTGTAATATTTTCTATAAGGAAAAATAGGAAAGGTTTGTAATCTTTTCTATTTTTCCTTAAAATGCCCGAAAATAATCTCTGTAGAGCAAAATTTACTAATTTGTATATGTTGATAATTATGTGTATTTTTTATTTATCCTTTGTCATGGAATATTCTTTTGCTATAATCATGATCAACCTGATTCGATACACTCCATTAAATTAATTAAACACTATTATTGCAAATATTGCTTCGGAAAATGCTCGTCTGCTTTTCTCAACTTTATTAATTTTTTAAAAATTTTTTTCATTACATACATTACTGGGTCTTCATGAAAATCATAAAAAAAAATATATTATATATCCTTTTCGAAAACTAAGTAAAATACTAAATAATCCATAAATATGTTCTGACGCAGTTATGTATAGGAATGGTAGCTAAATATTGTCCTATACTTGACAAAGTGGAATAAAATCTTTTCAATTAATAAGCGACGTTATTTTTAGTAACAACAGTGGCTCTTTGGAACATTTAGAATATTTCTACTACCAAGTAATAGTTATAAATATTTGCGACCTCTCGAATAGGCCGATAATACTGTTACTTGCTTATTGGGATACTTCTCATCTTACAAAAAAACAATTCAGATCTAGATGGAACTTTTCGCTGATTTTTCAAACTCTGCTACGCACATAAAAATTCTTCTATTCGGTAAGTTGCATGGGCCGAAGCTTTTAAAAATAATTATTGTCTTAATCCGCTGTGAGGAACATTTTTTACTATTAAATTAAGTACATTCACAAATGGAAATGGATCTTAATTTGATTTCTTTATTAATTAAACTTTTAAAGTATTTATCACCATTTGATAACTAAATCTATTGCTGCAAATTTTTTTGTTTATCAGAACCTTAGCCAGGAAATGTTACAAAAAGAAACATGGAATGGATTGAGTAACTCTTCGGAATCCACAATATCTCAAAAAGAGACACAAAAAAGGGTTACATTTTGCAATGAAACTACTTTGAAACAATATTTTATTTCATAATTCATGCTCCAATGGCTACTAAAATGAGAACTTGTTTAGCGTAAAGAAATTTCGCGAAATATGAAGTTAATTTTCTTCACGCATGCAAATGAAAGAAAGGCCACACCCTATATTATAGCTCAAGATTAGCAAATCTAGTTTTCGATTTTTACATAAATATTTTCACAGCATTTTCACAGCTCTTGCGAACAAGCCCAAAGTATCTACTGAAATATTAAAAAAGAGCATATTTTGAAGGCCCTAATGAAGATTTGAAACTAGCTACTTTGATATTAAAGTATACTCTGCCAAAGAGAAAATTTTTGGGATCCGTAAATACTGGTTTTCAGAACCATCATCCTTCGTAAAGACATTTATGCGTAAATCGATTATTATGGTATGTTGGGGAACTCAAACCAAGGTTTCTATTATTACATGACGACTTATGTTCCATCAATTACCTCAATTGAGTACTGAAGCATTCTTCGATCGTTCAATTAATTCAAATTTAGAATTTGCGAAAATCATGAAACATATTCCGTGGGTATAATAGTGTTGTTTCCAATTATCGAATCTATTTACTTAATAATTCATGTTTTCATCGATCTTCGAGCATATATTATCATCATTCTACTTTTCAAAACTTTTCATTCTCAACTGTATAACTTTAGTAAAAGTTCACTTTGTTCGCTGATTTTTTATTTGGTCCGTGGTCTTCAACAATTATTGAAGAAAATCGATTGATAATTATGGAGTTCGCTCCGGATTTAAATCTTATGCTCGTTTACCTGTACATATTTGAGCCGTGAATTATTATCGGGAAAAAACTCCTCTCCTTCTTAGTACTTGTATGTAAAGCTTTCATCTCGCTCCAATATTTTAAAAAGTAAACATTTCTAATCACACTTAAATATTCATTGTCTAGTGTATAGTACAGAATTTCAAAAGCTAAACTAGCTCCTATAGTAGATATTAAACACTTTTTGTATTTTTTTTGGCTTTCAGACCTCCACATTGATATTAAAGTAGACAAAAATTGCTAGTGAGCTTTTAGTCCTCATTAAGACATATACACAGCGTTAGAGTTTTTTCTAGCCACCTCAAGACTCCATATAAATGAACCCATAGTCATTTATAGCCTACTTTCGCATTTTTTTGTTCTCAAAGTTATTAACGTTAACAAGCATTGTCCATCCTTTTTTGCACAACTAAGATATCTGTTGTCCTGTGATTGTGGCGTAAATTTCTGAGGGTCATTTATTATTCTTTTGCCAAATTAAATTGTTAAATATCACTTTTTCTATAAAATAATTTCATCTTCCCGTTTGCCATAATAGAGACCATCATAAATCATCATTTTTTAAATTTTCTCACGGCATCATGTGTGAACTTCAATTTGTATTTGTGGCTTTGTGTTTAGCGAAAGGAACAAGGATGGAAAAATTTTCGTTGTCTCGGCAGAATGTTTTGGTGTTCCGTTTTAATACACGTAGACCTTCTATCGTAAGAAACTTTTTTTATTCACGATCATAATCGGAGAACAAACGTTATCAATACAAAAGGTGATCCATATAAGAAATGACATATCCCTTCCCTCCTGCTGGAGTTTTTTATGCGTTAAGAATTATTTAGGTATAATTATGTATCTTCAACATTTTTCCAGTCTTCTAGTTTTGTACTCTTTTCTTCCCACTATGATTAAAAAGTCAAAAATATTTTGAACCAAGGCAAGGAAAATATGTCGCTTCCTTAAATCTAAGGATAAAAAAGCCTTTAAGAGATAAACTGATCTCGCACTTTGGATTGGGGAGTTGAAATTGATGGAAAGAAGATGTTGCCTACTTAGAAGAATCTCTTTTCGCTTTGTATAGTGAAACAATATCTTCTGAATATTAATATTTGTAAATAACCAAAAAAGCTGATTAAAAGGACGCAGAATTGCATTTTCAGCCCCAAATCACTCACGATGTTCTTTCAGTTGACAGTGATGCCTAAATATAGTTTCAAAATCATTATTTTGTGTGTACCAACAATTTCTGAGAACTGTATTTATAAAAAAGGTAGAATGTTTTTTTTAAAGTTAATATATAGGGATAGGGACAGCTTTTTTCATATTATTCTGGTAATTTTTACATGATCTTTACTGGAGGTTTCCTCATATAGAACGTTATTGGACTATTAAGGATACGAAAAACTGAATTTAGAGCTGCGTTTGCGTCTTTTAAACAAACTGATCAGGTATGAGATATAAATTTCTGTGTATAATTTGTACGAAACAGGCTGTACCAAGATCCAAAACTGGATGAAATGATCTGAGAAAAATTTGGGAAGCTAATTTAAGTCTGAAAATCATTTAATTGTGTCTGAGTTTTCTACTGCATTCATTTGTCCCATTGGTTCTAGTTATTCAAAGTAATATGACCAAGGGCAAGTCTTTCTGAAACTCAGTACGTAAATGGAGCATTTAGGATCGTAGCTGCTAGGATTAATATTGCTAAAGAACTAGTAACCGTACACTTTTATTACCATATAAATACAGTAAAGTTCGTTATCATTCCTGTGTGTAATCCGACTGGTTCAATGATTTTTCATGTATATTATTTTTTTAAGAGAGCATCCTTTATTTCACAGCCTTATCAAAAAATGTTCACTAACAGAAAAATTTTTTTCCATAAAAAGAGGGTATGATTCGGCAGTCAGGGAGGAGCATATCCTCTCCCATATTGTTCATGCCCTTATTATTATTTACTTCCCTTTGCGGATTCAAGATTTATAACTAAAATATGAAAAATTGCTCGTTCATTACCTTGCTGACCTTTTACAGGCTTCTTTCCTCTATTCCACAAATCTAAGTCTCTTTGCATATAGACTGGAGTAAAGCCAAGTAAAAGGAGAAAATCTGCGTTTATGTTGCTCATGAGAGGCTTCCATGCAATAAGCTAAAGACGCTTAAATATTTGGACAGTTGCTACACGCAAAAACCTGTAGTCGTAGATATACCCAATTTCTCCGGCTTTTTCGATTCGAGAACTAATCACATCTTTCGATATATTCTAAAATTGCTTTTGTCAACTCTTAACTAGATTCTACGTTTTAGTACGTCTATTATAGACGATTGTTAATCCATGTACTCCTAATTGAACTATTCTAATGAATAGTTCAATTTTTTTTACTGTAAAAATAATTAATATCTGCATCTTGATCTCTAAATAATGTTCACCTGAAATAAAACTTTCACACTTGACAATCCCTTTATAGATTTCGTACTATTTTGGGTTTGAAAAATTAAATTTATTAATACCCAGTCATTAAGGGACACTGATATAGTCTTCGTGACTCCATATCTGGACTGTCGGAAAACTTTATATGCATGCGAAGGGCCATATTTCACATCTACCACCTATTTTACAATAGAATGTAGTTTTTTGATTGTGTTGAAAACATATTAATCTAAAATGCAGAAAATATTATCCAAACGAAAATTCAGATTATGTAGAGGCACTCTTTCGGGGCATAGACGTGTAAGAGTAACTAGATATGAAGATTATCATTCCTCAAAAAGGTTAAATTACTGCTCAAGAAAATGAATCACAAATATGCAAATTCTCAACATAGCTTTTAGATGAAACTTACCTAGACTGCTAAATTCACATTTACTGAGTTCTCCATATGAAACCCCTTATCAATGGTATCTCGACACTCAATCTCTTTCCCAAATATTTTTCGCAGATAGAAAAAAACTAACACTGAAATAACAGAAAACACCCCCTTAAAAATAGAGAAAGTCTCTTTTGTAATTTCATTCAGTATTTTCCGCTACCTTTTTAATGAACATATGCTTTTGGTATCTTCATTCTCTTCTTGTGTGCTTCAAAGTCCTATAAAGAAAATTTACAATTCATTAAAAATGATAAATAGATATAATCTATCAACCTTAGGTGTCTCAAAACACCAGGTTCTCCGAAAGTGTTCATACCTAAACAAAATATATTTGACATTTTAAATTTTCAAAATTGTGAGAAAAGGGAATATTGAGGCCTTCTTTCAAATTACCTACGTTTAAAGAAACTGATAGATTCTAGAAGGGAAAAATTTTAAGTTTCTCTATATCTCAAGCAAATATCACTCATGAATTCCCTTTATGAGCCATTCCGACCTGGATAATGTGTAAAAAAGCTGTTGAGAATAAATTGCAAACTACCCCACTGCATCTTATATTTAAAGAAATTTATAATGTTACCGATGATCTCAAAATTAAATCCTTAGATTGATGCTTTTGTTTGGTATTTTTATAAATTTAGAATACGACGGGATGCTTTCTTTACTATAATTAATCAGTTTAGATTGCAAACTACGGGAAAATTTGGTTCTGGGACATTTATGCAGATTATAACAGAACACAATAGCCCATCGCGGTTTCTAAGATTACTTAAATTTTTGCGGAAGTATTTTCCGTTTTTAAAGAAATTATTTTTATGTGTCATTAATAGTCTTTTTTATGAACTTCTGTACACTATCATTCCCCCTAACTATATGCCATCATTTTGTTCCAATTATTTAAACTATATCAGGAATACTGTTCCGTAAAATTGGAATTCAGATTAACCACACGAGCTAGGCTGTTTTGAAAAATGAAGAATATAAAACTCGTCAATTTACAACTTGTTGAAACATTTTATTCCTGAAGATGGCATTGAGCTTGTAATTTAAGAAATTACTATCTAGTGTTACCATCACTGACGGATTACCCCGCACAACGTATTTGTGATGTAGATACAGCCGAGTTCATCTTCCATGAATTGGAAAACCCCAAAAATTCCACCATGGAGATAATAAATACTTTATTTAGAATACAATGACACTTTTGATTTATCAATATTGAAATTTTATGAGAAGGAATAACGCTTTATTGTCATTCATTTAGCATGACATGCAGATTTGCAACTTCAAATGGGTTCCAGTCAATCCATACCTCTCAATAACGACACCTCCCTTTTTCCGTTGTTTGTAAATTCTGTGAATTTCTGCAAAAGAAAAATGTTCACAATTTTACCTAAATACATCCCATGTTTGTCTTCTGAATGGGAGATCTTTGTGAGAACTTTCAAATTATAAATAGTCCGCTTTTTGCAATTAGTTTTTAATATTCTCTTAATACTCAATGTTACAGTCGTACTGTTTGGTTAAATGGCTTAAAATGCTCCAATGTACTGTCCTCATATGAGGCACACTTTGTCCTCATATGAGGACAGTTTCCGTTACATTTTGGAAAGGTAAATATTTTGGAAGGCCGAAATTTGTACTGGAAAAAAGGTTTTTTATGTTCAGTTATAGTACAGTAATTTTTACTGTACGTGCGCCCTCGTTTCTGAAACCCCCCACGATAATGCGAACTATTTTTCTTTCCAAACTGTAGTTTTTTTCGCAACTTCTTGCGAAGAGCGGAAGCTGGTGAGGGAAAATTGCTCTAGGCTTGACCGAGGTCAACAATCTTGAAAAGTTTGTTTTGATCGGCCATCTACACTCATGAACTAATGCGGAGGGACAAGAAATGAGCTGAGGTAAAAAAGAATTGTATTGAAAAAAAGGGCTAAAAGTTGTCCTCATATGAGAAAAACGGTCCAATAGACACTAGTATTCTTTTAAGTGATAATTATCCGAAATTTAAAATATATATCATCCGGCATCCAAAAGTTAAAAGTCATTTACAAACATTACAAATATCTTCTGTATATCTCATTATAAATTCTATTTCGGAAATATACTCATTTTATTAGCTTTATTGTACGCATTATAGCACAAAATATACACATGTCTCAACTGCCACTCTTTCGACGTTATTGATGTCTTTATCACGGTAACTATTTATGAATATATGAAAACATTTTCAAATATAGAATAAAATTACTGGCTTTTTAACAGAGCTTCAGTTGGAAATAGTAAATAGACAAAAAAAATAATTCAAAATTTATTATTTCAAGGTTGCAAGTTGACATCCACTTGTCATTCTGCAATAGTTGCATGAAACAGTCCAAATGCGGTCTTTGAGGGATTCAAGAGAGTTTCTGAACTTTAGATACCATAAACATTTGCAAAACAAACCGAGTTAGTAGAATTCCTACCTTTCGGAGTTAGTTTTAAAATTTTTCATCATTCTTTTCGACCTTCTATGTTACAAAAAAATTGGCCAAAAATACTAAAAAGTATTGAAATTTATGGTATTAAAAAGAATTATGCACAAATTTCTGATGTATACAAATTTTTCCGAAATACATTTTACCTTATATATCCTCAATACTCTATGTTTCATCTTCTAGCCATACGTGTAGCTATTCAGACGGTTAATTAAACTTAAATGTTTGAAAAAATCTTTATTTGAGGTTTAATAAATATTTTGTTACCGCAATCTAGTTTTCAGAAATTAAGGTTGGTTTAATTTGCCGTAATAATCTTTAAAAACTCGAAACGTTTTAAAATGGCAAGATTGTGTAAACTATGGAGCTTGTTGAAATATTATTTCATTAATTGAGGAACGACTTTGATATCATTAAAATTTCATTGCCTCAACGATATATTGATCCCCCTCTATCTAATATCTAATCAACTGGGTTTAGAAATTTCATGCTTAAAGAATCTGCTTTAAGATTTTTCTCCATTTCTTTTGGTATATTTTCTATTTTTTAGTAGCATAAGAAAAATGATATCGTCAATGAACCGTAGCATTCCCACTCAACTGCAGCATCCACCCTTTCAATATTTTTCTTATTGTTCTTAAATCTACTTTTACCGATAATTTATCGTATTCTTTTTCAATACATAACAAATAGTATAGGAGCTTTTTATATATCATTTAAAGCATAAGTATAAAAATAAGTCTCTGTATCTAAAATTTTTATCCTTTTCCACCGTTTTTATAGTCTGTGGGTCCCCATCGAATGGTAACCTTATTTAAACGAATATGATATTTTCATCTAATAAAGATAAATTTCCGATCTACGGAATTTTCCATTGAAACTCAGGGCAATTTTGGAATCTCAATCAAATTCTAAATCTTGATTTCATATTATTTATAGCCTCAATTGTCGAAAATTCCCAAAAAACCTTCATATCCTGAAATATCTGTAACAACTAAAACATCATGTTTGCCTTGTGTTTGTTGAATGGAACAAAGAAATTTTTTCGATTTTTTCTGTATCCACAGCGATTTGAATACTTCTGCCAATTTAAAACTGGTCTCCTTCATAAGTTTCGTTTCTTGTAAAATATCTAAGAATTAAATTGCAGCTTCGCAAAATTCAAAACTTTCAAGCTCCGCATTAAATGACGATACAGCGTATATACTTCTAAACCAATAGTTCAATATTTTATACCAAAATTGAATATCAGTAGCCACAAGGATTGAACCACAATTGTGACAAGTTTTTCAGAAAGCACAAACCAAGAGAATATATTCTCATTTTCTCGGGCAAATTTCAAATAGCTTCATATTTATCCAAGAATCAAGTAAATTTGGCAGTAAAAATCATGGTCTCGATAACTAATATGATTTTCCCAGAAATCCTAGACGGATGCGTCTCTGCCTTATTGAACTTTGAAAAGTTACCAAAGCCAGTTTAGCGTAGCCTTCACACTGTCAAATGACGGAAAAGAACTTCAGTAGTAGTAGACAGGGATTTCTTGCTTAACCAAATGGAGAACGTTTATGCAATATTAAATTGACATATATATGGAGAAGTGACCATAAAATCCACTACCTTCCCTTAAAAACTTTCGAGTTGATACAACAACAATTTTTTAAAATTTCCTTCTTTTTGTCTTGAATACAAGTTGGAAAACACTAAGCATACTTCTCAAAACTATGAAATCGCGAAGATTAAGAAGATGTGAAATATTTCTTCAAAGCCAAGAAAAACACCAATTTGTCTTGGATAATTCCCCGAAAACAACAAAAAGAAGTGATAGGTGTATGTGCTTTTATCGGTGTTTATGGAGCAACAATAAAGTACATCTACTTTCATATCTTAAACGATTACTCCAAGTTAAACCTTTATGAGCTTTTGTACTTCTTTTTGTTTGTATAGATACAAGCATTCATTGAAATATACCATTCCTGTACTTTACTAGAAAAATCCTTCAGCAGTGATTCATTTTGTTCATGTAGCACATATTAGATGTTCAAACTGTTTTTGTAAAGTTTTAATTTAAATAAAAGATGGGATCTTTTTAAGACAAAGGGCACGGCTTTATTATATAACGAACAGGTTCTGAGCAAAATACAAGATTGTATCTAGCCTACATTTTTTATTTTCTCAGGTAATTTAAGGATGACCTGACTACTTGCCATTTAGTCGTGTGGGTACCCATTGTTCCCCAATGTTTCCTATTTCCTCCCTTTCCAACTAATTGAGACCTGTACTTGTGGGTGTTCTTTTTCATATATCAGAATCGCTCTATGGCCCACACACAGAATCTTATGCAAAAAAAAATAATAATCTTTCACATCCTGAAATGGATTCAGATATATTTCAAAATGATGAGAAACACCAAAAGCATTGAAATCCTAAAAACGTTAGTATGATGACAAGTAGAATAGGACTATCACAAAAACCAAATCGAAAATCTCATTCATAGCCATAAAACTTATTTGAGAAAAAGAGAGTCTAAAGGGCTATGGAGGACTAGGTTTATATCTTAGATTAGGATGATTTGGGAGAAACATCATATGAAATTTATTGATAACCTTAAGAAAATGCAGGTTTCAAAATTTGAACTAGTGTTATTGCAATTTTCAGTGACTAATTTTTTTTGCTTCCTTAGCCTGTATACCTCCGAGTAATTTATTTTGAAAAATGTGCAGTACTGTATATGATGTTTAAAAGTTTTCAAAGATATCGAATAAGTAAATAAATGTTACTTAAAACAACTACAGCACAAATACACGAAATTCAAACGTAGGGGCCCTTTTAATATGATACTTCTCTAATACTTTAACTGAATGGCGTTTTACAGTCACTTTAATTTCTAATAGTGCATCTAGTACTAGTCTACTAAAATATTTCAAACCTCTAGAGCCTTATTTAATCTGCAAAAATTTAACTGGGTCATGGTCTGCCAGTACCTTTGAAAGTATTAAATACAGCTGCTTAAATAGCTGAGCTTCCAAAATACAAAGCTTTGAGGGAAATTTGACCAAAAGCACTTAACTACAAGCACAGAGACGAACAAAGAATTCCTCCCTAGAAGAACCGAAACATAATTAGCTACTTGGTGACTGATTGAAGTGAAGTTAGTACTTCATCCGTAATTCATCAAATTCATCAAATTTATAAATCATAACTAAATGGACTCACTTAAGTGATCAATTTCTATTTGACCTAAAAGTAATCCATATTTACTAGTATTTTGGTGATTTGTTGGGACCGTCTCTTAGAAGATGAATTTATATTATTTTAGGAGAATTTATAATTCTTTTTATGGTTTTCTACTGTAATTTTTCTCTAGTGACCTTAGATTTCTTAATTCTTTTTTCCGTTTGGTACAATAAGAACGAAGATTGCTGGTCCAAGAGCGCTCATGTACCGGGCATAAAGCCCGACAAACGAAACACTTCGGCTGCAGCAAACGGTGGCAAGAGACCTACCACTCCCTCTCGACACTATTTTTTCTACCAACTCAGCGCTCCTATCCCCCATCACGAATGACCAAAAATAATAACATTCTATTCAACAGGTACAAAAAAATGCATGCCCAATTAAAATAGTTCCAAATCTCGATTTTATCACTTGTACAAGAATTTTTCTTTCCTAAGTGTATCAATTGAATATATTAATTACTTCTGACGTATTCCTTTGAGTTGAAATTACATTCAGGGACAAAATTATTAAAATAGGAGCCACCGCCCTGCATAGTCTCCTCATGTTGAATATGGCGATAAAATAACGAAAAGTACCAATCATTGCATAAGTGATTGACTAAATAACGTTCAAATATATAATCTATGGAATAAAGAGGACATATTCACACTTTTTTCCAGTACAATATTCCCGCAGTACTAGCAAAATTCGAAATTGATTCTGACATACACGGTACAGAAGCTCAAAAAAATTGTGTTACAGCTATAAGATTGACCTATGCGAATGGCTCAGAAGAATGGCTCAAAAAATCATTTGATACTTTTAATGTGAGTTACGAAGGGTATAAATTTATTGTCATATATTTTTTTACAAATGCGAGGGAAAATTTATGGGTATACATACCAAAATTAGTAATTGGGTACTGAAAATCCTGATGAAAAACGTATCTAAGTACTAACGAAACCATTTGAATTAATATTCAAATGGTTTCATATGAATGCATCCAATGATGGACTCTATGATTTTGTAAACATTAGCTTAAAATTAAGAGTTTTAATTCATTTGCAACTGGTTTTGTAAACATTTTGACGTTTCCATGCATTTCTAAAAAGGTAATTCCACTTCAAAACGTTTTTTCACTATTATAATACAACAATATTCCATCACAACTTTTTTAAAAAAGCTGGTCTCTTTCATTAAACTTAGTACCAGTATTTTCTTTTTTGACCCTTGTACTGCTCCTCATTAATATTATATTCTTTATCATTGAGGAATAAATATATGCACACACATAGTTGGTGAAGTTTTCTTCCGGTCCTTTGCTCGTTTGAGTGAAGAGTCGGTTCAGAAGTTACCAAGAGTCTTCTGTCTGGCAGAACCCGAGGTCCTCTGTAGTGCGGACTTGTCAAAAAACAATAAAGCATCAATCTCCTTCATCTTCCTCTATATATTCTGTATTGATAAGAAGCTCCCTAGTCCCTAAAAAATTTTCGAAATGAACTTCAATTCCTTGGCAGTGAAGTTCAATATTTATTTCGAGGAGTTACAGAAAAATAAGTCCTCCAGAAAATAAAAGTCTCATAACAAAATTAGGACTTCGGATTGTTTAATTTGCATGCGTATGCTTTTTTAAACTATATGTAGCAAAAAAAAGTGACTCTATCAATATTTTATTGCATAATGTAGTGCTTTTCACAACTTTCTGCCCTTTTCATAGTCCGCAGAGAAAATATCATTGGAAACTGAAACGCAAGATGTTCAAAAAGACTATTAAATAAATATGAATGAAAGGTTGTTAGTAAAAAGATTTATTAAGTAAATAACTTTAATTTGCAGTTTCTACCCCCTGGCGCCACTCCTATTCGAAATTTTTGTACTCTAAACATTAATTTTGTATGTCTCAATCTACAATAATCATATACTATTTTCCGGATTTTTGAAACTGGTATCACAGAAAATAAGTACTACATGATTAATTTCATTTTCACTTTTTTGATTTTGGGACATGAGTGCTACTTTCATTAAATAAGTAGCTTTACGCGTTAAATGAATATTTGGTGACTCATACGGTGTTACATATTTATCTCTGCAAATACAGTTTACATTATTCACGTCGATCTGAATGTAATGAATGCACTGCATGGTATTTCATTGCAATACCATCCACCAATTGATACCATAGGTAACATGTGACTCTAAAATCGTAAATTCTTATTCACTAGAACTGTACTCTTCGCATTGAACAAGAAATAATAGTCCTTCAGAAAAGTCTAAAAGGCAATGAAAAGTATTAAAAATAGAATCGTAAATGTTTTTGATAGACCAGAGTTACTTAGATTAGGGTTATCAAAATTGCTATTTTGCTCTATTTGCCTTTTTTCACTGTATAATTAAGACCTGTATCTAGAATAATGCATTTTAATCCAATTTGATTTGGTACTGGTCATTAACCCGAAACACGATTCTTAGATTTGGCAATTTCTATACTTACTTACTTATGCAGGGTATACTATGAGCAATAATGTATATTGAGTAATGATGTGCGTGTTTTAGCTTCCGTACATAACATAAGTTTCATTGCACATAAAGTTAATAACTTTCCATTAACCGCCTCTTCGCCGTATTTTTCTTTCTTTTTACCCCAATGAATATTAGGGAGCTAGTTGTGGATGCTCGAAGACATACTCAGTCCATAAATTTTTCTCTAAAATAGATCTTTATTGCATATGACATACATTAAATAAATAACTGAATAGATTTGCATTCAAAATAAGTTCTTCAATATTGTCCTTTTCAGTTCAATTTTATCTCCAAAGACCTTCAGCATTAAAATGCTTTTTTAAAAGGGCCAATGATTTACCGTAATTCACGCGTTCGGTTTAAAAATGCATGGTTTAATGCTGAACGTAACTAACCATGGAGAGTATGCATTGACCAAAGCTGAGTTTTAATTCAATCACCGATGCTGAGATCACCTCTTTGAAGTCTTTTAGCACACTTTTCAACTCTTCTCTATGCAAACTGACTAGTTTGCATTAGACAAGAGTTAAAAGCCCCTGAAATCATGAAAATTGCTGCGGGGAAAGTGGTTGGGATTGACGTATGAGTTATCAGCCGCGTACGCAGCATTCCATGGCGCTTTTTTATAATAATCATGCGACCATTGTGTAAACAATTTTTCGACGTCTGCAGAAATTTGAGGTAGGTTTAAAGCCAAATACCTTTCTGTTCCAATCTAATTCCAAAAAAAAGAAAATTGGGACAATATAAACATATATATCTGACTAAATGAACACCCATAGATGTGTATGTTGTCTTTAGCTGAAATTTACCTCCTTAAATTGCACTGAAGCGCTGCAAAAGGATCCTCCACTAAAGCCAAAGCCATGTTTGTGTTACAGATTGTATAGCAACGCAACCCAAGATATATTCCGCAGTTTTTGCGTAGTCAATAAATACGTGAAGAGAAGAAAAACTATGTTGATTCTTTAGAAGCGTTCGAACTGTGGAGGCTCTAATTCAATTGAATATCACTGACTTGTAAACATTCTTTCAAATGAAAATTATTAAAATATGTGCGTCATATCAGTCTAAGTATCGACTAATATCCGTAAAAGTCAATATCAGGTCGATTAATTTTTGTGAAACGATTAATTTAAAGCACAATTTTGAGTAACTGGACTATTTTTTTCCATTACTGTCTACTTCGTGCTTATTCTGAGCTCACCGGAAATAAAGTATGCTTTTTTACAAAGAAGTCAATAGAAACCAATATTAAAAGAATTACATCTATATTTGGATCTTTTCTGTGCTGTTAATGCTAAAATAATGAAATTTAATGACGGGTGCCTACGCCAACTCTAACCCTGTTCTAATCTATAGACCTTAACGGGAAAATACTTCTAAGTTTTTTTGCTTAATTCTCGGGTGTTGAAATATTTGTGAAGTTTTATGTCGCAAGATGAAATATTCTTCCCTATTTTATTCTATGTTATGAAAAGCTTCTGGAAGCCATGAGCGGAAATACCGGCAACTGCATGGATTCATTGACAATGAAGAATGCAACTTTAAAACTCACTGCGGACTCTTAGTTTTCATTTTATGCGTTTAATATTGAACAATTACAGAATTCTGTCGTTCAAATTTTCATGAAAAAATTGTTTGTACTCAATCTCAATGATTCTTTTATTCGTCATTGAAAACAATTTTACTTACGTTTCACCTTTGAACCCCTCGCTTATTTCAAAAATATCATTTCTTTTATTGGACTGCCTTTGCTAAATTACACTGGGTAAATTTTATTTCCACTTTAACTAAACTCTGAAATTTGTCGAATCATTGTGCGAAGCAGATCTTGCAATCACAAAGAAGTTCTCTACGTTCTCTAAATTTTCTCCCTGGTCTTCTTTAAATCAGCCCTATATGGTACTTTTGAAATTATCCATTTCTTTGTTCTGATGCAATCACTATGAAGTCATTCATTTGGGGAAAAAGCCTGGATTTTGTCCGTTGGTGACCAAAAGGTACCATATCATTCAGCGGTGAAGAGGAGTTCTTGTACCCTCCTCGACAACAAATGCCGAAATTATAAAAAAATGCTTTGTACAAATTCTATGGAACTCAAATGGACAATCTTTCTCCCAGGCTTTTCAGTGATGATAGGATATGATCTGTCCTAGAGTATGCAGGCGAAGAGATACATACGATAATAACTATATCGACTATGTAAAGTGAGTTTCAAGTAATGACTTAGAGATAAAGTCTAATAAGATCATTATATACATGTATAGAACTCGTAACCCTATCATGCGTGAAGAAACAGTAACTAGAACGAACTTTCCAGATGGAAAAATATCAATATTCGAGGAATAAATGCGAAACATATTGTATATAAATATGTCTCAAAATGATGGACAAATAAGACTTTTGATAAGTAGATAAGAAGCGGAATAAATTGGTAGAAAATGAGCTTTCTGATATTTGTAGATTTTCTTTTAGATTTGTTAAATTTCTTTGAGAATTAATCAATATCGTAATTAATACCTATATTAACAACCTGGATTTTACTCTTTATACGGTTAGGTGTCATTTCTAGCATTATGAATCAATAAAAATTTAGTAAGCAAAGAATGAGCATTTGATAAGCTAGATTTTCGGTTTTTTCACCTACTTCTGTTGCTAATCCAGTCCTATTGAATCCGTATTATACATACTTCTGAGCAATGAAAACTATTCTCTTTGCTGACTGTACAATGTACATTTTTTGTTTTATCTTTTTTGGTCCTTGACTGATTTCTTTGGATACTTCCCTCATTTTCAAATCGGCAAAAAGTAAATTCATATATCTCTTAAGTCACTGTGCAGTGCTGTTAATCGACAAGTAAAACCTCAAATGCACTATGACGTATTTGAAAGTAGCCCCATTCCGCGTTATCGTGCGTAAAGTTGTGCAAGATCTCTACGAAGGTACCATGCTAACCCACCTACGCTTTGCTGTCAATTATCGCTTATTAATTCAGAAGTAATGTAGTTTGTATTCCTCATGCAACCCAAGAAAAAACATTTGAGCTTTCATTTACATCATTTTCGAGTGAAAAGACATTCGAAGGTCTCTCGAAAGTTGACGCATGCTTAATCAATATTTCCCACCGAAATTGGAGTTTTTGCTGAAAATTTCTTTCTTTTTCACTTTCACAAGGTATTTTAACAGACTCGATGAGCATTCAAGCCAGATATGCTAAATGAGAAAAATCGAAACATTGGACATTTGCATGCAAGATATCAGATGGTACGCGTTGCTGGTCCTCGATAGATTGGTCCGAAGGCTTAGTTATCTATAAATTCTTTTCCACACCTGGAAACTATGTAATGAACATAGTGTAGTTACATAAAAAGTGCCGGTCAAACATTCTTCGCAGTAAGGATGCGTCTCGTGTGTACAGGAAAAATTCGACCGCAGTGATGTATAAAGTTTAATTTTGTTACTGAAGGTGATTCCATATTTCAGGGGAGCCCATCACTAAGCATTCAACAAAGCGCTTAGCTTCAAGTATCATAATGAAAAATATATATTGAACGCAGAGGTACATTGACTGTGTCTAGGCATGGATTTGCATATCTGTTGCTGTCTCTATGAAGTTCTATTAGCCATAAGCTGCAAAAATACGTTAATTATAGATATCATAAATCATTACAAAGCCTAGGAAAAGCACAGCAGTCGGTCAAATTTGACACAAATACACGCTTTATGTTATTGGAAAAGTTTTAGAGGTCCAAGATGCTTTTCTTAAAAAATGTGACGATTCATGATTTTAGTTCCGATAACCGACCCTCAAGCGTCTTTTAACTTCCGAAACTTTATTTTAAATATTCCGTGAAACCCTCTTGTACATCCACAGGATAACTTTCGATCATAACTGCAATGAAAACAATCTGGATGCCATACGTGAGTGTGAACTTGCATAAGAACGATAAAAATACTCGTATATTTTACTTAATGAGGCATCTAGCACCCTTACTGTCCAACAGAAAAACAGATTCCACTAATGTCGATGATCCATAGAATTGTACTCATATGAGGCACACGTTGTCCTCATATGAGGAATACAAAGATTTACAGTAACCAAAATCATTTTGGGAGGTACCGTAAATATTTGCAAAATAAATACCCTAAACATAGACTGTACAGAGGTGCTCAGTAGCTTCAACTCTTACACCACTTCGGCTCAATAATTCAACTAAAAGATAGAATGCGGCAAATTGGCACTAAAATCAAAGTTTAACAAGTGGATTAGAGTACTTCGTACCCTTAGTAGTGCTAATATTACCGAAAATTTTTTTTGATCAAGCTTACTGCTGTTGAAACTAGGGGTTGGCAAAAAAAAGGAAAAGAATACTTTTACTTAAAAAAATAACCCTAATCCTTGTTCTTATATGGAACCACGGTCCTATAATTACTAAACGAATAGAAGACGGTTGCTTTATTTGAATAGGAAAGAACTTTGATTCCCGAAAGTCCAAAGTGTTATGACCCCGACATTGTCTACAACCTAATTTAAAATGGAAATCCTATGGATATAATAACCCCGCGGGGAAAGATGCCGTGAGTATGGTGAAACTTGTTGAAATCCCCTTGCTTAGCATTGAAGCGATGTCGCTTGGGCTATGAAACTGACTGAAAGTTATAAAAATGGATTTGAGGACTGTATGCTTTCAGGAGAATGTTTTTCAAGGAATTGTATATGTACTTACGCCACGTGAGGAAAATAATGTAGTATATTTGTAGCTACTACTATCTATTACGCATAGTCACGCAAAAACATATATATTTTTTACCTCAAATCGTTTGAGAGTCTTAAAAATAAATATAGAGAACAAAAATCACCTGCGCATGGGAACAGAATTGCTCCTCAGTATTTAAAACCCTGAAAATATGTGCAAGTGGGTAAAAAGACTATTCTTTCCATATTTAATCCTTCCTTCAGGAGTGACTCATTTTGGTCAGTTTTATAGCATATTTATTCCAAACAATGGGAGTCACACTAAACAACTTCTAACTGCTGCAATCAGAATGAATGCCAGAAAAAATCTCCTGTGGCTGGTACTACCTCTAGTCACGCACTTATTTGTGATAGAGAAGCCAAAGCTCTCGAAATCACTGAATAATAATATGTACATTGGAATTTCCTGTAATGGAGACCTCAAATCTCCCGTCACATCACTCCTGGCATAGGATGCTGCCACCAAATTTGATAACCTACATCTATATCACCTAATTGCACTCGACGCGAAGCTTGAGTAAGAGAAAGCAGTAGCTACGCTTTTCGACTGTCAAATCCCACAGGTGGTAATATTTCACCTTAAAGCCATGTCAAATTCCTTTACGAACTAATTTGTAGAAAATAAACCCTTTCATGAATGAACCACCCTGTTTATAACGAGCGGAATACAATAAACATGAAAAGTTTGGTGTGGAGGTTTTACATAGGCGAAGCTTGTAGTACAAGTACAGCCGAATAAGTAGTCGATACAGATACAGTATAGAAGGTCATCAAACTTTAACAATCTCTCAAAAACCCACGTAATTGCAATGGATAACGCAGAATGTGAATTTGAAATGCTTTTTGAAATATTTTCCTTGATTAAAAAGTCTGATGAAAAACTAAACCATATTTTGTTAGCAATCGATCAGGAGGAACATTACCTCTCATTGATTCATCTTTTTGGCTGATATATAGTAAAATGGATCTTTGTTGAGTAATGTGGAACAAAATGAAAACACAGGTTGTATATTATGTGTCTATTAAATCATTTGAACGTGTTCGAACCATTTTTATATCAATAGCATCACTTAATCACCTTTTCTCTTCAATTTCTTGCTGTGAGCATTAAAAAGAAATTTTATAAACCAATAAGTATTCCTTTTTTTTGATAAGGTGACGCCAAACAAGAAAAATCTAGTTTCTAATATTTTCGACGCTCTAAATGCATAAAATTGTTTCTTTATTTAAAAGTCTCTATTCTAAAGAAAAATGTATGATTTTAAGACAGAATTTTTGACGCAAAGTACCGAATTCTGGTTGCAATAACTAAACTAGTCAAAGTTCTTGTGAAATTCTGCAAACTGAACGGAATCTATTTTGTTACCCTGGCGTGAGGCCATGGAATATGCATTTTTAGTACCCTAAATAGTATTTTTGTAACGTTTCTGATAGCTTGAAAACTCGAATCAATTGAATTTAGTAGAATTTTTCATAAGGAAGTAATTCAGTGGATGAAAAGGCTCTAATAGATCAGTAAGAAAGAGTACTGAAGCACTTGCACTGAACTTAACGGATAGTGAATTTTGTTATCTGCTATTTACTAAACTCAATTTTGCGCAGTTCAATATTGCATCAGAAAAGATAATATTCAGGACAAAAATGATATAAGAAAACCAGAGCTAGCGGGTGGTTGAGAGAAAGGAAAAATATGAAAAACTTTCTCTTTCGATATTTCCATCAGTTCTCCTCGAAATAACTCAGTGGATCCAACAAGAACGACTGGAGCAAACTGAAACTATTTTTGCTTGCCTTTTAGTACTTTATCGATAATATCAGCGGTACTGGAACGAAAAATGCTCTAGAAAATAATCTAAATCTTCAGTTAAGTTCCTAAAAATATCTTTTGATGGGTCTAGATAGTAGAAAAACTCCTCGAAAATATCATGGTCTCCTAGTACGATCCCAATAAACTCTGCCCTCGGTTCTGTCTTTATGCGCAGTCTTCAATATTATTTAAATTCTCATCTTTCTCTCTATACTCTATTATGGGCGCCTCAGCCCCTCGAAACCCCTTACAGATGACATTTTAATCTCTTTCACGGATGCACCCATAACATTTTTGCTTAGAACTCAAACCCCCTTTGATCCCTCATAAATTTATGCGATATAAACGCTGATGGGCCTGTGACCGGTCCTCGCTGTTTCACTGGTCACTGAATTCCAAAGCTGTCATCTGAAGAAAGGCAATAACATACCTTATAGTCCTATCTTTTAGTTAATTATTTGATGAAAGTAATATCTGAGGCTATTGATGTTTCTGAAATGGTGATATGATGCTTTTCGCTTTCTGCCAGACCGCCATTGAGGTTGGAAATACTTCTTGGGTTTAAAAAATGTCAGGATATAATTAATTAGATCAATACTCTTAATAAATAATTAATTCAGCAAAAATTGACTTTAAATTGGTACATAAGCGAGACCCATTCATGTAGTCCGAATTATTCAGTACTCTCAATCATAATACTACTCACCATACGTTAAGCATTTAGATTCTTACAAGGCGAAATATCCTCATATTAATCATATTATATTATTTAATTATTAAACGTGTATCCAGCGGAGGAGACAGGGTGAATAAAGTTGCTTTTTATGAAACATAACCCTAAAAAAAATTTTTTTAGATTTTGAATCTTTGAATAAAAAAAATGAATATTTACTAGATAGCGAGTGAATATTTCTGAACAAAAAGTATTTTTATGAGATAAATAAAATTCAATGTATCTCCTGAATATTAATATGCCTACTTAAACCACGCATTTCTCACAATGTTCGCTTGCTCGTAACTAATGCTCCCCATCAGGGTCAGTAAACATTTATTCAAGCCTAACATTTGTATCCTTTTCTTCTATGTCACCAGCTGGCTTTCTTTTCATTACTTTAAAGGTCCGAGACGATGTTTAGTCAGTTATACAGCACCGCCATTTTGTCAATACTGCCAAAGAGGAATCATTTACTCCAATTATTTGCACCAGAACAATTTCTATATAGACCCTTGGGATGACTAGTCATTTATCTGCAAGTATGACTATGACTTTGGGCAGCGACGAAAAACCTCTTGAATCCCTCTCAGTGGACGTATCTTCAAGCTCATCATTCTCTCTTGTAAATAGAATTTTCCCTAGTTGGTGGCCAGTGCAGCCGATGATTACACCGTTATACTCATCCGACCTGGCTGTCAATTCCAAATTTTTCTCAGTTGTTGAACTAGTCACATGATCACATGCAACTCATATAGGTGACAAGCTTCATAAGAGAGATGAGAACTCTGACGCATGGAAACATGGAAAATGTGCGCATTTGGCCGACACTTGGTCACAAAAACAGCGTTCAACTAAATCGCGAAAGAACAGATTAATTGTAAAGGACTCGGAGACCTAGCCAGAGACCTACAAAATATACTTGCCAACTTTATGGTACACTAATTAACCCATGATAAATTCAGTTTAATCAAAATCTTCGAGGATATTCAATCATATCCTAAGATTAACTATAACCTTGAAGATTCGTAATCGTAAAATCTCAAATATTAACAGAGATTTAGTCCCCATAACACTCCGCCCTCCCACGCATTTTCAACACATTCACCGCCTTCAGAATCCTTAGAAAAACTTAACAGCTCTTCGGTACACACGCAGAAACATCAAATTATCATCATTTGATCATATACCATCGTTTGGCTGCCGCCCGGTGCCGGAATTGGTAATGACACCATCACCGGCGCAAAGTTGTCCATCCATTCTAGTCCTCCACTTACGCCGGTAATTTTTTCCCATCTACTTGCGGTTCCTGGCATTATGTAAGCAAATTTCTAGTATGCGATTTGTTAACCGGCGGTAAACTTCCAAATCAAGGTTCCGAAGGTGATTCATACGAATATATAGATAAATACAATCCCTAAAACCATAGAGCGATGAGAATAAGGATCGTTAGATTCCCTCTTCGCATCTTAATTTGGATGTAATAAAGACCGAAAACTCAAAAAGACCAAGAAATTTTCAACCACAACCCATCAAATAAAATCTAGGCATTTCGTTTCTGTTCCTCTCTAGACAAAAAGCTATTTTTGCTTCTTTCTCGGAAGTATAATAAGTTTAAATTCACCAATACCCTGAAAAACTTTATCAGCTAACATACCCCATAAACCAGGGTGATCTGCAAATAGTTTACCCATTTATTCCCAGAGATGCCCCTCTCTAGTTTGGCGAAGCGCTTTTCGGTGAAATTCTTAATTTTCCTAAAAAAGGCCAATTCTTAAAGTTACTAAATAGATTGGAATCAACCCTGAGCTATTCCACGGTGAGCTTTTTCCTTGGAGACACTAACACAGGGTCGTAAAGAGACACAATTATCATGATCATGAAGCTATTGATTAGAGTCTCAAATGTTGCGCCCTTTTTGCCAAAGAATGATTTTGAGAGTCAGCGATTTAGGCAAAATTTGCAAATATTTTGACAGAGGGAACCATACTTGTGTTCATCTAGACTAAATATTACTTCTATCAATCTCATTGGCTGATATGTCGAAAGCATTAATTCTATTTATTTGTCATTTTTCACCTGTAACGCCTGTATAGGTATAAGGGTTGGTGATGAGCTTTTCCGGAGGGTAGTATATTTCTGTGGGACTATTTTACAGAAGCCAGGTGATGGTGAATAATAGCTACACTTATCTATGGCGAACAGTTTATGTATATGTGTACAGCGTTTTAGTTGTATATCTATTGCACATGTAGCACAACAAAGCCTGCACTCGTGAGAAAATATGCAGCTCAGGATATCTTTCATTTTTTAAAATATTTATACTCTTGCAGATATATTTGTAGGGAATTTTTTAAGTTAATCGGCAAAAGCCTGTAATTTATCATTAAATATCTTTCAAGAAGTGTTGCGCATGACTCAATTATGGCTTTGAGTTTTTTACGTATAGGTACTTTTAGTTAAGGTTTTCATCACTTTTCTTTACCACCATATGTTTAGTAAATTCAAATAAGTACAATTTATATTTAGGTCAGGAAAATTAGTTCTTTAGTATCAAAAATATTTTTTTAGAAAAACCGAAGACCTTAATTCAGAATAAATGTATCGAACTAGGTATTTCTACTTTTTAATTTATTTATTTCATTATTAACAATAAGTTTAATTTCTGTTATTACTGAATCATGAATTTGTAGAAAGATCCGAAGATAATTTTTTAACATAAATTTGACCTGAATGAACCGAAATATCTATTAAGGATGTAGATTCATATATTCATATATTTTTTTTTTTCAACCAAACAAGGAACAAAAAAAAGCAGCTCTGTTATAAAAATAATTTTCTCACCACACTGGCCCTCTTTTGAATAGTTTTGTGCTTCAGTGGTAGGAAGCTGAAGTTTTATTCAGTTTATTCATTTAAGAGACAAAAATGACTAAATAGAGTTGGCAGAGCAAAACTAAAATATTTTAACACTTTAGATCTTTTCTTTTTGGCTTCCAGGACCATCTATCCTTTTATAAGGAATCGTAATGCCATATAAGGCGACAAATAGCAAAATTCAGAAACATTCTCAATAAATGTGTTCTGACTCCAATATTTATGTCGAGTTTGGAGGCAAAGTTCTAGTAGAGTAGGATAAAAACCACGAAGTAGGTGAAGTGGTAACCAAAGTAGTATCCAGTCTTTTCTATTTGCTGGAGAGATCTCTGGTGGAGTCGGAATACAAATGCCGTACGGTTTCCAAGTATTATTCATTTAAAAAACATAATCGTTATTTGATATAAGGGGTCAGATATTAAAGAATTTTCTTGAAACGTCTACAATAGAAAAGGTCAGGTTCTCAATAAACTCAGCCATCTTGCCCGCAGGTAATGTAATATTTGAGCTTTTATCTACCGCCGGATACATTAACGAGCCAACGGTCTCAATGTAGGGAACTTTACACTAAAATCAGTAATCAGAACTTAGAAAGATACTAGAGTATATCAGCTTGTGGTATTTTTTTGCAATCTACAGTCAACTCCTTATCGATAAAGCTAAATTATATATTTATCGCAACAAGCGGGGCTTTTCGGTAAATTTCTCTTTGCAGATCCAAATTTCCATGCGGTTCCAAGCTTTGTTAGAATCTTTCATTTGTAATGCAGTAATAAACTTAAAATAAGATTAACAGTGCTATATATGCATGGAAAATTAGATATTTTAGTGCTTTTGCCAACGATAATATCCATACTGAGACCCTTCGCGCGAAATTTCAAAAAAAACTACCTCGTCGGTGCCTATATAAACATTCTAAAGCGTTTTTTGTGAATAGGAATGATTGCAGTACTGAAAGGGAATATTTTCAGTGACTATCACTGGTCTTTACTATCGATCAAGACGTAGATTCTACATACGCTAGACCATATCTTTAGAAGAACCCTTTCGTTTCGGAGTAGTAAAACATGTCTTTCGCGAATTAGGTTCCTGTAGCGTTGGCAGCGCATTTATAGGAATTTTAGAAATAAAGCGCAGATAGAACGGTAATTTTCTTCGCATTCTCAGTATAATTCATCATAATTGCATTAACTTCATGAATAAGTGCCATATTTTATCAAGACAGTTTCGCTCATGTGAACCCTGCTTTTAAAGTCGACGCCAAGGCTGCTGAACTAAAGTGTTGGAAATTGGGCAAAAAAAATTAGTAGCTCTCTTTGCCGCTTTTGAGGCGAACAGCGCACGTTAAACCAAGAAATGCAAGAAAGAAAAGAAAGCACAGGACAAGGGTAACCGCCCACAGGTAAAATACTGGCAAACTAATGGATCTACGATGAAGCGATTGGATTGGCAAATGTAAATATTTGGCAAATAGAAAAGGATGCGATCAGAAATAGAAGCATATCTGGGTAAATATTGAGCTTATTTTCAAAACTTGTACAAGATGAAGAGAACTGCTACCTCACTATGTATCTTTTGGACGAAAATTGGACGAATGAAGGGACAATTTACTGTCTCTAGGAGGAAAGTGAGGGGTATGAAACTATCAGGAGCTCACAAAGACCTAATATCAAAGATCATTCAGGAGTGGTACAGGAAAACTGCTGTTATTGTTGGGCTAGACGTAAATATAGTGTTTTTCTAGCATTCTATGTGGATCTCCGGAGACGATTATCTAAGCCAGTGTAACATTTTTCGCGAATAATATAGCTATATTTTTTGGAATTTCGTTAGTCAAGAAGGCAGTTTCAAGTCAAGAAGATCAAACAACCAAAGAATCGTGGTGCTAATAAATAAATGTGAGTAGATGCAATAACGATACTGTAGACAGTGATTGCAAGAACAGCGGCGACAAAATTACCAACAAATACAATAAAATAAACTATTGAAGTGGAGAAAACCGTTGTTTCATTCAGTGAGATATGCAATAACTCTATTTTAAGATGAGAAAAAGAGAAGATACAAGGCGAAAAACGAAAGAAGATATATAAAGGATAGCAAAGTGTGAATTCTTAATAGAAGACTCACCACAGGCGATTTATGAGAGTTTATATGAGGCTAATTAAATCATTGCAGAATCTAAGAAAAGATTAATTGTATATAAGGATACCTCCGACGATATAGAGCTTTAGAAGTTACCGAACTTGGTTTCTAAAGAATTAGGGAAGTCAGTGGGTAGTATGATGGAGAAAAGGAGAGTCTAAAGAAGCGATATGAGGCATGGTGGGGTTTGAGCACGCAAAAGAGGGGCACGGTAAATCACAAAAATAGTGGTGATTTTCAACAGGATACAGCTATTCGTAGAAGGAGCTTGAATGAAGATGAAAAGTTGGTAATGTGATGGACGTATTTGACGTGACAGCTTTTAGCATTATGAGGACTTTTAGTTTTATCCGAGAACTTTCCTTTCTTGCTCTCCTCTATAATTGCTAACTATATCATTGATCTTTTAAATGTGACTACTTTTATGCATTCAAGGTGCAAGGGGAAATGAAATATTGGAAACTTACACGGAAGTTTAATCCGCTTCCCGCGCCAACAGCGAGAAAGAACCTTTAAAGCTACTCAAGTTAATTATTTATGCTCTTACAGTTTCTTTTAAAGACACTAAAACCGCACAATACATTTTGCAACCTCCCTATTTTCTCGTTTCAATTAGAATTCTTGTTCATCCATCAAGGCCTATTAATAAAATAAGGAAGCTCCCTTGTATCTTTATAGTCTCCAAGTCGATATCTTCAACGCTATTACAATACTCCTTGACATTGAGGTCAGCATTTGCGAGGTTTTCATGACTCAGCTTTGCTCTATCTCTTTCTTTCTCCAAAAAAAATAGGTGACTTGACTAGTCTAAAATCCCTTAGTGCCGAAACCTTTCTCAAAATAGCCTCTTTTGAAAAATTATAATGAAAATATTGTGCAAGATAGCGTATGTCCCATTGAAACTAAAAATTCATTTCTTGAACCAAATAAATTAATTCCTGCTGATTGCCATTAAATTATTCTGCAGAGCCACATATGACCTTTAGATGTAACTCGACAACGCTTCTTAAAGCTTGGTATAATTCTGCTCTACTTTCTTCACGGTAAGAATCGGTCTCGCAGATAATTTCCAGGTTAGACAGCTTCCATATGTAATTGATGTCAAAGACTACGGATAGCAGCATATGAATTTTTCTTGTAGTTTCGGGTAGTCTTTATATCATAAAATCCGTCCGGCAGCGACACAAATAAATTTGAAACCGTAACATTTTTTATCGTTGTTAATTCCCACAGCACCAGTGAACTAGTATCTAATATATTATTCGCAGTCACACCAAACATTAGCGGAAAGTTTGGAGGGCTTTTCTTACCGTTCGTTTTACAGTATCCACTTAACTCCGCATGCCAGTTATTCGACTTCAATATGCAAAATTCTATGTCCCCAAAGTTTCTCTCTTATTTTGATTGAAGAAAGGGATGATCAGGGAGAGTTAGAGAGGTTGGGAAGGTACTTCTACTGGAAAAATTCATAATGGAGAAATGATGAAAGAAATAGGAATGGTAAAGGTGAGCCTTATGTTAAAGGAAAAGTCAAATCTGTGCTTCGGCTTATGTTGAAGAAGCTACTATTCTACAGTTATGTACCGCTCTCAAGCACTCACATAGGTTTTGTAAAAGTGGATGAAAAAATAGAAGAATCTCTGTTTGTAGTAGTAATCTATCTTAATCTATACCCCGCCCAAACCTTAATGTTTAAGAGCAACTTATTTGCTAGTACCGGAAATTCACAATTCCCGATATTCGAAACATAAATAGGATTACGTACATGCTATTCATGCATGTTGTGTTTAGTAAAAGTACAATAAAACAATGAACGCTTGATTTATGCCTGACGTGCTCAGAGAACAAATTTATAACCCCTCAGAAAACAAACAATGTTGGTGTGGGGTGTTGAGCACACGAAAGGTGATCGATGTTTGATCTTTTGGTTGATACTGCCGGTAAACAGGCCGAAGCCTGAGCCCAGGGTTTATATAGAAAAGTACTTAACACCAGCAGAGATAAATTTCAAGCAAACGATACTGAATTCAAAGGTATTATTGAAAAAACGACCCTATAGATATCAAACTAAAAGTTCCTGAAGGCTCATGTAGAAGTCACCAATGATACCTACAGCCTTAAACACACGGAAAAGTCCCATTGGTCCAATTGGTAAGGAAGCATAAATTAGTTTCTGATTCGTCGGGTCCGAAATGTTTCGAGAACCATACGAGATAACCACGATGGCTCCAGGTAATTGGCTTGGCACAAAGTGGTATGATTCTATATTTTACACTAGTGCGTGGGTACAGTGCACAAGTTGCACAGATGTCTTCTTACAGTGTAAATACTTGTTACAGGTTACTGGAGTGATGCTGTCAGGGTACTTGAGGTGATTTATGGACATAATCCCCACATCAATCCCCCCTACGAGAAAGAATCGCCCCGATTCTTATAATAGTGTAGCAGATCTTGACTATTTTGCAGTTCATTTTCTGATAGCCATAAGTTCTCGTGATATTCATACCCTTTCCATTTAATGATATATTTTTGTGTTGTTTCTTGTGACTGGGAATGGAATCGACTTCGTATTCTTGTTGTCCATCTTGGAACTCTACAGGAGGCGGCGGGCGGAATTCGAAGATAAAACTCATCTTCGAAGTACTGCTTAAGGAGACTTGCATGAAAGCATTGTGAATTTCCCTGCTTATCGTTGGTTTGGAAATATTTAAACGGTACGTAGCTATGTTTGTATCCTCAGATATTTGAAATAGACCACAAACTTTGGGTTCACTTTCCGAGATCCAGCACCATCTTCCAGAGCTTGTTTTTTTGTGAACAACCATACTTTATCAACAGCTTAGTAAGTATAATGTCCTCTAATTCTGTAAACATACGACGCCGTTGATTCATTTGATTTCTCGATATGTTCTTGGAGTTTTTGCAGTGATTCTTTCATATTCCTGAGGAACTGTGTTGTGGTAGGGTGTCTGCAAAGAGTATGCCCAAAGAGGCAGTTCCAGCATGAATTCCATAATTGAAGTAGAAGGGAGAGAATTTTTTAGTTGCATTAATAGATGATTGCAAGCAAGTTCTAATTTTATCAAATATTTGTGACAATCCGACTTCTCGAAGCTAACAAAAGATCGGATCATTTCTATTTTTGATGTTCATATATCAGAGATTTGCCATCTTTTTTTCGTGATACTCTCAAAAAGGTGATATTTTGATACCTAGAAGGTTGAACAGAATCTTTCAAAACTTGCTCATAAAAAAGAATCCTTATCAGAAATGATATTCGTTGAATTCCGTAAACTTCTGTAGATGTGACCCTTGAACAGCATGGCAGTTGAAGGAGCATGTATTTAAGGCTTGGTTGAGATAATTGGGATAATCTTTGACAACGAGTAAATGACAGTTTGGATGCCACTGCTCCCTTTTTTGACTTTTGAAATGGTATAATAACTTACATCATTATGTGTGTGCGTTTGGTTTTAGGTGGGTCAAAAGGTTGGAGAAGACCTGCAGGATTCTGATTGAATGTTTTTCTCTTCGACAGTGACAAGAATGAACGTATCATAGTACATCAGTACAAAGGTTTTTCTAGTAAATCTTCGGTGATATTCTATTGATAGTTTTTAAGGCTGTGTTATAATAAAAATTACTGTTTGATAAAATGAGAAGACTAATCCATTTTTGTCTATAAAAAATTTCTCAAGTTGAAGAATTAATTATTTTCAAACATCAAGTACTATTTCCAGCTCTATTAAGGAAAAATAAATATAGTTTCATAGACTTCTTTTTGTAGAAATATCAGGCTCTTTGTTGGGTAATTAGGTATTCTAGGGCTAAGTTTGTGTGTACAACCATATACTCTAAGAATATGAGCCGAGTACAGAGCAAACTTTACTTCTATTTTCTTGACACATTATTGCGATCCCTGGAAAGAAAGTAAATTAAAGATTCGTTTTAATTAAAAATCAGCAAGAAAGACGTTTGCAGTTTGAATAATGAAAAATCATGAAATAATTTTGCTAACTTTTCTGAACTTTCCTAAATATTTAGATATTTTCGCTCCCAGATTAGTTAGTTATATTCAATCGCTGAATCAAAAAATCGAAAAGGATCTAAAAAGCTTAATTGTTTAAACTTTTCAAACTTTTACCCTACAAAGGGCCTGGTTGGCCTTTTTTCTATTATACCTTTCATTTTTCTCTCTATTTTCTCCATAAAAATCAATGAATGAGCTCAAAACCGCAGCTGCAACTTACCCGTAAATAATGATAGTTATTTGCACTTGGAAATATTTACATAAAGTCATGAAACTTTTCTAGACCTTTTTTTCGTGTCCCGCTCGACTCATTATTCCATTTCATCTCAATATTAATGCAAGAATGAATATTTTTGCTTACTGTGAAGGGTCGATGACTTCGATCTGCTATATTTCATTTTACTATTACCTTTTTTATTCCATAATTTTTTTGTCCTCGCCTATTCGAATAGTGCTTGAATATATAAAATATATTAGACAGACATATTTCGAAACCTTCTTCAAATAATTTAATGAATATGTTTTAACAATGAATAAATTTGCTATAGGTACAATTTCTAAGTGTGCTCCTGAGGTTGAGAATAGAGTTGGATATTTTCATTTGAAATAAGACACTAGTCTTTAGTAAATACGATTCACATTCATAATTCCGCTGTAGTTCTATCCCGAGGATAGTAATTATTACAGACTCGCAAGAAAATTTCGAAAGTTTTCTCCACCTATTTTTAAAATAATATCAGAAATTTCAAACTTCCGTTCTCCTTTTAGTGGCCTGGATCATCAAAAATCTGAATATCTGCTCCTATGTTGGAATAAGTATTGTACTACAGAAGTAGACTGGGGTTTAGCCAATTTTGTGCGGGTAAGTCCTTTAAAAATACTCGGGGTACACGGGCGATAGCTTATTTCATGGTTAGACTGGCATACGGACATAGGAAAATGTCAAGGCAAGAGGTCCATGACAGTCATGCGGGCATATGTAAATGGACCTAAATAAAAAATATTAGGTCCGGAAAATGGGCAATAACATTCGAAGTATTTTTAATCATGCCTGACAACAGATATTAAAAGCGATTTCTACTACCTATTAGGGGACATAAAAAGGACATTAAAATATTGAGCGCTTTGTTTAGGTCCAGGGCAAGGATATTAAATAATCATGTAAGTAGGAAGCGGATAAAAGTACCTTCTCATGGGCAGAGCAAATAAACGAAAAGAATCAAATCCCAGCAAGGATATGTATATAAATATTAAAAATTGTTTTCTCCCCGATAAGGCAAGGTCGCCGTGTTATAGTTACTAAGACAACTGATTTCGAGCGGGTTCAATTTCCGCCAGCTAGAACCCAAATATTTGCAGTTAGTGTCGCACAAGGGGCTGTCTTTTGCAGTTATGGTCTCTTCCGATGATTGATTAACCTTGGTTTCATGAAGTTGTGTTTGTAAGGGTACGGCCGAATGTCCCGGTGGCCTGAGTTTCGGGGCGGACCAGATTCATAACGTCACTCATTTTTCAATGCAAGCAATGTCCAATTGGCAGCACCATGAACATAAAGAAGAGGAGCACACTGGCGGCTTTGGTATAATTATTTTCCTTTTTTATTGTTTCTTTTCATCTGAAATACAGGAGAGCATTAGTCAGTTGTAGACTCCTCTGAAGTTTCTGAATGGATGCATTCGTTTCTAACAATAAAATCACTGAATTCACTCATATTAAAAGTAGCAGCGATATAAGTATCCAACCTATCATCATCCGGGTAGTTGCGATATATCGAAATTAAATTGCCAATATTTTCAATTCCGGACCTGTTCCGGAGCTGATTTTCAATTCGACCTGCTATACTTATTTCCCGTTCGTTTTCAATTTGCGTAGGTGGTATGAATATTATGCGCCAAGGTAGACTGACGACGGTGGAATATTTTTCTATATTTCGTCTGATTTATTTCAATGTGCTTCATTATCAGCAAACAGCTCCCAACGGTACCCTCGAAACTCATTCTAGATACTCTTTTTCAATCTTTTTGCGTCCGATTCATTATTGTCGATGAGAAAGCAATCTAAATCGTCAAAACTGGCTGAGCTCTCCCATTCCCTGTCCTTCAAATCCAGAGGAAGTGGTTCCAAGTTCTCATTTGTTTCCACTTTTGACATACGGGATTCTTGTTTGTAATTTAATTTATTCAGGAGAAGCAGAATTACCACCTTGATATCGTATTTCATAGCTTTATTCCTTCCAGTTAAAGGAGATGTTGAGTGCAGCTTCATAAATGGATCTTGAAGCGAATTAAATGCTGGATCGAGAACCAAACATAGGTATTGCTGTATTTACTTTCCCTTTAGATTGCGGAATGTGATTAGGAGATCAAAAACAGCTGAGATTCCATCCTTAAATTTTGCTGCATGCCCGTGCTCATGCATCTTCTTTTCAAACTCTGTATCAGTCGCACCCATCAGATGCTGCTGCATACATAGGTCACTTACAGTATATTATCAGCGCGCTTATTTTTTTGAATAAACTGAGCCTGTCAATCTCGACTTTGTCGACGCATAGCACAGTACAGTATTTGCGCAACGCCGTAATATAATGTCCCAAGTTATGAAGAGACGCGTTGGTCTAGGTGACGAGCGATGTTGTACATGCATCTCATGTGTTATTCCTTCCACAGGTTTTGCAACATTCAGGACGCGAAAAGCTAGGAAATCAAACGAAAACAAAAGAGAAGAAGGTAATTTATTCTGCAGAGCCGTTGATAGGAACTGTAGAAAAGGTCCTAAACGAAAGAAATAGCCTGCCCCAGCAGCTACTGGGGAAGGGAACAGAGGTAAATGAATGGAGAAGAGAAAGGAAAGAAACAAAAAGACTTCTGCCATCCCGAAGTCCACCCATAAACTCCACGCTAATTTGCTGAGTTGAACTGAGAAGATCGTCAGACGAAGTACCTACTATTAAAAACTTGTAAATACCCCTATATAGTGAAGGTACAGTCCGGTAAAATTTTGCTACAGCTTCATTCAAGAGTCAATTCTCAGCCCTTTGACTTAAACACAACAGCGCATCACAGGATACAACATTTCGCAGATAGTTCGTACTATCTCCCAGGTCTCAACGGAGGGAACTCTTTGCCTCAATTTTTGGCTATTCCTGATTGTAGAAGCAATACTCCATAACTTTACGGTATTCTAGCATCATTTTCATCATGAAAACAATTGAAAAAACCCTTGTATTGACTAGGATTGGCGTGACATTTTCGGGTCTCCCTTTCACTCGACATGCGGAATTCAAAGCATCACGGCATTTTGAGCTCGTTTTGGTCCATTTAATGCACTTCTGAAATTATTTTCGAACAAGCTTTGAACTAATCATCGAGAGGCCGTCTGTAGTGCAATTGTCACTCGTACTGTACTTCCACCGGTAGATCTGGTTTTAGTGATCTTTTCAAGATCCAATTTTTTTCGTGCTGACACAGTCTACCAGCAGACTCCGTACTGTACAGTAAGGGCAATTTTCGAATGTCGCCCACTATTACTCTTGGTACCGTATAACCACCCGAGAGGGTTCGAGGGCTTGCAGTCCGGACCATTCCGCCCCAAAATTGGACCTGCAATTTCCGCAGGTGATAGGCACCTATGGCACCAAGTATAGATTTTACTTATCTCTAACTTGGATCTCCACCACTTGGCTGACCTCAACTTTACTTACCACTTCGTCGTAGATAACTCTAGCCTAGCTAACTAGTGTTTCTACCCACCTGGCTACTAGGTCTCAAGATTAAACAGCCATCCAGTTGTTTGCTCTGAACTCGAATCCCAACTTACGCCTTTGCAGAAGCCTTGCCAACGGCAACTTTGGCTTTAGCTACGTTTATCCGCCCGGGTCCCCATCCTATTCCCCCCTCTCTACCAAATATTATAATAACCCATTTGTTATTTGTCTGTGGTATTCACTCACACTTCGAGCCCCGGACTTCTGCGTCTATATGCAAATAGGAACTTCATGGTTGTCGTTGGTGACAACATCCTTATCTCTAAAGGAGATATTCAGCACTATTGACCCACTAGTACAACTTCTTTGTCCAGTACTACACCCCTGTCGCCTATGGTTCTTTTTAATCTATCTTTATCAAGGTTCTAGAACTCCACGGACCACGGTCCGCCCTTACAATCCGGAGGACAAGCATACCGTCCAGCCGTATAAGGAATCACCCTCGTTCTTCCAGCCCCACTTCTCGTCGCCGTCGGCGAGCTGTGCTACTGCATCGCAGGGTGGTTACAAAAAAGTTGGATAGCGAACATCTTTTGGGTCTTGGTGTGTGTTTTGGTTGACTTTCTCATTGTCTGACGGGGTTCCGTTCCTTGAAGAGAAGAACTGCGCACCGCACATTGCACTACACCGTTGTCAACAGCAAATTATGTTGCTTCATTGCATGCGTTTGACAACACATTTGCAAAGCAGGGGCCTTCAACAAAGTTCTTGATTCCAATTTTATTGCATAGCACAATATTCTAAGGTGCTTCTGTACATGTTCTTAGATAGAATCAGCCATCTTTCACACAGCGAATAACTTTCTTGGTTATGTTCCCTAAGTGCAAATCCTTTTCCAAAACCTCAGCAACGTGAATTCCTGTAGTTGAGCTGCGCTGTAACATTCGACTGTGAGCTTTCTGTTGCCTGAACTCATCGTCCATTCCATGTACAATAAGATCAAATATGTCCTCACTTCCCATGATCATCACAAAAAAAAGAGATAGAGACTGATGAAAAGCTCTCCAGTTTAGGATATATCATTCCCTTGTTAAAACCATCTATGAAAGCAGGTATAACATTCTGCTTTCAGTTTCGCCGGTCAGAAATCTGAATTCGACGATTTCTTTGGTGCAAACAACGCCTAAAGTAATTTCTTTGACAAGCTGGATCGGTAAGCAAGCTTTAATCAGCAATAAAACCAAGTCATTATCGTGCTCCTGTTGTTGGACTGAGTTCGGTCCATTTTTCATAACTCTGAAACACAATTCACGCGATGATGACAGTTTCTTCTTCTTGCGCTGTTGTAGTGTCTGAGAAGCTTCCAGATCTATACTCTCATCAAAATGAGCTCTTTCGTCTATGTAGTGAATTCTGACATGTCGGCGAAGTGAAGAAGTGTCTGCAGAACTCTTAAAGCACACGAGACCTTTCTTCTCCTTTTTGTTCACTTAAAATCCCGGCAAGTTTACGCTACTGTTCGTATCCGGCAAAAAAATCTCGCAAGCATAGATATGCCCGATACCCTGCCAGAAAACCCCTAAAACGTATCTTTGTGCTCTCGTTCCTTCTATAGACCCCACCGTTGAATGAAATATTCTACTTCAAATGTTGTTTCTCTACGCTCTGAGGAATCCGGTTGGTTAGCTGTGACAGCAGGAGGGGATGCGCCGATTATTACTCTTACTTGTAGTGCTTGCCCATTAATCATGCCTTCTTGCATACTGTTTACTTCGCTGGTGGGAGCGAAAGCAATTATTCCCGTTGGGACAGACACGTCCCTTGAATTTTCCATTGGAATCGAACCTTTCGTCGATTGAGTGTAGGAAGACTCGGAAGACTCGGGAAAAAACTGATCGAAGTGGGTAGAAGGCTTTGCTGTCGTGGAATCGCAGTGCCTGTCCGGTATTTGCGAGGAAAGGGAAGGTAGGAGTCTTCTTTCAGATGATTTCGGTTTTCATCTGCGTCAGTCTTAGATATATGGATTTTTTGTATTTTAAACGTGGGCCTTATTTTAGTGAAAGCAGACGGCATTAGAGAAGTAGGTGACAAATACGGCCTGGCGATGGCATTTTTTATGTTTTATTAGCTGCAGCATAAGGATAAGGGTGCAACAGACTTAAAAAGATTGTCAAATAGTGCACGGGCAACAACGATCATAAAGACAACTTCATTAATTGTTACGGACATAAGGGTATCAACGAGTTGTGCATAATGCACGGACATAAAAATTCCGTTTTTACTCATTAATTTTCTTCAATACTTGTAAAGGGCCACTAAAATTGAGTAGCCTTGGAGCGGGAGGCCAACTTATGCATGTTGCGGGCTACGACCAATTGCTGAAGCTGCACACGTGGACCAAATGGCATAGCTGAGCTTTTGATGAAGCCGAGAGGATGCCTTCGCCTTAGAGCTTCCGATACGGGCCGCGATCGCGACCGCATACTCGTCGACCACAGAGACCACAGACATAAGTACGTGGGTGCATGTGCCCGAAATCTCACAAAATAGTAACTCCGAAACGATGAACGCCCGGCCCCTGCAACTATGCACGCTGCCGCGGCCGTAATGTCCAACGCAGCCTGTCTGCTGGGTGCCTTGAGCTGGCTTTTTAGGGTAATTTTAGAGGTACTACTGGGCACCCTGTAGGATATTCCGGGCCACAACCGACCACATTTTTCAAATATTACATCACCCCACATTTTCCCCCCTATGCCCGCGGGCATTTACCGGTCCTATTCTTGATGCCCGCACAACCCTGGTTTTAAAGTGCTAACCAGCTTCAACTGTGCAGTAAATGAATACTCTGTGTTCCCCTCTAGTGCGGTACTTGTGATACGGTTGAAAGTGTGCTCATTCCGTGAAAGTCTGCTCATTCTCACGAATAGTCACAGAGGGAGCGCGCATCTTCCCGTGTATTGGCATCGCAATCGCAATCCGCTGACCTAACTCCGTGCAGCGAAATGCGCAAAGGTGAGGATACACAAGTCTTTCATTGCTAATTCAGCCAGATAAAGACTATTTTTCAAGTAGATTCCGCAGGGCTGCCCCAGTCGACATCTCCTGCGCCAGCTTGTACCGTGCATGGAAAAGCGCAATCGGAAATGACAGTGTCATGGAGAGTGTTGCGGGCCTGGCATCGTGAATCGGTCGGAGCAATTGCGCGTTGATCGTAGTGCTTTTTGCGAGGACCTGTGGCGAATGTCACCAATGAATAATTATGCGCCGTTGGCTTCTGCAGCTTAGATTTCTCTATTAAGAACTTTGCCACCCTCCATACCCCGTGTTACTGACCAGCTACAAACTGCTTGAAGAGAATGCATTCATTGCGGGAAAAGCTGATTGCAAGGGCTATGTGGCACGTGTGTTCCATCGATTAGTACAACGATTCTGGCATTTAGACGTTTGTTCGATAGAGATCTGCTGGACAGCTGTAGCACGCAAGACAGTTCCAAGCCCAAGTTGGTGCTGAAGCACTGAGCAAAATAATTCAGCCTCCCTCGATAGGGAACTGAGGCTAAGCCGCGTCTCTGCTGTCGAGCCGAAGATCAAGAGGATCTCGCCGAAATACTCAGGCAAACATGATTTCCAACCAATACTGAGAAAGTTCTTACCCAGATGGTTTGTAGTGGCCAAATCCAGTAAATTGGAAACGCGTTGACGTGATTTACGAAAGGTGATGTAGGAATCTAGATTGCACTACTTGGCAGAACTTCCGCAGAAGGCACGAAGCTTAGTCTTCCTCCGCAGTTCTAGGGTTCAAATCCGCTGAGGTTCCGGTCAAATCCATGTCCTTAGCAACTGTCTTCCAAAATCCTAATACTTCACCGCCTTCATCAACCTCACTCCCAAGCTTCTTCCGACTGCGAGAACTGTTGCCATAGTCAACCAGTTCTGACGCCGTCACTCTCCATTGGTCAGTGTTGTTTTCACTTCTGGTGTTCTTACTGTCCACCGTGGGCCACCATGATTGCTTTGTTGAGTCTAATGATCCACCCTTCACCTTTTTCCAGTTCTCCCAAGAAGATCGATCGGATGAGGTTCTTTGGTTCAGACCTTTGCCCCAATCAGCATTGTCAGTTTGATTGCCCAAAGGTCGCTGTCACTTTTGTTACCCATTTCCATGTCGGCATTTTCCAAGGAAGATTCCCACCGCTTGCTCGCATCCCTCCAGGCGGTCCATGCAGTAGAATCTTTTACGGCGTTGTCGCTTCCCGAAGTTGCTCCAGTAGCCGCATTTGTGTCGACCTGTGGTGAGCCAGCAGCAAGTTCACGGGCACTCACCCTCCACATGTCAACCTCCTCTTTTGGGTCACGTGAGGGCGCTTTGGCATTGCCCTGCATCCAATCTCTGTTTCCAGTCCTCCAATTTTCCCAGGATTGGGAGGCGGTACGATCCTCGCAAAGTCGTCTCTAGACCTGGAGATTTGTTCTGATTGATTTGTGATTTGGTCTGCTGACGCCGATTCCTGGATGGTAGCACCACCACCACCGTCATCTTTATCTGATACTCCAACTGAGTCAGTTTCGACCTCAATGTTGAGTTCTTTTGCTGCCTCCCTCCAAGATTCAGTGTCGGCCTTTGGATCCCTAAGAGGAATGCCTTCCCGCTCCAATTCTTTTATCTGTTGATCAGCTCCAGAGTATGCGGAGCCGTACGTTCCACCTGATCGGAAGCGGTTAGCAATAAATCCCGGGACCTTCCTCGTAGGCTCGGAGTTTGCCGCATTGTTATACTTTTGGGCATCGTCAACGGAAGTTTGCGGAGACATATCACTTGTGCTTAGAATTTCGGAACCGGCCTCATCAACGAAAACTGCGCCTTCCTCCATGGCTTTTTTCACCTCCTCAGGAGTCATCACTTTACCTGTTTCATCGGTGTAAGTGATATCGCTACTGCCTTGCGCACTCGTCTCTCCCCCAATTTTCTCAAAGGCTCATCACGCTTCTTCTGTGCATCTCTTGCAACACCTGCTCTTGCGTCTTTCTCCATTTTCAAGGCCTCCTCTCTTCTCAAGTCATCGAATCTCCTCCAATCTGTGTCGGGGTTCCACCCTGATGCAGGACTCACGTCTGCGCCGTCAGGAGTGCTTGGCCTTTTCAACTCTGCCGCATCCGATACTGTTTCCCACTCATCATCTGCTGGTCCGACTAGTTCCCTAGCAATACGTCGGTATTGGTCAGTGTTTTCCTCCGGATTGTAACGGTCAAGATCTGCAAGTAGTTTATTCTGTAATGCCGACATTTCCCCGTGACTCCCCTGGCCAGACCCCATATTTCACTAGAAGATGCGTTTGGGTCTACAGGGGCATCCGCCAGAGACGGAGGTGGCTCTGAGAGCTCCTGGGCTGTAGCCCTCCAAAAGTCAGTCTCCTTTCGAGGATCACGTTCGGTCATCGGGGTTTGCTGATCTCGAGCAGATTTCCAGGTGGCCCATGCTTTCGCTTCATCTGCACTGGTCATCTCCTCCTGGTCCTTCCATTCTGGAGCGGGACGTGGGGGGCAGAGTCAGATGAACCGAGAGAACGTGCCAAATCCTTCCATGCCTGATCGGAGGGGTCTGCTGAAAAGTTTGGAGCGGAGGAACAGGTCGGAGGCCGTCGAGGACGACGTGCCGTGACTATTCTTCTACGGTTTTCAGTTGGGCGTAAGGCAATCGGATACACGAATAATAGAGCGGACATGGGCGGAATTGGAGTGTGGAAACCCAACTGGTGACTTCAGAGCAAGAATGCAGGAATGCCCGAGCGCGAAGCTAGTCTCTAACCTCGCTGTTATCGGCAAGAGCAGGTCAGCGTTCCCGCGAACTTCACTCGCATCGAGATGCACCTGGGCAACTGTCATGAGTAGTGCACTACACAGAAATTGAATATCAGCGGTAGAAAGATATTTTTCATGTTTACCTCTTTTAAATCATTAATTATAGAAATATTTTTCATCATGCACCAATTCGGACCCTTCGCAAGCCTCACTAATTAATTTGTGAACGCTCCGCTGCAGAGCGTTGGCGTACGTGTGTCGGGGCCACCGTCATCTCAACTAGCCTCTTGGCCACACCTCTCACATCCCGAGCCATGACCCTGGAACTTTCGCTGGCTCACCTGTGACAAGTTTCTCATTTGCTATTCGACTACGATCCAATGGCCCCCTACTGCTAATAGCCGACATAAGCCCCTTCCCAGGTGAAAATAACTTGTCCAACCCATCAGGGAAAAGGATCTTTACTCTGCTTCCCTTGAGTGTACACCGACTGACCGACTTCATGCTGCGATAGGTTCTCAATCTACTGTACATACTATAAATGACTCGGTAGGTTGGGCTGGGTACTGTACCGTGCAGTACTGTACTGTACTGTACACAGCAAAACAGTAAAAGTGAAGTTCTACGTCCGCATTGCGTGTTTGCGAAAGCATCTGCTTCCCTTGTCTCTAGATTATGCTGTGACTTTTATGTTTATATTTATATCCGAGTTGCATGTGTCCTTTTACGGGTGTAGCAGGAATACCCATGTAGTTCTGATAGCTAGGTCACACGGTAACTGCTGAAAATGAAAGCAGACACAATTAATCCTCGTGGGAACTCGCGGTCCGGTACATTTGGTAACCTATGCAATCGAAACAAGTAAACATTCGACATCTGCAGTTAGCATCAGCAATATTCGATTTGAGAGAGCTGGACGTTATCCATCAATGGTCGACTGCATAACTGCTTTCATCACATGAGCCGGCGCATCCCAAACTGAGTCTTGATGCAACATGTCCTTGACTGCAAGGGTTTCGAGTAACACCAAATGGTCAGCATCGTACGCTAGCTGGCAAACGAATCAACACTTGCGTACCAGAACGAAACCGCCGTATTTGCGCCCAGCTTCCGCTTAAATACGCTCTGTGATCTTCAGCCATCGATCCACCATTCACCAGGCACTTCTACCCGCTACCTCGCTGAAGAACACACATAATGTCTTCACGTGATCCCGATACACTCCACCATGCTCGCCAAAAGCCACACCTTCGGGTCCAACAGTTCGCTTCGCTCTCCTCGAACCCAAGTCCTCCTCCGCTACTTCGCCGTCTACACCCTCCGTCTTCGTTTTCGTCGTACCGTAGCGGGCGAAGGAATCGCAAATCGCGCTCTCGTCTCGGTCTGTCGCCCCGTCCACCCAGCCCGCAACCAAGTTTGAGCAAGGCGTTTCCCGTTTTATTGAGCTACCTTCATGCCCCCTGCCGACGCAAGCACCGAGGCCTAGAAGGGCTGCCAGGCAACGCAATCGGTCATTATCTGTTTCGGCGAGACGTGGGCGGCAGTTATTCGATGGTACTGTGCCGAAGCCTAGACCCAGAGGGTGGGCCCCGTCGCGCCCTAGACAACCACCCAGTGATGACCCTGTTGTCAGGATGTTTGAAAGGAGGGCCAGAAGTCCCTCGCCAAAGCGTGTACCGGTCAATAAATAAGGCGGTCTAGTTAAGACTGGGACTGCAGATATTGGAGACGAGTGGAGGATTCTTGGAGACTGTAAGCTACAGAGGAAATTTCAATAAGACCGTATGACTCGTACCGAGTGAAATCTTGCGAGTCTTGAAACATCTCTCCCCTACGCCATGCGATAAGTTTTACCTTTGTACCCTTCAAGGGTAGCAGAGGCAGCACCTACTCTTCATTTTGTTAAGTTAATTAAAACATGCGGGTGTGCTAAATCAAGAAGTGCGGTTCTACGATAGAATAGCGAGGTCCCGTCTCGCGGAAGTAACATGCGAGCAAGCGGTGCGTTAGCGAATCTGAACCATTTCCGCCTGTGTAAACAAATCAGCAATGCATTGATTATCGTGGCTCAGACCAGAGCGGTATAGAGCCAGAGTGAATATCTTCATAAGGACATTGCTCCATGTTTTGATGTTTGTCTCCTTCAGACTTTTTCGATGGAATGTCAGACTCAGGTTGCACCAAGACAATGGTTTGTGTTCTTCTCGCCGCAGGCCTTTATTCCTTACTTTGCGTGACACAAAACTAACAGACAACTAGACTTATTCTCTTTCCCGTTACTCTTCACATCTTACCTTTCTTGAATGTTTCTTTTTTCCTTCTTTATTCCTTTCATCTTTCTTCTTGCAAGAATAGAAAAGTTGAAGAGACGAGCTTTTAACCCCTGATAAGACGCTCTATTTCAAGATACCTCTTGCAAGACACGGTTGGATGCGGTCTCCGGTGACCAAACCCTTCTGTGAGAGCTCCAGGATTATTAGTTGCACCAAGATTGTGACTGAACCACTGAGCGTACGAGAAGTCTGCACTCTTGGTTTTGATACTGTACGATACTGGAACTGTGTGCTTTATTGTACTTTGTTACAGTACAGTACAATACACGTACACCACAACTGTAAGCGGCAACATTGCAGTACAGTACAATACCACATCATATCAAAAGTTCCGACTTGGATTAGATTTTTCACCAAAGTATTCGGAACCTGGCATTCTCACTGGTCACCGGCACCCCTACCAAAGCCGCTCATCCAGTACGGGTCAGATAGTACAGCCTACGGTAACCACGTCACCGTGCCGCCCAGTCTTCTTGCAGACCTTGATCATTATCCCTTACCTGCTCAAACGAGCAAACCATCTCATTACTCGACATCTTCCTACTTCAGCCGATATGTCTTTGCAATCTGCATTCCTCGGTGTGGGAATCCCCTGTCGCCCGTTCCACCGGCCTCATTACAGGGCCGGTCGTTGCCCGACAATGGTGGCGACAAGTCCCGACACACAGGTCTCAGCTATGCCTGCAAGTCCCAATTCAGAGGCACTTTTTGGAAAGGTTATTACTGCTATGGTTACTCCTTTAAGCGTGATGGGGCAGAGGTTGATTATGCAGTTGCCGAGCAGCTTGCTGCCCACCTCGTAGCCAATGGATCCGATGCCCTCGTTATCGCTGGAACTACAGGTGAGAGCCCCACTTTGACATGGTCGGAACAGTACGAATTGTTCAATGTCGTCCGCAATGCTGTTGGAAGTCGAGCAAAGGTTATTGCAGGAGCTGGTTCCAACTCTACTTATGAGGCTATCGAAGCGACAGAGCGAGCGAGTAAGCTAGGTCTTGATGGAACCCTTCAAGTTGTTCCATATTACAACAAACCTCCCCAGCAGGGAATCTATCAACACTTTAAAGCAATTGCAGAGGCCGAGCCGGACTTACCGGTTATGCTGTACAACGTTCCCAGCCGAACGGGTGTGAACATGGATCCGGAAACTGTGGCCAGTTTAGCAGAGATTGACAACGTTATCGCATTGAAACAGGCAGTGGCTGATTTAGAGCAGTTTGTAGAGATCAAGAAGAGCACACCTCAGGACTTTCACCTTTATTCAGGAGATGATGCCCTTACATTACCACTGCTATCACTTGGGGCCCACGGCGTTGTCTCTGTTGCTAGTCACTTTGTGGGGAACGAATTGCAACGGATGGTAAGCATGTATCTTCAGGGGAACGTTTCTGAGGCAACGAGGATTCATCTCAAGTACTCCAACCTATTTAACGATTTGTTTTGCATGACAAACCCAATACCAACAAAGACTGCATTGCGATTACAGGGTTGGCCAGTTGGCGGACCTCGGCTGCCACTTGTCGATGCAACACCAGAAGTTGAAGCAAAATGGCTGCGTTACTCGCAGATTTAAGTCTGTAAATGTTTCACCGACTGCACTTTGTCATTCTCATTGTGATATTCGCATGGCTACCCGAGATGGGATATTAATTGTCGCAAATGAGTGTCTCTGTGTCTTCAAACCATCTGAAAGATTAGGAATGCAGTTCATGAAGATTAGGTTTGCTCCTGTTTACAAACGGAAGTAGGAAGCTAAAATAGCAACGGGCGTGTTTACTTGCAGTCGCTAGAGTTGGAGCGGAACGCACCGGCGGAATTACCTCAACTTCTTGCCCTAATCGTGCCACTATCAGACGCAGTCTCGTATTGTATATTATCCTCCTCGTCCTCATCATCCGTTGACACGTCCGCCACGGAGGATGCAGCTCGCTTCCCGGTTACTGTATCTCTCGCTGCCGCACTGTCAACCCCATGTTCACTAATCTCTTGATCTTCCTCTTCCTCCATAATCTCCATTTCTTCCTCCACCTCCACCTCCACCTCATCCTCCGTTTCAACCTGACTAGCCTCGTTCATTCGGACGTCGTTTTCAGATTCTTCCGCAACACTTGACACTTCACCTTGATTCGCCTCTGGTTGGAAAGCATAGGCACTTTCATATTCGTAATCAGGAGACCTCGCACTGCTTGATCTGGGGTTCCCTCTCCTTGTAATCTTGCTATCCTGACTACCCTGAAATGTCCCGGTCGATGCACTCCTCGCTTTCCTTCCCGTGGCGCTGTCAGTATTGGACATGTGGGGCTTTGACAGGTTCTCCTCGCGGGCCACTCTCTTCGCCTCCTTCCGAAGCTCTGCGTTGATCGCGTTGGACAGTTCTCGGAGCCTCTTCATAGCTGCCTGGTTGGACGGCCAAACCACTAAACTGCCCATACGCTGTTTCATCTTTCGGAATGGCTTTATTCGAGGATCGTTCCAAATTTCGTTCCACTGACCAACTCCGTGTATCCCAGTTCCGCGCATGAGAGCCTTGTCATGGTAACCAGGACGCCACCACTCAGGAAAGTCTCGAACCGGATTGGACTTTTGTAGATCCAGCTTTTGGAAGACAACGTCCGCGGCTCCAGACTTTACGTTGCGGGCTGCCTCATGAATTGCCAACCGTACCGTAGTTTCTGAGCGGTGACGAGGCCGACAAGATTTTGCTGTGCATTTGACCTCTGCATCATCTGCCTCTTCACTTTCGTCACCATTGCTAGGGTTGGAATGCTCGCGTTGCTCACGCTTCTTCCTCCTAGACTTCCTCGTGTTCTCGCAGACAACGCAATCACATCCAGGTTTGTGCTTCGTCCGAGGGCCTTTTGTACGTTTTTCCCTTTCTTCCTCTTCCAGCAGGGACTTGACATCAGTCATTAATTGTAAGTAATAGTCCTCAAGCATTAAATCTGATTTCTTTGGAAGCTCAGCAATTTTTCGAAACCGTTTCCAGTCGTAGTTTTCAGTAGACCCGTCATTGGCAAGGACTGGCTCAACTCCAACAGCAAAGAGAGCCCGTCCAAAATCGGCCCGCTCTTTCTTGAGCCATTCCTCGTAAATTTCGTGGACGTAGATGTGGCTTCATTTCGCGCAGCCCCAGTTTGCCTCGCGCGTATATTATAGTTGGAGATCAGAGGCATCTTGAATGGTGAGCTTGCGAGATTTTCTCGGTTGCTTTTCTTCGCTTTGGGCCTGGTCCGTTCAACTCGTTCCTCCGTCTCATCCTCCGTCTCATCAGGGTCTGCGACGGCGCCCACAGTTCGTTGATGAGAATCATGGCTTCTCTTCCTTCTTCGTCGATTTGCGAAGTCCGTTGTTGCTTTGTCTTCCTCGCCATTATGATCCTCTTGGCCCTTGCGAAACGACTCATTACTCTCCACCTTCGCCTGTTTCGCGGCCTAGACTTGCCAGGATGGACTGAGTCATGCTTCGACCTCAAGCGAACATTCATCGAGCCCTCGTTTGCGATCGAGGTCCACGTTCGTTTTTTGACTTCTTGCTCTCGACTCATTCCGGCTTCCGTGGGCTCCGCCATTAGCCCGTCGTCATCCCGACTTTGTTGCTGCGCTGCGTCCAATTTCTCGTCATTCGCAGTTTTCTCAAGATATCGAATGGTTTTTTCCAACTCCGGAATATCACTTACTAGAAAAATTGGGCTCATCGCGGCGAGAAAGAAGAATGCAACGTCTCCAAGCTCAATAAGATCCCTGCTCTTCACAGGCATTGGTGCGGAGTGGGGAATAATCGGTATTCCATTCACAACCACACTATTCTTCCGTGAAACGCACTCGATAACCCATTCCTCTCTTTCTTGTATCCAATACAGCCTTGCATGGCGCTTGGAGATTGACTTTGTCTCGGATTTAATGTAGCAATCCACAGCAGATTGTTGGCGTCCAATCAGTACAGATTGCTTTCTTACAAGGTAGTCCACAACACCCCTTCCCGCTCCTGACAAACGAGCATAGCCAAGCTCCGAGGGTTTAACCCCTCTGGTTTCAAGCATTTGTGCGACCTCTGATACAATGCGTGGGAAATTGAGACCATTGCGATCGCTTGCGACCAATGCGGACCTTGTGGCCATGGGTACTGTTCCGGACTTCACATTCTTCACTGTCATCCTCTGTAGCAGCAGATACACTCTCCTGTCCAGAGCCGAGAGATTCTTTCCCTTGCGGAGCCTGGCTCGCAGGTTCCGCCTCATCGTCATCTTCTGTTTCCTCGCCCGATGAATCTTTGTCATGATTATTCTGTTCGAGAAGTGCCATCTCAGCGCGTGAGAGGCCCTTCTTTCCTCGCTGACCGTATGCAAGCATAGCACTTGCTTGTGCGTCCTCAGGTTCTTCCTCATCTGATGTTAAATAGTTGTCTTGTCTTGCGACCGATTTTGATTTGCATGAGTTCTCCCATAATCGCGGGCTTGGTCATGATACCCAGAATCAGAGGGCCCCTCGTCGATTTCTGGTCGTTGGTGGTAGGCAGATTTGGGGAGTACGGATAGGGAGAACTTGCGTCACTATTTCCCTGTGAGTGCGATGATGAATACTCTGATGAACTTGGCTCGTGGGAATGTCCGCGACCTTCGCGGGCATATCGACCACGTGACCGACGAGTCTCCCGGTCTCCCATTATTGTGGCGTATTGTCGAGAGTTCGAAAGGACCTTAAGATCCGTGGGTATCGCTCCTGGAATTGCTTCTAGAAAGGCGACAAGTTGCTAGGCGAACGGATTCTGCTGCAAGCAAAAAATGGAGGTGCCCAACGAGTTCAGAAACAAATGTGCCGGTGGAAAACGCCATCATCCAGTGCGCCGCGTGAACGAAATTGAAAGTCAAGAATTACCGCGATTCTTGCGGCTTGTGGGAAGGAGAAATGGCAACAAAATTTTCAGTGTACAGTGGTCAGAATATAAAAGTACAGTACTTCACTATAAGCATAGTACATTACTGTACTGATTGCACCCTACTGTACTGTGCAGTTTACCTAGCGCATTAGGGAGTTTTCGGATTGAGAATTCTGTAATTAAATGAAGAGTTTCTGCAATACGTGTGCACATGGCAGATCAGTTGCCGATTTGAAATTACTGAAAAGAAAGGTTTGCAGTGTTAATTTAGCTACCTAATACTGTGTTACTGTAATGTTGGCCTGTACGTCCCACGCAATGACACGGGACTGCTGTTGGGTGTGCGACTACTAATCTAAAATACCCGTCCTCGCTCTGACTGGCTCGGACACAAAAAAGGCAACAGAGAAGTATTCGCAACGTCGACCAACCCCGTTGCTACGCTGAGGCGCCCGCCCTAGCCCTTCTCTAAAAAAAACACCTACCTCTAGTCAACCAGCGCTCTGAATTACCGCATCGATCGCCGCTACGCAGAACGCTGAGAGCCGAGACATGGTCTCACGACAATCCTGATTACAGGCTCGCTTTCTCGACTCTAACCTGTTCACCCAAAACGTTCCGTACCCTTCCTTTGACTCCCCTCTTTTCTCACGTTCTACCACTCCTCCCGCCGACTATCAAGCCGTTTCGTCAGAGTACTACCGCAAGATGGCACCATTTCGATCGCATCGTACAAATCGAAGAAGCGCAAGATTCTTCGCATGATCATCGCTGCTTCAACGAAAGGAGACTTTACAGACGACCTCTTGCAAGCCGCCAAGACCGTTCTGGATTACTTCGCCGTTGACCATGAAGACGACGAAAACATAGTATCCACTGCAAGTGTTTGGGATTCGCCCGATGGCGACGAGGTGGCCGACTTCCTTCGCGTTCCTCTCCCACCGTCAACCGTCATATTCAGCGAGGAGTTCTTCAAATTTCAATCTTTCCGTTCCGCGTCTCATCCAAGTCGGCGATCTGTTCTCTTTTGAAAAGATCCCGACGGACTTCATCAACGGACTCCATTTGACAACAATGGAAAAGAACGACAAACGCATATCATTTTTGGCATGGTTGTGTTATTTCATGGATTTCAATTAGATTTCTCTTTATTCGTCCTTCGAAAACACAAGGAGGTTAACAACAGCCCTCTACCCCATGTAAGTGGAATTCGCACTGGAGTTCTAGCCTTGATGACTCTAATGGAAGCACTAAGCCGCCAGAACTCGCAGAATCGACAAAGATATGACTACAAGAGACCAGGAGTTTAGCCAGAACCCTCGAGTACCACTACTTAACTGTTCCAGCCATTTAGTTGCCGTCTTACCGCCATAATGGCTCTTGCGCCGTATCCCCTGAAGTGAATCTAGGAAATTACAAGCGCTGGTAATCATCGAGTCGTCCCTGAGGCCATGGATCAGAGCCGAAGATGACGGCAAATTATATTCAGCAGATGTTCAAGGACATGAAGTTCTCGGGCGACATATCCCAGGACATCCATAAACCCTCAAGCTTACGGAGTGGCGTGTCGGCAGTATTCATTCTGCTCACACAGAGAGCAGACTTCTTCATCCACTGTTTCGACGGCGCTGCTAGCAAGTTCTTCTTTGGTAACTGCGCTGAGGCAATGTCGTATCAAGAGATGTTAACGTCATGCTTTTCGAATACGTCAGTGACGCTAGGCAGTTAAAGTTAAGGAAACATTGGAAACTCTCGCCTTCGCACCTTCATGCAGGAAAGAGGAATCAGCGACGTATCCCTCGGCCTCACGAAAATAGTAGAGCACATCAATGAGCTCGTTCCGCAGTGCCCGCCTGACTGGCGACAGATTCACACAAATCGATTTCCTTCGAAAGCAGTTACGAAGTTCAGATCGCGGTCTGGAAACCCGATCCAGAACATCAAATCCCTTGGATACTCCCACAATCAATTCGTTAAAACTCTACACGAGGCCATCCAAGGCCTTCGGCAACACGAATTGATCACTGGATAGCAGGTGGAAGTCGATAAGTGACCGGAATAGTCGATGAAGGGGAGGAACATGCAACCGTCTCACTCGCTATGGTTGAAGCCCTAAGCATAAACACCGTAATCCTCATCGCCCAAGTAGCTCCAATCAAGGTACGTGGTGGACAACATATTGGAAATTATCTGTCTCACAAGCCCGCCGCAAAAAATCCCGCTACGGCGAGTGCTGGAAGTGCGGCGCCCAAGATTGGACTCCAAAGCACCGTTGTGCACCAGGTGCGGTTGCAGCATTCGCAAGGAGTCGCTTGCAACGGGGGGAGACCTAAGTCCAAACTCACTGAATTCATTAAGGGCGAAGGAAACGTGTAGAAACATGAGACAGAAGGAGTAAACGAAGCGAACACGCACTTAAACAACGAGAAGTCGGAGCTGAATGCTCTAGACTACTTCTCCATGATGAGGAAGACACGGTAATGATGAATTTTACAACTTCACTCATCTTGTAGAACCGTGTGAACTCGTAGAGCTTGCCGACCAAAACATTGTTACCAACCATGTCGCCTCTGTGATGTGCTCGAACGAGGCTACAGTCATTTACCTCCCCTTCAAGGTCCCATTGTAGATAGATGCCCCTTCATAAGAACCTTCCCAGCATAGCAAATTGACGTCCGGCCCTGAATCCCAAACCTCCATGATGGACACTTTTGTCGGCAAACTAACCAAGGAAGTTCGAAAATGCCGACCACTCGGATTTGTGGCTGATATAGGCGCCCCGAAATCCGTGGTTGGTCTCAAAGAATGTAACGGCATCCTCACCGCGTTGGGCATCCACGAAAGGAAGATAATGCCCCCCAAAATACCTTCCGATTCGCCGACGCAAAGTACAACTCGCTTGGTTGCATCTCCCTAACCCTACGAACCCCAAATGGTGCTCGTTAAGTTCCAGTAATGGACATAGTCGACGCCGAAATTACAGCGCTGCTTGGGATAGACGTTATGGATCGGGAGTGCCTCACTCCCAGCAACGTATCCAACCGTTTCACACACCGCATCCCGCATACTCTCGAAGACGGGCGTGTCGTCTACGTAGATCAGTGTTTTTTTTTCCGATGACTAGGTCCGTTAGCAACCATCTATATGCCCTTTCCAATCGGCATCGCAAAATAACTTCACCAAGACCCAACTAGCGCGCCTCCACCGCCAATTCTTCCACCCGACATCGAAGAAACTGTTCAATCTTATCTCCCGCTCGCGCCCCGAAGAAGCGACCCCCGAAACGTTGAAGAACCTCGAGGAAATAACTAAGCGTTGCGACTCATACCAAAGATTCAGCACGTGCCGACTCGCGTCCGCGTTTCTTTCGGTACTGAAGAAGCCAGATTCAACGAAAGGATCCTGTTGGATATCATGTATATCAACAGTGACCCGGTGCTCACATAATTGATGAAGGAAAGCGATTCAGTGCTGCTCGCCTTCTCTCAAATGTGTCCACCGAAATATTTGGGAGAAGATAATCGAGTGTTGGGCGAGCATCTACACAGGACTACCAAACAAAATCTTCGCAGATCAAGGTTCAGTCTTTGGGCAAAAGTTCGTCCGCCTTGGGAAGGTTGCAGACGTCGAAGTTAGCCGCACAGGTGTCGAAGCCACACTCGAGCCTTGGAAGTGGAGAAAGCTACCACGGACCGCTTCGAAATCGCAAAATAAGGGCTGCTAACCCTACCGTAGACAAGGGAATCGCACTAACATGTGCGGTAAAGGCAATGAATGACACATTAGGCTCAGAGGGATTAGTTCCGTCTGCGCTAGTCTTCTTAGAGTTCCCTCAGCTCCGCACACCCTCGGAGCCGCATCAAAGTCGCGCAACCGCACAAGGGAAAGCTAACAAGCTACGTTGGCACGAAGAGAAATGGCAAAACACATGGCCACCCTACGTCTGAAGCGTGCGTTAAAACACGCAGTGACTCCTGCTTGCGATCGTGCATATGAGCCAGGAGACAAAGTGCTAGTCTGGAGGGAGAAGATTATCGCAAATCGCATTGGAGAGTGGCTTGGCCCCTTTACCGTGGAGAGTTTCAAACCAGACAAGAAACTAGTATTCGTCCGCGATACAGACGTTGGTCCAGCACCGCCGTTCAACGTTACTCAAGTGAAGCCTTACCTCAGCCCCGAGACACTCGCCGACACCCTCTTAGCAGACGTCGCAGAAGGGTTTTATAGCTTCATGTCACCTTTCTAAGACCCTACCCTAGCCGTAGGAGTGCTCGACCTTGATGACAATCGCGCAAGAGGACCCGACATGACTGAAGCGAAGAAGGCAGAGATACGCGGTTTGTTGGAGCGTGGCACCCTCAAAGTAGTGCTGCGAGAAGAAATCCCTCAAGACGAAAACGTACTGCCCGGACGCTTCGTCCTCTCTCTCAAATCCATAATGGATGGAAAACCCAAGTACAAGGCCCGATATGTAATTGACGGACATCGTGACAAAATCAAGCACATGCTTGTGCACTCATCCACCACCCTACAACCGAGGCAGTCCGTTTGATCCTAGCCTTGGCAGCGATATTAGTATTTTGCGTCTGGACCGCGGACATTACCCAAGCATTCCTGCAATCTACCGAACCACTTGCGCGAGACATTTTCATCGACAATCCTGCTCCCGAGTTCGAGCTAGATACTGATCAATGTCTCAAACTACTACGGCCTTTGTATGGGTTATGTGATGCCGGAGACCCATGGCACAACACGCCGTACAAGCACCCGTACCGTTGACAACTGCCGCGGGTACACAAGCCAAAGTTCCGCTCACTCCGATCAGCAAACCAAGCGCCGTACGGTCGAAATAGGAATTAAGAGCTTGATTTCCATCGCGAGCCCCAGGTCCAGAGGTCATAACTGCTACGTCAGGATTCCTTCGGCAGAACTGCTTCATAGTCGCAAGTGCCAAGCGCTTAGTTTTTCATCGCCTCGCCCATGCGTGCGCGTTTCCCTACAAGGAGGTATGACGCAACTCTTCGGCGCCACCCTCCTATCCCTGACAGCAATCGCAAAAGTCTGAAAAGAAAATTCGCGCAAAGGGCACTTGGGTGGCGATAAAGAGGCTTCGATGATCGGAAAGTACGCGTACTATTCATTAACATTTGTGATGCAAGCGTACCACTTACCACTTTGGAAAACCTTACCCCCAACCGCAACGCCGCTCCCATACAACACCGCATCGATTTCATAGGTCATGTTATCATTCGTCTGAGACTCTTGCCCCTCTTTTGGTTCTAGATCCCTTCTCCCCGTACCGTCAACGGAGGACCCTCCACCACCGCTTTCTGCGCTACGGTTTATACTGCAATGCTACGTAATATACTCCACAACCATACTGTCACTGCTCACAAAAGTATCCGCCAGGTGAAATAGGACCGCCTTCGCATGCCCGTCCAGTGTTTCCGCAGCCATTACCTTCCGCCTCCCTGACGATATCCCGTCCCGTGCTGACAGCTCCAGGCTCGCAATTCGCCGCTTGCTCCTGCATTTGTCGCTCGCCGCACGCGTTAAAGGAAGGAAAACGCTCCCCAGTCAACCACTTTGTAGTCTGGAACTGACAATCGCGCTCTGACCGAAACCGAAAGGATCGCACTTGTGCGTGCCCATCGTCCTTTTACCTTCCCGTTTCAATCCACCGTCGCCGGCCCTTATTGTTTGGCATCATTAATTTTACAGCATTTTACTTGGCCTTGGCCCATATGGTTTAATTAGTTTCAGACTGTACAGCATTTTAATTCTGCAACCGCACATCACATTAGGCCAACGGGGAGAGCGTTATTTAGCTACCCTAATACTGCGTCACTGTACAGTACACCGCTACTGTAATGTTGGCCTGTACGTCCCAAGCAATGACACCGGACTGCTGTTGGGTGTGCGACTATTAATCTAAAATACCCGTCCTCGCTCTGACTGGGCTCGGACACAAAAAAGGCAACAGAGAAGTATTCGCAACGTCGACCGACCCCGTTGATACGCTGAGGCGGCCGCCCTAGCCCTTCTCTAAATAAAACACCTACCTCTAGTCAACCAGCGCTCTGACCTACCGCGTTGATCGCCACCGCGCAGAACGCTGAGAGCCGAGACCGGGTCTCACGACATGAAGTCGATGTTAGTGCCTCTGCGAACTCATCCATCGGCCCTGATAGGGGCAAACGTTGCGTTTTGGATTGTTTTAAACTTTTTTAAGTACAGTAGAGTACTATACGGAGTATCATTGTATTTTAGACTACAGTAAAATACTGGAATCTATTCATTTTATAGGAATCGCCTGTCAGTTTGGGCCACACGAGTTTCGGCGCTTACCTACATATTCAGTATACTGTACAGTACATATACTGCATGTATGTAGACGAGGCGTCGGATGCGCACGAGAAAAAGGGAGGGAACACAACGACCGAAACCAACATGGTACTCTTGTGCAGGACTGAATCTCCCGGCGCCTGCACGGTAGTGTTCGACGGCACTAACAATGTGCGCAAATTCTTCTTTTTCTATGGGAGCGTCTTTATGTACTTTAGGCCCGATCCGGAGAGAGCACTCACTCTCCTTCGACAACTAGACGGCGCAGTTTTCGATTTCTACTACGATGAATTCGCCTTGAATGGCGAGCATTTGCCTCAAATGGAGAAAGGAGAAAAAAAGACTACTCCATTATCAAGCAAAAAGCATTTGTCAAGGAAGAAGATCTTCAAGACGTCATTCGAGGAGCTTTAGAAGCTAGACCCGACATAGAAGACATTGATGGCTCTCTGAAGTAGATGGATCGTCTTTATGAGAAAGCTGGCTTCGACAACGTTACAAGATTTCGACTTTTACACACCGCCGCCTGTCTTCACGAGAAGCTATAATATTTCTTGGCTTTCCGTGAACCTCGAGATTACTCATGCATCAAACAGGCTCTAAGAGAATTTCACTCGAATTGCTTCACGTTAAATAGGTCATCAAGCTGAGTGTCAGACTTCCCACCAGCCAAGTTGCTAGTTCGTCCAGACTACCGTTCCAGAGACACTGAGGAGAAAGCGGACGCTCTAGAAAGAGGATCTTTCCAGACTTACATTGTTTTGAAAGGGTAAGAAGGGAGGTTATGGTGCAGAACCTTCGCCGTCACAGCAGAAGGGCAACAGAGTTCGTCAATGCTCCTACTGAAACGAACAAGATCGTAACTACATGAACTGCGAGAAAAACCCCTGACGCAATACTTGCTGCTCTTACAGTGGAAAGTTCGGTCATTTCGAAGCCAGTTATTGGCCTGCGCTAGGGACAGGTCTTCGGAAGCTCACGATAGTTACGAGAAGGAGGAAAAAGGAAAAGCGGATCATGTGAATGTAGTCATTGAAAGCGATTCAGATAACTATTTTGCTATCCAAGAAGTCGTTAATGCAAGAAAATGAACAGTTGAGGGCGATTCATTATCAAAATAGCCTCGCAGAGGAAAATAAGACCTTATTTTCCTCTGCGACGTATTATCGCCGAATTTTACGTCAAGGAAGATAAAAGTGGCTAATGGAGAAATTTCATCTTGTGCCGGCTCGTTGCTGAATGTTCCTATCACTTTCGGATAACGAGGTCAAGTTGAACTACCTTGTTGTCTAGAAATCTCCATTTGATATTATCATTGGACTTCTTGCATTCGCATCTATGCGCGCGAGCCTAGAGTTTGGAGCACGGAATGTGCGCCTGTACATCGGGTCCGCAGAAGTCGCTCTACAGCTCGAACCTGACGCGAAAGCAACCGAAAGGAGGCTATTCGAAAGCGAAGATATCGTTTTACCAGCGAAGATTTCACATCCGATTCGAACTTTAAGCCGGAGTCATAGGATTCGTCCGAAGAAGAACTTGTTATGTTCATCTGCAGAGATGTGATGGAACAAGGAGATTAGAAGCCTTCTGACAGAGAAAGAACCAAAGTTGAAGAAGAAAATGAAGTTCGTGGCGCTCTAAGGGCTCTTCTAGAGCACCTTAGAGAAGAAGAAAGAGCTCGAATAAACGATTACCCCCGAAGCAACGGAATATTCGCTTAGAAAATTGCCAAGCTCCGTCCCGCCGCGGTTCCAGAGGAACACAAGTTTGAGCTAAAGGACCAAAATCTAGTTTTTCACAGAGCTCTTCGCTGGTTCCGCGTCAAAATGATACGGTGCGACAAGGATTTGATAAAATGCTGAAAGAAGGTATTATTACCCCAGCGTCTTCGGCATGGTCCTTTCTTGTAGTGATCGCCTCCATGACGATGAAAAGGCCAGATTTTGTGTGGATAATCGCACTTTGAACCGTTTGATGAAGGCTGATCGTTGGCCTCTGCCCAATATAGAAGAAATATTCGATTATCTGAAAATTACCTCTGTATTCAATACCCTCGACTTGTTCGCGAGATACTGGTAGCTTAGCACGAAAGAGTATTTTAAGGAGAGTATTATCTTTGTTTTCCATTATACGAAGTTCAAGTTTGAGGTTATGCCCTTTGGTCTCATGAATGCGCCGTCAAAAGTTCAGCGCGTGAGGTACGGGACGTTCCCTTTGCCCGCGTTTATCCGGACGATATTTTCGCCTTTTCTAGCTCCGCCAGGAGCACATTGATAACTTAAATATAATTTTCGGCGCTACCAAAAAGGTCGGCTTGAAGCTCAAGATCACTAAGTGTGACTTTTTGAAATCACCTGTGCAGTTGCCGGGAAAAAAAGCTGACAAAAACCGGGTTCAATTCTATAAAGAGAAGATTAATGCTATCAAGGAATACCCGGTTCCGAGGATACAAAAGAGTTGCGCGATTTCCTTGGCATTGACGGTTATTTCTGCCGTTTATTCGGGGCTTCGCGGAGATTTAGGCCGAATAAAATGTTTATACTTCTAACAACAAGAATTTGAACTGGACAAAGGAAATGATTGAGGCATTCGAGGCTTTGGAAGAGTTACTCACCACTCCACAGGTTCTGGCATTTCCAAACTTCGATTCCCCATTTATAGTGGAAACTGACGCTTCAAGCGTCGCAGTAAGGGTAGCACTCGCCCGCAAAAAGGAATACGGGAAAGCACAACCCGTGCAGAACGCTAGCCGCACTATGAACTCGGCTGAGAAAAACTATTCCGCATGTGAAAGGGAATCTCAAGCGGTAATTTTTGCCCTCCGAAGTTTCGGACACACGCTGTTGTCGACAAAACAATTCTGGCTGGTCACAGATCATCAAGCAATTCGCTTCTCCTTTAAAAACAACGAAATACAAGGAAGGTTGGTGCGGTGGATGCAATTTATCGCTGAGTACGAGTTCGAAGTCGAGTATATGTCGGGCGCAAGTAATAGCGCCGCGGGCTACCTGTTGCGAGCCGTCCCAACTTGCTCCACACATCCTCAGGTGTCGAAGAAGGACACTTGATTGCAACAGGTGATTCAGTCGCTGTCGTCGAGGGCCGTTCATTGTAATAGCTTCTTACTGAGTTCGCTCTTCATCTTCAGGAGTTTAAGGTTGGAGAAGAGGACGAAACCAAGATGCGTACGATCAACGATTGGAAAAGTGCTTCATGGTTTGGGAAGGGAAAATACTACGACGCACGAAAATAGGACTCAAGAATATTCCCTTCCTTGAGGATAGAACATCGATAATCCACAGCTTCCACGACGATATTGGACACAGGGATACTGAAAACAAGAAGAAACTTGTCTCTGACGCTACTAGTGGCAGTATGCAACGGGACATCCAAAACTACGTGAAAATTGAGAGGAATGTCAAAAGACAAGAATAGAATCCACATAAACGTACAATACTGAAAATAACGCTTTCAAACATATTCGAGACTTATTTAATCCATTTCGCTGGACCACTTCCGAAGTAGAAGGCCAGGAAGAAGGTTTGCTCATTGCGGTAGAGCATTTACGGAGTGGCCAACTGCTTTGGACACCAAAGATTCGTCGACCAGGACTGTTATTCAGTTTAAAGGGAAGGAGATTTTGTTCTATTTCGGTCCCCCGAAGACCATTGTATCCGAAAACGCGGGATGCTTTACCGCTGATTCTCTTATCTACTTTTTGGGGAAGCACGGAATCGCTTGGAGCACATTTCTTGCCTATGCAGCCATGTAGAATGGTAGGGCCGAAAGGATAGTACGCACCATTTAGACTTCCGTCAAGAAATGGTTCTATGCCATGTAATGTATTGGGAGGAGGTTCTGCGACAGTTTTGTATGGATACCGCCGTCGTCGTCTCGCCTCCGGAGCATCCCCGTTCGAGTTGATGTACGGAGTTGTGCCACGCATGGAGTCATCTCACTGTGGTCATTTCCAGCACCTCGGAGAGCCATCGCCGACTAGAGTTGCTAGCAAACGTGGCACTTTGGGAAGGAAGAAGGGATGAACAAGAGCGTATTTTAAGGAATAAGGTATTAACGGTACTTATAGGATTCAAATGGGCGACCTGGTCCTCATCGCACATGCAGCGGCCTTTTCAACAACAGTTAAATGGCCAGCTCTCAAGTCTAGGTACCATGGGCCGTGCAAGATATGGAAAGGAGATCACTCGAGGTATTTCATGATCTCGTATGGTGGACGCTACTACCGACGTGCCATCTATGCAAGACGTTTGGTTCATTTTGTGGATCTCCCCAGCAAACTGCAAAATTAGTGCACCCCATTCTCGATGAGCATAATGGTTGCAGAGTTATACTTCTAGCAGAAATAGTCTCCTGTTTGTTCGAATAATATGTCTTTTATCGTTTGAGTAAAACATCTATTTTGTTGGGGTTTAAACGCATATATACACAGAGAAAAGAAAAGGAAAGCAAATTAGGATAAACGAATTACTATAGAAGAAAATCGAGTGATGGAACCTGCTGAATCACCGTAAACCCCTACTACTTGGGGCTACCAGGCTTCCTCTTTACCTCCGACTGCGCGCCACGACGTTTACGGATATCCGATTTGCTCTTTCCACGGCGGCGAGGACGCTTCTATGCCTTTCCACTTCTCAGTGACAGCTATCGAACTTCCAGTGTCTTGATGAAGCTCGAACTTTCGCTCGCGCACTCAACCAAGGACTTCTCGGAGAGCTCAATAACGAAAATTTCAGCCGCTTCGAGGAGATGACCCGTCCGAATACTCATTGTGACGCAGTGCCCGATACCGTTGGAACCTTCTATAGAGACGATATAAACTGAGGGGTCCAGGGCCAACCCATATTTAACGGGAGAGTACATCGGCAGGCGTTTTCGAGCACAATCTCCCTAGGGAGTACGTGCTGTTGGGCGTCCCGTAAGTCTCAGATACGGCCTTCTCTCAAGTGATTCGCGTGGCATCGAGCCATGTTTGAAGGGAAGTGTCAAACTATCGCTTCGTTTCGCCCTCCTTAACTAATTCTGGGAACTCATTCGCTATGGAGGCGCCAATGCACCTTTCCATCTGGTCAATGGAAGGTGTCTTGAGGAGCGGAAAAGAACGGTACTAGTTTCATCAACAAGGGGTTCCTGAGAGCCAGTAAAAGGAAGAAGAAGCTTCCGTTCAGGGGTAATTCTTTGGCACCATTTGTGGATCTCGAAGATCACCTCCGAGCGGTTGTCTGAATCCAGCGTGAGTAGGCCCTCTTCGTCGATTATAAAGTGAATGAAAGAGCTGCATCCACCTCAAAGGAAAGGATATACAGGAAGATATGAAATTCCCCAGTAGCCTCGTATTTTCCCTTTTGTACAACACTTCTTTCTCGTCCCATACCATAGACTTGGGACTATCCAGTCTGTTTCAGAAACCGTTTTATACGTACGAATGTCATAAAGGGACTCTTTCAAGCACAATTGGCAGGCTTCCTCCTTCGTAGGCTCCCTAGTAGGAAAGGCAAAGTCCTTCCATTATATGATATGTGAATAAGGCAGGAAGTCGAAAGTCGATAAGCGCGAACTTTTGTCATCTGTGGGATCCGGAGGTGAAAAAAATGATTTTGGGACGTTCGAAGAAATATTATCATCTAAGTAATGTCCGATCTCCCAAGAGGGTTCTTTGTCTGCGGATGTAGCTTTGACTGGGATTCAGCGTCCACTTCCCTTGACATCTTCGCCGCCTTGGTAGCAATCTTCTTCTGCGGCGCTTTGCCTCCCTTGCGCAACCTAGCCAACTGCTCCGTCCGCGCCAGTGTGGTTTTTGTGTACAACTAAGGAAATGCTTCCACGAGTATACAGGCAGTCTGAAACTGTATCTCCCTACCTTTCAGCTTCCACATCACCATCGCTATGTCACCACAGGCAGAGGGAACAATAAGGCGCACAAGCGAAGAAGGCGTACGCCAAGGCGGAAAAGCAAGAAGGCACACCAGCCGTACAGACGCACAAGCCCAGGAGCCGCAGCAGAGGATTTCAAGCCGAGAAGGCGCATAGCTAGGGTGCACAAGACAGAAGGAACACGGCCAAGGCGGACAAGCAGGAAAGCACACATGCCGAGAAAGCGCATAAGCTCGGGAGCCCCAGAAGAGAAGCTCAGCCGGGAAGGCCCCCACAGAAGTCTAGAAGGCGCACAAGTCAAGAACCAAGCCGGGGAGCAGGAGTGAACACGCAGGTGTTTTGATGTTGAAAATAGGTCTAGAAGGGCTGACAACTTGAAATACTGAAATGACAGTACAGTATGCGACCCCTGCTCCATTTGGGTAGGCTGGTTGGTGATATGGACAAACCTTGCATTCTGGACTGCTTTTTAATTATTTTGAAGTGCACTACTGTTACAAATTCACTCTGAAGTTGTAAAGAACTGACTAGGACTGATAGTAGCACAATCACTGATGCCTATCTGACCTTGGGGACCAGGTCAGGGCCACTCTATATAGACCTTTGAGGGGCTCTAATTGCAAAATAGGTACGTTGTTGACAGAATAATACTGTATGTGTTAAGATACTTTGCTGAAAATACACGTCTACGTGCCACGTATTAATTGAACCCTAACATTCGTACCTTGTGCACACTTCGCGTACGATTAAAAAATCAAAGAAATACAACAACAAAGAAAACAAAACACATCAAAATTTAGCCCCCGCCTCCGCATCCTCAGTACCGTTCGGATTGCCTTTCCCCTTCGTACCCGTGTGCACAGTCTCCCATCGGAAGCTCGCCGATCCCAACCTTGCTTGTCAACCAACCTCGTTGCAGGCGGCGCACATCTCTGAAGAATACAACTTCTTTCTCTTCCGGCAAACGCAGCTCTTCCCAAGTCCGCGCCCAGTTATTGACCAACTCCCCTTGCGTCCCTTCCAAGGCCCTGCGGACTCCATATAGCTCTATTATCGCCTCTCGTGGTCCCCATTCTCGCGTTACAACCTTCTCCACATCCGCATTTCCCATTGCCTCAACCTCCTCCTCCACCTTCTCTACTAGGCGCAACGCCGCCACCATCCCTTCTACAGCCTTCCCGCTGCTTTACAAGCGCGCTCCAATTAATCCATCATTCATTCCTGCGCTCGGCTTGCCTACTCCTCTTTCACTCCTGGACTTCCCCTTCCTCTTATATAACCGCCCCACCCCATTTCGGTCCCTCGCCCATCTTGCCGAATTGGGCGCTGACCCCCGATTCTCCCATTTATTTCCTCAAAAGATGCCAAGCTCAAAAGGAGAAAACCAACCTCACATTTCCTCTTTCTCAATTCTGAGCCTCACCTCCGCGGACTCCCCTCGGACCTAAGTGGTCTTCCTCCACGCCTAAATTCGGTGCCAGTCCACCCAACGGCCGGAGATACTAAAAAAATCCTCCTCGACTCCACGATCACTTGCTCTCGTCGAGCATTTTCCAAGAGCAATCCAAACTCTGTTGTCTCCAGCAAAAAATTCGCGAACCCTTTCGTCGCGAAAATCAGCGATGCGCAAAGTGAACAGATAAATTGAGCCAACGCGGGATCACTTGTCGAAAAGGGGACACGTAACGCTAAAGCAGATCTGCATCATCATACTGAAGACACAAGTCCAATCCGTCCATGGCCTCGCTTCTGTTGGAATTGTCTATATTTCGCAGAATACCATATTAGTAAAGCACCGACGCAACATGAGTCTCGTCGAGAGAGTCTGGTACCTTATCATCAATCTCCCGACTACCGCACTCAATCGAGCCCACAGGTAGTCTTCATAGAATAAAAGAGGAGCGAATAGTCTGTATCGGCACTATCTGTTCAACATTGGCACATCGGCACAACTTCTTCTTCAATTCTTCACCGAGACTGCCTCACATCACTATTTTGCCTTTTTTCATTCTCTCTTCTTGTCTCTTTATCTTCCTTCTTCTGCCAAAACACCGCAAACGCGCTTCTCCGGATCCTCCCTCTCTTTATGGAGAGACTATATTCTAGAACAAGCTTCTCCAAAAGTTCATGTGGCAAGGTTCTGCGATCCCTCGAGCCAAGAACCGCTTCAAGGCATTCCTTTGCCAGCGTGACGATGGAATCCATGCCATAGTTCTATGCCTCGTCTCTCAAAAGTTCCAATGCAATCCACAGAGACCCTGCTCTTCAAAGAGTAGAATAATTGCGGCCAAATAGGCATCCCCTGGTGTACAGTCCCACGGGCAAGTTGTTCTGGAACACCTCTATCAAATTCCCAATTCACGAACGTCCTTATCGTCCCAGGACTCCGTTTCTAATCCCCTCTTTGTGCTAAATGGGCAGTCAGTGTCTCTTCAAGCTCTGTTGCAATAGAGATACGTGAATGTGGATTTGACCTAGTATGAACGGTGGTACGGACCGTGGATTGGTAAACTGCAGCCGTGGGAGACAAGACAATCAGGTTCGAGCAAAGGGGTTCGCTGGTGGCAGTAGATTGACGTCGTCCTAGAGAGATTCTAGTAAACATAAAAGGGTAACGCGAAACCTTGAACTGGCGCATTCGGGTAGCTCTCGAAACTGGTCTAACAGGAGATGGTTTTGAAGTTGCCGAGACAGAAAAGAGGTGCCGTTTCGATGCCTCCCACTCGGCATACACTGTAGCAGCTACGAAAGCTCTTGAAGTTTTATTTGTCTCACCCAAGGCTGACTCGATTGCGTTCACGATGGCACTCTCATAACTGTACTTGTGCGACTGTAAGCCTTAAATCTCTTCCCACTATGATCTTACCCCCGGAGTGCCTGTACTACTCGGGCATGTATCGTGCCATTGTAAGTCCAACGCATTAGAAGGACACTAATTCCTTCACCCTCAGCTTCAAAAATGCTTGGAAAACGAGTGGGTGATGCCATTCATCGCGGCCGCGAGCCTAGCGACTTGAACTAATGCCTGATGTACTGCCATGCTGTCTCGATCGGTCCTTCGGGCGGATAACGGGGAGTGTAAGCGAGTATGTATTGCAGCCAGGGTGTCATGGCGCACATTCTTTGTATTGTCGGAATCTGACCGCGCAATTTCCCATGAGAGACTGGCTTGCCTTTAAAGTGAAGACGGCTTGCCCCTAGTAGCTCCTTTGGGAAGTCTCGTAAGGATACTTTGCACCCATCGCGTGCATGCAGCGATGAGTAAGGCAGCTGAAACCACGCCTTCCCAGCAAGTCATGCTGGGGGCCGGGAGTCCGACACCTAGGGATCCTTTCAGTTATGTGAGGATCTCTGCCCCATCTTTATTCGCTCAAGATGTGGTTAGTGATGAAATAGTTCCCCTCTACAGGGTCTGTAGGGGCCTGGAGTCCGACTCTCCAAAGTCTTCGCATTCGCCACAGTGTCCTACCTACAGGAGTCTTTCCATTCTTGAGTGTCGGGTTGACCCGAACCATTTTTCTCTCTCTCGTTGCACAATCGATCCACTACCTCCTGTAGCTCGCTCTCTGGGGTCCATGATGGTGATCTCCTGCCGGAGAGTTGCACCTTAAAGTGCCGTTCCACATTTCCCATCCTTTCGTTGGTCCTCATATCCTTTTCGGATAATTTCTTGAAGATACTCAAGGAATCGGGTAAAAAGCTATCTGACAGGTCTGCAGTCTCAAGCACACCGCTTTCAATCCTTCGAATCCTGTTGTCATGCGATCGGGCTGTGTTTCGCCTATTTCTGATTCGATTAGGTAACCGACCATGCCTAGCTTTTGCTTCACCATATACGGTCCTATCCAAGGCTTGACGAATTCTTTACCTTGACTTGCGTAATTAGTCAATCACAGCAGGATACGATCCCCTTCCGCTAAATCGATCGGATTAACTCTCTTTTCGTACTCCTTCTTGGCTTTGGATCTTGCTTTTCTACCTCGCGCATATAGTTGCAGGTGGAGGAGTTCCATTCGACGAGAAATGTTTTCCGGTTCGCTGTCAAAACAAGCCGCGTCCACCTCGCCCATGCTTGAAAGCTTCTTTCCAAACATAGCCTTGTACGGGGTCATACTTGTGGCCGAACACAAACCAGTGTTATATCTGAAGCAAGCCATGGTGACGTGATCATCCCAGTCCTCCGTTCCGGTGGCCATAAAACAAGCCAGGTCCCTGAGGAGTACGTTCCATTTTTCTAGGTTCCGTTGTAATGTGGATGAAAAGATACGACTGCATTCTGCCGATACCCAGGATTCCGGTGAGATGTATAACCACCGATCCGATAATATTTGGTCCTCCATCCGACAAAAGAGTTTCCATAGGGTCAAATATCGAGATCCATTATCAATGAGAATCTCTGCTATCGCTCGGCCCGTTCATCCTGAGATAGCCTTTGCTCGAACGAGCCTCGTGAAGACGCGACTATAGCCAACACTTTTATGTTCCCCAACTATATTCTTGGTGTAATGGTCTGGATATCGAAAGAAACCTGTTGGAATCTCCGCTTAGGGTGAACCAATTCCAGCGGGGCCTGCCTTGACGGCTGGCGCTCCCTGGCCACGTTGCACAGAAGACAGTTCTTCACAAACGAGATCATATCTTTTTCATACCATTCCAGTGGTAACAAGGAAGTAACTTCCCCATCGTTCTTCGCAGGCCATAGTGACATTGGACTTTTGACCCATGAACCCATTTCAGAACATCCTCTACCAATAAGTTGGGTATAACTAAAGGGAGCTCTTCTCTGCCGGAGTATCGCAAGACCCTTCTTCATCCACGGCGAGCTCAACAATAGTTTGTGCATATTCATTGAAATCTCCGAACTCCGCGATGTGTTTCTCTCGAATTTTCTGGTGGCTTGGTTGATAAATATCTTAGTACCCTCCTGAAGTTTCCACCGGAGATCCTTCTAATAGTCGCGATATTGCCTCTATTTCGGCTCCTTCTATAGCCCGCTGCAAGCTCTTTGAGTCCATCTTCCCATAGCATCGTTGGCGCAAGGGCTTGGGAACTGCATCACGGCTAAGTGTATCTGGTACTAATAGTTCTGGCCCGTTGCGATGCTCGATCTTGAAGTCTAAATATTGAATTGCGATCACCCCATCTAGCTAAATTCTCACGACGTTCCTTCATGTTTAATATCCACTTAAGAGAAAGGTGGCCGGTTACAATTTTGAAGGAATCCCCAAGAAGATAGTGGCGCAACTTCTGCATAGCATACAAAATGGACGGACATTTTTTTTCCGTTGGTGCATAGTTCCTCTCCGAACTCCTCATGACTCTGCTAGAAAAATAAATGGGACACCACTGACCCCTCTTATCTGACTCCAGAAGAACTCCGCCTAGTATATATGCGCTGGCATCGGTCATTATCCTTTTTTGGGCCCCGCGAATAGGTGCTACCAAGACCTTGGGGTCGCCGAGGGCTTCTTTCCACTCCCTCTATGCCTTCTGCTGTGATTTTCCCCATCTGGGGGTCCAATCTGGGATAGCTAGCCGCTCCCAATGTCTTCTTTTCTTGGTGAACTCGGTCCTCTATAATATTTCGTAGAGCGGGGCTGTTTTGTCGGCAAACTGGTCGACAAAAGCGGGAAAAAAGTTCACCAATCCAAGCAATCAAGACATCCCCTAGGGAGTTGAGACCTTCCTTCTCAGTAGTAGTCCCAATACTTGTATCATCTAGGAAGATCAAAACGTCCTTTTCTCTCCGATCTCCCAAGATGTTGTCCACAACCTCTGAACTGTGCCTGGGGAGACTTTCAGTCCATAGGGAGTTGTTTTTATTGATACAAACCAAGCACTCTACGAACCTCTGTATACGGTTTGGATTCTGGATAAGATGGGACCTGGGAAACCCCATCTTTAAGGTCATACGCCGAAAAGATCTTCTTACCTCCAAACCAGTCCAAGATTTCTCTCATGTTCTCCGTAGGTTAGGAGTCTGTGACCGTAAGGTCGTTCAGGCGACGTAAATCCGATGTAACACGCATACCTGAGTCCTTCTTTTTCACCAATACATGATTGTAGCCCACGGTGATACGGAAGGCTCCAGAACCCCAAGATCTATAAGTCTCTGCATAGACTTGCACTCGATTTTTTCCTCCTTTGGAGAGCCTCCACGAATGGGAGCACAGACAGGCTGCACATTAGGCTTGAGTGATATCTTGTGCTGTATACCGACAATTCTCCAAAGACCTTTGAAAATTTCACGTCGTTCCCACAATACATCTCGGAGCCTATGCTGCATTTCCTTGCTAGCGGAAAACTCCTTAAGGTACATGGATTTGATCGCACTTTAGACTTCACGATCTTCAATCATAGCCTGTATTACTTCCGTCGTGCCAAATTCCGAGTCTCTTCTAGACGCAAGAGGACCCAGACTCGCTCTCCTTCATACAAGATGAACGCTGTACCTTCTTCCAAGTCTAACAGGAGCTTACGCATCCTCCACAACCTGCGCCCCAACAAAATCTTATCCGGAAGCGTTTTCATTACATGGACCTCCTCCTCAAAATGAAAACCCCAAATCTAGAAATAAATAGAACATTCCCCAGTTACTTTCATTCCCCGTCATCGGCCGCGCAGGGTTCCCTCTTGGTGGAGAACAACAAGCCGCCATTTTCCTGAAACCATCTCTAATCTATCCAAATGGAAGATGCGGCTGTGTCTAGCGGCGATCTTATATTTTATCCGTAGATTGTAACTGTGACCCAAACTTCTCTCCATCGTCTTACATCCTCTGCCCCAAACTCGGCTCACTTCAAGCGCAACCCTTCTCACGCTTGTTACCCCTCACATTAATTTGAGGGTGTGCTTTCTGGACGTGGGGTTCAAGCCCCCGTAATATTCCCCCGCTTGTGTATTATGTATACGTGTCGCTCCAGATCCCTCTTTCTCGTGAGGAAGTCCCGGATTATGTACCTCTTTCGGTTGCATTAGAAAGCAATTTATCTGCGGATAAGTGTATCCAGCCACGGCGGGTACGGATTCCCCGCTTCTAGTCCCAGCCTCCTGGACCTGCCTTATTCTTTCCCTACTCGGAGTCTATTGGGCTGATGAAAGTCGGGAAATTATGCTGACCACAGTGTCAAAATCTCCGGAAATTAGCATAGCTTGGTCCTGGAGACGTGCCGGGAGACCCGCTTTAAAGAAATTGAACATTATTTCGTCCGAAATTGGGATCTGCATAATCATAGATGCGGACCTGAGGCGTTCTCCAAATGCAGAAACTGACTCTATTCGGTCATTCCATCTCATGTTGAAGAACTTGTCCCGTAATACGCTACGCTGAACCTCATTTCATAGCCAAGCCTCCAGGTGATCCCCAGCTCATTTGCAGTGGCATCCCAATGAATGCCTGCCACAGTGTCAAAGACCCTGGCTGAATCCATGTCAAAGGCACAGGAAAGCAGACGTCTTTCATCTTTCTCGTGAATTGGAAAGACTTTAAGAAGACTATAAAACGTGCGCTTTACATCAAATAATTATCCGTCTCCGTCCTTTCGGCAACAAGAGTTCTCCAAAGAACTTCTGTATATTTTTAGGGCCACTTGTACTGGGTATATGGCGGGCGCCTCCTCTTCAAAGCCTCTATTCCCTTCTCTTTTTTGCACAGCCTCCACTGCGCCTGCCTCTTTGGCATTTCGTTCACTATAATAGCCTGCCGAGGGCTCCTTTATCCTTCCAAACTTCTCAGTAAGGTGAAAGACCTCCCTCATGGCCGTTGAAATAACATTTACTGCCCCACAGATTTCTTCTGTCATTGCGACAGAGTACTGACCGGCTTTGATGTATCTTCCATTTCAATTTCAACGTCGGGAGATCGAGAAACTTCTGCGTGAGCCTCTAGCAGAAGTTCCTGAAGAACATCACTTTCTTTGACGTCTTTTGGTATGTCTTCGCTCGGATTCGTCCTTGTTACTGAACGAACTATGTTTCTGGTTCACAGGCGAAAATTGGCCTCAAATTTTGCAACTATACGCTTTCGCAATAACTTTCTTGAGGACGTCTCCTCCTTTTGTTCGGCGAAATGTTGTCATAGTACTGAAATTGTTGAGGGAGTCCTCTCCAATATTCGGTGATTAAACACTCTTATTTAACGTTCTTACGAGAAGCCGGAATCCCGGGAGTCTGTGAAATGCCCGACAGAATCACCAAACACAAATATCTTCTGAAACGGCGTTACCCTGCCTTAAAGACGGAGTCCCGCCCACATATTCCGCGACAATCGTACCTTGATTGCACCTTCGCCTTGAATAGCTTGGGTATTCGTGCTGGTAAAATCTATTTTATGTTACAACTTCATTCCGAATTCGGAATGAAGTTGTAAAGCATGGACCAGGACTGATAGTATCACAATCACTGATGACTATCTGGCCTTGGGGACCAGGTCAGGGGCACTTTGTATAAACCTTTAAGGGGCTCTAAATGCAATCTAGGTACGTTGCTGACAGAATACTACTATACGTGTTAATGCACTTTGCTGAAAATACACGTGTACGTGGCACGTAGTAATCGAACCATAACAGTACAGTACAATAGTACTGTACTGGTTATCTTTGTATTTTGACTACGGTACTGAAATTTACTCATTTTCTAGGAAACGCCGGCCGTTCAAAGTAAAGCACTTTGAACTAAATATACACGTTACGAAATAGTAGCTTCTCACGCAATCAAAACCTGAAAGCTGAAGAAAACAGCAAGTTGGAGATACGTAAAGTATTGGTATGGTGACTGAAGAGTAACGTAAAATCTATAAAATGATGAGATCAATGAAGAAGAAGTGTTAGACATTGGCCAACTACTAGAAATTATGAAAATAGACTGAAAAGATCGGGTAGAGAATTAAATTCAAAGGGTGCGATGGAAACTAAAGGAGGAATGGAGAAAAAAGATTTTTTGCCATTAGAGCTCTTGCAAGCAGTGAGCATCCAATAAGAGACAAATAATCTCTTTGAAATTGCATTGATAGTGGCGGAAGGGGCTTTTAGGAGAATTCGGAAAGCATTCATGTTAAAATACGATAATGGCTGACATTAATTAATTCATAGGAGAGATTGGAAAATTAATTCGTTGGAGAAATAAGAATTATTGAGGACATGTGTATTGAAAAGTAGGAAAGAGGTTAGAGCTGATATGTAGGGTTACAATAAATAGAGGAAAGAAAGTAGGTGCTCTTCTGAAAATATATATTTGCATCCACAATAAAATATCGTTTGGTTTTACTTCAAGAAAATTCTTATACTGTGCAATAGAAGCGCGTAAATCCATGAATTCTTAACTTGCAGCTGTAAGTAATGCATATTTTAAAAAACTCGTAATTGTTGAGAATTAATCATATTCTTCAAACGCCCACTCCGTTGGCATTCTGCCGATTGCATCTTATTGTTAAATGACCTTTTTTGTATCAGTTAGGACTCCTGAAATGGAACCTCTAGGTAATCTCCAGTTTTAGTCGCTATCCTCATATAAACAGAAGCATGCAAGTCATCCGTAAGGAAAAGACTCTAGGTTTTTTTCAAACCTTGATCTTTGTTTCAGAGTCCAGCCATGCCTTCGTCCCTCAAGGGTACCATAAGAATGAATAACAGGCCGCCTTCGCATATACGTTTCTGAAATTTAAGTCCCTTTCGCGTTCATGCCTGTTGTAAACATAGTTCCATAACGGAGCATCTCTAGTCCTCAAAATATATAAACCAGTTCACTAGATAAGTCCAAACCATTTTCTGGACCTTCTATTTGAGTTTTGATATAAAATATGTATGCGCTCCATTTACTTCTACAAACGTTGCTTTAAAGGGCTTATTGTGAGCTTCTTCCATTTTGGACAAGACCATCTGTCGTATCTCAAAATATTTTTGATGACTGAGAGGGGTATTTTCGAAATTTCATTTCGACCTTACTCCACATTGGGTTGTTGATAATCATTTAGGAAAAACACAACTAGCCAGCAGCCGGCTAGTTGAATATATATTTACGTTTTTACTTGTACCAATCGCTTCCGGATGTTTCGGTATAGGCAACTTTTTACACGTCTTCACGTAAGGGTCGAAAGTTTACCAAGCAGAGCTCCTCGTCAATTTTGTCAAAAACTTTTTTCAGGTATTTCTGTTCCAAGTACAGTGTGTCGTTTTGCTGACCTAAAATCTGTTTTGCAGTTATATTTATTTTTTGATTGCAGAAACAAGGAAAGAAAGTCGCATATCGTTATTCGCTAGACTTTTGAAGGATTTATATAGGGCTCTGCCCAACAATGGTAGCCTTCTGTATTTTTTGACCTCCGGCTTCGAAGAAGAGTTTCATTATGAGTACGGTATATCTCTTGGTTTCAGCGGTGCCTGTGAAGTCTTCCGGTTTTATACGGACTTGATTAATCTCCGTGTTCGATTTTCAGAAATCAAATGGGTTGCTCACGTGAACACAGTTCTGTTGAAAATAATTAGAATAAAACTACAGGGCAATTGCATAATTCATGTTGAAATATCTGTCATTGTAAATTATGTGCTACACCTGTATTACAACAATTTAAGTGTGCCCCACAAAAATAGGCACAGCAGTTAGTCTGGAATCCGCAATTTCTGAATATGGAGGACAAATCTTTAGAAGGCTAGTTGAGCACGGATTGTTTTGTCCTCTTCCTCTTCAATTTCCCTTTCTGTCCATTCAAGCTTAATCAACCTTTTTCTGGAGGTAGACCACAGAGTACTGCGCCATCTGGTTATAATAAGACCACCTCCTGGCTATATATACTTGCAGGTACTGTCCTCCTGATACTTCAGTCATTGTAATTACTCTGGAAAAAACATACTTGCGAGTGAACACTATGGATGATATTATGATTGAAAACAAAGTGAATAAGCACTTTTACTAAGTTCTGGACGCAGAGCTCTGTCTTAACTATTCATTTTCAGATAGTGAACTTTGAGTAGGTTGAGTCAGACAACGACCGCTTGAGTAATAGTGAATCCAAACGGTGTCATGTAACATTGTAAGAAGTAGGATCTCTGCAGCTTACTTTCATACGAAAGATACGAAATGATATGGAGAGAAAGTTTATTGCACTCTCTCCACAGGTGCAGTACAGTAGCTAATTACAGTAGTTACCTCGCCCAAAACCGCCGCCGCCCTTAGAGATACTCTGGAGTTGCTAGCATGAAAAAATACTGTATCGTCGGGAGCAGCGTCTAGAGACCCTGGTCTCGAGGGCACAGGTTGTTTTTTGTCTAACTTCAACGTAAACTACTGGGAACTCACCGCCGTTCGTTTAGCTCTGCCACATATCCCTCTATCCTCTATTTTGTACGTCTTCTGCTATCTAACGATACGCCTCTACACGATGCTACCCGACAAAATGATCTTACAGCTCGAACCTCTAGTGATTGCGAAACTGAGTACGCGACAGGCGCACACAAACAGTTTGCACATATGACTTCCAATGTCATTAAATCTGGACGACTATACAGAAAATTTTACTATATTTGCATGCCTGGTACTTCAAGTAGATTCTTTTGTATAAATGATTTCTTTTTCTTCACTTACATTGCCTGCATGATTATTGGTTACTTACATTGAGCGAAGAAGTCCTTTTATGATGTTAATCACCCGAAAGTTGTCAAATCCTCGTTCCAAGAAGGTATTTCGCCAACCGGGAATGGAGCTCACCAATTTTATGCGCAGGAGTGATAAGCACGAGAACTAATCATTTCTAGATGTGTATATCATCTCTAGAGGTAGGGAAGACAAACCATAATCGGTGGATAAGGGTGAAATTCAGGAGTTTAAGTGAAAAATTATTAACGAATTATTCAAATCTTGTCACTGTTTTTCGTTCTGTACAGAATTTAAATCGAGTATTTACCAGTTTGAGAATAGTAAGTATGGTTTGATTTGCTTTTTTAACGGCTTTCGTTGGCTTTCAGAGGACTTTTTCAACCATTTCCCTTTCCCAGTTCAAAAAAACCTGGATTCTTAGAAATTGACCGAGGAGCCCTTGAATAAGTAAATTCATTCTATGCCATTTTGAAATTTAATAAAAAGAGAGGCCCATAAATGCGGTAGCAAGAACTCTTAATGGAAACTTTTCGTCAAAAACTCAAAATAAAATCATGGTCTTCATTTCTTTCTTTAATAATTATACCTTGGTGCGTTACCGCTTCCTTTTTGGATGGGCCAAGTGCTTCAAGAGTATACATATCAGATTGGGCATCATTTGAGATATCATTAGCAAGTTTTCTCAAAATTGGGTGCTTCAGGCTTTTTATTTATGCTGCAGCGTAGAAAAAGTTCAGTGTTTTCATGGTCATCATTTTGTAGGTACAATGTTTTGGGATTTTTACCTACTTGAATGGTGCTGGAGGAACTGCGAAATAATTACTCAGTACTGAGTTGATATCTGGGCAGATTTATGCCGCTAGAGGTTGGAGAGATGAATAAAAAACTTAATGAGATGTAGGCGTGGCGCGCCTAGCGTGTTCAGTATTTTAATTATTTTAATTTGAAATCTGTGATAGTTTCACGAACTTTAATATGCATCAAAAAGATATTACACCCTTTCCTGAGAACCATTACTGATCATATACGGTTTTTTTGCCATGAACACTAGTTGCTGGATTTTCGCCATAAATAACGACGCATTTCATTTTAGATGCTTCAATTTGATTTTTTTAAACGCTTCTACATTCGCAACCATATTATAGCTGTAATATGTTCTAATTTTTATGTTCCATTTGTTTTATATTGGTTTTTTATTTCCGTACAAATCGAATTGAATACATGAATAGGCTTTGTGTTGGATCCCTCGGTGTTTAGAGTGCAGCTACATTTTCGTTTACGAAAATCATCTATGAAACTTTGACTTCATTTAATTGTTGCACGATAGGAAGCAGGTTTGTAATACTCTGTGTTATTTCAGTTTATGCGACAGTGGTAGCATTTTGGTAATGGATACGAACGAGATATGCAAATTGTATTTGCCGAAAGGAGAGACAGTGGATTCCGATGCGAATTTATGCGTTGCTGTAAGTTGAGGGGGTGAGTGTGAGTACCAATCTTCATCCTTACAATAATCTCGCGCTTGGTTTCCTACCGTACATTTTTCAATATATTGAAAGTACAACAGCCCTAAAAAGGGCATCACGAATAGTAGTATTTTTACAGCCGTACAAAACAGATGGCGATCGTGGCGATCTATCTTCAGATAAGGCTAGTTGCAGAATTGGTAGGAGAAGTGAAGTTCTGGATCCTAGATTGATCCTGAATTATGGTATAATGCGCATCCCACGGACGTAGTTCCCTATGGGAGCGACTTTTGTCGCTAGAATGTCACGGGCTTATTGGTGGTGAAGTTTAGAAAAAAGTAATGAATTGCCTCTAAAGTTTTGTCAAAGAACTGTTTAAATCCATTAATATTCTCATTAATGGACATTGGTACACGTAATCTTCCGCTCAGTTGATGAATGTGATAAGATTTAGGATGAGAATGATGTCCAATCATCGATTCAGTCCGCTAAAGGGTTGTGTTCGTCCAAGCCTTTTCAACTTACAGATTTTATCCTCTGTGAAAGTCGAATTAATAGTTCAGTCGTTATTCTTATCCATTGCATTGATGCTACATGGTAAAGCCAAATTATATCTTAGGCCCATAATTTATTGTCTATCATCGAAGAAAAATTATATCTATTTTCAATAGCCCTTTCTTTAATTTACTCCAAGAGAAACTGTAGCTGTGTCTCTCAAGATAAGTAATAAGTAAATATCCTCTCTCTCTCAGTTGGTTTTCAATGTTCAAAGAGTAAAATTACTGAAATTATATTGAAATTATATTATTATCCAGATCTCTCTTTGCCTGAGAAATCACTTAATAATCATTGCTTGGAAAATTGCATGATGGCGTCCCGCTTACTGAGCTAGGGCCAAAGTAATCCTAATTTATTCTTTCTCTGTGGCATGCACGACATATTGCAGTGTGTTTACTTCACTTTTCCGTGCGGACGGAATATAGCGCATGATTTCTAACTATCCATGACCGGGGAAGATGCAGTACAGTATCTTTCCAGCTCGAGAAGTGCACTTGCACCGACAACACTCTCTCGCTCCATAATGCGCTATGTATGCACAATATTATGCTCCTACATTTCCTTCTTTCCCCAAGTACACCTCGTCACACGACCAACGCATCCATTAACTACTTAAAATCAGCCTATTCAGCAAAAGATATTCGCCATTAGCCTTCCCCTACTACCCTTTAGACGCACTGACTTGCTTCCAAACATCCGGTATACTCAGTACAGGCCCCATTGGCGTGCCGAGGCAACTACGTCAAAATCAGGATCTAATGCCCTAAGTTCAGCTGCTCTTACAAGTAATTATCCTTCTAGCATCACTGATGCTGTCGTTTTCCATCCATAAAATTATACAATGCATTGCTCATCAAGTAATTATCACTCTGGAATCACTGCTACTGTCTTTTCCAATCCAGAACATTATCCAATGTACTGCTCATCAGACTGCATATTTTTTCCTCCGCCCATTAAGCCCTTTATTGTTGTTCTTTGCTTACTCCTGAATCAAGCCCATGCAGCACCTCAGAATTTTTCCGTATGTCGCTTTGCACTTCGCGATTCTATCAGCCTAGAGGCCATCGACTACATATTCCTTGGTACTCACGATAAAAAAACCATTCCATGATTTCATAACGAGCGAGAAGCAGTCCAAAGGCCCTAGATCACTGGAAACACAATGAGTGGGAATTAAATTCCATTGACTTCCACCATAGCGACGAAATCGGTCTTAAACCTTGGTGATCGCATTTTTTTGCATCCAAGATGCTTTTTTCCATCCTCATCAACCATTTTCTCCTTTATGGCCCCTTACTGTCGCTTTTTCTGTAACAATTTTAGGAAATCTCCGCCCGTTTTATCTGCGCATTGTCACAGCTCCTGTAGTATCAAAGGCGACCGCGCAAAAGCACTCTATTCCGTCTTACTTTTTATTTTTCATCAGCACAAACCAGTGTGTGTAGTCTGAACTTTAATCTGTTGATGTCTCACTTCTTTCTTCCGGTTGTGCTATTATTGTACATGCCTTCAATTTGGCTCCATGATTGCGACTCGTCTCCCTAGATATTCCATCTCTCTTCTCAATTATCTCTTCCCCATGACCTCGTATACTCGACTATCTGGCGAGCGTGGATCGCTTTGCGGATCACTCGACCATTGAAGACACAAACTCGTAGCGCGATAGATCAGCCTTGATCACTTTGCGCGATCCGTAAAAAAATGAATCGAACGCCAGCCACTTCTTAGTCCTACCAAAAGCTATTCCTCGTGCTACTAGAATATCAACCCCGAGCTCAAAAGGCCTGAACTTACCTTTTTCCTTGCGTGGGGCACGCAAACTCCCGATGCCACCGACCGAAGCTGAGCTTTTCCATTGATCTCGTTTATTCAGTGTCTAGGACCCTCTTTACTCTGTAAAGTCACTGTATCACTTGCTTAAATACCCGAGTGGACCTAATACAGCATCAAAAACGGAGAGAGATCGGTTTAACGGTTGCCCATTTGATACCTACATAGGACTTGTGGTATTGCCTCCGCAAAGTTCCTCAGTTCTGCACTACTGACCTCAACAGATTGCATGGCGGTTTCAACTACCCTTTCTGTCCTCCTTTTCGCCATCTAACAATAGTTAATAATCATTTTCCAGTCTACTCAATTCTTTCCCATATATTTCTGGACCGATTTGTCCAAAACACATTTGCTTTGTTCGACACAAGCCTTCTGTGGGACCCCAACGGCTCAATAATTTCCTTCCCCAATAACCTGATGACGACATCTGAGATGAATTTTTCCATCTACCAATATATAGGTCAGCCATTTACTTTGTTCTAGAGATTAAGAAGAACTTCTTTATCTTCCGGAATGGATAGAAAGGGCCCTGGAAGTCTACATGAAATTTTCGAAAAAGCTGGTGACCGAAGCCCTAAGACTCTTCTGGTACTTCAGCAGTTCTTGAGAGTTCTGGCTGTAGGAGAGCTATACTGTATTATATTTGCGCAAGTGAGCTTGTCGCTTCCTACTGTTGGGCTACGAAGCCCATACTGTACTCACGGAAACATACTGTACTCGCGAAAGAGGCCTACTGTATTAGCCCAAAGTTGCACTGTAGTCGTCCAACACCGCACTGTACTGTACTTGAGCAACTCAGTGCTGTAATTGTGCAATTTATGTCTTCAATTCCTGCGGCAAATGAAGGGCAGCACGCAATTTACAGTAACCATTAATCTATGCATTTATTTAGCGTGACTTTATGTAGTGCGCGTTATGGAAGGACGCGATGGGCATGTCGATTGTTACAAGTGCATCGCTTGTGGAAATTTCTCTGCAAGCATGGCAGCAGCAAGGCGGGAAGAACTTGAAAGAAGTCATTAGAACAATATAAATAGGCCATCCCAGCAGCTACTTGGAAAAAATATAGAGGACAGGGGCAGAGAAAAAAAAATAAACGAAAGAAAAAAGGAAGTCACAAACTTTTGCATCCCAGGTACGCCTATCAATTCCACGCTAAAATTCGCTGATTTGATCTCAAAAGGCGCTTGGCTAAGTAATCCTTATTGAGCCACCCTACCGGAGACTCCTTCACAGGCAACATACCTACTACTTGAAATAGTCCATTACATCTAGACACACTCCAGGCCACAAAAATAAAGATCTTTAATGAAATTTCTCGTATACACGGCTTCCTGATGACAGATATCATCGTTAAATGAGTCAATATCTCGACACTTTACCCGATTGGTAGAAAACTTGCAGTCCATTCTTCTCCATGGGGACATAGTATATTTCCAAAACACGTAATTCTTCGCCTTCATTGTTACAGTTGCCTTGTTCCTCATTTCATTCTCCTGAACCCTTTTCCAAGCCATAATTGTGGTAATGCCCAATAGTTGCGGCTCAAATCCATATAAATTGGTATCGGCCGACCGTATGTCCTCGACGAGTCTCTCTATGACGTTCTATTTCCTTGAGATCTCGATATCCTTGACAGTCCTGCGAGAAAGATAACCAGGCGTCTAATTGGAAGACGCAGGCCTGTACTTAATTTCAAATTCATACTCAGCCATGAATTATAGTAACCTCTCCATCCTCCCGTTAGTTTACTTCTTTTTAAAGCCGTTTGAAAAGCCTGGTGTTCTTTATAGACAGAAAAGGAATTTCGGCAGCAGGTGCACCTGTAATTTCTTTAGAGCGTCTTTTTACGTATGGTGCGATGTGACCCCACTAAGCTATTGTCTGAATTCCTCACAAAACTTTGTTAGTATCCAACTATTCCAAAAATACTTCTCAGCTCATTCACATTGCTCAGCACATAGACTTGACAATAACCTTGATCTTATGCGTTTCAACATTTACCCTTTGCTCTTCGACGATGTGACGAAGCTGTTTGACTTCCGACTGCGTGGTTTTAAACTCACACGAGTAGATCTTAGGTAGACCTTTGATTGAAACTTTGGTTGAGGCTGGCTGATTTAAGCCGACCGCTCCAACCAAACCAGGGTTTATATAGAACTGGAGATAGCTACATACTAAGGGAAAATGAATTCTGACAGTTGTGAATTCAAATTTTCTTCCTGTAGAACAGCCCTGACGGTATCGTAAGTAGCGCTTTCAGAATTATAGTCGGCTCGAGTGACATACTCTGACAAAATGTAAGAGTAAGTTGGTCCAGGTGGCATGAGATAGCAAGACAATTTTTGATTGGTAAAGCAATGAGATAATACCCCAGTGCGCAACTCGCCCCTGACTATTCCAAGTGTACCAATGGGGTCAAATGTTGTGTTTAGAAGTGTAAAGAATGTGTAATGACAGCAAAATACCTACTAGCCCTGGTTGTAAGGTTACCATTTTTTTGGATCTACAGTACAGTAGATGCAGTGAATTCTTTTAAAGCTATAAGGCCCTTGAAGTGGAATACAACATAGATTCCCACCACAGAGAAGAATCGCCCCGATTCTTGAGGATATGCTTGTACTTATTCAAAAGTTCTTGTGAATTCTTAAGATATAATTCGGGAAGCCACGAGTTCTCATGATCTCCGTACCCATTCCATTTGACAAGAAATTTATTTTTCCACGTTCTTTCTTGTGAGCGATTATATATTCAACTTCACATTCCTGATGTCCATGTTGAAATTGGAGAGGTCGCCACCTCTCCAATTGGAATTTTTCGTTTGTATTCATCTTCAAAGAACAGTTTTAAGAGGCTAGCGTGAAAAGCTTTATGTACTCCTATGTCAATCATAGCTTGAGATAACTGAACGCGGTACGTCATACCGTTAATATCTTCTGTGATTTCAAAGGCGCCACAATACTTTGGGATTAGTTTGCGTTATCCAGCCGCATCTTCGAGTGATAAGTTCTTCGCGATAGCCATTTCCTATCACTAATCTTTAATTTTGACGGCCTTCTCTTCTTGTTCACATATTTTGCGGTGGATTCTTTGGATTTTTGGATTTGATTCTGGGTTTTCCTTAATGCTTCTTACATATCTTTTAGGAAACCTGCTGCCGCTGGATTATCTGACGCTTAAACATCTAAGGGTATTGTTCTTAGTTGAACCCCATAATCGAGGATAATGGTGAGAAAGTTTTAGTTACATTCACTGAGGAGTTGTAAGCAACTTTCAAGTCTACCAGGTAATTATCCCAATCTGATTTGTCGCAGACAACGAAAGCACGGATGATTTCCTCTATTTTACTGTTCATTATCTCCGATTGTCCATCAGATTGTAGGTGGTACGCAGAAGATGGGGATAACTTCTTTCCTATTAGAGCAAAAGGTTTTGTCCAAAACTAGCTAATCAAGATGGGATCTCGGTCGCATATGATATTCTCTGGTAATCCATGATGTCGGTATACGTAATTCTTGAATAGCAGAGCTTTTTCAGGAGCATCTGTGTTTCGTTTCGTTGAAATTATTATGATCATCTTAGAAAGTCTGTCACGACTGTCAAAAGCCGTTGTTTCCATTTTTCGACTTTGGGAGAGGTGTGATGAAATCTATGTTTATGTGGGTCTATTAGTTTGCGGTTGTTCTAGTGGTTATAAAATATCTGAAGGCTCCTGATTGGTTGCTTTGGTTCTCTGGAATTGGCAGTAACGAACGTATCGGATTACATCCGATCCTAAATTTTTCCAATAGAACTTTGGTGATATTCTGTTGATAGTTTTGCTTTTTACTAGTTGTCCCGTGTTAGTCGTGCAATGATATTCATGCAACAGCTTGGCTCTAAAATTTCCTTCTGGTACAAAGATCTTTTTGTTTCTAAGTAAAAGTATCCCTCGACGCTCAAAGGGAGCTTTGGGTCTTGATAATGAGTTCTGAGGTTCTCATCTCTACCATAATCTTCCGCCAACACCACGAACTCACTGTTAGTAAATGATATAGTCGAGATGTTATTGGGTTCTGAGGATGGATTGGTAGTGAATCCTTGGAGTAATGAATTGTTCCGGTGATCAGGTGACGGCACATCTTGTGGTTGCCTCGATAGTGCGTCCGCCACCATATTTGATTTTCCTGAGATGGGGATTATCTTGAAGTCGAGATTAACTAATCTTTTCAGCCATCTCACTTGTCTTGAGGACCCGTTTTCCTGGGTTTCTAGGTATCTCAGGGGATATTGTTACGAGTGAACGGTGAAAGAATTGCCGTAAACGTAGGATCTCCACCACTTAAGTGAATCTACAATGGCCAAAACTTCCCTTCATGTGCCGCTTAGTTTTGTTCAGCATCTTTAAGAGTCCTAGATGCAAAAGCGACCGACCTTTCAAAACATGATTCTTTCTGTTCCAACACTGCTCCAATTTCATACTTTGAAGCATCTGTGGTTACCTAGATAGGCAGTGTCGCGTCGAAATTGCGGAGAACCGGTGCACTTCAAAATTTTGGCTTTAGTACTTTGAATGCATTATCTTGGGTGCGTCTCCATTGGAAATTCACGTACTTCGTCAATTCTGACAGATGTTTAGCAAGCACTGAACAGCCTTTTCTGAATCTCCGGTAGTAATTGAAGAAACCAAGAAAAGACTGCACATTTTGCTTATTCTTTGGTGTCGGTCATTCCATGACTGCACTTATCTTATTTGGATCAGCAAATATACCACTTTGGGAAATTTTTTGTCCTGATTACTCTACTTCTGTAACTCCAAAAACGCATTTAAATAATTAGATAATAGAAAAAGGCCTGTAAAGTTAAATACACACCTGCTGAGCAAAACTGTACTTCTTTACCTTAAGCTTCAATTTTCCTAGTGTATCTTCTTGAACCCTTTCTGAAAATGGTCTAGATTCTGATCTATTTGATATATCAAAACTTCATCCACATACACCATTGATAATTATAAATTACAAAGAACCTCTTTCTCATACGTTGGAACGTCTCGGCTATATCATTAATCCAAAATATATCACCTCGAAATTGTATGTCTCATGTCAGGAAATAAACAGTGTATTTTCCTTGCAAATTTCGTCATCCTTACCTACCAGAATCCATTGTAGAGATCAACCATATTGAATAATTCTGCGACCGAAAGCTAGTCTAAAATATTTTCTATTTTCTTCAGTAGCGGCCACCTTTATGGCTTCATCACCCCATTGAGCCGACTTTATTCAATAAATAAAGGGGATCTCCCACCCTTCTTCTTTTCTGTCACTACTGAGAACGTCCAGATGGAACTCAAAGTTGCGATGATCCCTGCTTCCAAAATTTCCTTCAATTCTTTCCTTATGACTGTATTACGTTTCATATTCATGTGGATAGCCTTCGAATATTTCGTAAAATCGCCCATAGGCTCAAAGAAGAAGTTTGCTATCCCAACGCTGGATGACTCGAGATAATGAATGTCCCAAGTTACTGCGTTGGTTCCCTAAAGTGCCCTTACCAGCGTGCTCCGCTCCTTCTCACCCACATGCTTAGCCTTCGAGTCTATCAGAGCTGCTCTATCTCCCTCCTCATCTTTCTCGGTAACGTCTTCCCTCTCTAAACCTTCTCTCAAATCCGATGCATATAGCCTCTTGTTCCAAATTGACAGTACTAGTTTTTTTTTATTTTCCAACCCACCATCACTGCCATTAGACTCCTGTGAGGATGAAGCGGCAAAGTTCTGGCTTTCTCACTCCCTCAGGGATGCGAGATCCTCTCAATTTTCACGCTCCCTCGCTCGCTGTGCTTTCGATGAGTATCGGTAAAACTTTTTTGTTCTTCCCAAAACCCAGGGATATCTGCTGGCGACCATAATCAAGGTTCTGCTGCAGATCTTCTTGAGTTCCACTGTCTATGATTGCATATAACGGGGCTCTGCGTACAAGTAAGAAGTCCAACCGTACGACTCGCTATCTATAGGATACCTAGGTCCCTCCGCGCAACAGAAGACTTGATAAACCTTCCCATCTAGAACTGGTACCTGATGGACCGTATCCGTCGGGACTCGTGCCATTTTTGCGCATAAATCCTATCAAATGAGATTCAAAACGGCACCCGTGTCCAACAGGAGGTGAGTCTCAGTCCCGTATACCCTTCACAGCTACTTTCAGTCGAAGAGGTCCTCCTAAAGGATAATTCATTTAGTCTTAAATTACAGTGAGTTTCTTTGCAACCAACCGTTTGAATTGCTTCCTAGCGTAAGCCACGTCCCCACGAAGAAGCTGCGGGAAAATATATCTTAATTGGTCGGAGCTAGCTTCGAGACAACAATATAATTCTTATCATTATCCTGAAAGCTGGGAGAATTTTTATTTGTTTTCCTGTCCTTTTTTTCCCTCGTACTGGGCGCCGGTAAAACCGACGACGGACGGACGATCGGGCCTTGTTCATGGTGGCATATAGTTCTATTATTTTATGTCTCCTCTGTTTCGGTACATCCTGGCCTTCAGAATCCCTCTTGTGCTGTAGACATGACATTTCCTCCAAGAGAATCTTGGATAATTGCCACCAACTCCTCCGCCTTTTACTTAAGCTGTTGTTCCTTTCCAGATTAAGTACTTCCTATGCGATTCCAACACGATGATCTCCTCCACAATGCTCCTTCGACCAGCCATTCGCATCGAAATGACCTCGTCTCCCGAATTTTGTGCACCTGTTATTCCTATGCGTGTTTTGGGTCATTGAGCGACACGGTGTCCATTCTTTCCACACTAGCTATAAAAGAAGTCCTCACCAATCGTGGCCGCTGGTACATACTTAATTGCGCCAACTCCGGGTGTCCCGCTAGGCATCGGGAAGAGGAAAGAATGAATCAATTTAATCAAATCCTGCTAACTTGAAAGGAGTTTCTGGCCTTGTCCCGGGTGTCCCGCTAGGCATCGGGAAGAGGAAAGAATGAATCAATTTAATTAAATCCTGCTAACTTGAAAGGAGTTTCTGGCCTTGTCAGAGACTTTCCCAAGTCTCTGACATCCAATTTTGCAGTCGCGTAATCGCGAAACTCTTCCTCCGGGTTCACCTTCTTTCCGTATTTGCAGGTATTTTCTTAATACTTCCTTCATAATCCTAGACTCATCCATCAATTACCCATCTCTAGCAAATGATACGTAGTGGAAGAAGTCAAATGTAGCCACCTCGAGATTACTTAGAATCTTAAGGGCCTTCTAGGTATCGCTTTTGGCCCAAGCCACCACGTTTTCAAACACTGAAAGGAATCGGTCGTTGTCCGGGGAATATCCACCAAAGGAGATTTGATGGATATTTGTTCTGCTCCGCCATTTTTTCCGATTCTTGGATGTGGAATTATAAATGCTTGATTTAATCTTTTTCACATCGTATGTTCCAAGTATAATCTTAGCCCCCCTTCTTGAGGCACACACGAGGCGGTGCATGATTTATAAGCCCAACTAACCCGGGTAGATACAGTGAAATATCTGCTCAGGTGAGGAGGTGCATTTTCACCGCCCATATTTACCGATAAAGAATTTTTGCAATGAATATTACACTACTAGTACGTTACAGCTAGCAAAGATCAGCTCAGCGAGATTTTATATTGCCGCAATCTTCATAACTCTGGGCATTTGCATACACAGGCGTTTGCCCACAGACGTAGCTAGAAATGGGAACGCACAGTCCCACGAATCGAGTAACAGGCCAACTGACAATTGCCATCGATAGCCCTCGACGATACACAAAATGGAGGACAAAAAGAGTCTAAACGGTTTCGGGTAACAGTTTAACGCACACCAACAGGGCGCCGACCATCGACAAAACAGCTTCACAACAAACGCAGTCAATGTGCCTTTACTCACGCAATCGAACAGCAATGTATCCGCACATACAGGCAGAAACCCCACTGTAAAACTCCGTAGTGAGCATCGTACACACAGACGGTCCCTCTCCTCTCTCAAGTAGCCAAAATGTCCTCAATTACATCCATCATCATTCCCGCTGTGGACTTCACACATCATTAACTTTGAATCAGTCGCCCGTTGAGCTTCACGTAGCCGTCCAAGATTCTATTGAACGGTTTTGAATCGCGCTTCACGACACAGCGCCTCAGAAAATCAGGAAGCACATTTCCGAAGTTCATTACACCAACTAGTTCTTACAGTGCAGCCGACTCTTTGAAAGCTTCATCTCACAGGGTCGCATGCTACAGTTCCGGTAATCTCATCGAATTGGTTGTGTCATCAGGTGGGTTCACTTGTTTGGCTATTACGCGGATGAGATGGATTTTATCTTGAAGGATCACCATGACACGTCCAGCAATGTATAGCGCTCCACGGTATCACGCTCAACCAGCCTACAGATCAAATACACAACAATTATGATTTTGGATAGCATATTTACAGTTATCTGCAGTACATTATAAATATTTCATGTTGTTTGAAATATTTTACAAATCATCGGGCTACCGAGTTTACTCAATCGTATTCTGTAACTGTTTCTAAATTTTTTTTATCGTTGGGGTAAGTTTGAATTAAGACGCCGCAGAGTCCCTAATTAGTTTTAGTAAACTGAATAAAGTTTTGTGTTGTAGGGCCGGACACTTCCTCGATATTTTCTCATCCTGTGCTATCTATGAATATAGAAACTTACGTTATTCCCTTTACCCGCAGAACTTCTGTCTCTTAATGCTTCTCTCTACACTTTCTTGTTTCCTTTACACAACTAAGTTCTATTTTCCTTTCTATTCCTTTTTCTATTTTCCCCTTTTCTTGTGCAACGATCTCCCTCTTTGAAAGTAAATTCTTTTGTTCTCCTCGAATAGTTTGATTTTCTTCAACCTTCACATCTTTTTCCATAATCAAGATTTATGCATGTATCTTTTGGATAAATTATCCCTTCGACGTCGATTTTCACTAATTCTCACTGCAAGTCTTACTCACGTTAATATTTTAAATCATCAGGGCTGCTAATCTGAGCCCTTTGACGCTATTCATACCTGTCGGGTTCGAGTTAAAACTATCCAAGGCCCTCCAACAAACAATCACTCAACAATTTTGACCCTTTTGTGAAGCCAACATGCACGGAATATCCCTCCATCGGCCAATTTCCAATCCCGCCATTTTCACCTCATCAACTACTCCCTATGTTCTCTTCGGTCCCAAATAACGTAGATTAATACATCCATCTACAAGAAAGAATTGCCTGGAGGAGCTTGTAGCCTGTCATTTGATAGAGATCGAGGCACATGATACGAAGGAGGACTCGGAAAAGGAAGATGGTAAGGCGGGGAAGTGCTTCGAGTAGTGGGTGGCCTTGGAACTGGTCTACGGAATGAAGAAGAGGAGTCCGGGGAGTCCGGGATTAAGAGGGGGTTTCGAAACGGGTCATATGGGAGGGAAAGGAGAAAATTTTATGATCAGTTGTTCCCAGCCGTGGACCCAGTTAGAGAGGCGTTAGTTAGGGTATATGTTGCAGAAAGTGGTAGGCAATCCTGTGCAATTTAAGGGTATGTGAGGGGACTAGATGTGTATTCATGATGAATTGAGGTAAGAGCTAGTTTCTGATCTAGAGACGAAGATTTTGGGTAATATATTTGTAAGTGTCTGCCAAGTATCTCTTGTAGTCCACATAAAGTGTTTTCCTATGTTTTATGGCGGTTTTTGTAGTTTTACCGAGATTTTAGTTTGGTAAGAAAGTATACAAGCTAAATACATTTCTTCAATCAGGAGAGGAAGCTATTTGGGGGTTAGCTTCGCAATGAGAGTAAATTCGAACCAAAACCCTCCGATCAGCTCTCTAGCCTCTAAGCGGGGTGGTAAAGCCTGTCCCTTTAGAGTTGATTGCTAGAGCAATAACTTTTCTTTCACCACCACTCCTCGCCCATGTCAGTTAGCGCTTACTATACCACTTCTGTCACCCGCAACAACTCTCACCTCTGGTCTTTAGCGGTTAATATTTCCGTCGGCGCCATTCGTACCCTCTCTCTGTCCATCATAAAGGTCAACATTTGGTCAAATAACAGCCTTTTTAGGTTGTCCCACCTGGCCCTGTCTCCCCTTCAGACACTCCACAACACAAAGTGCCGCTCTCCGTTTCGGTAACTAGCCGTTTCGGGAACTAGTCGACACAAATCTCTAATCAGTAAAGCATCCCAAACTCCCCGTCATTCTTGTAATCATAGGGGCAATCCGCCCTCATGCAATGATACTGCGGCAACAGTTTCTTCCAACGCAGCAAATCTTGTGTCTGTCTGTAAGGTAGTTTTGTAAGGTTTTCTGCCCAGCTCTGACACCAACACACAGACCTGGCTCTTCCCCTCTCGGGAAGTGACCGGATTACATCCCAATCAGTAAAGCATCCAAAGTCCCCCTCATTTCTCGTAAAGATCCCTTCGAAGCCTGGGAGCTTCTCAAAAATATAAAATGTCCACGTAGCAGACTAAAGGCTGCTCTCAGCTTCAAGAAACTTAACCAAGAAAAGGATACGTCAGCCCTCTCCATTAATCTTTGCGTTACCTCGTGGCCATGATTATACGCATAGCAGCTGCGATTGATCTCGGTTTGTGGAATTGGATAAGTAATTTGGTCTGAAAATCTGCAACTGTACAACTTGATCATGAATTCAATTCCCTTTCAGATTGTCTATGCGTGTTTGTATCACAAATCTGCTCAGAAATTTATGGAAGCCATCGTACAGTACATTGAAATGGTATTTATAGGGAATCGCCCAGATTAATTGAGATGGAGGGCGGGGAACACGTAAAAGAATTCAAGGACCACACGACCAAACTGCTCATCCCGAACAAGTATCAATCCTAGCTTGCAAGGGCTAGTCGGCATTGCCGAAGACTGGAGACGGTGTAGCTATCCCGCTACAACTCTGACTTGACGTGCGCTAGATCCCCGCAGCGCTTTTTGGCGCCATTCGGCGTGCATCGACGTACGCTTGTGACGAGAACCAGCACACCCGTGGCGTTCTACCCATCCGAGGGCCGCTCGCTTCCGCGTGTACTGCTTATTGCTCAATCTGATTGACTATTTTCGACACGGTTGACTTTGATATGGGCCAAAGGAAGAATTCCACGTATATGCCAATCTCCACTCTTGGAGGGTGGTACTCGGATGCATATGCAGTGCTAAATGATGTGGCAATGAACGTGGCCGTGAGGGCATTGGAGACGTACGGAAAGGTTCGAGGGTTTTGATGCAAAGGCACGCTGCAGCACCGTCATGTCCAATGCGGCCTGCCTGATGACTGGTCTGAAGGTAGTCTTTTAGGGGGCGTAGGTCCTTCCCATTACTGTGGCTGCATGCCTTTTTGAGTCGATTGTGGTCGTCTGGAAAACTACGGGATAGATCGGATAACACCTAAACCTTCCCCCCGTATATGAGCGATTCGACTCGTCGCGAATGGTATTCCTTTACGGTAATCATCCTGTCCTAACAACTTTTCGCTGCAGAACATGAGAGGGAATATCGATTCGGCGGGTAATCAAGTCTATGACTGTGCTTGAGTAGTGCTCCCAGGCTGCATAAAATTGCTTTTTGGGTTTGGTGCACTGTCACCCCAGTTTACAACTTTCGCGGGAACCCTCTGATATGGGTAAATCGGCGGGGGAAGAGATCCTCAGAACCAATTACCCTGAGAAGGAGGTGTTGCGAGCGACAAAAGTGCTGCCGTGGTATTGTTGAACGAACAAAAAGGGAGTGTATATAGAAGAGAGTTGAGGAAGCTACAAGCAAGTATAAAAGGGGCAGGGTCTACCACCGACGCTCTGAGACTAGCGTAAGAAAAGTTTTCTTGGGTCTGAAGTTGACTCTCAACTTCCTACTACTCGGGACTTGGCTTGAAGTTGTCTGCCAACTTGCTTCACCTCCACTAAAGGAAGCAGTTTACTCGGCTTATATAGACTTTTGGCTACCCCAAAAGTCTCCAACAAACATACTAATAACCATAAAATGTATTCACGGTAATCGTGTGACCAGAGAGACTATTAGATAGATATTTCCTCAAGGTAAATATCTAGGTGCCATACCCATGCCAGCCATCCATCGGCCAGGGGTGGAATTGATGTGGCCATTATATAGACCTTTCAGAGCTACTTGTCGTATCACCCACAACCTGGAACTGTACTGACATCTACTATGACAGCGTGTCCTAAAATGAAAAAATCACCGACGAATTTGCCACACTCACCCAAATTAAAAATATCTTGCAAATTCAAAAACTGTAAAAATATCTTCCCAATTCCGATACTGTATACAATCATGGTCCTCATCTAGATTTTTTCGTGCGCGAATTTGCGCACATCACGCCCTCTCGCTCAAGACGAACGTCCCGACTCGTCACTGCTCTTCTTCTGCTTCCGTTAGTGTTCGCTGTCTTATTGATAAAATGTATGGTCTCTCAAACGGGTACGGATGCAACTGATTACCAATATGATGCTCTAAAAAGTAGGTTCGCATTACTGGTACCTCACTTTGTAGCATAGCCTCATATATTGGTTTGATCACATCGAGGTGGGGTTGAATACATTCTTCTTCCGTGACTCTTCCGAATCTTCCAAGAGTGAAAAAATATATGTGATATGCAAACTCTTCTGGAAGATGCCGGAGGAATGGATGTCGATAAGAAAAGAAGACGCGCATCATCAAGAACGAATCTTCGTAAGATAAGTGCGGTCCATGTAGCGCCCTAAAACATAAACAGATGCTTATCATGAAATAAGAAATGACCTGCGCATCGTTCGCATCCTCGGAGATATTGCGCAGCCAAAAAGATAATCTTCTTCTTCCGACTGTATGCTGTGCATGGTTGTGAAGGAGAGCTAGAGATGAAGTTGTGGTGGACGGTCCCGATGAATGGCCGCGACCAGCTCCTGACGTACTGGGACCTGCACGAGGTCCTCTCGGGGGACGACCGGAACCTCTTCTGGGCGGGTTGTTGTCTCCTGAAGGTCCTCCTCTGGTCATCATCACTGCTTCAGGAGGATCCTCGCCGCCTCCAACGTTCCCAATTTGTGGCGGAGAAACGTAAGGTTCCCATAGAGGATACCCCTGTATTCCATATCCGGGGGTAAGGCGTAACCTCTCAGTCGCACGTCTTGGTTGTTCTTGAGAAATACGTAAATTGGACGGATAATATTCAGATACGTTTGCGACAAGTCTCCAGCAGCTACCATTCCATATCTTCCTATAGAGTAATGATATATTACCTCCACAAACTCTGGACCTGCTTCCGTGAACCTTCCGTTTTGGAATGAAAATAGAACTCTTATTAATAGTCGGAAATCTTCTTCAGGTAGCAATGGTCCGTTCAACGTACGAAAACATAGGCATATATTAATGTAGAAATGGATGATTACGTGGAGTTCGTAGTAGTCCCGCGTAACCGAGATGATCCATTCCCAGGCCCTTTTTCCTCCCATAGGAATCATTCTATAGTTAAAGATGAGTATGCCCCGTGGTTGCGCATAGTCCTGTGTGAGAAGGAATTCTTCAGGCCTCTGATGGTAAGGGACCAGACGACGTGCATGGATGGCCCTCCTTGATCTCTTCCCTGAGCTTGAACAGAGCTGATAGTGCGGGTGTCTTTCCTCCGTGACGATGCAAGGGTTCGAGTACTTGGTTTGGAAGGCCGGCCACTTCACAGCCTGCTGCATTGCTTTTCCATGTACTACAAGTACTTTAGAGCCAACTGAAAAGGTTCTGACTGCAGGTTCTGCATCCTTATTTCTTGTCTGTGTTAGCGCGCGGTGTGATCTCCAGCCTTCGGTGGCCAGTAGTTCAACTTCCCTACTCTCTTCATCGATAATATTTGTTTCCATGTCTCTCTGTAACATTCTAGGAGCCCTTCCGTACATTAGCTCGAATGGTGAGCGTCCATTTCTTCCTCTTCTTCGACGGTAGCCGTATAACACTTTTGGTAAGGCATCTTCCCACTGGATTTCATTCTCCAACATAGTTTTCGATATTGCTCGTTTGATGGTTCCAACCATCCTCTCCGCTTTCCCGTTGGACATAGGAGCGTATGCGAGAACGGTCTTCAGCTTCCTTTCTCTTCCAAAAAACGAAGCAGTGAAGTTGCAGTAAAACAAAGGGCGTTATCCGAGATGATCCTTTTTGGAAGACCAAACGGTTCAATTATTTCTTTTTCGATGAATCTCAGTACCACCTCAGCATTTGCCTCCTCGACTGCAACTGCTATTGGCCATCCAGTAAGATGTTCCACCCCTATAAGGAGATATTTGTTTCCGGAAGAAGTTTCCTTGAACGGGCCCGCGAAGTCAATTGAGAAGGTTTCAAAGAGACCGGAAACTGGAAAACTTAGAGTTGTCTTATACTTCCGTATTGGAGTGAATTTTTGGCAGTTGTCGCAGCTTTTCACGAAGTTATAGACGTCCTTATGGATACCGGGCCACCAGAATCTCTCAGTTACGAATTTTTTGGTTGTTTCGAGATCCCAATGCCCTAGCTCATCATGGAAAGTCCTCAAGATCTTCATTCTTTCTTTCAAAGGGGCCACTAGTCGGGGACCGGCTTTAGTGTGCCGGAAAGTTTCCCATTCCACAATGTAAAAGCCTTTTGATTCCTGCGTACCCAATTTCGGTGTTCAAGATCAACCTTTCTCATTTCTAGTCCATCGAGGAATTTGATCAGCCGTGAATATTAGCTTCGTACTCGTTATCGTTCGGCAACTGCAACTCGGCGACTCCGACGATGTCCTCCGAAGCTTTTTCATTTGGAATCAGTGCGTCCCTCAAGCGGGATAGGTAATCGGCAGGCTGATTATTGCGTCCGGGTCTATACACAATTTCAAACCGATATTCTGCGAAAATGTCGAGCCATCGGGCCAAGCGGTGATGTACATCCTTCTTTTGGAATGCTGTTTTAAGTGCCTGGTGATCAGTTATCAAGACAAATTTCTCGAGTGATAAAAGGTATACGCGAAACTTTTTCAGCGCGAAGACGACAGCTAGCGCTTCTTTCTCGCAGACTGAGTATCTCTTTTCCGCGTCATTCAGAGTTCGGCTTGCGAATTGAACAGGGTGTAGTCTTCCGTTTTCATCTTTTTGGGACAAAACGGCACCCAAAGACCGTTCTGAGGCATCTGTCTCCACAACGAATGGTCTCTTGAAATCTGGGTACATGAGAACTGGGGGACACATAGCTTATCTTTAAGCTCCTGAAATGCAGTTTCCATTTCCTTGTTCCAGTAAAATTTTCCGTTCTTCGTAGTGCTGGCATGTAACGGTGCTGCAGTCTTGGCGAAATCTTTGATAAATCTTCTGTAATATGAGGCCAGTCCTAAGAAGCTTCGGACCTCCGTCTTTGAAGCGGGCCTTGGTGCCAACTTTATTTTTTTCGTTTTCTCTGGATCCACTCTAATTCCCTCTTGGTCGACGATATGACCGAGTAATTGGATAGAAGTTTTCGCAAAGAAGCATTTGCTCAACTTAATTTTCAAGCTATACTCCGATATCCTCTCCACAACTGTCTTGACGTGCGAGATGTGCTGATCCAATGTTTCTGAGAATATGACGACATCATCGATATAGACTCTTGCGAATGGAAGTCCTTTCAAAACCTCGTTCATCATTCTTTGGAATGTAGCTGGTGCATTCATGAGACCAAAAGGCATCACTTCGAACCTGAACGTACCGGCTTTGCTGGTAAAGGTTGTTTTTTTTACATTTTTCATCCAATGGAATCTGCCAATAGCCAGTGTAAAGGTCAATTGAGGTGAAATATCTCCCGTCCTTCAGGTCCTCGAGGATCTCCTCCATGTTCGGAATCGGAAATCGATCGGGTATCATTCTCTGGTTCAGTTGTCGGTAATCGACGCAAAAACGCAGCTTTCCATCCTTCTTTGGTGCGACCACAACTGGAAACGACCATGGGGATGAAACTGGTCGAATAATATCATTTTTCAGCATACTTGTAACATTTTCTGAGATAAATTGGTCATATTTTGGCGGTTGACGTCTAGGCTTGTGGTAAATCGGTTGAGTGTCGGTAAGTTCGAACGAGTGAGTAACCGGTACACTTGCTTGTCTTAAATCTGAAACGCTCCATGCAATTACTTCGGAAGATGTTAACATGTCGGATATTTTCAGTGAGGCGGGGGCGGGAAGGTGCTGCACTTTTCCTTGGATTTCTGCCATTTGGCGCCCTTTTTCTTCTTGATCCTCAACCTCAATATTTTGAAGGACCTCTTCCGTCGTGCTCACATCTTCATATATGGAATTCGACGTATTCTTATTTTCTTTGCAAAGGTAATCTTCTTTCATGCTCCGAATTCTGTCCTTTGATTCGATATCATCGCAAAAAGAAACACATTCGGGTTTCAAACTTATCCTAGAATCCCAGTCGTCATCTGTTTCAAACCCGGAATCATAATCGTCCCATGCCATGTTCATTAACCCCGAGGGTACCCTTTTCCACTTCCGAAAGTGTTAGTTGGTTCCGAATCTTCGCTGTCATAGCTAGAAGTGAAATCTTCACTGTCCGTTTCTTTTAAATCTTCAGGATGCGTGCTTTTGTCGAAATCCAGGGGCATCTTCACGGTTCTGCCGTCAATATTAACTGAAACCATTTGGTTGCCCAAGTCAATGCATGTCCTAGTCTTTCCATTGTGGGCAGCCAATGATTGCATCGAAAGGGAGATCCGGCATGACAAGAAAGTCTACATCAACTTTAGAGTCCCCAAAGAACACGGAAACCTTGTCAACAGTGCCCATGCATTTTGAGACGGTTCCATCCGCTACAGTTATTTTTCGAGTCGTTGGAGTAATTTCGAGACCTAGATCTGTCACCAAAGTTTCTGAAATGAGGTTTGGAACAGCACCCGAATCGAAGAGAGCTTGGGTTTTCATACCCAATACTTTGACTGGTACCAGCTTAAGACGTCTTGGTGCTGTCGAGGCCGATTGAAGAAACAGTTTCTTACCCTTAGCGGACTTATTAGACCTGATAATTTTTTTGAGTTCTTTTCTCGCATCCTCTGCGTCGCCCCTCAAAAGTTGACCAAACGTTATCCCAGTTGGGGCCGATGCAAGCTCAGCCACCAAATTGTACCTCTTCACATACTCTAGTACGTCCTTAGAGATACTCTTAACTTTCTTACTCTTTTTCGTCTTCTTGGCCGGAGTGACTCCCACTCCTGGAACAACTTGATCAGACCTCTTGGTTCGAGGAGGTACAGGTGCTGGGATATGCTCCAGCATTCCATACTCTAGCCTAGGTTTCTTCGATAAAATGTTCCCTTCCCCATCCCTTTTTGTCACATTGACTTGACTAATCTCTTCAGCGATGGATACGTTACCGGCATCCGTCAACCTTTGATCCCTTCTATTTTGTAAGATTTTCACCTCTGGTCCTGACTCACTCCTTGCTTCCGATAAATTTGCTCTTCTGTTGTCTTTAGACCAGCAGTTACTTTCATGATGCCCATATCGACCGCACTTTGCACAACGAGTGTTTCTATGTGGATTATCAGGACACCTGTTTGCAAAGTGTCCAGGCTTGTGACAGTAAGAACAGACTTCTGCGGCCTTAGGGGCCCCAGACTGGTTCTTCTTAATGGTAAGAGTAAGGCTTTCCAACTGCGAGGTTATCATGTCAAGTCGATTATCGAATCGGGTTTCCAACCTTTCTTCCAAGTTTTTGACATCGCTCCTGACAGATTCTAATGCCGCTGCACTAGTAGCCGGCCTTTGATAATTCTTTTCAGGATGTACGATAGACATCGATGTGCGGGTTTCCCTCGGTACCTCACTCAGTGACTGAAACGTCTCCGAATTTTTGACAAATTCTACTATGGTACCCTTCAGTTCATCAAAAGTGTGAGGGCCCTTGATGAGGAGGAAATCGGAGAGCCGCTTATCCCCCATAGCCGCCTTACGCAGCATTCCGTACTTGGCTTGGGCGTTGAACCCAGCCTTTTCATAAAGATCACACAAGTACACCAATGAGCTTAACAAATCGTCGAAGTTGAGCCGGGCCTCTATGGCGGTACGAATCATCTCATCTGGTTCTACCTCCTTAGCATACTCTTTCACAAGCCACTCACATACCTCACCGAAGTTACGCCCATTCCCGTTAAGAGACCACCCGTCGATAAACTTGGACTTATATTTGTGCTTTGCGTCACCATGAAGATAGGCGAAGATACTTGCGGCCTTCTCTTCATCGCCCTTCTCTCGCATCACAACGTTGACATATGTGTAAAGAAACTCCTCAACGTCTTCAGTCTTGCCCCCTGTGAACGTTATACGAGCAGCGTTGAGATCCATGATTACAGAAAGAAATCCCCCGAAGTGTTCCTTACTACTGCTCAACTCGAATACCTCGGGTGCAACCCCCTCCACAAGAGTACCAAATGATAGGGGTAAATCGGCGGGGGAAGAGATCCTCAGAACCAATTACCCTGAGAAGGAGGTGTTGCGAGCGACAAAAGTGCTGCCGTGGTATTGTTGAACGAACAAAAGGGAGTGTATATAGAAGAGAGTTGAGAAGCTACAAGCAAGTATAAAAGGGGCAGGGTCTACCACCGACGCTCTGCGACTAGCGTAAGAAAAAGTTTTCTTGGGTCTGAAGTTGACTCTCAACTTCCTACTACTCGGGACTTGGCTTGAAGTTGTCTGCCAACTTGCTTCACCTCCACTAAAGGAAGCAGTTTACTCGGCTTATATAGACTTTTGGCTACCCCAAAAGTCTCAACAAACATACTAATAACCATAAAATGTATTCACGGTAATCGTGTGAACCAGAGAGACTATTAGAAGATATTTCCTCAAGGTAAATATCTAGGTGCCATACCCATGCCAGCCACCATCGGCCAGGGGTGGGAATTGATGTGGCCATTATATAGACCTTTCAGAGCTACTTGTAGTATCACCCACAACCTGGAACTGTACTGACATCTACTATGACAGCGTGTCCTAAAATGAAAAAATCAACCGACGAATTTGCCACACTCACCCAAATTAAAAATATCTTGCAAATTCAAAAACTGTAAAAATATCTTCCCAATTCCGATACTGTATACAATCATGGTCCTCATCTAGATTTTTTCGTGCGCGAATTTGCGCACATCACCCTCCTTATTTCATTCTGTATGCACCTTCGTCCAGTCCGTACGCAGTGGGAGCAAGCAAGGCCGCTTCAAAGCAACTTTACAGTTTCGCTATGGCTCAATATTTCACTTGCGCATTGATTTGTAAAACAGGGGAGGAACGTAGTACAACCTCGTCGGAAAGCGCCATGTGGCTTGAGAAATGATATCAGTGCAGGCAGGAGTCAGAAATTTTTCAGGGTCAAAGCCCACTCAAGGCTGTAAAATAGCGTTCAAACGAATGGACAGCGTCGGTTGGGCTAATTTGCACGTTGATGGAACTAAGTCGCCATAAATAATTAGATCAACATGCGTTGACCCGCAAGTACAAAGACGGCATCACTCACCGGCATCACGTCCTTCGCAACATTCTCGCCCGCTTCTATAAGGAAGTTGGCGTCGCTGCACTCGTCGAATATACGCTTCCCGTCCAAGATCCTAATTCTTCTATTCATTGGAGTCCCGTCTATTACGAATGGACATCTACATTCCGGGTGCCAATGGTCTTCACGCCAGTGCCTTTTGCTCCAACAACCCACCTCGCAAAAGAAGCTGACGGATGCAATTCACGATGCGGCTAAGAGCTCATACCCCCTGGCGACAGCAGGAGACAAGCTTTTCGCCCGTCGATAAGCCTACCTGGTGCTAAACAATGGGTATACTGCGCACCATGCCCGTGCCTTGAGACACACATTGCTGCCATTGCTTTCTCCGCCTGGCTCCAATATTATTGCAAGGTACCGTTCTTCGCCCCCAACATCCCGTGCCCCCGGTGAAACTGCCGGAAACCCTGGACGTCTTCGGTGACGACCTCATGCACTGCTTGCATGACATGGCCGGGAGCGAATCGATCGTCACGACCGCCAGGTTACGGTCCTCACGTTGGACCTAGCAAAGGCCGCCCGGCACCTGGTCATGGAGCTCTGTCCGGATGGCCAACATCGCACTAGGCAAGGCTATAGGGAGCACCGGAGGGGCAGACATTTTCGACGTTACATTCGTCAATCCACTTGCTCCCTTAAACACACGGCCCGCAGCTTCCACCCTTGACATCTCTGACGCCGCGAATACTTCAAAGCTCAGGAGGTATCAAGACTTTATTACCACGGGTCCCGACTGATCCCAGTGGCGATATCCACTCTTGGCGGGTGGCACTCGCACGCATTCGCGGTGCTGAGAGATGTGGCTCGGCACGTCGCCGCTCGAGCCATGGAGACCTTCGGTCCGGTGCAATCTGCCCTTATGCAAAGAAATGCTGCGGTGACGGTTTCGTCCAACGCAGCATGCCTTACGGCTGGCCTCATACCAGCCTGTAAGGTCGTACCTCCTTACTCCGCCTCATTTTCAGACTCTCTAATACAAAGACCTGCCCCCATAGTCTTTTGAAATAGCCGTCCTTCATCCCTAATCAGCAATCCCTCCACGAGTGATATTGCAGTCGACTTTACTATTGCCCACCCTTGCTCGCTGCCACATCTCGCCAACTACAGTTACCTTAGGCGCTATCGCGAGAATCGCAGATGGCGAGAAACATCGTCATTACGGCGATTACTGGCACCAACGCGATATCGTCCTTTCTCTCGTCGAAGTTAATATCTATAGCGCCTTAGGTGATGAGGGCCAGAGGTTTTTCCGACGCCTCGCTTCCTTCGCTGCTTCCCGTCGTGTTCCTCTCCCCGGCAAGATCCCTAAAATGCCATCTTCAGAGAGAAAGAGGAAACGTTTGGGTGTTTTACTCTTGGAAGATATATCCGATCTATCCCATGGTTTTCCAGACAACCACAATGGACTCAAAAAGGGTATACGACACAGTAATGGGGAAGGAACTACGCTCCCTAAAATTCTACCTTCAGGTCAGCCATCAAGCAGGCCCGCATTGGACATGACGGCTGCTGCAGCGTGCCTTTGCATCAAAACCCCCGAACCTAGAGAGAAAGTGGATGCCGATATACCATTCCGAGGTGCAGCAAGAGCATGATGCCAACCAGCTTCAGCCGGTTACTGTGAGCTCCCACGAGTTTCACGGTGAGTGTGGAATTCTTCAAGCGTTCCATATGCCTCCATTGTCCTTGCTGCTACATTGCGTGCGACGTCGCTCAGCAGCGCTACGGCATACTGGTGCCAGCATCCGAGGGTGAAGTTGAGGATGGAAACGGGCCTACCTCTAACAGAATTCGCGATGAAGGAATCGTACCTTCCCAATTTCGCACTCTCGCTGCATTAACTGAGGTCAACGGGTTGAAGGTGCGCACTCTCCTGCAGAAGGGTGCCAAGGGATTAACGAAAATGAAGTCGGGGAAGTCCGTGCCGACGGTATCCTACTACGCCAATGTCGGGCCTGCTGCAGTGAAGCCTTTCTCGCGTTTGAACGATTGGCTGTCGAGCTGACTTTTCGAAATCGCTAGCCACTAGCGTGACACGAAAGATCGTGACGCCGCGTCCTTTTCGCTTCCGTGCAAGCAATGCAGGAGATAGTAGCCGAAGCAGTCGAGCGTTTCGGGACAGTTCCGTTTTGGGCATGGTGCGTGCAGAGGAAAAAGTGGAACTAAGCAATACTACTGGAGCCACAACGAGAATCGTTCAGTTTACTTTACCCGTTTTCTGTTTCTCCTTTCATTCTCTCCAAACTCCGGTTAGATTCCCCGCTAGAAGTGTCAGACGACGAAGTAAACTACCCATGATTCCCCCTGTTACTAAAGAGGTTCCCCTAGAAATACTACGGGAAAGTGTAATACAGGAAATGGTCCTCCCTTCATGTAATACAGGAAATGGTCCTCCCTTCGTGTAATCCAGCAACCTACAACGATCCCGCCCCTAACTTCTCCCACGTCATTTCCAAATTTACTTCCATTTTATCTAGATATTTTATACTGTATTTAACCCTGAATCGACCCCAAATCAAGTTCCTTTTCCCTTCTAGCTTACCTCTCCTCCAAATTCGCCTTTTGAGAAGAAGGGCGCAAATGCACTACTGCAAAAACCCTGTAGGTTTATTTTACCTATTTCTAATCTGTAGAACCTGCGCCGGGAGCCTATTTAAACCCTTTTATTCCAAGTTCCAAATGTCCCCGATACTTTTTCTCATCACCCCTCCCCCCCACACACCCAAAACACCCTATATTGCCTCCCATTCCCCAACGTCTATCAAAATGAACAACCTTCGCCCCTCCGACCCCATCACCAAAGACAGCCCCTCTCGCCCATCAACGGCCTAGCTCTAATGAATAATGGGCCAACAGACCACGACGACTACTTCAGGAGATGGACCGTGAGCGTGTTCGGGAGTGGGTTCGTCGGCACTTCTTGGAGGAGGCGGAGGAGGAGGAGTCAGAGGGGACTGAGTCGGACGTGGAGGGATCCGAGGATGAGAAAGACTTTGTAGCTCCGTGGGAACCGATGGTGTATAATCGTGGGGAAGTTGCTGTGGGGGATAGAGGGGAGAGTGAGGGCGTGATCGTCATCTCGGATTCTTCAAATGGGGTTAGAGCGGACGCTGAGGGTCGCGAGGAAGAGTTGGAGGATCTTGATATATCTGATGAAGCCATTTATCATTCTGAGCCGTTCGAGGGAATTTGTAGGGATTGCATTGAGAATATGGATATTTTGGAAGAGTTATTTGGTTCTGATCTTGACGATGACGATTGTGAGGAGTAGATATAGATATTTTCCTTGCTAATATCTTCTCTCTGGCCAATCACATCCACAAGATGCCCTTATATGCGTTTTTATGGTATTTAGTATGTTTGATTGAGATTTTAGGATTAGCCGAAAAGTCTATATAAGCTGAGTAAAGTGCTTCCTCCTTGAGAGGTCAAGCAAGTTGGCAGAAAACTTCAAGCCCAGTCCCAAATAGCTAGGAAGTTGAGAGTCAACTTCAGACCCAAGAAGAATTTATTTTACGCTAGTCACTAAGCATATGTGGTAGACTCTGCCCCTTCCATACTTGCTTGTAGCCCATTCAACTGTCTTCCCTATCCACTCCTTTTTGGTTCGTTCAACTATACCACGGTAGCACTTTTGCGCTGCAAACACCTCCTTCTTGGGGAAATTGGTTCTGAGGATCTCTTCCTCTGTGGATTTATCCCTAACAGAAGGAAAGGAATAACACGAACCGTAGCTATCAGTGTCCAACTGTACTCACTCTGGTCAGTACTTTCGTTACAAAGAAAACAAAGGTAAGGGATGCTCACATGCTCACATGCAATGGGGCACAAAAAGGACCCGTCAAAAAGCAAGACAACTACAGGCCCCCCACCATACTCCAGCGATCGGACCCGCCCACCGATGTCAACGTCAGTGGATGCCGCATCGCGAAAAGCAACGGCACCCTGCGTCGCACACCCCGCAGGACCGACCCCCTCCACCCGAATTGCCTCATGCACGAATCGACCCAATTCGACTATGGCATGTTTCGGGCTCGGCTTTGGTTGACGAGCGATGGACTGACTGGGTAGGGAGGGGGGCATTGGGGAACCTTGAGGTGTTTATACTGTAGAATGCGCGTTGCGGTGGGAATGCAACGCGGAGAGTGCATTGCGTTGCAATTTCAGGAACGCGTCAGGTTTGTATCGCGTTGCAATTTGAGTGATATGTGATGTTTGGTCCGACAGTCCGCTGAACATAGTGGCTGTCGCCGCAAGAGACAGTATCCAACAGGAGGCTGACACTGTTCGGGTAACGCTACGAGTTGAGGTTACAATGCTCTGCCGTACTTTCGCAGGTGGAGAAGAAAAGCAAACTTGCTAGACTGTACAGTCAGTACTGTACAAGCTGGCCTCTCGCCAAGTGCGAATTGTGCGAAGGATGGGAGTCAGATGAACGTGCAAGCAAGCCATATTGCTGGATCTACAGTACAAATACCGCAACTGCGCATTTCGCCAGCGAAAAAGTAGCTGGTAGGCCGTCAGCGAGCAGCAAGTCTCACCGGAGTGCTGCCTGTCTTGATCTGTCTTGATTACTTCATTCCGTTCAAGACTCCTCCTTGAATCCGTCGACTTCAACGACATTGTCCCGTGCAGGAGCATTAGGCCCAATGCGGCATGCGGATAGCTGATCTCCAGCCGCGCTCTCAAGGGTGATCTGGGCGCGTCGCTGAGTTCTCAGTTTGCTAACGTACACTGATTGCGCCTAATCCTTAGGGAGCATCTGGCCCACTTCTGGTAACGCACTGCTAGAACAATGATTCAGCGTATCTGCGACGGGTTTGATACTCTTCCTTGTGTGATTGTTGTCCAGCACGGGGAACCACTCAGTGGTCTGATGATAGGGGTAAATCGGCGGGGGAGAGATCCTCAGAACAATTACCCTGAGAAGGAGGTGTTGCGAGCGACAAAAGTGCTACCGTGGTATTGTTGAACGAACAAAAGGGAGTGTATATAGAAGAGAGTTGAGAAGCTACAAGCAAGTATAAAAGGGGCAGGGTCTACCACTGACGCTCTGCGACCAGCGTAAGAAAAAGTTTTCTTGGGTCTGAAGTTGACTCTCAACTTCCTACTACTCGGGACTTGGCTTGAAGTTGTCTGCCAACTTGCTTCACCTCCACTAAAGGAAGCAGTTTACTCGGCTTATATAGACTTTTGGCTACCCCAAAAGTCTCCAACAAACATACTAATAACCATAAAATGTATTCACGGTAATCGTGTGAACCAGAGAGACTATTAGAAGATATTTCCTCAAGGTAAATATCTAGGTGCCATACCCATGCCAGCCACCCATCGGCCAGGGGTGGGAATTGATGTGGCCATTATATAGACCTTTCAGAGCTACTTGTAGTATCACCCACAACCTGGAACTGTACTGACATCTACTATGACAGCGTGTCCTAAAATGAAAAAATCAGCCGACGAATTTGCCACACTCACCCAAATTAAAAATATCTTGCAAATTCAAAAACTGTAAAAATATCTTCCCAATTCCGATACTGTATACAATCATGGTCCTCATCTAGATTTTTTTCGTGCGCGAATTTGCGCACATCACGCCCTCTCGCTCAAGACGAACGTCCCGACTCGTCACTGCTCTTCTTCTGCTTCCGTTAGTGTTCGCTGTCTTATTGATAAAATGTATGGTCTCTCAAACGGGTACGGATGCAACTGATTACCAATATGATGCTCTAAAAAGTAGGTTCGCATTACTGGTACCTCACTTTGTAGCATAGCCTCATATATTGGTTTGATCACATCGAGGTGGGGTTGAATACATTCTTCTTCCGTGACTCTTCCGAATCTTCCAAGAGTGAAAAAATATATGTGATATGCAAACTCTTCTGGAAGATGCCGGAGGAATGGATGTCGATAAGAAAAGAAGACGCGCATCATCAAGAACGAATCTTCGTAAGATAAGTGCGGTCCATGTAGCGCCCTAAAACATAAACAGATGCTTATCATGAAATAAGAAATGACCTGCGCATCGTTCGCATCCTCGGAGATATTGCGCAGCCAAAAAGATAATCTTCTTCTTCCGACTGTATGCTGTGCATGGTTGTGAAGGAGAGCTAGAGATGAAGTTGTGGTGGACGGTCCCGATGAATGGCCGCGACCAGCTCCTGACGTACTGGGACCTGCACGAGGTCCTCTCGGGGGACGACCGGAACCTCTTCTGGGCGGGTTGTTGTCTCCTGAAGGTCCTCCTCTGGTCATCATCACTGCTTCAGGAGGATCCTCGCCGCCTCCAACGTTCCCAATTTGTGGCGGAGAAACGTAAGGTTCCCATAGAGGATACGGGACCAGCCTGTATTCCATATCCGGGGGTAAGGCGTAACCTCTCAGTCGCACGTCTTGGTTGTTCTTGAGAAATACGTAAATTGGACGGATAATATTCAGATACGTTTGCGACAAGTCTCCAGCAGCTACCATTCCATATCTTCCTATAGAGTAATGATATATTACCTCCACAAACTCTGGACCTGCTTCCGTGAACCTTCCGTTTTGGAATGAAAATAGAACTCTTATTAATAGTCGGAAATCTTCTTCAGGTAGCAATGGTCCGTTCAACGTACGAAAACATAGGCATATATTAATGTAGAAATGGATGATTACGTGGAGTTCGTAGTAGTCCCGCGTAACCGAGATGATCCATTCCCAGGCCCTTTTTCCTCCCATAGGAATCATTCTATAGTTAAAGATGAGTATGCCCCGTGGTTGCGCATAGTCCTGTGTGAGAAGGAATTCTTCAGGCCTCTGATGGTAAGGGACCAGACGACGTGCATGGATGGCCCTCCTTGATCTCTTCCCTGAGCTTGAACAGAGCTGATAGTGCGGGTGTCTTTCCTCCGTGACGATGCAAGGGTTCGAGTACTTGGTTTGGAAGGCCGGCCACTTCACAGCCTGCTGCATTGCTTTTCCATGTACTACAAGTACTTTAGAGCCAACTGAAAAGGTTCTGACTGCAGGTTCTGCATCCTTATTTCTTGTCTGTGTTAGCGCGCGGTGTGATCTCCAGCCTTCGGTGGCCAGTAGTTCAACTTCCCTACTCTCTTCATCGATAATATTTGTTTCCATGTCTCTCTGTAACATTCTAGGAGCCCTTCCGTACATTAGCTCGAATGGTGAGCGTCCATTTCTTCCTCTTCTTCGACGGTAGCCGTATAACACTTTTGGTAAGGCATCTTCCCACTGGATTTCATTCTCCAACATAGTTTTCGATATTGCTCGTTTGATGGTTCCAACCATCCTCTCCGCTTTCCCGTTGGACATAGGAGCGTATGCGAGAACGGTCTTCAGCTGAATCCTTTCTCTTCCAAAAAACGAAGCAGTGAAGTTGCAGTAAAACAAAGGGCGTTATCCGAGATGATCCTTTTTGGAAGACCAAACGGTTCAATTATTTCTTTTTCGATGAATCTCAGTACCACCTCAGCATTTGCCTCCTCGACTGCAACTGCTATTGGCCATCCAGTAAGATGTTCCACCCCTATAAGGAGATATTTGTTTCCGGAAGAAGTTTCCTTGAACGGGCCCGCGAAGTCAATTGAGAAGGTTTCAAAGAGACCGGAAACTGGAAAACTTAGAGTTGTCTTATACTTCCGTATTGGAGTGAATTTTTGGCAGTTGTCGCAGCTTTTCACGAAGTTATAGACGTCCTTATGGATACCGGGCCACCAGAATCTCTCAGTTACGAATTTTTTGGTTGTTTCGAGATCCAAAGCTCATGGAAAGTCCTCAAGATCTTCATTCTTTCTTTCAAAGGGGCCACTAGTCGGGGACCGGCTTTAGTGTGCCGGAAAGTTTCCCATTCCACAATGTAAAAGCCTTTTGATTCCTGCGTACCCAATTTCGGTGTTCAAGATCAACCTTTCTCATAGTCCATCGAAATTATAGCTTCGTACTCGTTATCGTTCGGCAACTGCAACTCGGCGACTCCGACGATGTCCTCCGAAGCTTTTCATTTGGAATCAGTGCGTCAATAGGTAATCGGCAGGCTGATTATTGCGTCCGGGTCTATACACAATTTCAAACCGATATTCTGCGAAAATGTCGAGCCATCGGGCCAAGCGGTGATGTACATCCTTCTTTTGGAATGCTGTTTTAAGTGCCTGGTGATCAGTTATCAAGACAAATTTCTCGAGTGATAAAAGGTATACGCGAAACTTTTTCAGCGCGAAGACGACAGCTAGTTCTTTCTCGCAGACTGAGTATCTCTTTCCGCGTCATTCAGAGTTCGGCTTGCGAATTGAACAGGGTGTAGTCTTCCGTTTTCATCTTTTGGGACAAAACGGCACCCAAAGACCGTTCTGAGGCATCTGTCTCCACAACGAAAAAAAACTGGGGGGACACATAGCTTATCTTTAAGCTCCTGAAATGCAGTTTCCATTTCCTTGTTCCAGTAAAATTTTCCGTTCTTCGTAGTGCTGGCATGTAACGGTGCTGCAGTCTTGGCGAAATCTTTGATAAATCTTCTGTAATATGAGGCCAGTCCTAAGAAGCTTCGGACCTCCGTCTTTGAAGCGGGCCTTGGTGCCAACTTTATTTTTTCGTTTTCTGGATCACTCTAATTCCCTCTTGGTCGACGATATGACCGAGTAATTGGATAGAAGTTTTCGCAAAGAAGCATTTGCTCAACTTAATTTTCAAGCTATACTCCGATATCCTCTCCACAACTGTCTTGACGTGCGAGATGTGCTGATCCAATGTTTCTGAGAATATGACGACATCATCGATATAGACTCTTGCGAATGGAAGTCCTTTCAAAACCTCGTTCATCATTCTTTGGAATGTAGCTGGTGCATTCATGAGACCAAAAGGCATCACTTCGAACCTGAACGTACCGGCTTTGCTGGTAAAGGTTGTTTTTTCCTTACATTTTTCATCCAATGGAATCTGCCAATAGCCAGTGTAAAGGTCAATTGAGGTGAAATATCTCCCGTCCTTCAGGTCCTCGAGGATCTCCTCCAAATCGGAAATCGATCGGGTATCATTCTCTGGTTCAGTTGTCGGTAATCGACGCAAAAACGCAGCTTTCCATCCTTCTTTGGTGCGACCACAACTGGAAACGACCATGGGATGAAACTGGTCGAATAATATCATTTTTCAGCATACTTGTAACATTTTCTGAGATAAATTGGTCATATTTTGGCGGTTGACGTCTAGGCTTGTGGTAAATCGGTTGAGTGTCGGTAAGTTCGAACGAGTGAGTAACCGGTACACTTGCTTGTCTTAAATCTGAAACGCTCCATGCAATTACTTCGGAAGATGTTAACATGTCGGATATTTTCAGTGAGGCGGGGGCGGGAAGGTGCTGCACTTTTCCTTGGATTTCTGCCATTTGGCGCCCTTTTTCTTCTTGATCCTCAACCTCAATATTTTGAAGGACCTCTTCCGTCGTGCTCACATCTTCATATATGGAATTCGACGTATTCTTATTTTCTTTGCAAAGGTAATCTTCTTTCATGCTCCGAATTCTGTCCTTTGATTCGATATCATCGCAAAAAGAAACACATTCGGGTTTCAAACTTATCCTAGAATCCCAGTCGTCATCTGTTTCAAACCCGGAATCATAATCGTCCATGCCATGTTCATTAACCCCCGAGGGTACCCTTTTCCACTTCCGAAAGTGTTAGTTGGTTCCGAATCTTCGCTGTCATAGCTAGAAGTGAAATCTTCACTGTCCGTTTCTTTTAAATCTTCAGGATGCGTGCTTTTGTCGAAATCCAGGGGCATCTTCACGGTTCTGCCGTCAATATTAACTGAAACCATTTGGTTGCCCAAGTCAATGCATGTCCTAGTCTTTCCATTGTGGGGCAGCCAATGATTGCATCGAAAGGGAGATCCGGCATGACAAGAAAGTCTACATCAACTTTAGAGTCCCCAAAGAACACGGAAACCTTGTCAACAGTGCCCATGCATTTTGAGACGGTTCCATCCGCTACAGTTATTTTTCGAGTCGTTGGAGTAATTTCGAGACCTACTGTCACCAAAGTTTCTGAAATGAGGTTTGGAACAGCACCCGAATCGAAGAGAGCTTGGGTTTTCATACCAATACTTTGACTGGTACCAGCTTAAGACGTCTTGGTGCTGTCGAGGCCGATTGAAGAACAGTTTCTTACCCTTAGCGGACTTATTAGACCTGATAATTTTTTTGAGTTCTTTTCTCGCATCCTCTGCGTCGCCCCTCAAAAGTTGACCAAACGTTATCCCAGTTGGGCCGATGCAAGCTCAGCCACCAAATTGTACCTCTTCACATACTCTAGTACGTCCTTAGAGATACTCTTAACTTTCTTACTCTTTTTCGTCTTCTTGGCCGGAGTGACTCCCACTCCTGGAACAACTTGATCAGACCTCTTGGTTCGAGGAGGTACAGGTGCTGGATATGCTCCAGCATTCCATACTCTAGCCTAGGTTTCTTCGATAAAATGTTCCCTTCCCCATCCCTTTTTGTCACATTGACTTGACTAATCTCTTCAGCGATGGATACGTTACCGGCATCCGTCAACCTTTGATCCCTTCTATTTGTAAGATTTTCACCTCTGTCCTGACTCACTCCTTGCTTCCGATAAATTTGCTCTTCTGTTGTCTTTAGACCAGCAGTTACTTTCATGATGCCCATATCGACCGCACTTTGCACACGAGTGTTTCTATGTGGATTATCAGGACACCTGTTTGCAAAGTGTCCAGGCTTGTGACAGTAAGAACAGACTTCTGCGGCCTTAGGGCCCCAGACTGGTTCTTCTTAATGGTAAGAGTAAGGCTTTCCAACTGCGAGGTTATCATGTCAAGTCGATTATCGAATCGGGTTTCCAACCTTTCTTCCAAGTTTTTGACATCGCTCCCTGACAGATTCTAATGCCGCTGCACTAGTAGCCGGCCTTTGATAATTCTTTTCAGGATGTACGATAGACATCGATGTGCGGGTTTCCCTCAGTACCTCACTCAGTGACTGAACGTTCCGAATTTTTGACAAATTCTACTATGGTACCCTTCAGTTCATCAAAAGTGTGAGGGCCCTTGATGAGGAGGAAATCGGAGAGCCGCTTATCCCCCATAGCCGCCTTACGCAGCATTCCGTACTTGCTTGGGCGTTGAACCCAGCCTTTTCATAAAGATCACACAAGTACACCAATGAGCTTAACAAATCGTCGAAGTTGAGCCGGGCCTCTATGGCGGTACGAATCATCTCATCTGGTTCTACCTCCTTAGCATACTCTTTCACAAGCCACTCACATACCTCACCGAAGTTACGCCCATTCCCGTTAAGAGACCACCCGTCGATAAACTTGGACTTATATTTGTGCTTTGCGTCACCATGAAGATAGGCGAAGATACTTGCGCCTTCTCTTCATCGCCCTTCTCTCGCATCACAACGTTGACATATGTGTAAAGAAACTCCTCAACGTCTTCAGTCTTGCCCCCTGTGAAGTTATACGAGCAGCATTGAGATCCATGATTACGAAAAGAAATCCCCCGAAGTGTTCCTTACTACTGCTCAACTCGAATACCTCGGGTGCAACCCCCTCCACAAGAGTACCAAATGATAGGGGTAAATCGGGGGGGAGGAGATCCTCAGAACCAATTACCCTGAGAAGGAGGTGTTGCGAGCGACAAAAGTGCTACCGTGGTATTGTTGAACGAACAAAAGGGAGTGTATATAGAAGAGAGTTGAGAAAGCTACAAGCAAGTATAAAAGGGGCAGGGTCTACCACTGACGCTCTGCGACCAGCGTAAGAAAAAGTTTCTTGGGTCTGAAGTTGACTCTCAACTTCCTACTACTCGGACTTGGCTGAAGTTGTCTGGATATTTCCTCAAGGTAAATATCTAGGTGCCATACCCATGCCAGCCACCCATCGGCCAGGGGTGGGAATTGATGTGGCCATTATATAGACCTTTCAGAGCTACTTGTAGTATCACCCACAACCTGGAACTGTACTGACATCTACTATGACAGCGTGTCCTAAAATGAAAAAATCAACCGACGAATTTGCCACACTCACCCAAATTAAAAATATCTTGCAAATTCAAAAACTGTAAAAATATCTTCCCAATTCCGATACTGTATACAATCATGGTCCTCATCTAGATTTTTTCGTGCGAATTTGCGCACATCACGCCCTCTCGCTCAAGACGAACGTCCCGACTCGTCACTGCTCTTCTTCTGCTTCCGTATTGTTCGCTGTCTTATTGATAAAATGTTATGGTCTCTCAACGGGTACGGATGCAACTGATTACCAATATGATGCTCTAAAAAGTAGGTTCGCATTACTGGTACCTCACTTTGTAGCATAGCCTCATATATTGTTTGATCACATCGAGGTGGGGTTGAATACATTCTTCTTCCGTGACTCTTCCGAATCTTCAAGAGTGAAAAAATATATGTGATATGCAAACTCTTCTGGAAGATGCCGGAGGAATGGATGTCGATAAGAAAAGAAGACGCGCATCATCAAGAACGAATCTTCGTAAGATAAGTGCGGTCCATGTAGCGCCCTAAAACATAAACAGATGCTTATCATGAAATAAGAAATGACCTGCGCATCGTTCGCATCCTCGGAGATATTGCGCAGCCAAAAAGATAATCTTCTTCTTCCGACTGTATGCTGTGCATGGTTGTGAAGGAGAGCTAGAGATGAAGTTGTGGTGGACGGTCCCGATGAATGGCCGCGACCAGCTCCTGACGTACTGGGACCTGCACGAGGTCCTCTGGGGGACGACCGGAACCTCTTCTGGGCGGGTTGTTGTCTCCTGAAGGTCCTCCTCTGGTCATCATCACTGCTTCAGGAGGATCCTCGCCGCCTCCAACGTTCCCAATTTGTGGCGGAGAAACGTAAGGTTCCCATAGAGGATACGGGACCAGCCTGTATTCCATATCCGGGGTAAGGCGTAACCTCTCAGTCGCACGTCTTGGTTGTTCTTGAGAAATACGTAAATTGGACGGATAATATTCAGATACGTTTGCGACAAGTCTCCAGCAGCTACCATTCCATATCTTCCTATAGAGTAATGATATATTACCTCCACAAACTCTGGACCTGCTTCCGTGAACCTTCCGTTTTGGAATGAAAATAGAACTCTTATTAATAGTCGGAAATCTTCTTCAGGTAGCAATGGTCCGTTCAACGTACGAAAACATAGGCATATATTAATGTAGAAATGGATGATTACGTGGAGTTCGTAGTAGTCCCGCGTAACCGAGATGATCCATTCCCAGGCCCTTTTTCCTCCCATAGGAATCATTCTATAGTTAAAGATGAGTATGCCCCGTGGTTGCGCATAGTCCTGTGTGAGAAGGAATTCTTCAGGCCTCTGATGGTAAGGGACCAGACGACGTGCATGGATGGCCCTCCTTGATCTCTTCCCTGAGCTTGAACAGAGCTGATAGTGCGGGTGTCTTTCCTCCGTGACGATGCAAGGGTTCGAGTACTTGGTTTGGAAGGCCGGCCACTTCACAGCCTGCTGCATTGCTTTTCCATGTACTACAAGTACTTTAGAGCCAACTGAAAAGGTTCTGACTGCAGGTTCTGCATCCTTATTTCTTGTCTGTGTTAGCGCGCGGTGTGATCTCCAGCCTTCGGTGGCCAGTAGTTCAACTTCCCTACTCTCTTCATCGATAATATTTGTTTCCATGTCTCTCTGTAACATTCTAGGAGCCCTTCCGTACATTAGCTCGAATGGTGAGCGTCCATTTCTTCCTCTTCTTCGACGGTAGCCGTATAACACTTTTGGTAAGGCATCTTCCCACTGGATTTCATTCTCCAACATAGTTTTCGATATTGCTCGTTTGATGGTTCCAACCATCCTCTCCGCTTTCCCGTTGGACATAGGAGCGTATGCGAGAACGGTCTTCAGCTGAATCCTTTCTCTTCCAAAAAACGAAGCAGTGAAGTTGCAGTAAAACAAAGGGCGTTATCCGAGATGATCCTTTTTGGAAGACCAAACGGTTCAATTATTTCTTTTTCGATGAATCTCAGTACCACCTCAGCATTTGCCTCCTCGACTGCAACTGCTATTGGCCATCCAGTAAGATGTTCCACCCCTATAAGGAGATATTTGTTTCCGGAAGAAGTTTCCTTGAACGGGCCCGCGAAGTCAATTGAGAAGGTTTCAAAGAGACCGGAAACTGGAAAACTTAGAGTTGTCTTATACTTCCGTATTGGAGTGAATTTTTGGCAGTTGTCGCAGCTTTTCACGAAGTTATAGACGTCCTTATGGATACCGGGCCACCAGAATCTCTCAGTTACGAATTTTTTGGTTGTTTCGAGATCCCAATGCCCTAGCTCATCATGGAAAGTCCTCAAGATCTTCATTCTTTCTTTCAAAGGGGCCACTAGTCGGGGACCGGCTTTAGTGTGCCGGAAAGTTTCCCATTCCACAATGTAAAAGCCTTTTGATTCCTGCGTACCCAATTTCGGTGTTCAAGATCAACCTTTCTCATTTCTAGTCCATCGAGGAATTTGATCAGTCCGTGAATATTAGCTTCGTACTCGTTATCGTTCGGCAACTGCAACTCGGCGACTCCGACGATGTCCTCCGAAGCTTTTTCATTTGGAATCAGTGCGTCCCTCAAGCGGGATAGGTAATCGGCAGGCTGATTATTGCGTCCGGGTCTATACACAATTTCAAACCGATATTCTGCGAAAATGTCGAGCCATCGGGCCAAGCGGTGATGTACATCCTTCTTTTGGAATGCTGTTTTAAGTGCCTGGTGATCAGTTATCAAGACAAATTTCTCGAGTGATAAAAGGTATACGCGAAACTTTTTCAGCGCGAAGACGACAGCTAGCGCTTCTTTCTCGCAGACTGAGTATCTCTTTTCCGCGTCATTCAGAGTTCGGCTTGCGAATTGAACAGGGTGTAGTCTTCCGTTTTCATCTTTTTGGGACAAAACGGCACCCAAAGACCGTTCTGAGGCATCTGTCTCCACAACGAATGGTCTCTTGAAATCTGGGTACATGAGAACTGGGGGGACACATAGCTTATCTTTAAGCTCCTGAAATGCAGTTTCCATTTCCTTGTTCCAGTAAAATTTTCCGTTCTTCGTAGTGCTGGCATGTAACGGTGCTGCAGTCTTGGCGAAATCTTTGATAAATCTTCTGTAATATGAGGCCAGTCCTAAGAAGCTTCGGACCTCCGTCTTTGAAGCGGGCCTTGGTGCCAACTTTATTTTTTTCGTTTTCTCTGGATCCACTCTAATTCCCTCTTGGTCGACGATATGACCGAGTAATTGGATAGAAGTTTTCGCAAAGAAGCATTTGCTCAACTTAATTTTCAAGCTATACTCCGATATCCTCTCCACAACTGTCTTGACGTGCGAGATGTGCTGATCCAATGTTTCTGAGAATATGACGACATCATCGATATAGACTCTTGCGAATGGAAGTCCTTTCAAAACCTCGTTCATCATTCTTTGGAATGTAGCTGGTGCATTCATGAGACCAAAAGGCATCACTTCGAACCTGAACGTACCGGCTTTGCTGGTAAAGGTTGTTTTTTCCTTACATTTTTCATCCAATGGAATCTGCCAATAGCCAGTGTAAAGGTCAATTGAGGTGAAATATCTCCCGTCCTTCAGGTCCTCGAGGATCTCCTCCATGTTCGGAATCGGAAATCGATCGGGTATCATTCTCTGGTTCAGTTGTCGGTAATCGACGCAAAAACGCAGCTTTCCATCCTTCTTTGGTGCGACCACAACTGGAAACGACCATGGGGATGAAACTGGTCGAATAATATCATTTTTCAGCATACTTGTAACATTTTCTGAGATAAATTGGTCATATTTTGGCGGTTGACGTCTAGGCTTGTGGTAAATCGGTTGAGTGTCGGTAAGTTCGAACGAGTGAGTAACCGGTACACTTGCTTGTCTTAAATCTGAAACGCTCCATGCAATTACTTCGGAAGATGTTAACATGTCGGATATTTTCAGTGAGGCGGGGCGGGAAGGTGCTGCACTTTTCCTTGGATTTCTGCCATTTGGCGCCCTTTTTCTTCTTGATCCTCAACCTCAATATTTTGAAGGACCTCTTCCGTCGTGCTCACATCTTCATATATGGAATTCGACGTATTCTTATTTTCTTTGCAAAGGTAATCTTCTTTCATGCTCCGAATTCTGTCCTTTGATTCGATATCATCGCAAAAAGAAACACATTCGGGTTTCAAACTTATCCTAGAATCCAGTCGTCATCTGTTTCAAACCCGGAATCATAATCGTCCCATGCCATGTTCATTACCCCCGAGGGTACCCTTTTCCACTTCCGAAAGTGTTAGTTGGTTCCGAATCTTCGCTGTCATAGCTAGAAGTGAAATCTTCACTGTCCGTTTCTTTTAAATCTTCAGGATGCGTGCTTTTGTCGAAATCCAGGGGCATCTTCACGGTTCTGCCGTCAATATTAACTGAAACCATTTGGTTGCCCAAGTCAATGCATGTCCTAGTCTTTCCATTGTGGGCAGCCAATGATTGCATCGAAAGGGAGATCCGGCATGACAAGAAAGTCTACATCAACTTTAGAGTCCCCAAAGAACACGGAAACCTTGTCAACAGTGCCCATGCATTTTGAGACGGTTCCATCCGCTACAGTTATTTTTCGAGTCGTTGGAGTAATTTCGAGACCTAGATCTGTCACCAAAGTTTCTGAAATGAGGTTTGGAACAGCACCCGAATCGAAGAGAGCTTGGGTTTTCATACCCAATACTTTGACTGGTACCAGCTTAAGACGTCTTGGTGCTGTCGAGGCCGATTGAAGAAACAGTTTCTTACCCTTAGCGGACTTATTAGACCTGATAATTTTTTTGAGTTCTTTTCTCGCATCCTCTGCGTCGCCCCTCAAAAGTTGACCAAACGTTATCCCAGTTGGGGCCGATGCAAGCTCAGCCACCAAATTGTACCTCTTCACATACTCTAGTACGTCCTTAGAGATACTCTTAACTTTCTTACTCTTTTTCGTCTTCTTGGCCGGAGTGACTCCCACTCCTGGAACAACTTGATCAGACCTCTTGGTTCGAGGAGGTACAGGTGCTGGGATATGCTCCAGCATTCCATACTCTAGCCTAGGTTTCTTCGATAAAATGTTCCCTTCCCCATCCCTTTTTGTCACATTGACTTGACTAATCTCTTCAGCGATGGATACGTTACCGGCATCCGTCAACCTTTGATCCCTTCTATTTTGTAAGATTTTCACCTCTGGTCCTGACTCACTCCTTGCTTCCGATAAATTTGCTCTTCTGTTGTCTTTAGACCAGCAGTTACTTTCATGATGCCCATATCGACCGCACTTTGCACAACGAGTGTTTCTATGTGGATTATCAGGACACCTGTTTGCAAAGTGTCCAGGCTTGTGACAGTAAGAACAGACTTCTGCGGCCTTAGGGGCCCCAGACTGGTTCTTCTTAATGGTAAGAGTAAGGCTTTCCAACTGCGAGGTTATCATGTCAAGTCGATTATCGAATCGGGTTTCCAACCTTTCTTCCAAGTTTTTGACATCGCTCCTGACAGATTCTAATGCCGCTGCACTAGTAGCCGGCCTTTGATAATTCTTTTCAGGATGTACGATAGACATCGATGTGCGGGTTTCCCTCGGTACCTCACTCAGTGACTGAAACGTCTCCGAATTTTTGACAAATTCTACTATGGTACCCTTCAGTTCATCAAAAGTGTGAGGGCCCTTGATGAGGAGGAAATCGGAGAGCCGCTTATCCCCCATAGCCGCCTTACGCAGCATTCCGTACTTGGCTTGGGCGTTGAACCCAGCCTTTTCATAAAGATCACACAAGTACACCAATGAGCTTAACAAATCGTCGAAGTTCAGCCGGGCCTCTATGGCGGTACGAATCATCTCATCTGGTTCTACCTCCTTAGCATACTCTTTCACAAGCCACTCACATACCTCACCGAAGTTACGCCCATTCCCGTTAAGAGACCACCCGTCGATAAACTTGGACTTATATTTGTGCTTTGCGTCACCATGAAGATAGGCGAAGATACTTGCGCCTTCTCTTCATCGCCCTTCTCTCGCATCACAACGTTGACATATGTGTAAAGAAACTCCTCAACGTCTTCAGTCTTGCCCCTGTGAACGTTATACGAGCAGCATTGAGATCCATGATTACCGAAAAGAAATCCCCCGAAGTGTTCCTTACTACTGCTCAACTCGAATACCTCGGGTGCAACCCCCTCCACAAGAGTACCAAATGATAGGGGTAAATCGGCGGGGAGGAGATCCTCAGAACCAATTACCCTGAGAAGGAGGTGTTGCGAGCGACAAAAGTGCTACCGTGGTATTGTTGAACGAACAAAAGGGAGTGTATATAGAAGAGAGTTGAGAAAGCTACAAGCAAGTATAAAAGGGGCAGGGTCTACCACTGACGCTCTGCGACCAGCGTAAGAAAAAGTTTTCTTGGGTCTGAAGTTGACTCTCAACTTCCTACTACTCGGGACTTGGCTTGAAGTTGTCTGGATATTTCCTCAAGGTAAATATCTAGGTGCCATACCCATGCCAGCCACCCATCGGCCAGGGGTGGGAATTGATGTGGCCATTATATAGACCTTTCAGAGCTACTTGTAGTATCACCCACAACCTGGAACTGTACTGACATCTACTATGACAGCGTGTCCTAAAATGAAAAAATCAGCCGACGAATTTGCCACACTCACCCAAATTAAAAATATCTTGCAAATTCAAAAACTGTAAAAATATCTTCCCAATTCCGATACTGTATACAATCATGGTCCTCATCTAGATTTTTTTCGTGCGCGAATTTGCGCACATCAGTTGTCCAGCACGGGGAACCACTCAGTGGTCTGTTATTTCAGATAGTCCTCCATACACTAAACCTGAAGGCACAAGACATGTTGTGGCATCCCAAAGGCCACAAGAAGGTCTAAGACGTATTCCTTCAGCTGTGGTATCATAAAAAGGGCTACAGAGTGGCCAGACATGACGCCCTTTTGAAAGCTCCCGCAATCTTATCCTCTCCCTAGGCAACGCGACTTGATCAACGCCTGGAAATTCCCAAGTGTAAGATATGGTGGACCACGGCTCCAAGCGAGACAGACAAGGGGTCGAATTTCTTTAACGGGCAGGCAGGCACTCGTGTGTGCGGAGGACGTAGATAGATTGCAAGCTACTGAGGGAGAAGAATTAATCCAACTCAATCTGCGGTAATCGCCGCCAGCTTCGACCAGAAGCAGAATGAAGCGTTCCACCACTTGCAATTGCCCTGCTCGGATCGGGCCTGGCTCCAGGCATCTCGCTCCTTTTCAATGGGCGGTCTCGGTCTCCTGCAAAAGTCGACCATTAAAGAGGCGGATTCTTTCCGTCTTATATCCGACCTGCTGGCCCTTTCTCACGACCGCTACTTAGAGGAGGTCACCCAGTCCGTAATCTCGCTCCTATTTTCTCGCCATCCGCAGCTGTCTCCGTCGCTAACGGCTACTGCTCTTTCGCTCGTAGCTCTTCGCTGGTCCCCGATGAAAGACTCCAATCTGCGATCACAACTGAACTCATGCTTTCGACGTCTGGCAGGTTGTTCTTGTCCGCAGCAGCACCCGACCGAGCGTGCTCCTCCCCTTGTGCACATCCCCCTCCTTCCGTTTTGTCTTCGCTTCCTCACCCCCACCGCGGTACGTACATGGCCTCCCGTGCATGGATCCGTCTCGGTATCACGCTATTCTCAGGATCCACTCGTTGTACGGTGTGCTCCCGGCGCTCTGTCGAATTCGCACCCTCTTGGATCCAAACGGACAACATGTGTTGACCTGCAAGTACGAAGACGCATCACTCGCCAGGATCACGTCCTTCGCAACATTCTCGCCTGCTTCTGCAAGGAAGTTAGCGTCGCTGCACTCGTCGAACATTCGCTTCCCGTCCAAGATCCCAATTCTTTTATTCATTGGGAGTCCCTTCCATTACGAATGGACTGAGTGCCTATTGTCTTCACTCCAGTGATATTGCCGTCGACATTACTATTGCCCATTCTTCTGCTCGCCGCCACATCTCGCCATGTACAGTTACCGCAGGCGCTACCGCGGCACTCGCAGAGCGCGAGAAACATCGTCATTGCGCCGATAACTGCCAACAATATGATACCCTCCTTTCCCCCGTCGGAGTTAATCTTTGTGGCTCCTTTGGTGATGAGGGCTAGAGTTTTATCCGACGCCTCGCTTCCTTCGCTGCTTCCCGTCATGGTTCCTCGCCCAGCAAGAATTTCGCGACTTCGTTACTCGTTTTGCGTTTAGCCTCCAAGTGATGCAGGCGCGACAGGTTGCCACCCGCCGCCTGCCTGCGTAGTTGATCTCTGAATACTCTCCGCACACTATTGTGCCCTAGAAATCGTAAAGATTTTCCGTTTCGTTCTGTAAAGAATTCAGAACATTTCGAAATGCGGCAGAAGTAGATCCCCTCTTGACTGAAATCGCGTAAGCCAACAAGAAATGCTCCCGGAATTTTCACCTGGATCGGAAGGTAGAGGCCTATTACAGTTGCCCACGGCATTCGTTATCCCGCTTGCCCAGCTTTGCAGATGGCAAAGCTGTAGAAAATGCCCTTGATTGAGAGCTGTACGAAGCCACCCCTGCAAAATACTCAAAACCCATAGCTTAACAGTCTGAATCTGCTCCAGGGAAGCTTATGCACGCATTGCCACCGGGGGGGGAGCTTGTGGTGATTTATTGTTTGAACGGTGAGGCCAGCTGTTTCTCAAGAGATTTGGTCTAATGGGTTCAGGCTTTTTAAGGGGGGTTAATTTACTGTGGTAAATATGTGGGTTGGTATCCAGTAAATTTGTACCGGAGCGTAGAAATCGTATCATTGTCAAGCCAATTGCGAAACCGTACAATGCGTCAAGAGCTGTGGATGGCAGTCCAATCTACCAGAAGGTGGAAGGGAGGCCAGCCAGCAAACAAGCGGCTCTTGCGAGTTGTGCCGCCCTCCTGTACGCGGAAAGGGGCCGAATACTTCGACAGCTTAATCGAGAGGTGCTGCCGCACTTTAGCGGGTGGAATGCTAGACAACTGTATATTCAAGGAGCTGCAACTGCCCATTAAGGCACTACAGGAGAAGAAGCCGACCTTGGGAATCGGCCTCTCCTCCGCGCGAGATGTCGCCGCCGCTTCGTTTCTTGCGTCTAGCGCCGCGACGCAGCAGTTATGCGAGAAGTCTTTGCCGTCCTGTGTTCAAGACCTGACGCAGTACGAGGACGCTACAGCCGCTTTTACCACATGGAGCGCCTCTTGTCGACCCTCAGAACGAATTCCGTTTCGCAATTTCTGCTCATCCAACCCACCATCGCAGAAGAAGCTAACAGATGCAATTCATATGGCTGCGCAAGAGGCCTTGCCGCCCGGAAACATCCGCACCCGCGCCTTCCGCGCTAGCATGTCCCTCCTCGGTGCCAAAGGCTGGGTCTACTGTGCACCTTGCCCTGGATTGAGGACGCACATCAAGAGCAAAGACTTTTCCGTGTGGTTCCAGTACTTTTGCCAAACCCCTTTATTCGCCCCAGGTACCCCTTGCCCCAAAGCAGGATGCCATGAAATGCTGGATATCTACGGGGACCACTTGCTACATTGTCGCTTTGGCTGCGAGCGGAATACTCGCCATAACAACCAGGTGACTTTACTGGGGAACGACCTTGCAAGAGCCGCCCGTCGTCCATTCATCGAACCTCGTCTACACTACCAAACAGGACGAGGCCGGATATCAGGGCGATGGGAGCCGGCGGTGGCACGGATTATTTCGACGTAACCTTTGTCAACCCGCTCGCTCCCTCCCACGCAAGAGCCAGGGCTTTCAACCCACTCACAAGCCTCAACGCAGCTCACGCAGAGCAGCTGAAATACCAAGGGTTCCTTGCTGAGCTGCCTGGGAGAAACAGGCTGGTTCCTGTTCCCATCTCAACGCTTGGAGGATGGCATCCGGCGGCGTTCTCCGTCGTCAAGGAACTCGCGAGAACCGTTGCCACCCGCGCAATGGAACGGTTTTCGAAGGTTAGAGGCATTCTTTTACAGCGGCATTCTGCTTTGACAGTAACCTCCATTTTAAGGTAACAGGTCAGCAAGACGCCATGAACTACCTAGGGGACTAGCCGGAGGCCACCCAACAGGCATGCTTCATTGCACATAGCTGCCGCTGCGCCATACACCCATTGCCAACGCCGGTGTATCTCGACGCATAGACCGAGAGAAGTTCTACTTTGCGTGGAACTATATTATAGCTTACTGACCTTTCAGAATTTGAACTACATGGTCGTCCAGAGAAAAGTATAGACCTATTGAGGAAGGTAATTTTGGAGGATTTTGCATTTGAATGGGTGTGTAGGGCGGTGGAGTGCCTTCAAGAGGTGCACGATGATGAGGGGAAAAGTTTTGGGTGTTTTACTCTTGGAAGATATATCCGATCTATCCCATGGTTTTCAAGACAACCACAATCGACTCAAAAAGGATATACCGATACAGTAACGGGGAAGGAACTACGCTCCCTAAAACGCTACCTCCAGGCGAGCCATCAAGCAGGCCGCATTGGGCATGACGGCTGCTGCAGCGTGCGTTTGCATCAAAACCCCTCGAACCTTTCCGTACGTCTCCAATGCCCTCATGTCCACGTTCCTTGACACGTCATTTCGCACTGCACATGCATCCGGGTGCAACCCTCCAAGAGTGGAGCTACAGCTACCCTCCAAAAGCTACAGGTGAATCACTTTGCTTTGGTAATAACCTTTCTACTAGCTTTGGAGCTGGAAACAATCTCGGTCGGCAAAGACACCGCCACTACCATCAATTCCGCCGTAGAGCGCAGCATCAGGTTTGACTCCAGAGTGCCAGCTCTTGAGGAGTCTGACCATCACACGTGCTGTGTTAGCGTTGCAATGCTCCTAGAGGTTGTCTGTCAGAGGACAACTCGGCCCGAAATGGATTTCTTCTGCGTCATCGCCACATCGGACACTGCCTCAGTCGCAACGGCAATCGTTGTGACTGTGGCAATGTCACGGCAATCGTTGTGCAACCCGTCTCTAGAGCCTATCTGTACTCAGAATTACGCCCTTTCTGCATCTCGATAGGCATCAGCGCTGATTTTACACGCCAGTTAAACACAGTGGAAGGAAGACGTCATGTCTATGCGCGCGATAATACAGCCGGAAGAGCTAAAATAAAGGACTAGAGAGGTAAAGGGCGATGAATTTCATCAAGGACGGAAGACTCGCGGTGGTTTGTTGTCAGTCGAACGATGAACTAGATCGCTGGCGGCAGACGTGGATCCTTCTAGTCTGGTTTGAAGTGTAACTCGCATTGTGTGGACTTAACAACGTAGATTTCACATACAGCGAGAAGGGCAAGGAGAGGAAAATAAAAGTCATCTAAAAGCTGAATAGTCGTGTTCGAGAAGGATAGCATGTCGTCCGTAGTCCCGCCTTACTCTGTCTCCTTTAAAAACTCTCGACTACACAGAATTGCCCCCCCGCGTCCGGAAATAGCCGTCCTGCATCTCTAATCAGTAAAGCACCCCCAACTCCCCCCTACATCGTGCAGGGGGTGAAGAAAATTTATTTCATCCAGTGAACGGTATTCACATAACACAAACGTACAAAATCAGAGGTTGAGGTACGATACGCCCCAATTCGGAAGTCTACGGTACAAGTCAAAGTAGCCCTAGCCACACTGGGGCAAATGACAGAGCTTCATTATGGGTGAATTAGGTGGATAATAGCGCCCATAGTGAACTTGGAACCAACGATAGTAGTGCAGCATGAGCGAGTAAGGTGATCGTGTTTCTTGAGAAGTGGACACCAAGGTCAGAGGATAACGGGATGACTGTCTATCCCAGAAGGGGTAGCTCAGCCGAGTCGGTGAGGTGAGGGGCCTGCCGGAAATGGCGAGTTTTGTACTCATTTTGTCTTCATCAATGAGATTAGGAGCTGCCTTTGGGCCTCAGGCAGCTCGGTGCATGACGAAAAGTAGGATTACACACAATGACATCGTAGGTGGGCGGGGCGGAAGGAAGAGTGTCCTTTGCAGGTACCGAGGATTGTGTAAGTCGACAAGGGTCGAAGTGCCGAGAATTTTCGACGTCTTGTAATACACTAGTAATCTTTTCTTTGAGTTAAGCATGCCAAAGTAGAACTCAGCGAGGCCAGTAGCTCAATTGCGCTGGGTTCATCGAATGAGCCACGACGGTTCGTTCGATAGCTCTGTGCAATCTTCGGTAGGGGACATGTAAGGTTGGCGATTCCTTTTATACACGCATATCTTTCGGTGATGTCAGCATTTTCCTCAGCATCGCAGTTTTTCGTCGCGATACCAACCTTAAACATCCTGACCTTCGAACCACCGCAACAATCAGCCAGAGAAGAGCTGCTGCAATCGACAGAGGGAGAATTCTGGAGCCCCTAAAAATGTTAATGGCAGATTTAGCGTCGAAGACCGTTCCTGTACTTTCATGATCTGCCAAAATACTAGTATCGCTAGCAGTACTCTTATTGTTGTCGTGCTTTGGATGCTTTCCTTCCGCCCGTTGTGTATTCATGATATCCTTGGGGCCCTGGTGATGGGCGTGTCCATGAAGTCCAGAGTCATTGGCCACGTAAGTAGCTGATTTAATCTGCAGGTCCGGCTCGGATGCTGCAGAGGCATCTTCCTTAGGGGATGCATCAGACGCGGGATGTAAGTCAGTTGCTGTAGATTTCTGGGCTGGTTGACCGACTGGATGCGATGGCGTTTTGAGGTTGACAGTTGGAATGTAAGTGTGGCCCTGGGCGTAAGATTTCTTCTTAGATCCTTTCCTTGATACAGAGGCACCAGGGCGAGCAAGCACAAGATGACGAGCTTGCTCCTCAGAAAGTCCTCCAGCCTTCGGGTTTGGTGTGAGGCGAGGGTTCGGTACCGAGGCTGATGCGCCACTTAAAGCCTTTGCTTCGCGATGGTATACCGATGCCGCAATGTATGGGGCAAAGACATCTGAGAAATTTCGACCATGGCATATTGACACCATAGAGATGAAGGCGAACAAATGGAAAAAAGACATGACATCGATCGCAGAGCACCGAAACTATTCAGAGGGTTTGTGGTGGTGCCATTGAGTTGAAAGGATTTTAATGTCCAAAGAAAAGATGTAGGGCAGGTTCAAAATAATAATTGCTCTTGTTCCACAGATAAAAGGAAGAATGCTTTTGTATACCGATTTCTCATGTAGTAGGTACGATACTGCTCTACCTCAAGGCAGAATCAATAGTCGAAAGCTTCTGCCCCAATTCGTGGTATATTGTTACGAGGGTTTCGCGTCCGGGGACTGTTTCTTTTGTGCAATCTGCAGGTTTGGCCCTCGCTTAATTTACGATTTTTTGTTTGTGAATGAATCCACGTTCTGCATATAGAGTACCGAGCGAGTTTTCGTGATGCAGAGTAACGCTCAATTTTGTACTGTTCCATTTCAAGAATTCGTAGTCGCTACTGTGAATCATTTGTTCATGTTTACACATAGGATTTCTTGCCCACACCAACTAGATTGAACTCAAAGTTAGGAACTAACCGGATAGGACATGTCAGCAGTGTCGACGGAGCCCGAAACAGTGTAGCCATCGCAACAGACGACGAGATGATAGTACTGAGGAGTAGATGGACCTTGCGGCGACCCGTTCCGGTACAGGTGAAGAAGCGGCGGGCAATGTTCGGGATGAACCCAGTGAAAAAGGAAGATCTAGCATTGGAAGAGGCGCCGAAAGAATCCAATGCGATCGGCTGAAAGGAGAAGCTCGGAGTTGGTAGAGGGCAGTCGGGTAGGTTGAGGGCGCGGCTGGTCATTTTGCAGCCGAGGTCGCGAATCTGATCCCGGTGGGCGATCTCCGCAGCTCCTAAGACAACTTCGGTAGACTTGTTGCGGGAAATAGATTTGAAGGGGGCAACAATGGTTGTATCGCATGCTGGAGGGCGGGAGACGTTGTCAGTGGATGGGGCCTGCGGCTGTGGCAGGGAGCTCGATGCCAGGGACGAGAAGGGGGCCTCGAACTCGTACTCGCGCCCGGTAGCGCGGAGAACGTTGAAGTCAAGGGCTTTGCGGACAGAATCATGTCGGTGGAGTCGGCTGAAACTATACGGGTAGGGATCAACCGCATTTTCCCCGTATATATCCGTTTGCTGACGGCAATAATGACTAGTAAGTGGCAGGTAGTGCGGGTAAACCGGAATGCTTAGGTATCTTTGCAGCATTTCACTCCAGTAAGTTGCAATGATACTGGGATGGGCAGAAACGAAAGATGCAGACTGGCTTTGCCAAAGGCGAGACAGTGGATGCGGAGATGAACGTCTGAGTTGCTGTAGTGGGAAGAGGGGCGAAAAGGGCCACAGAATACTGCAGCCAAGATGTGAGAAAGGGGGTTTCATCCTTTCCCCGCTGGAGCAGGAGGGAAGTGGGAGGGAGCGCGCGGAACCGGAGCCCTGGCAACACATGTATGTCTTCATAATCGGAGATCCCAGGTGAATATATACATATATTCCACCTTTATAAAACATGAAGTAAAGATGGTTACACCGGTGAGGTTGATACTTGGAGTTCAGTGGCGTTGAATTGAATTACACGCTGAGATTCAAATTTGAAGCTCAGGATACTGGGACTTTTGAGAAGTGCGATGGCAAGCGCACGCAAGCACGCCTTGCGAAATTGAACAAGACTTTTTTGCTCAGCTTTTGTTCGACCTACCACGTAGCGCTTACTTGGTGCTACGAACGAGATCGATGCGATTCGCAAAACAATCCAGTTCGCTCTGCAAAGCGCGTTGGAACACTGGGATTACGGAACTTGGGAGAACCAAACGGGGACACAAGGGATTCATCGACAGCAACAGATATGCTGGCTGAAACCCAGTCAACCTGCATGGTGGTGTGCATGCACGTGAAATGTTGCGGCAGGTGCAGCACTCTACCAGCACGTGGAAGGGAGGCCAGCAAGCAACCTAGCCGCATTGGAGGTTACTGCCAATACGGAGTGTGGCAGTACGGAATTAGTGTCACCTCTGTTAAGGACATTGCGGACGCTTCGTTTTTTGAATCTAGTGCCGCTTCGCATCAGCTTTGTAGTAAGTTTTTGCCGGCCTCCGCTCAAGGTCTAACGTAATACGAGGGTGCTACCCCTGCCTTAACTCATGGAGCGTGTCTTGCCGACCCTCAGATCGACCTCCGTTTAGCAACTTCTGCTCCTCCAACCCTCCATCGCAAAAAAAGCTAGCAGGTGCAATTCACGCGGCTGTACAAGAGGCCCTGCCGCTCGGCAACACCCACACCCGCCCCTTTCGTGCCAGTACTGTATGTACCTACCCGCAGCCAAAGGATCGGTCTACCGCGCACCGTGCCCTGGTTTGAAGATACATATCAAGAGCAAGGATTTTAACGAGAAGTGAAACCAAAATCAATATTCTTTTGTTTCATTACTTCTGACCACCCCTTCATTCGCCCTCGACACTCCATGTTCAAAGGTAGGGAGTCTTGAAAATGCTGTATATCTACGGGGACCACCTGCTGGGTAGTGTTGCCCTGGGAAGGCGTAAAACTCATCCACGAACGCAGAAGCACTAAATCAAGCAAAGCAAGAACGGACAAGATCAAACACAAGCTCAAGCACTGACTCTCGGACAAGGACTACCTCACGCTCCAAGAATTTCGCGAAGAAAAGCACTAGCTAGACGAGGAGGAACTTTTTCGAGTTCAAGGCCTGCTTCTTTCCTATGTTTTTTTTGGACCTACGCATGGACCCGACCGATCTCAAGAATTACACTCGAACCCCGCACCGAAAACCGTACGGTTACCCTCTTAGTTTTCCCTGAGAACGCAGCCTTAGACGGCTCTTCGTCGGGATTAAATAAAATGTTCATTCCACCTGCTGCACTGTCTTTACGGCTGTGCGCGCAGTTCTCGCCATAACAACCAGGCTATCCCCATGGGAAATGGCCTTGCAAAGGCCGCCGACGTCCATTCATCAAGTCTCGATTACACTACCAAAGCAGGACAAGACCGGCCATAAGAGCAATGGGAGCTGTCGGAGGAGCAGCGTATGAAGGGATGAATCAGCATCAGATGCCTTTCTTGAAGCGCATCGCGCATACTTCGACAGAGGGCATGGAATTTGTCACCATTTGACACTTCAGGAGCGTCAGCAAGCTGCGTGGCGGCGTTTCGAATCAAGGTGTACAGATAACGAACCGTGATTTGGTGAGTGATTCGCACTCTGGATAAGCCAATCGGAGTGCAGTGAAGAAGGGCCAGTTGTCCAAGGACATCCACGGGGCGTTCAACAGTGCCCATTTTGTTCGCTATCTTTCGACTCGCTGAGTACACCGTCCGCGACGACGTCCAAGGTATTCGACGAATACGCGGCAGCTATCGCGACCCAGTAGATGCTTGAAGCGTGGTGGGAAATCTTTACAAGTTCTAAGGCACGAAAGTGTACGGAGAGTATTCAGAGATCAACTACGCAGGCAAGCGGCGGATGGCAACCTGTCGCGCCTGCATCACTTGGAGGCTAAACGCTAAGCGGGTGACAAAGACGCGAAGTTCCCGCTGAGAGAAGGAACCACCACCGGAAGCAGCGAAGGAAGCGAGGCCTCGGAAGAAGCTCCGGCCCTCGTCGCCCAAGGCGCGATAGATATCATTCCGAAGGGGGAGAGGAGGATTTCGTTTTGGTCGCAGAAATCGCGTTAATGCCGATGTTTCTCGCTCCTTACGAGTGTTGCGGCAGCGCCTGCGGTAACTGTACTTGGCGAGATATGGCGGCGAGCAAAAAGATGAGCAACAGTATCATCGACGGCGATATCACTTAGGGGGAATTTTTGGGTTATTTTAATGCATGGAAGATGTGGTCGGTTATATCCACGAGGCTAATACGCTATGCGGGGACTCCCAATGCATGGAGGAATTGGGATCCTGGACGGGGAGCGAATGTTCGACGAGGATGGCGATGCCAAATGCCTTACAGAAGCGGGCGGGAACGTTGTGAACACCGTGATGTCGGCGGGTTACGCGTTTGCGAGCTTGCCGAAACCGCATTCGGAATCTACATCAACTTGCAGCAAACAGAAGCCTGGAGGTTTACCCCTCCCCTTCCACAGCTGTCCCATGAACCACTCTCCAAGCGCCGGCCACCCTGACATTAGATGCGCCGATTGGCTCTCCCGCAGACTGCGTCTCGCTGATCTCTGTCCGCCCCAAGTCTGCCCGGCAACTACGGGTTTTTCTGCAGTCGCTTCGTGATCCGCAAACGGCTTTCCACTTGCTTCGCTACTGTGCTAGTGCCAGCCGATTGACTTACATTCTTCGCACTGCACTGCCGAAACGTACCCTTTCTAGTGCGAAACAATTTGACCTAGAACTGCGAGGTGCAGTCGAGGACCTTCACCGGGACCTTCATGACGATGCTTGGTTGTGCGCTACACTCCCGTTGCAAATGGGGGGGCTCAGGCTGACCCTCACTGCCCCACTTTCCCCTACTGCATACTGCAGCTCGCTCCTCGGCATTTACGCTATGTCACCCTGGGACGCTATGCCGAGATGGAATTGCCGAGAAACACTCGATTTAAACGGCGATCATCTCATGTACTGCTTGCATGGAGCCCACAGGATCAACCGACATTATCGCTAAGTCACTCTTCTCGCAAAAGACCTTGCAAGAGCTGCTCGTCATCCTGTCGTAGAGCCACGCCATGGTCCCCACCGCATAGGACCGGACATCAAAGCTGTGGGAAGCAGCGGAGGGACCGACTTTTTTGATGTTACCTTCGTGAATCCCCTCGCTCCCTCCGACAGGAGAGTGAGGGCCTTCAACCCGATGTCCTCTCTGAAAGCGGGGCGAAATGCAAAGCAGAGTAGATATTAATCTTTTACGGCGACCTCCACCAGAGGCAGGCTCGTGCATGTGCCAATCTCCACTCTTGGAGGTTGGCACCCGAATGCAAGCGCAATGCTACATGACGTGGCACGGAACGTGGCCGTGAGGGCAATGGAGACGTACGGAAAGGTTCAGGGGTTTTGATGCAAAGGCACGCTGCAGCAGCCGTTATGTCCAATGCGGCCTGCTTGTTCCTCTCCCATTACTGTATCGGCACACCTGTTGAGTCGATTGTGGTTGTCTGGAAAACTTCATATAGATCGAATATATCTTCCAAGAGTAAAAACACCCTAACCTTTCCCTTACGCTATGGTTCAAGCCGATCCACAGCCGTCCACCAACATTCCCTGCGTAATTCCTTGTCCCACTCGCATGCTTACCTCCCGTCCCAGCTGGATATTCCTTCCCTCTTCCAACTTACCGCCACCCTTCACTCCCTCCAACGCCACGGGCACCTTTCAGATGCACAAGCAACCCTAACCGCTGCCTCCCACCGTTCTCTTCGGCATTCCTACCTCTCGGTTCCTGGCACCATCGAACAACCCTCCATCGTGTTGCGAGAAATCTGTCCTGTCGAACACATTCTTCCAACCTACTACTCTCCGAACATCCTGTCGCCAAGCATTCGACCAAAGCTGACCCTGAAATTTGGACTGTAATAGTGATGCGACGGCTCGGTAACCTGATTTTCCCAGACAACCAGCCTTGCAACCGCTGCGTACCCTCTTCCTGTCCCTCCCCGCCACTCCTCGACCCGCTTGCAATACACGGCACCACCAGTCCGCCCCTGGAGGGATACGTCAGACATCATGATCACTTCCGGGACAAGCTTATAACCCTCTTCCGAAATTCATCCATCGGCCTGCGCCCTAAGAAGGAGTTCACCTTCCCATGTGAACATGATCTTCCACCGCACACACGGCACCCCACGGATATCTTCATTGACGATCTTGAGCTCTCACCACGTCCACTAGCAATTGACGTCTTCATAGTCAGCCCCCACACCGCTCGCGCCCTTCCTGTGTCTCACCGCCGTCCAGCAGGACCCACCGCCGGAATGGAAGCACACAAGACGCAACGCTACGCCGCCGTGTGCTCTTCTGCCAACGGCAAGTTTCACCCTTTCGGGCTCATATGGTTGCCGTCGGGAAACCTGCCCAAGCATTGCTGCCTTCCTAGCCTCCCACTTTGCTCGTCGTTGTGGTACGAGTTTGGCTACCGAATACGTTGGCCTCCTCACTAGGACGTCGTCGCTCACCCCGCAACTCGTGGATCCCTTGCCCTGGCCACTTATGGGTGACCGCATTGCTCCAATTACTGTAAGGGACCTCGCTCTCCCCTGTACTGTACTTTGGAGCTTCCAGTGCATTGGGAAAATTACCACCAAATTAGAAATAGATGAATTTCTACCGTAAATCAGGATTCTACAGCTGTCATCACCTTTCCAAGAAATGACGTTACTGTCCAAATACTGTAACAAATTACCCAAAATTTTTCCCCCCTTCTGAGCATTGTGTAAAATTTCGTTTTCGTTTCGCACGCCCATCTACCAGCGCATCAGTTGCGCCTTGTGGTGGTCGGTGGCCATGGCCATCCCGTCGCGAGCCCACTGCACGTGACCGATTTGGTCCATCCAGTTCGCTCGTAACTAAATAGTCGGTCAGTCTGTGCATACTCTACGAAAGTTCTAGTAAATATTTCTCTTTAGCACCGCATACTGAATGAATTGGCAACGCTGGCAAGTCCTTAAATTGCCACCTTTTGGTAGCGGGGTTGGAAATGATGATCAACGCGGCGGGTAGTTGAAAGGAAATATCCCTGACCCTGGAGTATTGGACCGAGGCTCGGCTTGCGAGCGCATTGGAGTGCCGCCCGCCGAGCATGGATTTTACACTAGTTACAGTATCAGCGTGTTATGTATCAAGCAAATTGCTATTGCTGGAAATTCAGGAATCATCAAATCAGGATTTAACGGCAGTACCCAGCTTCGGCATTTGGTAACTAACCGCGGCTGGAACCTCGGAAAGTTTTGAATCAGGACCCTGCGCACAATACTGGAAAGAGGAAAGGGCTTTGTAGAATTATTGTTACAATGTAGTATAACGCAAAAGAAAATGAAACATTCTTTGAATTGTACTGTACTGTAGTTTTAGAAATAACACAGCATTGATGGCGGCAGTGTGACATTTACCATCACTTGCTACGTATTGAGACGGTAGAGCGTTGATACAAGATGGAAATGCAGAATAACTGACATGCTTGAAGCGGGGCACATGGTGAACTGCGTCGCATTGACCCGCCATCAGACGCTGTGATTCAACATTTGCAACGAATCGCGCACGAAATAAAATGTACAAGAAACAAGTGCGACTTTGCTTATCTACAGCGCTGGATATAACAATTTCCAGATACAAGCAGTCGAACAGGTTAAAGTGTGACCGACAAATTGCTGAGGGGGATTTTTTCTTGAGCCGCAATAGACACGTCAGAATGGCGTTGACGTGTGTTTCGAAAAATAAAAGATGCAACGTTCAGTGCTGTAGACAATGCTATTTTTCGGGATTATGGTAGCGTTAGCGGATGAACAAAATTGAAATTGCGGTCACGTGAACACCGTGTGCGCCGGTTGTTTAAACGTGACAAAGTTGTTGCCGTTGCAAATTGGAGGAAGCTTTTGGCAAGAGATATGTGTGGTGGATTTTAAGCAACATGTAGTGTCGGCTGGGACATGATTCATCGAGTGAGCCGTTGATAGGAAAGGGAATGGCACTGAAAAGGTGTGGACGCAGAGCTTGAAGCTCAGCGGCTGCTGTTGACATCAAGAGCTTGAAGTGGTAGCAGGCTGTCAAATGGCGTTGGTCATGATCAATGCAAACGTGGTACAGTAACTTTCCGCAGTCTCTGGGATTACAAATGTGGCAGAGCTTGAAATGCGACGCAAGCAACCTCTGTACAAAAGTGCACATAGAGTACAGCACTGTACAGTACTGTACAGAAAAGAGAAACTTTTACTTCAGTGACATCAGTGGCGAGACATTTGAATTTGAAAGTACTGTTACTGAATGCATTCAACTTCTTTCATCACGTGTTTAGAATAATTTAAAATAATTTGATTTCTGGTGTGTTTTTGTTAAGAGTCCAGTACAGTATTTCGCAGTGATACCGTAAGAAAGCCGTTTGTGTGTTTCAACCGTTGAGTTTTGCTAATGTCCACATCAGCAAATCTTGACCTCATACCGCTCTGTTCTGTAAGGTTTCAAAGTTCAGGGTGCAGATGCATCCCCAGTAACCTTGTGGTTAGACAGTACCATAGGGGTTAAGGTACTGAACGGTGTTTACTGTATGTAGAGGCCAGTCGTAAGTGCAGCGCAAAAATGGGTTTCGTTTCCTGCGAGATATTACGCTAGGGGGCTGAGTTTGTGAGCTATGCATGCATGCAAAGAAAGCTGTCTTCTACCACTATTGCCTGCCCATCCTCTATCTCTCCAGCAAGGTAAATTATGGACCCTGTACAGATAAACCAGTAGCTACCTCCGTGCTCGTAATAACCCCGCCCGCGCACCCAGTTGACGCCTGCCCCTAGACGCCTTTGCCGTTGAATCTGATAGGGGCGATTTCAGTACAAGGTAGGGGCTGCTCATCACCGAATGGTGACGTACGAGAGGGTTTCGGTAGACACGACGGCTGACCGCAGGCATGCTGGTTTTGGGTGCTGGAAAAATGGAAAGGAAAAGTGAAATAACTGACAGGAAAGCCTGATTTCTAGCGAAGAGCTATCCGGGTGGTTCACGTCAGCCACGTGCAGCGACATGCGCGAAAAATAGACTGCAATAGACGACCAGGGTGTACAACTAATGCGCCGATAGATGCGTGTGCGGATAACTCAAACGGATGTGTGGCACTTTCCCACAATGCGCGGCAAGAGTCGCTCTATGAAGAGGATGGTAGGATGGAAAGGCGAAGCCAGGAGATCAAAGGCCAGCGGTTGGAACTCGAAATTGGTGTCTGAGGGCGGGACGAGTCGACGCGACAGTTTTCGCTCCAGGTCAGTCACCTTGTTGACCCATCAGTGACGACTTGTGCGGGATAAGTCGTCACTGATGCGTCAACAAGGTGGCCGAGCACATTTTCCATGCATTAAAATAACCCAAAGACGCGTACAGACGACGACAACCTCAACAAAGAAAACTCCGGTTGAACGATCTTGGCGACGGACTGACGGGGCTGCGCAGACCACGTTCCGTCGACGACTGAAACAAAGGCAGCTGGTTGGAAGCAGCGAACGTCGCAAATCCTGTCCAAGTGGAAGAGCCGTCCTTGCACGCCTTCCCCAGATTCCGTCCAGTACTGTACTGTACGGTAAATTCTGTACTATACATCGTACTGTAATACAGTATTGAAGAAATAACAATCAATGTTTACTCTTTTTGTTTCTAAAGCATATGCCAAGCCGAAGTGGAACATCCGGTTCGCTCTTATCCGAATAGTCGGACCAGTCACAGTGTACCGAACAGTCGTACAGTACTGTACAGTAGTTTGAACGAAAGATGTTAAAGTTCATGTTGAAACTATCCGTCCAGTGCGGGGTTGCGTAAGACAACGTACCTTTGAAGAGGCAAGCGCGGTATTGCTCGTATCGTCCTATTGTAATGATTGCAAGATGTACTGCATTGTACTTTATTGCGTTTCCGCAGTGCAATCCGAGCTTAATTTTAAACCGATTAGAGTCGCGCCAGCAAAAATAAACTTGATTGACTTGATTTGAGGGACTCGGTGCAACGCACCGCCCCCAAGCCCTCCAGTCAAGTTCCATTTGCACAGGCATTGTCCAGTCAGTGCACGGTGTGCAGTACGCTACAAGTACAAATGTACTGCGTTGAGAAAAGCACGGTGAACTTTTGCTTTTCGCGAGCAGTCAGTGCGTACGTGAACAGCATGAACAAAGAGCAGTTTTATTGCGGTTGGGCAGGGGTATGACTTTGGGGCCATATTTCTGTCTCTCGAGAATGATTTAATTGTTCTAATTGCTTCTATACGTCCGCTTGTAGCTATACACAACTTGAGTCCCAATAGAAAGATTTTGGACTGGATTGTACGAAATTGTACACACAAATTTTAAGCAGTTGTGAAAACAATCCAGCCTAAAGTTGTTCAAGCCATGGTGTACCGACAGCCGTCTCCTGGGTAAGTGCAGACTGGCCGTTGATACCAGCGTTGTGAATGTTCACCCGTTGCAATCAGCGGCCACTTTGAGATTATTCTCAGTGAAACTCGATCACAATTATGTGGTACTGGCAAAAAAATTCTAAACGGTGCAGGGCATAATTTGTCTGCGTTGCTGCAAATACATTCCCTTTTGCGGTGATCTGTGAGGCTTGACTGAGCACTCTTTCAAGGTTGCTACAAGCACTTGTTCGCCGGCATTGAGCCGGCCCTGTCAGGAAGGTCATGTACTGTAGTGTTACCCATCAGCGACGACTTACCCCGCATCACGCACTAGCGGCGTGGATGTAACCGCCACATCTTCCATGCATGAAAAGAACCAAAAATTTCCTTGTTCAAGCGCTTGCCGTACCACAACCAAACTTGTACCAGCGCTTGTGGTTGTGGTACGCAAGCGCTTGAACAAGTATCACGAATCAAACGGCTCTTGTAGGAAGATATTCTATTTTGCAAAAGGGCTGAAAACCAGCGTCACGGGACGACAGAATAGGAATGTAGCCGGGAAATTTGATGCTATCCGGACGAGTCGTGGGACGGTTGAGCTTTGCGGGATGAGCAGCCGGTAGTACCGTTCACAGCTTGTGTATTTCAAGCTGCTTTTCCGCTCTGCATGCAAGCCATCTGCACACTGTACTGTCATTTCGTTTGCTAGAGACATTGTACAGGAGGAGATTTGTTCTACAAGCTCAAGTGCCGCACGGTGCTCAGCTTGGAGTTGAATAATGAAAATTATTACTGAGAGTGATACTGAACGGAGTGGCGTTGCATTCCCGTACAGTAAGGTCTGTACAGCCGTACGGGGTACATGCCAATTGTTTTACCGTATGAATTATCCCGGACAATATGGATTGATTACAGGGGGTACCCAGCCGGGCCTGTCAGGCCAAGTTAAAAATTTTGAATTTGGCCAGTGGGAAGACGCTACGTACACCAGGAAGCAAAAGAAGGAACAGCCGAAGAATAGATTGTACTACTCTGTACAGTACAGTACTACTTCAAGCTGGCTGATGACCTCTGACATACTTTTGCAGATAATGTAAATATTTTAAAAATAGAAAATAGCTAAAATGAAGTGAAAACTAAAAAAAGATCACAATTTCTTTTGGCGGGAGTCAGTTTTACCTCTGATTTCGCTGGGCCAACAGGTTGAGCGACGTGACAAGAACCTGGGATTCAGGCCGTGACAATACTTCGTGGCAAAACGTTGGATGTGAGCAGCGCTTATATGTCCAAAGATCCTTCATATACACTTGCAAAAGCGCGGGGCCTCCATTTTCAAAACAGCATTAAATTTTTTTTCTTCTTTTCAATGTTTTTTGAAAGCTATGGATAGACAAGGTCCAATGTGGTAAGACGGCCCAATTTAGAGCAATTAACTCTGTTTCCTTCTACAAGCTACCAAGCCACTTTCTCAAATCTAGTCTTCGCTTGACCCTCGCTGCGCACCCCCAACTCCACTCTTCACTCGTCTCAATTTCCCAGACTTTCCTTTCTCCTCTTCTTATTACCACGTCCTCCTCCCCACCCCCTCTGTCCCCACTCCCACTTAACCTTTCCCATACAACCCTAACTCCCTCTTTCTGTCAACCTCTCCTCCCGTCCTTCTTCCCCTTCCCTCCCCTCCCCCTCCTCCAATCTTTCATCCCACTGACTGCCCGCAATCAAACCCGATTTACTCCCCACAACATAAATCCATAACCAGTCATAACCACCCGCTCCGGCCCCTCCTCGTCTTCACTCTGTCTGACTGGACTTTCCTCTGTTTCCGATTCACAAACAGCCAAGATTTTCTTCGGACATCCACGCAAACATCCCATGGCGCCGGAGCGCATAGCATCTCGGACAAACTCCGATCGTGCACCATCTCCACCGCCATGCACAACGCCCTTCGCAGTGCAGACAGGCGCTCTGGCTCTCTGGCCACTCCATCCCATGGCATACCTGTCGGTCCTATACCTCGTCGCTTCTCCCTTCGTTCCATCAAGAGAAGGTCCAAGTCACGTGCTCATGATGATGAAGCTCCCCGAGTTTGCCTACACTTCCTGTTTCTTCTCGCCCGGCCGATCTCATTTCCGATGTTCAGGCCTCGGTGCCGCGCAAGGAACTCCCGCAAATCACCCTACCCAACCAAAAGCCGAAGAGGGCCTCCGTCAGGGGCTCCATGCGTAGGAAGGGAACGGTAGTGTCACGGCCGATGCTGCCGCTGCGACAAAGGCCGCCACAGCCTGTCCAAGTGAGACAGTGCCCACGGCTCCAAAGCCGAGGAAGATGATGTTCTTCCGTGAAGAAGGTGTCATGTCTAGCCGTCGTGATAAGGCGACCAATTCGCCTCCCATGTTGACCCGCTTCTCTCATCCAGAAGATGCCGGTTATAGCTGAAGGCTGGCTCTACATCGCCGTCCATGCAGCACCCGGCTTGGCCCAGGGTCAAATCACCAAGTGGATATTCAGGCGCAGTGTTGTCAAGAGGTTTGCTCAGGTTAGGGGCAATGTCGTCCTGTTATACATGAACCGTAGCGACCCCGTCCGCGAGATTTTCAGTCCGGTGGGGTGCGCTGTGTCCTCTGCCGACACGGTCGTCAACCGCAAGGGTGCCGTTGAGCACAACGTCAACATTGCGAAGAACGGATTTACAATTCAACTGCGCCTCAAGTCGAGGCGATGCCGATACTGGGCGGCGTGCTTGAGGGAAATCAGCTTGGAGAGGCAGCCGAGGCTCTCCGATTTTCAGATTATCGCCCCAATTGGAGAGGGAGCGAGCGGAAAAGTATTCCTTGTCGCGATTCCAAGACGGGGCGTAAGCTTGCCTCAAGTGCATGAGCAAGAAGGGAGGGTCGTTCGGATACAGTGCTAGCGAGTTTCGTCATGCTGTGACGAGCGTTTAGCCCATGAGAAGATGAATCACTCGATTTCATAGTTCGCTTGCGCCATGCGTTCCAGACTAAGGAGAAACTTTACCTTGCTACTGAGTTTTGCGAGGGAGGAGACGTTTACAACTTTGTGGACGTGCATGGGGGGGGCGTCTCGGAGGACCAAGCACGTATCATTACCGCCCAGGTGTTGCTTGGCTTGAAAGCCCTTCATGATCAAAATATCGTCTTCCGCGACCTGAAGCCGGAGAATGTTCTCCTCGACAGTGATGGTCTCGTCCGCCTCGCAGACTTTGGCCTTTGCAAGGTGCTGGATGCCGGTGACATGCTGACTCGCACCGTTTGCGGTACGTTCTCCTACGCAGCCTGAAATCCTTCAGGAGTCCGGATACGGGATGTCGTGCGATCTCTGGGCCCTTGGCACCTTTTTGTACCACATCATGATCGGCAGGCCCCCGCGCGTGGCCGGCTCCCTGCAAGAGGCTCGAGACAACATTTTCAACAGCAAAGAGCCGATTATCTGGTACAGTGATGTGATGTCGGAGCAGGCAATGTCTCTTGTAACTGCGCTTATTGAAATTGAGCCAGAGAGGCGTCTTGGTTGTGGCCCTCAAGGTATCGCTGAGGTTTGCGCTCATCCGTTCTTCAAGGACCTTGACTGGATGGCGCTCTCTGAGGGCCACATTCCGCCGTACGTGACTAACGAGCTGCCGCCGGCCGAACTTGGTGACCTCAGGAACTTTAATCAGGAGGAGTGGAAGTCGATTCAGATGGATCCCGACCACGACTGCCCGGGATACACAGAGTCTGTTCTTTGGCCTCCGCGTAACTTGGTTTCCCACCCCCTGCCCTGTGACTTTCTCGTCTCCTATAGTTACAGCTGCGAATCTGCGTCAAGTGGATTGCAGTCCTTCAGCCAGAGACCTCACTAATAACAAGGCAACCATAGGATTATAGTTGGTCAGCCAGTGACCTTGACAGTCGCATGAGCGGAGTAAACAGTGCATCGAAAGACAAAATGATGCCGGCGGCTTTGCTCGGCGTGACCAGGGGCATGGTGCCCCTTTAGTGACGAAATGTCGCGTTCCGTAACTGAAAAGGTGGTTTTTGGTAACACGGGGATTTAGCAACTGACAATCCAATTTGATGGTTGGGATTACGCGTCTTTCGCTAGTATTGATATTCAATTTGGTAGAGATTTGACAGTAAAATGGTAAGTTTTGCACTTGGTTTCTTTTCGTGTCTGTCAGGGCCTGTCTGGAATGTGACCACCTCGAAATCATATGTCACAAGGATTTGCGGGAAAAGAGCGGCTCTTTCTGGAGGAGAATTTTGTAATGCTATTGTAATGTATTGTACGGGTCGCCGACGGCAATCGGCTGCTGACTCAACCGAGTACAATGTGTTGGCCCCATACACGCACCACAGCGAGTACAGACATGGAAGCCTATCGCTTGAACAGTGTGGCTGGAAGCAAACCTCCTTTGTTTCGCGTCCGCGTGATGAGAGGCAAGAAACCGTTTGCTACAGCTGGCTGACGGAAGAGACAAGGGTGATTCGTGAGGTGCAAGTGATAAGAAAGGGTGTTGGTGTGGTCTTGCAAGTGCAAGTCCAAATAAGCAAAGGCGATTGAAACGCTGTTGCGCATTCGTACACGCCGCTATTGTGTTTGCAGAAAGGGTATCCCAAAGACGGAGAATGGAGAAGGTCGTGGTATGGGGATTGAGAATGACGCTGGATAAAGTAGTGTGTCACCCGTGATGGACGAGTACCTGGGGACGAAGCTCAGAGATGGTCGATGCTTTGAATCTTGAAATCCCTGAAATCCTTGAAAAGCATCGAGAGACGGTAATTGAAACCAGGGAATGATACTTGCACAGTACTGTACTGTCACAGATCAAGTTTGTGTAATGTTTCGAGCCTCGAGGTGTCGCCGATCGAGCGCAAATGGCATACAGTTTTGTACAGTGCGGTACTGTACTGTACATATGCATGAAACAGTGCAGTTGGGATGAGATGCTGTTTGTTCAGACCATAGAGAGTACACGCTAGCGATTTTCTGCAATGTTTCTTGCATATTTCAGCAATACGTGTACCACGTATGCCAGGGGTTGCAGAATTTCTGTAACAGAGTTGTAAACTAATAAACAAGCGAATTCTGCACCCACGTATGTACTGTAATGGCGCGAAAATCGTAAACACAGTAAATCGAGGGTACTACTGCCACCATTTACCATTTTGAGCCAGCCTTTGTTCCGCATCTTACATGCAAAAACACAAACCTCACTCATGCCCAAACCCATCAAGCAATCTTCAGCATCAAACATGGATACCTCTTCCCAATCCCCTTCTTTGACCCCTTCCCTTCCTGAACAGCTTGTGTGAAGAGGGAGAGAGGCGAAATGGTTTGCTATAGCTTCCACTACGGAAGAGCAGCATTCCTAGTGGATCTCCCTGTTGGGTGCCTCCCCTGCTCCACAGAAGTCGACCAAAAAGAGCCTGGAGGGCTCGCCGTACAAGTAGTGGATCTATCGTGCGGCTTGAGGGATGCAAGCAACTGCTTGGTCCAGAATCTCGGCACGCTCGATCGAATTAAAGGTATTCCAGGCGTCTACTTGTATGAGGACATGCTGGGTCTGTGTAGAGCTGAGCTGCTGTATGGTGGCTCGCGTGGCATCAACAATTACCTCAGTTGCTCCTGGGACATCGACGCCAAGCTATAGAGGTTGTGAGTAGGAGGCGAGGGCTGTGTTATTGCGGATGAGTTTCATAATGAGGCGTCCTGCTAGACGGCGGATTGCGAGGCCGATTGCGATTGGCCGGAGGCTTCTTAAGGCTGCATCCTTGGGAAGACCAGTGAGGGTGGCCCTGGCGATGTGGTCCCTCAGCTCGGGTGGGGCGTTTCCGTCGAGGAGGCAGCTAATAAAATCTGTGAACCAGGGAGAACATACGGTGATAGAGGGTAGAGACGACAGGAAGTGTTTTCGGAAGGCATCGTAGGCGGTTGCTGTGTGGCGAAGGGTGTCGCTAGCAGCGCATACGAAAGCAGCGTGGGGGTCGCCGGTGCGGACGACGGTAACGGGGTGCGGAAATCCTCCGGCGGTAAGTGAGGGAATTGTCTGGATTTTGCCACCCTGTACTGGTGCTGCGTGCTGTAACGTATAGCGGTTATTTTGGCGTACGCCCAATGGTGCACACCCGGTGATTACGCACCTCGGGCGGCTCGCGGAGTTACCCTGCAAGCCAAGTACTCGCCGGGTGTGTGGGTGCAAATTCTTCGTGCCCCACCCTGACTGGCGGGGGGTAAGAACAATTTTAAGGGGTACACTAATTGTAAAGTTCTAATTTACGGTGCAACGCGCTCGGAGGTCGCGTAGCCGCACTCGGTACAGGACCCTCGGGCGTCGGTAGGGTGACACCTCCTCTTTTAACTGTTGTTCCACAGAGAGAGCTTCCCGGAGAGAGAGGGCATTGCGAAGGGACGCTCGTCTCGAGGGGTCGTTACTTGGGCAAACTGCTTGATGAAACTTAACTCATTGGGACTGTGGCATCGGTGTTGCGTAAATTTGTGGAGGTTAATACTCGACGTACATAAATTTCAGAATAAGGATGTTATAGAAATACTGTATCTAAGGTTGCACTGCTGGCGATTCAGTACATTCCGAAATCATTGCAGAAATTTTGTAGCGTAAACTCTCTCATTGCTGAAAGGTGAATTTTATGCGATTTAGGGGTACCTGTTGAAGAGAGCTCGACGTGTCCATTTACACGTGGAGGTAACTTTCGTTTTAATCTATTTGAAACGGGTTCTTGTTTCGTCATCCTACGGTATAAGAGGCCTGAAAAAGGGTGAGGTGGAAGCAGGAAGGACAAATAAAGCAGAAAAAGGTTGTTCTTCCGTTTTGCGTTTTCCTTCTTTTCAAGGTGGATGGTAATTTCCGCTTTCATCGGCACTCTTGTGGAGAGTAATCAACCATCATGAACGAACCAATCACGTTTGACGTAGCGAAAAGCTCTGATATCAACTACTTGTTCTATTTTCACAATGTCGCTAAGGTCGAGGACACAAGTGAGGAGAAGGCCCGAGCCTTAATAAAACAATTGAAAGGAAAAGCCTTTGATTTCTACTATGCACGTTTCACTAAAGTAGCAAAGCTCACTGAAGAAGGAAGGAAATATGACACGGTTTGTGCGGCCCTTCGAGAAGAGTTTGAGACAAGATTTGAACCGAGGGAGGCTGTAGAGGACGCGCTTTCATTCATTAATTCGCTACAACAAGGAGAGCATCTGATATCTTTCTTGAAGAAGGCAGACAATTCATATGACAGAGCAGGCCTTCAAGTGATCAGAAGATGTCCTTTCTGTCGAAAGCAGCAGTTGTCGACGTTGATATTCAGAAATTTGTACTAATTCACGCATCAAAGACGTTTAAAGATCTGAAGAATTGTTTAGAGAACTATCAAGCTGCAACAGAAAGATTTGAATTGAAAAAATCTCCGACTCGCACTCGTTTTTTCGAAGATGATCACCTCCTTCGTGGTGACAAAAGGCAAATGAGAGGGAATGAGACCGATGAGAAGATCGACAAGCTTGCTTCGCAGCTCGATGATCTTCACCTCTTGATGAAGAAGACTACCTCCTATCAGCAAGTAGGGAGTGCCCAAGGGGCATCAGCAAAATTGGATGTACCTACTTGCTCATTCTGTGAACGAATGGGCCATACAGACAACTGCTGGAAGAAGCAGCGTGGTGAGAATAAATGCTCCTTCTACGGTAAAGTATGCCACGACGAGGATGATTGTTGGATGAAATAGCGGTAGGAACAGCAGAAGGAAGGTGGAGAGAAGATCGAGAAGGTAGCTGTCATCCAGGACGAAAGTCATGAAGAGGAGCAAGACGAAGCAAATCGCCGGAAACGAGAAGGAAAGGTTCTGCCGAAGCAGCGAGTGCTGGAACTTCCAGAGGTTACACAAATCCTGACATTCTTAAACTGTGAAGGAATCCCATCACAATTCTATGTTCCAGTTTCCATTCAGCCGCAGAATAAGAATAAGAAGACAAAGGGAAAGAAAGCAACAAGTCGGAAAAAGGCGGGGCAAAAAAACGAATTGAGGTGTACGTGGAGCACTATGATGCCATTTAAAGCTCGGCCCAAGCTAATAATGGGAATAATTTTGGCCAGTTGCTCCAGGGTTACATGCGGGATGGCCAGAAGAAACTCTGTCGTTTGTTAGGCAGTTCATCACGTGTTTCGCCAGCAGCAACTGGGAACTACGGTTCTTCTCCTGCTGTTAAAGGGATGGGTATGATTGAGGCAGAAATACAAGAAGGGGCTCCTAGGAAATTGCGCCTATTGGATATCAAGGTGCACGGGAAAAGGTACCACGCGTTGTTGGATACGGGAGCAAACCTAACGTGTTGCCGTTGAGGCTACTGAAAGAGCTTGGAATCCATCTGTATAGTACTCGGCGCCTAATCACAGTCGCCGAAAACAAGACTGCGATAGCATATGGAAACGTAAAAGGGGGGCCCGTGACATTAGGTTCTTTCACGGTACCCTTGAACTTCGCGGTCCTGGCCAACTCACCGTGTGAAATAATAATTGGGAATACTTCTCTGGAGGTGCTTGAGGCGGTCATTGACATGCCGATGCAAATGGTGTCGTTCAGAATCGAGGTAGGCCCGAAGGCCATTCGGAGTGTTTTGCGACTCGTTGTTGAGGATGTCCAGACACACGCAGATGATGAAGGTTAGTTCGCTTCCAGCTCGGCGGAAGAGCTGGAATGCGTGGATGAAGAGGGAGAAGATAGGTGTAGTGGCGATGGTGTAAATGAAGCCGACAAGAAGGTTGGAAATGAGAACCCAGCATACGTGATATGCATACGAGAAGCAGATGTGGTTGACATGGAAGAGAAAGAAGAAGAGCCCAGGAAGGATGATAGACTGTCATTCGCGAGTAGCGAGGAGTGGGTAGAATGTACTGCGTCTGATTCAGAGATTCCCAAGCTGAAGGAATTGGACGACAAGCAAATCGCCTTGTTAATGAGAGAGACGAAGCACATGCCGAAAGACGTGAAGAAGAGGTTCTTAAGGATGTTGTTGGAGGGTTAGAAAGTGGAAGCTTGGAGTGTTGATGATATCACACCCGGAAAGGTCCCGTTCACCCACACGTTTGAGCTCGACGATTAAACTCCAGTTTTTTTAACACGTGAGAAGAACATGACCACTGCACAACGCCGTGATCCGAGATGAGCTTGAGAAGGTGGCGACCGCTTGGATAATTCGCCCCTCCAATTCTCCATGGGGCTTTTATGTTGTTATCGACGATAAAAAGGACGGGACGCATCGATTCTGTGTGGATTTTAAGCCCTTGAACAAAAGAATGAAGGACGAAGGCTGGCCAATACCTAATAAAGAGGAGCTTATCGACGCTATGGTAGGCGGAAAGATTTTCGCCAGTCTTGATTTGTTCACGGGATACTGGAATATTCGACTACATGAGAAAGTCCAGGAGATGAAGACATTTCCCTGTAAATGCGGTTCTTTTTGCTTTTTTGTAATGCCCTTTGGGGTCAAAAACAGTCCACTGTGTTTCCAGAGAGCGGTGAAAATTCTTTTTGAGGACCTCCCGTTTGTCTTTGTGTATATTGATGACATATTAGTGAAGTCGGGGAATTGGAAAGAACACCTGACACACATGTCTGTTGTCCTTGGCCGATTGCTGCGGGTTGGCTTAAAGCTAAAGCTGAAGGAATGCACCTTTGCCAAGCCAGAGATCGCAATGCTTGAGCATATCGTGAGTGGGAGTAAACTCCGAACGAATCTAGAAAAAATTAGTGCATTATCAAATGCGCGGACGCCATTGACAAAGACGGACCTTAGATCATTCTTAGGCATGGCGTCGTACTATCGACGATTTATCCGAGGTTTTGCACACGTTGCCTTCCATATTCATGGGTCGACCAGTCCAAATGTGGAGTTCAAATGGAACGGTGATGCGGAATGGGCCTTTCCTGTGTTGAAAGAAGTCATGAAGAAACAAGCGGTGTTGCTGTTGGCAAACTTACGCAAACCGTTCACTGTTTATACAGATGAATCAAGATACGCATTGGGGGCAGGGTTGGTCGAGGACGACGAAAATGGGAAGGAGCACCCAACGAAATTTGCGAGCCGTACGTTGCAAATCGCTGAGAGGAGATACAGTACTTTCGAGCAGGAGGTGTTGGCTGTAATCTTTGCCCTCAAGAATTCAGGAGGTTTTTGTTTGTTCTCAGCTTTGTCTTATATTCTGATCATGAGGCCTTGCGTTCGGGATTTGCGAAAAAGGATTAGTTGACGACTTTGTATTACTGCGCAAGAAAGAAAATCCAACTGCATTCGAGTCTAGACGTTTGGAGCCTTATATAGTCGATAAGGCTAAGCACCGACTTACAAGTTGAAAACAGCAGACGGCCGGGCAACGAGGCGCCGCATATATGTGAGGAGGTTGCGTCCTTATTTCATGAGGAATCAGGTCCCTCCATACAGTAACGAGAAATATGTAAGCTGTGTGCGAGGGGCGGGTGATGGTTTTGTTCGAGGATGAGAAGAATAGTGAAGAGAGATTACAAAAAAGGTTAATGAAATCTGCCTGCATTTTGCAATTGTTAAGTATCGAGTGGTACTGCTTACCGAAAAGACAGAAACCGGAAACTGGAGTGAATGGAGCCCTGGAGAGTACAGAAAGAGCGCGTGTGGCGGGGGGATGGTATGTTTTTCGACAAATTAGTATCCATCACCAAAAAGTTGAGCGCGTAGCCAATACAAAGTGAGAAAAAGCGGCTTCGCACGGGGTTCGAGGGTTGTGGGTGGGAGCTTCGTGGTGTGTTCTGGGCTCAAGCGGGATGCGTACTTTTATTCTGTCTTTTGGATTTCGAACTGTTTGAGCTCGTGGCAGGAATTTTTCCCCGGAGCCAGCCAATCAAATGGAGACACGTTGCAAAAGACACGGCGCCCCCCCCCGAAAGAGGGAGCCTCCCTTCTGCCCACCCAAGCACTCTGGGTTGAGAGACAGGACATCCTCAGTGCTACGCGCAGCTCGCCATACAGATTCCGAATGTCTGGCTGTTGAGGTGGTGGGGTTATGCTGATCCACAGTATTTATACCATACTGTTTGAGCTGCGAGGTCGCGGAATCTAGACTCGGTGAGAGTTCGGAGTTATTTTCTGTTCACGTCGGTTTCCTGAGTTTCTATTTGTTTTCGCTGTGAGGGCAAAGAAATGTCTCATTACGGGGTAATAAAGAGAGCTCGATGTCTCTACTTGTACACATTGAGCTCACTTTCGTGTTAGTCTATTTGGAACTGGTTTTTGTTCCGTCATCCTATAAGAGTCCCCAAAAAAGGATAAAGTGGAAGCAGAAAGGACGAAGAAAGGAGCAAAAGGTTGTTCTTTTGTCTTGTGTTGACCTTCTTTTCAAGGCGGACGGTAATTGCCGCTTTCATCTGTGATGTATTTTTACTAATGCTACTGTACTATTTATCTTGTGACTTACTAGCTTTTATTTATTTTTAGATGTGGTATAGTAATAACGACGATTCTTGGCCACAGAGCGCTCGTGCGCCGGGTACATAACCCCACTCTCGAAGCGCTTCGGCCACAGTGAACGCAGGTCGCGACCTACCACCCCCTCCACTCTAAAAACAACAAAAAATACCTTTGTCTCCCAATCTTCACTCCCATCTTCCATCATGGTACTCTAGCGCAGGGACGATACTCCCAGCGCCAGAGCAGTGGTGCTCGACGGCACGACCGAAGTGCGAAAATTCTTCTTTTTCTCTAAAAGTGTCGTGATGGCATACAAACCAGACGAGGAGAAAGCTCTTACTCCCGTATACCTAGATGGCGAAGCGCTCGACTTCTACTAAGGTACGTTTGAGTCGAATGATGAGCTAACCTGAGAAGCGAGAAACCACTTCGAAGTCAAGCAGAAGTTTCTTGAGCATTTCGCGAAAGACGAAGATCCTGAGAACGTCATTCGTCAAGCTCTTGAATTCCGGCTTGAATCAGAGAACATTATTGGTTCTTTCAAGGAAATAAGGCGCCTCCATGATAAGGCGGGGCTCAAAGACATTATCCATGAAAAGGCCTAAATATTAATAAAAATCGTCAAGGCGCTGAAGGATTTTCACCCATATCTTGTAGCGTTTGCTGGTCTTTCAATATTGAAGTATTACTGCTGAAGTTACGCCGACAAGGATGTCAGTTTCGCACAGATTAATTTACACTGAATGTCCTGATAGAATGAAAGTGGACCAAGGTAGTCATTTCGTTTTCAAAACGTGGAAAGATTTGATAAAATCGAATGGAATCAAACGCAGCTTATCTGGAGTTGAAATTCATAATTTCATTAATTCTGGTGAACGTTACCATGATCTATTACACTGTATTAACCACAAGATTCGATATTTATAGCTTGACGTTGAAATAGAACTAGCTATACGTCTCGCCGTTAAGGCTATGAAAAATACTATGAACCCGGAGGGACTTGTTCCATTGTTACTCGTCTTTGGAGTTTTGCCGAGATTTACGGCTATTAATAGCAAATTTCAGAATCAAATGGAACGAATGAGAGCGCTCCAAATGGCAAGAAGTGAGATGGACACTATCACTTCAGAACTCAGAATCAGAGCCGTTCTGAATTCGCACCTTCCAAATAACGCTCATCATGAACTTTAAATTTGGGAGTAAAGTTATAGTCTATCCTCAAAAGTCAAAACCTAAGTTGATAAGACCCCAAAAAATCACAAAAATTGATGAAAGAAAAGTCTTTATTGACAGAAAAGACGAGGAATTGCAAAAATAACGCTCTCAAGTAAAGCCATATTTCGATGATTAAGTTGAAACAATAGTCGAAGATTTGCATTCATCAATTAAGAGGGCACACTCAAAAAACCTTCAACTCATTGATATCAACCTCAATGAAGGCTTACAACCACATGAAGTCTTACACTCACGAGATACCGGATCAAAATCAGCTGAATTTCTGAAAGCGAGACGGAAATAAATAGAAGGACTAATTGAGAGAAATACATGGAAAATAGTCGCTAGAGACGACATGACAAATAATGCTAATATCCTCTCTGGAAGACTCGTTCTGTCAATAAAAAATAAAAACACGTAAAAAGAGATATAAAATGCACGATTTGTAGTGCAAGGTCATTGAGACAAATAATAGAACTATCTAGTACATGAAACTACGAATATACACCAGCGTTCCACAGGATTGTTGACTGCAATTGCTGCAATAAATGATTTCAGTATTGGGTCTTACGATGCTAACCAGGTGTATTTACAGTCAGCTCAAAGTCTGATGCACAAAGTTTACCCTAAACCAACCAGAGACTTTGCATTACCTGAGAACCAGTTACTACAGTTACTGAAATCTCTTTAAGGACTATCTGATTCAGGAGACTACTGGAATCGAACTATGAATTTACATTTGAAGAAAGATCTCAGGCTGGTGCCAACCTATGGAAATCTCGCACTCTTCTCAAAGCATACAGAGGGAGAAATTCAGGAAATAGTTGGAACATATGTGGAAGATTCGATACTTTGTGGCAAAAATGAATCGTTAAGTTTCCGAAAGGACTCTTGATAAATTTGAATCGAGAGAGAGGGAATTAGATGACACTGTATTTGAAAGTATCAGAGTAAAGAAAACTGATAATAGATTTGAGTTAAGTCAGGAACAGTATGTTAATAAGTTACACATTCTGCCGATGGACGCCGCTTTTTCTGAATTTAGATCTTTAAGGTATCGACTGGCTCGGTTAACACACAAAAAGCCCTAAACATGTTGTGCCGTGAATGTGGCCGCGAAAGTGACTGAAACCAAATTCACAGTAGAAGCAATAAAGCAGTTGAACAAAGTTGTAAAGCATGTGTAGAAAAACCATAGTTCTTCGCTTAAGTATTACAGGTTGGAAAAATAATCCATTCTGTTGAAAGTATATTCTGATTTGTCATTCGCAACTATCGACGACAGTACTTCCCAACTTGGATACATTGTTTTGCTCACTGAAAAGACCAGTACTTTTAATGTGCTTAGGTACTCTAGTCAAAAAATTGCAGGGTGACTAGATCTGTACTAGGCACCAAAGTTTATGGTTTCGCTGATACCTTCGATTCTGGATATATGATTAAGCACGACCTTGAATCATTTCTTAGGATAAAAATTAAACTCTCAATGTTAACGGATTCCAAAAGTCTATTTAATGTTATCAACAAGTGTCCATGCACTTCGCAGAAACCCTCATGATTGATATTAGTTCTAGAAGAGATGCATATGAAAAAGAGGAAATATCCAATGTTGGATTTGTTCGGACTGCGGGCAACCCGCGGACGCCTTCACAAAGATCGCCAAGTGTGATTCACTGAAGTACACCCCCAGAGAAATTAAGTTTGATCTACCAGTTCAACGATGGGTAATTCGAGACTAAGGATGGAGAAGCAATAGATCAGGGCAAAGAGAGGGAGTGTTAAAATATAATGATACGTAAACTTTATTTACGTACTATTTACAGTCCTGTAGTGTAGTTATTTGCCCTTAATACTATTTATATCCAACCTAGTTTATATTTTCTCTATCCTATTGTATTTTTAGAGATTCATGCTAGTATTGTTGTAGTGTAAGGGTCACTAGGACCGTCCGCTGGACTATCCGCTATGGAATTTAGTTAGTTGTTAGTAGATGTGCTAGAGATATTCGACGGTATCTAATGCCTATAAAATGCCGAGCCGCCTTGGTCACTGAGGTAAAAACAACATCAACAATTTTTTTCAACCTAATCAACTTGTCTACCCTAAGTAAAAACGTTAACAGTTTGCTTTTAAATCCTTGAATTTTCGCGACAGTAAATGAGATTTTTTTTGCATGCACCATGGGTACAGTGGGCTGATCCTGAAATATTTATTGCCACAACTGGACCAAATATCAAAGAGGTTGTTTACTTGAAATTTTGATGCATGCAAGGCTTCTGATAAAATAGCATCGAAGCATCAAAATAGGTGCCGCCAGAGGGTCAGTATGAGAAAACTTAGAGATGATCAAATGGTTTGATAGCACATCGTGAAACCGACCGGCTGAGGGCAGTAGGGTAGGTTCTCACTTCGAAATCGGCGTCAATATCGACAAAAAGTCCTCATCATTCCGTATCGCCTTACCATCTTACGTTGGATGCTAATTAATCGCTGAAATCAGCAGGGAAATCGAATAAATTTCAGGGAACAATTGTTAGGTGATGCCAGACGGCGTCGAGATCGTCGAGGTACATAGAAGTTCACTATTGGCCCCAAAATGACACTGTTTCTATTTTTTTCCAACTCTCTTTGTGATAAGTCGCTGAGCATTGTGATCGGCCTAGATCATGCTATATTTCAGTATGTATTTAAAAATTTCAGTACACTGGATGACTAATCAGTCCCATACTCTGATAAATGGAGCCATTCGCATCACTTCATGCAGACGAAGACGGCGCGGTACGCCTAAAAAGCTCGATGGGGTCTAATGTTTAGGATTAGTTTTAACATGTTGCGGCACGCTCAGTAGGAAATGGGTTCTTTGTATGGAATGTGGTATGGAAAGCTCAGTGTTTTCCTTGTTTATGAGGTTCATAGGAAAAGTTTACAGCGAATCTTATCACAGCCATTAAGATTCCGACTATGGAAGAAATAACAAACTATAAAGCTGCGTTTAAGAAGGAATAATTATCTATAGACCATTTCATGTAGTCGAAGATGGCCTTAAGTTTTAATTACAGCATTTAGGCGCCTTTATAGTATAGAAAATGTTCTACTACATATAGAAACATGAATATTACGTTGGTAATGTCTTTGTTTTTACCCCAAAGTGCTCTACCGGTGCATGTGCTAGAAATGCATATGGGAGCATGCATGAATCTCAAATTGCCGAATGGGGAGGATTTGCAAGAAAATGGAGATATGATACCGAGAGCAGGACGAAAAAAAACGCCGAATGTCCACATGAGGAGATTTTTTTACGAAAAGCTACGTCCACTCGGCAGGTATCGGAATGGGTACGCGAGCTTTTCAGGGACCTTTGCAAGGATGAAGGATCACCTTTACTATGAAGAAAGAGGTGACACTTCTTTTGCTTGTGTAATTCATCTGTTGCTTGTTGATTCACGAGTCTGCTAGTCGATGGAGATGCTCGTACTTGAGATGTTTTCGTAGTAGAGTTATTGGTGAAAGATAGATCGTTGGCTGACCCAGAAGTCGGGTCAGGTCCGGTTTTTTTAGACTAGAGTAGCACAGAGAGTGTGAAACTGCTGAGTCAGCAGTAGAAATACACACTAGCCTATCAAATTAAAGAGAATGGAAATCTATTAATTCTAAAATAAAACCTAGAATGGTAACCGCTATTTCGAACTAGTGCATACGTGGATGTATTCGTTATGGATGACATCATCTTTTCAATCTAAGGTCCAAGCTTGTTGGAATTAGTCAGAAAATATCATTTTACATACCCATCTTGATGCTGAGGCAAAATTCTTCCTCCAAGAAGTGTTGCACACATAAAGCCTCAATTATTAAATAATATCGTTATTCTCCCGCCTCGTCATATAAGGCATACTTAAAGACCCTCTCGCCTCTACCATTATCATAATCATCTCAATAAACTTTTGATGACGTCTTTTGCATTCTTCGGACGCATGCGCTCTCCCCACTATTCTTCATCTCTGCACTCTCCGTCTTCGACATGGCATTTCTGCCCCTAAATAATCATCAATTGTAATATGTTCTGAATACTTTCATTATCATCTGCATGTTTGTTCGTGTTTCACTTGTTGCATTCAAGTACTTTCAAGTACGCTATAATCTGCACCCTCATTAATTTTAACAGTCCTATTACTTCCGATCTAATTTGGAGGCGGAATTTTCGAGATTCATTTCGATGGAAGAAGAACATCAGCAACCTCATCCGACTCTTTTCTATCACCAGGATCTGGTATACGTGGACCTTCGGTAGGAATTTTTCGCCTGTGAAGCGCTACAAACTTACATCTGAGACTGTCAACAGTGCGATTTTCGTGTAAAAAACTGTTAATGTGCTGATTTTGGACCACGCCCTATTCCTATTTACAAATGGAAATATATGCAATTATAGAATCAAGGAGATATTAACTTCCTTTTGTGTAAAACCTGTTCGCCTTGTAGGATTTGCTGTGCTTCCAGTACGCAATAAAACGGGTTTGGAACAGTTGGGAGTGCTTGCAATGAAGATTACCAAAAATAAAAAGACTGCACGCATTTTATTGTTGTGATTTGCTTCAGGGGACACACCGGGAGTGAATAAGATGTATATCGGGACGAATTTAAAAGAGCTACTGTGTCTTCGGAGTGGGTCAGAGGAGGGATAATTCATCATTTATCACTGGTTCCATCCCAATAGTGAGCATGTAAGGCAGAAAGCGAGTGGAAAAGTAGTTCCTTGTTATAGAGATAGGGGTTGATCATGTGAAGCAGCCTAGGGATTTTGGGGATAACGTTTGTGCAGTGAGATTTTTTGGATCTATTGTTAATATTGATGCGATAAACATGAGCATAAGTTGCATTTGGCGGGATTTTTCATGGTTGTAAATTAGGGTTCGCGAGATTTGGTATTTGGGACAGAGACACACGTTCTCCTAAGGGAATCCCAACCACCTTGGAGCATTCGGTACAGGTTTCAATATCAAATATGATAATTTCACCTTGTTAAAAGGACTAATTGTGTTTTAGGATCGACCAAATATTGTTACATTTTATAAATTGTCCTTTCACACTGCGATCATTCCCCATGCAAAGACACCTTGCGGCGATAGTTTAATTAAATTCAGCACCAGCCTTGTGATATAATCACGCCTGAATATGTCTCTTTCTAAGAACCTCCAATACACAAACCTACTCCTCCTTTCTCGGGCAGGAGCTATCCTACATCTGTAATATGTAAAGAACCCTAATTCTAACTACTTTACATGTTGAGATAGGATATAGGTTGCTGGTTGAAAGCTTTTCACCTTTATTTCAACGGAGTTTTGGCTCAATGATCTAACTTAGAATGCAGTTAGTAAATAACCGTATATACAATGTCAGCGTCATGAGACAGGACTCAGAAAAGGACAGAAATCGATATCAAAGACCAGATGATAGAGCTGAGGCGCTGGTAGATCCTGCCCCGAATCGTTCCGGTACACTCACAGGAGCATCGTGCAGTCGACAGTATCTCTCAATCAATGAGGCAAGTGATGGCAGTCGATGTGGCTCCCAAAGAGTCAAAGTTGAGGAGATGGAAGGTTAACTGGGGAGAGTGTAGTAGTGTGGAAGGGATATTGGGAGGGTGGTGGTGGACTAGTCTGTGCTCAAGGTCACGGATGAAGTCACGATGGACGATCGCGGAGGTACCGCAAACGATTTTGGTGTAATTTGTGTGTGTGTTTGATTTGAAAGTCGAGACGACTGTGATCTTACAAAATTTGGAATGAGTTGTACAAGTATTGCTCATCAAGCTGTAAATAGGAGTTATACGTCGCGAAGTTGGCATTCATCAAATTTAGAAAGTTCTTTATCGGATCTAAGCAAGTACCTATTTGATACAATGACTCGCTTCAAGCGCTGAGATGATAAACTGAAGCATCTTGATGCCTTTTTTTCCGAACGAATAATGATTCACCTTGTAATTCACCTTTTTCATATCTTATTTGTCTCCATACTCCTATATAAGCTCTTTTTGCCTATTAGTTCTGTGTAAAATTGCAAGCAAACTTGCAACAAACAAAATTCACTTCTCTAAAGGCCTAAAATAATTCTATTGGTCGTGTTGACAAACTGGAAGCAGGGAAAGGACTGTAAATTGCAGAAAAATGGTAAACGAAAATGTCAATGATCTCATGAAAATTCCAACCAATCGTCGAACGATTCCTTAAGCAAAGATACACACTAATATGCAATTAATTGGTTGAGGCCAGAAGCCAGTCATGTGTTAAGCTTGTGGATGGAGCAACAGAAACCGTTTCAGCTTATCCAATCATGATCAGTAACTAAGCAGCGACAGAGCTTGTAAATTAAGTTTCCCGTACCGAAAAAAGTTGAGAAACAAGATTAAAATTTTTCAATTAGGACTGTGCGCTACGCAACAGCTATGAGAAAGCGGTTAAGGTACGTAATTAACAAAGAATTTAGTTCATTTACCCCTGTAGACCTCAGCTGAGAATAGCTGATCTCGGATAGCCAAAAGGACGATGGGTGATGCAGAACATGCTATTTTATCTCAATCAAGCATCAATGAGTAGTTCTATTCTGAGTTATTTCTATGACAGCTACTTTTGTTTCGCAATTTTATTCTAAGATCCGTGCTGACAAGTCAAGCGCAACTAATTTCTCATAGAAATTCCTATTTTCGCATAATTCAGAATATTTAGTATACTATAGTGGACTCGACTGGCAGACGAGAAGAGAAAGAAGATCGAATTTGTAGCCAAGATCGCAGTGCGACTTGCTCTCTACAGCAATGAAAAGCAATTAGTTTGGTTGTAAAAAAGAGCTACTATTGCTACATTACGCCATTGTCGTGTTGTAGAAACCGAATTTACATTCAGTAATAGGAAATGGGATACATATAAAGCACAAGACGGGATGGAGTTCTACTAAGGAGCAACATATAAAATCAAAATAGATAGGACATTCCGGATATAATCACAGTTGGTGGCACTCCGCAGCATTTGATTTCAGTAAAGGAAGTTACTACACAAGTGAGGAGGATTCTGACCTCAAAGAGCAGTTGCGGAACTTCTCGCAATAATTTAATGAGTTTAAACAAGCCATTTTCATATCATTGAAAGCAATTCCCCAAAAAATGAGGGAAAAAGGCCGAAGAAAATAACGAAAAATCTACTGGGATTCCTTCTGCCGAGGTTGCAGTACTATCGCGATCGGTAATTGCTTAATGAGTTCATAACTCTGTCTTAGTGTACAGGACCCGATTGATTGCCATTTGGTCTTCGAAAAACGACTTCTACCACAATTCCGTGGAGGTATAGAGTACTGAAGCAAAGGTTGGGCTGTAGAACTGACAGAAAATGAGTTTGAGGCATTTGTGGACTCTGAAATGACAGGCGAATATAGGACAAGAGATTACACTGTGTGATACCTAGTTAAGGATTTGGGGGTTGTAATGCTTTATGCTCACTGAAACAGAGGATAAAATGGTCTTTTAATGACAGGGATGTAAATTACAATTTCTGAATGCTCACGTTCAGGTGCTCGTACAGAAAATTCTAAAACAACTTAGCACGAGAATTAGAGCGAAATAATTCAAGGAGAATACTCACGTCTCAATATCATGAGCAGAGAAAGGCGGAATGCACCTGAAAATTATTGTTTTGAGCAGTTACTAAGTTTGCCAGGAGTACATGTGCGGGGCTATTTTAATTTATTTTAGGAATGGGAGTAGAAAAGCGCCGGGAAGTAGAAATGCGCGGACAGAAGAGCCATTACAGCTGAGAGACCTCAGGGTGAGGTAGTTGAGCGGATAATCAGACATTCAGCTAGAGCGGACAGAAATGCGGTGTAATGCCTCAAAAAGCGCTAATTCTCCTTTTCAATGACGCATCCAGCTTGAGGGATATTTTCCTGTGATTTACGATGGAAAGGCTGCTCTAGCACTGAGGACAGAATTTTTAGGGAGACTATTTGCTGGGACCGAGGCAAAGAACTGAAATGCCAGCGTTTGGTTCATTGAAAGAAGAATAGCAATAGTTGACAGGAGTGCCCTCAAGGTTTCAAATGGTGAAGTCTGAACTTGGAGAGCTGAGCATATCCGGCGGGAATCGCCAGTATCGTGATTACGCGAACGTTTTGAATAGTTAATGAAGGCTCCAAGATGACATAGGTTACGCTTATCTTGCCTACAGAATGAAAGATTGGATAAAGGTATTGATGTAGTTACGGTACAATTGCTGCATGCGAGTAATTTATAGTCTACAATGAATGTTACCAATGTCCATAGCAGACTATTAACCGCGATTTGAGGCCTAATTCATTTTCAGAAACTACTAACTAATTACATTTTAGTCGATTATGATTACTTGAAAATGTATATGTATATGCAATATATCGAAGAAACGAAAGCCCAGTTAGTTTTGCGTTTAATTTCTTCTCGGGATAAAGCAACAATTAAGCTTTTGATATACGTCATGCTCAGAATTATCAGATGCATTCTGAATAATTCAAATATAGTCCCACAATAACAGTAAAAGACATCGGGTGCAGGAAGTAAATATCGACATTTTCGAAAAGACCACAACTTGTACCTCCACAAGAATTTAGAACTCAGGAAGCTAGGTGATATGATGGCATAGTGATTTTCTGGACCACAAAGATGATATATATTTTCAATGTGATACCGATCGCGAGGATTCTTCATCCCCCATCATGGGGGTGTAAGTCATTATTTTCTTGGTGGAGAGCGAGTATCTTGTCTTTTCTGCTGATGGGCTGGGTACTAGAGTAAGGGAGAATCAGAGGGGCGACTATCTATGCGAGGAGGCTCATCGGTATATATGAGCATTGTTACTGTCGTGATGGGAAAAAGGAACGCTTTTGTAGACCATTGTGACTTTTTTCAGCTTTGCGACGGATTATATCACTGCATAAGTCGTTTACTGTTGCTGATGAATAGTAACGTGCGAAATTGTGCCGGAATCAGCGAAAGAGATGTATATGGGTCCGATTTTCTCGTTCTTTGATGCTTCATTTTTTTCGAGTCTCGCTGATTCGATGTCTTAAAGAACATATCGAAACTAGGAAGATATTATGAATGATGATATGAACGGATATACCCAAGTGAACATAGAATTTTTAGTTTAGACACAGAATAAAAGTATGAAGGGTTTGTTTATCAATGCACATATTTTTTGGGGTACATAACTACGTACGATGCTTCCGAGAAATCTGTATTTCTTGGCATTCAGAAACTTGCGCAGTGTACTTTCGTTAATTATAATACCAATTATGAATCTTGAAATATCCGAGATAGGGTCTAGCATTGTTAATAACTTTACCAAATAGTGGACCTGAAAGTTAGGTGATTGCCAGTTAGTAGGCTAGAAGTATGATACAATTTTAATGATTCAGTTCTAGCCGTAGTAAAAAATTAAGCACAACTAGCCTGAGGACCCAAAAGAGATCCAATCGAAAATATGGATTGAGTTTAATACTTGTAGAACTTCATCAACGGATTTTCAAGATTAGTATATCTTACTTCAAGAGTTTTCACATTAACACTCCTTACCGAGAAGATAAAAGTGAAAGGATTAGAAGAAACATTCTGCTCAAACCTACGTGCCTTAAATTTTCTCTAATTTAGGGGATGATTTAATACAGATGCAAATGAAAATTAAAATTTCAAACTCTAAATCGATTTATCTCGATGTAACTCCATAAATGTGCTAGGCTCGACACAATGAAATTCCTGATTTCACTGTCCAGAAGTATGTTTTCTGATTAAGAGTGAGAACAGTTCAAAAATTGTTGTGAAAAACAATTAAAATATTTTTAAATTATCTCCGCATACAAACTCGTTCAAAACTTTTGGATTTGATATAATAAGTATATTTATATCAATATTTTACTCAAACTATTATCGAATTAATTTCTTCGTAAACAATGAAGATTAAATATTTATTAAGAGGAAGATATCATTCTATATGATTCAAATTATGTCTTTCAAAATATATTCCATAGAAAATTTTCTCCGTGGATGATTAGTAAATTATCAAGATTCAAGTATTCTAAAATAACTGACAAAGTTCAATAAAAATTAGCTTCTTATCAATAATCATTATATTAAAAGTTCAAAAATCTAATGTTAGCCCCTAAGTTTACGGGCTTGAATTTTCAATGGCGATTTATAGTAAATACATATAAAAGAATTTCTGGTAAGAAAATGGAAACTCCTTACTACGTTTATGAGCCAATGATAGCTCAAAATATTACAAACATTTCAAAATTAGGACAAAATTTTATGTGTTTTACAATGTGTAATATGTATATCACATGGAGCCTTTTAAGAAATCTTAGGGAGGAGATTAGGGGTTACTACATAGTACCAAGAAAATGAGATGAAAACATTTCGCTCATCTCACTTGCTTCACAATACTTCTCATTAATCACCACTCAAAATTTAATTCATGCATTCTCACAAAGCTGAGCAATGATTATTTGTAAGTATGTTCATTTCTATCAGTCTCACTAATCAGTGCTTTTGAGTCCCTCAGAACCCGAGCGTTTGATACATTTTGGACCTATCTTCTAGAATAATTGCGAGTTCGGTGCTAAATGCTCACAATATATATTCTCGTTGTGTATTTGTTTATTTGCTGTATACATGTTGGGTTTCTGGCTAAATAAAGCTTACCGGAAGAATAAAACCACAGTTAAAACAAATATTACCCTCTCTACGTACGAATAACTACATATGGTAGCATAAAAATCGTTCTTCAGTACTGTGAGTTTTCCAATCCAGAAGTAAGTTAAAAGCTTTTTTAGATTTGATTTTCTTTCTGTTTGCAGGCAGACACTAACTTTTGGGGACTATTCTGATTCCATTTGGATAATGCTCAGCGCTGACCTGTGAAACTTCCAAATAATACCCATATTCGCTGAGAAAGTACAACGCAGACGACTTTCAGCTGTTTTAGGCGAAATTAGCCAGGAAATAACCACTTTCAAGTCTTTTGATAAAGCGAAACACCCCAAATGAAGGCAGCTGGAGGAATTATGGGCTCCAAGACCACTACTTCAAGCTTCCTGCAGCCCTATCGCCACCTGCTCTCCCGAATATACCAAGAAAGGAGGTGGTACCCCTTTCCATGCCCGCGATTCCAAAAAAACACGTTACTGCTCCTTCTTTACGCCGCTTCCATCGTCAGCCATATAACCGCCAACCAAAGCACTTACAAGCAGGCCAGGAGACCTCGACTGACCAAGAAAATTTGATCGTCTTTCTTTCTCAGCAGCTACTTCAAAGTCTCCGGCGCAGGTCGAATGAAGTATCAAGAGCACCTTAGCTCCCGCAAGCACCAACACTGCTCCAGTAAGACAAGGAACATCTTCGATATTTGCAAAAAGGAAATTACAAGCAATTCAGACCCTGACTAATACCGTCTCGGCCGCCGTGAGCGAGAGACCGGCCCAAAAGGTTCAGAACTTGAAATGTGAAGAAATGTAAGGAATTTAAAAGAAGTAAGGCTTCAAAAGTTGCTTCCTCAACTTACTTCGTTTGAGCTGTCCTCATTCTCTCGCTGTGGACATCACAACTAATATGTGGACGCGTTAACCTAGTTATTTGCGGTAGGATCTGTAAGAAAGTATCACCGCCAACTTATTCACAGACAATCAACCATTCTGCAAAACTTCAGAAGGAGGGAAAATATAGATCACCCGACCTGAATATCATAAAAACTTTTCGTGAATGAAAATAAGCTTTCTCAAATTATTGCCTGGGATCTTAACCGCAAACTCAAGCAGCTGCTTTGCAGATCTAGCCCAATCGATCTCGAAACAGACCGCTGAATATCAATCAAGATGTGCAAATTCTAATTAAATAAAAGTAAAATTATCTCTATCGCAACACAAACGGCCTCAAGCACCACCGCAAATTCCAAGAGCTAAGACAAGCTGTCAAGAATTCAGGAGCCCTCTTTTAAGGTATCCTGAGACCTGGGTTTCTGATGATATACTCTGTTTTTGATTCCCTCAGTGCAATTCGCAGGCGCATCTACCAGCGTATCAGTTTCGCCTTGTAATGGTTGGTGGCTACGACCATCATACCGCGAGCCCAAAATCACTTGAAAAAGTAGATGGATTCAGCCAGCTCTGAGCAGAATAGAGGGTGACTTGGTGCACTATATTGATAATTACTGGTAAATCTCTTTCTTTCATGTTATTATACGGAACAAGAGAAAAATATCACGAACATTTCGGGCATTATGGTAGATTTTCTGGCAAAAGCTGTGCACGAGCTTCCACTTCAGTTATCTAAAACTCATAAACAGATTTTGAAACGGCAGAAACAACTAAATAACGCAGTTCAGAAAGTAGAAGACCTCTATAATGCGCTTTCTCTCTTCAAGGCCAATACTGGTAGATCTAGTCGTCAAAAAGAGCAAATATGTCACTAACAAGAATAAAACGGGATTTTTTATCGCCGAAATGTACGACAGGAGATGCTTTGTGCAAATTAGAAATAAAATTTATCTAGCAAATGGGCAAGCTACTCTAAATATTGCACTAAGCTATCTCTCTGGCAACAAACTCATGGTCGTGGCCAAAGAGATAGCATAGTGAATGAGTCATTGATGCTACATTCTAAGACGTCATAGGAGCAGAAAATAAAATAATGGATGGAGCTGGAAAATGCTCCATTAAATCGTTTTGAGGCAATAAAAAAAGAGAGAAATCTCTTGTGACATGCTGGCGCTCTGGAAACAAGTCAAGGAAATTTACGCATTCAATGAAGATTTTAACAAAAATAACACTGTTCGTACCAGATAGAGAAGGCAAAGGTCAGATTGATCGTTACTTTTGCTGCCAGAAACCATACATTTAGAAAGCATTCTGCACGAAAGAGTACTATATGCTTTCCAATTTAATTCGAGATGAGGGAAGAATTTAAGACAAGTACAGGAGTTCAGGGCCGTCAAAAAATACAAAATAAAGTCCAAGTACGATGATCAGCATTTTAACCACTCATATTTCTGATGTTATACCCATGGAAACTGAAAGCGGAAATGAGAATGGGTGCGGAGTCCACCAGTTTTGAACTTACATAAAGTAAATCAATCAGAGCGCGAGAGATGTGTGTGTGAAATCCTCTTCTTTAGATGCAGGCAGAAGTTTCCCATAGCAAAAAGCTGCCCAAGAGCCCAAGAAAACTGATTGAAAGTTCTGAAAGAGTTCTGCATCATGTAAACCTTATTGTTTCAAGATCAGGATCCCAGAAAGAAATTTGCAGAACGCATTCTCATACATTCCAGACACGCTGTGAGGGCTCCCTATTAATAAAAAATTCATTTACATTTGACGAGCAAAAGTTCTCATCAACCCAGGCGGTGAGATCAATTTACGAAGTGAATCAATCTGCGTGCAGTGAATCAATCTGCGACTTCCTCAAAAATTAAAACTATTATTAAAACTAGAATATAATGCGATGTTTTAGAAATGGCAAATCGTGTTGATCAAAAGTAGAGAGCAACAATCCGCCCAGCGATCTTCCAAATACCGAAATATAGGAAACCATTGTACTTCCCTCTAAACCCCTTCAGGATACATATTGCACTTATGGGAAAGGAATGGTGCGAAGACTATGGAGCGGTTATCTATCCTGAAATTTATCAAGTTTTTTGTAAGGACATGAATGAAAGCTACTCTGTCCCTGCAATTAAAAGAAGCACCATTTCGTTTCTGCAAACTCAGAACTTATTGATTGGGAAAAAAGGAGCGCACGCATTGTGTTATTACAACCATTGAACTTAAACAAGAGTGTTGCACTGTCGTATGAAGATGAAACTAAGATAAAATTAGCAATTATGGAGACTTTTTACCATAATAACTTCCGAAGAGCCTTCCGAAAAGCACTCCTCTTAGTTAAAATTATGATTTCATGATTGGGTTAGAGAAAATTGCAAAGCCTCATGAAAAGGGTCTCAACAGAGTTTCAAAAAAAGAACTTACGGAGATTAGTGAGAAGCTAGATGAGTTACTTAAGTGTGACTTTATTGTATCAAATAAAAGCCCCTAAGGATCCCTAGTAATATTTCTGAGAAAAAAGGAGCGACTTTGAGAATGAATATGAATTGAAGAGCAATTATTCAGCTCAATGTAGAAAAAGGTACCGGTTTCCCCGCATCTATTATATCATTGATCAATTCAAGCAATCCAAGTACTTATTTGAAAAAGATCTTAAACTAGATTACAATGAAATCAAACTAAAAGGATCTTTAAATAATCCCACAGCGCTTCGCAAAAGGCACGCACATTTCGAAGTTCTTGTAGTACTTTTAGGATTTACTAAAAACCCATTAGCTTTTGCGAATCTCATTATCAATGTAGGAAAATTCGATGGGGATGTATTGATTTAGTTTATCAAAAAGAAGTGCCTAAATTTAAGATAAAAAGACCATTTAGAACATATTTACGTAGTACTAGAAATTCTTCGGAAAGTAAATATGTACAAAATAATTAAAAATTGTAACTTTGGAGTTGCAGAATTAGATTACCTTGGATAAATCATCTGTTAAGAAGGAATATACGTAGATCCCAAAGAAATTAAGACAGTCATAGAATATACCTGTAATTGAAAAGAAAAAGCTTCATTAATTCCTCGGACTTGTCAAGTATTACAGAGTATTCACTACAGACTGCTCATTAGTTACAAAAATCTTACTGAGATCACAAAGAACCCCTCTTGTTGATGAAAAGGATCTCAGCATGGTTTATTTCATACCCTCAAGATATCTTTATGTATTGAATTTGTTTTTGACATTTTAAACCGGGTGAAATTTGGAATGTTTTAATCCATGTAAAATATGGTCAGCTGTTCCCTGAGGGATGTCGTGATGGGGAAAACTAAAGATCATAAATATTTCACTATAGATGCATCTCTTTATAATTAGAGCTGTATTTGAACAATGAGACCCAAGATAAAGGAGAAAAAACTGACTTCGCGTTTATATCAATAAATATCAAGAGAAAGTACCGGTAAATCTTTGAATTATGTCCACTCCTTTGGTATCACGTGTTGGGTAGTTTTATGTTTCTATGAGCAGGTTAGGATGCATTACGGGGTTGTCTTGGGAGGACATTAGGAACGGTGTTTGATTTTTCTGATACGAAGGTAGTTCTGAAATTAATACCTCTACAACAGTTTATTTTGGGTACCGAAGTATCTTAATGGATTTTTCAGAATAAAATGTGAAAACATTTTCGTGTGACTATGCTCGTCCTCCAAAAGTTCAAACACTCTGCAATAGCCCTGACCCCTATCTCGTGAGCAACGCATTTTTACTCCGCGAAATTCCAAGAGCTTAAAGAGCTGGCGAAAGATCACAGGCTAGATGAAAACGTAAAATAACAATAAAATATTCCAAAGGCATCTCTGCAAATAATATTGTCCTCTTACTAAAACTTAGAAACATTTATATATCAGAAAGTAATTCTTCAAGTAAAGATATGAAGTTAATATACTTCTACTCCGAAATCTGTACATATCGTAATATAAAAAGTAATACATTATCACTGACGTTTTGTTTGCAAAATCTTCGTGCAGATTTATTTCGATACGTTAATTATTACTACAGGCAAAGAGGAAAGCAATTAAATAAGGCAGAAGCAGATATTTTTAACCTCTTAGTTCAACAAAAGAGAATGGAAGTACATAAAAAACCAAAAGACACCAATTTCGAGGTGTAAGAATGGAACCATTGGAATCTTAGCTGTCGTTGGCAGATTATTAAAAATGATCAGAACTATCCATTGAACACCTAAAAAAGGTTGCTAAACTAATGGGCAGTTGAAGGCTCATGCGTGAAAAAATGGAATTGAAAGAACAGATTCTGTGACGGATGTTCTATTTTTGTGAGCAGTGTTTGCAAGCATGTTCCACCACCCAGGTATTAACGTATCCTCTTCTTCAGCTTAAACTGCATAAAAAGAAGAACAATCGGAGATAAGAATTGAAAGATCGAAGAAATTATAAGTTCTTCTGTTAACATCAACGAGCACAGTGAGACAAATATTTAGTAGAATTCGAAGATGCCTACAACTCATCGATGGATTCAACCACGAAACTATCTTTATCATTTTATTATCAACTTGATGCACTTAAGAACTGTTTTCTTGGACTAATATCCGCAGAAGATCCTACGGCAAAACATTTCCTGAAAAAAATGTTGCAAAGAATCACTGGAAAATACCCAAGAAAAAAATTAAAAAACTAAAATATTCTAATTTATTGTATATTAACAAAGAAAGAGACAGTTTATTTATAGATTTTGGTAATAAAACCTGGTTGTCTAGAAAAAAACACCTAGATAGCGGTTCAAGATCTCGAGAACTGAACCCAAAGTATTTTATTCCATTCAAATTACCTGCCGAAATAAACAGATTTACGGATTCTTCAATTCTTTCCTATTCAATTATCTATAGAGTGATCCCTAATTATTTCAATACTAGTCTACTTTCTCCGTACTTCGAAGATTACTTGTATAGAGAAACTTCATTCCCACCGACTATAGAGGTTCAGGATGGAAAGGTGAGTACGAGGTCGAAGCAATTATCAATCCAAAGAAGAACAATGAAAGAAGATTTTTCAAATGGAAGGCATGTACAGACAACCAAAACTCATGTATATCAAAAATTTTGATTCAAAACTGTTAATATATGCTAGGTAGGTAAATGAGTCGGGACGATTCTCCTAGGTAAAGGAGATTGATGTAACCATTATCCTGAAAGTATCATTAACAGTTACTAAGTTTTTGGCACAGAAATAATAAAACAGAAAAACATATGTAATGCAACCAGAAACTAGATTAAGACATAGTATCATATCATTTTCTACCAGACCAACGAGATCAAGCCATTACGGAGAGATTGCTTGCTCCAGGAAACTTCTCACTCATTACTTCGAAACTTGAAATTTATACATTATAGCAAAAAAGAGCAAGAGAAATACTCCGTGACATCCAGTTTTGTGATTCTCACTGATAAAGTGCTATGGAATTCCACAAAACGTTGTGTTTTGATACTTTTAGGGACATTCTTCTAGGATAAAGTTGCCTTCAGCGCTATTTTCTAATAGTTGATCTCGGGATTCTTTGATAATTTAGTTGTGCAAACCCTGAGATGAAGTTCAAAAAGGGTTACAAGAGGCACCAAACGTCAATTTTGTCCTTTTACTACCTTTTTTGTGTCCAAATCCCCAGAATAGTAAAACAATGGATGTTTTTCGACACGTGATAGATTTTTCCTCTAAAATATACAGAAAGAGGACATTTTTAACAACTTAAAACATATTTAGTGCGATAATTTTCGAAAGTGTTTTTCTCCATAATCTTTAACAAAATACCTGGTTTTAAATATAGAATGGATCGGGTGGTATATTTCGCCAAATTTAGTTTCAAATTTGAGGCTTCATGTACTTACTGGAGACCTATATAATACGAAATTGTGAAACGGAACGATTATTTGAGTAGTTATGAAAATCAATGCGTGTATCGAGCCTTTGTTTACCTAAATGATTTTACTTGTAGAATGCATGCAATTAAAGTAACATAAAATATATTCTTTAAGCGTATGTTCAGAAATAAAAATCCCCAAAATATCATTGAAGGAGACTACATTATTTTCTCCAACGATGATAGGTCATTGACTGACGGGAGCTCTTAATGGAATTCTCCAAGTAGGGACATATTCTTGTCCATTCATAGGTTAATTCCTTCAAGAAAATCCGATGAAAATTTTATGGAGACTTAGATATCTTGAAAGTAGTTAAACTGCGTGAAAATTTTCCAGTTACACGGATAATGACTGTAATACACTGTATTTCAGTACTTTACAGTTGGGAAATTAAGCGCGAAAAGAGACTGCAGCAAACAAATTGGAAAGCACAGTGCGGAAAATAAATACAGATATCTGCAATGCAGCGAGAGCCAAGTTACAGAACTGTAAAATATTAGCAACTGTACCTAAATCATAATATCTTTATAGCTCAGCAGTAAATTACCCTTTTATACATTTTGCTTTATAATCAAATATCAAGTGCATAGAAATACCTATTCATGCACATGTCAAGCAAAAAGTGATCCTCAACTTGCAGGACACGTGTATTGAGTGGTCTTAGATCTCCTTACAAGCACAAGTTTTTCTTCTCGAAGGACATACATCAAATATTGCAACTACTACAGCTTTCAACTTTTTGAAGCGCCGATTAATGATAAAAACCGCCATCTTTGCTCTGTACTCATCCTAGGTCGAGGATTTTCGGAGCTCTGAGAGCCTGACGGACGACATAAGGGACCTTCTCGCACGCTTCGAAGTCCTTTGCCTGCCTAATGGACATAAAAGTTTTCCTTTCACACCCACAGTATCTTCATCTTGCAGCTTATCAACTTGAAGGTAGACGATTGTACACTTACAAAACATCAATTGCAACACTCCCAAGGACTGGTCCTGAGTTTAAGCATGAGTTCCTTGCAGATAAAGTTTCTCTGCTTATGTAAATTGAGCACTGCATCCGATTTTACTAGAAATTTTTGCTGGAAACCACGTTTATCTAGACATTTGCCCCTCTGAAACTTATTTTATTCCTTTTTCACACCATAGTAACTCCAATATCTTAAACAGGATACTTCAGAAGGCTAAGGTACGGGCAATTGAAAATATGAAGACTGGAACCTAAATAACATGCACTCCCACTGCATAAACGCAGGTGTATACCTCCACATACACAGTATCGACTTACATGAAAGCATGTCTATATCTTTCGTTTATGCAAATCAAATAAACGCTGCCATTATAACAGCAACCTACTGTAATATAATGCTGAAAATGAACCTGGGCGTTCAAATTTACTCCGGCCAAATGCCGCTAACTTGCTATCATTTCTAACAACAGATGGATGTGTACAGAGACCATATGGCCAATCTCTGCAGTATTGCCTTCAAAAGATTCTGCAAACATTATTATATCCACACCACACATATCCTTCAATTTCATCCGAGTTACTTGCCACTAATGTGAGTTTAAGGCCCCTTCTTATCCCTAACATCGAGCTCCAGTTTGAAGAAATCCTAATTCAGCCACAGAAGTCACCTCTTCGCAATATCTCTGACCTCCTAGAGTGCGATATAAGCTTTAAATATCCTTTCACTAATAATTTTTACAACAAGTCTAATGGATTCGTTGGAGGAGCTCCCAAAATTAACCATCGGAACCAGTTTCGCTACCTCAACCGCAAATTGATTTGAAGAGCCCTAAAACTTACCGACAATCCCGAATCTCCTGAGCTTTTCCTTTCAGCAGATCAAATTCAAATACTTAGGTGCCCTCAGCAATTAACGAATTTACTTTATAGCTAATGAAACTTGGAATATTTCCAGTTTATTTTTCACTGCTACCACTTAACTGCTACTGGAACTGCCACCGCAAGCTCTGTAAACGTTTCATTCGTCTTTTGGGATAGAAAAGCGGTATTGGGAGCCATATAAGATACTGATATGTACTAATAGAAAAGTTCAGAACTGCTAAATTAGTCTGGTCTGTGCACTAAAAATAATTAATCAATGCAGAACGATTAATAACTATAGACACCTATTGAAATCATATCTCGAACTTTTAATCCATCTTATCTTTCTAGAAATGAGTTTATGTTAACATTTTGCAGCCTCATCAGCACCTGTACGAACAAAAGAGAAATATTTAGTCCCATGATGATCCGTTTGGTCAGTTGCTATCAGAAGTGAACTGCGCAGCCGAATCAGGCATGGGTCATAGACCGAAACTTACATATAGTGATGATTTCAGGTTGTTTAGCGAGGTTTTGGTGTTAGAGAATGTATATATAGTATTCAATGTTGCTCATGGATGTAGATTCCACTCGCGTATATGTGAAAACTTTTGGGGCATCGGTATCACTGCAGGTCAACGTAATAATATTTTTGAAGGACGCAAAGTACATATTACAGTATCGTTACAATTTCATCACACATTTTCTGGAAAATATCTGTAGCACTCAAATGGTACTTACGTTTTATCATAATAAGATGCCTCTTTGAATTTCATTCTCGTCTTCGCGAACCCAACGCTCATCACTAGTGGCGAACGTCCTACATGATAATCTTAAAGAATTTATGAAAGGCTTAAGTCTCCACCAATTTTTAGAGTCATGAATGAGAAACGAATTACAAAATATGGTTATTTAAATCCATGTATTTTAAGAGGATTTAGAATATACAGTTGAAACATATTGACACCGTTGAAACTATAATTGTGACGTGAAAGACATTGAATCGGGACATTCCCAAAAAATATAAATATGAAATGATAGGGCTTAAATCGGAACATTCTTGAAATTATAGATATGACTTTATAGGGCTTAAATCATCCTAAGTTACAGCATGGTTTTCCAATATTAATTAAAAAAATAAACTAGACAATCTGAACTATTTATTTCATAAAGATTCTTAATTGAATGATAATAAAATACAGAGTTACAATTTTCTTAAACAAGCCTCATGACTAGTGCTGCTAATATGCATACCATTATATTTTCTAGGGTGAAAAAATTAGTATGATTTCAATACAACGCAAATTTTTAAACTAAAAAATTGAAAACCAAGATTCTCATACCGTTATTGCACTTGTTATAAAATTAATTAAAAGACTAAAAGAAGCTTTAAAGAGCAAATAGTTATTTCAAAAACGAGGATTATAAGATACCCAAAATAACATTACTTGAATACTGAGAATAAACTAAATACTTGGAGAATGATCAAATGAAATGAATAATGACTTTCAATACGATGTTTTCGGAAAATGCAAACTATATAATCTAAAACCATCATATTTATCCAAAAAAATACCTGTAGCATCATAATGTCAAATATATTACATAATTATTGAAATATTTGTGGCATGAACTGGAAGCAGATTAAAGGTAAATCTGTAACTGAAAACTTCAGACTATATTGTAAAACTTTCTTTTTTCATTCCTGCAAGTACTGATACATTTTCTCGCTGAACGTTAATTTATTTATATGTTCTTTCCAACGTTCTCCACTTTATTTGAGCTTCTCTTTCGGGCCTTCTTTCGTTGTTTTACTTTAATATGTAAAATAAATCCGTTTTTTCTCAATAAAAATTTATTAATCAAGAAAATAGCACGAAGAAATAGTAACAACTAAAGCGCTACTATCTAATTATTTATAATTTGACAATGGAGTGGACAGGGAAACTATCGACCGGAATTTTGCAACACGATTCTACAAACAAAAAAGAATTGAAAAGAAAAAAGAATTGATGGATTTGATTTAGGAGCAGTCTAGTAAATGTAATTGCGAAATAAGCAATATTTCGCAACTACATTTACTAAACTAATCCGTCGTCTCTTCTCCTAAATGAGAAGGTTTTACTACACTCATAAAACCTTTTTCGATGAACTAAATGCGATCGATGAAAATTAATCACTAATGCTAGAAGTTATTTACATAAGATACCGTAAAATTAATGGATATGATTTAATTATATGCAGAATAAGTCCGGTAACCCGGTTCTTCGCCTGCGAGCGTATCACGTCACCGTGTAATATCAATATTGAGAGATCTATACATCAAATGGAGCGCTTACGGCAAGGTTTTCAATGGACATGTATCAGAAGGTTTGAAGAGCAAGAACCTGTAAAGTTAGTATACGCGAATATGGAAAAGTAGATCGTAGGACGAATTACAATAGGGTAGAATTATTTGCCGCTTGCTTTCGACTTCTTGATATCACTCTGTGAGACTAAATCCAAGATATTTTAAGATACGTGACCGTGGTCACGTATCACAGCGGAAGATGGACAGAAGCGGTGAAGACTCACCCGTAATAGAAGCTTGGCTTCGCCATGTTCTCAATTTGTAAGACGTCCGAAACATATCATTTCCTAGAACGCTCATAGGTTGGTCATTTTATCGGAGCATAACATTCTTTCTTGATTTTGCAACGCTGCACATTCCTGCCTCAGTGATAAATTAAAATTGTCAAATATGATAATTAAATGGCCCTATCACACTTTTCTTGTCACAAAAAAACTAAAGCAAATTAAATAAGTTGAGAAGTAATTCAGGATATTATGAGATTCCAGAATATGATTATTGTACTGGCACTCCAAACTAAAACGGAAAGTATTAATAACCTTTGCTTCAAATTCCTAAATGAAATTTGGTTCAACTATGAGTTCTGCATCAATTAAAACTTACATAATCAAAGTGAAAATCATGAGAAATATAAGTAGATGGTTTTCCAGTGTTGTGATGTTTTTCATGTCATAAAGATATTTACACATGGCATTAATTGTAAAGTTTAATTTATATATTATACAGCAAAGTATCCACGATTTCTAAAATCTAAGGTCTGCGTTCTTTGGGGGCTATAATATTATTTATTTCTATGCTCAATAACGTCCTGCCTATATAAAGGTGCATGTTAGGAGTGACAGAAGAAAATAAAAAGAGAAGAGCGTGAAAATAAAGAAAGGTTACCTTACTCCGGAAAACATATTTCAGCCCCACTTTATAATTCTTGCAACAGTTCTCCTCCTTTCATATAAGGCCGACAGGATGAGGCGCTTCGCACGGTAGGAAATAACGGAACCGCCTCGGAAGTTTTCAATGTACATACTCACCTGTTAAAGGTTAAAGGTCAAATTTTTCTTCTAAGAGAAATCAATCGTTTACCTCAGAGCCGACAGGGAGAAAGCGCTTAATCACTTCGGTGAAAAAGTTTTTATACCCCTTTGGAATTTATACGGCCAAGAGCTCAATTTTTGGGAAGTCATTCATGCGTCTACTTAATCGCTCTTTGGTGTATTGAATCAATGTGCTTTTTCAAACAGACGCTTTTGGGCATTTTTCAAGGAAGACGACTCTAAAATCAGTATATTACATGCAGTAGAGAAAGATCTCGAGTTTCTGACAACTTAGGATTATTTCAAGATTAGCAGCGTATAGAATATAAAATAGAATAACAAAATAGAATAGAACGGAGTTCGAAAAAAGAACCATTCAGATTTATTCACTCTCTTCCCCGTCTCTGTAAAGAGCTAATGCATTTATTGGCTGTTTGCGGACCTAAAAAGTAATCAAAAACTGTATATATACTACACGATTTATTACTGTAATCGGTCACATTTGCGTTGATTACGAATCTTTACATCGACAAACCATCTTTGATACTGAAATTTTATCCGACGTCTCGTTCCAAAAATGCTATAAATGCTATTAAAGAGAAGCTATTACTTGCAGATGATTTAGAAGCTGGAACTTCTGCAGCTCTACATAGTGCAATTGGACCTCACATTTACTCAACGGAGGCGAGAGAGGTCATTGAGACTCAAAATGTGAGAAAAAGCCACAAATAATTGCTCTTTACCATTTTTGCGGGAAGAGGGAGTTTTTTAGGCTTTTAGGTGATGTAAAAGTGAACAAAGGCGTTATCTCGTAGAAAATATTTTGGAAAGAAAACAGAGAGGATGTTTATGGAAACGTCATCAGGGAAGTCCTGCTTAACGAAGTTTCGTAGAGGCAAGAAAGTGTCGCGGAAGAAGCAATTTATACTACGAGAAGCTATTGAAACAGCCCTGGTAGAAGAACCAAGTATAGATTCTGATCTCTCTTCTGGCATGTAGCCCATAAGCAGTTCACGACGGGTCTCCAAGGCATGCTCTTGTCTTGTAGGGTGTTCACGAAGTTAGCTGCAAGTATAAGGGGAAGAATTCGAATTGCAGAGTAAAAAAAGAACATTGCACACTAATATGTCAAAAAACATAAATTCTTCTTTGATCCTGAAAAAGATAGCTTCCCCGTGAAGAAACTTAAAAAGACACCACAAATATGCTTAATTTCCGTAGAAAACAGAAATTATCACTCAATGGGATCGCTTCGAACTCTATCCGTCGCCCAGTACCGTTGATTTAGCTTAAATATATGTATATAGTAACTCTGGCTGGACGTCTCTAGACACCTTAGCCACACTTTATGTTGTCTAAATTAATCTTTTACGAATAATTTCTCTTGCTGCTTTTGTATTTTTACAAATTAAAGAAATTATTTGTTACGAAGGGAGACAGAAAATAATACTTTCTCTCGGTTCAAAACATTCCGATAACTTGCAGACATGAATGATTCAAAAAACATAGGCCTTGTCCTGAGTTCTTTTGATCTAGCCATTAGAGCGTTTCCGAAGCTCTCCACTTTTTTCTGGAGATTGAGTAGGGATTCGAGGTATCTGAGTTCACATTGTGTCCGAAAAAGTTGTGGGTTTGTTTGAGTTAGACTCTAAGTAGACTGGTAAGGAAATAATATAGGGTAAGGAAATTTTATACGCTAGTGATTAGTTTAAATCATATACGAAAAGAGGCTCGAAGTTATTACATTGAATATTTACTTTTTTATTGATTAAATTAACATTAAACAGACGTGTAAACAATCTTGAATGCATAAAATACAAAGAAGTTCCCGGTAATATTTCTTTTCGCGCTATTAAAAGCAAAACCTACAATCATGTTCTTCAGATCATTTTTTTCTTGAAATTTTATATATTAAAGTTTTCGATCTTATAATAACGCCTAATTCTAAAAGTATTGAAACAAGCAATTTATGCCTCGTTTAGGTTTTAAAATTTATCTCGATTCAAATTGAATTTAGTGATCAAAATTAAAGACTTCTTTCTCACATATTGTCTGAAAAGGGAACTAAGCTATTATCGCTTGAGCTCAAATGTTGAAAAAGAATGATTTATGAACTTTTAATACAGCAATATACGATGGCTTGATGGATTACTTTCAATACGTTACGTAAGGAAGTTCTCTAGGACTCCTATGTTGTGTTCAACAATTTTGAAGCTTCGTATCTCAAAAATTTATGACCAGTACGTTTTCATGCAGTTTAAGTAGTGCTTACTCAAAGGCACGTTGCTGCGGCCGTCATGTCCAACGCGGCATGCCTGCTCGCCGGCATTGGGCAGACCCTGTGCGCAAAGTCATTTACGGTAGTGTTACCGATCAGCGAGGACTAATCCCGCATAACGTATTAGCTTCGTGGGTATAACCGACCACATCTTCCATGCATTAAAATAACCCGAAAATTCCCCGTTTAAGTAGTATGAATGAAAGGCTACTCACAAATACATTTAGAAGAGAAATGTGATAGTAGAAGCGAGATAAATTCCATTTAAAAACTCTGAATGACTTAATTTCCTAAGAAATGTCTAAAAATTCCTAAGAAAACGTTTCATGAGCTACGTACCAGCTGTCTATGTAAAAATGGATGCAAATTACAGCTATCAAAAATACACTGACGAGCCTTAAATCTAAATTAATTCAGTTTCCGGAAAACTTGATAAAAATTTCGTTGAGATTATGATTCAAGATAGAGTCATATTTCTTCGCGTGACTAATTCATAAGAAGGATGGAAATGTTCCTGTTTTCTTGAGAGAATTAAACCATTGAAGGAAAAACAGAAAGTTTTCAGTTTTCAGTTTTGCAAAATAATGAAGAGGTTGGCCTCAAGGTATTCTTGGACTTATAAATGCATTTGTAGTTTAGAATTGAGGTTCTGTGAGTCTTTGCAATAGAAAGCGTTTTTCCCAAGTGTTTTTTCAGTACTCTGAGGTCCATTTTTTGTAACAAAGACTTTTTGGATAGAAAATTGAGACATTTGTTCTAAATTCGTAAGTAGTGTTCTCATGAAAACACAAAGATGTTATCTTTAGAGATCAGGTACCATATTAGAAAGAATAAAACATTTAAATATACATTTACTGTTGGCAGTAAATAATATTTTTCTCAAAGAAAAAATTTAGTAAGTAGTACCCGAAATATAAGTGGGAATACAAAATTATAAGTTCTCTTACGAGCCGCTTTAGTAAAGTTTAAAAGATAATTTGAGTTGCCATGGGAGCCAGTAAACTAATTTTATTTTTTGGTTCATTTTCCAAGAACTTTTTAAAGGACAATTGGGACCTTTAACCAGACAGTTCAATTTTAATGGCCTTCTGACAACTAAATGTCAATAAATGGTACTTATTAAATCATAAAAACTCGCAATTTATCATTCTAGCTACTTCACAGGAGCAGATATCCATACCTTGCAAGACCCCACTAAAAAACCACGACTGAACTTAGATGAAAAGCTAGTCATTTGGAGCCTTTACTAATGTTAAGAATAATGAACATTCCTTCTTGATCGCATGCAAGTCTTTTAAATGCTCTTCTTAATTCTCTTAGAGTGCTTCGTCAAGTAATTTGGTAACTTCAATAGTTAATATACTGTTTCATTGATTTCCAGGAACAAGGTATTGCACAAAATCACTGGAGAGTATATGGATTTCAGCAATATGATTTATATCATCCGTACTGTTTGGATGATGTGACCTCACAGAGTGAAAGATAGAGATGATTTAGATCTATCGAATTGTGTGCTTTATTTGGCATTAAGATATCTTCATGTAAAATGGCTACCTTGTACTTTACTCAGATCTATTCTGAAACCTCTCTCCATTGGCTTGATGAATGCATAAAGTATATGGATATTTTTACATTATTCTATATTTCTGCTGGTAATGCATTGATCAAAAATTTTCAGCGGGTAAATTCGACGGTATCATTACATGCATTGTGCATGTATGCTTACTATTAGCCGTTCAGAAAAACTAACCGAACAGATATGTTCGAGACAAAGCTCTTGTCACAGATCGGACATCCATACCCCGCAAAACCCCACTCCACAGCCACCACTAAACATGGGTGCGAAGCTATTCGTTCCGAGCTTCAGCGTCATTAACTTGGTTCATGTAAAAAAAACCCCTGAGTCGACAGCTACAATCCTCTAATCTTTAATTCATATCACTTCAAAACTGCTCCTGCCCACTGATACGACCCTTATGCAATCTCACAACAACGTCGGTGTTCTGGGAATGCTAGGTTGGCGGTCAAAAAAGAACGAACAGAAATGGCCAAAACCCGGTGAATTTATCCAAATTTGGACTATTCAATTTCCGAAAATATTTCCATTCATTCATTATATCTAGTTTGCATAGTATAAACTAGCACATATCTGCAGTTTGTGCTGGTTTATTTGGAGAGTTAACTAGCATACATCTTTCTCGTTTTGCAGTCTACATAGAAATTTCTAGATGGACTATGGCAGCTACGTAGCTCCTCTGAGCTGCTCAGAGAAGCTGCTCAGATATCTTCATCAACAAATTAGAACTCACAAACCATTCCATACCTTCCCTCCTTCAACCACTCTTCGATTCCTGTCTCTTCGGTTTCCCCTTCCGCGATGCAAACGGTGTTCTTCGTCAATGCCACCCAATCATCTCCAGCTACTACGCAGACATCCCTAAGGAAAAGGATATCCTCGCCATATCCCTCGGAAATCGACCCCAGCAGCCGTGTCATAGACTCACAGCCCCTCTTTCACAACTCTACCCGCATTTTCACGCCAATCCTCCTCGATCACAGCAGCTCACACTCGCAGACCGCAACATGCACTCCTCCCTTCTCCAGGACTCCGAAACAGCTCTCCTCTCCCGCAAGCCTAGAGTCTCACGCAACTTCAAGGACCAGGCTCTGCAAGCACTTCACTCCCTCTCCCTCGCAAAATATCCATAACTCTTTGAATCTTACCCCCTTTTCAACATCACTCCACTTCTCTCTCCGTACAACATCTTCCCTTTTCAACCCCTCCACAACTTCCACCTCGACGTTTCCAAACTCATCAAGCTCGCCGCCATCGAGCCACTCAGCTCAAAAGACTTCTTCACAACCGCCGGTCCCACAAAATCTTGCTGTTTTTTCCACTGCGTCCGCACCGCCGTTCTCAAGCACTCCAACTTCATCCTTGCCGCTATCGAGAAACAATATCCAGGTAACGGCCTACACATCGACTTCTCCACTTCCGAAAGCGGGCAGTATTTTAATGGGTTTTTCAACCTCGACGGCTTGCGCGGAATGCCAATAGCAAAAGATTACCGCGCCCTTAACATGTTCTTCATCTTAATCAGCGCTTTCTTCGACAGCTGTTGTGATCAAATCGATACTACTCCTATTACCACGGTCTTCGCCAAGTAATCAGATATACTTCTCACTTCTATTGGCTATAACTCCGTCATAGAATGGACCCCTTCTCGTCTTTTCAAACTCAGCAACCAATCCGTTCCTTCAAGCGCACAGCTGTCGATGTCCTTGGCCCCCGCCATACCTTGAATCTTGGCACTCTTAAATTAAACCTTCTCGATCACACTGTAGACGACAATAGACGCTTCAGTGGTCTCCATTTCAACGATGCAGGTGTTTTCGAGCCGGGGTGGCGATGAAGCCCCCTCGCACTGCTGATGGAAGGTACATTGCACCGTAGCGGGCTACAGTACATAGACACGTGTATGGGTACGCTTTAAATTCCATTAAATTTGAGTGCCAGCGCTGCCACTGCGGCCGTTATCAGTGGAGTAAAGTGCCATTTTACTTCATCGGCTCACCACAGTTTCACTTCATTCATGAGGAAGTTGTATACGCATTGTATACCTCCATGATGACTCGCATCTCTTCTGAGGGCCCTCCGAATATCTCCGAGGATGAACCTGAGGTTGCCAAAGCTGCGACACCCTCTACAGAGATGAATACGTCTTCAGCGGTGAAGAGGGCCTTTCTGGTGCAAAGGCGACCATCAATGAAGGAGACCTTCAAGCCAAAGAAAAGGGTCATTATTGTGGAGGAATCTGATGATGACGTTGTTGAGGTGGTCCAGCAAGTCAGGTTAGGAAAGGAGTCGCTTACCGGGCCTGAACTCGACTTGTTCAACGATGGGTTGCAGTTACTTCGGAGGAGGTGGGTATCACTCTCGCCGAGCACAAGTTTTCTGTTTCAGACTATGATCAGTATCGACTTATTATGGACATAGAACACATAAAAATCCCCGACAAGACGGTAAGGAGTGTTAATGCTGAACACAAGGCAGCGAAGTTGGCAAAGTGCAAAACGTTTGGCTCGCTTCCGTCTGTGGTGTCAATTGATGTTGCCGTCGTGGATGAATAATAATTCAGTAAAATGGTTCAGGATGGAAGAATAGGGGTGCCTGTCATACTTATCGACGGAAATCATCGCGTTTTGGTGCTGCACAAACTGATCAATGATCCCTCCTATGGCATAAAGTGGATAGATATTGTGCGGTCTTTGGATGTTTTGCTTTGGAGACGAAAGGACGGGAAGACTTTATTGATGAACAAGGTACTCAATCTCGGTAATGTACTCGACGAGATGATTTCCAATGTGCAGGAGATGGGTCCCCTTCATTTATAACTTGATGAATGATAAAAAGGTTAAAGTCGCATATCTTTCACCGACACGGGTAGCTGGAGCACTGAAGACGAGCGAAGCTATGGTATGTACAGCGTGCGATATTTGACTCGCTATGCTGCTCTTCGATCGAAATTCGTCCATTTCGAAGGGATTCTGGAGTTCTTTGAGGAGGTGCGCACGTTGGCTCATGTGTCAAGTGATCTCTTGCTAGGAGTCAACGACGTTGCGTTTCGTTTTGAAATAGGAAGATGGGTCGTTTTCAGGACATGCGAAAAGTAGTTTTTTCAATGTGTCATAGGTATGTTTCGTTTTTCCCGGAGAGCAGGAAGGAGGAAGGGTCTGAGTGTGAAGCAAGTGTTACAAACGACCTTGCTCATGAGAAAGATCGAAGTGTCTTTAATGGAATACCTTTGCATGCAAACTGCAAAGATGGAACTCAGTGGAGCGGAAATATCGTGGCTGGGATGGTATCCAAGAGGATAAAACTAGCGCAAACGAGGATTGAAGAGCGTTTGAATCTCAGTCTAAGTTCCAATCCGGCGGATAGTGATGTAGTGGAGGTAGTGCAATCTGTTGAGGTAGCTGAAACTGGTGTTGGAGAGATTTTGACAGAATAGGAGCCCCTACGTCCTAGACACAGCACACGCAACAAGAGAGGTATTGAGCCGGGGGGGGGTAATTGGAGTGAGAAGTTTGTGGAGAAGAAGATTAGAAAGAGAAAGAGAAGGGCTGTTGTGCTCAGTGATGACGACGAGTACGAACAGACCTCAACGAAGAAAAGTAAGAAGGGAAAGTCTATGGACAATCTCGGCTCAGGTGGTGGATGTGTTCAAGAAGATAAGCAACGAGGATTTGAAGCACTTGTTCAAGGAAATTAATGTTCTTTCGTCCAGAGAAGATGAACGGGACGATGAGGGAGAAGATAGGGGATTCGTTGCGGACGGAGAGAATCAAGGTGGAAGGATGCGAGGCTTCGACAATGATAACTTGGAAAGAGTGCTGAAGGGACTGATGGGGCCGAGGCATTACGTAGAGGGCTCGGAAATGTCGTGGGTTTACTTGGTAAATGCACTTCCGAGTGAGTGGCCTGCGACTGGAAACGGCGTGAAGTATCAGCACAATAGAGGAAAGTTAGATTATTACAGGGATAGGTTGAACCATATTTGGAATGTAGGTAAGGGTCATGAAGTTGAAAGGTTGATTGTTTTGTTAAAGCATAGAAAGTTATGTCCTTTTGTTCTTTATGGAACGAAGCGATTTTATGAATAATGGGTAGCTGGATTTACTATTGAGTGGGTACTAAAAGATCTAAAAGTAATGTAGAGAGCAAAATTGGGAGGACTGAGGAAGACTGCACATCATAGATATTGAATGCGTGCGGTTGTGTATAGGTGAACCTTGAATGTTGTGAAAGGCATCAAAAGTGTAGATGCCAAGGTGTAAGAGGATAAGCTATATTGAGTGCGCTGGCGCGAAAACAGGATGAAAAAAGGAAATAAAACGCCGGGGGAGGTGGGTAGGAGGAGAGAAAGCTCGAACGAGAGTGCTGTGACCATCGGTGAGCTGTGGTGAGGTAACCCTGGTCTTGAAGTGGCTCTTGATGAAGATTTTGCAGGCTTTAGCAATGTCGAGTGGGTACGTAGCCGACGAGGATCTGAATGCTCTGTTGGATAAGATGGAGGTACCGAAGACGCCGGAGCGGGAGGACGGGGAGGATGGAGGGGAGATTTGTTGGGGTACGGAAATGAAGGAGTAGGTTTGTGATGGAGAGTGAGATGGGAGGAGATGGAGGAGGGGGGCCGGAGAAGAAGTTTCGTGAGGAGATCAAGGAGCGGGTGAGGGAGTTCGGAGGTGTATTGAAAGAGAGGGTTGATGACTGCATTTCGAAGGTCGTGTTTGAGATGGGAGGGACAGTGTTGAGTGCATCGGAGGTTGGGATGCCCTTGGATGCTGTGTCAAGTGTTCGGAGCGGGTTGAAGTTTGCTGGAGTGATGGCGGAAGAGCATATTGATGGGATAGTGAAATTTATGGGGCGGGAGGTGGGAAAGCTGTGGAGGGAGAACGTGGAACCGAGGAAGCGGTTAAAAAGTGGATGGAAAGGAGAGGAACGCACGCGTTTGTGAACATCTTTCATCTAGTCTTCCGCCTCGGTGGAAGGATGGACCGCGATGCGTGAAGAAGCAATTGTGCAGGTGTACTTTACTGGAGACTTCTTTGGTAGAAATTTCCACTCAAGGTAGTCAAAAGTGACAAGCAAATTACAAACTACGAGTAAATTGCACTTGAAGAACGAATTTTTGAACTGTATGCAGTTGTCATTTCCAAAAACTTTGTTTGGCGCCATACTAATGTAAAACTGCAAAACGTTTAGATTTTTTGGATTATAATTTACGAAAATAGCGATCTATCGCAAACGACTGGCATTCTTGGAACATCAACAAAGGAATTGCGTACAACCATGGTTATCATCGTCTCTTTACTACCGTCAAACATCCAAAACCTACTAGTTCTGCCCTCAAATCCATCTCCGAAGGGTTTTTACGATGTGAAGCTGTCCAAAGTTTCCAGTCCAATACTGTTAATGATTGCGAAAATATCAACTCTGAAGGGGTTAACCTCCCTTTCACTTGAAAAATTACAATCCATAACTATGTGTCCCAGAAACGCTCTATCCTTAAGCTAATAATCCTGTAACACTTCCCAAAAAGCCACGACAAGGCTAAAAAGCGTTATTTTTTCGTTAAATTGCTATGACATAAAAACCGATTTCATTGGCATTAGATGCTTAATCATTTTTAACAGTCCCCTTATGGTCAAGGGTAATCCACATCTCTTCCATCCTCTCCGCTGTAAGCCATTACGCGAAAAAAACACTCCACCCCAGACATACTACTGTGATTCCCGGCTGAATCCCCTCATACCGATCCGCCATGCCTCTTGATTCTTTCTTTCCCGTCTCAATGTCCTCTGGATTCCCTTAGAATCTAGCATAAAGGTCTTTTTGTTCATTCTATCGAAAATTAGTATACGGTCCCCATTATTGTATGAATGTAAAATGTCCAGATAAACTCCGACCAAGGTCAACACTAAACAACCATACCCGAAGCACGTGAAACCATTACCCATACCGTTTATTTTGAAAATGCATGCCAACTTTACCCCGTGGGTCACAAATACCCCTACTTTGACAACACAACAAAAATCCGATCTGCTATGATCCAATCCCTACTACTTTTTACATCTAGCCCACATAAAGAAATATTAATGATTGTTAGGGATGAATCTCCAAAGGATGGTATTATCACAGCAAAGCATCCAAGGAAGGAGTTGTTGCAAGCGACAAGAGTGCTAAAGAAATATTGTGGTGGTGACGAGAAGGAATGAATACGGACAGTGGGCGAGGGACTACAAGTAAATGCGAAGGGATTCCGCCTATGCTCAGGGGCTGGTGATAAAGAATTCTTTTTTAGGGCGGAAGGTGACATTCTACTTTTACACTACTTGGGTCTGTACTTGAAGTTGTTTCCAAAGTTTGTTTCCCTTCTTGTAGAGGAAGCAGTTTGCTTAGCTTTTATAGACTTTTGGCTACTCCAAAAGTCTCAAACAAACATACTAAGTACTATAAAATGCATTAAAGGGAATCTTGTGGACGATAGAGACTAACAGAATGTACTATCAGGATAAGTATCTAGATTTACCCCTCGCAATCTTAGTGCTCGAGATCAGAGCCAATTAATTCCTCTAAAATATCCATACACCCAATACAGTCCCTAAAATTCCATTGGCCGGCCTAAAATGATAGATAGACTCTTCCGACATATCAAGCTCCTCCAATCCCTCCTCACGATCTTCAACGTCCGCTTCATCCCCAGAAGCGGATTCCAAAATAAAGATTAGTCCGCCTTTCTCCCTTACTTCCTCCAAGGCTGCCCCCCACGGTTGTACACCAGTGGATCCCATGGTTCCGCTCAATCGTACTACATTCCGATCACTCCACATCCACCTTAATCTCCTCCTCTAATTCCTCCTCTTCCTTTACCTACTTTTCTGCTTCCTCTGCCTTCCCGAAGCAGTGACGGCGAACCCGCTCCCGAACCCGCTCCCAATTCATACTTCTACAATAATCCTCGCAGTCAGTTGGCACAAGGGCAATCAGGTCCAGAGCGATGGGGCGAAGAAGGCTTGTATCTGTATGCCTTGGAGATAGTGTGGGACGGGCGGAGGTTTGTCGTGCCGGCGGCAAAAGGGAATGGCCCGGTGGGGTAGTGGATGGTAAGGGTATCGCTTCAACGAATTTGATATCGAACTCTAAATAGGTCGATGTTTTCGAAAATTTTCACGTCTTTGGGTGAAATGGAAAATGCGAGGCAATGTCGCGGCTATGAATTTGCATGAACTCCGGACAATAATAAAAAATCTGCTTGATTAAATATTGGAAGTGAATATGGAAGAAAAGGAGGAACACGAGTCGGAAGATTTCTTTTTGAAAAAGGAGGACCAAATCTTCAAAAATAAAATATAAAATTGAGTCGTACAATGAGGTCGGATTCATAAAGGAAAAGGATTTGTGATTTCTATTTGTTGAAAGAAAATAGAGGACGATAGTTTTGAAAAAGGAGGAGTTAGTGGTGGATCTCGGGATTGGGGGAAGTTGAATTTGCGGGAAGGACCAGTTTCGTGGTGAAAATGACTATACCGAGTCTTGAGACCCAAGTAACGACCCCACAATACCCCAACCCATAAAATATTCACACTCTAATCTACTACACAGAAAACTTTCATCCAAATCAATTATTCGAACTTGTGCAAATAACAATCCTACAAACTCAGAGGGTAGTTAATCGCCTCTCCACTTGTACACACCGTGATAACATGAACATCAAAGTGATTATCCTTAATCTTTATCTCTTCATCCCATAATGGATGTCGTCTTCCCTCTACTCCCACCTGCGCCTCGTTCACGGCACTGTCCAGCAATGCGGGGCCGACGTTATCACACAGTAACATGATAATATCTTATATCTGAAAGACCAAAACACGCCCTTGATAGCATCTACAGAGGAAAAAGTACAGAAAAACTTCGAACACTAATCCATATCGACCCATCCAACACATTTCTGCCGCGAGGACCATATAAAACCTTCCTCACTAACCAAGATATCAAAAAAATCCACTACACAACCTCTAAGACAAACAACCTTCCTGTCACAAGTCTCTGTCATCCAAAACCTTTTCCGATAGCGGTCGAAGACACAATCCATCCTTCTCAACTTTTTCAGACCAGAAAATTCCCATCGAGGCTCATCCGCCGACACTTTCTACGGGTCACTTGTCATCATTGTACCTTCTAAAATTCAGAATTTGCACGGTATGGCCCAATAGCAGACCATCTGCCTCCTCCAAACTCTTGTGAATACATAAAGACCTACTGTGTCCTTGAATTACTTTGAAAATAGAAACATTATATGATATATGGTGCGGTTTATTGTACGCGGTGACAAAATTTTGGCATAATTCAACTTAAGTTGTGAAAAAATGACAGAATACATAGACCGTCTATTCGTGGGCTACTCTTCTTAAATAAAACTCGCAACCTCTTCCTCTAACAATTTCAAAAACCTTCATCCTTCCTTCATGAATTGCACCGATACAAAATCATGTCTACTTCCACCAAATCTCTCTGTTCAATGGGTTATGCTAACATCCCTCAAAGGCTGGACAGATTACTGATAACCTCTATTGCACTTCCAGCGCTTCAGATATTAAGTAAGATTCATTCGTACCCAATGAAATTTCGGCTGCCTACCGCGTGGGTGACAGCGATCCCTGCCTTTTCTTCCTTATTAAACATTCACTTTCTAAATTCATTACCATGAAAATTGATGACTTCGTCGATTATGTTGAAATGAAATTCTTTATGATCAAAATTTTCCATTTACTTGTCCTTTACAAACTTTGACACCCGGGTGAGCAGAAACTTTTTTTCAACTAGTGTACTACTTGTAGATCCAATGACTTCGTATGTATTTTACAACCTCACAGTATCCGCTGTTTCTTAACCAAACACAAAGTACAGGACTGTAATTCTAGCCCAACTCCCTATCTTTACAGGAGGCTGACCTAGTAGTTAGGTTGAGGGTTCACACACTACCACACTAAGCAAAATACGGATGCTAGCAGCAAAGGGTACAATTAACCAAGTGAAAACAACGCTAAGTCCCCATAGATGTGCGAGATGAAAAAGAGTAATTACTAATGACTTTCTCGTATTCTCAGAGTACTATAGTAGCTTTTGGAGCAAACATACTTGAATCTTTGATATTATTAAGCTTTTCTACACGACTATAGAGCTTGAATGTATTTTATCAATTAATTAAGATTCGTAAAAATTCTTTGTACAAACCGAAGTTTTAAATTTATGGGTGTATTTAAAGGCTAATTTTAATTTAAATAAAACATAAAAAACAATATATATACGTTTGAAGAAGTATCTGACCCCTAGCAGCATATATACTGCAGGCTTTTTATTTAAGTGAAGCATTCTGTTTATCATATTCTTAACAGCCTCTTCATATTTCATGGCCTGGAAGATCCCCAGTTTTCTTATTCCTGCGTTGTCAGAAATAGTATTCATTTGGGGTCATCTTTATCCAACAAAGTATCAATAGGAAAATTGATAAAGCACTAAAATCTTCAAAGGATGTTATAAATTGTTTGCAGCTTTAAAGCAGCAAATTTTGGCAAATGTAGGGGTAAACCGACTATAAATTGACTATTCGTCAGAGAATAAAGTTTCAAACCAGCTTTGAGTGCTTTTTTCCCGCTTAAATTTTTTTTGAATATTTACTTGTTTTAGTATCTCAAAAGAAACTTCTAGACATTTGAATTTTTGACACAGCTTATACATTTCCCGTCTTAATGATACTAGAAACTTTTCATGGAGCCCATAGCAGACAAAGTTTACTCCTTTCGGCGCAGTAAGTTTAAGTTGTTTTTAATTTATCATAAAGGCAAAGCAGACATAGGAACCCCATAGATATTACGACGGATACTGTAAGACCCACGATATTATTCTTTTCTCGCATTTTCGTGCTTAACTAACCATTTACGTATCAAGTTCCGCTTAATCTGTGTCAAGGTGCTTGAAAAGGCCTAAAAAGGCTCGCATTTCCTATTTTTCCTTATTGAAATTAATTTTCTTTGTGTATAAAATTGACAGCTTACCAATCTTTTTTATTATTTCCTTTTTCTAATATTATCTAGAAAAAAGAATCTGTTGCGTACTTATCCCTTTGTTAGTAATCCTCTCAGCCAGCTGAAGAAATATATTTTTTGGTTTACGCGAGATTAGGGGAATTGATTTTTGGACAAAAATGAACATCTAATTTCCGAAAAATCATATTCAGAATGCTTTGAAAATATTACTTATTTGAGAAAAGGGAAAATATTCTAATTAATTGTATTTAAACTCCATAATTATAGTTTTATTTAATATTAGTTGGTGTATTTAATTATATTTAGTCGTAGTTACATATTACCAAATCGGTGGAGATAATCCGAATTTCTCTTATCATTCTCTCATTATATGAGATCCATAAAGTTTTCTACATCAGCCTACATATATGTGGAGTTAAACTAGTACGCCGCGTTTTACATTAATGTTTTTTCATTTCTCTAACTTTGCGATCACTTCAAGAGTAGCTGTTCGAGCGATGGAGACCTATGGGATGGTTAGAGCTGTGCTTACCCAAATGTACGCTGTCGCGGACGTCATGTCTAACGCATCATGCTTTCTCGTTGGAATTGAGCCGGCCCTGTAAGGAAGTTCATATATTGTTACCTATCAGTGACAAATTATCCCGAATAACGCATTAGTGGCGTGGATATATCCGACCAAATCTTCAATTCATTAAATTAACCCACAAATTCTGCCCTTCAAGACTATGCTTTGTAACTGACTACAAATATTTATTCACTTCTCGGCCAGCATTGAAGAACCAGGATAAACTTGTTTACTTCTTTGTAGTAAAATATTCAGAATAAATATGAATAATTGAAACCCTGTATTATCGGGATTGAGTCAGTTTTTGAGATTCTCTCGTAATTTAGGAAATTCAGTTTAGATTTATGCCTTTGAAAAATGGACATCTCGTTGAAATCGTGGATTTAGAAGTATATTCTAATAAATAAATGAAAGAAAGCTTGCTTCATTGATCCTCAAAAAGACCTCTTCAAATCGGTCTATCAATTTGTGACTCTCACCTACATTCCAACCTCCATTATCCCACCATTTGGGCACCTAGTTTGAAAATTTCCGTGCGGTACTACTTCTAGAAGGTAAATATTTCTCGGATAGGCACCACTTTCTACATTGCACGCCTCAGGGAAGTATGAATGGTTTTAGAACTCTCTGTCGTAAGCCATTTTTGTGGACAAAATAGAGTGTAAAAGCTTGACAAACGTTATGTAGCGAACACGAAATAAACAAACTAGTATTTACCACTATATTTTTTGTAGCACAATAAATAATTATTTACCCCATTAATCCTGAAATATTACTGGTCCAAACTCAGTGTCCTAAAAGTGAGAAAACCTTAAGCTGTAATCGGCGCCACCAGATCTGTACTCTACACCTGACATCAGGATCGCCGACTTCTGCGAAATAGATACCCTCGTATCCCACCATATCAATCCTCCCAAAGCGTCAGCTACAGCATAAATAGAACTTTTAATGCTTAAACACGTAGGAAATGCAAATTAAAGGTTAATTCTTGGAACAATAAACTGTTTAAGACTGTCTTATTTATGAGAGTAGAAGAAGAAATCTTTCTAATTCAGTGCAACTTTCCACCCACTGTAGAGCGAATGGCGCAGAATGTACTCCTGTAAATAGCTCATAACTCAACATCAAGATCATCATGGCTTAACTCCGAGGGAGGTGAGCAATGAAAATGCGTGCTCAGCTACCTCAAATCTACGATAATTTTGACTATCTAAGTTAGCTTGAATATTATGAGCTCGGTTTCCATGAAACATATACTGCGTCGCAGGCCTGATTCATGCAATACAACTCAACTGGAATGGTATCTAGGAAACTTGGTTGCAATGACGCCGCGTAAACTTCAATAGATAAACCTGTCTTTACGAAACCCATAACTTCATCATCTTCATCTTCAGAATACTTGAATTCTTCCGAAGAAGATATTTATAAGTTCTCTTCGTTCCAATAAAATTTGATTCGCCGAAAAAACTTCCTTCAAAGCCCTCGGACACAAACTTCATCAGTAATTATTGGTCGTAAAGGCTTCTCTCAGCTCTTTAACTACCGTTTCAAGCCCATTCATCCCCCCTCCTGCTTCATGGCCTACATAAAATCCTTCTAATTTCTTTTCATTTCCATCCCATCATTCTGCATTTTTTATTCTCACCTTACTATTAAAATTGAGATCACATACATTTGCTGCGTAAAATATTGACCACTGTAAACAATTTTTATTCGGCTGCAGCTCTTGAACTAGCTTTGATCGCCGGCTGATTCCATCCTTTTCGTTCCGAATCCTTCTTCCCATTTCGATCTACTATCTCTTTGGCTCACAACCACACTACTAATATTACTAGACATTAGCGTATACCACAAGGAATGAAAAATATCCTGAAGAGTGTTCAAAATTCTTGCGTGTTCAAGAAAAATCGCATAACCTTCCAATAGACTATATCCAATATTGAATGAAGTAGTAAAGAAAACTGTAGTCCCAATAAAGTTACGGATCCTGAAATTGAGCCGCTGGGACACAGTTTATGGGGAGAAAATTACAGTGCTGTGTCAGACAATATTTATTATCGAAAAAAGAAAGACTTCAAGGATGACGGAAACAGAACACGAAACCATCCGTAATAACATCCAACCGTCATTTTTTTACTATTCATAGTTATAAACATAAAGCAGAAAACACATGACAAATAAAATGAAAAGAAATCCAAAAAAATTCAAACCTTCGCAGTTAATGTTAATATTCCGCAGTTTAACTGCACATTGCAGTACAGTACGACAAATATTGCAGAACGCCTATCATAAGTGGTGTAATATAAACATTCCTTCTTCATTTATATTTTTCCTCCTACGATTAATATTATGGGAAAGCCGTTAGATTATTATCAAGTTACTTAATACACACTGTATATAATTTTGCAACTGAATGTAAATATACCAGCTGAGAATGTTTTATTAAAATACCTGGAAATGCATGAAGTTAACTTGTGTATCCAAAAGTTGTCCTATTATACTAAAAAAATTATATCGGACCTTTCTTTTTGTCTCGAAGAGTCTTAGCAAGGCCATTTCTGAAATCGGCTAGAAATCGAATTTGGTTTCTAATCAAAACCATGTCCACCAATAATCTGGGAGTTTTCACCTCTAAGATCACATTACCTTTTTTTGCTTTCATAACCTCTAGAATTAAATATTTTCATACTTCAAAACTAGGAATAACATATTTATAGCCTTCAAAGAGGCAAAAAAGTAAACAACATTGATAATAGTTTCACAAATTCTCAGCTTTTTGTACGTCATTAAGAACGTAAAAGGTAATTGGATCACCTATCTGTGTATACGTTTTAAACCTCGCCACCTGGTTCATAAAAAGGTATATTCTTCTATTTACAGAAAAAAAATCCACTTTTCATTTACATTTTCCCCAATTCTATTCGTTTGGGTGATTTCTATACATTCACATTCACGTCTTCCAGTTAGTAATCCCAGAACCACCTCTTGCCTCATTATTCTAGTCAATTCCGTTTAATACCTTCGTGAAACAAATTTTCTGACGCTGTAACTGCTGAAGAAAAATTTAATCGAAAACAAACACCATCCCCATAAAAATTAAACAGTGACAAAATGATCTCTCTTTTTGGTTCAAAAATTAACCAAAACAAGAAACTATAGTGTTCAGAAGCTTCTTTTAAAATAAAATATACAATTTCGACGAATTTGGTAATAAATCTTGCCCTGCTAGGCTTAACCGAGTGGATGCCTCAGGAAAAGTCATTCGATTATGTCTGCAAAAATATCTAAACTATAGGGCAAAAATAGAAAATGAATTTCCTTGTTTTATTCGGGCTGACAAAGAAGCTGTTGATCCAAATCTTCCTACTTTCAATACATTAAGTCAATGGAAGGTATCAAAATCGATCTTTCAGGCGTTGAAAGCAACAATTATCAGGGTGTTGGCGAATAGTTAATCTAATATTTTCGTAGCATAAATCCAAAAGATCTCTAAACTAACACCTTTTTACCAATTAAATACTATATTCCTTTCTTCGAAAACCATCAGCGGCACTGTCTATAGAGATGGTCTGATTATATCACCGCGTTTGGTTGGAGATTGTCTGAATTTCTTTTACGTCAATTGAGTCTTCTAGGATCATACACAGCGAATGAAAGCCATGTTTTCCATGAAATTGAAATCGACGTTGAAGTTCTAATACTGGCATCCCGTGATAAGAGTAATGAAATGTTTTGGGCAAAGTAAAATCTTACCTTTGAGGGAAAAGAGGCCTATTTGAAAACATGCCTCTTAAATTTCATTTTCGTTGACAAATATTTATCTATATACTATACAATGGTCCGTGCTTTACCAAAAGGTGAAAAAATCAACAACGTTATACACTAAATGTTTCAATTCTCTGCAGATAATTTTACCAAACATTCGCTCTCTCTAAATTTCTTCTCCTCTACTGACTATGGTAGAATTATCCAGACATTTATATAAACCACACACATGTGAGTACAATTTATCCTTAACCGCAATTTCCAAAAAAACATTGGGAAGTCTGAAATTTCAAGAACTACAACATTTCTCAATTTATGAATCAATTTCACTTGAAGAGCCTATTAAATGGCTTTAATCGTTTACAAAGCTCGCTTCTTTTCATAAGAAAAAGTGAAAAAGCATTCACCAGAAGTAGTTTTGCAAACTAGTGGTCATATATTACTCAATTGAAGTTGAAAATTAACTCAGGAATAAATTTAATCAACAAAGATTATTTTCGAAATGTTGACCTACGTCAATCGATCTAGCTTCTATTCGTAGATGAAATATTACTGATACGAATTATGCCCTTTTCTTTCATTGTAGAGGCTGATTATTACTAGACTACATACATGCATGCAAGTTCAAACGATTTTCTGCGACAGCTTCAATCTTTAAGTGATATTTTTCTCTTTGGGTCAATTAAATGGTACTGGAATACATGCATTTCTGGATATATATGTCGAGAATACCATTCTCTTTGGAAATGATAGATTTCTGAAACTGGCAAAACAATTTCTCGAAATTTTTGAATTCTATAGATTTTGAATTATAAAATATCGCATCCGCCGCTATATGTGTCCGCAGTGTCAATCCGGCAAAGAATTTCCCTCATACCAGGAAGCAGGAAGTTATTATTATTATGTGGCGAGTACAGATCAAATTATATTAGAGTATTAGTCACTGTAGCGAATAAGTAACGTTTTTAGACAATTAACTATTCACTGCAAAGAATACACGTTAAAATAAATTATATTATAATTATTTTTACTAGTTTCCGCTTTACATACCCCAGCAAACTCTTGCAACTCAAGTACAAAAAATTATTTTTCATAAAATAAGCTTTATATGAAACCTCATAAGGTTAAACAAACATTTCTAGGACTCAAAACAGAGAAAAACTTCTCTCAAAGTATATTTTTGTCAATATTCTTTCTACTTGATGTATTTGTAGAAACAAGGGCAGGAACAGATACGTTTTACTAAAACAATGTGCTAAACTTGCATGAATAGAATTTAGAGAGATAATCTTATCGTAAATATTACCGTATAATCACAATACTCATGTATCTGTAAGCTTTTTTTCATTTCATAAGGACCATAGTTTAAATATCATTTTACATGTTCATCAAAATTTAGTCCGCCTTATATAAGGTCGCCCTTAAATTTATTTCACAGCCGCCTTAGTCACCTTGGTAACCGAACATCATTTTAATTCAGATAAAAATTCATACTTGACCAAAAGAAATACACAACACAAGAATATGCTGAAATGTTCTTTTGATTCCAAATATCTTCGAATTATCGTAGTACTTTATTTTAAATAATCGTTTAAAAAAGACAGAGAGAATTTCCTCCGACTGAAAATCGCAACTCCTGCCTAACCAGTAATGTCATTTCTTCCCGTGGGACGAGCTTTCGGTTTGTTGCCATGTTTTGCAACGTTCTGAACACAACGGCCCTCTCAAGTTCTCAAATAATATAAATTTACGCAAACAATCCATTCATTGTAATCCAGTGGATATCAAGGAATCTTGGATGGTTGGCTATTTGTCCTCAAAAATGGCAAAAATAGAGCACTGGTGTTCAAAATAGCCCCTAACTTGATACTTCTGTCAAATTTTCATACGAAACTCGTCTCCAGTTCTTCCAAATGTTTGACTTCATCCTTCAATATTGAATTTACCTGTCATATTCTCCATCGTTTCGATATTTACTCCGCTTTTTCATGTTGAAATACCGAGTGTTGGGTGGTTTTACGCCATTACCATCTTTAGAAAAAAAATTCTGGCCTTATGGAAAAATTCAGGACTCAATTTGAGCGAGCATCAGCCCTTCTTGCAGTCTGGAGAAGACGTTCAAATACATGGACGCATTTGACGGTTTCCCAGGAAACCTCTAGAGGAAAATCGTCCATTTATATATATGTATTTTTCCCCGTTTTGCTTCTTTCTATTATACACAGTAGGCATGTTATCGCGATAAATCTCTTTAATATTGTGCAAAATTTTTTCAAGCGATTAATTTATGTTAAAAGCGGAAACTCCAGAGGTTCTTGAGACTTTAAAAATTTTCTTCGTAGTATTCAGAAACATCTTCTGTGACTTTTTCGCTACAAGCTGCAGCTTGAACAAAAATTAATGTCCTATTGCTTCGTCTTCTTGCGATTTCAATATACCGGAGCTTTTTATTTGTAAGGAATGATTCAGGAAGAGATAATTTCCAAAATCAATATTGTTGCAAGTAATTCTCGAGTACAGTAGGAGCAGGAGTATCAATTCGTAATCTCCCACAGTGCAGAGAGACGCCGCCTGAAATATTAAGTACTTCGCTGCAACAAATAGACTTTCTCTTTGTGTAAACTTGACTTGGCGTCGACATACTATAGTTCCGTTTTCTCTACTTCTCAAAGAGGTTAATTTACTTTTGTGAAACCTAAATTTCTGCAGTGCCTCTGCATCGTTCTCAAATCTACCTGCTTGTAAGGATGTCTCCAACTTGAGGAAAGGTTGAGATACATTACAACTTGATCATTCTGCGTAGAACCAGATCTTTAACACGATAGCATTTCACACAGATGTGCTTGTTCCTTGAGCCAACTCGGTTGTCCGTCGCAATATAAATAGAGCCGTGTTTTTAACCGATATGAATGTCGTCGGTACAACTGTATTCTCTACCCAAGCCAGTAATTTCGTAAGCCTAGTGAACAAGTTCTGAATTAGTCACAAATTGAATGCAAAAACTGACAAGCCGCATATTTCGTCTCCGCGGTGGTTACTGCGGCTATTTTTGCTTCTTGCTCTTCCATCTAACTAGGGAGCCGCCAGTGGTAGCAAAATACCCAGTATTTTAGTTACGGTCTCTTCTATCGCCTGCCCATTCTGTGTCTGCAAATGACTGTATCGAGAATCCCTGTACTCTATTTTGTAGCCTTCGGTAGGTAAGAGACAATCCTTTTGTGACGAAAATATACCTCAACAAGCGTTTGAGTTACTTAAGATGACTTAAGATGACGTACCGTCTCGCACGAACTTGTCGTGCGAGAGCCGCAACAGCAAACATAATATCTGGACAAGTGCAGACTGAAAGATATAAAATTTCTTCTATATCTGAGCGGTATTCGGAGTAAGAAATATTCCCTAACGCTATGTATTCAAAGTTCATGACGCACAAACCTGCATACGTTTGCAAAGTTGTCCAGGATCCGTTTGTTTCACTAAGAAAATTATTTTTGACAATATTAGTCGCTTGTTCTCACCATTTTAACCAGCTCCGGACGAATCAACCGTCTATACCGACCTTCAAACTTCACACATCAACATGTCTAATGAGTCCTCCTCATACTGTTCTGCATCATCCGCCAACTATCGTCTTGATACCCTTGAAAACAAAATTGTTGGCATCGAAGGCCAACAACCGGAGATCATCAACCTTCTCCAGCCGAAGTCCAGATATGCGAGCCCTGTAACTCCCACGGTGACCAAAGAAAGTGCTGCAGAGATTCCGATGGACCCTACGGCCGTCAATTAACTTTGTGTACCTTTACTGGGAAATAGTGATACCCATTTCATGTTGGTCTACTTCCCAGCCGATTAAAGTTTTCATCTTTCCGAAGAACTTGATCACAAAATGCTCGAATTTTTTCTATTTGATGCAATTTAGGAAAACTGTTCAGTTCGTGACAAACAAAATGTCGTCAACAACAATTTCATGCAATACAAAGTGGTTCTCAACCCTCTTGAAGAACCCGCGTCCATCAACGGGTGAGTGGCCGATTTAAAATTCAACAAGACTTCGACTTAAAATGATCATCAAATATTTCCAGATTGCTTCGTACGATGCATTGCTTTTTGAAAAACACAAACATGACCAGTCATTCCTTGACTTCCAGAATAGCTTTATTTTGTTCAATGACTATCGGGATGTCGATAAATCTGTATAGATAGGCATTGATCATATCCCCTCCTTCAAAGACTAGTCCTTCACTAAACCATGTTGACTGAGATGCGGTAGGTTTCTGAAGTGAATTATAATTCTGTTACTCCAGCACTAAATTGGTATTTACCCGTCAAGTTTTCTGGACAGCGGGCGATGCAGAAGCCAGCTTTCATAATTCATTTCCCCCGCTTACCTGTTTTCTCCAAGTTTTAAGGAAAAGCCAAAATCCTTCCACGCATCACCAACCATTGCGTAATTTTTTCTGCAATTACGTCTCTCTGAGGAGCATGTGGATATTTTTATCGTTGTTTCGAAGCAAAACTGCCTGATCACAGTTGCAATGGTCTCTCTAGCTATGTCCAAACGAAGATTGAGTAGTTTGAAGCCCATTTCGTTTTCAGAAACAATCGTTTAATGCTTGATTGCTGGAGACAGGTGCTCCTTACTCTTGATAAAGTAAACCTCAGCATTTGCAGGGTAATCATCCAAAAATACTATAGCGTAGTTTTTTCGCCTATCGTAGCGTTTAAATCTTGGCAGATATTTCCGGGTGGATCAGTTTTAGAGCATTGACTGTCCTTTTCTGGCGTCACTGAATTTATCTCCTCTTTATAATATTGGCCGTTACAAAGGAACTGCGACTTAAATTTATCAAAGCACTCTTCGAAAACCTGGGTACGTCAGCAAAAGTTTATGATAACTTCATGTATTTGCATTTTGAACGGTGACCAGTCGTGCGATGCCATTGCATGGCAAAATTCATCTCAATTTGACTAGCAGACGTACGGCAGAAGGAGCATGAGGCTTCTTTACTATCAGAAGCTGTCTGTAGATCCCTATTGGATCCTTCGAAATTGTACAGTCCATCGTTACCTATTTGTATGCTCGACATAATCTTAGTCGAATTCCTACACATTAAGAAGCAATTACTGATTAAATCAACAGCCAGGTATATACTATAAAGATGATACTGAAAATATTTGAGAGCTGGCCAACTGATAATATGTTTGTCGTGAAATGAGGTGTGTGATAGGTTTCAATTTTGATACCTCCGTAAGCAGGAATGATAACCTTACCCTTTTCTACGATGACGGAAATGTCATTAGCCGCCTGGAAATCCATTTTTTCGAAATTTTTATAGTATTCAAATACCTCATTGAGTAATATAAATGATTGGAGGCCTTTGAATCCATCAGTGCGGCATCGGAAATCAATTCCTCGATCTTCGCAATAGCGGTACGGAACTTTATCTGGGCAATAAAACCTAAGTAGATTCAGGTTGTTGATTGGGCCTTTCAACAGAACTCAGATCGCTCTGATGACTGATTCCTTGGTTCTCGGTGTATGCAGATTGATCGTTTGAGTTCTCTTGAAAAACTTGGGCAGGGACTTAGACATTGTATTTGGTGCTGTTAGTGAATATAAAAAGAAGGTTACTGCTGGTAGAACCCCATTCGAACTCGGCCCCTACGTCAACTTCGTCCACGACCACCTTGTCCACGTCTTCGATTGAATCTACTTCCCCCACAACTTCCTTGACCATCCTGACGGTACCAGAACGCCATTGCAAAATTTATTTGTTTCCCGCACACCCAGCAGATGCCTTCTTCCTTCCTCTTCTTTCCAAATCTTCTGGAAGATGTAAAGAAGCGACTGGTGCTCGGGATTGATGCCTTAGGAACTTAAACTTGGAACTTGGCTTCCGTCGCAAATTTTAACCTTGGCAGTTCTGTTTGAATAACCGTGATATGTTCTTCAACACACATTTTGCTGGACAAAATGGCGATCTATCTATGCGAAATTTTCCGGACGTGGCGAATCAACTCGGCCTTCTTGTATTCTACATTCAACGACTTGTCGAAGGGTGTAAGTTTCCCTAAGATTCCGTAAAACGTGTTGAGGTGCTCCTCGAACCTTGTCTCTATCTTAACTGCAGATCTTCTAGTTCTCGCTGTAGGATTACGACAGTTGTACGACAGGCTGATTGTTTGAAGCATTGTAAATATTGGCTAAAGCATTCCAAAGTTCTTTTGCAGTCCTTCCATCGTCATCATTGATGTAATTGAGGCGAGCCATTGAACCACTGGTTAACATGGTTAACATGATCACAATAACAGAATTGGCGCGAGTCTTCTTCTACCTCCATCCTTGAATATCATCGGTTGACAGAAGTGCTGCAGGACGATCATCGAGTCCATAAAAGTTAATGGCATCTCCACAAATGTAGGCCCTTCATGTCTTCTCCGGTTGATAAAATCCTTTGGGCCCGAAAAACTACGCAGCCTCGCTACGCCGTCGACCCCAGTCATAGTGAAAAGCAGTGTCTTACGGTGAAAAGTGATTCCTTCCTCAAAGAGATGCTACCATTTGATGATGATCGGTATCTCCCTTCATGTGGCGAGCCACGGCGACTTTGCTCGCCTGCTTTTATTCTGACACTCCACCGTTGTCGGACCCTGCCGCGTTCCTTGCTCCTTACAGTTCCAACCACGAATGTTCTCCTACTGTAAGTAAATAATGGTCCCCTCAGCTGGACCCGGCTCAGCCCCTCATAGGCAATTATTCCTCATCGTCTAGCCCCATGGCGAAACGATTCCTGGAACTAAACAATATGTATCCTCGTACCAGCCAACAGTAGAGATAAAAGACTCCAAACCAAGAGGATCGACAAGAGTACACACGGTATAGTCCATCCCGTACCTGAAGTAGAGCAGCTACTGTACCGTCTGTCGTGTAGTGACACGATCACCCGACGAGGAGGAAATGCCAAACACCGGCACGTGTACACACTTTTAGGAGGAATCTCCGTGTGTCATCTGTGCTGACAACCGTAGGTGGTTGACAGTGTAATGTAGTGTAGTTTAGGTAGATTTGTTAGTATTGATCTCGATCTCGTGGCGCCAAGGGCTGGACCACTAGGGTCACCCCTACCGGGCCACTGGACTAGGGGGACTTGTACAAGTATCCCTTTCCCCACCCTAGCTCCTACGTAAATGGCAAGCACTTTTTATCCTACTCTTCTCCCCCTAAATTTGCCTCCTACTACAACTCCTTTATGGGTAATCCCTTTTCCCTTGGCTTCTAACGGACCGGCGCCATGCTACAGATTCCTTTGCAAACCCCGTCTTGGACGACCGTTCCCGAGAGTGAGCCAACCTCGTTCCTGTGCTTCCTTTTTCATCCCCGATGGTGTGGATCCCTTCATAGAAGATAGCTTCCGTTACCTGGTGTTCTTTACGTCTACCGGTGTCTACCACTACACCGCAACGTCCGAGGTTTCGTGTATTAATGAAACGTGTACAAAGAATACGTGTCCAAGGATTGAGTCTTTCTCAGCGTTGTAGTCGGGAAGGAGGATCAGCACATGGTACCAGCTTACCTCCCCCCTTCTCTCGGAGAGGGTCCCCTGAACATCTTTATATTCCATTCAGAACTCATAGTAGATTGCCTTACAATACTACCGTGACGCCTTTCACCTCATTTTCACTTGCATTCATCTATCACAGGCTTTTGCGGCTACATATACCCCTCCCGAGCGGGGAAAATTATGGACATCTAAACTTCCATAATCATAAAATAAACAAAAAAATTGCCCACTTGCTCTGAAACTATTCTTATCACAACCAGTTTTCTATGGTGGTCTAAATGCATACAGAATTTGTCAACAGCAGCCAATCATAGCCAAAGCATCCTTTTTTGTATGAATGTCTCCAAAAAAGACGAAGAACTTCAAAGTTAGTTTAATTTGGGACACATAATTTCTAGCCCGCGAGTGACCGCCATAAAGTACTGCGTTCAGAACACCCACAACAATCTCTACAACAATTTGGCACTTCCTTCGGAGACTACTTGCTTTTTTTTGCTGCGCCTATGCACGGTCTAGGCCATTCGGAAAGGGATATCTTCCGCGATTGCAATGAAGCTTCCCTCTCCAACTAACAAACCTACAGTTTGTCACGTTTGGAATTCTGCTTGGCTATTATGCGCTATTTCTTTTTTTTTCGCTGCTGCTCTGCTTTCTGCTTCCATTTCTTCCTTTCTCAAGACTCGCTCCTTATGGCGCGCCCTTTCGCTATCCCTCCACCTCTCACGCTCAATAGCAGCCATCCGCTTCTGCTCCTCCGCTTCTCGCTTCTTGCGCCCTCGGCATCCTTCTATCCCAACCTCCGCTTCTCTCTGTCGGCAGCCTCTTGTTGCTTTTTGAACCTGCTTTGCTCGACGTCTCCCCACCACTCTATCCAATGTAACGCAATCAACAGGTACTTCTACAGCGTACAGAACATTTGCAGCATTTGTTCCGGCCGCCATTATTGCCGTGTGGGGAATGCGTTTGGATATCAAGATCTTATTATGGAGACATGATATGCGAGCGCGTTGCGGAGGGCGTTGTGACGGTGTGTGCGGCCGAACCCGGCAGGGCAGAGGTTAGCCGCGTGATCGCCGAGAGAGTCCATGGTTCGCTTGCAACTGATACGTTATCGGTATTGAGTAGGTGTAGACCGGCCATCCGAGGTAACGGGATGGTATGGCGGTCCAGTGGGCTCGCCACACCTTAGGAGCATTTGTTGGGTGCGCGAAGAGGAATGCAGCGGCGAGGATGTGTCGGAAGGCAAGGCCACGGATCCGGCGCCTGAGTTCGTCGGCACTGTGTTGATCCGGGCTGGGGTAGGCTGTCCATGTGTCATCCTGCTAGAACTTTTCGGCCTAGGCCTTGAGCTGCACCATATTTAGTCGAGTTTGGATGTTGGTGGGTATGGTGGTGGGGTCAAGAGGTCCAGCGCAATGAAGTACGTGCGTCCGGGTATTCCAAGGCAATGCTGGCGGAGAGGCGGCAGCGATTGGGCCAGGAGAAAGGCTCGGTCCCCCCGAAACTTGCGTCCCAGCAGGGCAGCTAATCGCGGGGTAGTAAGGGTGTCAGCGGAGCTAGGAAGTAGTGCTCGTATGGGGAATGGCTTCTGCAATGCTTGATTTACTCAATAGCCGAGTCGAAAGTATGTCACTTGGTAAATTTCCTTTTACTGTATCTAAAATAGTTTCACTATGTTTTTGCGCAAAGAGTTCGTGTACATTCTTTCTCTTCTCTGTGTTAAATTCGGCCGTTAGTCAAAAGGCCTGTCATTTCTGTAATGTCGGTCTTCTCAGGTATCTACTCAGTATCTGAATTGGAGATCTACTGCACCGTCCGGTACCACTTTGCACAAGTGTGAGGACTCCGTACACACTACGAAAGCCTCACGGGCACTATGGTACATGCATACAGTACAGTACAGTACAGTACAGTATGTACAAATGTACCGTATATCGTCCCCACAAAAAGATATGTACCGTACCTAGCAGCCCCACCGCCTTGCAATCCGCTTTTTATGCGATAAAGGCCCAGCACTACTCCATACACTCGCAGTTTAGCACGCCAACACCGCGAACCCATCCGCTTGGTACCATCTCACCCCACCCCCACTCCCCACGCACACACTCGGTACACAAGACCTAAAGCGCTTTCCCCTATTCATCTCCCAGCATCCCCCCAACTCCCAAACGCGCCACAACTCCCTCCCTCTCGCACCGCCCACCACCCTCAAAGCACAAACCACCACCAACAAAAACCCAAACCGCAACCGCCGCACCGCAACAATCCACCAAACACCCCAACGACAATCCAACAGACGCACACGCTACAAGTGTCAACCGTGCACTTACACGAAACATGCACGTGGTTCCGCGGAAAGCGTGCGGGAATTGCGGCGACATCACTCGCAAAGGAGAATGCCGCTGGGCGCCAGTGGCGGATAACTGGATTACGAGGCGTGCGGGTAGATGTGGCCCGGATTACTGGCATTGGGTTGGCTGCCCTGCTACACATCACGTGGCATTGGGTCTCGTGGGCCAGAGGTGTAGGAAGCGATTGTAGTTTGTTTCAGGGGTGCGTTGTAATGAGGACTGGGATCGGATGTGATTGGGAGGTGGGTGTTGTACAGTATGTTGCGATTGCGGGCGTGCCGATGCCTTGTACTCATTTATTTCAAAGCGTTTGTACAGTAGTTCTATTGTACAAAATTAACTGGCATTACAGTAGGGAACTAGACATATATTTGTACAGTAGCATTCTGACGCCTGGTGTATTACTGTACGGTACACTATGGCAGGGTAGATTGGGTTTGAGGCTGTAATTTTGGAGATGGCACGAGTACAGTACAGTACAGCACGGCATACTCAAGGGCCACCTTACTGTGGTACGGTACACAGTTTTCGCATTACCGTCCCTTGATTCGGGGTTTTGGCGAACCAGGTCTTTCAGAGGCGGGGCGGTGGGGAGAATACTGTGGATTTGACGTCTGGGAGCGGAAAGACTGCCTATGCGGCCCGCGCAGCGGTTGCTTGATGGGAAGACTGCAGGGTTGGGATGCAGGAGCGGAGTACTGTATGTATGTAACAGCTAGCACGAGGCCTCAAGTGCCCGAGAGGAAAGAAAGATATGTATCGTTTCAATTGGGGAAGTACAGTACTAGAGTTCAAAGCCACCCTGTCAACCATTACATTGGTACCGCATAAACAAGTGTGATGATTAGGTTACCAGTACTGTACTCAGTATTGCTCTGTACATTACTGTATGTAGTGCTGAGATTGGTGGTTACAGTACGGTAGATTTACAAATACGGGCTTGTGGTTGGATCATCTGAAGCCAAAGCAGCTCGAAGTTGATGTCAACATCAACAGAATAAAAAAAGAATCAGTTATCTGAACCAACCGGGAAGGTTGCCGGCAGACGGCCAAGATCCGTGGCATAAGCGGGCGGCTATTGACGAATGGCCAAGAAAAGAGACACGACGACAGAAAGTTGCCACGATCTTGCGTGCGTTTTTCGTTTTTGACTATTTTATGATAGTAAAAGGTTTGTAACCAAGTTTATTCAGTAGATAATAGATAATAGTCAGTGTCAGTGGTGCGGATATTCCTGACGTCTGGAGCGGGGGCCGACAGCGTTAAGGGGTTGCCAGTGTTACTCGAATGAGGGAATGAGCAGCACTGGGCAGAATGTTGGATTGGATTTTGTTGCCGGGAAAGGAGAACGCGTAATTTTAATCAAAATTAAGTAGGGACTTTACAGTAAAGTATTTTTGGGAGAGGATAAAATGTTAAATAAGTTGGAGTTACCTTCCCTCAGCCTCATGCCGGGATAGCCAATGACAGGATACTATTAAAAGGTCAATGGCATATCAAGATCCAATCAGCGGTGTTCACCGCCCGCCCTTCTCAAAAGGTCGAGGGTAACAGGCCGATAGGGCGGGAGAAGAGTGTTACGTTTATGACATTGTGCAAAACCACAGTAACAAGTTACCCTTTGAATTTGCACATAAAGCTGTTACATTGAATGGAACACTTTTACCTCCTCGGTATGTAGAGTGGAGACTGCACTACATACTATACACTGTACTGTAGCTAGCTAGTACAGTATCCAACAAAAACAAAAACAAATTAAGAAAAGGGCTTGTTGGTGGTCTAATAAAAAAGCAGTACAAGCTCTTGACAGCCGTCGATCTACCTGTAGCGTTACCACACGACACCACGACACACCACGCTACTGTACAGTGCACAACACCAGGATCATAATAAAAGACACCTCACCCGTCGCATTCGCCGAATCTCGCGAGTGATGGATACATGCAGTTGACACCCATCAAACCGCTTCATCACCCGCCACATTTTTCTTTCCGTTTGACCAACCCTCATACTGCCTCCGCCATACATCAATACCTTCCAATACCTCACCATCCCCACCTCGAACTTACCCCTCCGCCCTCCCCAACCTCTCATCCCATCCGCTTTCCCCGACAAACTCAAACCATGCCACGCCGTCCCACCACCCTCCGCTTCTCCCCACCCCCATCCCCACCTCCCCCGGTCGCCGCCGCCGAACTCACTCGCCACCTCCTCGCCTCCCTTTCCTCGCGCCCCTCCCCCCTCCCCTACCTCCCCGCCCATCCCCGGCCTACAACGCATACCTCTCCCTCCTCACCCTCCTCCCCGACAACAACACCCCCGACCCCACCCTACTCCCCTTCCTCACCGCCGTTTCCTCCATCCCCGCCGCCATTCCCCACCACACCCGCGCACTCATCTCCACCTCAAAACTACAATCCGCCGCCCTACTTTCCGCCGTCACCGCCTTTCACACCGCAATTTCCACGCTCCTCTCCTTGGAGCATCCTCATGATTTCACCACCTCCGAAATAACAGATAGTGTTTCCGGCCCCTCCGCCTCGGACTCTGCCACCGTCGTTTCCCTAAGTTCTGCCCGCTCTAGACTTGGCAGTAGAGTCGCCGCCAAGGTAGCCGAGCCGCTCCGCTGTCGACTTGCAGCACGTGCTGTGCGTCGTCTTGCAAAGGCGACGTGGCTTGCGTCTTTCCCGCTTGCGCGTCGTGCCCAAGATGCATTTCTTACCCATCGCATGGGCTTTGCGCCCGAGTATTTGTCGCATATTAGGAATCCGAGTGTCAGGGTTATATTCGTGTATATTATTGACGCTGTGCTCTTGGGCAAGGGTGTCGGCGTGTCGGCGCCAATGCGCTGTTTGATCGGATATGTGTTGGCTAGGTTGGCCGAGAATGCTGTGTTGACAGCTCATTTTGCGTTTTTGGCGCATCGCTTTGGCATGAGTGGTGATCAACTGGCAGCGGCTATGGATCTCCCTTTTTGGTAATGCTGCAGAGAGTGCTTCGGAGAACGCGCAGGGATCAGGTTCCCGTCTCTAGTAGTACTACTACGACGACAACGGTTTCTAGTGTCAGCACTCCGCCTAACAGTCCCCCTCCCACTGTCTACGCGGATATAAGAAAACGCGTAAGAACAAGGAGCGAAGTCTTCGATGAATTCCATCCGGCTGTAGAAGGAGAAAGCTCAACCACAAAGGAGCGTTCGCTCGCAAGCACCTTTTCCATCCGCAAGCGTGCTTTATCCGTTACTACTGGAAAGCAAGCAAGTCTCGTAGGCGATCCGATTCATGGTAACCCAGAGGTGGAGTGCCAACTGTCGAACGTCGATCAATACGGTGGCAGGGCAGCTGAGTGGCAGCCACAATCCGAGTTGCAAAGGGAGCTTCATCAGGTTGATGACAGTGAGAGCGATGACGAGAGCTCGACTAGCACCGAAACATCCCGCGGTGACTTGTGTGATCCCACCTTGGAAGAGAAGGAGAAGAGCTTTTATGATCTTGGTGATAATCCAGAGGTGCCGGAGGTTGATGGGTTGAATGCGATCAATGCGGGGGAGGACTACGCATTAGAGGAGGCACAAGATCCCGAGGTGGATGGCATTTACACCAATCCCTACGAAAACTTTTCACCTATCCTGGAGGCCGACGAGGATCAATGTCGTGCTGCACCGGTAGAAGATGATGTGGAATACTATGACGACGACGCTAATCAAGATGACACTGACTACTGCATCTTCTCAGAGGAAGAGGTAGCGGTGCTTTTATTGGCTCACGACGTGGCACAGGCGTCCCGCCGCAACTCCCGACGAGGTGCCAAAAACCCCGATGCCATCCCCAAACCCCTAGTGCGACCTGCCCAAGCAGCTTCAATTCATGACCTATTCGAGGCCGAGGGAATCATGGATATCATTGCCGTAGTCGCTGCCTTTCAACTCTTACAGCGCTGGACGGTATGCTATCCATATCGCCCTGGTGCCTTAGAAGAACCCGTTTTCAAGTTCATGCAATCTCCGATTGCAAAGGAACTGTGCTTCGGTTCAGTTGGGCAACGAGGGTGTAGCAAGTCCTCAGCGAAGCTCAGAATAGGTCGTGGGAGATCAATTCGTTTGCCACGTCATGCACTTGTGAATGAAATATGATCGTGCTATTCCTCGCTGGCCCTTCTTGATGTTATCGGTTGATACCCATCTGCTGTCTTGTGCCATGTAAATAGATGGATCGTATTTACGAGGACACTGGTCTTTAGAATTTGTTTTCAAAACTTGCCGCAGTCCCTAATCACCGGTTCTACTTGTAGGCACGCTGGAAGGAACCGAAGCCCGTTATTGCTTGTACAGCTTTCGATGTAAAGTATACTTGATGTATGCATTGGCAGCTTTTCACGGCGTATTCTGGTGCAGCAGCTTTTCACGGCGTTTTCTGGTGCATCAATCCTTGTAAAGGTTTCTCTGGCAAATGTTTGTCTAACCAAGGCACACATTGTAGGTTTATACTATGGTTAAACTGGGGTGCTATCTTCCTCCTCGACGGCACCGCGACCGACCCAGTCGAAAATGGCGCAATTATAGCCCTGATGATCCTCCATACTTGCACACTTGTGATCACCTTTCAGGTTGTCCGGGCACGCCCAGTTGTTACTAAATGCGTCAATGTACTGTGGCACCTGATAGAAAAGAATTGATAATATGTTTTCTTCAGTGCCCATCAGTCCAGCCCTCAAGATCGCTGTAAGAACGACATCGTACATTGCCGTGATGGCTTCAAGAATAAACGCCGACCCACCAAAGATGCCACCTCGGCCAACCTTCACTAACTGTCGCTCATCGACGTTCTTTTGATTGCAGTACGTGTTGAAGGCCTTATATTCAAACCCGTGCACTTCACTTGTAGGCGTGTAATCGAAATGTGTCAAAAGTAGCTTTCCAAACATGTGGGCGCGGATAATGTGATCATTCTTTGGTGTGAAGACTTTCGGGCGTTGACAGTTGTGCTTTGCATCCAAGAACAGAAAGTGGCTCGTTTCCCAGTAGTTCTCTCTTGCCGCGTCACGCATCATGAACATCTTGGACATAACCAGCGGGTTGTAGTCTTTCAGGCCCCCTTGTGGTGAGTTCTCCAGCCACGATGCTCTGTTAAACCACTCCTTGGACGTTCGAATCTCCTGGACTTTTTCATAATTATCGGGTCCTAGCCACTTGTTTCTCAAGTCATCGCGGCTAGTTATCACAAACTTGGTTGATTCTATTGTCTCATTGCTTATTCTGGGCATCATCTCATCGACGACCTCTTGTGTCGTGTAGACAACCTTTGGATACTTGTGTTTTAGCCAATTCTCCATTGCATCTAGGTACATTTTGAAATCTCGCTTAAACTGGTAGTCATCTTTGGCTAAGTCATTCCGACCAATGTCAAGGAGACTTGTCACGAGAGTGATAGTCATCTCATGAGGCATCTCTGGTGGGGCAATCATCATGGCCTTTTCAGTGGCTCCATGAAGCGCCGTCACAACCGAACGCCAATCAACAGTCCTAGATGCTTTGACAGAGTCAGCGCCAGAAATTTGCCACTCTTTATCAGTCAACACACGATACTTGTCCAAATAGGGTTCGTAGACCTCTTTGATCATTTCTCGTTGGGTGGCGATAGTACCGGTAAACGTTTGATTCCAATGGTATTTTCGCGCAAAATCGACTGGATAGCGTTCCATCATGGTCGGCATTTGGACACCCGGAGGGGCGTGAACACCGCCGAGCTTCTTGAACTCTGTCTCATTGGCAAGATACTGATCGCGCACTTCTTCGAAATCAACGGTTAGTCGGTAATGGGCATACCAAAATGTATTGAAGTTAATCTGCTCATTTTGCTCGGCGTGTCTAAACAGTCCTGTACCGACGGCAATAGTGAAATTCTTATCTGTCCAGGCATATGATCTCCAGTTTGTGTAATATTCAAAGTCCAAGAAGGGTGAATCGGCGCCTTCTTTTTCCTTTTCAATCTGGTATTGCTTTTTAAACTCATCACCAACCTCATCAATAAACCAGCGACGTTTAAAGACAACAGGGTTATTGGTCCACTGACAATGCTCTGACGCTGAGCAAAATATGTGTGCTTCATCCAGATCGGCGGCCTGATTGGTACCCCTTCCGCATTTCCACATTAGCCCCTGTCCTGGATACGAGGAGGTGGGATCATCTTGCCAGTGATGAGTATAGCAAAGGAGGTTCTTCTGAATTCTCAATATAGATTCCTCTCTACCCTGATGCATGATGAGGGCATGGAGCGGGACACCGGGGTTAATGCGATGGCGATGACGCACGACATCGGCAACCCCCTCCTTGAGCAGGACCTTTGAATCAATAATCCTACTAAACACGACATCATATGGCTCAATGAGCTCCCAGTCCTTTTCCAGCAATAAGACATATTCATACTTTGCTAGTTCGACCATCTTTGCAATTGCCAAACCCAGAGGCATATTCTCGAAGTTCGGGACAATTCGTAATTTGCCAGCATCCTGTACGGCCCTTAGTTCTGGAACGCGGGTCAAAAGCAATGTGGCTACAGGGGAAGGAAGGCCGTTCAAAAAGATAACAAGCTCATCAGCAACATTGATGAGACCATTCGTAACCCATGACCTTGCCGCATATCTCAAGGAGTCATACTCAGCATGAAAAAGCACGATAATGGAAAGTTTTCCCGCAGCCGCAGAGCGACGAGATGTGCGAGTAGGGGAGATAATTGGCTGGTGGGAAAGGAGAGGAATAGGAGTAGATCGGAAGCGATTGAACAGAAAAGTCACCACGCAAAGAGAGAGGAAAATTAGGAGAACAATACATGAGCGCGGAGTGCGGCCACGTTTCAGATGGCGGCGAGTGGAGGGGTGGGAAGATGCTTTGCGTCGGAACGTGCGGATCGTCGGGAGAAAGGCATGGAAGGCATGACGATGGTAGGGATGTTACGTTTGGCTCACATGGGCGGCTGAGAGGGGCAATTGAAGTGGTGGGTTGAAGGCGACACAGATGAGCGGCGACGATAACTGAGTAGGTGAAGCTGTGGGCGAGAAGGTGAATGTGACAATGCTCGAGTTGTGGTGGAGGGGCAACGTTCCTTTCTGATCCTTACACCAGAGTTTGCAGCGCTTGGTGTAGCCCCAGAGCATTCGGTCGTTGCGATTGACTGCCATTTAACTGCGCTGTGCCGTATATGGGGTACTTTCGACGGTACAGTACTGTACTGACAGTACTGTACAGCCCAGTACTCAATAAAGTAAAGTTTCTTAGTGATACTGCAACATGATTAAGATAATGCAGCAGGTGTGCATTTCAACTAATGGTATCGATCAACCATTCATACTGTAAATTAGTCTGCACCACCCATGTTTATCAAAAAATAACACATCCTTGGGTAAAAAGCACTGCGCTGCAAGGGGTAACAATACAGTACAGCAAATACCCTACAGTACACCTGAAAAAGTTTACATCAAATGGTTTCTACGGTGTCCACTGCAGGATCCGACTATAGGGCTAGGAACTAACCGGATGGTCCACGTCGGACACGTGCAGCGGCGTGCGCGAGCAGATAGCCATAGCGATAGACGACCAGATGATGCAAGTAAGGCGCTGATACAGACGCCGGCGAATCACGCGTGCATTCGTATTATACCTCCGCGCCATTCGCGGGATAAACTCCTCAAGCAAAACAGCAGTGTGTGGGGCAGGCGCACCGAGAGAATCAAACGCAATCGGTTGAAACCGTTCGGTACACGGGTCGGGGTGTCGGACGGGGCAGGGGGGCGGCGCGACAGCTTGCGTTCCAGGTTCCGTACCTTGTCATAGTGCGCCAATGCGGCAGCACCGCCAGCGGCCCACGTGGCCTTGGTGCGGACGGCGGCCTTGGACGGCGAGTCGACAGTAATGTCGCATGCGACAGGCCGTGTCTCTTCGTTGCTCGGATTGGTGGGGGGTGGTATACTCGGCAGGCCGTTCACGGGTCGGTGCAGCGTCTATGACGCTGGCGGCCGCAGCAGCATGTAGAAACGGGGCGATAACGGAGAACCCTTGGCCTCCGAGAGGAAAGGGTAGACAGACTTGGTTCCACGCGCTTGGTGTGAGGGTGATGCGGTGAAGCGCTGCATACGATAACTCCTGCAGTGTGTCAAACTCCACGGCAGCAGCGGATGCGTGCTTGGGGTCGGCGAGCTTGAACGCGTGGGTTACCAGGCAGGCCGAAGCACAGATCCGGTGCAAGTGGGACCGGGCTCGGGGGTCTTCAACATGGAGGACCGGACAGTACTGTACTGAAACGTTCAGTCGTCCAAACCGCGCCCGAAAACCGGCCCTATCTTTCAAATATTAAATCACCCCACATTTCCCCCCTCTCGAAGAAATTACGTCTTCTACTTCGTCGTGCCAATGAACTCTCGCCCGCGCGTCTTCCTACACCCGTTTGAGAAGGGTTAGAGTGTTGGTGGGTGAGGCAGCTAGAGTAGGAGGGTCAAGGTTCGAAAGGTCGAGAAGTTTTTTAAGTTGTCTGGATCTGGTATTTAGATGGTGGAATTTTCTGCTGGTCCCACCGCTATCTTATTTGGAGTGGGTGATGGTTCAGCAGTCGCCTGGAGACGTTCCTAGTCTTTTAGTGTAACTCACTACCTGTATGGTTCAGGTTTTTTAACACATCAAAAGATTCCACCCCGCTACAAACTGGTGCAGCCAGCGGCGCGGGCAAGAGTTCAGTGGCACGAAGAAGCCTGGGCGACCGCCCCAAACCCGACAGCTCACGGTGACGCCGACTTCCGTCATCGCATCCGTGGCTTAGCGTTCCGTCGCAGCCCCGCTGCGGCCCTTCTATTCGCCCACCCCACAGCAGCAACGAAGGTGCACACGACACACTGGCAGACCATGCTCCATCGTCACCTCGAACTGCCAGTGTACGATGACTAGATGCCCCTCAGCTGCCACCACTGTGACCGCCCTTTGGACACCCTCGGGGATCACACCGCCAACCTCTGCTGCCCTGCTTTCGGCCGCCGTCACCGCCATGACTCGCTCTCTTATACGTTCGCGACACACGTTACCCACGCCGCGTGTCTGGATACTCGGCACGAGGTTCCGCTACTCGTCCCGGACACTGAGCTCCGGCCCGCCGATATCTTCGTACAGCCCCCCCCAACCCCGGAAGGCACACCGTCGCGCCCCATTACGTGTGGCATCACTGTCGTCTCGCCGTTCAACGCCGCAGTTTGCACCAAGGCGACCCAGGTTGCCAGTAGCGCTGCGGAAGTGGCGGCCCGCGAGAAGGTTACAGCCCTGGAACGCAACCTCGCCCGACGCCTCCCCGCTACCTCAACTGACCCATCTTCTGCGCCATACACGCCGAATTTCACGTTTCGACCTCTGGCGTTTGATTCCCTGGGCGCCCCTTCCCCTGGTACCATTGCGTTTATCGAGGAGCCAGTTCTCCGGATCGCGTCCAAGTGTCACTCGACACCTGGTGTTATCCGTCGCCGTATCTACCAGCGACTGAGTTGCACCCTCTGGTCATCCATCGCTCAAGCTATCCTGTCACGAGCCCCGATGCGCATGTACGAAGCGTACATCTGGTTATATCTTGGCCGTAGTGTTGGGTCGTGCGCAGTCCCCAGTGGATACTGAAGGAGTTTAATGCGTTCAGTATCTACTGGTGCATTAAACTTCTACATCCACAGAACAGTACATGCTGTACTGTACATACATAATCCAAGGCGGTACAGAGCTGCCTCGCCGATTTCTCACCCTTGTGCGCCTCTCTTAGTAGATGCCTTCTTTTGGCGGGAGATATTCTTGGCGGGCGTCTGCTGCGTTTCCCTTTGCCATACTACTCCGGGGCTTGGATAAATGTCCACACCACCTTTTTAGAGCGATTGATTTTTGATGGGATAGAATCAATGCTCTCCCCGGCACACCCCATCCTCATAATTTCTCGTTTTTCTTACTCCGTGAGTGACTTTCCGCGAGGCATTTTGTTGATAAGTCGTCGTTCTCTGCTATGTAGATACTAGATACAGTCTGCATTGTTCATTTAAAGTGTGTAGCAAACGGGGGTAAATTGGGCAAATTGGGTTTACTTGAATGGGTTGGTATACTTAATTTTCCTGCTAAGAGCAATCGCACACTAGGACTACTGTAAGTGGGGTAACCACTTACTGTACACACTGTACCCTCGGAACGGAGGTTCTCTGGAATACACTGTATACACAATTTCAAGTTGCGGCCTAAGTGTCGCTCAAAACTCCTTCCAACAAACAACTGGCGTTACTCTAGACGAGTCTCGCCGCGTGACGAGCGAAAAATGTTCGCTGCGCATTAGCAATCGGAATGGCTGCCCGTGCGGCAATACCAGTCGCAACCCGGTTGGCGAAGTCCCGAGCGGAAGGGTGCCAGCCCCCAACGTGGAGAGTGGAAGCGCAATGAAGCGATGCCCAGGACCCTTGGAACGTATTAACTCTGCAAAGCGAGTGTCCTTGCCCAGGCGAGCATGGTTAAGGGGCTTGAGTGGGCATCGCGCCAGGTAGGGAAGGCGGGCGGGGGTCAGGGGATGGATAACGGTTACGTCATAATAGTCCGTGCCCCCGTTCTCTCCAAGCGCCTTGATGTCCGGGCGAACTGCATGGCCGGGTTGTGGCGGCTCGAGGACAGGGTGTCGGGCAGCTTTGGCAAATTGGGTTGGTTTACTGCGAGTAATGGAAAAGTTGGGAGTCCTCTGTACTTGTAATCAAAGTACTTTATTAGTTTTACGATGTCTTAAATTCTACATTTTGTAAAACGTTTCTATGGTTTTTATATTTATTATCCGTTTACAAACTGGAATAATTCATTCACGTCGCTCCGGTACCATTTTGTTGTAAATATTTCTTTGCTGTTCATTCTCTATCTGACTGAGAGGCCTTTCTAGAGTATTCTTTTACGACGGGGGCTGTAGCAAGTGTGTAGAAGTCAGAAATCGGGTATGTTTCTATATTTATTAGGGACACTGTAGGTGTGAAGCAATGCAGCAACAGGCGCGGGCACTAGAGACCGCATCGCGAGGACAAATCCAGAGCTCGTTCCTCGAATTCTGACCACATATCACACCTCCGCCGCATTAGGGCACCGGATATGCGTCCTTGCAATCTGCAAAGGGCCTAGTGCCGCATTACCCCTTGCACATTCCCCCGCCGTCACGCGAGTGTCTGCAGTGCACTGCAGGACCTTGTTACGCCGCACCCGCGGGCCGTTCGTTCACGATGACTGGCTCCCTCGGATCTGCGAGCATTTTAAACGCCCTACTGTATGCACGGGTTTGGACTCCACGCAATGGACCGCGAGCGCAAAAACAACCGCCATGACTCGCTCTGCAACGCTATTTCTGGTCGTATCGCCCAAGCAGCAGGCCTACATCGCTAGATCGAGGTCCCGGTCCTGGTTCCAGATACTGAGCTGCGTCACGCTGATATACTGGTCCATCCATTTCCAACCCCAAACTGCACTGCGAACCGACGCATCTCCTGTAACATCACTGTCGCCTCACCGGTTAACGATGACGTACTATGAAAGGCCACTCGTCAGATGAGCGGTGTTGCAGCAGTAGCGCACTACAGCATAGAGACTGACCTGGAACGCAAACTATCGCGTTGACTCCCCCCTCCAACCCTAGATGGCCCCCATTTTCGAGTTGAAACTCATGGCTTTCGATTTTTGAAGGTATTAATCGAAGGATTCCGCGTCAGGGAAAGTTATTTATGTGGTAATCATAGTCTCAGTTCTCAAAAGTTTGATTTTATCCAGTTTTTGTATGTTTTCATTTTGGACCGGGAAAATGCGGTAAGAACTTTTTGTATTTAAAAAACTGTTAAAGTTTTGCTCATGGTAGGGGAATAGTCCGGTATGCATTACAAGCAGAGGAAAGTGGAAGCGACCAACGATCTTAATCTTATCGCTTGCAGTTCAGAGCTGGATGAATATGACTCTTCCTGTATATGATTCCTTACCAAAAAGGAAAGCCAAGTAATATTTTGATAAGAATTGATGAAGCCGAAAATGAAGCCGAGAATCGGTAAAAAGAGATTGTAGTGTATCTCTACAGCATGTCCAGATATTCCGTTGCGTATAGCAACTGCTGAAAAAGGCAAAGGTCTAAATTTGAGTAATATTCATAATTTCGCTCCAAAATACATTCTTTGTAAGTCGAAATAAGTTATGGAGTCCGCTCAATGATATATTTTTGAGTATGCTGCAATAAAATCCGACTGATATCAGAAATTGTTGGAAAACATGAAATATTCGAGCATTCCTATATCTGAATCAAATAGTATTATTGAAAATAGCAATTTAGCTGCTTGAATACTCGCAAAAAGGCCTTGAAAGGTGTAAAATGTTCAATTTGTTCATTACTTCCAACGATTTTTAGCGAGGCAGGACAAATAGTATGAAAAATAGAGCGAGACTACCATTCAGTGACCAATAATTCAGTCTTATCCATAAAATACAATACTTATATAGTTCCCGGGTCCCTGAGACCAAGTCGACCGGATAGGCGATCAACTTACATTGCGATCGATCCTAATTATCCAAGTTAAATTATTCGCGAAAGCAAGTTATCGAACTGATGTCATTCTTCATTCTTTCCTCCAGAGAATGAGTCGCGCTTAGGGAATTGTAATTAAAAAATGTTGCGGTTTGGAAGTGTCGGATGACTGAAAATGAGGTTGGCCAAGAAAAATTATATATAGTATATATCCTTTTGAAAAGGGCTTATTTCGCTGTTCTGGTCTTATTTGGAAGTTTTTACAGGCTTATCCTTCAAAATATTCGATATGTAAATCGATTTATGGATTTTGAAGATACTATATGGATGCTCTTCGTTACTTAACCGAAAATATCTCCCTCAGAAACTTGTTTTGATTACACTTTTTCCATGGAATATTATAAGCGATGTTTTCCAAATGCGATAGCTCTTATCTAGGCACGTAAAGGGTACCTAATTGCATACGCATATAATCATTTGAGTTACTGAAAACGTTACGGGTAAGACTTTTAGCTGTAGGACATTGGAAACTTTAAAATACTCCGTGAGATGAATCCTAGATAACAGCAAACGCATTTTAATTACTATCAAAGGGAATAATTGCCACAAAAAAATCAAAAGTATATTAATTTAAAATTATAGACAAAGGGGAAGCGTTCGTATTTCGTCTCGCCCAGTCTAAAGCCATATAAACACAAAATTAGGTTGTGCATTAACTTCAATCGTAAAACGATTCCGCAAATAATGAATCAACCATTAATTTCATAAGATTTTTCATGGTCCAAGCTCCAAATTTTCAAGTCCCAATAGTGGATAAGAACGAAACATGTCTCAATATCTTAGATGAAATAGGATACACGATATTTTTCTGCCAACATGAAGCAGATTTACAGTTCAAGATTAAATTTCATCAGCTCCTTATTTTCAGAGTTATCAAATAAACGGGATCAATGATTAATCCATTGTCGCATTAAATAATTGCTTCTTTATTCCCCATTTGTTTCGCAATTTAATGTTCAATCTCGGCTCATTGGTTGGGCTTAAATTTGGTGTATCTTTTTGTGATTTTTAATATATCACAGCTCTCGGTAAGTCACTCCATCAATGTTTCGTTGCTTTACTAAAATTTCAATAATCCATGAACGTTAGAGTATAGTAATTCTGTATTTCTACATCCATTTCCAATGAAAATTAATGGATAATAAATAATTCTATAATTATTGTTTTTATTTAAAGTATTTTTGGCGACCTAAATCATCACATATACACGAAAAACGTGTTTAGTCCTTCCTAGCTCTTTCTTTAGTGTCCTATATGCGCAGTAATGCGCTCAGTTTACTCACTTTATATTCGACCTGATATCATCGCTTTCACCATTGCCCTAAATCATAATTTTTCCTCAATTTAATCAGAAAGGATCCCAATATTAAATATCTTTCCCTCTTATAAAAATACCTATACTGAAGCAACCACAAAAAGTGCAGTGGTAAACTCATCCCAATTTTTGTCAAAATATCGATTGTCACACTGATGTACATCTCCCTCAACGATAGCTTTTAATTATGACTTTCTTTAAATCAATAACAAAATTTTCTTCTTCTTTCTTTTTCAGGCTGCCTACGTTGCCAAAAAGTAATAGTTGGGACCTGTAAATTCTCTTAAGTCCCGTTTATACCGATGAATGGCGACCGCTTAATTTTTTGAGTCATATTTCGTTTCCGCCCCCTATGTTTATATCTTGTGAAAGAAATTGAAAAATTATCAAGTAAATATGTTAAGATACGTAGCGGAAGTACTTGTAGATGTGTCTGACGGGATGAAACAATCAAAAAACAAAACATAGAAATTTCAACTGCGAAGAAGGGCTCATATAGCAAAAATACTGGAACAGGAGCATATATATCCAAGAAAAATTTTCATTCATTTGCATTCTTCCTTTTCCCTTTATAAAAACAAAAAGTTTAGCTTCTGTAAGTTGATTTCAGAAACACTGGAAATGCCTGAACTGTTCAGATTCTTATATTTATTTTTTCGTGGACTATAGCATTAACACTACGCAGCATGGTACACTTTCCTTTTCTACAGTGTTGAATAGTTACTTTCCTGCTTTAACAGGTGCAAATAATAGCGGCAAACTTATAAACGTGTGTAGAATGAGACGAAACGTAACTGCAAGTGGATAGGTGCATAATTCTCAATACTTTCGATGCGTTTTAATGTGCTTGCGATGAGCTTTTCTGTTTCTTGCATCCTCTTCTGCACTGAAATGCCTGTATTCTTTGAAAATATCCCACAGCCCTCTACTACTAGCCTCATTATTTTTCCTTTCCTTTTATCCTTTAGGATCAGCTTTATCATTATCAAAATTTATTTATTCTTGTCAAGTCATATTATGTATTGGAGGAGAGAAAGTTCCAGAATACAAGATGAAACATATATTTTATCTTATATTCTGGAACTTTCGCCATAACCCTGCGTTATTTCCCTTATTTTATCCCTTATGAATGAACCAACTTCAGTAGTCGATGAGCTACAAGTTTTGTGCCTGTAAGAGTCCATGTAGTTACATAAACTGCTCGAATTTTCAGTCTTACCTTACTCCTTACAGTACCGACTATTTAGTGCAGTTGCGACGAGATGGCAACAATGTACATTTATCGCGGTGAAAATGGACACAGTTCATAACGCGCAATGCAATACTACATAATGGCAGCACTACATTGTACTGTTAGATCTCAATCGGCGCGTGTCCGGTACACCTGTAGTCCGTTTGATTCCAGTAGCATGTGCAGTAGTACAATCGCAGTATTTGACTTGCATTTCATTTTAAGCCCTTTTTATCCTTTATAAAGTGACCCAAACCCTGCGCCCAGGACCGGCAAGACATCTCAAAAAGCAGTGTGGAAGTGAGAGTGTAACAGTATGGGGTGTTTTTATGGCATAAGGATATCTTAAATCGTGAAGTTAAATGATAAATAAAACGGGCTGATGTAAAAGGAAATATTACATAACCATTTTCCTTCATTTCAAAGTATCTTCCATTGAAAGATGAATCTTCGAGTCACCCTGCAGTAATGGTGAGAAAATGAATTCAATACAAATTCGTTTCGCTTCTGTAATATCCCACTCACTAGTCGCAATCCAACTGAAAATATTGGTGTGATAATTTTTAGGAATTTTTACTGCAACTCAAAGCTTTTTGAAGATGTGAAGTCAGTAACAGTATTCTTTTGGGTGTATCTAATCACTTTGCGCCATAAATATTGGTTAAAGTGGTAGAATAGATGTAGAAGCACTGGATTAGTGTAATTCATGCAGCAGAGAAGAGGCAATAATACTAGATGTATCGACAAAAAAGTTCTTCCTCTGCAGTGCCGATCTCATTTAAAATTATCAATACATTTTATGCAGAGCGGAGCGAAGTAAAGAGGACTTGTTTTTCTGTATTATGTCTAATGAATCATGCCTGTTGACAGGCTTCGAGCCAGCTATTTAGGCACATGACTCACATTACCCATTATCCTGAGCATGTCTAGCATACACGGGGGGATAGCAGAACCGCACTTTTCAGAAATTAAAGAACTAATTCATTCACTTTCTGTGTACTAGCTTCTCTTCAAATACAGTAAAAATTTTGAAATTTTTCTTTTTATGTAACTATATGCGGGCTCCGATGGTAAACCGAGATCTTTATTTTAAGTTTAAAAATGCTTCTGCTTAACAGAAAAATTTCGCCAAATGCTGAACCGATGGATAAAAACCAACGGAAACGAAAGGAAATTCCTGCGGTGAAATCTTAGCCAGCCGAGAAAAATGATTGAAAGACTCCCGATGTATGTGCTTTTTGATTACAGAAAGCAACGGAAACGGGGACAAGTGCTCTAAATGAGCGAGCTTGAGTAGCGAAACAGGACAGAAATTTCCTGGACCCCTCGTTTGCTGATACAAAGGAAGCCATAGTTGAGTGCAGCAGGGTGAGCTGAGCATTGGTAGTCTACTCGAGGAACACGGAATTACGTAGACGTTTATCCAAGATTGATCCAGCTTGCAGTGGTAGCGAGGGATAAAAATCCAACTATTGCAGAAAAAACCAAATTCGACACGACGAGCGCTCCGAGTGAAAACAGGTGATCTCCAAGACTATAATACCATGCAGATTAGCGTTGAATGTTTAAAAATTCAGCCTATTATGTGACATAAGACCAACTGTTTTACCTAACAGGTGTGAAAGTGTCTGGTACTGTAGTTGAAAACAGAGTTAAATCCTGGGTTAAGGATATCTTGCTCGTTGGAGGCAATATTCTAAGCATTTTTTCTGTAAAATGCTCTCTGTCAGCATAATTGACGTTAGGCTAACAATAATTCATTAGCGTTCGGTTAGCGCTTAGCCAGGGCTACAGTAATCAACCTTTCTATCGTATGCTATCCCATTACCTGAGCCTTAAATGAACTTCACATAACCCTTTCGTTAGTTACCATTTGATATCCGGGACTGCGGGCCTGCATGTGGCACAAATCCCTATACACCCCCGTATCTGTGGCGTACAAGATTTCATTCTCAAAGTGCTAAACTATACCACTCTATTCTCAGCTAGGAGCTCGTCCAAGATAATATTAATCTACACGAATATCGTACTTCGCCTCAAACCCTCAACCTTTCAGATGAATAAAAACGCAGCAAGTCAAAAATCCACACTCACTGCGGTGGTCGATCGTTAGGAATTACTTAAATTCAAACCAATTGAGGATAAAAAGTTCGCAGATAATGCTTACCCTTTCAGAAGATATCTTTAGGTGTATCCAGATGCCACCCAGTCGGTACAGGCTGAGACTCCATTGATTTCAAATATGCCTCGCCTACAGCTGGAGCCAGAGTAATGTGACCCCGAGTCGATATATTCTGTTCATCGAGCTGTATCTAGCTCCTGGTCTTTGCGCTCAACTCTTGAGATCCGTTGTCAGGTAACCTGCCTCCTGGATCATCCATGACTAAATTACTTTGGCACCTTGGAATCCAGCTTCATAAATGCCATAAAGAAACTTCCAGAGCTTCCACCCCACTCCTTTGCTTGTATCCCATTCCCATGAAGGCCGTATGTACAGATAACTATTGACCGGAAAGTTCTGAAGGTATGCGCTCTTTGTGTCCACTAAACCTATCTGAACTGGAAGATTACGGGCACCGACAGCATCGGTCTGATCACAGACAATTGATTGTCAGACGAATTATTCCGTATGATTCCTCTTTCCTTGTCTCAATTTCTGTTTAGGCATTTACTTCACAATCTTCGCACTTGACTTGTAGATAATGTGGGACGTTATTATGTAGGATCCTAAAGGTGCCTCGGACTCATTTATTCTATTAAAAGAGTCTTTCTAAACTTTATAAATATCTTCCGACTGTATTTTTTCTCATGAATCACTCTAATGTAAACTCCATATGATTTCTGCTAGCCCGCTCAGCGCCAAATACACTAAATAGCTATTCAAACTCTCATTGTTCATATGTGCTCATTGAAGTCCTAGGAGCGACCTAACTGTATTTCGTCCAGCTTCCAAACTTCAGCCTTGGGCTGATTTCATACACGCTGGACCACAAAGATCTCACTTTAGCTTTTGTCTCCTTTTAGCGTATCTCTGTAGTACCAGGCAATCTACTAGACAATATGCCCTCTAAAGTGCCTGTGTGGTGTTACTTACACAGATCAAAAGTTGTAATTAGGCGCAAATCCTCCTTGGCCACTGTCTCTTGCGTACCTCGATCATAACTGCTGCATTTCACAAAAAAATTGTGACCTTTACAAGCTTTGCTCTTATTCATCTTGGATGTTTATTTGCTTAGAGGAGTCGCAAAAAACATATTTTAATCATCCTCCCAGAGGTCTTTAGTCGCCACTAGGTGGTGAATTTTTGTGAAGCATGACATAATCCAACGCTTTTGGTGCAGTAGTCTGTATATGTGGTTCTATAAACTACTTTCTAAAGAATATAAAATGCTCCGTACTGAGGAAACTAAAGTTAATCCTCAATATGGAGGGAGAACAGCCCTGGCTAATTTGAATGCCTCAGTAGTGATATACTATGAATTAAGTTGCCAATTAACGATGGTCTCATAATTAGTGCATTTGGAGAGGTTATAGCGGATTAATTTTCCATTCTCTCGATAATTTGTATACATAGTCCATTATTACGTTCCACACAACCATTCTTGTGCAAAGACCTCGAGAGTCTTGCATGGACCCTAATCAGATGTGCCTCGATTAATATTGTTAGAACAGGAAGTGGGAATTCTAGATCGGCACTGAAACCCTTTATATTCCCTCTATTATACAGCCATAACATCTTAAAATTTTTCATCATGTTACAAGAATCTATCGCCGAAAAGATGCCCCTTACTCAATAGTTGTTTTCTACATCACCTATAATAATCATTTGGTACTTCTCTGCTTTGATTTATACCACTAAAACATTCGCCTGGACAGATTAATTTAACTACTCATTAATTGCGGTTCCGGAAACCTTCTTTTCGGGCGCCGGGCGTCCAAAAGAAGGATATATATCACAGGAATCATGAACGGTGTCAGAGTTTGCCTTAACCTCATCTGATAGCTCACCATAATATCGTGACAAGGATTTCCTCTTGTCGACTATAGAGTGAAAGAGTCTGGATCTCGTTACGAAAAGTACTCTGACATCTTTCTTTCGTGAGCTGGCCATCATCTATAAAATTGTATCGTTGGAAATATGGACAAAATCGATTCATAGTATGTAATTCCCGTTCTAATTATTCAATATGTAGGTACTGAGCATCCTGGAGTCGGTATATATGGGACGCTGAATTTTGATGTATAGGTCGACTGCTCAGAAAATATCAGTGTACATACAGGCAAAACACTAAATAATCCCAATTGAATAAATCACAGATTTCCTTGAAGAGGACCTGAAATAATAATAAGTGGAAACCTAGTATTGAATATAGATGAGCGCTGGGGGTATTTTGATGAACCTACGGTATAAAAAATTACTTCTGACACGCTACTATTGTTTATACTGTTAAGCAGAGTAAAAAATGCTACCAAAAAATTTCCAAGTGACACAAATAATTTTGCACACCAAATTTACTCTCAGTTATCAAAATTTTCGAGATATTCCGGACCACAGCCAACCGTATCTTTCAAATACTATATCGACGCAAATTTGCCCCCCTTTACGGATGAGCCATAAATACGTATCATATTTTTTGGCAATAAAATTCTAATAATTATTTGTTTAGAATTTAAAAACTAATCGTTACGCTTCAAAATTGTTTTTTGAGAGCATCGGAAGAAGCGGAGGTATTTGATCAACCATCAAAATTAAATATTTTGATCACGTTTTTTGTTTTGCAACAGAAAGGGGAAATCAAAAATTGATGTGAAGTGGCAAAACTAGGGATGCAAATTCGACAATAATGTAGAATTCACCTGCATTATGCCTCCCCATATGTCAAAATAATTATTGAAAGGCAACAGTTTCCTGGCGAGAAAACAATAGGCGCGAAAAGACCATGAACGCGGGAGATACCATCGCGTTTCTCTTTCTTCTCTCTCTGCATCGTCGCGACCACCAGCCCATTCACGGCGACCGCCATTCTGTGCACCACATCGCTCCCGACTTCATCACAATCATGTCATGGCGTTTTCTTCTGAAATTGGGATTGTGCGCTCCAGCCAGTGCCGTAGCAGCAAATACATCAAGGAGGAAGTCGTTGAGTTACTCGTGACTACATTTACGTCAACACGGACGAGACTGTGGGGCCGGACCAGGTGGAGACCACCTACTACGCCTATATCTGAGAAGTATACTAAAAGAAGAGGCCTTGCAATGCGGTGTGGTGGCTGATGAAGCCTGTGCAGACCTGCTTGAAGACGAACCTCAAGGAGTGCGTGCGCTTCTCGGTGTGTATCAAGACCTTGAAGAAAATGAGGAAGAGAGGCCATACAGATGACGACTAAGTGCGGCTTTCCACAGCTTTTTTCAAAAATCTCACTGTATCACACCCGGGCGAAGACGTCGGCAAGCTTTTTCTGCTTCCCCGTGCTAGTTACTGCTGTACGAACTGCCAAAATTCTAGGCTGCATGCTCGCCGACGCAGATGACGTCGGATAACTCACCGGGGTTCTACGGAAAAGACGAGACGCTGGCCACATCTCCCGAGTGCAAGACGGAAGAAAAGGCCAAATATAAGCCAAAAAGGCCCCTTGAAGACGTATGGCGCCAGGTAAAGGAGGAGCTGACCATGCACAATATGCGAGCAAAGAAGCTTAAGCTCGTGGAGTCGGCAGTCAAGCTGTAGAAGATGCAGCTCGCAGAGATAAAGAATCGCAACGAGATACTGCTGATCACGAACGGCCTGGGTGGCGCGACGTCTGCACGGGCTCTACAGTACTTCTAAATGAAGCAGAAGGAGGTGCTGAACGCAATGAAGAAGGAAATGCCACCAATGATGCGGATGACAGCTCGAACCTCTCCGGCTTCGGGGATGACGCTGTGAGCCTTTGCACCTGGGCGCGATGTAGCACCGTCCTTTTTCCGTTTTGGTGAAGCCGTCGATAGTCTGGGACTAAATAAATGAACCTATAGAAACCCAAAACGCTCTCATTTTATTACTTTCAGGGCGTTTGCCTTCTCCTCGCTGTACTTGTCCCATATGTGCTCGATGAGCAGGTGCTTCGTCATATTGTGCTTCGTCTCGTCCTCCATGAAGTTTAGCACCTTCAAGACCGCGTCAATCGACCCCGTGGATCGGAAACGAACTTTCTGCCCTACACGCGTACAAGCCTTGCCCACATTGATGTCACCCCACCGTCAGCGATAATGTCGTCAGCGTATATTTCTTCCTCCTCCTGCTGCATGTCCAGCTCCATGCGATCTTCGACACTCATATGGTGTAGGATTATCACGCACATCACGATCGTCAACATCTTTTCGACCGTCATGAGGCTGGAGGGGCGCGTGATGATAATCCACTTCGCCTGAAACCCGTCGAGCTTACGCACGGTTCGATCCCGTACGAAAACTAGGACGGTTTGTTTCGCCTGATTCTGGCGATGCAGAAATCTCACGGCGACAGGAAGTCACCCTGAACTATCTTGTTCAGCAGCGTTTATGCCTCTACGACATTTATGTCGTTCAAGTATCCCTGCATGCCGAAGAACGCATGCCAGATTTACAGTGAACAGTCAGAGATTGCCTCCAGCGTCGCTGTGGTCTTCTTAGCCTTACCCTTGTACTGCCCATACCAACCTGTCGGATAGTTTTTCGACTCACATTTTCAGCAGTCGATGCTGCCAAGCAGACCGAAAGTGCAGCCCCTTTCCACCTGCTTCAAAATGCGCTCGATATCGGCGTCGGTCGATTCGAGCGAGTAGGATGGACCCAGCACTTCAACCACCGGAGAGAAAAACTGCTCCCCCATCACAAACGCGCTGTTCTTCGATCTCGCCAAGGCTAAGCACACCTCGACGGCGTCCAGCAAGAGACCGCAGGCTAGAATACGCAGCGCTGCGATCATCTTGACGCTCGCCGAAATCTCCGTCTAAAGAACGCATTTCTTCCTCCGTTTGAAGGAGTCATAGCGGTCGATAATGGAGGACAGCACCTTGCTGAATACTGTTAGCAGCATGCGGAAGCGGCTTCGAAACATTAGAAAGTCGTACAGCGGGACGTCGGCGACGCACAGCCTATCCAGCATAGTCGCGGCCGCGTCGAAGTTGCGCTCGAGGCTGGCTTGCTTGGAACTCCCTTCGGGATTCATAGGGCTACTGTACTGCACAGGTCGAAAGCTCAATTCATAGCTGAATTCAATTGAGCAGTTCTATCATTACTCAATTGAACGCCAAAAAATACGTCTGAAGATGGAGCGTGAGGAGTAGTTGTTGAAACTTAACCCTCAGGACGCCTAGTGCTCCCGCTTGAACATGAAACAGAATGAGGTGACGTCTCATAAAGGTATATTTCGAAATAGGGTTAGGTTTATCTCGCAAGTTTAAAGACGCAAATCGGATTTGTAGGGGGCTAAAGGAAGAAATATCTTTATAATTTTAATCAAAATCTCATTTCAACTGACGTCACGCAGTAAAAAAGTAACTTTCCCTTGATGAAGGGTTCTAAATTCATGCTTATGTCTGCAATGCTTTTGAGAACAGTCTCTGCCAGAGTCAGGCTGGCAGATGAGAACTTTGCTCTTGAGTGAAATAATTTATCCAGGACAAATGTTCTTTGACCTGTATTAGATGTAAATTTTGCATCTTGACTGGTGGGCAAAATTTGATTTCTTTCCCTTAATAATTCTCTTTTTCTTGTTTGAAACAAGATAGATTCCTTACCCTTCAGGAAATACCTTATCACTTGAAAAGCTGTCAAATGAACCTTGCCTTTACCTGAATTCCATGTCATCGTAACTGTTCTGAATCATTCCATCAGACAATCTACAATAGAATTCATTTGGTGATATCTAATCATGGATACCTCTAGATCCTTTGTAAAGTTTCCAGGCCTCAACACGAAAGATTGCGAGCGAAGTAGTGTTCAATCTGATCGACCACTCCTTAACCTCAAATTTCTTCTCCAATTGCAGATCAGCCTGACGGCATCGGTTGTGCCGGTCAATCATGGCGCATGTGTCGAAGTAAATCCCGCACATCTCAGGAATATCTGTCTCCGAACTTACAAGTTTCACGTGGCAACCTAAAGATCTCTATCTTTCCCTGTAAATACGATTGAATCTCCTCGTAGTACCAAATGCACTGAAAAAATATCTTCTTTCACGGTCCACCCACATAATTGCAGCAATTTATTTTTCAGTGTCTGTCTTCGAAACGAGTGTAAAATGTTCTCCGCGGTCCGTAACTTCACTATCAGGAATAAACTACGTAGGGTACTTTTTTGAAGCCGTCTCGAGAACTATAATGTACCGCGTACCCATATCAAGCAAAATATCAGCTGCTTGGACAGAGGGAAAAAGTGAATCAGTACATGCAACCCTATCTGATCTAAACCGAGGCTCAACTAGGTCCGATAGCTCCATTTTACCTTGCAACAACAGCCTTGTATCCTCAATATCCGGTTTCCTATCCAAGCCCACATAGTGAGGGATACCCTTCTCAATCAATCTTCCTCCTATTCTATACCAACGTGACAAAATTTCTTCCACGCAGATGGGGTCAACTGGTCTGACATGTGGTCTTCTATGTTTACTTATCGCATCCACGAATACTGTGATGAGGTCCCATCGCCTTATTGGACTTTCCATTTCAGCCTCTACCAGGGGCCTTACATTACCGAAAGAAATTTAATTGTGAAATATTTGAAACCGGCCTCTGGGTATGATAAGCTCAAAAATTGGTTCTTCGATAAATACACGGATGGCGACTTTGACCTCCATAGAGATATTCTGTCACTGAATTCCAACCGTGACATCAGAACCAAATTACGAAAAATCTTAAAATTTTGCCACATGTGCATGGTTCCAGATTGTCTCCTTCCAGGCTAATATTTGTAGTTGCGACAATAGATGAAAGACAGCTAATTGGAAACATCCACGTAGAGTAGTCGGAAGGCGACTTGTCACGTGGTCCTTGTTATTCCACAATGAAGTCATCTCCTGGGCCATATATCTTCTATTTGCGCGCGGGAATTGATCAATTATGGCAATCAGTCACGTGACCCTGAATCCATTTCTGTCCATTTGCATAAATAATTGCATCGGGGAAATCATAGATTCCAACGATTTGCATTTTTTTGATTTGCATTGGTAGTTTGATTCGGAATGTCAATTAAACTAGGATTGAAAGCTGGGCTTTTACTTGGGATATTCAGCAACAGTAATTTAACTGGCTTCTTTCTTGACATTTGCCTACCTACCTACCTAACAGTGAAAGGAGAATTTTCTGACGTTTGGTATAAGCATAGCCTCCCCTGGCCTAACCTTACCCATATGTAACAATAAAAACGTGTTTCCATCTGAAAGTTTCCATTTTGCAGTCACCATTGTGCGAAAACGTCTGTTCTCCTCCTCGCGATTAACTTTTACGACGTATCCAGTGAAAACTTTCGTTTTTCATAGGGGCCTATAGAAGCGCATACACTTGACGTCAGATGTTAGAAGTCAAGCTCTTGTGTTAACACGGTTTTCGATAATGGCTCGGAGGTCTTGTACACGGATCATAGTGGAGGCTTTTTCTTAGCTAACAGAATGAACAACTGGAATCAGCAACGAACTAGAAAATTTGAAGCATGCCACCCCCAAGGAAGTCAGGTAGACTAAGTCCAGATGAAAAAGGGGTGGTTGTAATAGTTCTTATAATTACTTTTACGGATTTTTTAATTTAATCAATTGATGGCATATACGCGCAATTGAGTACACGTGTGAAATAGACAGTAGGTAGTTTTGGGTACGATATCACAGCGCCGATGGTATGATACGTGGTCACAACCACCAGAGCCTCTCAGTGGTGTCAAATGGTTATTCATTGCATGCGCTCCACGTTACATAGAAAAACTGGTTTGGTCATTGCCGAATAGTCGGACCAGTCGGTATACTGTACTTTACAGTATGGTACAATAACGCACGACATTGACAATGTTTACAGTAGACTAAAGATACAGAGAATCATCAATGTACTGTACGGTACAGTACATTATTGTGGGCTTCTCGGAAGAGCAGGAAATGAGCAGCAACAAAGCGAAATTTATTGTGTTTCACTAGTCCAGGACGCAACTCCGCTGAGAGAAAGCCAGTCCTTGGCAGCTGGAACTTACTGAATGCCCAACTACTGTACTGTGAGGTACATTCTTTTGTTTCATTGATTAGGGACTGCTTGCATTACAGTTTCATACAACTTGCCACAAAATTGAATGGGTTGTCTATTCCGTACTAGGAATCTGTAAAAGGCTTAATGAATTGCGCACAAAGAAAATTTCTTTATATTTTTGTCTATAGTGAAGATTTTAAACGTTAATATCTTCTCAAGTACGCTTTGTTTGTAAATAAAAATGCGATATTTGGTTCTAGCGCGCTATCTTTGCTAGAAACCGGGTTTACTTATGTTTGCGTGATGATACCCCACGTTTATTGTTCTTTTCAATATTCTTTATCTTTTTTCAACCACTTTATGATAGAAGCAGCATGTAATTGGTCGAGAGAGTATGTCATCGCGGTTGGATATGTTTTTTTTGGTGCCCTGCCCTGCAAATACAAACCGCAATGAATCACATTTTGCCAAAAAAAAAGCCTCGCTCTAGCAATTGAGCGCCATGACAGTTCACCATTTATCAAAAAATTTGTCGCACTTTTTTCTTGCCGCCAGCCTTTTTTCTCGAAAATATTTACTAATTTCCCTGCCCTTAACGTGCACTGCAGTGAAGAAACGGACAGCCCATACTTAAACTGTGGCGGTACAGCTCGATCGGCTGTTGTTGCTAGAACCACCAACAAGATTAGATGTGCGCACTATGTAGATCATATGAAATTTTCACAAGTAACAAACGGCCGATAATTAATTTGACTTAACCTGTTAGATATATCTTTGGGAAACCGATTACTGGTTCACTCTGCTACTCGGCCGAACCCCGTTATTTTTTTTAATTTAGTTAGACTAGCAAAGACAAAGCTACATTGACTAAAAGTAGCAGGACGAGGTCTGTAGGAGACCGAAGGTAAGAGAAAGAATTTAGATTCTAACGTTTAGCTACCTAGCTATGTTTGGCAACTAGGGATACTACCAAAGACGTAGCCTTACCCCATCGGACGAACCTTATATAGGAAGCGCTACCTATAAGGGGGCCTAAAGGGGAAAGTGCATAGCTGAATTATTTGACTGTGTGTAGTATGGGTGGCTATGTTACTCATACAAAATTTTTACAGCCAAATATACTGTACCTGAATTGAGACAAATCGACTAGGTCACCTAGAATGTGACTAGCACCAACTGGATCAATAAATATTTGGCATTGAGACCTCTAATTACACTCTTTATTAAATCTTACAGAAGCACGTCGCAAATTTGCAATAGATATTCCTACATTATGTTGTATAAAACATAGCTGTAACCTGATTTGGTTCTAAAGGTATTAAATGGTTATTTAATACCTTTAGAACCAAATCATTACTCTTAGAATGATTTGAGACGCTTTAAAATTACTCTTTGAATTGATTTCCGACAACGAATAATAATAAAGGGCTATAAAAAATGAGTTTTAAAATGCTTTTTGAATAAATGTTCGAGTCAAACTCGAGAATATGATATTTCAAGCGCTGAGAAAACTGTTCCTTTTTTCAAATTCAAAAATAAATATAATTAATGGCTATGATTCTATCGATATTGCAGGTTCAGAATTTAATATCTGGGATTATATGCAATCAGCAGCAACTGTATTTCCCAAAATTTAAATACGCCTTGAAACTATTCATTAAGTCGAATTCTCAAGAATTTCAACATCTAAGGAAGCTCTTCGATGGAATCATGGATGAAGTCTTCCTAAGTGATACATCAATCTGATCCTCTACGTGTATTCCACAGCTCTCATAATCCACAAACTAAATCATATTTAATTATCCGTCAAATTCAGCCCCCCATAATGTTGCCGTTTGGTGATATTTCTACGATTTAACGTAAAATATTTTAATTTGAGGCTTTCTTGTTCAAAAGGTCATGATTCAATGCTCTACTGCTGCTTCAAAATATTTTTCTTCGGTTTTTGAGAATAATGGTACACAGTATTTGTCAACTCTAGAATCAATAGTACCAATAACTGTGCACCTACATGTATATCTTATCTAGTCACCCGGAGAGAAATCAAATTTTAATGCTTAAAAATAGCACGAGAATCTGAGCGTACTCAATAAAGAAAATAAAGCCGACACAAGTAGCCTTAATTTCAATTTAATCAGCTCTGTGTTCACAATTTTTTTGAGAAATGGCATTTTGTAATTGACTGTCTTCCTTTTTCTATATTTACTTCACACAAATATGTGTGGTGGCTGGATGGAAAAATCTTCGGTACTGTTCCTGTCATAAAACTATTACTTTTACCAAACATTAACAATATGAAAACACTGTTGAAATGCAATGTAGCCGAAGTTAATTACTTTTCTATTAACATTTTTTCCAGATTTATTCATAATAAATGCAGTACAATATTTATCTTACTAATTTCGGGTAAAATATTATCATTTTTGCTTTCTATTAATTCATCTGAGGTAAAATATTCAAACGTAGATTAAATGGAGATTGAAATCAAATATTGATGATCAAAAACACTCGGGTGTGATTGTCACGTTTCGCCCAATACAAAAATTGTCCTAACCTTTATTTGGTATTTTGAGTGTACGGATAACAGGACTCGTTTTCTTTGAGTTGACTGTTTGGGTAGAAGTTTTTGAAACTGATGGCTGATTCGGGCCGCTACTCGACCGAGCCCCGGTACTAATTTTACTCTAGGCAGAATAGAAAAGGCAAAAATACATTAGGTGAAGGTATCGGGCTAGTTCTATTGGGGACCGAAGGCCCGTGAAACAGTATAAATTTTAATGTCAGGCTAGTCAGCCAAGTATGGCAACGAGGGATACTACGATATGAAGTGGACTTCGTCCCAACAGGATGAACCTACTGGATGAATTGCTACCTATAAGGGGAGTCTAATAGTCAATCTACATCATTACAGTATTTGACTTTGTTTAGTGTGGATGGCTATGCCACCCACACACAGTATTTTACAACTACCTTACTGTAGTGTACCTGAGTTGGGTCGAATCGACTAGGTTAACTAGGATATTATTAACAGTGAGCCTCATGAACTATTAAAGCTAGAGTTAAAAATATGAGAATGAGTAAAAGAGATGGTTTTACCTTATAGGTAACACTGAAATCTTGATAGCATTATCTTAAATACTAAAGTTTTCAAAACATTTCGACTACGATATTGGAAATAGTAATAGTTATATCTAAATTGATGCAAATAAAAGGTGTTGATCTTAAAATCTCAGATTTCTAGAGGTAAAAAGGTTAATAAAGGGTAGAAATAAATTTCAGATCGGAAAGTATTTCTCGATCCGGCTGGGACTGGGAAATCCATGAAGAAGTGCTGCAAAAAGTTTTTATTTACTCCATTACATAAATTCAGATTATACTACCGGAAAAGTTTCTCTGATTATTTTGAAATTGAGGTCAATATTCATATATCGTATCTGTTATGGACGTAAGCATAATTGAATGATAAGTATAAGTTGCCAAATTTTAAATGGCGATACAAATAATTTTCTTCTGAATTGGTATTCTACTGTTATAAATAATTAATTAGACATAAACTTTAAGGGTTTATGTCCCATTTTCATGAGCAGAAACGTAATATTATTTATGAATAAAGCAAGAAAAGTTTTTCTAGAAATGCCAATTCATTTTCTGATGATAGACATACGTTATAAATACGTTGCATCTTAACTTTTTTGAGGGGCTCATGGAAACTTTTTCACAGTATTTTTATGAAGTATTGACTAAATTTAATCAATTTGGGACTGAAACGTGCTAAAAATTAAAAATTGCTTATAGGTATGAAAAAATAATACAAACTCATCTTTTTCACCGAAAAGTAATATTTATATCTCAAAAGTAATTCTAACTATTCATTTTTGATACTTTCCCAAACGATAATAATTTGAAAAGTGGAACTGAAAAGTCGTTGACAATAGAAATTGATATTTGATCATTATATCAGATTTTAACCTTGCAATTTGACATGTCTGGGTCATTGATGAAAAGACCGCTATTTATCATGCAAACGAGGCTTTGAATGAGTATTTGCGTTTTCATAAATTTGAGAACAACGATTTTTTTGTTCTAAGATTCCGTGAAAATACCCCTTCCAGTTTCAGAAATGAAAATTAACATTCACTTCTTGAACTTATTAAGTTCTCATACCGAGAACGAGGATTTAAAATTATCAATGTACATGAAGATATAAGAACAAAATTCGTGAATTCAAAAAAGAGAATTATTTTTTGGGCGTTTACAACCCTTTGCAGAATGAAAAATTTTACAGTTCTTTTGTAAATTCTGGCGTGGTTTGGAAAACTGGTTACTACCTTATTGCTAAACACTTTGAAAAAATGTGACTTGTTTTATGCTGATAAATCACTTAAAAAAGCGGAATGCATTTCAAATTATGCACCATAAGAGCCTTTTCGAATTAAGGGCCACCAGAACTTTTCGGCATCAAAAACATTTGCACAGATACACCTAAATACTTTAAAGAAACTAGTAATTGAAGTATCTCAACCATAAATTTGATGGTTTTGGTAAAACAGAGGTATGTATACCCCGAAGTTAACCATATTTTCTAGGGTACAAAAGCTAATATTCCTTCTAATATGGATCAAAAGAGCCGTACTTATTTCAACAACTCTCCTGTATCACGTCTTTATTCAAGTAAATAGATCTGCATATTTTTGCACTTGTTCAAGGAAAGACTTAAAAACTCTGAAGATATTCATTAACTTTCTCCTTTCATACTTCAATATATATATGTCATACCAGCCTAGTCCATACTAAATCCAAATCTATTTATATTTATTTCTGCACGTATAAACATTTATCCATGAAAATTTTAAAAAGAGAAAATTAGGTGATTATCTGAAGTATATAATGTACAATATAGTTTTTCTAAATGCATATGTATTGGATAATGATTTTAATCAAAAATCTATAAAATCCTTAATGATTTCACATATTTTGTAGCCTAATACTTTCAGAAGTATGAAAGTTGATTCTTTCAGAATGTAACTAAGAAAAAGCAACTTCATTTCAGTACCAGCTCTAGAAATCAAGGAAAAGAAATTAGTCAACAATGTGGCCATCAATGTTTTTTCATATATATATTTTTTTAAGCGTGAACTGTCGAAATACAATCACACTGACAGCGAAATACTATTCTTATTGTCCTCCAAATATGGTAAGACCTTTACTTTTAATAACTTTATGCAATTTAAAAGTTTTTTCGATAAAATCCATATTAATTTTCGCTTTTTTGATTTTTTTGCTTTATCTATTTCTGTAAATTTTGTTCAAATTTATCCATAATTTTTCTCATATTTAGAAATTTCCCCTGTATGTCTTTATAAGGATTTTTCTATTATAAATATTTACTTTTTTGAAAAATGTCTTCCATTTTAACACAAATAGTACTGAAAATCTACTACAATATTTCTTTCAATAAATACTCACTGGGTATACTAAAATATTTTAGCAGCAAAATGTCGTATTTCGTACTTCACCTCTGTATTGCAAAATTCAATAAAAGACATAAGTCAGAAAGTCTTTTCAATTACCTTCCCGAGGAATTAATAAGCAAAAATATTTATTTATTTTTTGAATTTTGAAGTTGATCTGAAATATTTTTTTGAATCCCGAATGAGTTTCAGATGGAGAGTTCTATTTCAAATAAATTATATATTATTTGAAAACATAAAAGTTTAACTACTTTAATATATCATATTTGGATTGCGATTCTGGTTTTTTCAGAAGCGAGCTGATTCTGTTTATAGATTGAACAACTTATCAAATTTTTCTAGATTCTTGTGTTAGCATACGCAACAATATACATCTCTTACAATTTTTTATGTTCAATGACCTTTTATCAGATTTTATATACCAATATTTAATGAATCATTCAAAATAAATATTACAGCTTGCATAATTTCCTTCTCTCCAGATTTTACTCAGCAACTACGAAAAAAATAATGCATAAGAACACATGAATCTTGAGTAGAATAAAACGCATTGCATTATGCACGTCCAAATGCTCTAAATATGCAGCAAAGAAAATCAGAACAAATTTTTATTGGCATCTGAAAAATATATCTTCTCCTTTAAGTCAGGCTTATAAATGCATAAAAATTGGCACGGGGGTAATTTTTGAGCTCCCTTTCACTGCAGAATGTCTTCACATGGTAATGATTTGGGAAACGGGGAAATAATGCAATCCAAAAGGAACTCCTTATTGCATATTTTGGGTAATTAGAGAACAGTATCGGGATTTAAAGTTTTTATGATGACCAGAAAAGCTTTGGAGACACATTTGCGTAACCAAAGAGCTATTTTAAACCCCATTTGCAGCTTAGGAAACAAGAATATTACTAGAAACTACAGAACCTTATTCACCCCTATTCTTTCCGTACAGGTATCAGAAACATTTACTCCACTCCCGGAAGAGGCTATAATCCTCTGTTATCTCTACCAAAAACTTATCACTACAGCTTAGGAGTATGAGCAGACTACTTTTTATCATTTCGAGATGAAATTTCTCATTCTATTTTACTATTATTGAAAAGAGTGGTGAAAGGAGTGGTTTGGCCAGACTGTTCCAAAAATATGAAGCTTTATTCAGCCAAAGGTGTTTTCTTCCTTGATTAGGTTATTTTAATTAGTGTCTGACCAGAGCCCCCTAGTACCTGCAGGATATTTTTGTAATTGGACACACGATTAAGGATAATACGGACGCGAAAAGAAATTATTTCATCGCATTTAAAATTGCGAAAAGGTAGGAAATCTCATGAATTCCTTTTTGCGAGTACCTCTTAATAGTGGAACAGGGAAAATTAATAGAACTGTACTTTTTTTCGTAGCGATAGAGAATCTGCTATCTTTAGAGAATATATAGGAAATTTCGAGAGTGCTCTAATCGGGCACGGGCCGCTTAGGCCCATGAATGGTATTACCTCAGTCGTGACATACAATTGAGTCTGAGTCAAACATTTAATAAATAAATGGCAATCTGAAAGGGGGGAAAATTTGGGACCTTCAATGATTGAAAAATAGGTTAGCCTATTTTCTGAAGCACATAAAATAATTGATACGAGTGGTCGGCATGTGAGAACCAAGAAACCGATTTAATCCGGTTCGAAGTCGCTAGAAGGCCGACGTTAGAACAGCCAGTAGGCAGGCGGGTAGGGACGAATACACGCACTATACACGCTGTACACAGAAAGGAAGGAGAACCTCACAGATTTCGAAGGAGATCCCCAAAATATGCATGTGTAAGGGCTGCCACCATTTAGAACGTGCCAAGTAGGGGATCCCCAGCTCGAGCGTATGTTATTGGTCCAATTCGTTCGAGGTCTGAAGTAGCCAACATCAAACCTCAGCAGCTCTCACATGCTTTCAACTTCTTTCTAGCAAAACTTCTTCTGACATGTATATCATATGTATGCTCTTACAAGAGCTCTCTCACCGCAGTTAATCACCCAAAACACCAATCTCAGTGCCAATTCACACTGACACTTTCATTTTCATTTCAGAATCTCACTTCTAGCTTTGATATCTGTGCTTACTCAATGTAGGCTACATGTTCTTACGCATATACAAGAAGAGAGATGTGCGCATTCACTCCTAAAATGGTGATGCTCTGGGTATATTCATGAACGGATACCTGGATCAAAATCTTTCGAATTCAGGCGATGAATGCGATCTTTACGCCACAGAAAAAGAACGGCTTGACGCTAGAAAGCGCAGATCGCGCTACCCCCCAATCAACTACGACATACTGAAAGAAAAGAAACATTTTTTCTGGAAGAGTTACAACGCAAAACCAGTATCATTCTTGATTGAAGAGTGCTCAATTGATTTCGAGAGCTGAAAGCAGTTTAGCGTCACCTCTACATCATCATAAAAGATGGTTACGAGTGTGATTGGAACTTTTTGAACTCATTCATAACATCTTGCAATCAAAATGAGTGGTTTTGCAGTACATTGATCACGTCAGGAATCTACGAGCTAGAGCCGATGAATGGCATAGTTTTACTATGCCATTGAAGTGTGATGGGGAGAATGCTCACAACCACATTCATTCACATGTCCAAAGAGGAGGTCCAAAGACGGGTAGAAGCCATCAAATACTCAGTAAAAGATAAAGCCCCAGACGTTATGCGTATTCATTTCATACAATTCACACCGAAAGGACAGGCAGGATCGACTTCAAAAAGAGTGATCACTTCTGAAGTGGTTTTCATGGGAGAAGACGGTGATGATGACAGAAAGGAGTTTATGAGCACAATAGCAGTCGAAAACGAGCAAAGAAAGCAGCAGAAACTCACTGTATTAGGACCAGTATCTCCACAGGTTCCTAGACTCTCTTTTGCTGTCAATGAAGACAACACTAATGACTCAATCGTAGACGTTTGGGAAAAGGTTAAAGATGCCGATGGAGTGCAAAAATGTCTTGCTGCCCAGCGTGGGCATGCTCAAGCTGAGAGCAGAGACTCTATTGGTTGTGGGAATCTCGAAAAAGCAGCTACAAGACAAGTCCGTAATGAATCTGAGGAGGAGAAGGGAGAGAGCATGGCTGAAAGAGAATCCAATAGTGAGGATCAACAAAGAGAGGTATGTGTTTTTGATATTCAAAACGGTGTTGAAGAAGCTGAAGTCCACCCGGTTCTAATCTAACCACATGTTACAACATTTTTTTGTTTCTTTCCTCAGATGGATGCAGGTATACATCGCAGTGCAGTGTCTCCAACCACTTTTCTCTGCGCGGAATTCGGGAATGTAGACCAGAGTCTGGATTTTACCACCATATGAACAGCTGAAGAAGCTACGTGAAACGCATTTATGGCATTTTTGGAATTAATACCAGCGCATGCAACCCATAATATTCTGCGCTATCTCCAACACATCGCAGATTGTCTCTGATTTTCTCTACATATCAGAGATTCCAAGTTTGTGGAAACTGAACCAACGAAAACACTATTGCGTGGCTATTTAGTGTGTGCGCTGGGAAAGAAAGAAAAGGTACAATGTGCATCCATGGCACGGGTCCGGTGAGTTCAGGAAATACCAAGGTTGAAAAAATTCGGCATATCAGTTGATGTATGCCGTTGAAATGTCTCAGAGCAAGCATAAACACCTTCCCAAAAGAAGTACTTATATCAAGCATGTCCCTCCTGAAGTGACAAAGGAAGCTTACCATACGCATAATAATCTTCATATCAAGTACTCAGAAATCCTCTCTATTATTGAGGATAAGTACGACATCAATGTTGACCGAGGACGCTTTCGGCAGCGTCTAAGGTATCAGATGGAGGCAAGAAATCCAAAAGATAATGAAAGCCTTAGGTTGTACAGTAACCTCTTGAACATGAAAGCAGAAAAAGATCTTAACGCGATTTTTTCCACCACGGATGAGAATAACTGTCTCCATTCCGTGGCATAGGCTTTCCACGAATGGATCTACGACTATGAAAGGTACAAGATAGTGCCAGGCGTTTTGATAGACTGCAAAGCGTTTTAAAACAGGTTTGGACTACCCTTGATATCTTTCAATGGAAAAGATAACGATGGGAGCCTCACTACATACTTCATGGGATTCCTTCCGAATGAGTCGAATGCAAGTTTTCAGTGTATACTAGCTAGTAATTTAGTCGCTCAATATCCGTTCTCAAATCTGACTACTAAAGAACTGGTAGCAAATCGTTTCCAAATACAAATTATTTCCAAATGCCTTGTATTGTTGATACTTTGATTGAATACAACTCGCAAAAACGAGCAACAGCACTTTGGAACAGTGTTAGTCCCTGAGACTAGGTTTGAATCCTTGCGCTCTGGACCATTGTTTTACCATAAGCATCCCAGCTCTATATTAATCGTCGTGAGAATAATATATTTCTTGTAACAGGAAAAATAATGCTCGATCATAGCTTCAAAGCAGTTGGATTTCTTTGCAAAGCTGTTGTTTGAATCACATCAGATTCTGTACTGTGGGATAAGTTTGAATGCCAACTTGTCATAACCACGTCCATAGCCTTTTGGCGCAAAGTAGCATATATCTTTAGGTCTATCATGTACATGAAGTCCATTGAATGCATCTTCGTAGCAGTGCGCAGTTGAAATAGTCACAGATTCTTTTGCTGTTCAAATAGATTTGTGACAAAAACAAGGTACATGTAGTACATCAAAAATTGGCAAACTAAAGCATGAGGCTTGAAGCCACGATTGGACCTGTGTCTTCTTTGATTTACAGTAGCGCTAAAATAATCGCGCTTGGGATCGAAGAAGAAGACCAAATTTGAATGCGAAAGTGAGCATTGTAATAAAAGACTGTTAAAGGCAACATAGACGCAGCCTTGAACCATATACGCGCAGTCATGGTAAACAGAATGCATGTCGTGCGGCACGCCAACTGGTTGTGGCAATGACTGCAGTTGCTCTGGCGACGCAGTGTGGCGCTGCGAGAGGTGCTGCAAACGCAACTGGCAGCGAGGCGCTGTCGCACGGTCGAAAAATGGAGGAGAATAAAGACCGCGACAAAACTGCAGACGCGAGCGAGAGCATGGCCGCGCGCAAGAGCGACGACGAAAAGTGCGAAGAAGCGGTGAATCTGCCGCAGGTGGGTGTTTTTTCTGCTATGGGAGAACAAGCAAAGGAAACCAGCGAAAGCGCGACAAATCCAGCGTTTCAAATTTTGAACTGTAGCTTACAAATTTTGCAATCTTGCATGATGAGAATGTACACTTGTATCTCTCAAAGAAGGGACCACAGCATGGAAATCATCCAATAAAATACGTTCGAACTGGGGATCTGCTACTTGGCACGTTCTAAATGGTGGTAGCACTCACACAGGCATAATGCGCCGATCTTCTTCGAAATCTGTGGGGGTCTCCAGCCTTTTAGTGTACAACGTGTGCAGTGCGTGTAGTCGTCCCTACCCGTAGACAGGGCGCGTTGGACGTGACAGCGGTCGCAACGTGTCTTTACATGAATATCCCACGAACCTTCCCATATTATTCCATGGTCTTGACTGCAACGCTTCTTGCAACTTCTGTTATTACGGCGTAAGCATCTAACACGGTATATATGTGAATGAAAATCATTCTTGACAAATCAAGCAGTTCGAAACGTTCGAGTTAGCACTGATAGTCAGCTACAGTATGTTACTTTTCTCTACCCCTTCAAATGTGACGTTTTTGACAGAATAATGCTATAGCTTTACACTAGAGTTTCATTACTGTCGTTTTGAGTTCATTATCTCTTCAAAATGCGAGTTTTACGGCTCTGTACGCATAGTAATTCTTAGAATAGCTATTTGAACTTTCAGAATCTTTTGAGTAGTTTAGGCTCACTTTGTAAATGCAAATTTCATCTATTTCCCTCAGAAATTTAAATTTAGTTTGAGTTCATAAAATGAATATTACTGTGAAACTTTTCGGCTTGCAATTATCATAAAATATCGTCAGATTTTTCATACCGATTCGAAGATCTAAAACGGATACAGTCTTAATTACCATTTTAAAAACGAGAAAGAGGAATCAAAAATAGCTGCCAGAGAAATTTATAGTTTTAATCGTGAAGAAATCACCCGCGCTGTGATTCTTTGCTTGAAAATCGTGTAATTGTTTGACGCTATTAGATTCGAAACTTTATGCCCTTTTTTATAACATTATTCACTACAGTCCGGAAATGAGAAGTACTTTAAGCTGTCAATATCTCTTTTCTTCCAGTCCTGCGTTAGTGTTGGGGACGTACGTTACAGTGACAAGTACTACTTTCCCCATCACCACGGTATTTTTCTCCTATGTTTTCGTAATCCCTCAGACTTCCTGAGTCTAGAGTGTAGGCATGGGGGAATATTTCTTCACTTCCCATGACGATACATAGCACGGGGAATTCCTCGGTTGTACTGTCGGACACTTGAAAATTCTTGGTACATTATGCAGAGATCCTGCATGCCTTGCCTTACATAGTCGAGGTTGGGGTGGCGAATTGTCTCCATTCCATCGTCAGGATTTCGTGACGTCCACGGAATAGTTTTGATCAATTCCACTTCATTTCTTGATGACAAGGGCATCCTTGTCCGTTCAGTCTGGGTTTACGTACCCAACAACTTGACATGGTGAGCCGATGCTAATCTCCGATACCTGGTTGATCACGTTGACCTTTGTGATGTAGGATTTACCTGCTTACTACTTCTTCGGACAGACCGTTACATTTCTTACGAGAATTATCAGGATTCCTGGCGAAGACATGGTGAGATTATCTCACTAAGCTGTTTAGAGTGATCGCTGTGCTTCACTAGGTATGAACATTGCGCAGTAGTACTTCATCCAAGGTTGACCCTTTTCATTGGCTTCGTGACTGAGCACGGATAGTATTAATGCAGGAGTCTGCGGGGATCGTATTTCGCATACGGGAAGTAATCCGTCAATGCCCTTGTTGACCAGGTGACCTTATACAACTATTCTTATCGCACAGGCGACTTGCGGGAACCAACTGCGTTGGTTGTACAGTCGACAAGTATCTGCTTGTGGTGCAGTTATCTGCGGAGGAGCTTGAACTCCTCGAGTCTTCAACGATGGAAGATCGGTTGTTGTTGATCGGGGACTCATGATAGTTGATTCCGTCTCAGTTGTCACACTGAAGGTTACTGAACAGGTTACCTGGACTCCGTCGCGAGTAAGATAGGTAGGTTTTATTTACCTCCTCATAACGTGGTCAAGGGAACCTTGAAGAAATACCATGATCGTCATGAGTTGTGGTAGTCAGGTTGTTCTGACCGGAAGGGAAGTCGAAGCGCGACGCATTCTTGAGTATCCAACAAGGATGTCCTGGTGTGGCGCTTAGCCTTGAGGGAATCAGTAATCTACCCGAGGATTGACTAAGGTCTCCTTACGATGGTGCGTCGTATTAACGAACGAATGTCCTGGGACAGGGCTACTGTCCGAGTATCAACCGCATAGCACCATGCTGCGCGGGTAATGCGTAGAACAAAACTAATCCTTTTCTCGTTGTCAGAAGTCGTCTCGACTTGTCAGGTAGTGCAGGTTCGCCTGCGTTAAATATGTATCGTACCCACAATGGGAGTTTGCGCATCAGGGTGCTTGTCAGGCTCAGTTCACAGCCTCGTTGGGTGCGACTCCAACCGGGGATTTGGAAATCCCTGAACAAGGCTATCCTTGTTGATTAATCTCCCCGCTTCATACAGAAGAGGGTCAATATTGAGGCGGGCATGACTGCTCACGACGGTAGTACTGAACCACCGTTTAGTAAGGGACGGAATACCTGGGCTCCCAGGGTTCATCACTGAGCGAGTAATTCGTCCAGCGAACGCGGTACTTGCCGCTATCGAGATCTTGATCCAAAATCCGATTGAAAGCGTGGGTATCTAAGTCACTCTGCGCATCGGTGAGGTATTCCTCAATTCCCACTGTAGCTGGGTTATCCAGCATAGATAGTTCTTCGTTAAATAGAGGGGTCCTCGATTTTCCCTTTTCTTATGCAGCAAGGCGGGAGGAGCGACGAAGCGTAGCCTCTGGTTCACCTTCTTCGGTAAGGATGGAACTTCCCACCGATGTAAGGTCAGGTAAATACTGAGTGTGGTCAGAACTAGTTTGAGGGGAAGACGGCATTGAAACTCCGGACTCAGAGTAACTCCGGACTCAGAGTCTGCCTGACTTCTTTGCGTATCGGGCGTGCTCACTGGACCTTCACTCGGCATGGACCGAGTTTGCGCCGTCGGAATACGGTCTCGGGAAATCGTATCCTCTAGTCCGTCTCGAAGTTTTATCACGGTGTGTGAGGCTGTGGTCACAACTGGATAGTTGCCTAAAGCCTTGTGTCGGAGCTTATGCTCCGGTAGCACGTCAACCAGCTCGCTGCGCGGTGCGCTGGGCTCGTCGGTCTTCGTGCTTTCACGACTCTAGAATACCGAGTCGCCGACTGAGATCTCCCCAGTGCTGGGTCGCAAGCGGTGGCCATAATCTCGCTTGTATGTCTGTTGAGCTTTGCTCAACCTCCCTCTCGAAGTTGACAGCAAGGCCTTGAAGCGTTTGTGGAAGCTGCGCTTCAATTTGCTCGGATGTAAATCCTCGAGCTCAATTAACCTCACTCCCTTCAAGGTAAGGGGGTTAGGATCCTGGCTGAGCACCAGCTCAAAATGGGGTGTGACCGTTTTCCCGGTGCATGGTATTATTGTAACCGTAGGTTACGGTAGCGTGGACCTGATCCCAATCCCTCCTGTGCCCACTACAAAAGTGACCCAATGCCTACATGATTGTTCTGTTGAATCTTTCCAACTCAGCACTGGTCTGCGGATGATAGGCCATCGTAGACAAGTTAGGTGTGCCCAAGATAGAGCATATGCTCTGGAAGAACTTTCTAACAAATCGACCTTCGATTTCAGTCAGAGAATATACGGAACACAATTATAAGAAAACCTATTCCTCACAAAATGCCTTGATGATTGTCACTGGGGAAACTTTCCGCAATGGGACTGTTCGAGCCAGCTTCTAAAATCAATACTTGATTACCAACATATATCGGTAACCGAAGGATGTCCTTGGCAAGGGGCCGAAAATGTCGATCCGTACAAACTCGAGAGGGCTCAAGGCTGAAAAAAGCTTGAGGAAGATAGCGTGCTGCGCATAAGAGCGATTTGCTCCTTGTCGCCGTTAGTGCACTGCCGCACAGTGCTATAAACGTCCAGCATCATGCTAGACCAATAAAATTTACTTCTTAGTTTCATGTACATTAGAGTACTTCCCGGATGCCTGGACATCTTTGTGCGATGAGAAATCATTAGCACGCACAAACGGAGCGATGTGGGTACGTAAATTTATACGGACCCACCGATCTTCGCTAAGCGCACGACCAGTCCACGCTGCTCAATCGTAAAGTCGCGAACCTTACGTTCATTAGTTGTGAAGGCATCCTTCACTTCATCACAGATGTTATCCTTCTCTTGTTTTAGGAGTATTTCCACCGGTTTGAGCGGTTCAAGCACTCGCGCTGGCGACCTAGATCGCGTCGAATTAAGTCAACAACTCGTCGATAACGTCTTCACAGTCGGTATCATTCATGTCCATTACTCTGTTGGGTTCTGACGCAGCTTCCCTGTGTTTGGAAACAACACTTTGGAATGTTTCATGTTTTGGCAATGGTTTTCTTGCCCTTCACAGGAGTTGTGATGGCCCCAATTCCGAGAAAATGGCTTCTCTTGCTGAGTTTCTCTCCTCAGTTTCGACCCAGGAGCATAGAACTTCCCAGTCTCCAGCGAATTTCGTTTCCCTGTCGGTATGTGGCCGAGACATAGCCCCTACTATTTAGTTCTTTACCACTTTATGGGAGCCAAGTGTGAAGGAAAACTCCATGAGAAGTAGCCTCCAATGTACCAACCGACCGGTGGTGTCGGTGAAAGTCATCAACAGGCGAAATATCTGGTGAGCTGGAACTCCTCACCATCGAGAGACCCGCGGAGCAGCTGCACTACACATACTAAAGCGAGGCACTCCTTCTCTCTCGTGGAATCATTACTCTCTGATTACCTTAGTGAGCGGCTCCAGTAGCCTATTGGGTGGCGATGGCCGTCCGTGTACTCTTGAATGAAGTAGGGCACATCCTATTTGTTCGTCGCACGCATCGGTTTCGACGGAGTAAGATAATCCAGATTGAGACATCCTCAATACAGAAGGCTCAATGAGGGCCTGATTCAGGGAAATTTAACTCTTCCTTTTGGTCGAAGCTGAGGTTCGGAAGATGAAAAGTAGTTCCTTTCTTCAACAACTTGTTCAGTGTCGCTGCCACCCTTGAGAAATTCGGGACGAATCTCTGATAAACATTACAGATATTGAGGGAGCTCTTTAGTTGAGTTTGTGCCTGCAGCATTTTAAACCTTTAAATGCTTCGATGTTCTTCGAGACGACCTCAAGTTTTCCCTGCCTGATAAAATGGCTGAGGTATTTTAACGTAGATGTGAACTACATAAGTTTCTTCAATTTCAGGGAAGCCCCTGTATCTCAAAGTACGTTGAGTACTTTTTGAACATGATCCAGGGGTTCCTCGATGGACTGGGGAAGATAATGATATCATCCAAGTACAACAAACAAGTCTTCTACTTGTATCGCGCCAGTAGTATGTCTACTGTGCATTGAAACGTAGCTGGCGCATTTCAAAGCCCGAATGACATCCAGTAAAACGGGTGAAAGCCTTCTTGGCAAAAAAGTTCTGTCTAATATTTATCCAATTCTCGTATTAGTATCTGACAGTAACCAAGGTTACAATCTAAGGCTGTGAATATCGTCGCCTTACCTATAGAATCTGTTATTTGTCAATACAGGGCAGCAGGTGGCTGTCCTTGACCGTATACGCGTTGAACTTACAATAGTGAATGCAGAACAGCTTGCCCCCATCCATTTTGGGTCCCGGCACAACAGAGCTGGAAAATTATGATTGAGCGGGATCAATCACCTTCGCGTAACGCATTCGCTTGACCCCCTTTTCTTCCATTTCGCGGGCCTTTGGGCCTGCGTGATAGGGATAAGATCTCGCTGGTATTGACTCAGGGATCAAGTTTAACCGGTGTTCAGTCATTAGGATCTTACCAAGGTGGCCTGAACACATGGCTCTTGGTTAATGAGAGCTGCTCGTACTTTATTCTCTACATCAGCGGTGAGGTGTGACAAGTCAACGTCACCAACCCCTAAATTTTCATCGGCAGGACCGAGTTGCGACGGCACAGCCAATTGCTCCTTGTCTGGTTTCTTCTCATCGATGTTAACCTCTAGTACTGTATATGGCATCGGCGATGTTTACCCTACTATCTGGCATTTTGCCATGACGCGGCCAGTGGTCGAAAAGTTCGCGACTTTGACCAAGAATGGTCGCGTCGGCTGAGCCGAAACGATACCGTTACTCAAAATAACCTGAGACTTGTGGGAGATTCGCGGATAAATCTCCAGTAAGAGATAAAATTGAATGGAAGCTTGAACTTACACAACTGAAACTAATCAAGGAGGTAGTTCAAATCGGCGCGTGATCCGCATTAGTTTTTTTGAGGTACTTCCCCGAATAACGGGCTCGTGTACATCAACAAAACGACGAAACGGAACCGCTGCGGGTCGTTTGTGGATCCGCACTGTAGCTCCGATACAGAGAACCACTTCTTGACGACGAATTTGGATAACTTCCACATGTCGGTCGATAAAAGTTGTACCGATGATCGCATCGGCACCAAGTTCCTCGACGACAACAAAGGGTTGCTTGAACGTCAATGCTACTGGTCCCATTGTTTTTAGACAATGTTTTGAGGCGCTAGATAGGTTAACTATATCTTATTCGCAGCTGGCGTTAGCAACAATATCTTCAAGTAAGCAAGCTGCATTAGCCAAATTTGGTCCCGTGCCGATATAAAACACGATGTTTTATGCGTTGAGCATCTTAGCGTTGGCCCCAAAATTTGCGACAAATTTGAAGTTGTATCGCGATAGGTAGCAGATCGGGTCTGATCGACACTACTCCACGGTAACGCGGGAAGGTAGACCGTGAGGTCCAGATTGGATTTCTATCTTTTGTGTTCCAGTATCGGAAACGTCTGAAATTGCCCTTGATGTAAGGGTTTCCGCCATGGGCTTCTGGTTGTGGCTGACCCCTCCTATTTTTCCTACTTCGGCGGAGCGTCGGTGCCCAAGAAGGAGTTATGAATTTCTTTCTTCATTACAGTGATCGAGGATTCCCCTTATGGCTCTTATGATTTTACCGGGGGTGCCAGTGGATCACGAGCGTAAAAAAGGCCTCTGCCGTCCACAATTAGGAAGCAAGGAGCTCTTCCTACGCATTGAAGAAGATTATTTTCTCTTTTGGACACATTCTCATAGTTTTCCTCGATTACCTTCGCAAAATGCGGGTCTGTAATAGGTCTACGCTAATATGGACATTTGTGACGACGGAGTCCCAGACGGTAGCATTCAAAGCAAATATCTGAGTGTTGATCCTCAGACGTGACCCAGTCAGACTTTTGGTTCTTGGTAGGATGTGTCCACGGCGGGAGTCGCGGGTTTTGTACCGGTATTACGGCCAACATCGCCTCAGGTTCCTCCTGACGAACCCGTGAACGGCCAGTTTCGAATTCTGTTGCTGAGTCATGCGGTCTTGAAGATTCATTACCATTTTTCGAATGCAGAGCGAGTACATGATCGCTCTTGAGCTGCACATTCAGTAGATATTGCTATTGCGAGGCATTTTTCTAGTTGATAGTGTCCACGGAAAGCGCTACGGCTTTCCGGGAGCATCTTAGCAGGGTTGCCTGCTTCTGCACAAGGGCGCGTTGTGCTCCCTCAAGTGCGGCAGCCTTCTCGATGAAGTCTAGAAAAGCCCTCGGGTTGTCTCGAGTCTGAGCGGATTGACGCTGGACTTGAAGCAACGACTTCGAGTCAGGTAAGGATCCCATTGTGAAGCGCTTGATGAGATCCTGTTCGGTATACACCACTCCAAAGGACCTGACAATCTTGCGCAGGCGACTACTAAAAGCTAGCTCCGTTTCATTTAGCTTCTGCCAAAAGTTTTTGATGTCTCCGATCACCTTGATCGTACGATCGGTGGCATACATGCACAGCAAGAATTGCACGGCTCCATCGTAGGAGGCGAATCCTCCACTAACTTCCTCGCCAAGTTCGAAGTTGGCTTCGAAATGTTCCCGGGACTCACCGGAGAGAAACTGTGGTAACAGGATAGGGGCGGCTCCTTCACTCACGCGGTTTTCATCGCATACCTTCTCGTCCGCTGAAAAGAACGGGATAATTGAGATGGTATCTGACCCATCAAACCTGAGCGCGCCAAGCAAATGCTTGAGGCGTTTGTAATGGTCGCTAGTATCAGCGAGCACGTCAAGGCTGATATTCTGGTTGCATTCGCGCAGGAGATACCTGCGATATGAGATGACGCGAGCAAATTTCGGCTCGGCCGATTGGCAATCTCTGAACCCCTAATATCTGGAACCTACCCAGGGTTGTCGTTGGGGGTAAGTTCCCGCTCCCCATTGTTTGTCCATTCCGAGATATTCTCTGCATCTGCCTTGCGGGCCTTCTTGTTCAGATGGACTTGTAACCAGCAATTGAATCGGTCGCCGGAGTCACTAGGGACACTCCACGGATTCTCACTGATGCAACCAGAATGGCAGTGGAGTCCGGGGCAACCCGAGCCACGATCACGGACAAGGGTAACGCGCCTTTGGTTCCTTGTACCTTTCTGTACTGGGCTCCGGCTGGATGCCAGAGAATAATCTATGTGGAGAATAACCCCTCGCATTTGAGCACGCAAGTCCGAAACCTTGCGCGTCTCTTCCTCAAGCTCGTGCTTTTGATCCTCGATCTTCTGCTTGGGCGGTGAGCCGTCAAAGTGAGCTCCAATATGCCGACCAACATGAGTAGCATCCGCTGTCGTTCGCTACTCTCTGCAGAGGACGACCATTTCCTGACGTAGAGTCGTATGGAATTAGTATTCTTTCTCATTATTTCTCTCATGCAGCGCCAAACGGAAGAAGGTCAAACAACCTTCGAGCATTTGCTCGAAATGTGTCATCACCAAGCGAAGCTCTGGAGGTAGTGAAACTTGTGGAAATTCCTCAACTCCAGATCCGGCCAAGTTCTTGATATTTGTTGAAACTACTGGAGTCGCATTCGATTCCTCCGGCATTGCCGGTGGTTGAGCAACTAGAACGGGCTCGCCCTTTACTGGTTCCACCAACTGGTATGATCCCAACTCGGGAAGAGGATCAGAAGTTCCCTGATTACGCAGTCGCGACGCACGCGATCTCTATCTACTGTTTGAGTAGTTGACCTGAGAAACTCCTTGCAAAGTGCAATCCGAGGTTCTTTCCCGGCTGTTCGCATCCGAAGCAAGACGAATCTCGCTGATTTCAGTGGAAAAAGCCACGACACGAAATAGATGGTAATCCTTCTACAAGAATCCACTCAGTGGTTCCACAGAAAGGAAATGCTTTCTAAGTCGGGAGACCACTTGTGGTAAGAATGGAATTGAAGGTCCACGCACCAGGTGGGTGTTTCTGAAGTGACGGCTCTTCGGGAGACCAATCTAGCTGCGCTAGACAGCTACGAAAGTAGCAAGGCAGAGCGACGGTAGATCGCTCTCGAAAAGGACTATGAGGACGCCCTAAGATCGTCCAGGTGGGTCCTGGAGTGGAGATTTGAGAAGGAAAGGGGACAAGAAAGAGGGTTGAAGGAAGGAGAAGGTTAGTTAGGGAAGGCGATCCTTCTCCGGGCAACGCCCGAAAGGGTTAGTAAAATGTGACTACTCCAGTCATTGTGTCTACCTCGGACACAAGTAGAGCATCCTACCCCGGACGCACGCTAGAGCGTTCTAGCTGTATTGAGCCCGTGCAGCGCTAGGCTTGGCGGTCACTCTACTAGGAAAAAACCTAGACAAACTACACCAGACTCCTCCGGTCTCGGTGGTGCTGGTCAGGGAATTGGAAATGGGCTTTTTATTTTTCCCCTTGTTTAGTGGTGGGTTACCTACCGTCATCGGCCCTATGTAGTAATGGTATCACCTACTGTGCCACTGTCAGCCAATTAGCCCTATTAATTACTAACATAAGGGGATATTTGAAGGGATGGAAGTAATTGCCATCTACCTTACAAGTGGGCTTTAAACGTGGCTAGTACACGAGAAACTGGACAGGAGAGCCTGTCCATATTGTAGTAGATACATTATTGGCGCGCGAAAAGTAAGGGACAGGTTCCCGAAATACCCTCGACTAATGCGTCAACATCGTGACGCTTTTACGAAAGCGGAGCAGGGAATTTCCACTGGAATATTGAAGAAGAAATTTGAGTACAAATAGCGACATGCAAGCAGGGGAATGCTTGCTTCTGAACTCCGATAAAGCGCAATTGAATCACGTATGGGGTACAAAGGTCACTCCGAAAATACGCAGGATTAGTTTGTTTGAAATCTAGATTTGGAATACAGAACTAACAAGCTTGTTGCTGTTCTTGGGCAAGAAAGCATAGAAAAATTTCCATTATAGGTACTAAAGGCCCAGAGCGCCGTCAAAATGCGGATAGAGTGGTTTACAATATAAAAATTCAGTAGTATGAATGATACGATTTGGACAATGCACTTTCTTTGAAGTATGGCTCTCCTCTTTTGTACCATTCTTGCAGACCATGGGTAGAAGATATACAGTTCTAAGAAGTTTTCGTATGCTTTCAGATGCTAGCTCAAGCACGCGGGATTCGAGACAGAGCTTCGGCCAAATTTAGCCGAGCATTAGGAAAGCTTTAGTTTTCTTGGCAGCTGCAGAGAAATGGAACATAATAAAATTGGGAGTAGAAGTGCGAGAGGTGCGAGAAGATATGAAAAGGGGGAAGAACTGGGGGTGGACAAGGAAGAAAGCGACATGGAAGAAGAAAAGAGGGAATTTTGGGTGCAGTAAATGTGGAGGCCTAGGTGCGGAATTTATGGACTGCTCGATGCGTGGAAGAAATCGACATGGAAGAAAACTTGTGGGGCTGTTTACTTATCCGAATGGATCACCATGGGGGCAAAGGTGACGAATTTCTGAGTGCGCGGAAGGCGGCTAAGTGGGGTCGGAAGTGAGCTGCTGAAGTAAATTGCCATCGAAAGAGTGACGGCAAATCCTTCGCCGAATCGCAGTCATCTGGTACTTTGAGGTGTTTGGGACACAGAGCCAAACATCATTTTCCCAGTAAGATGCAGATGTTGACTTTATCCAAACTCGATGTAATGTTTCGTATTTTGTATCAGGGATGGAGGCAATAGAGGCACCCTTAAATTCTGAAAGGGGACCCGGGTATTGTTCGGGTGCGTCGTGATGCAAGCATCTGAAAACTTCCGACGGACTTGCATGGGCTTCGTCTAATTGGAGCGCGCTCGAAGCGGACTTCGGTATGATGAAGGGAGTGGTATACAATGATGCTGGTCGCGTAAAAATCAATTTTAAGCCGTGGAAACGATATGAAGCAATGAACTCCTAAAATTGATGGGAAGGCCACCGGCTAGTGGACTGAATCAGTCATGGGTATATCTTTGAACTCCGCGTAGAACTCCATTTGTCCAGAGTTAAGTCATAGGGAGTGGGCGGTGGTTACTACCGGCAGTGTTGCCTTAATTAGATGTTGGAGTCAAAAGGCCGCGACTCCTGGTTGAGGCAGAGTTTGTCCCCAGGACTGAGTCATTCGAGCTTGCGACAAGCTTACCAAGATCCGCCAGGAAAAGAGTGTAGCAACGAACCTCTCGGAGTTCAGGAATTTGGTTATCAATGTTCCCGGTATCAGTGAGTCGGAAAAATTGGCGCAGTTCTGTGAAGGTCTCAAATCCCACATTCTGCTGGAGGTTCGTAAGGGAACCCATCCAAGTTTGAAGCTGCGACTACTTTTGCTCTTAACGTTGATGGAGCATTTTACTGTACAGGGTTCTTCACTGGCAGAGTTTTATTTCACACCAATCGAAGTGCCTCAGGTCCTATGCCGATGGAGATCGAACACCTGGGACTTATAAACGATGGGCAGCATCAGAAAGACTTGATGGAGAACCGATGATTTACGTGCTATAAGGTGGGATGTAGACCATGGAAACACAGAAAAGGAAACGGGAATAAAGGTAACAGGGGTGGTACTCGCATAGTGGCGAACAATACACAGACAGGAAACAGTAATGATTTGAATGGCTCTTACTCGAAAAACTATTTGTTCCATCAGACTTGGTGAACACTCAGGTGAGACCAGTAGTGAGTGTGAAAATATGTCACAATGAGCAGAGTGAAACTGTTGTGGACATAACCAGAGCTAAATTCTCAAAGGACATGAAAAAGTCGAGATTCTCCGAAGCCGAGTGTAATGGAATCACGTCTAGTCATGATGAAAGCATCCCCACTGATTGATCTATACCATTTGAGCCTTTGCTAGTACTTGAAATTAGACTGAATGTAATAGCAGACAAAGTACTAAAAGACGATGGATGCAATACAAACGTGGTTTCAGCCGAGTTCCTGAAGCGAAATAGGAATTTGTTTGAGATTCGGCGTGAACGAGTCATTGTTTGCCATTCACAGAAGGTAGTTACTAAGGAAGCACCTTTTGCGATTATGCCCATAAATCACCAAATACCCTAACAGTGTCCCTCCAGTAATCTGTACCAAGGATTTATACTGTAAGAAGACATCAGTGAAACTTATACACTGTACCCAAGCACCAGTGTAAAACATAAGATCATACCTCTTTGTACCAAGCCAATGACATGGAGCCATCATGGCTATGTCGCGTGGTTCTCATATCATTTCGGACCCACCAATCAGCAACCACTTTATGCCCCCTTGCCAATTGGACCAATGGGACTTTTCCATGATGTTTATTGCTGTCAGTTACACTAACGGCTGCTACATGAGCCTTCAGAACCTTGTAGTTTGATATATCTGGGGTTGCTTTTTCTAGAATTCCTTTGAATTCAGTACCGTTTGCTTACAACTTACCTCTGCTGGTGTTTAGTACTTTTTTATATAAACACTGTTCTGATGTCCGGCCTTTTCACCGGAAGCATCAACCATCAGTTCAACTATCGATTACCTCTTGTGCGCCCAAACCCCCATATCTGGTAAAATCGTCAAAAGTTTGTCAGTACTGCGAGTTCTTTCAATCCTACTTTAAGTTAAAATCTCTACTGCATTTGCCTTTCTGCCTGATTGCTACACCGAGAAGGACTTACGGGGCTTTTTCGAGGAAAATTGTCGAGAAGTAAGTAAATTTTGGTACGGTGAGGAACAAAAGACACCGAAAGTGATTGAAATCGAGGAACCAAGAACCCCGCGGCCTCCTGCTTTCGCACTTACGTCGGCTCTTCCACCGATACCAGCGCTTCCTGAGATACCCCGCTCGAGGCCCGTCAAATCAAGGAAGGCCAAACCGACCACCATAGGATTGCATCATAACTTTTCAGGGAACACATGGCAGAGTACAGTGGTTCAGTGTATTGATTTATTTGGACGATAAAAAGACGCGGTTTTTGCCATTAATTTTTGATCAAGATCATTCGCCATTTCGGCAAGTTCTTCTGATTCTTTGGGTTTAATCTTATGGTTATCGCAAAATGATTCGCTGAGGAAGTAAACATCACCGCCGGGTTCAATGAGAATTTTAGCTGGTCCGTTGGAAATGACCCCTTTAACAATAAGAAGTCCTCGGTTGTGTTGTTGAAAGTTTGGGGTCGGTGTGTCCCTAGCTAGTTCTTTGGATCTTACTGTTGAAGTAATGAGGTCCCTTTCATCTAGAACTGAATGAGGACCGTCAATCAGTCCTTCCGGGCTTTTGGGCAGTTCTTTGCTATGTATCCATTCTGTCTGTATCTTAGGCATAGTCCTGCGCGCATGCATCTGTCGCGCTCTACCTTATCGAGCTTCTTTAGATTCACATTTGATGACTCGACACCAGACTTTACTTCTACGTTTCCAATTTCAATTGGTATAGGACCATTATTTCCGGCAGATGAACTTCCATTCATCAATTTTCCACCGGACTTGGTATTTCTCAGGGGTTCTGAACGCCTGTACGCCGCTTCCACTCTTTCTGCATCTCCCATAAGATCGGAACGCTTGGTGTATTCTTTCGTGCATAAGGTTTTCCAAATATATGGTTTCAGGCCGCGTGAATATCGATCCATTTGATCTTTTACTCCAATGTCTGGGATGTCCAATAAGCTTTTGTTAAAATAATCATTAAATGTTGGAATGTCCTTGACTTGTTTCCGGCGAGCCAGTTTGTCTCGGGCGATTTTTTCTTTGTTTATCGTCTCAAAACCCGATTGAAGAGAGCAGCCTTCAATTACTTCCATGTCTGAATTTTCTTCCCCTCCGTACTCTTTGAAAAGACCATCCACCATTCATGAGCATTTCCCGAGAAATAGCCCAGAGCATTGTTCATGGTAGCTTGCCGATCTGCTTCACCCACGTAATTCTCCATCTGCACAAATCATCTACTGACGGACCCTTTCCCACTGTAAGATCCTGATTTACACTTCTCAAGGGCGTCCTTGGTTTCATGTTGACTAATAGAGGTACCATTATTGATCCTGACGAGAGATAGTTCATCCAAGAAGGGCCTACCTGTTCTTCCTCACGCCGCCTCTACCGTTATCCAAAGGACAGCCAACCACCGTCTCCAGAAGTCTTTCAGGAGGCCTCGAATGACCAAGACCACTCGATCGTCTCCCTTCCACTGCCGTCACTTTCAAGTCACCTGCACAGGCCGTGTGCAGTACTTCGAGCATCTCCATTCCCGCAAGCATCACCACCGCGCTGACAAGGCAAGGCACACCTGCAATATTTGCAAGATAGAAATTCAGAGCAAGGCAGACCTTGAGCGCCACCTTCTTGGCCGTCGTCACTGCGAGACTGCTCACAAGTCTGAGTAGCTTGTATCTGAATAAATATATCCTTGTAAAATAGGGGAAAAAACAAAAAGTTGCTTTGTCAACCGACTTCGTTTGTGCTGTGTTCACCCTCCCGCTGTGTCTACCTTACAAACTCGCTTTCCCCAGTTTCTTGCAGTAGGAATTGTAAGTCCGTATCGCCGCCAGGTTCTAGACAGGAAAACAACCGTTTGGTACAGCATCGGAAGGAGGGCTACTTTAGCACACCCGACGTGAATGACGTCAAACTCTTACGTCAGAGAAAATCAACTTTCCCAAGTTATCGACTGGGATTCGAAGTGGAGACCTCTCACTGGCTTTTTGCTGGTCTCGCCAACTCGGCCACAGTGCAGACCAATTCTTGCTGAGCAAATTGAAAAACATTAATTTAAAGGTTAAAAATCCCAAAACCACACGAGGAAGTGCATCGCTGCAGGTGGCCGACGTGGACCACCCGGTTAGCACTTAGCTAGCAGTATAGTCGGATCCTGCAGCGGACACCCGTTTTACTGATGCCATAAAGTTACTCCGGTTAGATCTTAACTGTATAGTTAGGACGTGCGCAGTCCCCAGGAGATCCTGAACGCATTAAACCTCTTACTTTCACGTGTGACTCTATCGACCAATAGGAAAAGGCCATTGAAATTCCCGGAATTACAGCAGAGGCTTTCGCTTAAGCTGTAAGCGTACTACAACGTCGGTTTACAGGAAGCATTAACCATCAGTTCAACCATCGATTTGCTCTTGTGCGCCCAAATCCCACAGTATCTGAAATCATTTCCAACGGAACTATTAAGTTAGGCGAACATACATATACTTCTAGTTTGGATGTGTCCCAAACCAGTTATGATGTTCTGTTGGGAATGCCGTGGCACACAATCCACGTGTGGACTATCGGAAGCGGATTGTGATGGTGAAAGATGCTTTCATTCCAGTGATTGATCCATATGAAGAAAACCATATTGATGTGTGCCATTTTGGAGTGAAGAAATTTAGACAAATGCTGAGACATGGGGGTGAATTCGAAATATTGCAGTTACTTGAAGTTCACAATATGAGAGGAGTGACGGAATCCAAGTTCGATGGAAGACTGAGCAGATTACTGGATAATTTTAAAGAGGTATTTCAGGATGAATTACCGAGAGGCCTTCCTCCGATTTGATCAGTTGATCATGAGATCAAAGTGGAGGAAGGACCAAAGGCACCTCATCGACCTTTATTGAAGTTGTCTCCATCCGAATTTTGTGCAGCAAAAGAGTACGTTGAGTCTCTTTTAAGGAAAGGGAAGATCAGGTCCGGTAAATCACCATATGGAGCACACCATTTCTTTGTGAATGAAAAGGATCGAAAAATTAGAGGCGTTGTCAATTATCGCGCTTTGACTCGCATCACCAAAAAGAATTATGCTCCCCTCCTTCGTTCTCATGAAAATTTCGATCGACTTGGAGATGCGAGACTTTTCTCCACTCTTGATCTAAAATCGGGATTCCATTAGATAAGGGTTAAACCAGAGGACATCGAAAAGACTGCATTCAATACAAAGTATGGTCAATTTGAATATCTCGTTATGCCAATGGGACTTTGTAACGCTCCTGCTACTTTCCAAACTTTAATGAACCAGATCTATTATTATTGCATCGATGTCTTCTTGGTTGAATGTATGGATGATATTCTTACATTCAGTAAGAATGAGAAAGAACATTACGAACATATGGAAATTGTATTAAAGAGACTTAAGAATCACAAGCGGTACATCTCTCCGAAGAAATACTCTTTCTTTCAGACTGAGCTGAAGTTTTTAGGTTTAATAGTCGGGAAGGACGTCATTCGTATCAATTCTGGGAAGGTCGAAACCCTACAAACTTGGCCGAAACCTGAATCTCTAACGGAGTTGAGAAGTTTCTTAGGTCTAATACAGTGTTTCCGTAGTTGCATTCCGAAGTTCTCTGCATTTGCTGCACCTCTCACAGATCTGACAAAGAAAGGTCGAGGTATAAAGAAATGGTATCAACAGTGTGATAAAGCTTTCTAGAAGCTAAAGGAAGCGATGAAATTGGCTCCAATCGTAGTCACTCCTAATTGGAAAAAGCCATTTCGTGGTCACTAAGATTCTTCACAGTTCCCTGTTGGTAGAAGTCTAACGCAGTTGGATGAGAATGGAAGGGATCGTGCAATTTATTTCTATTCAAAGAAACTTTCACCAACTGAGCCGGACTACACTGCAAATGACAAAGAGCTTCTAGCTTTGATTGATTTTCTAGGAAGATTCAGGTGCTATCTTGAAGGTTCTGAATTTGAGATTTTCATAGACAACAGGTGCTTAAGAGCTTCTTCACAAAAACGAAACTGAGTCGAAAAGAAGCATGTTGGTTGGAAACTCTCAAAAACTTCGGAATCTTTCCTATCAGACTGAAGCATGGAAGAATTCGCGTCTTGGGAGACGCATTATCTCGAGCTCCGCACGTGAAGAGAGGAGATCGTGACGTCTCAGGGAATGACGATGAATTTCCCTACCTTGATGTTGATCAGATCATTCCTCGGCATAATGACGACCAGTTCTTTGGTCCAGTGGTAACAGCCATGGAACGAAATTGGCCAGACGATATGGTTCAGAAGCAGAAATTTGAAAGAATTCTGCTGATGTTCCGAAAAGATGGTTCGAGGCTTTTTTAAAATGGAAAGTCGTGCGTAGCAAGAAGGTCAGTTTCGGATATTTTACAAATTGCTCATGACTTGAAAGTAGTTGGACATGTTAAATTCGTGAAAACCCTGTCCAAATTAGATAACTTATATTGGAAACATAAGAGCCAGGATGTTCGAAAGTATTGTGAAGGATGTCTCACGTGTCAGCAGTATAGGGACTCTAATCAAAAAAAGTTGACTGATCCAATTTCATTGGAATTGCCTGACCGCAGATGGGGATCATTAGCTACAGATTTCATTGTGAGGATACCCCTGACAAGGAGCGGTCATGATGCGATCACGACTTGGTTTTGTCGACTTACTAGTCGAGTCCAGTTTCTGAAATCTAAAACATCACATACTGCTGAGGACACGGCTCGAGACTTCTTCGCGAACATCTTCAAGAACCACGGGTTGCCACACAATTTGAGGTCAGATAGGGACAGCCAGTTCATTTCAAAGCTTCGGAAGACACTGATGAATCTTTGTGGGGTAAAATTAAGAATTTCTACAAGTATACACCCACAAACGGATGGCGCCTCCAAGATTATGAATAGGATGATCGAGAAATATCTCCGTTGTTATTGCTCGTATCATCAGGATGACTGGGATGAACTGCTTCCTTCTGCCGAATTTGCAAACAACTTGGCTGTGAGCGATGATCTGGGTATGTCACCATTTAAGCTGAACTTGGGATGGATACCTAAACCGCCATTAGATTTCTTGGCTAGCAGCAGCATACCTCTTCACATTTTGGACGACTTTCGTGTAAAGCTCAAGTTTTCTCTTGAGGATGCGCAATTTGCATACAAAGTGGCAAAAGCTCGGCAAGCTGCGTATGCTTCAAGGCGATACATGATTCCAGATTATAAAGTTGGTTCAAATCTATGGGTCAATCGTTCGTTGTTTACGGATTTTTATTCTAGGTACCAGGATTCTAAAAGGCTTGGTGCGCGCAGATATGGGCCATTTGTGGTTAGGGAGCTAATTGAAAAGATTGCTGCTCGACTGGATCTCACTGCTCATTTTAAAATCCATCCAGTCATTCATATCATTCATTCCACACCACATTTGGAGCAGCCCGATGACATTGCTTTACCCATTCCTCCTGCACCTGCACCGCTTGAACTGCTTGATGGACCAGAGCAGGAAGTTAAGGTTACCTTGGATCACAAAAAGATTGGACGCGGTTTCAAGTTCTTATTTTTAATGCGTGGTGCGCCACGTCATGAGGCGTAGTGGCAACTAACAAAGGACGGTTGATGTTACGGAGGATGGATCTGCTGTAGTAACGGAATCTTTCCAAGAGTACATTCGGAAACATAATATACTCCCGCAGTACCATTAACGAGGACGTCAATAGTCCCAGGGAGGGAATAATGTAACAATGTCCCTGTTAAACCACTGTATAGTAGAGACTTGTTCGCTGTCGCTATTCCAGTTCTCTATTACACAGTGGTGTAACAGAGGAACTGTATCGTCTTGAATGATTTTAGAAATTTGATTTCCCTTCAATATTTTTATTTGACGTGGAGCCCCACGTCATCGTTTTTATTTACGTAGTTATATTCTAGATAGTACAATTCTATAGTTACGCCTCTACTTTCTACTAAGTTCTGCTGAACTAACAAAGTATAGAATTTCCAGAGTAGAGTTACCGTACTGTCTATAAAAGGAGGGGCTCATCTGGATTCTTGTGGCAATCCAGGTACACCCCACACACCATTTGCCCCAACTTTCTGAAACCCATTACCATCGCCTCTACTGTTCCTTTAGCAGCGCCCCGGCTGCCTCCCTTCTGTTTCATCCAGCGAGTTATTGCATCCATTCATTTTGTCCTCAATAAAGCTTCTCATGAAGGCAAGGGACCCGATAGAGGCACCGGGGAAGGCATTGTCTTCTTGGGAGAAGCTGTTCAGATGAAAACGGTGCGGGATGGACTTGGTAGTGTCGGCAAGAGGGGAAGTCCGAAAAACACTTGTTTTCTGGGGGTAAGGAAGGGCCCATGTTGAGGGCGGCGGTATTGAATATTTTCAACGGCTTTGCGAACCTTGGCACGTGTGTCTAGTAGGGTGTAGCTATCCCCGTACCAACGATGCTACCTTAAATATGTGCATGCAATGATTTATAGTGAAATGGGGTGCACATCAAGGGATGACATTAGCATGCTGGATGGGTCCGTTTGTTGCTCCCCGTCTTCGCTGGGAATGTCTGGGGGCGGGCCTACAGGCAAGATGAGCGTCGGCGTCCTGTGGGCATGTACCATATTCAGAAATCGGCACTGAGGTGGGACTGTGGACAGCAGCATATTGATCATTCTCTGGCGGGGGGATCGATTGAATGCGTTGTGGGCGTCAATCAGAAGGAAAGAATAATCGCCATTCTGGTGCAGCTTCTTAACTTCCTGTCGGACGCCATAGGCAACAATATTGAGGCCGTAAGCAATTTAATTGGCTAGTTGGAGGGGAGCAAGGAATTCAAAGGTGTCCTCAAGCGCCAGGGCTAAAAGGAGCTTGGTGACTAGCCGCCACAGTGCGATCTCAATTGCAATACGATTGACTTTTTCCGGTCGCGGTTGCGTGGGAATCAAGGTGGTGGAAGGTAGTAGTGCGCTGGTGTCGTGAGGGAGGTCCCTTCTCGCGAGTCTCATGACTACAGCAGTTCGTGCCGACATACCCGTGAGTACGTCCTGGGGCACAACTGTCGTATGGGCGACAACATCTTGAAGATGACCGAGGCGCTATAGCATCCGATCAGGGCCCGGGAGAGAATTCGGGTTGAGGTGGCGAATATCTTCGAAGGCAATATCCTCCGTGATGTGCATCGGCGGGAGGAGGTCTGAGGCCTCACCCGCGTTAATGGAGCTTGGTGCAAGGTGTGGAGTCGTGAAAATACCACCGGATCCCTAACATCGGCCATGCGGGTCGGATGCAGGGTGCGCATCGCAGGCTGTACTGAGCATAAGCTGCGAGGCGCTGTGCCCTCTAAGACATTGGGTCATGGTCTCCATCTTCAGAGGGAGTACGACGTATTACAGTGCTTTTCTGGCGATTCAGGTGGACTTGGGGGGGTTCTGTCAGTAGTTCACCCCATTTAATTTTGTTGGCTCGGCGTATGCGAGCATGAAGTCCTTGGTGTTGAGGAGTTGGGGATCGCCACTCAGGCTCCTCACGGCTTAACCGGTGGAGGACGTCAGTGGGGCGGAGGTTGATTTGCAGATAACCGTAGTGAAGAATCTCTGGGTTTCGCGCAACTGTTACTGATGCAATACTATACAGCAGGTAGCTTACGGCAACAGTCGCCCCTCTCGTGTCATGTTTGCCGGTCACACTTGCACTGTTTAAAAGTGTTTGGAATGTGTCCAGTTTCGATAGTTTGAGGCCCAGAGAAATTGATTGGGTAGGTTTCTTTAAATTTTAATGTACGTTGATTCTAACATTTACTCAAGGGGAGTGTCGTATGGCATCAGGCAGGATTTTGCAGCATGTGCAGTACCGTACAGGGGGGAATTGGGTTTACTGTGAGTAATGGAAAGGTTGAGAGTCCTCTGTACTTGTAATGAAACCATTGGCAGGACCTATATTGTAAGTGCTGGAGCGTGTGTACCAACTAGAAAGTAGCTGGTAGTGCTTTGCTGTGCTGTTCTGTTCCATTTGCAGCACTATAAACTGTACTGTCAGGTCGTCCCTCTCGCACAGGACTTGAAAAAGGCAGCACACCACCCAGACGTCGAGCCCCGGAATGGAATCCACGGCACAAGACCGGATATATTCGTGCAATGGGAAGCAATGGAGGCACGAATTTCTTCGATGTTACATAAGCTAACCCTCTAGCCCCTTCCAACAGGAGAGTGCGCACGTTTAGCCCGCTCACTTCGCTCAGCCCTACAATGTCCAAAAAAAGGAGAAGATGTCAGTCCTTCATTGCCACCACCACCATAAGTCGGCTTGTGCCTATCCCAATTTCTACCCTAGGAGGCTTGCACACGGTTGCTTACTCCGTGCTTACCGACATCTCCCGGGGTGTCGCCGTGAGGGCGATGGAGATCTACGGAAAGGTCCGAGCAGTACTCTCTGAAAGTCACGCTGCAACTGCTGTCATGTCCGCAGCAGCATGCGTAATTGCTGGTCTTGAGCCTCTACTTTAGAGAAGGTTACAGTGTAGATATCAGTACGAATATCACCTATCTGACGGAATATTTTGGGACATAGACGCAAACATCTTTCAAATATTAAGAAACTCAACCTTTTTACACTGCAATTCTCTGCACCAAACATTGTGAAATTCCTCAAATCATTGTCTCAGAAGTTCATCTCTGGTTTTCCCACCGTAAAGATTTTCCTATCGGTTTATTAGTGACGGAAACTGACTGTATACCCTCAATCACTTCCTCTGGGCTTTTAAGCAAGTTTTAGCCAAGTTGAATTTCTGTCTACACCTGAGACAGAGACCTTCGCGCATACATCCTTCAAATTATCCTTTGTCAAGTTTTTTAAAACTGGGATTACTTTTTTACCGCCGGTTTTACTTCTACGTTCCCGATTTCCATGGGGACCGGATCTCTGTTTCCAGAAAAATCTTCTATTTCCATTTTTCCTCCAAAACACTCTGGCAATTTTTGGGTCCAGAACGGCGATAGGCCTATCTCACACGTCCAGCATCTCTCATGATATCTGAAAGGTTGACATATTCATTGGTGCACAAAAACTTCCCGATATGGGGCTTTGAACCGCGACAGTTACGATGTATATGGTCTTTAACTTCAATGTCTGGAATGGCCAATCTAATTTTCTTGAATTATTCGTTGAAGATAGAAAAAATATTTGACATTTTCCAGTGATCAAGTCTAGAGCAATATTCTCTTTGTTAAATCTTTCAAAATTATGTATTAAAGCATTCTTCGGAGTGTTCCAGGAAATTATTCTATTTCCTCCTGTTCTGGAGTGGACCATCTGCGACTCATGTGCGTTGGCAGAATCGTACCCGAGTGCTATGTAGAGTTTTCCGTGGCCATCTTTTGGTCCATTGTAGCTGCCCATCTATATAACACCAGGCGACAACTGGTCCTTCTGCAGAGAAAGTACTCGGACTGCTTTTCTGCAGGCCTGTCTGACTGTGGGAACCTTGCCCTTGCTTTTCGCGCGCATATTGTATGTACCACATCATAGACAGCCTGTACTGTCCATTTCCGTATGTATTTTTTACTTTTAAGGCCCACGTGTAAGGTCGCTGGAAACCTCTTCTTTTTCCTTTAATTATCCCTTTACTTTAGTAATGACTGTAGGACTAATTAGCTGAGAGTGCCACAGTAGGTGGCACTTCTACTAATTACGCTCACCGGCTTTGTTCGCCTCACAGTAAACAAAAGACAACCCTCCCCTGCCGATCCGGAAAGCCTACCTTTTTAATTCTGTAACCGGAGTACTCCGGGAGTTCGACACCAACTTGGATTCCTAGCTAATGACCGGAAAACCTAGCACTGCACGGACTCACTATAGCTATATCTATCTAGCGTGCGATTTGAGTAGTCGGGGCTACCCTTTGTACGTGTCCGGAGTAGACCCTCAACGAACCATGGCCCAAGTAGTCACGCTACCCTTTTTGCTGAACCTTTCAGGCGCTCCCGGGGTAGGATTGCCTACTATTTTCCTTACCCACCTGTTTTCCTTTTTCCAATTTTATTTTCCTTTCTTATACTCCTTTTCGCCATCCTTTCTAACCGCGGAGAAATACCCGGAGGACCGTAGGGCATCCTCCCACCTTCCGAGCGCGACCTACAGTCGCCCCTCCCTGCTAACCCACTTAGCTGTCTAGGACTTCTACACTGGTATCCCGAACAAACTTTGCTTCTAAAACCCCCTAAACCTGGTGTGTGGTCCCTTTTAAGCGTCCATACTACTAACAGACTATCAAAGGTGCATTAGTTGACTAACTTTCTCTGTTTCGGGCGATTGCGAGGTCATATTTCGAATAGGATACCATTTGTAATGGAATAGAAATCTCTGATCTGTGTGCCGCAGTTTGGTGGTTAGAATGCCCGAGATTCTGTTGCGGCATGTTTACCATTTTTGTGAGAGAATGTAGGGTGATTTTGCGGCTGACCCATAGCGATTAGATGCACAAGACAATAACAACTTCTCTTTGAGTATCTCGGAGGAGTTCTCGATCGTACACCTGTACACCTGTAGAAATCGTATACAAGATTTCTGAAAAGACCACAGTACCAGAAAGTCGCTTAGATGGAGCTCGGGTTAGTTACTCACGATGCGCAGCTTAGAACATGTCTGTTACAGAATGCTAGTAATGAATTTTGAAAAACATGTGCTTTATAATCCTATTGGCTTTCTTGGAACCTTCAAATTCCGGTCCTGTTAGCTGAGTGTTTATGTATCCGCAGCTCCTGATTAGTTAGTCGCGGGCTCAATTCCGCCAGCGGCACTTACATAAAGTTCCTTCTCTGAGGTAATGGTTGACGTCAGTCACGTCGGATGCGTTATAGTATCCCTTCTTCCGATTCTCTCTTTGCGTACTTTGAGCCATGTAGATCCTGGCGGCGATACTGCTTTGTAATTAAAAGCCCTACTATAAGCATTTGGGACCAGCAGAAAAAAGTTTTAAATTACAGCATAAGGTTGAACTCAAAATACACACGAGGTCAATTAAGAAAGGACCTTATTGCTCTATTTCCCCTTTCGTGATTCAAGCAAATTTAATGGAAAATAAAGGTTTAGTTGTGATCCCTCATCTCTAAGTCGATGAAGTGCCCCTTTTTGATGGCTGGAAAGGTCTTGGGGGCTGAAAAATCGAGTTTAAAATCCTCACACTTGAACTCCTTGCTTGGACGAGGTATATGACGACGGGAACGGGGGTGCTCGAAGTACTGAACGAGATCGCTGCAATTGAATTGGCAATAAGAACAATGAGACTGGGAGAACTTCGGATTCTCGTTTATCAGGCACCATTTCGAGGGCCTAGCCTTGCGGATTCGATGGTGTAACACCCTTTGGATCGGTACAGAAGCGGCTTCCTGTAGCGTTTGAAGCCTATTCGGAGAAACCCTTGAACTTTTCGCTGGTATCGACGAATTCTGGACGGTCAGACGGCACTGCTTCCTTGGGACTGGCAGTAAAGATCGTATACCGGTTGATGGTGGTAGAGCAAAAGATCGAAAAGGAATGCGAGGCTCCCCAACAGTAAGAAGGGGAGGTGCTCTGGAAGCTGAAAGTGCTTCGAGTAATACAAAGATCGTGGCCAGGAAGATGAATCGGCGCCGATGTCTTGGGCTCCTCGGGGCTGCGTAAGGTGAAGTCAGCGAGCAGAGTTCTCGGAGTCGACTGATGGGGAGGAGTCTTGGGATCTCCTCCCTCGCCAGTCGGTACGAATGGGGAGGTCGGCTGTGCGCGAATGTCACCGAAGTCTCCTGAGTCGTATTCTGATGGAAATGGGGGGCGGTACTTTGACTTCTTGTTGTACGACACTGTGGGCTACCGCATAAGGGTCAGTGTAAAATGCACAAGATCTGTGTCTGCAATCGTACAGCTGAAATTAGTATAGAAGATAATTTATCCCAGCGGCTGGATTGGAAAAACGCACAATGAAGCACAAATTACTTGCGATGGTACGGAGATATGTGGTGTTAGGCGCACATGAGCAGATCTAGGTTGAACAGAGGTTGAAACTTGGGTTGAGACTGGCTTGGTTAAGCCGAACACTCCAGAACAAGGTTTATTTAGAACTAGAGAATGTCACATGCTGAAGGGAAATGTAGTACAACGGTAGCTAACGTAAAGGTTTCCCGTAAACTGCCCTGAAGATATCGTAAGTAGCGCTTTGGAACTTATAATCGGCACGAGTGACATACTCTGACAAGATGTAAACGTACATTGGTCGAGGTGGCATGAGATAGCAAGGCAACCAGTAATTTATGAAAGAACCATAAACTACCCCAACGTGCAAATTGCCCTTAACTATTCCAAGTGTACCAATGGGGTCAGAAGTTGTGTCAAGAACTTTAAGGAAAAATTTAATGACAGCAAAGTGTCTATTAGCCCTAGTTGTAAGGTCACTGGTGATTTGAGTCTATACTACAGTAGATGCAATAAATTAGTGCAAAACTGTAAGGTGTGTGAAATACCACGTCGCAAAGGATGTTGAATCTGTGGAATATAACACTATACTGAACTTTCGAGCCTATTTAAGCTCCCTAGATCGCAGGGACTCTGCAAGAGAATAAGGATCTCCTTTTTCATGAAGGCATCGCAGAAATATGCAAGCAAGAACGGCAAATACTGCCTGCAATATCGTGTTAGGGAGGGGCGGGGCGCGCGAAGTGGAAAAGCATGACGGAAAGGGTGATAAATGATAGGAGAGTGTGCTGGAGGTGTTGTTCATCTACATTGTATCGAATAATTCTTAATTATGATACGCCTGGCCGCGTTTTGGCCGAGGGACCCCATATACAGATGGACTTCTTTATACGTACGCAAAGAATTTGTCTGCTTTTCAACATTTTTTTGTAAATTATTTGCTCTCCAAATTGTTAGTTACGCACAGCAGTAACATGGTATGAACCTCTGGACCCATCGCCAGCAACAGGCGAGCCGATATGAGAGCCATGAGCTCATTTTTAAGGAGCGGGGTATGTTCTGCCACGCATATTCACTGACAATAGGTATCCACTTCACAATGTGGAACAGTCCACTCCATGCATACGTGGAACTAGTCCACTCGAGTCGGACTTGAGGCAGCGGAGAGACAGCCGTCTAGAGTCCGCCAAAGATCCAAAAACTATTTCTGGATGAAGATCTGGTCCGGGTCAATCTGGCTTATCTCTACGAAAGCCCTCTGCATTGATTAATATATTTGGTCCCACCAAAAGCAAGCAATAACTTTGACTGTTCATTCCAAAAAAAATAGAGCACAATACCAAGCAAATTATGCAGGTCTTGTTTTATGCCATTATCTGATAATTTTTCCAAAAATTTTGAATTTCGAAATTTTGTAATATCGTTGGCCATGAAGTGATACAAACTTAAAAATTACCTTTCACCAATTCAGGAGTTTTAGGTACAAAGTCATTATAATAGATTTGCAGTGGACAGATAAGATTAGTTCTAAGTTTTTCTTAAGCACATAATTAAGAAAGTATGGGAAAATGTAATTGCAACAATCTTTGAATGAAATGGCTCTAAATATGATGTTAACGTATCCATATCAAAATAATAGAAACTATCTAACCAGATTTATTTCTTTATAAAAAATATCACAGAAAATATACAGTGAATTGTTTACATTTATATAATCGCTCTCAGTTTATAATTCCTAGGAAAATATTCTTATAATCACGAGAATTCTTCCGAAATTTTTAGTTTTTCTTACTACTGGATGTCATAAATGTTCACAATATTTAGTATTGCGGGAATTAATTAGTATATTTACAGTGACTTTAACGTTCGGTAGATTCTTTTTTAATATGGACGTACGATTACTAAGAGAAGTGATGGGGTTCAATAGACGTGCAGAAGTGATAAATTATGGATTATATAGGATGCTCCAATGTTTATATTTTGTATCCATAAATAGAAAATGAACAAAAAATATTTTGAGAAGTAATTTTACACTACTGATTATCAAACTAAGAAAATTAATGAAAAAAGCATTAAATTAATATAAGGAAACTTGAAAAAATAATTTTCGTTAGGCGTAAAGTCATGTAAAATTCCTGATGCAAATTTTAAATTTTAAAATGTCTCTTCTAAGTTTCTTTAAACCAAATTTCCTATGTACAGATATTAAAAGATATAATAAATGAAATTTAGCATTAGTATCAAAGTAGAATTGTATGGATCTTTTGAGCTGTAATTGAACTGAAATCTAATGTGTGACCTCTAAGAAAAGTTTATTAATCCCAAATCTGACAGTTATACTAGTTTGTTACTTTTTTGGCCTCGGTTTTAAATATTTGATTCAAAATTACTCTAATTTTAAGTCGAATGAATCAATCATATTAACTATCTTCATAAGACTGATGCTGCGGTATTGTATAGAGATAACTTCTGAAGTCAAACGAAAGGTTAATTTTGAACAGCTTGGAAGTGTAAAATATCTGTGAGAAGAGAACAAACGACTTAAAATTTTGTGCAGCGGAGAGATTACCATCAATATTATTCGTATGTCTACTTATCTGCACATTAAACGTAAAAGAATGTCAATTTATAGACACAAGCACTAATTATTTTCTATTTCAGCATATATGCTGAGAAAAATAACAATATATATTGAAAGACTCATGAATTGATGTACATGTCTATGTGAAGCACGTTTTAACCCTTTATTCATGAAAAAGGTCCTTTTAGGGTTATTTGTTTGGTTTTGTAAATAGAAGGCACCCATTTAAATAAAGTAGCTATCCACGTGTTCTTGAGCGGTAAATAAAACAATATACATAGAAAAAAGAGGAATAAATAATTCCTCAAACTAACGTTATACTTTTTTTTTGAAAACTTTTCCATTACCATATTGACAGATTTATACGTATTCATACACTTGGTAAGCACACAAAGGTATTTCATTTCTTGAATACAATTTTAGGAATTGATCTCAGCTTTTAAAAAGTCTTTCAGAAGCACGTCAAAAATTTGCAATAGATTTTTCCTATCTTGTTCTGTAAAAACATTAGCTGGAACCGTTCAACACTTTTGAACCTACGTTTCACATCTGAAATGATTTCATATGATTTCAAAATACTTTCTGTAATTTATTTCAATTTAATTAAATATAAAAACGTACTAGGAACATGATTCTTAATTTTTTTTGGATATTTTATTCAATTCAATTTATAAGATATGGTTCTTCAAACTTTGGTAACAATTTCACTCTTTCGAAATTCATAAAATACTTAAATTGTTCTCATGAGTTTTTATAAGGCTATAAATTTTTTAATTTCTGAATACAAGAGATTGTATGGAATCAGCCAAAGTGATTTTCACCGTTTTTCATTATGCTTTTGAATTAGATATCTTATATAGTTGTCGAGAATTCCAATATTTTAGGATGATCTTCGATGGAATATCGGATGCTCAGCTTCCTAAGTGAAACATCATTCTGATCCTCTAACCGTACTTTCCATCTTTCATAATCTACAGACTATCTAAACTATGTTTACGTTTCTGTCAAATTCAGCATCCCAAAATATTTCCGTTTGAGAAATATTTTTCCATATCAGGCTAGAAAATATTACGCTATAGGTTTTCCTGTTCAGATGGTTATCATTCGATACATTCTTGCTGCTTAGAAAGTTTGGTCTTCGGTTATTGAGAACCATGATACAAATAACATTTCAACTCTCCAATAAATAGTACCGATAACTGCACTCTTACTATTGCTCCTTTTGTAGTTATCGAGAGAGAAATCATTTTTTTATCGTTTAAAATATGTACGAGATTCTTAGCATACCTTACGACGCAAATATTGATAGATTTAGCCTATAATTTCAATTTTAATATTTTTGAACAGTGTCCCCGCTCAGAAGAGCAATTTCACTGTTTTTTACGCCCTGTTTCCACATGTTCTTAGAAATAGCATTCTAAAATTGACTAGGCTACCTTTTTCTATATTTACTTCAAAGAATTTTTTTCGGTCGTAGGAAGAAAAAATATTGGATAAAGTTCCTTCCATTAAAGTAATATCTCTACCGAATCCCAATAAGGTACGAATACACTGCTGACTTGAAATATGTGCGAACTTAATATATTTTGTAGTAACATTCTTTTTCGAATTTCAATTAAATATATCTAATTCGATATCTATGTGACCTATTTCGGAAAAAGTATTTACATTTTGCTTTTTATTAGAGAAACTCAGTTAAACCAATTAAAAGTAAATAAATAGAGATTGAAACCAAATATTAACGATCAAAGACACCTTTGTTTGATTGAAAGGTGTATGTCAATCTAAAAATTTGTCTTCTCCTATATTTGACCTCCTGATCTCCATAAATCATTCAATTTATACTAAAATAATGAAAAGGAGCCCATGAGATGGTTTTACATTAAAGATCAAAACGAAATTGATTTAATATTTTTAAACATTAAATCAATCAAAACGTTTCGAATACAGTATTGGAACAAATAATCACTATTTTCTTATTGATCGTAATAGAATGTTTGAGCTTATCATCCCAGAATATTCAGAAAATATAAAGTTAATTAAGAGTATAATTAGATGTTAGAATGAAAAGTATTTCTTGATCTGGTCGGTATAATTTTTATCCTAGGTGACCTAGTCGATTCGGCTCAACTCAATTACAGTACAGTAAGTTACATGTCAAATACTTTGTGTGGGTAAAACAGCCACCCACACTACACACAGTCAAATATTTAAACTACGTAGTTTACCTACTAGGCCCCTTTTATAGTTAGCGCTTCCTTTATTAGGTTCATCCTATGGGGAGAAGTCTACTCTATACGGTAGTATCCCCTGATGCTATACATGGCTAGGTAGAAAAACGTTAGAATCTACTTAATTTCACGGGTCTTCGGTTTCCTACAAACCTCGCCCTGCTACTTTTAGTCAATGCAGCTTTGTCTTTGCTTGTTAACCTAAAGTAGAATAAATGCCGAGTTTGGCCGAGTAATAGCCTGAACCAGCCATCAGTTTCACAAGCATCTATCTAACAGGTCAAGTCAAAGTAAAAAGGCTCTGTTATCCCTGCAGTAGGGACTAGGAAAACCATGCAGAAGTTCTGCAAAAAGTTTTTATATATTATTACTGCACCAATTAAGTTCGGACCAAATTGCCAAACACTCTTTCTGATTATTTTGGTATTGAGAGCAATAAACATACACCGTACCTGTTATAGCCGTAAGCATTATTGATTGAATAATAATATTTCTAAGTTTTAAAGGAGGATACATTTAATTTGTTGATAATTGGTATTCTACTGCTACAATTAACTAACTAGACATAACATTTTAGGTTCTTTATTCCACTTTTGTTAACAGAACCATGTATTTATATTGCTTTAAAGCACGAAAAGTATTTTTCAAAAGTATTTACTTTTTCCATTAAAATATACATTTATTGGCTTGTAATTTTTTGGAGGGTCTATAGAGCTATTTAAACCATACAATAATAGCATATTGACTAAATATAGTCAGTTTCGAGCTGGAACGTAACAAAACTTGAAAAAGAAGCCTTTAAATATGGAAATCATCTCTGAACTCGTCTTTTCAACTACAAGCAGTATTTATATCTCACAATTGACTGCAATTATTTCCTTTGGCATTTTCTCAAGAATATTTTATTTGAAAAGTCGCATAGATAAGACATTGATATCCGCAATTGATCTTTGATCAGTTTATAAGATTTTAACTTTCACATTTATCATGTCTAGGTCATTGATAAAACGACACACAGCTGTTTTGGAAGCAAACGAGGTTTTAAATAAACATTTGCATTTCGAAAGATTCGAAAACAACGGTTTTATTGTTATAAGATTCCGAGAAAATACCCCTTTCAGTTTTAGAAATGAAAATAAATATAGAATTGCTGAACTTCTACAGATATTATATGCAGAACAAGGACTCAAAAATATTTACGTATATGAAGATGTAAGAACAAAAAAGATAGGGGCAGAAAAGAAGAATTATGTTCATGGATTTTGCATTCATTTTCAACAATGAAACAATATGTATTTTGTTGATAAACTCCATCGTGAATTGAAAAGGCCGCCAGTAGTTTATTATTATTAAAGACTTTGAACAAGGATAGCAGGTTTTACGCTGATAATACACTCAAAAAAGAGAAATTTAATTCAAATTAAACACCATGAACCCTTCTTAGAGCCTAAGGCCACTATATGATTGTTAACTATCAAAAAAAAATTAAATGGTAAAAATGTTTGCGCAAATACACTATATTATTTTTAGGAAATAGTTGGATGAATACTTTCAACGATATTTTTTATCGTTTTTGATAAAAAACAGATGTGGAAAACCGCAAATTAACGAGATTCCAAATCAAAATATATTGCACTTCGCAGTGTTGCACATACATATCACAAAAATAAAGGATGACAAAAGAAAATATCTATATATGCATTTATTTCTCTACGCATGAATATTTATGCCTAATAGTTTTAAAAAAGTAGGAAAAAGGTGATTACTAGAAGTAAATAGTATAATATAAATATATTTGTTATCCAAATATAGCTGTATTAGGAAATGAATTTAATTAAAATGCAAAATTCCTAATTATGTTGCACCCATTTGTAGCCTAATATTTTATGCAGTATGTAATTTTATTTTTCCCAAATCCAACTAAGAATACAGCAAATTTATTTCAGCAGTAGCGTCAGAAATCAAGGAGGGTAAATTAATCAACTACAAAGGAATCGATTTTTGCGTATATAGATTTTTATATGTGAACTGTCGAAATTAATCCATAATTATAGTGAATTAACATTCTCAATGTACTCCAAATATGAAAAAAACTTTTAATTTGAACGCATTTACACAATTGAAATATTTTATCGATTACATTTATATTTTTTTGCTTTAATTGATTTTTCTTCACTTCTGTGGATTGTGTTTACAAATATGTTCGTAATTTTGCTCATATTTAGAACTTTCTCATGCTCACCTTTTTGAAAATGTCTCTATAGTAAACTATATATTTTTCGAATAAAGTTCTTCCATTTTGACGAAGAGAGTATCGAAAAATAACTAAATTGTTTCTCTAACCGAAATGATTTCTTAATAAATAGTCACTTGGTACATTAAAATAGTTTAGCTGCAAAATATGGTGTTTCTTACTTCACATCCATACCGTCAAATTCAATAAGAGAAAAAAAATGAGTACTTCGTTTCAATTGTCTCACCCAGGAATTAATATGTAAGATATTTATTTATTTTTGAAAATTTTAAGTTGTTTTAAAAGTTTTTTGAATCCCAAAATGAGTATCTGTAACGTAGACAAGGATACTTCTATTTTTACTAAATTATGTATTATTTGAAAATTAGCCATTTAACTATTTTCATATATTATATCCAGGCTTTTCTTTCTCGTTCCTTACATAGAAACGAGTTGTGTCTATCTATAGAGCTAACAACTTTATTAATTTTCTCCAGATTTTTTGTTTAGCTTGCGCAATAGTAAAAATCTATTAGAATTCTTGTTGTAATGCTCAATGACCCATTTTTCAGATTATATAAACCAATAGCTAATTATTCATTCAAAACAAACATTCCAGCGTGAATAATTTCTTACATTTGATAACTTACTTGAACAGTTTGGTATACTTAGTTCTCCTGCTAAGCCCAACCGCAGACCAGGACTACTTCAGTAGGTTTTAGTAAATAACTAAGACAAAAATAATTCATAAATACAGGTGAATCCTGCGGAGAGTAAAATAATTTCATTATACCCTAAATCTGTAGCAAGGAAGATCCCAATGAATTTCTATTGACATCTGAAAAATAAACCTTCTTCTTTAGTTAAGGTTTCTAAGGTCATTGTAATTGGCGTGGGGGTACTTTCTGAGCTCCATTTCATTGCGGAAAATATTCACATGGTTATGTTTTGTGCAAAAGGTAAGTAAGACTACAAAAGAGGAACTCCTGATGTCATACTTTGGCTCATAAGAGGACGAGCTTGCAATTTAAACTTTTATGATAACCACAGGAGCTTTAGAGAAACATTTATATGATTAAGCAGCTATTGTAACACCTTTTCGCAGATTCGGAAACAAACATATTACTATAAACTACATAATCATTTTCACCCTATTCTTTCCGTACCGGTGTCAGAAAAATTGGTTCCCTTTCCGAAAGAGATAAGAATTCCCGGGTATCTCTACCAAAAACTCTTCACTACAGCTTAATTTTAGGAATTAAATTACAACCAGGCTATCTTTCTCATATTGAGATTTTCTACTTCTTTATTATTGAAAAGGGTGGTGAATAGAGCGGTTTGGTTAGACTGTTCCAAAAATCCTAAGCGCCATTATGCCAAAGTTCTTTTCTTCCATAATTTTAGATTATTTTCATTAGTGTCTGAGCAGAGCCTCCTAGTACCTGAAGGTTATTTACCTAATTAGACAAATTATTAAGGAGAATATAGACGCGAAACTAAATTATGTCATGGAATTTAAAAATGTGAAAAGGTAGGAAGTATCATTCATTCCCTTTTCCAAGTACCCTTTAATATTGAAACAGAGAAAATTGCCGGAACTGTACATTTTTTCTGTAGTGACAGATAACCCGCTCTCTCTAGAGAATATGTAGGAACTCTCTAGAGTGCTGTCAACGGGCACGGGCCGCTTAGTCCCATGCATGGAGCTACCGCACTCATGACATGCAATTGAGTCTTAATCATACATCTAAACAAATAAATGGCAAGCTGGCAATGTGCGTTTGGGAATGAAATGAGTCGTTGACCAATCAGATAGATCGGCTCATTTTCGTTAGCACTGATAGTCAAGTACAGTATGTTACTTTTCTCTACCCCTTCCAGTGTGAGGTTTTTGGGAGAATAATGTTGCAGAGCTACAGTAGAGCCTCGTCACCGCCGTTGTAAGTCTATTTTTTCTTCAAAACGCGAGGTTGCCGTGCTCTGTAAGCATACACATATCATAGATTTGATTCTCTTTTATACTTTTTTTATTATACTGGTCAGCTTCTCTATAGGACTTCCATTTACCATTATCCGTAATTATCAGATGAATACGAAGTATCAAGCTTTTCTCATAACATATAATAGATCTTATTACAGAACAGCAATAAAGAATCATGATCTATAACTATCCCTAAAATTTTTTCAATGAGATGAAATATTCGTTTTGAAAATCGACTGAAGAAATCTATTCCCTGTCCAAGTTTCAACGTTACATTTTCATCATCATCAACGTCCTCTTCTACCTATTCTGTCTTGTGCACCTTTGAAAAAATTAAATGAGAATCTGTATCTTATGTAAACTACATATTTACATTCAGGAATTCCTCTGGCTGCTTTCCGACGGTAGTAACGCTAAATTTTCGGTAATATTATGATATTTAGAGAAACTTGGAAGCAAGTTAATCTTTATGCATGTACTTTTTATATGGAATCCAGCTGTATTAACTCAAGTGAGGTTGTCAAATCCATGCAGTAGCATTTTGAAAAGAACATATAATCATTTACAGGGAGGCATAATTCTACCTAAGCATTGAAAGTGTAGGTACCTCTGACGTATGATTCCTTCATGTATTACGCTAGGAAACAAAACGCTCGTGGGCATATAAAATGGAGCCTAAAAGTAGTCTGATTCGTCGAATAGCTGTCACAGTTACCATAATCTCCTGAGTAGTTCAGAATCACTCTTTGAATGTATATTTCATCCGTTTCTCTTCGAAATGAGTCAAAACTAATTTTATGGTCCGTTTGTAGAATGCCTATTTTAATGAAAAATTTGGCCTTGCAATATGTCACAAAATATGATTAATTATATCATACCGAATCGACCTTCTAAACGGAATCCGTCCTTAATTAACATTTTAAAAACGAAACAGAGGAATTAAAAATGGCTGTCAGAGAAATTAATAGTATGAATCATGCAGCAATCACCCGCGCTATGCTTCGTTGCTTGAAAAATCTTGCAATTGGTTCACACAAATGGAGTCGAGATTTTAGGCTTTTTTTTTGAAAAACTATTCCCTATGGTTCAAATAAATATGAATTGTGTTAAGCTCTCAATATTTCTTTTTAATTAGAGGTAGCCAAATCGTGTCCTGTTGCCCTTATGTTCCGTGTAACATTACACGGACTCCTATTACCTACCAGATCCTCTACGATAGTATCGTATGCTTTAGTACCTATAGATATGATCTAAAAACAATTTTTATTTCATTAAAGTAATGCCTTTAGTAGTTTCATATCTCTAAGTGAAACTTAGAGATTTCAGTAGAGCTCTGAATCTGTCAATTTGCTGATTTTTTACTGAAACCTTTCGTAACAAAGATTTCAGTCAGGAGCCTTTCAAAATATTTTCCTCAACTCTGAAAGAGTTTTAGGATCGTCAAGAATGTCACAAATACATTTTAATCTGACTTCCGCAATGGTGTAAGAAGACGTACAAGAAAACGTTTAATCAAGGACTCCAATGATTTTTCCTTCTTTTTAATAGGTAAATTGATAACTTTTAAAATATTTTCCAGTTTCTGGAACATTTCTGAGTACATTTTTATGTTAAATTTTCAATATTCTAAAAATATATTTATACGACAAAAGATATTTGATTCGTTCAGTATGTTATTATAGTACCGAGATGAGTGATTGACTGCTTCAAATTGTTATTTTAAATGTCAAATACTCCCAAATCTAAGATATTGTAAAATGTTTGAAAAGAATCGGAAAAGCCTAGAGTGGATGTCAATTTTATAGATGGTTTTCACAGGCTAAACAGCTTCTGGTAAGAAAGCCCATGGAAGAATAATTCCTCCCCAAGCTAAATACGTACGTTCTGCTTTTACTTTTAAGTTTAAGGTCCATGGTTTAACGAAGTTTAATTTAAAATAAACGTTCCTGTTGTCAGACGCTTTTCAAAGATTCGCACATCAAGATTTATTTTCTCATGGAAAATGCTTCTCTATATTCTTAGTTTCACTCTGCATACTTTAAAAGTAGTCAAATATAAAATTCTTTTCCCCTTTCTTCATTATCTTTATTTATGTGTTTTCAGTGGTCACGGAGATTGCAATAACCGTCGCCAGCCGCGCAATGGAGAGTTTGAAAACGGTTTTAGAGTAGATTATATCGAATTAATGACTACATAATCGAAAATTTAGAAAAGAAAAGACTAAGCCAATACAAAAACGAGAAATATAGAATACTAATAATAATGTTTCGATTCTCCCTTTAAAGTTAAAATTTTGAGTATGAAAAAATCCGCGTGTAGAACTGATAGATAGAAACTTAATGTATATTTGCTAACTAATTCAATGAAATAGTTGACAATTTTTTTTAAAATACACTATTAGATCATTACGAGAAATATCGTGTAATTATTTGAAAGCGTTTTGAATGATTGGCCCTAATACGAGTACTCTTCCTCTCCAGCTTGGTAATAATCTGATTTTAGCAGACATTGAGTTCCAGAAATTCATAATTGCTGCTGGTTTCGCAATCTTTGAGATAAGACACCTCTATTTCGGAGGACTTTCCCATAAAAAAATCTGAAGCTTTGAAGCTATCCCGAGGGTTTAGTTGTTACTTTATTGATTTCTGAACTACTTATTTACAAGTTGACTTGAAATTTCATTGACTGCGTTTAAGTTCTTCTCATTGATTTCAAATTTTACATAAATCTGCTTAATAGCAATTTAAGTGCCACAAATGAATATATTTGACCCATTTTTTTGTTATATATTGTTTTAATGCCTTGTAGGAAGTTGAAGAGCATTCAACACTGAAAAAATTATTTATGAACCTCATGGACTTGTTTTGATTTTAAAGTTTATCTATGGCAGAATATAAGTGATGTTTTTGACTGCACTACCTCTAATATCTACTAGGAAAACGTTCCCACTTGCATACTTCTATAATTAAATGAATTATTGAAAACGTTGCTGCTAAAACTTGTCAACTGTAGGACAGGAGAAATTTTGAAATCCTTGGGCGGATGTATCCTAGGTAATAATAAACGCATTTTATTCCTATCAAAGGGAATAGTCACTACAAAAAAATTGAAAGTATACTATTTTAAATGTCTAGACAAAGGGGAAGAATTCATGGTAATATTTGGTATATTCCGTCTCGCCCAGTCTCAAACCATACAAAACACAAATATGATGTTGTAAATTACTTTCAATATTAAAACAATGCGCAAAAAATAAATTCACCATTCATTTCAAAGGCGTTTTCACTGCTCACGTTCCAAAATTTTATCTTCCCATAGTGCATAGGAACGAAATTTGTCTCAATTTCTTAGATCAAACAAGGTACACGATATTTTTCTGACAACATGAAGTAGATTTACAGTTCAAGATTAAATGTCATCAGCTCCCAAATTTTCACAGTTCTCAAATAAATACGACTAGTGACTAATCCTTTGTCGCTGTAAGTAATTGCTTCTCTCTTCACCATTTGTTTCGCAATTTCATGTTCAATCTTGTCTCATTGGTTGGGCTTAAATTTGGTGTACCTTTTTGTGATTTCGAAAATGTCACAGCTTTCAGTCAGCCACTATATCCATGTTTCGTTGATTAATAAAATTTCCAATCACCCATGAACTGGAGAGTATAATAATTCAGTAGTTCTACATCCATTTTCAATGACATTATACCGCTAATAAATAATTATACAAGTAGTTTTAATGATTTGAAGCATTTTTTGGCGATCTGAAGCGTCAGATACACAAGAAAAGCATTTGTACTCCTTCCAATTTCTTTCTTTAGTATCCTATATAATTATCAATACGCTCCGTTTACTCACTATACCTTCGACCTGATATCATTGTTTTCTTCAACGCCCTCAAACATACTTTTCTCTCCATTAAATCAGAAAGTCTTCCACAATTAAATATATTTCTTTCTTATATAAATACGTATATTAAAGAAACCACGAAAACAGCAGTGATAAACCCGGCACAATATTTGTAAAAAATATCGATTTATATATTGTTCTTCATCTTCCTCATTGACAAGCTTGTACTTATGCCTTACTTTAAATCAATGACAAAGGTCTCTTTCTCCTTCTTTTCAGGCTGTTTATATTACAGAAAAGTAATATTTGGGACCTATGATTTCTCTTATGCGCCGTCTCTACGGATGAATGGCGGCCGTTTAATTTTTGAGTCATATTTCGTTTCCGCCCCACTATGTTTATATCTTGTGAAAGAAATGAAAAATAATCAAGTAGATATGTAAAGATACGTAGTAGAAGCACTTATAGATGTGTCCGATGGGATGAACCAATCCCAAAGACAAAACGTAGAATGTAAACTGCGAAGAAGTGACTCATATGGCAAAAGTACTAGAACAGGAGCATACGCCCCCGATTAAAAACTTCTTTCATTTGCATCCTTCCTTTTTACTTTATACAAATACAAAAATTTAGCTTCTTTACGTTGATTTCATATACACTGGAAATACCTGAACTGCTCAGAGTCCTATATCTATTTTTTTTCGTGGACTATAGCATTAATACTATACAGCTTGGTATACTTTCCTTTACTATTGTACTAAATAATTAGTTTCCTGCTTTAACATGCGCAAATGATAGCGAAAAACTTAAACGCGTATGAAATGAAAAAGAACCCAACTTCAAGTGGAAAGTTGCATTATTTCAGTACTTTCGATGCGTTTTCCTGTGCTTGCTAGGAGACGTTCTGTATCTTACATCCTCTTCTATACCGAATTGCGCGTGATCTTTTAAAGTATCCTAATATCCCACTGCCATCTCCTGCTACCGTCAGTATTATTCCTTTCCTCTTATCCTTTAGGATCAACTTTATCATTATGAAAATTTATATATTCTTGTCAATTTAAATTTATATTTTATCTTGTGTCCTGGAACTTTTGCCACAACCCTATGTTCCCTCCCTTACTTTAACCCTTACGAATGATTCAACTTCAGTAGACGCTGAACTATAAATTTCGAGTACGTAAGAGTCCATGTAGTTAAATAAACTGCTCGAATTTGCATTCATACCTTACGCCTTACAGTATCGACTATACAGTGCAGTTGCGAAGAGATGGAAACAATGTACATTTATCGCGGGGAAAATAGGCACAGCTCATAACGCACAATGCACGCACCACATAAAGGCAGCACTATACTGTACTGTTAGATCTCAATCGGAGCATGTCCTGTACACCTGTGGTTCGGTTGATTCCAGTAGTATATACAGTAGTACATTCGCAGTATTAGACTTGCATTTCATTTTAAGTCCTTTCGTATCCTTTATAAAGTGGCCCAAAACTGTATCCAGGACCGAGGAGAAATCTCAAAAAAGCAGTGTGGAAGTGAGGGTGTAATAGTATGGGCTGTTTTTATGGCATACGTATATCATAAATCGTGAAGTTAAAAATGGAAAATAAAACGGCCTGATGTAAAAGGAAACATTAAACAACCATTTTAATTCATTTCAAGGTATCTGCCAATCCAAGATGAATATCCGAGTCAGCCTCCAGTAATGGTGAGAGACTGACTTAAAGACAAATCCATTTCACTTATGTAATATCCCACTCATTAATCTCCATCCAACTGAAAATATTGGTGGGATAACTTTAAGGAAATATTACTGCAACTCAAAGCGTTTTGAAGTTATTAAGTCACTAACAGTATGCTTCTGAGATGTAGTTAATCACATTGCCCCTGAAATGTTGGTTAGAGTGGTAGAATAGATGTAGAGGCGCTCTATTGATGTAATTCATGCAACAGGGAAGAGGCAATACTACTAGAAGTATCGAAAAAATTCTTTCTCTGCAGAGCCGATTTCTTTTCAAACCATCAATATGTTTTATGCAGCGCGAAGTAAAGTAAAGAGGACACGGCTTCATATGTACTAGCTTCTCTTAGAATACAGTAAATTTCTTAACATTTTTCTTTTTATGTAACTATATGCGGGCTCTAATGGTAAACCGAGATCTTTATTGAAGTTAAAAATGTGTCTGGTTAACAGAACAATTTCGCCAAATGCTTAAATAATGGATAAAAACCAACGGGGAAGGAAGGCAATTCCCCCAGTGAAATCTCAGCAAGCCGAGAAAAATGGATTGAAAAAATCCTGATGTATGTGCTTTTTGATTACAGAAAGCAACGGAAACGGCGAAAAGTGCTCTAAATGAGCGAGCTTGAGTAACGAAACAGGACAGAAACTTCCTGGACCCTTCGTTTGCTGGTACAAAGAAAGCCATAGTTGAGTGCAGTAGGGTGGGCTGAGCATTGGGAAGTCTACTCGAGGAATACTGCATTCCTTACACGTTTCTCCAATATTGAGCCAGCGTGCAGTGGGCGACGAATTAAAATCCAACTATTGCAGAAAACCCAAATTAAACAAGACGAGTGCTCCGAGTGAAGACAGGCGATCTGCGAGACTATAATAACGTGAAGAGTGGCGTTCAATTCTTAAAAATCAGCCTATTATGTGCCATAATACCACCTTTAGTACTATACAGTTGTTAAAGTGTCTGTTACTGTAGTTAAAACCAGAGTTAAATCATAGGTGAAGGATATCTTGCATGATGGTGGCAATATTCTAAGCATTTTATCTGAAAAATCCTCTCTTTCAGCATAATTGACGTTAGGCTAACAATCACTCATTAGCATCCGGCTAGCGCTTAACCGGAGCTACAGTATTCAACCGTTCGATCCTATGCTATCCCATTACATGAATCTCAAATGACCTGCACATAACCCTTGCGTTAGTTACTATTAGATATACGGGACTGTGGGTCGGCATGGGGCACCCATCCCTATACAACCCCCGTGTGTTGTATTTCACATCACAGACCTTACAGCTTTACACGAATTCACTGCATCTATTATACTGTAGATTCAAACCACTTGTAACCTTGCAACAAGGGCTACTAGGCACTTTGCGATCATTAAACTTTCCTTACAGTTCTGAACACAGCGTTTGACCCCATTGGTACACTTGGAATAGTTACGGACCAACTGCACACTGGGATATTATATCATTGCTTTACCAATCAAAAGTCGCCTTGCTATCCCATGCCACCTGGACCAATGTACTTCTTACATCTTGTCAGAGTATGTCACTCGTGCCGACTACAATTCCGGAAGCGCTACTTACGATACCATCAGGGCTGTTTTACGGGAACATCTTTGAATTCGCTACTGTTAGGTTGCATTTTCCTTTAGTTTGTTGCTATCTTAAGTTCTATATAAACCCTGGTTTGGGGCGGCCAGATTAACCCAACCAGCCTCAACCAAAGTTTCAACCACAGTTCTACCTTGATCTGCTCGTGTGCGCTTAATACCCCTTATCGTGGTCACATCGCAAGTAATTTGTGCCTTATTGTGCGTTTTTCCAATTCGCCAGTTGGGATGAAATCTCTACTAGATTTATCTAAGCTGCTCGATTGCAGACAGAGACTAACCTCGTGTTTTTCACTCTGACCCTTACGCGGTAACCCCAGTATCGTACAACAGGAAGTAAAAGGGCCGCCCTCCGTCGCCGCCAGAGTACGACTCAGAAGACCTCGCCGATTTTCGTTCCCCGCCCACCTTGCCACTAGTACCGATTGGCGAGGAAGAAGGTCCCAAGACTCCGCCTCGTCCGCCGACTCCCGGAACCCCGATCGTCCTACTCAGCCCCGAGGAGCCCAACACGCCGATACCGACTTGCCAAGATCTTTTCTTAACCCGAGCACTTTCAGTGGCACCTCCCCTTGTTACGGTCGAAGAGCCTCGCACCCTTTTTTGATTTTTTGCCCTTCCCCCATCGCCCGGTCTTCAATCCTTACCCCCGATCCCGAGGAAGTCGTCACGTCCGACCGTCCGAACAGGACGTGGCCAGTGACAAGTTCAAGGGCTCCTCCGACAAGGCTTCAGGTGCTGCCGGACGCCGCCTCTGTTTCGATCCAAAGGGTGGTAAACCATCGAATCCGCAAGGCTAAGCCCTCGAAAAGGCCGCGGATGAACAAGAATCCGAAGTCCTCTCCGTTTCATTGTCGTCATTGCCAAGTCACCTGCTCTGGTCGCGTTCAGTACTTCGAGCACCTCCGTTCCCGTCGTCACATCCGCCGTACAAACAAGAAGGAGTACAAGTGCAAGGACTGTCAAATTGAGTTATTCAGGGAGCAAGATCTTGTCCGCCACCAGAACGGGGCTCAGCATCGACTCACAGTCAGGGATCACAATTAATATCTTTATTTTCCATTCAAATTGCTTGTTTTTGAGTAACAAAAAGGAAAATAGAGCAATAAATTCATTTCTCAATCGACTTCGTGCGTGTGTTGTCTTTACCCTTCCACTGTGATTGCAAGCTTTCCTCTGCTGCCCTTAGATCCTTGTAGTAGGACATACAATTATAAGTCAGTATCGCCATCAGGACCTAGACAGGACAACTACCGGAAAGCAAAAATAGGAAGAAGGGCTACTATAACGCATCCGACGTGGCTGACGTCAACCGTTACGTCAGAGAACGAACTTCCTGTAAGTGTTCCTGGCGGATTTGTACCCGCGACCACTTCATCAGGAGCTGCTTACACTTCACCACTAGGTCACCAGGACCGGAATTTGAAGGTGCAAGGAAAGCCAATCACGTTATAAATCACAATTTTTTCAAAAATCATTGTTGGCATTTTAAAAAACCAGCTTGCTGGAGGCTTCGCATCGTGGGTATCCTTCCCGACCGGGCAGCGGGAAATTTTCAGGACAGAAAAACGGTGTGCACCCGCCAAAACAAAAACCCAACCGATACCCTTTCCAACCCCGGCGACCATGTGGCCTTCTGGGGCCATTTATCGTTGGGCTGACACCCTTCCTCGCTCAATATAAACTTTCTAAGCACACAAGAGTGCAGGTCTAACAAAACAGACTCAACACACTATAACTCCACCCAGTGGCATGATGCCTCCCTCTATGCGAAAGCAAAGTGCAAATAGGAAGAAACTCGCAAGCCGGATACAATTGTTGGTATGCTCTATAGCATGCAGCTATAGAGCATGCCAACAATTGTATCCGTCGCGTGGTTGGAGATGAGCCTGTGATTTTGACCTTGGACGGGCATTCTTCCCGGAACGGTACAGGATGGATTGAGGCATATAGGGAACATAACATTGAGGCTGTGATTGCACCCGCTAACACCTCTCACATTTTGCAGCCGTGTGACAAAGATGTGAATAAGAAGATCAAGGTTTCAGTTCGGGAGCTACGCGATTCTTTTTGCTCACAGGGATCAGTTGACACACGCAAAGTGAATTTCTCGCTCGCCTGTGGTGTTTACGGCTTGTCTAAGGTGACTGGTGCTGATATCAGTAAGAGTTTTGCAGCTACAGGTCTCTTCCCTTTCGAACGAGATTTTGCTCGAAGATTCCGTACAGCAAGGGACGATGCCCATGACCACAGAGCAGCCCTAACAGAGAATGGTTCCGCAAGCCAAGGCTTCAACACTCGTCAAACGGACGCACAAACGATGGAGCGTATCCAGGAGGCAATGGAAAATGCGCAGGGTCCATCGACAGCTCTACAGACTATTTCAAGCATTCTGCACTCGGCCGAGACCGTCAACAAGATATGCATGTCTGAGGGGGACCCTCGCATGGCCACCTCAGCTGTCAGTACCAACGCGCGCGGGAATGTCCTGCATGATCCAGGGGCTGGCGCTGAGTGCGTGACATTGGAGGAAGTGTTTTCCAAGCGCAAGGAGGCGGCTACTCTTCGTCTTGCTGCCGAGGTGAAGAAGAAGCGCAAGAAAGACGCGGATGCTGCTGAGAGGGTTAGAAAGCGAAACAGGAAAGAAATGGCGGAAAGGCTTGGGTAGGAAGTTGCGGGTACATACCGTAAACTGGTGGCAGGGGGCAAGTAGAAGAGGAGGAAGAAGAGTGACTCTGTCTTCGCGGCGAGTCTGTTGTCGTATGTGGTTGAGAAGGCACTGGATGCCTTCGATCGTTGATTTTTTTTGACGTTTTCTTGTCCGAATTTTAGCCGTTTCTGAAAATGGGACTTTTTGCGTACCGAGGTCGAAACGTTCTCAAAAGTAGCTGTTATATGTTGATTGTTGTACACCATGAACTGGTTCATGGTGTACAATAGCACTAGCAAACATTTGCACTTCAACTCAGCTGAAAACAGCAGTTTTTTCTTTATTTTTATGAAGGTTTTCTTTAACTGTCCGTTATTCACCCGGTCGGGAGGGATAGTTAGCCCAAGAACCATCTAGGAGACTCTCCGTTTCGCCAAGTGTTACAAAAATCGTGTACACGTATCACCAAGTTTACACGTGTAAAGTCGGAAACTTCTCTCAGATACCAGGCCAAGTACTGTTACTGCCTTTATGAACCTAATCGCTATGGATCAGCCGCAAGTCACCCTAGAGTCCCTTACGCAAATGGTGTTTTAGTTGCAGCAGAGTCTCGAACATGCCAATAACCAGATTGCAGCACACAGATCAGAGCTTTCTATTGCAGCGCAAAAGGAATCCTCCTCAGAATCTGAACTCGCAAACGCCCGAAACCAGGCCAGTGCGTCAAGTAATGTCCCAGTGGATAGTCAGGCTGGCCCAATGAAAAAAAGCCAACTACATTCACTGGGAAAGGATCAATTGGCAGCTGGTGTGTTCAGATGGACAACTACCTTGGAGGGAATAATGGCAATGGACCCCTGCACATAGCACTCAGCTACTTGGCTGGCAATGCCCATTAATGGTGGATGGTCCACTCCAAGACAGAAGAAGGGAAAGGGATAAATTCCTGGCACACCTGAAGGGTGCTTTGATCCAGCGTTTTGAAACAATGAAAAAAGAGAAGATCGCCGGAGGAAAACTCGCCCGCTGGAAACAAGTCAAAGATGTTCTTGCCTTCAACGAAGATTTCAACAAAATTATACTCGGCATCCCCTATTTTGGAGTTAAAGACCAGATAGATCGTTACTCTCGCGGTTTAAAGCCCTATATCTGGAAGGCGTTGTGCACTAAAGAATACGTCAACCTGTCCGATCTAATGAGGGATGCTGAGCGAGTAAAGTCTGCCTATCGGTTTTCTGGACCCGGTAACCTACCAAAATCTTCGGGAGGAAAGAATGGAAATGGAAGCTCTTTTGCTGCTAGCAGTCCAGTGCCGATGGAAATTGGGAACGTAGAAGTGATACTTGGGCTGAAAAGAAACACTCCCAATTTACATATGCTTGACAAAGAAGAACGTGAAGGATTTGTGCGCGAAGTTCTCTCTCTAAGGTGCAGACAGAAAGGCCACATGGACAAGAACTGCCCAAAAGCCCGGAAGAACTGATTGAAGGTCCCCAGTTAGTTCCAGTCACAGAAGAACCATTACAAACCCTTGTATTGGACAAAGAAACTCGAGATTTATCATTTAATCAAACAAAAAGGTCCTTCGTGTCCACGATCAGCTCGAATGCAACGTTCATTGAAACATTCTCCCCTGCATTCGAGAGAAATCACAAGGGCCTTCTCATTGTCAAGGGTACAATAGCTGGTGGAGCAGCAAAAATACTCATAGACCTTGTTGGTGAGATCAAATTCTTGAGTGAATCATTTTGCAAGAAACATCAAATAAAGACCTGAGATTCCAGAGAGCTTGCTGAAATGGCAAACGGTTGGGACCAGATACTTCAAGAATTGGTAAATGCTGTTAGTGTGCATGTTAATGCCTATAATGAACCTCGCTACTTTGTGGTAAGCCCATTGAGGCTCTATGATGCAATTCTTGGGAAAGAATGGTGCGCATCGTATGGGGGAAAACTCAATTGCCTTAAAATGAGGTCAAAATCGAATATAAGGGAAGTTCATTCATAATTATTGCTGATGATGCCGTAGTGAGTCTTTTTGTATCTTTCAATACCATAGTTACTGATTTCGATGAGAAAAAGGAATTATTTGCAGTTTTACTTAGACCTTTATATTCTAGTGAGCAAAGAGCACCGGTATACCCTCGATATATATAGAAGGTTTTGGAAACATTTGCTGATGTGTTTACAGAGAATCTCCCAAGAGGTTTGCCACCGAGAAGGAAATAAGACTTTGAAATAGAGTTAAAGGAATGAGCAGAACCACAGAAGAAAGGTCTTTTTAGACTTTCTGACAGAGAGATGTCAGAAATCCGAAAACAGTTGGATGAACTACAAGAATATGAGTTTATAAGACCTAGTAAGAGCCCCTGAGAAACTCCCATTCTATTAGTGGGCAATAAGGATGATAGTCTACGAATTTGTGTGAATTATAGAGCCCTAAACCGGCTTAGTGTAATTACCACGAATTGACGATATTTTCGACCAGCTTACAGGAGAAAAGTTCTTCAGCAAAATTAATCTGAGATCCGGCTATCACCAGGTTATACTAAACGAACATTAAATTCCATTTACCGCCTTCAGAACACGATACGGGCACTTTGACTTTCCTGTTCACCTGTTTGGACTCACTAATGCCCAGCAACTAAGTGGTATTTCTTTTGATCCAAATAAGACAAGAGCAGTCTTGTAATTGCCGATACAAAAGAATAAGCAAAGAGTACAGTCTTTTCTTGGTATTGTCAATTATTATCGGAGATTCATAAATGGTTGTTCAATTCTTGCAAAAACTCTGAAAGAATAAACGAAAAACGTGAATTTCCAATAGAGCCTAACTCAAGATGATGCCTTCAAAGTACTCAGGCATATACTTTCTAGAGCAACGTTTCTCAAAAATTTCTACACCATAGTGCCTATCTACGGAACCACAGATGCATCTGGCTGGAAGGATTAGTTAATTTCGACTTCAAGATAATCCCCATCTCAGGAAAATCAAATGTAGTGGCGGACGCACTATCGAGGCGACCACAAGATGAAGCGTCACCTGATAATCGAAACAATTCATTACTCCAAGAAGTTGTTACCAAGACATCCTCAGAATCCAATAACATTTCGACCATATCATTCACGAACACTGAGTTAGTGGGTTGGCAGAAGATTATGGTAGGGATGAGAGCCTCAGAACCCATTATCAAGATCCTAAAGCTCCCTTTGAGCGTCTAGGGATGCTTCTACTTAGGGACAAGAAGATCTGTGCACCAGAAGGAAATTTCAGAGTCAAGATCCTGCATGACTATCATTGCACACAAAACACGGACCACCTAGGAATAAGCAAAACTTTCAACAGAATATCACCAAAGTTTTATTGGGAATATTTAAGATCGTATGTAATCCTATACCTACGTTCCTGCCAATTCCACAGAACCAAAGCAACTGATCAGAAGCCCGCAGGTCTTTTACCACTAGAACCACCGAAAACCAAATGAATCCACATAACCATGGATTTCATCACACCTCTCCCAAAGTCGAGAAGTGGAAACAACGGCGTGTTAGCAGTCATTGAAAGACTTTCTAAGATAATCAGAATAATACCAATGAAACCAATCACAGATGCTCCTGAAGCAGCACTGCTGTTAAAGAATCACGTATACCGAAATCATGGATCACCAGAGAATACCATATGTGGCCGAGAATCCATCTTCATGAGCAAGTTTTGGACAAAATATTTTACTCTACTAGGAACAAATATATCCCCCTGATCTGCATACTACCCACAAACTGATGGAAAATTGGAGATAATGAAACGGAATATAGAGGAAATGACCCGTACTTTCGTTAGCTTCGACAAATCAGATTGGGATGACTATCTGGTAGACTTTGAAGTTGCTTACAACTCCTCTGTGATTGTACCCACAACTTTTTCACCATTTTCACTCAATTATGTAATTCAACCCCGAACAGTACCCTTAGATGTTTTAGCGTCAGGCAATACAACGGCAGCAGGTTTCCTAAAAGATATGCATGATGCATAAAGGAAAACCCAGAATCAGGTCCGAAAATCGAATGAGTCCACCGCTAAATATGTAAACAAGAAAAGAAGGCCGTCTACGTTTAAGATTGGTGATAAGGTTTGTCTATCAACAAAGAACTTATCACTCGAAGATGCAGCTGGATAACGCAAACTGAACCCAAAGTATTGTGGCTCCTTTGAAATAACAGAGGATATTAACGTTGTGACGTACCGTCTGCAGTTATCTCTTGAAACCGTTCTTTGAAGATGAATTCAACCGACAAACTCCACCTCCGCCACCTCTCCAATTTCAAGATGGACATTAGGAATACGAAGTTGAATGTATACTCTTTCATAAGAAAGAACGTGGAAAAAATAAACTCCTTGTCAAGTGGAAAGGGTACGGAGATCATGAGAACTCGTGGCTTCTCGAATCATACCTCAAAATTTCACAAGGACTTTTGCATAAATACAAGCTGAACCTCAAAAATCGGGGAGATTCTTCTCTGCAGGGGGAATGATGTTGTATTCCACTTCACAGACCTTACAGCTTTACACGAATTCACTGCATCTATTGTACTGTAGATTCAAACCACTGGTAACCTTGCAACAAGGGCTACTAGGCACTTTGCGATCATTAAACTTTCCTTACAGTTCTTAACACAGCGTTTGACCCCATTGGTACACTTGGAATAGTTACGGACCAACTGCACACTGGGATATTATATCATTGCTTTACCAATCAAAAGTCGCCTTGCTATCCCATGCCACCTGGACCAATGTACTTCTTACATCTTGTCAGAGTATGTCACTCGTGCCGACTACAATTCCGGAAGCGCTACTTACGATACCATCAGGGCTGTTTTACGGGAACACCTTTGAATTCGCTACTGTTGGATTGCATTTTCCCTTAGTTTGTTGCTATCTTAAGTTCAATATAAACCCTGGTTTGGAGCGGACAGCTTAACCAAACCAGCCTCAACCAAAGTTTCAACCACAGTTCTACCTTTATCTGCTGGTGTGCGCTTAACACCCCACACCGTTTCTGTGGCGTACAATATTTCATTCTCAAAGTTCTAAGCCATACCAACCTATTCTCAGCTAGGAGCTCGTCTAAGATTAAAGTCATCTACAAGAATATTGTACTCCAACTCAAACCCTCAACCTTTCAAATGAATAAAAAACGCAGAAAGTCAAATATTCCCACTCACTGCGGGGCTCGATCGTTAAGAATCACTTAAATTCAAACAAATTGAGGATACAAAGTTCGCAGTTATGGCTCACCCTTTCAGAAGATATCTTTTGGTGTACCCAGATGCTACCCAGTCGGTACAGGCTGGAACTCCATTTATTTCGAATATATATCGCCTACAGCTGGCGCCAGTGTAAAGTGACCCCTGTCGATCTATTCTGTTCATCGAGCTGTATCTAGCTCCAGGTTTTGCGCTCAACTCTTGAGAGCGATTTGGAGGTAAAATAAGTTTCCTTGTCACAAAAATTCGATGCAAGACCGTCCGCAACTGAATTGTATCCTTGGCAAGTTCGTCGGCAATTTTTGCGCTACGATTAGTCCTTTCGATTCCATATAGTCAATATTCCTTGACAAATTACCTTGTCTGCTGCACTGTTTGTCGGAGGCGGCACTTCTCTCCTTCGTAAAGTGTTTCATTCGCATCAAAGATCCCCTTCGAGTCTAATAAGAGCACATGTGTCAAATATGTACTTTCGTAAGCACCTGAGTCACCTCCTTCAACGAGTGGCCCCTAGAATCCGCCTTTGACTCAGCCAATATCTCTGCTCCATATGGCGAATATACCCTCTTTTGTCTGGAACTGCTCCGGTCGGTAAGGTTGAAGTATTCAGCCCGTTAGGTGTTGTAATATCTTATTCCAAAAACGATACCACTTTATCCAAACTTCATAGAGCTCGTGAAAATTTTAGCAGCATCATAGAACAGCATAATCAGAGAACTCAGTATTATTCAATTCGTACTGCGGTATTTTGTAAAAAATAATCTGCTTTGGGTACCTGATTCCCTTTTTTATCTTTCTTGCGTTAATCAAGTCTGAAATTTTCAATTCAGGCACCAGTTCCCATATTAGAGAACCGTACTAGGATGCTAAAGGGAGCACTACGCCTCCTGGCCAAACAAGTTCAACTGCTAGTTTTCTTAAGGTACCCTCCTTGGACCTCGTCGCAGGAGAACTCTAATCCTATCTTCCTCCTCCACTGATCTCAAATATACTAATCTCCAGTACTTTTTCGCTCAGTTGCCGACATTGAACGATTTCGTTAGTTAGTTCCGCGAACCAGGAAAGCTGCTTCATATTACTGCCCTTCACAATATGACCTCTAAGCTCTACATCCTTGAATATAAGTGATCCTCTCCTATCTCTTTTTTTATAGATGATTAGCCCCAGTTACTCCAAAAGGCCTGCCTCCTGGATCATCCGTGACTAAGTGACTTTGGCCCATTGGATTCCAGCTTCATAAATGTCATAAGGAAACTTCAAGAGCTTCCTTATGACTCCTTTGCTAGTCTCCCACTCTCGTGAAGGTCGCCGTAAATAATCCTACTGATCAGAACGTTCTGGGGCTTTGCGCTCTCGATGTTCACTCAACCTATCTGGAACTTCAAGATTACGGCCACCGACAGCATCGGTCTGATCACAGCCAATTGATTGTTCAACGACGACGCTCATTCCATATGAGTCCCCGTTTCTAGTCTCTATTTTTGTTTAGACACAGTCGCTTTTTAAGCCTCTTTACTTCACCATTCTCGCATTTGACTCGTAGACAATGTGGGACGTTATCATGTAGGATCATAGAGGTACTTCAGCCTCATCTATTTCTATGCAAGAGTGTTCTTAAGCTTTATCAATCTCTTCCGGCTGTGCTTTTTCTACGAACACCTGTAATCCACCCTCCATATGCTTTCTGCTAGCATTCTCAGCACTAAATGCCCTGCAGAGCTATTGAAACTCTCATCGTTCATCTGTGCCCATTGAAGTCCTAGGTTAGACCTCCCCTTCTTTCGTACAGCTTCCAACCTGCCGCTCTGGGCTGATTTCATGCATGCTAGAACACAGAGAGTCCACTTTAGCTTTTTTCTCCTTTTTAAGTTTTTCTGTAGTATCAGACATTCAACTCGACAATATGGCCAGTATTGTGCCTATCTGATGTTAGTTACAAAGATCAACAGTTTTCATAAGCCGCAAATCCTCGTAGGCCACTGTCTTTCGTGTACCTCGATCAAACCTGCTGCATTTCACAAAGAACGTTGTGAAATTTACCGGCTTTTCTCTTAGCCATCTCGGATATTCATTTTGCTTAGATAAGTCACAAAAGAACCATATTTTATCATCCTCCCAGAGATCTTTAATCGCCAGAAGGTGGTAAATTTTTGAACCGCATAACATTTCGCAACGCTTTCGGTGCATTAGTTTTCATGTGTGATTCCATAATCTCCGTATTGAAGTAGCTAAATTTTATCTCCAATATGGAGGAAGAACAGCTTTTGTTAAATAAAACATGCCCAGTAGTGACGTCGCATGAAATAAGTTGCTCATGAACGATGGTCTCATCATTAGTGCATTTAGAGAGGCTATAGTGGACAAAATTTCCATCTTCTCGAGAATCTGCGTACATAGTCCATAATTACGTTCCACATAACCATTCTTTGACAAAAACCTCGAGAGTCTTCCATGGACCATAACCCGATGTGCTTCAATTAATCTTGCTAAAAATAGACGTGGGACTTCTAATTCGTCACTGTAACCCGTTTTATTCCCTCTACTATACAGCCCCAAGATCTCAAAAATTTTCACGATTTTACAACCATCTCTTGCAGAAATGCACCTTTCTCTACAGCTATTTTTTACGTCGCCAATAATAATCATTTCATATTTCTCTCTTTTAATTTATAGCACCAAGAAGTACATATTAATTAAAATCTTCAATAACTTGGGTGGTCTAGACCTTTTTTTCGGGCACCGGGCGTCCAAAAGAAGGACATATATCAGAGGAAACGTGAATAGTGTCAGAGTTTGTCATAAACTCATCTGATAGCTGACCAGAATATCGCGAAAAGGATTTCATCTCTTTAACTGTGAAGTGGGAGAGTCTGGAAATCCCTATGGTAAATACTTTATAATCTACCTTCCGTGAGCTGGCCATCATCTATAAAATTTATCGTTGGAAATAGGCACAAAATAAATTCATGGCTTGTAACTTCAGTCCTAATTATTCAATATGTGCAGTGCGCAGTGCGCGTAAAAAAATAAGACTGGGGGCTGACTACACCTCCGGTGACACCAGAAATTGAAATTAACATGTTTGAAAGCTCTTAAGAAGCTCAGTAAAGTAGTACAAAAAGTGTTTTACTACACCCGATTCTTTACATAATAGAAATAAAAGACATTACACAGTAAATCATAATTATAAGACTGCGGAGCTCTTTCCCCAATTGGCGCCTAGCCAAATCCAATCCAACCATAACACCAATGCTAACAGTAGATCAAAAGCCCTTTCGTCATTATCTAGTCCTCCAACAACGCACATTCCACCGCAAATATGCCACGCGGTAAGACACTAACCGAACAATAAATAGGAGAAATAATTGTTCTTCACCGCCAAAACTTGGGCCACCGAGAGATTGCCAAGCGAATAATGCGCTCTAAAAGCGCCGCAGGCCTATAACTCAAAGAAGAGAATCGGTAGACCACTCAAATTGAATGCTCAGGAAAAAAGCCGCCTCTTCCGCGAAGCCGTAACAATGGAGGGAGCACTTTGTCCTTCAAAAAGACCTTGCAGATTTCGGTCTCATCATCAAACATTCGTCGTGCGTTGAAATCAGAGGTTCAATTTGTGCCCCAGAAAATAAAGAGAATTTTTTTCTTAAACACGCAATACAAAACATTTCGTGTCGCGTGGCCTCCCAGCGTCCTATGACCGCTGCTACATAAATCAAGCCCGAAGGAGAATCAGTCAAACTGCGGATCCAGTTGATGTCGACGTCACTCCTATCTAACTGTCGAAGACTAATCTTGGAGTGGCCGCGCGGAGTTTCTTCAACGCACCAGGAGTCGATCATCGTGATGGCTCCGGAATGGGAAGCTAGCTTCCTCCGGAACAACGCCTGAACGAAGATCTCATATTTCCGTTCTTGTTTCACGTCCCTCCGCCGAACACGCAACTTGGAGCGCAGCACAATGGCGCAATGTTATATTCTCTGATGAAAAAAATTCAACTTCAATGGTCCCGATGGATATGCTTCATACTGGCACGCTTTGTGCACTGAAGAGCGTTGCTTTTCGAAGCGCCAAAAAGGTGGAGGTGGTGTGATGTTTTGGGGTTGCTTTTCTTATTTTGGTAAGGGTCCGCTAGTTGCTATGTCTGGTAATCAGGATTAGAAGAAGTACATCAAGCTTCTTGAGGACCATTTTTTGGATTGGGCGTCGATTACGCACGGAGAATCATGGACGGTACAGCTCAGGACAATTTTCCTATTCATGTCTCTCAGTACTCTAAAAACTGGTTTGTTAACCGGGAGATTACTTTAATGACCTGCACAAATAGGGCACCAGACATGAATCACATAGAAAATCTTTGGGCAGTTTTTGTTCGCCGTTTATACTCTAATGGATGCTATTTTGGCTTTTCTGGTGACCTTAAAAAATTGATCATGGAAGAGTGGGACAAGCTCGAAGAGCACGTGCTGCACGCGCACATTGACAGTATGTAGCGTCAATGCATAGCTGTACTAAAGCCGCAAGGTTCGAAAAAAAGTACTAGAGCTTTTATTGAAGGCGTAGAGCGCCTACAATAAAGCGTTCCTATAAATTTGATTTGGTAATGTGACTCTTTTACTGATTGTGCTGGTTCACTGCAGGTACCGAGCATCCTAGACTCGGTATATGTGGAACGCTGAAACTAGACTTATGCGTCGACTGCTCAGAAAATATTAGAATATATACAATCAAAATATTTACTAATTCCAATTGAATAAATCATATATTTCCTGGAATAGGACCTTAAATAATAATGCATAGAAACTTAATTTTGAAAATAGATGATCAATGAGGTAGTTTGAAGGCCACAAGATATGCCAAAACAATTATAACCAGCTAAGAATTTTTATACTGTTAAGCAGAGTAAAACTGCTACAAATAATTGTCCAAGCGATACAAAAAATTTTGTGCACCAAATTTACTCTCAATTATCAAGTATTTCCAGATATTACGGGTAATAACCGAATACATATTTCAAATACTAAATCAACCCACATTACCCCCCTTTTTTCAGGTGAGCATAATCCACATAATACTTTTCTGGCATTACAATCCCAATAATTATAGCTTTAGAATTTGAAAACTAACTGTTAGGTATAACAATTGTTTCACATGTCAGAGCATCGGCACCAAGCGGAGGTATTTGATCAAATAAAAAAATTAAATATTTTGATCATTTTTTTTGCACTAGAAAGGAACGAATCGAAATTTGATGTGAACTAGCAAAATTAGGGAGGCAAATTCGATAATTTTGCCTCTGGATTATGCCTCTCTACATTTCACACTAATTATTGAAAGGATACAGTTGCCTGGCGGAAAAACAATAAACACGAAGAGAGCATGAGAGCGGGAGATAGCATTGTGTTTGCCTTCTCTCTCTCTCTATAGCGACCACCAACCCGTTCACGGCGACCGCCACTCAAACCACCACTCCGTGCAGCACCCCGCCCCCAACTTCATCACATCAATTTCATGGCATAGTCTTCGGAAATTGAAATCACCCGCTCTAATCCGCGCCGTGGAGGCAAATACGTCAAGAAGGAGGTTATTGAGGTCACCCGTGCCTACATATACGTCAGTATGGACGCAATTGTAGGGTCGGACCAGGTGGAGGCCACCTACTATGCCCGCATCTGGGATGTATACTAAATAAAAAAGCTTTGCGGTGCGTTGTAGCGGCCGATGACGTCTGTGCAGACCCACGTGAATACGATCCTCAAGGAGCTCGTAGGCTTCTCGGCTTGCTTCAAGACCGGGAAGAACATGAAGAAGAGAGGCCATACCGAGGATGACTAGGTGCGGCTTGCCACGGCTTTGTTCAGCAAGCGCACTGTGTCGCACCCGCGCGGAGACGTTAGCAAGCTATTGCTTCTTCCTCAGTGCTAGTTCCTGCTGCGCGAACTGCCGAACTTCAAGGCCCCATGCTCGCTGGCGCAGACAATGTCGTATACTCTACTAGCGTTGACGGAATCAAAGAGAGGCTGGCGGCATCTTCCGAGTGCAAGACGGAGGAGAAGGCAGCTGAAAATCCGAGCAAGGCACTCCAGGACGTCTGGCGCAAGAGAAAGGAGAAGCTGGCCATGCCACATGCGAGCAAAGAAGCTCAAGTTCGCGGAGTCAGGAATCAAACTGGATGAGATTCAGCTCGCGGAGATCATGAAGCGCGACGAGACACTGATGTTCGCGAAGGCCCTGGGTGGCGCGAGGTCTGTGCGTGCTCTAGAGTACTTTGAAATGAAGCAGGAGGAGATTGGACGCTACGAAGAAGAACTGGTCGCAAAGAATGAGATTGAAACCTCGAACCACACCGTTCTCAGTGATGCCGCTGTGAGCACGGGCAACTGAGCGCGACGTAGCATTCCCCCGTTCATGTGGTGGAGAAGCTCTCGATAATCTTTGACTAAAGACACGAACCCTAAAAACCAAAACCCCTTTGGTGCTTTTACTTTCAGTACTTTTGGCTTCTCCTCGCCTTACTTGTCCCAAATGCGCTTGATGAGGAGGCGCTTCTTCATGTTGTGCTTCGCCTCGTCCTCCAAGAAGTTTTCCGCCTCGCAGACCGAATCAATCGATCCCGTAGAATCGGAAACTATCTCCCTACCAGACATCCGCAGAAGCCCGCCCCACATTGGGTAACCCCACCACCAATGATAATGTCGTCCGCGTATATTTCCTCCTCCTCCTCCGGCATGTTCAGCTCCATGCGCTCTTCGACACAAATTTTGTGTAAGAGGATCACGCAAATCATGATCGTAGACATAGTTTCGACTGTCATGAAGTTGGAGGGGCGCGCTATGATCTTCCACTTGTTCTGCAGCGGTATAACTTGCGCACGGCCTCTTTCACCTGGGCAAACAGCTTCTACTTCTTCGTCATGGGCTGCTGCCCCGGCGAAATGAACATGAAGGCATTCGGGTAGATCCATTTCGCAAAATAGTACGGTTTGTTTCACCTGATGCCAGCGATGCGGAACTCTCACAGCGGCGGGAGGTCGCTCTGACCTATATTGTTGAGCAGCGTTGATTCATCTAAATATTAATGTCGTTCAAGCATCCCTGCCTGTCGATGACCGCATGCCAGATCCGCAGTGAGTGGTCAGCGATTGTCTCCAGCGTCGCTGTGGTCTTCTTCTCCTTATCCTTGCACTGCCCATGCGAAGCTGTTAGACAGTTTGTCCACTCCTATTTTCAGCAGTCGATGCTACCAAGCAGACCAGGAGTGCCCCGCCGGTCCACCTCCTTCAACATGCGCTCCATGTGGGCGTCGGTCGGGTCGAGCGAGTAAGATGGACCCAGCGCCTCAACAGCCGCAGCCCAAAACCGCTTCCCCATCACAAACGCGGTGGTCTCTAACCTTGCCAAATACACCTCCACTTCTTCCAAAGAGAGAAATGATGCGAGAAGACGCAGCACTGCGGTCACCTTGATGTTCGCGGAAATCTCTGTCCTACCAACGCAATTCTTCTTCCGCTTGAAGTAGTCGTTGCGGTCGACGACGGAGGACATCACCTTTTCAATTACTTTGTGTGACATGGAGAAGCGGCTGCGTAAAATTCCGACGTCGTACAGCGGGATGTCGGAGAGGCAACTGCCCGTGCCACATATTTGCTGCAGCGCCGAAGTTGCGCTAAAGGTTGGCTTTCTTTTCAGGTCGAGAACCGGACGTCAAGCACTTTTTTCATCTTCTCCGCCACTGCTGGACAGAAGGGAGGCGAAGAGGGCCCCAGTTTTCACGCACTGGTCAATGTACGCGTCTGTGTGAGCTTCAGTTGGAATGCGATGGTACACGGAAGCACGAATCTGGACGTTCTCACCTGGGCCGGGTTTTTTTGACCCCTGGATGTTTGGTGAGAACATGGAGCGGTAAATCTATTCCGTCAAATAAGCAAACTAATAAATTTTGTCCTGATCAGTGATGGGAGAGGAAGGTGGCGGATGGAAGAAGACGGTAGAAAAAGTATGTGTTTAGGAGCGAGGAGGGGTCGCAAGGTAACGCTATGTCTTGTAACAGCCCAATCGACTCGGGTGCTACCTATATGACCGAAGCACGAGCAGTCTGTGGCTGAGAATTGCCAGTACAGTAGTCTAATTACTGTAAACTACTGTACTTTTCCATAAAAATCATTATAAATTACAAGGTAAAAAGATAGAAAGCACGGTAGGTACCCTAAAAATCGTCATAGACAGTACTAGAAACACATAAAAATCACCTTCCAGCAACTGCCATCAGCACCACCCGTCCTCAAACTGAAACCCGGGAGCAGTATACAGTGAGCTGAATCAGCTTAAGCAAGAAGTTGGTCAACCCTTGCACACTCCCCAACCTAAATACTCTCATTTCCCTTTCCTCCGGCAACCAAGCACTAAGCGGCCAACTTCTGAAGCCTTACACTCCCAGAGGCTTCCATCTTCTTCCGCGCACCGCCTTCGTCTCGAATCGCAGTGTTGATTCGTGTTAGACAAAGTCTCTGCGACTGGTCTATCCACTGAGCGTGGAGAGGAGAAGAAATATGGTGGTATCGTCAGCCCAAAATCCCTTGCGGACCAGTAAGATGGTGCATACAAAACAGACCGTCCCCAACGATCTACACGCGGCAGGGCTCCACACCTGGAGCTAGCTTGCAAGGCGGCAAGAAATAGGCCGTCCCAATTCCCTGATTCCACACCGCAGCCCCGGAATTACCTCATGACTTTAGGATTCTTCTCGTTGGACCAAGTCCGCTGCGTAACAAACAAGAGTAGGCTCTTTCGTGTTGCCGGCCGTCCAGATGTTATCAAGATTAGTAGATCTCGCAAAGTGGGCTAAAATATGTACGACTTCATCTTCCGAGTCTCGTTTGGTGGTTATAAGAAGAAGAAACATGCTTCGGTAGAACTGTACTACTACGAAGCTAACCTCTTCTTTGGAAAAATACTGTCAACATCGCAGCCTCAAGAGAACTAACGAATAGGATCGACAGGGGGTTAGCATTCAGACTGAGCCTACCAGAATCTCTCCTCAATCGTGAAGACCATGCGGAGTACCCCTAATTTCCTCGTTGGACAATCACTTCCGTGGTTTGGAAAATACCGAAAGGTACGCACGATTGCTTTACGGTACAGTAATTTGCCGTCGACGTAGATACAGAGGAAGAGCACCCTATCAAATTTTACACCTTCTCGCTCCATGAGGCACTTACAGGAGCCGGTGTTCATAATCCCCTGAAAGGGACGTGAAACAAGAACGGAAATATGAGATCTTCGTTCAGGCGTTGTTCCGGAGGAAGCTAGCTTCCCATTTCGGAGCCATCACGATGATCGACTCCTGGTGCGTTGAAGAAACTCCGCGCGGCCACTCCAAGATTAGTCTTCGACAGTTAGATAGGAGTGACGTCGACATCAACTGGATCCGCAGTTTGACTGATTCTCCTTCGGGCTTGATTTATGTAGCAGCGGTCATAGGACGCTGGGAGGCCAAGAAAACTGTATGCCAAGGAGAAAGGGAAGAACACACACTCATATATGATTGTGCGGAAGAGTTTGCGATGCGGTTCTGTGAGGCTTCTCTGAAGATTTGCTGCAGGGAAGAAGATCCGGAACACTTTCTGAGGATCACTGATGTACAGAGAATGACGTTGGCAAGTAGGCAAGATATCCCTTCCCGGTTCCATAGTATCCCGACCGCTTCGTCAGGTTCGGAGAAGAAGAAGAGGAGACGCCGTCGCCCCAAACCGAACAAAGGTTCTTCTTCATCGGATAAGAGGTATAGGGGCGAGCAAGAACGTCGTTAGTTGTTCCCATGTCCCGTATTACATTCAAGAAATATTGATTGGTGCCTGTGATTAAGTACTAATAAAGCTCCATGATTGGATAACCGCGGGTGTTACATGCAATATTTTCTCTGTTCGAAATGTGAAATGATGCAGCCTGTTACTCCACAAACGAAAGAAATAAAACATAAAGAGCATTAAATGAAGGGAAGAAACGAAAGCTATCGTGGCTTAATCAAGTATTCCTAGACCTTCAGGTGGCTCAAGCGCATGACAAAAGGAACTAGTCTCCTCTAGTTAATTGCGCGGCGGAAATGGCGACCCCCGTATGAGATGAGTCAGTATCAGGGATGTGCAACTTTCCAAACGCGGAAAGGTCCGTAATAGCGGGACCGGAGGGCAGGCCACTTAGCGGCTGATGTTAACGCCTGGCCATGCGCCTCTAGAACCTAGTCCCCTACGTTAAATATACGAGGCCCTGTAGATGTTTAATCACCGGTTCTACACATCTGCTGCTCTCGACGCTGAGCTCGAAGGGCAGAGGATGCCAGAAGTTCCAATTTGCGATGCGCATCAGAATCGTTGTCGATTAATGCGATGGGGTAGGATAGACTCATGCGCGGAACCAATCCGAACATAAGTTCAAACGGAGAAGCTCCTGTGGAAAGGCGACGGCGGCGGTATACGTACAATACATTTGGCAAACACGCTTCCCAATCTATCTTTTGGCCAACGACCATCTTTTCCACGGCGGTTTTGATGGTTCGAACCATCCTTTTGGCTCTACGATTTGACATGGTAGCATATGCGAGAAGGTGGTCCAGGTAAATCCACGTCTCTTCATGAAATAAGCTCTGTTAGCAGCGGTAAAGCACCAAGCGTTGTCGGAGATAATGGTCTTCACTGGACAAAAGAGGTGCAAAACTTCGCTCTCAACGAACTTGGAAACAGTTGCGGCCGATAAGTCTGTGGTGGCAATTGCCATTGGTCAAACTGTTAAATGTTCTACGGCGATGAGCAGATACTTCTTCCCTGCGCTTAACGTCGGTAGCGGTCCGCGAATTCGATCGAATAGGTTTCTGAGATATTCGTCGATTGGACATTCAAAGTCGTGCGGTACGGCGGAAGGAACCTCTTCTTCTGGCCCCCTCTGCAACTTTTCACTTAATTTTGAATTTTTCGGTGCATCTGCGGCCACCAATAACGGTCTACGGCAAATTTCTTTGCTTTCTCCTTATTTCAATGTCTGATATCATCGTAAAATGTCTTCAATATCGCGACCCTTTCCTTCATAAACAGTACAGATTTTAGCCCGTTTCTGGTACGTCTAAAAAGTTTTCCTTCCCTCATTATGAAGTTTTTAGCTATACACTTGACCGGACGACGCTTTTCCTCACCATCAACTCGGATCTTCAAACCTTGCAAAGGACGTGCGATGTCGAGAAGGAAAGCTCTATTGTGGGATTCTCTTCGGAAGCGGCAGAATCTAGCGCCGCAACTAAGTCTCCTTCATCAGGCTCAGAGATAGGAGACTATCCGGCAGGTGCTGCGCGCGAGAGGTAGTCAGCTACTCCGTTGCCCGCACCTGGCCTCTACTCTACCTCCAATTCATACTCCGCAAGGAAGTCCACCCAACGCGCCAGCCTTTCGTGAATTTCGTTTTTCTTGAAGGCATAATGAAGGGTTTGATGGACGGTAATGAGCTCGAAGGGCTCTGTCGATAGCAGATACAATCTGAATTTCCCTTAAGCGAAAATGACGGCGAGGGACTCCCACTTGCAGGCGGAATAGTTGCACTCTGACGAGTTCATCGTCCGGCTTGCATATTGCACGGGATGAATCTTACTATCTTTTTTTTTGGGCCAGAATTGCCCCAACGGCGACATTAAAAGCGTCGGTTCCCACGATGAATGGGGAGTCGAAGTCCGGGAAGGCCAGCACAGGAGGAGAGGTATGTTTCTCTTTCAGGGTTTCGAAGGCGTCAGTCATCTCTTCAGTCCTCTCGAATTTCGTACTATCCGAATTTGCTTCATGAAGGGAAGCAGATATTCTTGCAAAGCCCTTGATGAAACGACGATAGTACCCGGAGATACCAAGAAAGCTACTCAACTCCGTTGGGGTGGTAGGAATGGGGGCGCTTTTGGTGGCATTAAACTTCCCGTCGTCGATGCGGACTCCACGCTTGCCTACGAAGTGACCCAGGCCATTTTCTCTCGGCATAGCAAACGCGAATTTCGTGATCTTGAGTTTTAAGTCCTGCGTACCCAACTGCCTTGAAAACGACAGCCAAGTGATCGATATGCTCCTCCATCGAGTTGGAGAAGATCAAGACATCATCAATATAGACCCTAGCGAGGGGAATTTGTTTCAGTACATAGTCCATCATGCGCTAGAATGTAGATGGCGCGTTCATTAGACCAAATGGCATCATCTCGAACGTGAAGATACCAAAACGGCTGACGAACGTAGCCATCTCTTTAAACTCTTCGGCCATGCGTATTTTACAATATCCGCAAACAACTCAAGGGTGGCGAAGGTAGAGCTACCCTTTAGGTCTTTGAATATCTCCTCCATCTTGGGTAGTGGCCATAGATCTTCCTTCATTTCGAGGTTCAGAGTGCGATAATCCACACAGAAACGAGCCCTACCGTCTTTCATCGTCACGATAACCACTGGGAACGACCAAAACGGCGACTTTGGGGTAATGGTCCCAGGATCTAACATGTTGTCGATTTCTTGGCGGGCGATTTCGTTGTGTCAAGGCGACATTCGGCGAGCCCTGTGGTACATCTGGATATTGTCCTTCATTTTAAAGGAATGCTTCGCCGGCACGGCTGCAGGACGTAGCTCTTCTATAGTCCAGGCGACGATTCCTGTGTCTCAAAGCAAGCAATTTATCTCACCTTGCGTTTCTTCTTTCAAATGAGCAAGTCGAGCCCGGAGAGCATCACCAATTTTCTCTTTCTTTTCTTCTTCGCCAATAGTACTTTCTTCACCGGTTGGATCTCCGATCGGTCCGGTAAAGTTGTCCTCGCAGATAGGTAGTACCAGTTCTTCTTCCCACGACTCCGGCGACTCCGGACCGGCGTTCGAATCAGAAGTAAAATCATCAATGGGAGTCCCTATCTCTTCGCCCTCTACCAGTTTCTTCTTTGTGTACTTACTATCAGGCTCAAATGGGAGCACCACTTCTTCGGAACCAATGGTCAAACGGACGCTCTGCGACCCGAAATCCATATTTTCACGCAGAGCTGTGAGTGTGGTGTGACCTATTATGATGTCTAATGGGGACTTCTCGGTGACTAGGAAGTCCAATTTCACGGCTTGATGTGCAAAAGACGTCGGGACCTTGACTAGCGAACCTACACAGGAAGAATGTCACTATTAGCAACAGCGATATTTTTAGACGTGTAGTTCGGCGAGAGGTAGAGAAGTCGACACAAATCAGCTGATATGACGTCCGGTACGGCTCTGGATTCCAGTAGAGCCCAGACCTCTGTAGCGTAAACTTTGAGTTGAACCAACGTAGTTAGCCTGAATTCGAAACGACTGCGACACGTGAAATAGACTTTTTTCCCAACAAGTGGCACATGACTTTGGTAGATTCTTCAGCATCTCCACAAAGAATTTGACCGATTGTAAACCCAAAAATTGCGTTTTCAAGCTCGGAAACAACGTCATATTTGCCTACATATTCCGGTGGCTTTTTCTAATTCTTCTTTCCGCGGTTAAATTTCTTCGCCTTCTTCTTGCAGCTAAAGATCCAAATTTCTTCCGGGAGTAGGGCTGGGCCCGGCTCCATAACCCGAGCGTGGGGACCAGTTAAGAGACGAGAGATCGGAACGCCTCCATTGTTGTCCTGACGGGGTTTTTTGGGTAGTGTTTCTAAGTCGGCGCTTTTTTTCGCGACATTTACTCGTTCACCTTGTGACGAGTCTGTGTCAGACGAGTCTTCTTGGATTTCATTCACTCGGCCATCTCTTTCCCCGTCTTCTTTCTTCTCGGCAGGGGCTTTTTCGCGAATCGCCGCCCTTCTTCCACCGGAATACCAGCAAGTAACATCTGAGTGACCCATCTTTCCACAAAGGGAATAGCGGGTATTACGATGCGGGTTCTTCCCTCAATTCATTGCGTTATGGCCAAGCTCGTTGTAGTAAGAGCATTGCCGGACCCTATAATTTTTCCTAGGGGCTGAGGATAAGCTAGCTCCGTTGTCTTCCTTAGCCCTCTTCAGGAAAAGAGTCAAATTTGATATTTCTTCAGCTAAAGAGTCCAACTTGTCTTCGATGTTCCTCGGCCTCGAATCCGTACGAACCAGCAGCCTTGCGGGCGTAACTTCAACAATACAACTCGAAGGATCGGCGAACACTACACAATTAGAGTGAACGTCCTTCAGCGCCTTGATGATTCCTGGATAATTTTTGGGTCCAAGGAATGCCAAGAACTGCTGTAGCTCCTTGTGTCGACAGGCGGCAGTGCAAAGGAATCCGAACCCAGCAATGTTATTGAACCCCTCCTTCTCGTGTAGGCGTTCAATTTCCCTCAAAGAATCAATAATCTCTTCTAGCTCAAGCGTAACTTCTAGAGCTTGGCGGATGACGTCCTCCGGGTCCCCGTCCTTCGTGAAATGCTCGAGAAAATTCTGTTTAACCTCGGCGTAGTTTTTTGCTTCGGGGAAGAGCTCACCATTCGACGCGAATGTATCGTAATAGAAGTCGAACGCCACGTCGTCTAGGTGTGCGAGGAGAGTACGGGCTTTCTCCTCATCAGGTTTGGATGCCATCGCAACATTACCAAAGAGAAAGAGGAATTTTCACATGTCGCTCGTCCCGTCGAATACGACCGCGCTGGCGCTGGGAGTATCGTCTCTCTACAAGAGTACCACGATGGGAGAGGAAGGTGAAGGACGGAAGAGGATAGTAGAAAAGTTGTATGATTAGGAGAAAGGAGAGGTCGCAAGGTGGCGCTATCTCTTGTAACTGCCCAATCGACTCGGGTTCTACCTATATAACCGACACCCAAGCGGTCTGTGGCTGATAATTGCCAGTATAGTAGTGTAATTATTGCACATTACTGTACTTAGCCATATAAAATCATTAAAATTTACGCCGTAAAAAGATACAAAATGCAGTAGGTTGCCCCAAAATCGTCATAGACAGTACCAGAAACACATAAAAATCACCTTCCAGCAACTGCCACCAACAGTCAGTAAGCAGCAAGAAGATGGCACAGGAATTTGATATTTTACTCATTGGTGTACCCGCCTGGAGCAGTTGCTCTTAATGTAGTAAAAACTTAGGGTAAGTGAAAATATGTAAAATTGATCTTCGGCGATTCGTGATAATTGTAAATTGTGTGTTTCAGATAAAATATTGTTCAAAAATTTATCTTCACTAGGTCTCTAAACCAGATGGTGTCATTCTCATCAAACACCAAGTGATTCTCGAGTGAGCAACGAATATTGTAAGAGACTAAATATTATAAAAACACATCAGGGATTTAATAAAATACCCAGCAGAATCCTTGTACACGTACTGTACCACTTAAAAGAAACATAAATAAAATTTATGATTCTTTTACTATAATCGGCGCAACTCATAAATAACCTTATAAATCCTCACAGGACTGCCTCCCACGAGCCTCAATATCCCTTAACTGTAAATAGATACGTTCCTTACGCCTCTGATTGTACCTCTCCTGAATGCGGTTAAGGACCCGGCTTGAGCCGAATCCTTGGATGCGATTGTGCATACAGTGAAACCGACTATTATCTTCAGAGCGCAACAGTTGCCAACGGTTACGAAGATTTGTAAGTCCCACACAAAGCTTAGAACAATAGTCATAACTCTTTTCTGCCCACTTCCATATCTAGTCTAAAACGTCCCATAGAACTCCGAGCTGTCTAAAACATTTTCAACAATAATTCGGTCGCTACAAATCCTGAGATTCCTATTCTGATCAGCTCTCGAAAGGTTCCCATTACGTGAGTTTTCCTTATTAATAATTGCCCTGCAAATGTCCTCTGCTCCATTTTATCCCTTATCCATAAGTATAGCCCACATATTTGGGTGTTGAGTGGCTAATTCTCCCTGGTCATGAGATTCATACTCTCCTGATTCTTTTTCGAGTTCCAAAAAGTAAAACTCGAGATTTTCTTGGAATATTTTTAAATCAGAAACCTACCCTGATAGTTTAGAGAGCAACCAATCGCAAGACTTTTGGGAAGCACAGATATCTAAACTTTATACCGATACAGTTTATGCTTTCCACCGAAATACTTCTTACCTTCCTGTACGTTTCCACTGGGCCTGTATGACTGCATAAAAGTCACTTTAGTTGCGTAACGAGCGTATGGAAAGGACTGAAATGTCTTCTCTTCTACAATTTTTTTGTATCGAATACTGCGCACCAACAGCTGTGACTGCAGCTTCAAAATAAAGTACGAAATTAAAACCACAAGCTTATTCATAAATCCTTCAAACGAAGGTCCCTTTTTCAAAAAATTCAAGCTATTCAGTCCCATTGAGCACCAGCTTTCGGCGTTGCCAACATCACAAAAAGCGAATCCTTACCTGTGATGTCACTTTTTCTCCCCTTTCCAACATTTTAGTTTCATTCGATATACTCTCCAAAAAAATCCCATGGTTTTTGAAATTCCCCCACGCTAAAATTTGTCATGCTTAAAATAGCTCCGTCACCGCCTGTTTCATAAAAAGTGTCAAAATGGGCAATGGGGGCCCTTTTCCTCGTCACTTTCGTAGGCTGAAATTGCACTGTAATTTTGTAGTTCTGCATCGCGCTCTGCTGCTGCGTCCGCTAAAAATAAAAGCGCCTGATTTGCCTGGTGCGTGCTTATTGCGCACTCTTCGCGTTCAGAGTCAGTCTGCGTATCGGAGATGGGTCTGGGCGCTGGGGGGAGTCTGCGTGGCATAGTGCTGAGGCCAACCCGCATTGGTGGTTGCAGTTTGAGAATAGGGAATTTTGGGCTGTTTTGATCAGTTTTTACAGAGAAATGGTTTGCAGAGTGTAACCGGTGTCTGCTTGTCGGGCAAAAGATCACTCAAATATTTAAAGGTTGAGTAATATTTCAATTATTTGCCTCATTCAATAAAATGCGGGCGATATTAGTTAGTATTGTATTCTCGCAGCATTGTTTTGAATTTTTTTAGTTGGTAGTCTTCACAGTAGAGCTGCATAAAATTTGTAATCTCCTTATATTTCATAAAAATAATGCGTGTCGCTATATTCAACTGTGGTTCTAGAATATTATTGGCTCTTTCGCGGTATCCCTCGTATTTTGTTAAGATATCTACTTTGTTCGATGTGGAAAATTAATTAAATAATTTTCCAATTCTTGTAAAGATAGGGGGGAACTGGAACCTTAACTTAAAGATTAATTGGGTCTACTGAACAAAAACAACCCGGCAAGGGCTTGACCAATGCCTACTCCAGTAAATCAGAGGTAGGAAAATTCGCATATTGAAATTTCGGCAAGCCGAAAAATCAACAGGTTGAAAAACTCCCGGTGTAATCGATGTGCTTACAGAATGCGACGAAGACAGCGACGAATTCTCGAAGTGAGCCATCTTGAGTAACACCAGTAGGACAGCAACAGCTAGGACCTCTCGCCTAGTGTAACAATGTCTCTGTTACAAAGCTGTGTAATAGAGACTTGTTGGCTTTTGTTATTTCAATTCTCTATTACACATTGTTGTAACAGAGAAACTGCAATTTTTTGAATGAATTTAGAAGTTTTGTTTCCATTTAATGTTTTTATTTAACTTGGAGCCCCACGTCATCGTTTTATTTAATTAATTATATTCTAGATAGTACAATTCTATAGTTAAACCTCTACTTTCTAGTAAGTTCTACTGAGCTAACAAAGTATGGAATTTCTAGAGTAGAGTTTTAGTACTATCTATATAAAGCGGGCTCATCTGGATTCATGTGAGAATCCAGGTACACTCCACACACCCTTCGCCCTCAACGTTCTGAAACCCACTACCATCGTCTCACTGTTCCTTTAGCAGCGCCCCGGTTGCCTCCCTCTCTGTTTCACTGGTAGCATCGCTTTCGCCGGTTCCGCTGATTTTTCGGTTTCGTCTTGCTCTAGTTCGAAGTTTTTTGTACAAGTGTATTTTATTGTGGGTTGTTGAATTTTTGGAAAATTTTGCTGTCAGTTTACTGTAAGCGAAATCGCATATACTGTACTTGTGGGCTGGAGAGCCAAGTACAGGAGAGTACTGTACCTGTCGGCTAGAGTGCCAGGTATCCTAAACCTCATTGTCCCATACATGTCGCGGTTACTAATTGGAGATCTTTGTAACCGGGAACGTGAGGTTGCTGCAAAGTCTGCTGTCTCTAGTGTCTATTGGACCATGCTCTGTCCTCATTTGAGGCACACTTTGTCCTCATATGAGGGCAGTTTCCGTTACATTTTGGAACAGAAAATGTTTTGGAAGCCCGAAATGTTTACTCCAAAAAGGTTTTTTTGTTAAGTTACAGTACAGTAATTCTTACTGTACATGCCCCCTCGTTTCTAAAACCCCCACGATAATACGAACTATATTTCCTTCCAAAATGAAGCCGTTTTCACAACTTCTTGCGAAGAGCGGAAGCTGGTGAGGAAAAACTGCTCTAGCATTCACCGCCGTCAACAATCTTGAAAAATTTGTTTTGATCGGCCATCTGCACTCAAGAACTAATGCGGAGCGACAAGAAATGCGCTGAGATAAAAAATTTGTATTGAAAAAAAGGTGCTAAAAGTTGTCCTCATATGAGGACAACGGTCAAGTAGACACTACGTCATTGTGTAAAGTTAGCGTGTAGGCCTCACGAAGCTGCGAGATACTATGCAGAATACTTAGACTGAACAGCTAGACTTAAGTAAGGGACCTTAGCAAAGCCATGCTTCTGACCAAGTCCCATTTGAGGGTCCCCTGTCAGTATTCCTCTACAATCCTATTGCACTGGTTGGCTGCTAGCTAGGTGCACCGACTGGGTCACGGATTCAGGTACCGCTTTAAAGTGTCAACTCAGACTGGACTTGGACTAAGGGTCACGTGCTCAGAAAAGGTACTACTTGGTTGTTGACCAGATTAAGTTCGGCTTGAGAGGCTTTTCTATAGGGTAAGGACACAGATCGCGGTCTTTATAATGGACTGGTGGGGATATCCCGAACGAATTGCTGAGTCACACCGGAGTGTAGTTGTGATCAAAGCTGCTGGTGAGTCACTCTCTCCGCGGGTAGGGAGCCAACCCGTCGTCCAGGGACGAATCCCTTGCAGATTTTAAGTTCAGGTGCTTGTATTCAAGTTTAGGTGTTGGTGTAAAGCTTAATGTAAGAAACTTGTTGACCATGTATTTCTTCAAACCAAATAAGCCTGTGTTGTTCGATGGGACTTGAGATGCGTTGAGGGTTCGGTCATGTTTGCATTCAGTCGAAAATTACCTAATGATTATTCAGGTGGGTCAGAGCTAAGTTATCAGTACCCAGAATGGCATTGACTTTGCTTCCACTTTTATGACCGGTACCTCGGCAAACTGGTGGTACACGCTTGTTTCTGAAAACAATGTCCCTCCGACGTGGGAAGCGTTCAAAATCTTAGTTGACGCTGAGTTTGTTCCCCAGAATAGTGTTATCAGTGCTGGTGGCAATCTTACCAAGCTCCGCCAGAAAACAAGTGTGGCTGCGTATCTCTTGGAGTTGAGGAATTTTGTTATAAATATTCCTGGTATAATTGGGTCGGAAAACTGGCGCTATTCTGTGAAGGTCTTAAACTACATATAGTCTGCTGGAGGTCCGTAAGGGGAATCCATCCAAGTTCGAATCTGGTACCACTATTGCTCTCAACTTTGATGAAGCATTTTACGGAGGAGTTTTCTTCACTGGCAGAGGGTTATTTTCAGTTAATCCAAATGCCCAGGTCCTATGCCGATGGAGATCGGAAACCTGGAACTTATAAACGATGGGCAGCGTCAGAAAGGCTTGATGGAGAACCGATGCTTTACGTGCCATAAGGTGGGATGTAGACCTTGGAAACACAGAAAAGAAAACGGGAATAAGGTAACAGGGGTGGTACTCGCATAGTGGCGAACAATACACAGGCAGGACAAAGTAATGATTTGAATGGCTTTGACTCGGAAAACTTGTTGGTCCATCAGACTTGGTGAACACTCAGGTGAGGCCAGTAGTGAGTGTGAAAATATGTCCTTATGAGCAGATTGAGACTGTTGTGGATATCACTGGAGCTAGATTCTCAGAGAACTGGAAAAAGTCGAGAATCTCCGAACCCGAATCTAACGGAATCATGTCAAGTCGTGATGACAGCATCCGCACTGATGGACCTATACCAGTGGAGCCTTTGGTAGTACTTGAAACTAGACTGAATCTAATAGCAGTCGAAATATTAAAGGACGATAGATGCAATACAAACATAGTTTCAGTCGAGTTCCTGAAGCGAAATAGTAACTTGTATGAGATTCTGCGTGAACGAGTCATTGTTTGCCATTCACAGAAGGGAGTTACTGAGAAAGTTTCTGAGATCATTTCCAATGGAACTATTAAGTTAGGCGAACATACATATACTTATGGTTGGGCTATGCCCCAAACCAGGTATGATGTTCTGTTGTAAATGCCGTGGAATGTTGCCCACAATCTACGTGTGGACTATCGGAAACAAATTTTGATGGTGAAAGATGCTTCCATTCTAGTGATTGATCCCGATGACGAAAAACGTAATGATGTGTCCAATTTGGGAGTGAAGAAATTTAGACGAATGCTGCGGCATGGGGGTTAATTCGAAGTATTTCAGTTACTTGAAGTTCAGAGTATGAGAGGAGTGACAAATTCAAAGTTTGATGGAAGACTGAGCAGATTGCGGGATAATTTTAAAGAGATCTTTCTTTTAAAGAGGTCTTTCAGGATGAATTACTAAGTGTCCTTCCTCCGATACGATCAGTTGTGGTAAGATCAAACTGGAGGAAGGAACAAAGGAACCTCATCGACCTTTATTGCAGTTGTACCCATCCGAACTTAGGGCAGCAAAAGAGTACGTCGAGTCTCTTTTGAGGAAAGGGAAGATCAGGTCCAGTAAATCACCATATGGAGCACTACTTTTCTTTGTTAAAGAAAAGGATGGAAAACTTAGAATTGTTGGCGATTACTGCGCTTTGAATCGCATCACCGAAAAGAATAATGCTCCCCTCCTTCGTTCTGATGAAATTTTCGATCGACTTGGAGATGCGAGATTTTTCTTCAAGCTTGATCTAAAACGGGATTTAATCAGATAAGGGTGAAACCAGAGGACACCGAAAAGACTGTTTTCAATTCAAAGTATTGGAAATTTGAATATCTTGTTATGCCAATGGGACTTCGTAACGCTCCTGCTACTTTCCAAACTTTAATGAACCAGATCTATTATTATTGCATCGATGTCTTCTTGGTTATGTATATGGATGATCTTCTTACATTCAGTAAGAATGAGGATGAACATTACGAACATCTGAAAATTGTATTAAAGAGATTTAAGTATCACAAGCTGTACATCTCTCCGAAAAAATGCTATTTCTTTCAGACTGAGCTGGAGTTTTTGGGTTTAACAGTCGGGAAGGACGGCATTCTTGTCAATACTGAGAAGGTCGAAGTCTTAGAAACTTTGCCGAAACTTGAATCCCCAACGGAGTTGAGAAGTTTCCTAGGTCCAATACAGTATTTCCGTAGTTTCATTCCGAAGTTCTCTGCAATTGCTGCACCTCTCACAGATCTGACAAAGAAAGGTCGAGGTATAGGGAAATGGGATCAACAGTGTGATAAAGCTTTCCAGAAGCTAAAGAAAGCGATGACATTGGCTCCGATCTTAGTCGCTCCTAATTGTAAAAATCCATTTCGTGGTCATTTAGATGCTTCACAGTTCTCTTTTGGTGGAAGTCTAACGCAGTTGAATGAGAATGGAAGGGATTGTGCAATTTATTTCTATTCAAAGAAACTTTCACCAACTGAGTCGGACTACTCTGCAAATGACAGAGGGCTTCTGGCTTTGATTAATTTTCTGGGAAGATTCAGGTGCTATCTTGAAGGTTCTGAATTTGAGATTTTCAGAGACAACCAGTTGCTTAAGAGCTTCTTGAGAAAACCGAAACTGAGTCGAAAAGAAGCATGTTGGTTGGAAACTCTCGGTAACTTCGGAATCTTTCCTATCAAACTGAAGCCTGGAAGAATTCACGTCTTGGGAGACGCATTATCGAGAGCTCCGCACGTGAAGAGAGGAGATCGTGACGTCTCAGGGAATGACGATGAATTTCCCTACCTTGATGTTGATCAGATCATTCCTCGGTATAATGACGACCAGTTCTTTGGTCCAGTGGTAAAATCCATGGAAGGAGAGTGGCCAGAGGATATGGTAGAAGCAGAAAATTGAAATAATTCTGCCGATGTTCCGAAAAGATGGTTCGACGCTGTTTAAAAATGGAAAGTTGTGCATAGCAAGAAGGTCAGTTTCGGATTTTTTGCAAATTGCTCATGACTCGAAAGTTGGTGGACATTTTAAATTTGCGAAGACACTTTCCAGATTATAAAACTTCCATTGGAAACATAAGAGCCGGGATGTTCGAAAGTATTGTGAAGGATGTCTCAAGTGTCAGCAGTATGAGGACTCTAATCAAAAAAAGTTGACTGATCCAATGTCACTGGAATTGCGTGACGGCAGATGGGGATCATGAGCTACAGATTTCATTGTGAGGCTACCCCTGACAAGGAGCGGTCAAGATGCGATCACGACTTGGGTTGATCGACTTACTCGTCGAGTACGTTTTCTGAAATCCAAAACATCTGATAATGCTGAGGACACAGCTCGAGACTTCTTCGCGAACATCTTCAAGAACCACGGGTTGCCGGACGGTGTGACCTCAAATAGGGACGGCAAGTTCATTTCAAATTTTTGGAAGACACTGATGAATCTTTGTGGGTGAAATTAAGAATGTCTACAAGTAGGCACCCACCAAAAGATGGCGCTTCCAAGATTATGAATAGGATGATCGAGAAATATCTCCTTTGCTATTGCTCGTATCATCAGTATGACTGGGATGAACTGCTTCCTACTGCATAATTTGCATACAACTCGGCTGTGAGCGATGATCAGGGTATGTCACCATTTGAGCTGGACTTGGGATGGATACCTAAATCGCCATTGGATTTCTTGGCTAGCAGCAGCATACCTCTTCACATTTTGGACGACTTTCGTGCAAAGCTCAAGGTTTCTCTTGAGGATGCGCAATTTGCATACAAAGTGGCAAAAGCTCTGCAAGCTGCTTATGCTTCAAGGCGGTACAAGGTTCCAGATTATAAAGTCGGTTCAAAGCTACGGACCATTCGTTCATTTTTTACGGGTGTTTATTCTAGGTCTTAGGATTCTAAAAGGCTTGGGGCACGCAGATTTTGGCTATTTGTATTTAAGGAGCTAATTGGTAAGAATGCTGTTCGACTGGATCTCCCTGCTCATTTCAAAATCCATCCAGTCATTCATATAATCCACACCACACCACATTTTGAGCATCCCGATGACATTTCTTTACCCATTTCTCCTGCACCCACATCACTCGAACTGACTGGTGGACCAAAACACCGGAACAGGAAGTTGAGGTTATCTTGGATCAAAAAAAGGTTGGACTTGGTTACAAGTTCTTGGTTTTGATGCGTGATGGGCCACGTCATGATGCGGAGTTGCAACCAACGAGGGACTTTGTAGATGTTGTGGAGGACGGATCTGTCATGGTAACTGAAGCTTTTCAGTAGTTTATTCAGAAGAACAATATACTACCGCAGTACCATTGTCGAGAACGTCAACAGTCTGGGGAAGGGAATAGTGTAACAATGTCTCTGTTATACCGCTGTGTAATAGAGACTTGTTGGCTTTCGTTATTTCAGTTCTCTTTTACACAGAGGTGTAACAGAGAAACTGCAATTTCTTGAATGAATTTAGAAGTTTTATTTCCGGTCAATGTTTTTATTTGACGTGGAGCCCCACATCATCATTTTATTTACGTAGTTATATTCTAGTGTCTATACGACCATGCTCTGTCCTCATATGAGGCACACTTTGTCCTCATATGAGGACAAAAAAATAGGAAGTACTGTACTGTGGTAGCCAAATAATATTTTTTGTCCCAATAAATATTAGTAAAAAATTTGCACTGTAAGGATTTACTTACAGTAGTGTTCGACTGACCGACGTACTGAAGATGCAATAGCTTCCAACTTTATATACTCCCAGTCACTTCCTTGCATCCGTCACTGGGATGGTGGCCTATGATGCGAATCATAGGTTGCTGACCCAAAGATCGTGAGTTCGATTCTCGCTGGGGTTCTGTAAGAAGCCCAAAAATTCCAACGGGAACTCGACTGGTTGTGAAAAAGCTGCTGTCTCAGTGCGCCATTAGGCATCCACTTGAACATGAGACAGAATACGGTGACATCTCATAAAGGGGTAATTCAGTACGCCATAGACAGCAGCTAACTTCGCAAGTCAGATGACGCAATTACAACCAGTAGGGAGCTATAGAAATAGAACTCATTGATCATTTTTTCTTTTAAAACAAAAAGTCACACTATTTTATATCAACTTGGAATCCTAATTGAGATCCCTACGGTGTTTCTCGCGCACGTGGTCCATGAAGCAACACCTTTTTGTGCTCGCGTGACAGATATAAACATCACCAAGCCCATTGTCACGGCAAGTAGAACAAAGAAATTTTGACTTACTGACCTTACAAACTCGACAGCGACCTTGGTAAGATGAGTTAGTATACTCACCGTTACTCAATTTCCTCTTCTTTTAGTTGCAGCAAGATGAGTTCCAATCCCTGAAACAGGTTCCAATATATCACTGTCATCCTCATTTTGTAAGCAGTTAGATGCCCTACGTGATCTCGAATCAAACTTATTCTCAATGAGTTCTTCGGCAAGCATCTCATAAAACTTAGATTGTGATACGCAGAGTCTTGGACCAAACGAATGCTTGTATAGTAAAAATGAATCAACAATTATGATCGATAGGAGAGAGGAATTGACCCTGAGCGACCAATCTTTGACTTCCAATTTCTTCTCAATTCCAAGAGTATCTTGCCTACATCTGTTGTGGCGATCGACTTGGGAACACGTGTCGTAGTACCTCTCCACAACATCTGGAACTGAAATCTCGAATTCCACTTTCCTTGTCTCGCCATCAGCAGTTCTCCATCTTTCCCTACAAATTGGGGTTCCCTGATTGGTTGTATGGCAACTGCTGACGAAATATCTTCGTTCTCTATCCATCCACAACACAGCATTAAAGATTTGTTGGTATCAGGATCTTCGAAACCATCGAGATATGATCTCCGCGCTCCGTGAGCTCCTGTGACGACAAATGTTGCATCGGAAATTCCTTAACCGCATTCTTGACCACACCAATAAATCTCGTTCCATATCTCATCAAGGCTTCCGCAGTTGACACCGATGCAAAAAATGAATCCCCACATACGACGCGACCCGTCTTCAGCCAAGGTTGAACAAGACGAAGTGTAAGGGCGGTGGTGTGACAGAATTGCTCTGTGAAGTCACGCCGAAGGCCACCCGTTTTCCCCATCATGAGCTCCAATCTCAACATTATTCCAGACTGGCCACATGCAGAAGCCTTCAATTCGCAGCCATTTTCTGGCTTTCTGTCATAGCAGAATAATGTGGGAGTCCTTTTTTGATCCAATCTCCCCGAGACCATACCATCTGCTAATACTTTCATCGACGCAGATATGCGAAGATGGCGTGACATATTGCCTGCGGTGGTCATTGATGGCCTTCAAAAATCCACTTACCAGAGACCATCTCGAGTCATCCAAGGGCCTTTCCTCCCGTTCAGAAGTGTGGCTGAAGCAAATGTTTGCCAAAATCAGCTCAAACCTTCTACGTGACATGATCTTCCAAAACTTGGTGCTGGAATGTACTTCGAACCAGATTCACTCCAGAGGTCGCGGCGGTTTGAAAATGAAAACCTTGTCATAAGTATGAGAATCCCAAAGAACTTCAATATCTCTCCTGACGAGACGGGATGATTTCCAATGGCATTCAATCGATCATTTGTAAGGTCACGCATGACGGTTAGGTGACGGAGCGGAAACATGCTCATAAAGCATTCAAATGGCGATAAATCTCGAGGAGCACAGCCATACGCGAGAGTATTGCCAGAGTAGCCAATTATTTTGCAGCTTTTCTCTGATACATTTTCATTAATAGGTGTGAAAACCTCCTGATTGGTCCATGATCGTCCATGAGAAAAAACAGGTGCATCTGATTGATGCGCCGTGGAATCATCGGAATTCCCATCTGATGCCGACGAAGACGGTTGAGGAGCGCCCAAACCTTCATGTGCCGCTTCGTTTGGCAATTGAGCGGTTCCTTCCTCCACTACGACGTCTGTTGGAGGTAACCCCGCTTTGATGTTGACAATCTTCAACGTGACAGTTTTGAGAAGGTCACGAATCTTCCAGCTTGCCTCCACTGACTTCCTCCTTCGACCGCTTACAATGTCGATGTGGACGGCAATAACGGTTCCAGCGAGCAATTTCGTCTTCCAAGCTGACCCATACAAGCGCTTACATTCTGCAGCTGACGTAACAAGGGAAGCACGGCAGTGAATGGGATTTCCTGGAACGGTTCGTGGGTCCATTTCTGTGAAAATTGAGGGATAATCGATGGGTATCGCGTCAGGCAAAGTTGGTCCTGCGTTGAGCAGAGTGGGAATTCTCGAAAAGTTTGTTTTGATCGAGTATCTACATGTTTAATAGAGTACGTGGGAACTAAAAAAAGGCGGCTAAAAAAATTTTGTATTTAAAAAAATAGTTGGTAAAAGTTGTCCTCATATGAGGACAATGGTCCAATAGACACTAGATAGTACAATTCTATAGTTACACCTCTACTTTCTAGTAAGTTCTACTGGGCTAACAAATGTAGAATTTCTAGATTAGAGCTACAGTACTATCTATATAAAGGGGGCTCATCTGGATTCATGTGGGAATCCAGGTACACTCCACACACTCTGTGCCCCCAACGTTCTAAACCCCACTACCATCGCCTCTACTGTTCCTTTAGCAGCGCCCCGGCTGCCTCCCTCTCTGTTTCACCTATGGCTAAAGATGATGTTCAATTTTCACCAACTGCTCGAGCTATAGTTTCAGAATGCTTCCTTGGCTCCAAGCCAACGGTAAGCGGAGGTGATGCTTCTCCAACATCAAAAGGGATCGCTGATGGTTTTCCAGTATTTAACCGTCTGCAGTCATGAATGTGCAAGTACACAGGAAATGTTTCGTTCTACTAGTCTCTACACCCCATCCATGTAAACCTATCTCTCATAGGGCTTTCACTTTGAGTGCAATACCCATAGCTTCACACATTCGCACAGCAACTGCACCACCACCTGTCAAGCTGGGTGCATCTTAACCTAGATTTAGATTGCCATCGCACCAGGACGAGTGAGATTCCATTCGCGAAAAAGTAGCAGCTGCTGATTCCTCGGCCTCCATGTTTGGAAAATCGCAATTTCCAACGCAGCACGCCGAGTACGAACATGAGTGGTCTCGCCATTCACGAAAGTCGCGACTCGGGCTGGCGACAATGCCGTCGGCCTCGCTCACGGCGATAAGCTGAGAGACCCGAAACGTGAAGTGACATATCGCCTGACACCCCCTCCGACGGTCCAGTGCGACAGCAGCTTGTTTTCGCCGTGTCGCCTTTTGACCCCCTTGGTGCGAATGCCCCCGCCATTATTCAGCTATAGTACTGTGGACGAATGCATGTGGCGTGAGGTAGCATGGCGGGACGGTACCACAGCGCGAATGGTATGATAGTTGGGCACAGCCACCAGCGCCTCTGAGTGGTGTCACGTGGTTCATTGTACGTGCTCGACGTGGCATGGTAACTGGTTTGGTTATGGCCGAAAGGTCGGACCAGTCGGTATGCTGTATTGTACCAGTATTGTACAATACCGCCCGACATTGACACTGTTTACAGTAGACTAAAGATACAGAGCATCATCAATGCACTGTACAGTACTGTACTGTGGGCTTCTCGGAAGAGCAGGAAATGAGCATCAACAAAACGCAATTTATTGTGGTTCATACAGTAGGTCCAGGACGCAACTGTGCTGAAAGAAAGCCAGGCCTTGGCAGCTGGAGCTTTCTGAATGCCTATGCTACTGTACCATACTGTACTGTACTGTACTGTGCAGTACATTCTTTTGTTTCATTGATTAGGGATGAGTTGCATTACAGTTTTATACAGCTTGCCATAAACTTGGAGCAGTACAGTACAGTATTGGATTGTGAACAAAGGAGCGAGCAGTGTGACGTACAGTGTATGATAGAAGCAGCTTGCAATTGGTCGAGAGAGTATCTCGGCGAGGTTTGATATGATTTTTTCGGTGCCCTGTCCCGTAAATCCAAACCGCAATGGATCACATTTGGCAAATAAAAAGGCCTCGCTCGAGCAATTGAGCGCCATGGCAGCTGGGCAGTACTCCAAAAATTGTCGCACTTTTTCCTTGCCGCCAGCCTTTTTTTTCGCGAAAATTTGTACCATTTTCCACGCCCTTAACGTGCACTGCAGTAAAGAAACAGACAGCCATGGGCTCATACTCAAAACGGCTATGGTTGCTGGCACCACCCGCAAGATTCGACGTTGCGCACAGTGTAGTTCACATGAAAATTTAAGGAGTGACAAACGGCCGATAAAACGCCGTTGCCGACACACAGAAAAGGGCAAAAGACCCAACAGACATTCATTCTTTTCCATGTTCAATACCGGCGTAGAACAGCGAGTCCAGTGTAAAACGTATCAACACCACAGCCACTGCCACAGCCATAGCCACAGCCACAGCGCCCAGAGACAAGCGACTTTGACGAGTCCACCACTCGCCACCCACCAATCAAACACAACCCCTCCGCTTCCAACAATCACCCGACCCTACCTCTCATACATTGCCTGTCCACTCTCTTCCCACCCTCACCTGGGCCGTCCCGCATCTATCCATTCTCCAACCCCCGCGCCAACATCCCCCCCCCCGCTGCCCTTTCTGAACCCCCCACCCTCCCACCCGCCCATCCCTTTGCCCTGGCCCCATCGAATCACCCCCTGTCATGCCCTCCCCTAAATCCGACGCCACATCTACTACCCTCCCTTCCTCAACCATGCAACCACGATTTGTCCGTCCCCAATCCAATTCCACATCCTCCTTTACCAAGCCTCGTTTCGCACCCCGTTCCCATCTTCATCCCTCCCCGGCCCACCGTCTACTCCATTCCTTTTTCTCAACCCTTCGATTCCGTCGTTCCAAAAAGGCCACCGCAAGAGCCACCTTGCTCTTTGTTGTCGTGGCCCTAATCATTGCCATTTTTCTGCTGCTTCGTCTTTTCTATCCTCAATCCCTAGATCGTTTACCCATCCATGTTGATAATGTTCGCGCCGGCGTTCTCGATCTCACCCACCGTGCATTGGGCGGCCCGACCCAGCCTGTCGTGCACATGTCACCACCTGGTCATGGCCGACCAGTCGCTGTCGCTGCGGTTGAGAACAATGTCGGGGAGCAGTTGGAGACCTTGCCTGTTCCTACCGAGGTTGGTTCCTTGCGTCACAGTTCAGTCAGGAGGGGTATGGCCGCCAAGAAAATGTCCATTGTTGTCTTGTTTCATAATGAGTATGACAGTCTCAAGTACGCACTCAAGAGCTGGATTGAAAAGGGCTTGATTGAATATGCGGATGAGATTCTCTTTTTTCTAAATGGTGTGCGTAATCAGGATACCTTTGTCCGCACTCTTACCGATTATACAAAGCGCATCCCAGAGGCAAAGCGCAGCTTGCATGTTAGTCCAGAGAATCTGTCCCTGGGTTTAGCCATTTTGAAGATGGTCGAATTGGCAAAGCATGAGTATGTTCTTTTGTTGGAGAAGGATTGGGAGCTCATTGAACAGGAACCAACCATGCGATCGCGCTTGGATGACTCAAAGGTTATTGTCGGCACGGGAGTTGCTCATTTGATTCGCCATAGGCATCGTCACAATCCGGGCGTTCCTCTGCATGCCCTAATCATGCATGAGGGCCGTGAGGAATCTATCCTCCGCGTTCAGAAAAACTTGCTTTGCTATGTGCACCACTGGCAGAAAGACCCAACTATCAGCTATCCAGGCCAGGGAATTATGCGGCGTTGTGGCGGGCCTGACAACAACATCGAGGAGCGAGACGTTTATTGCTCTTCTTCTGTGTATTGCCAGTGGACAAACAACCCTTGTGTATTCAAGAAAGACTGGTTCATTAATGAGGTGGGCTTGGAATACAAGAAGCAATACAAGATTGAACTGGATAAGCACGGGAAATCCTCCCCGTTTCTTGACTTTGAGTACTACACTAACTGGAGGGCCTACGCGTGGACGGACAAGAATTTCACTGTTGCCGTTGGCACGGGGCTCTTCCGGCATGCCGAGACAGAGCACCATCATTTTAACACGTTTTGGTATGCCCACTATCGACTAAAAGTCGATTGGGAGGAAATCCGCGAACAGTATTTGAAGAATGAAACCCTCTTCAAGAAACTCGGTGGAGTACATCAAAACCCCGACGACCCGCCTCCTCCGACCATGATGGAACGTTATCCTGTTGAATTTGTGCGCAAGTACCACGTGAGGGAGATGTTTACTGGCAACTTGGCCACTCAAATAGACATGATAAATGTCGAATACCAGCAATTCCTCGACAAGCACAGAATCCTAACAGAGGAAGAATGGGAAGCCAGTGGGGGTCCGACTTCAGCCAAGGCCACACGTCAAGTCAACTGGCGATCTGGAATCACAAACCTGCACCATATCGTGGAAAAGGCAATGATGGTTGCCCCGCCTGAACGTCCCAATGAAATGAGCATAACGCTGGTGACATGTCTGTTGGATATTGGGCGGGATGCGTTGGCCAAAGATGCATACAAATTCAAGCGGGAGTTTCAGATGTACCTTGACGCCATGCAGAAATGGCTAAAGCACCAGTATCCAAAGGTCGTGTTTACGACAGAGGATGTGGTGGATGAAATGATGAAGACAATGAGCGATGAGTCCAAGAAAACGACTAAATTTGTGATAACAAGTCGTGATGAACTTCGGACGAAATGGTTGGGAAGAGACAATTACGACCGGGTCCAAACAATCCGAAAGTCGCCGGAATGGCTGGGTCGAGCCTCATGGCTGCCCAACTCACCCCAGGGTGGACTGGAGGGTTACAATCCGCTTGTCATGTCCAAGATGTTTATGCTACGGGAAGCGGCACGCCAGAACTTTTTCAATACAAGCCACTTTGTCTTTTTGGATTCCAAACACAACTGCCAAAATCCAGATATTATGACTCCAAAGAATGATCACATTCTTCGAGCGCACATGTTTAACAAACTTCTCCTGACTACATTTGACTATACTCCGTCTACGGAGGTACATGGATTTGAATACAAGGAATTCAATCAGTACTGCAACATGCAAAACCCCGCGGAGCGACAGCTGATAAAGGTGGGAAGAGGTGGGATCTTTGGTGGTTCGGCGTTTGTACTGGAATACATCGCTGCCATGTATGACATTGCTCTGACAGCAACTTTGCGAAGTGGGCTAATGGGAACGGAGGAAAACATTCTTTCTATACTCAAGTATCAAGTGCCACAATATGTTGATGACTTTAACAATAACTGGGCGTGCCCAGACAACCTCAAGGACGACCACCGCTGCCAAAGTATGAAGGACCATCAAGGGTACAACTGCGCCATTTTCGATTGGATGGCTCGGAATGCTGTCACCAGTAACACTTGAAAACGTGTGATTCTAGTGAGCAGAAACCCCCTCTTATCTTTGTTTGCGGGCTTTGTTTGAGATTTTTGTTTGCACTTGAGATTCAACTGTGCGAAATAGAGAAGCAGTAAATCTTCAAGGTCGTTTACGACAACGAATGGCTTGTCGCCTCTAGTCGATATTTCTCATCTCCTCCTTCCTGCACAGGGTGTGTTCATACAGCAGGACGCAGTGAAGCGTTATTTCTGCACGCCAGCAAGCTCTCGGATGGCATCTTGAAGCGGATTCGAAAATTGGCTTGCTCGCCATGGCGATGGTGAAGCCAAAGGCAGCATCGTGATCACCGCAGGTGCGGTAGTTTCCACCGCTGGCTTGGCCGTATGCAATGCGTGCCGATGGATAATCTAGTACAGTGTATACAGGGGAATGGTGACCTTTTATTACTATTATTACTGTATACAGTACAGGTACCTGCCGGAGTGTAGAAAAGTGCCAAATACAATCAAATACTGTGCCCCAAAAGGAGTCACGCCACTTCTCTCTTCAGATCAGATCAAATTTAACCACTCGCAACATCTACAACCGCCGTCTTCAACCACCTCGCCCACTCAACGCCACATCTCACCCAATCCCTCCATCACAATCGCAACCCACCCAGCTCCCATCCAACGTCAGACCACAAACCCCCCTCACTAGAATCCAAAGCCGAGCACACCATCCATTGCCAAAACTGCAGATCACCACTTCTCCGCGTAAACTAGTATCGCTCCACCTCCAACATGTTTCGCGGCTGGCTTCGCCTGACCACCCTGGTTTGTGACGGACGCAATCGCTATCCGGTCAACATAAAGTACACACAGACACGCAAGAGGAACAACAGAAAACGAGTCAACGTAATGAAGGAAAACATGCAAATCATTCGCGAAGGACGTGCCGCCCTTATACGCCGGATGCTCAAAGAGAAGAAACAGAAACAAAACGCGTTGACGACCTCTGAAACCCAGGCATCGTCAAAGTGACTCACTGGGATATCGCCTATGGGAGAGCCAAATGAATCCACACTGGACGACTTGAGTGCGATGCAATCTATGGAATTTTCTACTACACTACAACGTCTACGCACCTGCATTGCACACCTTTAGGGTTTATTACACTTTGTCTCACACGGGTCTTCCCCACAGTTCGGTCAGTACTTTAGTCAGCGAAGCAACTCAAGCAAACATCGCCGCAGCTTGCTTCTTTTCCCTCTCCGCAAATTGCTTTCTCTTTCGGTCCAGCTTCAAGATCTCGTTCTTAATTCCAGGGTTATCCCAGAGCTCCAACGCCGCCACCAGGTCTACACGCGCCGATTCCCATTCTCCAAGACAAATTTTCGCTCGACCTCTGCAAAACACGAAAAAGTCATCACCAGTTGTCAATTATACAGTTTCACAAAACACACGGCGTTTATCGCCAATGACAAATAAACCCACAAGCCGTCGGAAAAGAGCAAAAGTCAGTTGGACACGAGTCACCAGTCTAGCCAGGCCACATCACAAACCAACCATCCAAACTTGACAACAAAACTGCACGATACAACTTACCGGTAATATAGAGCCTTTGAACTTTGCGGATCTAGCTTGATAGCCAAAGAAGCCGTTTCTACAGCCTTTCGATACTGCTCGAGCCTCACACAGCACAACGACAAATTATTCAACGTAGTGACATGCAATGCTCGCACCTCCTTCTCATCCGGATCATCATTCTCTTCACTCACATGGTCAGCCACATCGCTCTCCTGCTTCGCCTCAGCCGCGTTCTCGACGTCCTCCTGGACGCCTTTGCTGCCATCCTCCGCTTGTTCGGCACCAACCTCTCCATTGACAGGCGCTGGCGCCTCACCGCTCGAGGTGGCGGAGGCAGTAACATCGAGTACCTCCTCCGCGTCGCTCGCCTTGCTTCCCACGTCTGCAGGCTTTGCATCAGTTGTCCCATTCACATTGGCCTTGCCCTCCGCAGGCTGATCGTCATCAGGGTTTGCATGAGATGTTCCATTCACATTGGCCTTGCCCTCTACAGGCTGATCGTTCTCTTTATCGATGCCTGTTCCTTGGTCCGCTTCCTCGTCGACAATAGTTGCGGCCTCAAACCCGTCTTCATTCTTTTCATTCGGGTCATTGACAACTTTGTCGGCGACGGCGTCGACTTTGTGCTTGAACGGTTTCGGACGTGGTCTGTAAAACACGTTTGCCAGGTATTGAATACTTTTCGAGTATTGGACTAGGGCCTTGTCAAACTTTTGCTCCTTGAACAATACATTACCAACCTCTTTGCAGTCCTTTGCGTACAAAACCTCTCCCTTGCGGTCATTTCAGCCATCATCTTTGCCTTTTCTCCGCCCTGTATATCCACCATCTCCACCTCCAAGTAAATGACAGCTCCTCCAGGAACACCCTTTTTTTCCAACCCCTTTGCCTCAAACGCATATGCTGCTACGGCGCGTGCCAGACATTTCTCACCCTGTTTCATACTCTGTGCCACCAGCTCCAATGCAGGAATGACCTTTTTCTTGCCCAACGTAAAACGAAGCAGACCATCTCTTCGTTTCGCGGATGAATCAAACGGCGACGCGCCAAGATCCTGCGACAATCTCAACGCATATCGTAGCGACACTTTTGCATCACGGCCAGCAGGCTCACCTTGACCTTGCACTAGAATTGTTTTCGTGAGCGAGCCATCAGGGGCGAGGCACTCGACGTCAGGGTCCGTAGCACTGGAGCCTGACATGGGAAACACAGCCACAAAAGACCGAGCCGAGACGATAGATTAGATTAGCGTTGCTTCCCTTGCGGACAGATGGAAGTTACAGTACGGAACAAAAGGCAGAGCGGAGCGGGGTTGGGCACAGGTCCGAGGTGACGAGGGATGGTGGTAGCGATGGAAATGGGACGGGGTTTGGAATGCGTATTGCGTGACTTGTGCAAACGGGACGTTGGAGCGGTTATGATCGATGGGGGGCGTATGAGCAAAACGGCAAGTTTTTGTATTTGTAGTGATCTCGTCGCACCCTTAACATCTGACGGAGCACTTTACTGTACAGTACAGTACAGTAGGGCGGAACTGTAAGAGTGCATCAAGACACCTTTGCGAAAAACACGTCTCATTTTACTCTTTTTCAACTCTAGGTTGCCCACCCATGAAGCACCCTCCATCCTCACATGCGGCGTCCAAAATCACAGCGCATGCACCCGCCACCTCGTCGTCCGCTCAACCCAACCTCCGCAACATCCACTCGTCCCAAACCCCACACAATGCAACATTCACTCCCCCTCCCACAAGCGCGGCTCCGGCAGGCCAGTTGAGGCCGCCCAAAATGCTCTCCACTCTCACACGGACCTTTTTCTGCATCGGACCGATCTGCCTGCGAAGTGGGGTCGGGGTGGGGGTTGGGGTCGGGTGTGGGGTAGGGGTCATCAAGGGGCCGATGATTCCGCTGGGTGGGGAGGGAGGCAACTTGGATTTCCTGAGACAGTTGCCAGGTGGATACCAGATGATGAATGTGTTGAAGGGTGTGATGCGAAAGTTTCCTGGGTCGAAAACGGGGGTTGGGTGTGGGGTGGGGGCGGGGTTTGGGTTTGGGATTGGGTTGGGGCCTGCGGGGGGTGGAGGCGGTGGGATGATGGGTGGAATGATGGGTGGGATGGGTGGGATGGGTGGTGGTGGGTATCCACAAGTGCAGCAGAATGTGGAGGATACGAGTCGGGGTGTTGGTTCGGGTGTCGTAGGGGTAGCGGGAAGCGTGGTGTGGAGGAGAGAGTGGGCAAGCTGGAAGAAAAGGTGGAGAGGTTGCAAGAGCAGCTGGGGATGTCATTGAAGATGAGGGAGCTGGAGGATCGTTTGTCAAACATGGAGAGTCATTTGGTGAAGAAGAAGCGGTAGGCATGTGGAGTTGGGAGGGGGGTGGCTCAGGATTGATTACGGAGACGGCGTCTGTATTCCCAGGGTTGTTGTGGGCGCGGCCATGCCCACAGACCTAATTTGTTGGCTCTTGCTTGGTCTTCTAGTTGTGCATAGGTGTCGCGTTTATCATAAGCTTTGTAATGCCATGCGGCACCATGACGGAGCATATGTTGACCAAAGTCGAGGCCAGTAGAGGAGACGATGACATCTGCGACGGTGCGATTGTAACGGTCTGTGGTGTGGACGTGAAGGGTGACGGTGGCGTCGGTGAGCAGGGAGCGGGCGAGTTGGCCCGCCTCGGGGCCGTAGTTTTGTTTTGTTTCTGGGGTATCGATGCCCATGACACGAACACGGAGGGTTGTCGGGTGTTGGAGGTGGGGGGAGTGTAGATGCATGTAAAGGTGTCGCCGTCGGGAATTTTTGTGACGCGGCAGTTGGGGATGATTTGAGTGACGGAGGGATGTGTGGGGGTGGTGGTGGAAGGTTGGGTGGGATTGATGTAGTCTGTGACTGCGTTGATGGTGGCGGAGGCGAGGTTGGTGGCTTGGGTGGTGGAGAAACATGAGCCCATGATGGAGGTGGGTGTGGAGATTGGGGTGAGGTTTGGGTTGGATGGGGGGGGGGGCGGTGGCTTGGAGGAGGTGGAAGACGAGGGGAATGATAAAGCAGTGAGACATGCAGGAGGGTAGGAGGGGGGGATGGATGAACGGTACAATACAGTACAATAGAGGCGGGTGAGTTGAGGGCGGCAAGCTGGGCGGATGGCCGTTGGCAGTTGGCGGGTTGGTGCACCCCTTAAATTGTACAGTTGCAGCATGCACGAGTGAATGAATGTACAGTTCTATGCACCCCCCCTGTAGGGCCGCATCAAGGGCCTTTTGCAACAAATCATCACCGCTGTGCTGTGCAGGCTCAACGAATATCATTCGACTTTACAGTATTGCTTACAGTAGGGTGTTCTGCAATTCTAGCTAATTCAAAAAAAGTCCAATCATCACTATTATAGTGAATTCATAAAAAAGGACAACTGGATAATCCAATGTTCAAACCCTACCATTGCAGTTGTGATAGCTAACAAGGTCGTTGGAACGTAAAATACTGTCCAACAGGAACAGGTACAGAGGAAATGAAATGAGCACAACAATACAATAGGTTTGTTATTAGAGATCCATCGCCGCCCGGACGACCGACATTGTGCCGCAAAATTCCTCGCCACCCTTGCACATGGAGCCCCATCGGCTTCATGCACCCTCCCTTGACCATAACATACCGTCTCACCGCGGCATCAAAACACCCATTCGCTCCCCGCCTCTTCAAGCCCCTTCAATAACCCATTCCCTCACCAAACCCATACACACGCACTTCCTCTCCACTCCATTCCACCTCTAAACCCCCCAATCCATAATGGCCCCCTCCACGCCACCCTCCCCGTCCACCACACACCCCACCTCCACATCCCCCCTCCAGCCCCTACCCTCCCCCAAACAAACCGCCTCTTCCCTCCACTACTCCCCATCCTCTCCGTCTTCCTCCTCACCCTAATCTCCACCCCCCATCTCCTCTCCTACTTTCCCCGTCTTCAATTACTCACCCCCAATCCAACCCCTCAACATCATCCCCACCGTCTCCCCACCCGCTACGCCATCGTCGCCGCATGCCACAATCGTCACTCCCAACTCGCACACGCCGCAACCACCTGGCTACGCGTGCGCGGTATTTCACAGGTCGTCGTCGTCGACTGGTCCTCCAACCCCCTTGCGCCCAGTCCTGGGCCGCGTCTTGAGGGATTTGAATCACACCCGTCATCCGGTCGCCATTCAAGTCGTGCGTGTCGAGGGAGAGCATCATTGGGTTTTGACCAGGGCTTACAATCTTGCTATTCGACATGTCGATGTCGATTATGTCTTCAAGGTCGATTGTGATTATGTCGTCGACCAGGCCGCCGTGGAGAAGCATCGCTTGGAATATAGTGGCAGGGGGGGTGGGGGGACGCGTTTTTTACGGGCTATTATATGAATGCTAGGGATGCAAATGAAATCCATTTGAATGGTGCTATGGTCGTGTCGCAGAGGGCCTTTTGGCGTGTGGGCGGCTATGATGAAAGGATTCAGCGCTATGGCTATGATGATGAGGAATTGTACAACAGGTTGACCAGTATCGGCGTCACAAGGTTAAACGTCAGTTATGAGCACTTGAAACATTTGCGTCATGGCGATGAACAGCGGGGGCAGGGGGCTGTAAAGTTTGCGAGGGCCCAAATTGATATGAATCGATTGTTGTTGCAAAAGATTGGCGAGCGCTGGGGTCAGGGTAGTCGTGGCTCTGAGTATGAAAGAGTCAAGGGGACTTTGGATGGCGTGAGAGCGGTGTATGTGCCGCCGGGGCTGGATACATTGGTTGGCGAGGCGGAGAGGGAGGAGAGTTGGAGACTTGCCGTGGGGAGAAGGTTGAGGGATGATTACGGTGTGCCGTGGGGAGTCATTGCAGAGATGAGAATTAAGGAGGCCGAAAAGTTGTTGACAAGATTAAATGAGAGAAAGGTAGAACAGAGAGTGGATGAGGTGAAGGAGAAAGGTCTGGGGTTAGATTTTTGGTAGTGCATGTGCAAAATGGGTTGGGGAATCGATTGAGAGTGTTGGCGAGTGGGTTGGCGTTTGGGCGACGGACAAAGAGGGAGGTCATTGTGGTATGGGAGAAGGATGTGCATTTTGGCGCCTTTTACAGGGACATATTTAATCAGACTTTGACAGAGTTTGCCGTTTTAGATACCTGGAATCTGACGTGGCCTTTAAACGGATATGGAGAATATGATGCCGCCTGGAATGATATCGAGTTTTACAACTACATGGAAAAGCAGGAAATGGGAAAGAAGTGTTGGACGATTTAGGAAAGAATATTTATTTCAAATCATCATCGATTATGCAGAGCAAGGAAACGTCGTGGGAGTCGGAGAATGACGAGCTGAAGAGGTTGAGAGTGCATGGGTACATCACGGCGAGGGTATCGCGAGTAGTGGACGGCGGGTTTGACAAAGTGGGTGGGGTTCATATTCGCAATCGACCATTGGACAGCGATATTCCTGGTGTTGAAGACAACTGGAAACTGTACGCCAGGGAGGATGCAGAGGAGATTGCAAAGTGGCGACGAGTAACTACGTATACAAACTTTATACCGGAAATGAAGGCGATGCTGCGGAACGGAAAGGTGGAAAAGTTTTTGTAGCGTCAGACACCTTGGCGGTTTTGCATAGCTTGAAAAAGACGTTTGGAGAGGACCGGGTGATGTTTATCGAGAGGGATTGCGAGACTCGTAGCGGACGATGTGAGCAGTACGCCATGGCTGATTTGCTGGTGCTCGCGAAAACGAAAATGTTGTTGGGGTCGACGTGGTCAAGTTTTACAGAGGCTGCGATGAGACTTGGAGGACCCAAGGCAAGAATGGCAGGTACGTGTCTTGTTCTTTTTCTTTACAGTTATTTGGAAAGCCGTTGCGTGGTGGATCACCAGCTGGACTGACTCTCGTTTTTGAATATGGTTTGCATGCGACCTTTTGGCGGAATGGAGCACAGGAACGGATTTTGGACCAAAGCCCAAGGAGGAAAGCGGTACGTCGCGGCATTGATGCACAAGTCAGAGGTGACGCATGGAGATCGGTGATGGTGGGTTGTATAAAGAGGAAATATAGGTATAGGGGAAGAGGAGATAGCTATCAAGTGTTTGAACAGTATACACTATCAGTGGCTTATGAATACGAACGGGTTATGTGTACCGTATAAAACCCCGGAGGAAATATGGAGCGGTGCGCGAAATGCCACTGGGGTAGTTGTGTCCTTCTGTCGCTTTCCAGGGCACCATTCAGTGTCATTTCAAAACGCACCAATACAACCAAATTCCGTAGCTCGACAAAAACGATGAAGCAGGAGGTTTGTAGGATTCAAAGCGTTCTCACGCAAGTCTTTGGAAGACTGAAAGGGATAGATTCAAAGGGATAGATTCACGAGAGTAATGTTTATTGGAGAAAAAGCCAAAGGCGTACCTTTGGTTCTTAGAAATCAATGTTCCCCTTGTGGATTGGCCCTCCATCGCATCAGTTACTCCTAGTAACCGGCGGAAAGTTCTCCCATGAAATCTAAAACGTTCGTCAGGAGCGATTACAGAATGGAAAGTCTCTCTTACACAACTGCGCATTAGACATTGGAACATTCTTTTTGGTCCAGTTCCCCTATTGCCCTAAAATGTGATAGACAACATGATTCCTATCTTTAGAGCCTGTGTAGATTTTCCGCTGTCCATGGGAGCCTAAAATTATGGACGAATCAAATCATCGAAGCTCAGAGGGGCGCCGAGAAGCGAAATGCCGTCCTCGAACATCAGGGAGACTGGGACGGCATCGGTCGGGGCAATGAGTGGGATCGGGCAAAGTGTGGGCCATAAGGCGCGAGGCATTGATTTCCAAGTTGATTTCGGGGCCATTCACCTGCAAGATCTGAACCGCCTTTGCAAATTCCAGGATGCGACCATTACGAGTGCCGTCGTCTCCGCACCACCGGTTCAACAGAAGGAAATATTCCGCAGATACGCGGTTGATTATTGGCTCGAGGGCGAGGGAGAATAGGAGCATCGTGGCGGGATCACGGCGTTGGGATCTCTCGCGACTAGGGAGAAAGGAGGGGACAGGATGGTAGGACCAGGTGGGGAGGGGCACGGCCATACATCATATTGTTGAAACGGGAAAGGTTCGGAGCGTGATACAGGAGGACGCGAAAAGGCATTAAATGCATTTTTCGCACAGCAAAGACCACAACAAAGACTGAATCCTTACGTTTGCGCTTCATGATCATGCCAGCACCGCGAATGATAGCGTCGAGGCCGGAGGGACGTCATTAGCAAGCTGGAAAGGCGCGGGGAAATCACTAGAGTTCGACAGGGCCGAAAGCAAGAGCCCCTTGATGACCAAGCGCAAAAGTCTCTAACCTATTGCAATCGGTCTGATCTTGTCCAGGCGGGGTTGGAGCAGCAGCAGCGTGGCAGCAGCGGCAAGTGGCGTGGTATATGTCGGGAGATCACCACGGGCAAAGTGCTGGACAAAGGGTATTCAGGGCTGAGAGACCCGTCACACCGGCCTCAAGGGACACCAAGGGGCGGGTAGGCGTGGGAACATGCGGTCTGGGCTGGCGTCGGAAATCGGGTTCGTAGAGCGGGCAGCTCGCAGGACGGCTCCCTCAACGATTTCCGGGGAAGGAGGTCCGAGTTGTCCAAGGGGATGACCGCGGTCGTGGAGAAGAGTGGAGAGAAGTAAGGGCAGCTTGCGTGGCGGGATTGTGTGGGTCGGCAATGGGGAATTTGTGGGGTCGCGCATAGCACGAGAGTACTGCGCGTCCTAAGCATAGCGCATTGCACGAGCAACAAGTTAGTTTCGAGTGGCCGTATGACCGGTACGAGCGAGTCGATGAGAGGTCTGTTCTCGCCTGGATCGATGGGCCGCGATGGCTTCATGCCAGGGCGCGGGCTATTCGGTGCCAATGGCTGCTCGACGAATCCGTTCAAGAACTGAATTGATTTGACCTTCTTGGGAGCGCCACCAGGGTTTACAGGGGAGGACACGCCGAAGAACCACGGCCGGAAACATATGCAGTCGGAGAAAGGCAATGTGATCCGTGGCAGGGTCAGTGCCAGTGCTAGCCCCCCGCACAAGACGGACGAGGAATAAGACAAAATTATGAAGGCTGGGGCCGTGTATAGAGTTGAAGTGATCACAGGGGCGAAGAGGCATGGCTAGGACATTTTGTACAGAGGGAAAGGGGAGAATGGATGCCAGAGGAGCCGCACAGGTAGTAGGAGGGATCTTCATGATGATAGCGGTATGGGTGGAGGGAAGGTGGCCGTCGCGCTTTCGGAAATGGGGGCGGAAAGATCATTCGGAGCCAAGTACGTGCAGGTATCTTGAGTAGGAGGCAGCAGCGGAAAAGGGACCGTCACGGCAGGCGGAGCCTTAAGTATGGCGGTGCCTTGAGGGGAGGAGGCTGCGGAGGGTAAGCCGTCGCTGACGGGGTCATGAGGCTGTCCAAGTGGGACTCCCTGCAGGATTCACACGTTGAAAACATTGCCGCTTGTGCATCGCTACTGTAGAGGAGGTGATAGGAGAGGAGGGGCCATCTGGGGGAGAAGTAGAGTGAGTGGAAAGCCCGGGGACAGGGGAAGCAACAGCGCCATCGGCAGCCTTCGGAGGCGGCATCTGCATCGGGGGCAGTACGAGGGGCCGGTGCAGCCGGAGACACAGGCGCGGCCTGCGGCGTGGGTGACGGTTTGGAGGACTTGCGTGCACGGACATACCGGCGGGCTTCAGCGGTTTGGCGGCCGTGGTCACGGAGGGACGTGGCGAGTGCCGATCGCAAATGTGGGACAACCCACCCTGACCGATGCTTTCACCGTCTCGATGGTGTCCGAGGACGGCATTTCGCCTCTAGGTGCCCCTCTGGACTCCAATGGCTTCATGTGTCATCAACTTCAAGCTTTTATAGACAGCTGCAAATTTGCATGGGCCTTGCTCTACACGAGTCCCGATGTCCGCACACGATTCCACCGCCACCGTTTCATCTTGTCAGTCTGATGCGTCCAACAGATTTTCCGCCTTGGGACCCCGGATATTTCACCTCCACATGGAAGCACGTGCCGGACTCAATCACATTTCCCTGGCAACTTCCGCTCGCTCGCAAGTTACACTCCCTATGACGCTCGGTGCGCATGGATTCCAACTACTCATTAATAGTATCCATGCTTCCAGTGCCGCAAGCACGATGGCCTCTACAAGATATGGAGCCACTAGCCCTGACCTCACCCCTCTACCTATCGCCACCTTCGCCGCTTTCCCCTAAGTGGCTATATCGCACTCCACTACGAGCGCCTCCGGCCCACAGGCTTTGATTGTGGCGCCCTTGACCTTGGCCCCATCGAGACCGAGACACTGGCACCACATATCGACAGTCCTTTCACCCTTGTAACCAGAGACACGCTGCGGCGACCGTTTCGTCCAACTCAGTATGCCTTACGGCTGGCCTCACACCCGCCTTGTGAGGTTGTCCGGCCTGACTCTGCCTCCTTTTCTGACTCCCTACTACACAGACCTGCCCATTAGTCTCGGAAAATAGCCGTCCTATATCTTTAATCAAAAAAGCCCTCCAAAATTCCCCCCTTGTGAAGCAGATGCTGCATGCCACTGAGACTCGCACATTCTGGGAGGATGGCCTCTTTGATGCCCAACGAACTATCGTGACCACAGCGCCGCGTCTACCTGCCGAGGTGCTCGCTGCAACTCCCTTCTTTCCATTGGTGGCACCGCTTTCCTTACTACCAAGCACTCCACCACCATGAGGGCCACAACGATGTTTGATCAGTTCTGCCGCGGTTGCATCTTGACCTCTTCGTCGATAGGGATAAATCGTCGCGAAAAGGAATACTGAGAACCAATTACCCCAAGAAGAAAGTGTTGCAAGGACAAAAGTGCTACCGTGGTATAATTGAGCGAACAGAAAGAGTTGGGTAAGGACAACTGTGGAGAGGGCTACAAGCGAGTACAGAAGGGCAAGTTCTACCTCTTATGCTCTGTGAAAAGCGTTAGAAAACGTTTCTTGGATCTGAAGCTAATTTTCAACTTCCTCACTACTTAGGACTTGACTTGAAGTTGTCTGCCAACTTGTTTCACACCTACAAGAGGAAGCAGTTTAATCAGCTTATACTGACTTTTCGGCTAATCATAAAGCCTCAAGCAAATATAATAAGAACCATAAAATGCATTAAAGAGAATCGTATGAACGAGAGAGACTAGTAGAAGATATTTCTTCAAGGTAGATATCTAGGTGCCACCATACCAATGCTCGTCACTCAACGGCCAGGGGTGAGAATTGGTGCGAATTTTCAGAGTCAATCTTAGTATCACCCATAACCTTGGCGTGTACTACTGTACATCTATATCTATTTATACCAGAATACCATAAACCAAAACACCAACCATGAATTTTCCTTAATCATCCAAATTAAAGAATCTCTCAAGTTCAGATACTGTATCCGAAATAGGTCCTCTTCTAGACTTTTTTCGCGGCAAAGTTTTGGTCCACATAAACCGTTTACGTGCACCAGGAAGCTCTGATTCGTTGCAACCATTGTCGTGCGCCGATGGACTCCCGAAGAGATCAAGCCTCAATTTGCAAGTTTGGCTTTGACTTCGTGCACCGGCACCTCACCACTACATTCTACTCATCAGAAATGGGGAACGTTTGGGTTTTTTTACTCTTGGAAGATGTATTGGATTTATCCTAAAGTTTTCCAGACAACCAAAATCATTTCAAAACGTTGTGGCGACACAGTAATGGTGCATGAAATACGCTCCCTAAAAGTCCACCTTCATACCAGCCACCGGGCAGGCCGCATTGGACATGACGGCTGCTGCAGCATGCCTTTGCATCAATCCTCCCCCCGCAGCCTTTCCGTACATCTCCATTTCCCTCAAGGCTACGTTAATTGTCACTTCATGTAGCAATGCACATGCACCGGGTGCCAACCTCCATGAACACAGATTGTCACAGGCATGGGCCTCACCAGAAATGTGCTCAAGCCTGCTGGTATTGCGTGGGGAAGCTTCAGGTATTTTACTCTTGGAAGATGTTGCAGAACTGGAACAGTATGGAGTTTGTCGGTAGAAGAACAAATAAAGTTACCTAGTTGCGCTGCCTTTAAAGGATAAACATATTCGCCAAAAGAGGGCTAGCCAAATGTAGCACCAGAAAGGAAGTTAGTCAAGTGGATGGGCGTGTAGCCGATAGGAATAAAAGAGAGAAACATTGTTGGGGACGCCTATTTGGGGACCGTATAGTAGTAGACTAAGGGTTTCTTGTCTCCTTTACTTTTTCGCGCTCCCCCTCCTTATAAGGCTGGCTAATTACCCTACTAGAACCACTGTAGCGCATCTCCTAAGGACACCTGACCTAACTACAGCACCTAATGGTGTTCGCCAATAGGTGTGTCGCTAAATTCCACCGCGTCCTCTGTTGTGGAGAAAAGACTCGCGCCAACCAGTAGTCGTTAAATTTCTTACCGTATTCTAGCTGTTTCTTCGAAGCCGGATAACATACCTTTTTCTTTCTATGTTATCCTACACTGGGCCTGCTCTATTAAATTTAGAAGGCGCAACAAATGGCAAGCAACAATTGGTATCTATTCACGGGCTCGCAACTGTTGTTTTGAAGCAGTACAAAGTCGGAACTATCCAGTTCATGCACGACTGGGCCGGCCCTACCTATAGAAAAACGACAATCGATAAGACACAGTCGTTACCCATCCTACCGGCCCGGCCCCGAATGTTGCTCCGAAGGCTAATCATAGCTCGGACCTATCTATTGCATACTACACTGAGCCGGCTCTACCTAACATAGATGAACGATTGCTGATAACCAACAGTCGTTGTCCATCCTACCGGCCCCCGACTGTTGGGCCGATGGCTAAATCACTGACTTGGACCTATCCGCAGTACCGTATACTGGGCCAACCGTGGTTACACTTATTTTTCTGCAATATCCGATTGCATATTCCGTAGTCATAGTATGACTAAGATTTTGTGGAAGGGTTGTTTACAAATTAGTATTTAAGATAGCTATCTCTGCTAGACTAGCCATCCTCTCTCATCAATCAATCAATCTGCTCATCAATCACACCTCAACTAATCAACAAATCAACAAGTGTCAGACCTAACTAAGTTCTACCCATACCCATGTTCCTCCAGTACTCCTTGGACCATACCGTTCCTGACTCCGTTGGCACGGCGCTCTCCTTCCGGCGATAATGTACCCGAGTGTGACGTAATGTGATCATTACAGTCGCGGCTCTCTATACTGTACTCTGCTCCCTCAGGTGACCGTTATCTATCTACAGTTCTGCGCCGTTCCACTCCGGACGCCCTACTGTACGAAAGAGCCCTCCTCCCTAATGGCGAAACGTCCCCAAATCGTCGGCTTTCCCGCAGGGTCCATATTGTTTCCATCCACCCCCTCACTTGGAATCTCTCTCCAAATTGCACCAAAGTATTCCCACTCGTTGGAAGCATTTTCAACTCTATCAAGATGATGTTGGACATCCGATTGTTCTTTACCCTTCTTTCCCCTCTCAATATGTCGGCCTCTAACCCTTTCCACTCCTATTGGCGCGGTAAAAACGTAAGCTTGCGGACCTCCATGACGAACGCCTTTCGGAGACGCCCGCTTCCTTTCATAGCACCTCGTCTCCTCCCGGTCCCAAACGCCACCGTCGCAATCAGAGGTCTCCTTTTATTCCCCCGGTAGGATCCTTATAGGGGAACGCCATGGTCAGCTGCAGTAAAATCTTTGTCTGCAACTTTTTCGCGTTCTGTGCCTGTGCCATCCGTAGCCCCGAGGTCATTCAGGCGACTCGCTTTTTACTTTCCGACGGCATACTCTTCGTCCTTCCCTGAGGGCTTCTCTCTCCATTACCAGTGTCTTATTTCTCTTGCGGTCTGCCTAGAGACGATACCGCGACAGTACCGGCTTGCCCTTGCGGCGCCGGAACTTGACGATGAACTGGCGTGGGATATCGTCTTCATATAGCAATTCATCGTCCTCTGGGCCGTATCCGAATCATCTGAACTGGAACTGATATCTCGGGCCGTGGCGGTGATGGCGCACCAACCGATCCACGGGGTACATGTCGCTCTCTTGTGGGCGTTCCTCCGTTTTGGTCAGTTACGTATGCTGGGATCTCCCTGCTTCCCCTTGGCGGCTTTTTTTGTTGGCATTAGTGTAACTCGGTCTTTGATTACCGTTATGAGGATGCCTTGCGCCTAAATATTGACCGTGTGCGACTGTACCGCCACTACCTTAAAAGGTTCTGTCTTATGCTGCACCAACTTTGCCGACCATTTTTCCTCTTACTCCTGAGCACTGGGGTCCTCCAGGAAGCGCTTCCGAAAAGTGGGTCGGTCCAGGAACACCCGATCCCCGACTTTTACCTTTAAGAAGGTCCTAAAATGTTTATCAAAGTCAGCCCTGTTTCGCCGCTGAGACTTCGCAATGGTGCTTTCCGCCTTCTGAAGTTTCTGTGCCAAGTCCCGCCGGGCGTAGCGTTTGAACTCCGCTGGGGATAGCTCCGCATTCGCCAATCTCGAGACGCTCGCCGATGCTATGGTGGAGAAATTTACCGCCGTGGGGTGCCGCTTCAACACCAAAACGAACGGCGTCGACCCCTTGATTCGGTGCACCTGACCATTGTAGCGTAGGTCAGCGGTTCCACCAGGAAGTCCTAATCCCTTTCGTGATCAGCGACGTAGTAGCGCAAGTGCTGGACCAACGTCTTGTTGAAACTTTCCACTTGCCCGTTCGCTTGTGGGTGGTACGCCGTCGTAAAGCAGAGCTTCGCCACTAGGATTTGGCACACCGCAGCGAAGAATTTAGACGCGAACTCACTACCCGTCAAAACATAGTGCGGAACTCCATAAGGACAAAAACAATAGGAAAGGTACGCCTCCGCCACGGTGGTCGACTTGGTATCCTTAAGAGGATCGCTGCGACACAGCTTGGAAAACCTATCGGTGATCATCAGTACGTGGCGGTTTGTGCTAATAGTGCGCAGTAGCGGCCCCAGCAGATCTATGGCGACGAACTCCAACAGGCTCGCCACTGGGAATAAGTTGAGGTAATTCTATTGTCGCCGGATGGTGCCCCGTGTACGTGCGCAGCTGTCAGAGTCTGCCATCGTTTCGGTATCATTCACCATGTTGGATCAGTATAACTAACGAATCAAGGTGGAATACATCCGCAAACTCACAAGATGACTGGAGAGCTTCGAGTAATGCGCTGAAGACAGGACCCGCGCGCGCAGTAATTATGAGTCTAGAATACCATTTAATATGCCCGCTCTCACCAAATGTCCGTCTTCCCCTAGGTGAAATGCAGAATTCCACTCATTAGCGAGCCGGGAATTTGGCGGCACGACACGTCTCCTTTTTGTGCGAGCAGAAATTCTTCCGTCGAGATTGGAGTCGGCATCTACCGTCAGCGCCAGGCGCCTCACCTGAGGGATCGCTCCGTTCGCCACCTGGGGACGTTCTGCCTCTTTGGAGAAGCACAGATTCTCCTCATCCAAGGGGTCCGATCGCTCTCATCCGTGGCGGCCCGCGACATTTCGTCATCAGGTTGTGCTTTTTGGCCGGGTTGTACCGCACCTCAAAATTGAAGTTCACCAATCGGAGTCGCCAGCGCGCCAAACATCCCGTACATTCTGTCAGATTTAGGAGCCCCTGTAACGGTTGGTGGTCTGTACGCAACAAAAATTGCGCCCCTCCAAAAACGGACGTAGTGTGATAAAACTTCACTCCACGGTAAGGCATTACCTTTCCGTTAAACTGTAGTTCCATTACGGTTCAGACAGTGTCCGATTCTAATATCCTATAGGTGATACATCCCCTGACTGATGTTCCTGTAGCAGGCAAAATCCCACTTGACGATCGCATGCTCCATATCAAAGTAAAAAATTCGTCCTACTCTGTGGAGCGCGAGCATTGACGGGTGATCAGCGCAGCCCTTAATTACTAAAAGGCGTCGGACTACTCTGGGGTGAGCGTATCAAAACCGAACGGCTGATATTTCGCCAGCTTGCGCGTGAGCGGATGGACGATGCGCTCATAATTATGTACAAAGCGTTTGTAGGCGTTACAAACCACCAGGAAAGATATCAATTACGTTTGGTCCCTCGGCAGTTGCGCTTTTTACAATGACTGCAGGTTCTTCAAGGCCCCCTCCAGTTTACGTGGGCGCACTATATGGCCCAGGTAATCAACGGTGTCCTCGAAGATCGGCACTTCTTCAGCTTCAACGACGCAAATGTTTCTGTCAGGAGAAATAGCACTGTTCGGAGATGGTCGAAGTGCTCCCCCGCGAGTTGGAGTACAAGATCACGTCATCTAATTGGACGAGGGCCTACTTCCATTTGCACTCCAATAGAATTATGTCGACCGCCCTCCTGAACGTTGCCGTCGCATCGCGTAAGCCAATAGGCATGCGACGAAAACTTTACAGACCTCAATAGCAAGTGAACGTCGTTTTCCCTTATCGGTGTCATCAATGGGTACTTGCCAGTACCCAATATTACAATTCAATGTAGAGAATACTTCTGGATCGCTTAAAAAATCAATGAAATCGTCCATTTTGGGGATCAGGTAAGAGTCACGCACCATTACGGAGTTCAACCGCCGGTAGTCTACGCAAAAAAGCATCGAATCATCAGATTTCGGAATGAGCACCACAGGATAGCCCGTTCGGTGTGCGAGGGTTGTATGATGCCCTCCTTTAGCATTCGCTCCACCTCTTGGCATTGGATGTCCCTGGCCCTCATGCCCGCCTTATAGGGTTGTTGATATACCCGTCGAGCGCCCGGCATCAGCTCGATCCTGTGCTCGATCGCCTGGATGGTTCCAAGCTCCCACGAGAACATGGCGCTAAGCTCGCTCAAGAACTGTACCACCTGTCGGGATTCTTTGCGGCGTTTTGAACCTATGTAGAATTCACTCCTCGAATCAGCGGTGCTTTATTTAGGGGATTCAGTTGTCGTATCCTTCGGTTCTTCCCCTCACTCAAAGCAAAGATAACATCTAGAGTGGGTTTTGCGTGCCCAACTTTTTGCCCTTTGTGGAGTAACACCGTTCGGGAACTGAAGTTGTGTTATCCATGCGGGGAAGGCCTTCACAGGAATTACGTCGCACACGCCGTTCGCCAGTAGGATTTGATTAGCCACTACATTTCTGGGATAGTTATGAATGGTTCTCAAACCAATTGCCTCCGTTTGGACCAATTCCACTACTTGGGACCTTGGCGGAATACTTCTCGACTGGCGACCCGTAACTTGTTAGTTGGGGTACGCGTGTTTCCTTTCCGCAAGTTACCTTTTCCAGTACTCGAAAAAATCCCCACTACACGGAACTCATAGAAGAGAACTATTTTTGACCCAGGAAGGATCGGCTTGGCGAGTCAGTCAATAAAAGATGTCCCTTGGATGCACTTCACCGCTAGGTTGTCTACCATCAAGAATTGGGTTTTCGCCGTTAGGTCTTCAGTCCTGATGTGTAGCTGTATTACTCCTAAAGGGATCAAAGGGTTTTTCGACGCGTTTGTGACAAGGTCAGCATTCAAATAAGGCGCCACTCATGATCTACAATAGGGAAGTAGCATTTTTACGTGAATCAAATTTGGACATGCCTACCTATGTATCTCCCACTCCTTGAGCGTATCGTAGCTGTCTGGGAGACGCGCCCACCATCATGAAAACTCAGTAATTACTTTTTCGAAGCACTAATACCATGTCGGCGTCACTTCCCATTTGGCGAACCAGATCTCCCTTGGATGCTACACTGTGTCGGTTACGCTTGATGGTACACGGCGTAAGCGACTTTTCTACAGCCTAGGCTCTTTTTAATTCTTCTTCCCTGGTTCTACATTACTGTCCAACACGGCAGTCCTCCCGTTGGTCGAGTTCTTCCTTTTCTCCTCTTGGCGACAATGGACTCCCCTCTCGGGGCACCCGGGCTACTCCTATAGTAAAAAATAACCCTACAATTGATGGTAATACGTAGACCCACGTATTCTATTCTGACTAAATTGGCCCTTATTTCCTCCAGAATTCGAGGTCGCACCTTCGTGTAAAAGGTCGGGCAACCGTCGAGGTGTGCTGGGCTCGCGCAAATCCACCACACTCGCGTGGCCATCTACGACGTCGAAGGTGACGACAGGAATATCGATAGGGTATGTTAGAGCTCCTGTTGGACCTGCATGATTTTCTGTTAGGGACCCATTGGAGGGGTCTGGGCGGCGCATATTGCTGTTTGATGAAGACAAATCCGGTTTGGGTTCTTCTTTCTCTTCGATCGGCGCCACGGACAATACACCGTTAGGCTTCTTGGTACCCACCTTTCGGAAATGGCGATGCGAATCCCTCAAGGCTTGAGAGTACTGCGTCAATTTGGTAAAGGTGATTTTACGACTGCTATACAAGTGGTTCCTGACGGTGGCATGGACGGCGGCGGACAATCCGTCTTCGAAGATGGACTTCAACCTCCTCGCGGCGAGCCTTTGAGCGCATTGAATACACGAAGGTATACTCAATTATAATGGTCGCTGACTTCATCAAGATCACCGGATGGTAAGCCTGCGAAACACTTCGTTTGTAGCATACTTTCGTAGGAGATAATTCACCGCTTCGGGTAGGACGTAATAATATCCTAGTAGCCTTCTTCGTCGACGAACATACTCATAGAAGTATTTAGCCTAGACTATATATTTTCTTTCTCCGTAAAATTCATATGGTAATGGAATAAACACAAGGCAAGCCCTTTGCTCACGTCGTTATGGTAGAACGGATTGCGAAAGTCCATCAGGAATTGCAATATCCTAATTGGGTCCTTTCCATTGAACCCTTAGGTTGGAATTTGCATCGCGAACCTCTTATAGTACGACGAAACTCTTTTAGAGACGCGAATGGAATAGTACGCCGAACAGTAGTTCAGAACGTACGACTGGTAATTCGCCACTCGGGCGAACAGTTCATTCAACGTACTGATGCGCTCCAATTTCATCTTGCGGCGGCGCTTTCTCGGATCTTCGTCCGAGGTTGATTCAGGCCCGGACTCACTCGAAGTACCAAAGGTGGACGCAGTCCTTTTGGATTTCTTATTCTTTCGCGACCGCCTTGACTTCTTGTCATTTCGGCGATAGTTTCCTCCTCGAAAACCTCAGAGGTGATCGCGGTCAGACTCCGAATCTGATGAATCTGATGGTGCACCGCCAGGGTCTCCGCAACTCTTGCTGGCGTATTCTTCTGGTGTGCCGTACGGTAAAACCGCCTCAGAGGTATTTAGTGATGTTACAGGTTCCATAATATAAAGTCAGTTCAAAGCTATGTATCAATAGTTCGTTATTTACCGGTGTTTATTCTAGGTCTTAGGATTCTAAAAAGCTTGGGGCGCGCAGATTTTGGCTATTTGTATTTAAGGAGCTAATTGGTAAGGATGCTGTTCGACTGGATCTCCATGCTCATTTCAAAATCCATCCAGTCATTCATATTATTTATACCACACCACATTTGGAACAGCCCGATGACATTGCTCTACCCATTCCTCCTGCACCTGCACCGCTTGAACTGCCTGACAGACCAGAAAAGGAAGTTGAGATTATCTTGGATCACAAAAAGGTTGGACGCGGTTACAAGTTTTTGGTTTTGATGCGTGGTGTGCCACGTCATGTGGCGGAGTAGCAACCAACAAAGGACTTTGTTGAAGTTACGGAAGATAGATCTGCTGTAGTAACGGAAGCTTCCCAAGAGTATATTCGGAAACATAACATACTCCCGCAGTATCATTGACGAGGACGTCAATAGTCCGGGGGAGGGAATAGTGTAACAATGTTTCTGTTACACAACTGTGTAATAGAGACTTGTCCGTGGTCGCTATTACAGTTCTCTATTACACAGTGATGTAACAGAGAAACTGCAATTTCGTTCATGAATTTAGAAGTTTTATTTTATTTCAATGTTTTTATTTGACGTGGAGCCCTACGTCATCGTTTTTATTTACTTAGTTATATTCTAGATAGTACAATTATGTAGTTACACCTCTACTTTCTAGTTGGCTACAATGATACGATATCTACGCTTCGGTACAAATTTACTGGATACCAACCCACATGTCTACCACAGTAAATTAACCCCCCATTTACACTTCCTAGTAAGTTCTACTGAGCTAAGAAAGTATATAATTTATAGAGTAGAGTTAAAGTACTTTCTATAAAAGGGGGAGCTCATCTGGATTCTCGTGGGAATCCAGGTGTACTCCATACACCCTTTGCCCCCAACTTTCTGAAACCCATTACCATCGCCTCTACTGTTCCTTTAGCAGCGCCCCTGCTGCCTCCCTCTCTTTTTCAGAAAAGTACTAGTAATAGCGCAAAAGAACGACCAATGGGCCAGTGCAAATCCAGTTCAAACCCCGCTAGCGCGGTATTCTTTGCGTCTTCGCCGACCATTTTCCCCGAGCCGTTATCATACCCACTGATCGAAACAGCCAGTTCACTCGCGGGTCCGCCCCCGTCAAGTGACCCGGTATTTTGAGAGAACTTGGCCCCTCAGCCGCGATTTTCGAGATTTTTATCGAAATTGGAATCACCCGGACCTGACCGTCAAGCACCGAGACGCAATAAAAAAGTTCAAGGAGATTCCCGAACATCGCCGTCAAGCCCTCACCCTGTTATTAGGACACCCCAAGTCACACAGACAAGCCACAATGTGGAATCAAATACCGGCCCGGGTGATTGGAGTGAATATGTTATTGAAAAGTTGTTCAGCAACAGACCCTCTGACGATGGGACCCCTATTTATCAAGTTCGTTGGTACTGGTTCAATCAGCAACAGGAAATTTGGGAGCCCATTGAAAATATCGGGCGGAGTCGCGTGTTGATGTACCACAAGTGGCATGAAGTCCTGCTACCAGCAACATTGAAAAACGCAAAAGGGGGTTAGTTCAGCATTGCGCGTTTTGGTTTCCCAGATTGCGTGCTGTGTTCTGACTTTTACCCCCTTTCTTTCACTTCCGATACTCCTTCTCTTAACAGGGGGGATACTTAATCTAAGTGGGTTTAATCACAGTCAAAATATTATTGGTACTGTAGTGCTGCGAGTTCGCATCCGCAGAAATGCTCTTTCCAAGTATTCCAAACTTTTCTAGGATCTCCCTTTGGTCTCAGACTCCCGGCTATGGACTATGAAGTTAGCCCCCACTCGTAATGGGGGAGGGAAGTTAAAAGAAGTGGTTGCAAAAAGGGTCAGTGCAAAGTGGGACTATCCGGACAATTCGAATATCCCCGGCGGTATCGCTTGGCACGATGTGTGAGGAAGGGAAGTTAAACCAAGTTCATGGAATGAGGGTCGGCTTTTATAGCGATCAAAGCTCATTAAAGGCTGCAGGCAAAACGTCCGAGTACAGTACGCGTTTGCCCGAGACCAGGTACAGTGCGAACTCACGGGGACACCCCCCTTACTGTCAGGATTCAACCCAGGGATCACCCGATAGTTAAGTTCTAAACAACCCGCTGGACCCTCTGTCTCGCGCTAGTGGTGGACTTGGATTGTGTCGTCTGCGCATACGTCCTCTCTAACATTGCTCTACGACTTGGATCATTTACTTGGGATCGTTCTACGCGAGGTAACATTAAATTACTCGTTTATCATAGCTATCTAAAGACACTAAGCCATATCGCACAAAATTTTAACAGATTTTACGGGGATGTTCTCGTTATTGCCACCAAACTAATACTTTCGAGACAAAGAAGCCCTGCCTCACGCAAGGGACATGGAATGTTGCAACAAGACGCTTGCCATCTGGTCCTATCCTTACGAAATTATGGGTTCTGTACCGGGCTGTGACTCACACTTATGCTATCTAGCGGACTACTCCTACCTCTGGTCTCCGTTCACCCACCACCAGTGTGATGCTCATGGATCTCCAGTGTTGGGTTGGGCAATCTGACGCGCAATGCCCTGAGCGTGGCTTTTGTGTAGTGCAGAGGTCTTTCGTACCTGTATGTCGAGGACCAAAGAAGAAGAAAGAAGTTTAATGCGTTTAGTATCTACTAGGCGGGGTTGTATTTTATTCATTATCTGGGCCCACCTATCCTTTTTACTCCCCTTTGTTTATTTATTGTAGGCCATTGAATGGGGGCATCAAACTAGCTCAAATAGTCCATAATGCCCAACCGCCGGCGTGGCATTTACGTGTCCGTTCGATCCGTGGCTGACACTGGCAATATGCCCCTACGGCCGAGTGTGTAGGTTTTTCTTTTAAATTCCCCTATTTCCTTTCATTTACCACCATTATGGCTTTCGTGTAACAATTGTCAGGGGTCGAGGACCATATTAATTTAGTCATCCAACTAAGGACTACCAACCTTTCCAATACACGCAGTAAACCAACCCAATTTCCCCCCTTTAGTCATCGAAATCCCTTGATCAAGTAAGGACACCCAGCTATTACCTGAGTCTTGACCTCGAGCTTTCGGTTTTACATGCGCAGAGTGCGGGCAAGTCAGCTCCAACCACTTGATCTCTTCCGTCTCGTGACTCCGTTAGTGAAAGCACGGTAACCTGTCACCGGAAATCCTCTAGCGTGATCAAACGGTTCGTAATTATCGCCAGGTATCCCGCTTTAAAGTCACGGGATTACCCTGGTTCGCATCCGCTCTACCACTCCGTCAAGGAGCTCTTTTCACAACTTCTACGTGACCTTACGGTACCCTCTTGCCCAGCTGGCGGCAGAAACCTTACCATTGTGTCCACACGGTCTACATGCTCATGTCACGGCATTACAAGCTGATCAAAGATTTATTTTTGAAAGTGACTCCAAGCTTGTCTTGTGCTCCCTATATACAGATGTTTGCTCTTAAAAATAACATTTTAAACCTATGATCGTGACAGATTTATTTAAAAATGATAAGCTGCATTTAAATACCTCTTATGAATGAGAAATATCCAATAATAGGTACTTTATATTTACAGCAAGGAACTCATCACAATCCTTATTATACAGAAGAGAACCTAAAACTTCCTGCAAGACTTCAGAAGTACAAATATGGTCTCCACGTATGCATGTGAATGGCTTTTTATTATCTATCCTTGCTTGTAACAAATCAACATTACCCAAAACTTTCCGACCGGGTCTAGATTTTGGACCATATCGTCCATCCTACTCACTCCCTTGCCCCTTGAGCGATCTAATTCGACCTTCTCCCCTTCACCCCAGGAATCCTCGAGCTCTTCCTTTCCGTTTTCCTCAAAGAAAGTTTCAAGAGCCACACACCCCTCGAAACACTCCTTAACCCCCTTTTCCTTTTCCGAGGAGACGCATTCCACCTTCTCCGCCTCTTTATTCAAAAACAGTCGGGCGAATAATTAGGTTAGCTGTTTTTGCTTTTTAACGACGTAGATAGTCCTCCACGTTGGTGAATTTCGAGGGAAACTCCGGAGAGACGGTGGGGTGTAAGGGTGTCATTATTTCAACATTGAGCATGAAGGGTGAAGTGGGTCCATGAAGTTTACAAGAGATCTGAAGTTTTAATTTCGTTTTCGCTGGAGCTATGACGAAGCTTGTCCACCTTATGATGGGTTTAAATAGTACTGGCTCTCCAAAATGCTATGAATCGCAATTATCAAAACACGAGTAAATTAATTTTTTCGTCCTATGCTAGAAGAAGATTCGATCATAGATGAAAACTAGTGAAAGAAATCAATAGTACAAATATTTATCATAAATGGAGATATAAGGAATCTTAAAGTCAATATATCCTAAGGAATTTTAGCAGTTCGTGTCACTATTATTGGGATATTGAAATCCTGAGGATATTGAGCAAAAATAATAGTAAGGAATAAAAGAGATACGTAGGTAGATCATACATAGAGATAAAAGTGACAAAGAGCAACAGAAAGAGGGGGAAAGGGGGCTTCGTTTCACAGAAAAAAGGATAGAAGTAATGAGAATATATTCTTCAGTTTCGTAAAAAGGGATGCACTCATTTTCTGGCATAAAATAACATGTTTCTCTTTTTTTCTCAGTAGAGCTCGAAAATAGAAGTATTTAAGTGATCTAAATTATTAAATTGAAAGCAAAAACAGTAGTATGTTATTGTTAAAAAGTGCCCTATACTTACAAACAAATTAAGCTCTGAGAACATTGCAGGCCAAAATTAATGCTCTACTTTCTCTTCCTTGGTGATGAAACGACAAAAAAAATTAACAGAAGCAGGTCTTGTAAATCACTAGATTAAATCTCTTAAATACAGATTATGTTTACTAAACATGAAACACCAACATCGCCATAATCGTCGCTATTTCCTTTCAAATGTTTCGAAGGACCAAAAGCATAAAATTTTTCCTATTATATACTCCTGTTATCATCTTAGTCTATACGTCTATGCTACAGCAAGGAAAGTTCATTGGTGGGGCTGGGGTTATTTTTTTGTTGGATAACAACTTATGAGGTCCAAAAGAATTGTAAAGAGGTGAGCGGGGAGAGTGTTAAATGCTGCTAGATGTAGGAGAAAGGGTATAAAGATTAGGCTATAGCTATTCATACAAGTCCATACCCCCTATATTTTACAAGCCTTTAATCGAAAGTAAAACCTCCTTACCATACTGACCTTAAATCTGCGCCAATTTTTGGCTATCATATAAATATTAGTGGGAAGAAGTAATGGACCGGAACCTAGAGTTAGATTTGAACTGAAAGTTAAAAAGTCTCCTCTTAAAAAGAATGGCAACATCTTTAAACATAAAATAGAAACGGATGTCCATAGTAAATTTAGTTTCTACAAGCGGAATTTATTTTAGAGGAACGTTTTCCTAAAAACATTATCATAAGCTTATAGAAAAATTGGAGATAATGATTTTTAATTGAATAAAAAAGGGAGTATTTAACTACCAAAAGTTATACAATATTTATGTAAACTGGATAGAGATCAAATTGCTTTTTTTTTGAAATTTTGTGACAAAAAGTATAATTTTATCGCTTTGAAAGTGAAAAATAAATCAAAAAATATTTACGATAAGACGCAAATAACCCTTCAAAAAGTTATTTGATGAGTGAATCCCGGAACCAACCCAGAAAAAGGATACAGCTGAAAAGAAATGTACATTATTTTTCGAATTCTCTGGAATTTTACTAGCTTGTGCAAAAAGAGATTTACGAAAATGTTTATCAAATAGTTAGTATGCAAAGGTTAGAAATCCAATGAAATTGCGCTCCTACATTTATTTAGGATCCAAAATGCAAATAAAAGAGCATTTATGTACTTCAATATAATACTAATTTTCTTTGCATGTTGCTCTTACCTAGATTTATGGTAAGGAACAATGGAATTGGTTATTTTGGTATGATAAATTTTTGAAATATATCCCTGAAAATTGGCAGCACTTTTACGTATGGACATATTTGAAACCGTAAATAGGATTTTCTCTTCATCGGAGCTTAATAGTATTGCAGTTGATCTACTATATCGTAAGAGGCATGGCTATGGCCAGATATCAGGATTTGTCTATTATTTTATCCCAATGGCAAACAATATAATTGTGCAAAGATTTTTATACACAATAGTCTGCATTCAGAGAATTAAGACCTTTTTGAAGAATAGTGTGTAATACGGCCAAGTATCGTTAGAATCTTTCTCAAGTCATGCGAAGAAATAAACGTACCAGCAGCTCGTAATTTGAGTTTCAATTCAAAGCCCTCAGAAACAGAGAGGGCTAATGATCACAAAATATGTACACAAATAAAAATATCATGATGGTGGAAAAATGTTCAGTAAAGTATCTGAACTTGCATGATAATTTTTATTTTTGCTGAATGTGCCAAATTCATGGGGTTTTCATTGATTAACGAAACGCAGAAAATATTTTGTGTAAATGAGCGCCAAGGTGTTCGTAGATGCCAAGTGCGATTCTAAGAACCTGTATGTTGGCCACATAATTTCCATTACTGGCTTGTAGTTCAGGTTTTGGAGATGGCACATAGATATTTACTTTGTAAAAGTATCCTCTTTCTAATTATTATCACCTAACTTTAGTTTTAACGCATTTATGGTATTTATTTTGTGTTATTAGAACTTAATGACTAACCGAAAAGTCTACACAATCTGAGTAAGCTCATTCCTTTAGGAGAGTTCAACCAAGTTTGGAGAAACATTCAAATTTAGTCCCAAGTATTCCCCAAGTTGAATGTAAAATTCAACTCCAAGCAGTTTTTCAATAATGTGTAGCCACCGAAGATGGGGGGTGAAACCTGAGACCTCTAGCTGTACATATCACTTCTTCTTTTTTGCCTTATTTTTTCCGTTAACTACCCTACAGTAGCACATATGTCGCTCGCAATACATTTTTTTTTGCTTGTTTGGCGCCAAGAATCGCTCGCGTACCGACTCAAACATATCAAGTGATTTATGCATTTAAGATATATGATATTCGATCTTAAAAAAATATTTTTTTCTTCATTTAGGGCACTCCCAAATGCAAAAATCGAGATCTACAGCCACAACCACAAAATCAGTATCGCGAAAATACAAACTGAAATTTTCAATAGGGATCAAAAAAGTTCTTAGAAGAGCACCTGCAATGATTGGCTCACTCATCAACAGTGCGGAGGTCACCCTAAAAGATGGTAGTTTCCCGGGGAGGGACCCCGTTGGTTCTGGAGTTATACGCTACATCTTTAGGGAAAAGCGAACAACCTAGCGATGTCGGAGCCCCAAGCCCTCGTTGTGTTACCATACTTCTTAAGCGGAGAAGCCGCAGTCCAGTTAGTGGCGCTCTCTCGGCAAGTGGTTTATCCACATTTCAAAAAGCAGTATAGAACAATATACATACTTTTGAAGATCCTACAGCCTTACGGGAATCCATTGGACAGTTTCATGCTACCTGCTAGAAATTTGGAAAAGCCAAACGTGCATTTGGCGCTCATTTGGCGAACGCAGCAAACCACTATGGGATCTCGTTTGCAGAGTTGGACAAACAGAACACAATCATTTACGGATTACAACCGTCCATCAGATATATCATTGAGCGATATAGCGAGGAAACCCCAAGTGATCAATTGGTTTTTCCTAGCTAGAACATTATTCGAAAGCTGGTTGTGACCCTCAACGCACCCGCCAGTGAGCTGATCAGGGGAAGAAAACTTGTAAGCAGGACTCGCCGCTACTCAAGTCGCCGCGCGGATCAACCGGCATTTCTTGCTTACTGGCCGACCTCTCCTCATCTTCCCGCACAACGACAACTTCTAATCCGGATAACTCTCCTTCCCACCATGTTGGTGAATTCTAGCTGTTACAGGTGTAATCGTAAGTTCTCACTTTGGAGTTGACAACAAAGTTTGGTGAAGAAAGAAGTGGATCTCCTGATGCGAGGCTGTACGAAAATACCCAGCAAGTCACTCACTTAGCTGCAGAAATAGGCAACGCTCAGCATAGCGGTCCACGCTTGGGTTCTCGCAAGATCCTGCAACAACGTATGAGTTTTTTGTGGCATGAATGAGTCAATATTGACTGCGCATGGACAGCAGGTGGACCTAACAATTACTCTGCGGCCATTAACACTAGAAAATCCTATTGGTTCCATAAATATACCAGGGAGACTAACCGGGGTTCCCTTCTTATCGGAGGGGAGCTCCAAAGGAACTATCTACAATGCTACAATTTGGACAGGGCAAAAGGAGCCATTGGTTGACTACAACATGGGAGCTTACCCGTTCACAAGAACTGAACAGGATCAGTTCAGTTCAGATGAATGCACTATAAGGATTCCGTTTAGGCGATTAAAAGCCCCACATAATCGTCAATATGTGATGGTGATGGCGAAGGGACCCTTCAAGGTATTTGCTGATACCAGTAACAGGCCCATATTAACTGTCCTCAATACGGGGGCAAACCTCAAAATTTTCCGTCATTCTTATCTGCTGCAGGGTACGACTGTGCGAATAGAGGATCTCCTGCAAATCAGCGACGGGAACAAAAAACGCTGAAAACAGTGGGACAGGTCGAAATAATCGCCGGATCTAGTTGTCGGCTTTTGAAGTTACCCTTCATCGTTTGCGATTGGCCGCTGCAGTGAGTACCGGATGCTAATTCTGCGCCCGCCACGAAGAGATGATTCATACACGCTGCAAAGAAGTCGAACTCGACAATTGGACTCGATTTGTGATCACCCGAAGATCTCTGACGAAAAGAGGCACTACCAAAGCGCAGAAAACTGAACTGCAACCTGAAAAAGGGATTATATACCCTTACGCATGAGATTGGTTCAATACGTGACCCTTCAGCCCGAATTAGAGGGCTGGGTTACAGTTATCACCGACGGGGGGATATAATTGCCATACAATCCCTAGACAGTGTCTCAAGTTATGGATTCTTCGCCTCAAATGGCGTTGTTTAGGGTTGAGCCAAAGCGGCCATCGCGCATTTTAATCGCCAACTATATTCGTCGACCTATCCTAATCGATTGAGAAAAAGTAGTCGCGCTTGAGTTACTGCATCTCACGGTGTTCGTGCCAAGTCACTTCATGTTGATTGAAGTTTTGGGGCGTGAGCGACGCCGTCACTGGTGATGAAGCGAACATGTCACGCAAGCCTTTAACAGCCGAGGATAACCGCACTTTGAAAAAATCAAAATCGGTAGAAAAGTCTGCACTTAAGAACACGGAACAATCATATGAAAAAAAATTCCGCCGTAAGTACATAATTTGGACTTTTCCTACCTTAAACCTGGAAATGAGGGCGGATGTGTAGAGTTGTTGCGCGAGTTCAAGTAGATTTACGACTGAAAATTGGGATAAATTAACACCGTAAAACACCACATCGATTTAATCCTTGGGTCTCGTTCGAACTCTTCTTCCCATTTCGGAGCCGGAACTCGCCAGTGCGAAATCGAAAACGCGTAAGTTGACATAATACTCAAGCTAGGCGTTATGGAGTCTACGCAAACCTAATGGGCCTCTCTCGTTGTCCTTTTTCCGAAGCATGACGGAAAACACCGCTCTGGTGTCATTTATCGACGACTTATACTAATTTACTGTGAAATAGTCCTAGAGACTCCCGTCCATGGATGAGTAAACCGATAGTTAGGGAAAGTAGGTAACTTTAAGACTATTGATTACAATTTTGATGTTGGAAATTGGCATTCGCCTAAACCGACAGAGATAAGAACATTTTCGTGTGCCACCCGGGACTCTGCCGCTACAAGCGCATACCCTGCGGCCTTTTTATCACACAAACTATGTTTCGAATTACTTTGAATATCGTGCTTTGCCTCTTTAAATGAAGGTCTTACCTTTTTATCTCGCTGATGTCTTAATATTCTCTAAGAATATAGAATATATTTTCTTACATGTAAACTGGATCATTATACCCACACAGAAAGCTAGCTTGACACTCATGTTGCGGAAATGTAGCCTTTTGCCGACTACGTGTAGTACTTCGGTCAAATCGTGCGCCTGAAGACCCCAGGAATGGACGAAGCCACAACCACTGCCTTGCGGAAAGCACAAAATCTCGAATTCAACCGAAACTTGGTGGATTTTCTGCGCTTGTAAAGTCTATCGAAGATTTTTAGAAACAGACCTCGTACCGCTTTAACGTTAGATCAGTTTCTCAAAAAGGATCAAACCTCCACGATCTCGCCGATCATGCTTGACCAAAATACGGCCTTCCCCAAACTCATAAGCTTTATCAGGCCAAAACCCATTCTGGTACCACCTCTTAACATGTTGCTATACTCAGTTGATATAGGCTCATCAACCTACCTAGTTAGGTTTTATCTTTTTCAAAAATATCCTGATGGGCAAGGGTTGGTCCATTGTCTTTTGGTCTCAGAGTTTGACGTATGCTGAAAAGAACGACTCGCCCATCAAGAAATAGTTTTTAGCAATTTTTCGGGGCTTGGGAATATTCCGCCAGTATCCACAATCAGAACTGTTTACCATACACTATGAACAGACGTCTATGCGCTGTGTATTGGAAATTAATTACGCTAGCGACCGGCTCATACATTGGGCGCTCCAATTTTCGAAATAAGACGTAAAAATCGTTGTGGGGTGTTTAGAATTCGGAAGGTAATCGATGGGTGAAAATTTAGCTGATGCTTCCCGTAAACAGGCTGACGGACAAGAGTTTATATAGAAAAAGTAATCAAAACCAGCAGAGATAGGTTGTAAGCAAAAAGTACTGAATTCAAAGGTATTCTGGAAAAAACTACCCTAAAGGAATCAGAATACATGATTCGGAGGGCTCGTGTAGCAGCCATCAGTGGTAATGACAGCAATAAACATGATGGAAATGTTCAATTGGTCCGATTGGCAAGGAGGCATAAAATAGTTGCTAACTGGTGGGGTCCAAAATGTTTCGAGAACCTCGGGAAATATCCATGATTGCTCCATATAATTGGCGAGGCACAAGGTGGTATGATGTTACGTTTTACACTGGTGCGTGGATACAGTGCACAAGATACACTGATCTATTTTTACAGCGTACGTTTCGGTACATGTTACAGGAGGGATACTGCCAGGGTATTTGAGGCAATTGATGAGCATAATCGCTACATCATACCCCCCTAAGAAGAAGAAACGCCTCTATAGTTGTATTATTGTCGCAGATATTGATATTTTCGCCATTCATTTGCTCTTGGCCATGAGCTATCGTGATTTGCATATCCTTTCCATTCAGTGAGAGATTTTTTCCCGTGTTTTTTCTTGTGACTGATAATGAATTCGAGTTCGTATTATTTTTGTCCATCTTGAACCTGTATAAGTGGTGGCGGCGAACTATAAAAATCATCTTCAAAGTACGGCATAAGGAGACTAGCATAGTTAGCATTGTTAACTCTCCTGTCGATCATTAGTTGGGAAAGATTTAAGCGGTATACTACTCCCTTCATATCTTAAGATGTTTGAAACGGACCACAAAACTTTGTGTTCAGTTGCTGATATCCATAACTGTCTTCTAGAGCTAGGTATTTTGTGTAAAACATACTTATTCACCAATTTTATAAGTAGAAGATCTTTTACTTCTGTTGGCATACGAGGCCGTTGATTCATTTGATTTCCTGGTTTATTTTTGGGCGTTTTGCAGAGATTTTTGCATATTCCGGAGGAACTGTGTGGCGGTATGGTTGTTTGCGAAGATTTGGTCCAAAGAGACGGTTCTAGGGTGAATTACATAATTGAGATAAAAGGAGTAGAATTTTTTAGTTGCATTATTAGAGGAATTGTAAGCAATTTCGAAGTTTAAATAATAATTTGCCCAATCTGACTCGTCGAAGCTAGCAAAAGATCAGGTCAGTTCTTTTATTTTTTGTTCATTACCTCGGATTTGCCATTTCTTATTGGTTGATAAGCTGAAGCAGGCGATATATTTGTACCTATAAGGTTGAACAGACTCTTCCAAGACCTGCTCAAAACAATAGAATCATTATAACAAATGGTGTTTTTCGGAATGCCGTGATTTCTGTAGATATGATTTTTGAAGAGCATGGAAGTTGAAAGAAAACATATTTAGGCTATTTTGGGGTAATTCGGACCATCTTTGAAACACTTTCAAGGACAGTTAGGCTTCCAATTTTCCCTTTTTTGACTTCGGAAGAGCTGTTATAAAGTGCATCTCTATGTGCGTCCATTTGGTTTTCGGTGGGTCAAGAGGTTCTTAAAGACTTATGAGTTTCTGGTTAGATTGGATTCCTCTTTGGCAGTGAAAAGAACGAACGTATCGGAGTAAATCTCTACGAAGGATTTCTAATAAAACTTCGATGATTTTCCATTGATAGTTTTTGAAATTCCCAAATATCCAGTAGTTGGAGGAGAATAGTAGCCAAGTAATAACTTGATTTTAAAATTTCCTTCTGGGACGCAAAACTTTCCGTCTATCAGCCAAATCAAGCCTTTTTAAGAAAGGTGCTTTTGTATCCTTGCACTGATCTTGCAGATTTTCATCTAGCTTGTAATATTTCGCCAGCTCTTCTAGCTCAGAACTTTCAGAAAAAGTGTTGATATATTGTTCGATTCTGGGTATGCCTTTTTTATAACTTCATTAAGTTGTTCTCTGTTTCGATGGTTAGATGATGGTGAATTCTGGGGTTGTCTTGAGAGGGCATCGGCAACAATGTTTGATTTTCTGGAGATGGGTGTAATTTTGAAATCAAAGTTTGCTAATCTTTCCAGCCACCTGACATGTTTCTGCGAAAGAATTTCCTTTGTCTCGAGGTATTTTAATGGGTAGTGGTCAGAATGAACTAAGAAAACGTTTCCATGTAGGTGTGTTCTCCATCATTTGAAACATTCTACAATCGCCAAGGGCTCTCTTTCATCTGCGTCATAGTTTGTTCGGCATCATTTTAAGTTCCAGACGTGAAGGCAACTGGTCTTCTGGATTTTGCATCCCCCTATTCCAATAAAGCTCACATTACGTACTGAGATGCGTCTGCAGTGAAACATACTGGAACTTCAGAGTCAAGTATTCTAAGGATTGGGGCACTGCATAACAATTTCCTGAGGGACTGGAATGGTTCGTCCTGAGCATCCATCCATATAAATGGAATGTTTTCGTCAGCTCAGTAAGAGGTTTAGCAACCACTGAGCAGCTTCTAATGAACCTTCTATAATAGTTGAATAGTTCTATGAATGACTGAAGCTGTTGTTTGTTCATTGGTGAGGGCCATTACATGAATACCTTTGTCTTGTGGGGATCCACCGAAATTCCTTCTTGACAGATTATGTGCCCGAGTTACTCGACTTCTTTAAAACCAAAGACACATTGTGACAATTTCGCGAACAGATTCTCGTCCCTGAAAAAATCTGCTACTGCGTCAATGTGTTCTAAATGTTATTTCCATTTCTTACTGATGAAAAGACCTTAATCCAAGTAGAAGATGACGAATAAATCAAGTACAACTTTGAATATGTCGTTCATGAGATTCATAGAGGTTGCTCGTGCGTTGGTTAAAAAAAAGGTAGTACGAGAAACACAAAATGTCCATATCTGTTTCGAAACGCTGTGAGCGAGGTTGACGGTTCCTACAGTCTGATCTGATGATAACCCGTCCTCAGATCTATTTTAGAGAAGTTAATAGCTCCTTTTATTTGATCAAAGTTATCATCGATGAACGGCAGAGGGTAGCCAGTTTTTCCAATTAAGCCGATCAAGTGCACTGTAACTCACAGAAATCCGCAAATTCTATCCTTTTTTTTGTCACAAGTAGTATTGGGGCCACCCAAGGGGCTTTTGCTTGGTCTTATGAAGTAATTCTCAAGCAGACTATCTAGTTGTGTACGAAGCTTCATCATTTATTTTCCTGAAAGTCTGTAGAGACAATTTTTATGAGGCTTACCATCTCTTTTCAGTTCGATCTTGAAATCATACCTTCGCTTTGGAGGAAGGCCATTCGGAAGTTTCTCATGGAAAACATCTTCACACTTTTTCACTACACCTTGAGTTTCTTTTGGATAAGAATACTGAACACTCGTCGTTGAGTCTAATGATCTGGAAAAGACAGCACAAGAGGTACATTTTTTCCTCCAGATCAGTAACTAATGACTTTGCAGAAACGAAGAGTTCCTTGGTCATTTCATTGGAAGTGATAGATTCATTTTAATCCTTGTTCTTGAAAGAAAATTTATTATTTCAGAATCTATAACCGATCTAAGCGCATCACACCATTCCTTCCCAAGGATTTCATCCTATCTTTTGATGGGGCTCACGGCGGAATACAGTGGTTCTGTATAGTTCTTATTTGGAATATCATAGGACGGAATGTTTCTCTCATCTCTTGATCAACACCGTTTGTCATTTGGGCAAGCTGTTCTGATCTTCTCGTTTTAGTCTTATGGTAATCGCAGAATAGTTCACTGAGAAAATTGATCTCACCACCTGGGTCGATTAGAATTTTTGCTCGTTCATTGGAACAGATTCCTTTAACGATAAGGAGTCCTGTATGATTCCGTTAAAAAGTTGGGGTTAGTGTTCCCCTCAATGCTTATTGGGATCTTATTGTTGAAAAAATAAGATTTCTATGATCTAGAACTGATTGAGGACCTTCAATCAGTTCCTTCGTTCTATTGTGCAGATCTTGGCTATTTGACCTTTCTATCTTCATCTTAACCACAGGTATTCAAGTATAAATCTCTTCTATTTTGCTTGATTCGATTTCTGTATGGTAAAATTTGCAGATTCTACACCCTGTTTCATTCCTACGCTTCCAATTTCCATGGGTACGAGACCAATATTTCCAGTGGTCTAATTGCCTTTCAGCGACTTTGTACTCTATTTGGAATTGCCAAATGGCATTGGCCGCCTAAAAGCTGCCTTAATTCGTTCCGCATCTTCCATTAAATTGAAAAGCTTAGAATATCCTTTCGTGCATAAGGCTTTCCAAATATATGGTTTCAGGCCGCGAGGAATGCCTATGGACTATCCATACGTATAAGTATAATTAACAAGTTTCAGAGGGGGCTCTGATTTTGCCTAATTGATAATTTTCTGAAAGCATACGAAAGAAAGAATTCAATCGCTTAAAATTTACCTAAAATATATTTTCTAAGCCTGATGAACAGAATATGGTCAGCCTACACAATATTCCACATAAATGTGAAAATTAGATCTTCTATTTCTTTATTCATATACTTTTCAACTTACACAATGTTTCAATCGCATTATTCTTTATTTTATGTAGCTGAAATTGTTTTGCCGTTCAGACAGTACACTGAGCATGGATTTATCAGTTTAGAAGAAACAAGATTTTCATCTAGCAGTCCGGCTATTGTACCCAAACTCAGAAATCGTTTCTTGTCATCGGATTCAAAGTTTTTATTTAAGCTCACAGTATGGTGTAGAATCTCTCACTTGGTTAACTGGCGGTTAGATCAACTCACTATCATTACTTGAAAGTTTGAGCTCTTTTTTATCCCTCTTATTCATCACGACAGCAAATACTGTTCGAAAGAATCCCTACCGTTGTATGAACCCTTTTGCGGCGTCCAAACTAAAAAAGATACCTAACTATCCTCTATAGAATCTATCTACTCCATTAAAAAGCTCCTAAATGTATCAATCATGAATCATATACTCGGAAGAAAAGAATCAGTGACATTGATTCGTAAAAGAACTTTTGTCATTTTCCGGACCATTACGTGTAGATAAAGGGATAGTAAAAGAGCTTTGAGAAAGTAGTTCCTTAGTACCATTTTAATGGAGAATAAGTTTGTAACCATATTTGATAGATCTGGACGGAATCATATTTTTATGGGAAGCAAGCTAATATTTGATCTACTCCAAGGAGAACGTTCAATAACCAGAGATAAAACCATGGGTTTACTGAGATTTTAGTTCCATTTCTGGTAAAAAAAAGGTTTTTCTCACCTTTTCTGTGGCGGACAAGAATTTTCTAAGTAATCTTAGTTATAAAAATACCATTTCTATGGAAGAATTCAATATTATGGCTAGATTCCAAAAAAAGAGAAAATGAAACCCTTGAGTAGTTTCGTTTAAAAAAGCATCTAGTTTTGACCTAAAAATGAGGCCTTCTGGCCCTAATGTTTTTATCTTTTGCACTAATTTTGACTGTTAACCGTGTAATTAATCGCAAAGTGGGCAATTACAAAGATTTTGAACGATATTTTATTTATTTACTTTCCCCAGTTCTGCTTTGTTCTCTTTTACATCTGTTAGACTTTTCTTTATTGTGTAGCCGCTGAAAAGTTTCCGTAAACTTTCTGCCATGTATTCAAACAATTATAGTCCATATTTTTCTATTCGAAAGAATAGAAAACTAAGGTACTTAATTTTTCATTTTGATTTTTTTATTTGAATATACATGTAATTATCATGTTTCCATTGCATCATCAGAAAAGAATTAGCTTTATAAAGCTTTTTCCGGTACTCAGTCATAAAACTATGGATGTATAAATTAATTTCCGAATTTCTTTCAGGGAAAAGTAGGACTGGTCTAGTTTACTAATTTTCTATTCTTCGTAAATAATTATATGATGTAGCAACTTGGTCCTTTGTCTTGATTGTCCCTCCTTATGCGTCTTTAATAAAAGTTCTAGCCTTCGTATCAAGACTGCAAAATGTTTCTCATATCTTTGTGTCAGATTGGGTGTTACTTGAAATACCTTCGTCTGTATGTATTTCGTAGCTTAAATTGCTAGGATTACTATAAATAAAGAAGTAACACGTAATTTTTCTAGTTTAAATTTGCAAACAATACAGTATTTGAATTTTCTAGATTCTGTTCTTTAGGGTCAATAAACTTCTATAAACAAACTGCTTCTTTAGTACTCAATATATATCAAAGATCTATTGGCACACTTTTTACCGTGATGGACTAGAATGAAAATTTTCAAAATGTTATATAGTAACTATTTGACTGTTATGTTTTTCTTAAATCTCTGTAACTTAAAAAAGGTCAATGTATACTTCCGGATCAGCTAAAAAATTAAGTATTGTAATTGGAATTTCCACACAGCAATCAACCTATCTTGTTTGATGAACAGCTCTATTCTTGTTTTTATGTTTGCGAAGAGCCCATTAACACCTGTAAAGTGCTTTTTGGTCTCTTTGCACAAGTAAATGGGAGTGAAAATACTGTAGCATATTACGGTTCATGTATAATAAATCAGTAATGCTTTTTTTAGTTCAACGTATATGGTTATGTATTGTAACTGGGACTTTTTATCACTTAAGATATCAATTCTGCAGAAAGGTGATCGGATATTACAGTATTCTAATCTATATTCCGAATTTAAATAATGCGTAGTAATAAACAGGTTGTTCTATGTTATATATAAGTCATTGGAACGGAAAATGTTCTTCTAGTTACTAAAAGTTGGTTATAGGTGATGAAAACATTTTATAATCATGAAAAATTCGCGTAACTGTTCTGAAATGTTCTGAAAAATTATTCAAATTGCGATAAAGTCCCCATCTCAGATAATTGTTGGTAAAAAAATCTCCGCTACAAATTCTCCCTGCGATTTTTATTTCCTTCTTTAATTGTAAATGAAGCAATTCTAACTGAAGGTATCATAGAGAATACTGGTTATCTAAAATGTTACTACAGCACTGGACCAGCAATGGGGATATGGGAACATTTTTGAAAATTCATCTTGATGTTTTGTAAACCCATCGGAAAATATGGAGAGATTTAATATTGGAAAGATATGGTCGGGTTTTGCCCGGAATATCCTATGGGGTGACCAGTAATACCTCTTAAGTTTTCCTAAAATGCCGAGTTAAACCCGCCCAGCAGACAAGCTGCGTTGGGCGTTACAGCAGCGGCAGCGTGCTTCTGAGTAAGTATGGCAAGGACCTTACCATATCCTTCCGACGTCGGTTAGCACCTTATAAGCGTCTGAGAGCCGACCTTCGAGAGTAAATATAGAGATAGGCACGTGCTTGCTTCACATAAAGGTTGAAATAAAAGATTCAAATCTTCTTTGATTCGAAAAGACCTCCGCATTGAGAGATTTAAAACTCCTAAAAACTCCTAAACTCCTTAACTGCATCTTATTTCATTTTATTACATTTTAGCCGCTGAGGTGGAATTCTGGACAACTTTTAAACCATGATATGGGATTTTTTATTGGATGCCTACTCTCTTTCTAGTTATTTAGCCAATCTTTTCCATTACCATTTGTTCTACACGTTCAAAGTTTATATTATACATTTTGTTGTTCACGTTACGTGATTCTTTATAGTTCTAAAATCTCTGGTTAAGTGCTTTAATAAAATTTCTCTGCAAAACATCAATTTATTCGAATAATGACCAAATTTTTATCCACTTCTCAGCTCTGAGCATGAAAAATTGCAAAATTTATGAGCAGTAAGTAATCAAAACAGTATTACAATATAATTATAAATAAGTTATATTAAGTTGGGTTTGAGAGCTTTTTCTTGAAGTTGTTATCACTGAAACTATTTTAGATTGATGTAGCATTGTGTGCATGAACGGCAGAACTGCACACAATTTTCATCCATAAGACTAAAACTGGAATCAACTAAATTTTTTTCTTAACCGATTCCAAAAACTGCTTTTGTAACAGTCACAGCGTTAAAGATCTAATATTGGAGAGATATTATCAGCTGATCAAAATCATGAACTCATTACTTGATTGAGGCACTAGGTTTGATTTATCATGTATGCATACTCTAAATAGTGAAAATGGGCACGAGATTCACTTAGCCGCAGCTTCATCCGCTTTTGCTCTGCGTTTTTAACTAAATAAATAGCTCTATGCATTATTTTTGATGAAGCAACAATATTTTATCCCTTTATCGGTGATTAATATACGACAAAGGCTCTCTTGCGTCCATTAATTTGGTTTTGTTGCCTCTACAACATTATTTTGCTTTCAGAGAATCTAAGACGATAATAAAGGCATTGAACCAAAAATTGAAGAACAATTTACATCTCGTTACTTCCAGGTGCAAGTCAAAATTCCATTGAAGCAAGTATACTATTCAATCACTTATAAATTATTAATGTCACAAACTCAAGTAAGCTTTTGTCAGACATCACAGGAGGGGACTCATGGTACATTTCTTAGTTCTATCACCAACGTAAAGCATTTATTAGGGGCATTTCCTTGAAATAAATACGTTGGTAGACAGAGTAAACGTTTCGACCTCTAATCAAGTGATTATTATAATTCCTCCTACCAAAACAAAACAACTCAAATAAATAGGCTGCATCTTAGACATGGATTCTTTGGAAGTCGTAATTATTCCTCTGGGCCCCTTTATTCACTCCCAGACGTCACTGCCTACACAGAAGCTCTCTGTGTTTGTCCGTTTAATTTTTACGCTTTGCTAGTTTTTTGCGTCGTCTTGTGGGTTTTTTGCGTTTTTAATCCGTTTTTAATGAAACCTGAGGCAGTTTTTTGTACCATATAATTTATTTGAATGTGGTTTTTCTGTAACTAGTGCATGTGCATAGAATTTGGCGCCGCGACTCTAATATATTGGTCTATAGATCCCAAAGAGACCACCAACGGTTCCAACAGTTCGACGGCGATTAAGTTCTTCTTATTGAACCTATTTCTTTTCAAATGAGATGGTTTTAATGTGCTTTATGTCACCAATCTAAAGTTTTCATTGAACAAACTTCGCACTTCAAATGCTGAGTAAGGATTTCTCGAATTTATAAGATTTTCGAAACGAATATGTTTGATTGCATTTTTTGAATTATTTTTCGTAAAGATGTCTGTTCCTGTAGGGAAAACATCGAAAACTAAGCCGCAGAGGCAGAATATTCAGTCAATTACACAGTTATTTCCTCAAGGGCATGGTTTATTTGGCCAAATCGTTAATTCGCGGGGATTTCAAATTACAATTCCTATCTACTGCGACTTTTGGAGCAGGAAAAGTCCCATTCACTCTGAGATAGGCGGGGACTTCGATAGGAAGAATCAATAAAACCATCTTCTTTATTTAGAAATTTTATGGATGACTGTAAAGTCGTAGGAATTCGTAAGAATGCTTCTGTTCGTATCTTGTTATTCTTCAGGAATCTGTTGCAAGTCTTTTTTATTAATAGAATCGGACGTTAGAGTGAGGCAATCGTATTCAACTTTGATTAAAGCTTGATTTGTGGCTATTAGTTACTGGCCTACCGTAGTACAGTAATTCCCTTAGAATATTGTTGTTAGGAACTTCTCTCCTTTGGATATGAAAAGTTTGAAAGTACGCAACAGAAAGAGAGAAGACTGAAGCTGTGTTTGCTAACTGCATTTAAGATAAAGAATTAGTGTGCCCAGTAACAGCCTCTAATTCATTATTTGGCGAAAGATTTGATTCCTTCATCCCTCTAAATTTTGAATGAGAGTTTAATGCAACACTAAGGATATATAAGTATTCCAGAAATTTGGTTAATGGCTATTCCTATAGGAGTAACGTCATTCTACTAAGAGAGAAGAAGGAAAAGTGAAACTACGGCTTTATGAGAGCCAAAAATGATAGTGTAAAATGTTAATAATAATGCAGCTGAAATATGGAGTCTTTAATGGTGGCCTTGAATTTTGGAAAGTGAGATCAAATATCCACCACTCTTAACGGAGCTCTGAGGCAGTGGAAGTCCCTATCTATAATTATTCACTTAGTGAACATGAAATTCCGAAGAATCTACCACCCATACCATAAAAAGAGCTCTAAGAGGCCATGTTTTAAGTTTTAATCATATTCTGAGAGTTCCGTGAAGTGTGACGCGATTATTACGTTTTCCCATATCTGTTCCTTCCAGATCGTCTCCATTTTGAATATTTACATTTAAATCTTTACAATTAATGGGTACTGCTTAGTTGGCAAGCCTACGTCCTCATGTGCGAAAAAAGATTTCTACCCTATAATGAGTTACCCAACTAAGATTCAAGGGCCAATTTTTTTAACTTAAAAGGTTGTTCTGGAAAAATCTATTGACAGCAGATACTTATCCCCACAGGTTCTACCCTCTTTAATGCGAAAAATACAGGCAAGAAAATAGTATTTGCAAAATTTTCATGTCAGTTTGTTGTATCCATCACTGGCTCATTGTGTAAGTCGTAGATGCTCTTTGAGACACTGAATCAAACTTGATTTCAGTAAGTTTCTCAGCAACGATCTAAAAAAATTACACAGCAGTAGGGAAAGTCTTAGACCGAAAAAAATCATGAAGTACCGATGAATCAAATATAATTATCGATAGGCGACAGGAAATGAATCTTGGCGACCAGCCTTTCACTTCAAATTTCTTGTCAATCACAAAACGACCTTTCCACCTCATATTGTGGCGATGGATCTGATAGCTCCAGTCTTAGTACCTATGTACAGTTAACTGGAACTATAATATCAAATGTTGATTCAACCTCGACAATTCTAATTCATTTCTAGCAAACAGGAGCCTTGACCTATTGTGCGGCAACCGCTTGTGAAATATTTTCGTTCTATTTCAATCCAAAACGGTCTTTAAGTATATCGTTAGTTTTAATGCTCTTTGAGACCACGTAGACTTGAGCTTCATGCTCCATAAGCTCTGGTGAGCGAAGGTGTCGCATTTTGAATTCCCTGACTTCATTTTTCACTACAGCAGTACAGTTCGCTCCGTATATCATCCAAAATTCCACGGATAGCATCGATGCGAAAATTTCATCCTTACATGCGATTAGAATGTTTCTTTGCCGCAGTTTGAACAAGTTGAAGCGTAAGATCGAAAGTGTGACATGATTGTGCTGTTAAGTCACGCTGACGGTCACCCGTTCTTCTCATAACTAGTTACATTGTAAACATCATTCGATACTGACCACATTCTTAAGACTTTAATTAGAACCAATTTCGAGCTTTTCGTCATAATAACCGTAATATGGGGTCCTTTTTTATCCAGTCCCCACCAATACCGTACAATCTGCTGATCCTTTCATCCGCGCATATATGAGAAGATAACGTGTCACAATGTCTCCCGTTTTCACTGATGTCCTTCTGAAATCAGACATTACAGAGAGAATAAAGTGGAGGCGATCAAGGATTTAGATCTTATCTTATTTTGGTTCAGAGCTGGATGAAGATGTCTCATCCCTGTGTACAGTTCCGTATTCGAAAAGCAAAACAAAGGAACAATTAATAGAAAAAAATGAAGCCTGAAGTGATGCCACATATCAATAAAAAGGATATCTTTAGCGTATGTTTAGGTATTTCGTTGTGCAGAGAAATTTCTAAGGAAAAGAAAAGATTAAATATGAGTAAGTGTTGCGCGGGGATCACTTGTGCTTAGAATTTATACAGCGAATACATCGTCACCGTTCTCATCCTTTTCGACTTGAATGAGTGGAGCTCGTTCGCGATATTGTAGAGGTATTTATGGGCTACAAGTTCGGGACTGAGGTATTCATTGACGTGCAAAATGTTTAAGAGCTCCGAGGGGCCTACAGTGACGTCCCAAATGAATACTATTTTCTTATTCGGATAGTAGCTGTTTAAAATAAAGAGGCCAAACCATTCGCCAATGCGATCCGATATGACTTTCTCACGCCACACCAAGACCTTTTCGCCAGGTTGAAAAGAATGATCGTACGCGAGGGGCGGTGTTTTTCAAGACTAGTTTCAGCTGGAAGGAAGTCATATGGTTAGAAATTTCGTGTCCGGCGAGGGTAATGATTTTGGCGCGTTCTTGATGCGTTGGGAGATCCGGGCATGATTCTGATGGCGTAGAGACCTATGTAAAATAGTCAAACACCAATGCGGAGGAAACGATACCTTCTGGATCGATTTTATCGTTTACCGCTTTTACTGCGCACGCAATAGCTATTTTTTTGCTCGTTTCTGAGATCTGCCATGGTTTTGCGGAATATTGTACATAATTGGCTATGGAAGCGCTTTCCTATGCCTAGGCTGGAGTGGACTTCGACTACAGTGCGATTAACTTCAACGTTTGCGAGCTTAACGGGGTGACTAAACTTTGGACCGAACACGGAGTCTCGATCAGTCATGATCCTATGATGAAGGCCGATGTAAATGGTAACTCAACGTTCTAAGATCTTCTGTCCGACAGCAGATGTTTGTCTATTTTTTTGACTGATGCTAAAAAATTATGGTGCTCATGGTGCAGAGCTCTTTCACATTATAAAGTGCAGAAAATATTGGATAAAATAACTTTACATAAATCAATTCGCACTTCATTCTGACTATTACCCATAAGTACAACTCGATACTCAAGAAATACTGTTACGGAAGCAGAAGAGGTGTTTGTAACGTTTTTCTACAATTTGCTTCAAGTTCATCTCCTTTTCTGGTAAACCAAACATTTTGGCCCGCGAATTATCAGGAAAGAGCTTAAAAGTGCCCTCAGATGATCATGGAACAGAGAAGTGCAAGAAGTGACAAAACGGAAATTTCTCGAGTCGAACAATATATATGTGCAGTTTCTTCATGCGTTCTGATCTAGAAAAGCTGGTTTAATATGACATGCTGGACGAAAATCTGAAAGCATAATACAAATATCCAGCGGCACCTTTAGACGTGAATGGTCTTCTTTTATTAGTAATCGAAAAGAATCATACCAGAAGGAAAATTGGAAGTCAATTTATTACATAAATAACACTCTACTCCGAACACTGGACGTTTGATGACATCAAAAACAATCAGTAGAAAATCATATAGGTTCTAATTATAGAACATTTGTAAAGACATATATCGATCCGTTTGTTCTTAGAACTGCCAAAGAACCAGAACACCCAATCAGATACATGCATTTATTGCACAAACTTTCTATCAATCGAAAATGAAATGAATGCACGTAAATATAGACGTCATTACACTACTTCCAAGGCCATAGAATAGAAAAGATACGACCATAATGACCATTGAAGGATTATAGAAGATGATCAGAATTATCCTATCGAGCCGAGTAATAGTTATTTCTTCAATTTCCAGCCTGTTCTGGGTGTATATATAAAGAATCCAAGGAATTATGGCCAACGGCACTTTTTGTAAGGATTGTATCTTTGTATGAAATTTTGGAAGAACCTGTTTCATGTCCTAGGCACCAATAAATCCCTTGGTTCAACATATCACCCACAAACAGATGGTCAATCGGAGATGGTGAACTTGAAAATAGAAGTTGTGATTCTTTCCATTGCCTTCCTAGACAAATTAAACTGTTAAAAAATAATTGGTGAGTTTCGGAGCTGATTAAGATTCATTTAGTAATACAACTAAAACATTATGTTCCATGGTACCCAATCATGGAATTATCCCTACAAATTTCCTTTAAGCTATACTAAACAGGGAAAACCCTACCGCAACATGATTTACAGAAATAAGCAAGAGTCAATAATAAATCAAAAGTCAAATTATTCCACTGTCTCATGTTTTAACAGAAGTATAACATCGTGTACTTTTTGTAAAGTGTGTTTGTCGACCAAACATCCAGCTAAAGAGAATTTTTAGAATTTAAAAAACTGATCCCCAAGTATTATAATGCTAAATGTGAGGATAAAAGAAAAGCTACATACCTTTACTCTCTCTCAGGTAATAGTCAATAGGGAAATAAAAATTATTTCCATATAAGTTTCCTTAAGCGATACTTTAGAGACGTATATTACCGATAAATTCCATCGCCTTGATCTTACAATGATCAATAGTGACGAGAAGAATTCAACACAATCGCCATCCCCAGTCAGAAGAACTATAAAAAATCCTATCAATGGAAAAGATATGCTGATTGCGAGATTTTTTAGCTAACACAAATTAAATTCCAAAAATGTGAATATCTCTTAAATAGGTATAAGAATCGAGGTGATTATTTTTCATAGAAGGGAACAATGTAATGTTCATATCCATATATCTCCTAAAATACTATGAAAGTATCCTGACAGTAATCATTACCAAGTATAGACGCTGCATTCATGCAATAATGAACTTTTTCAATGTACTTGGATTCCAGTGCACAACACAAGTTCATGAAACTCGGTACCAAGTCGATAAGATGGAAACATTATGGCAATCTCGGCTTGCTTCACGAAACTTCTCATACTTTACCAATGATAATTCACTACACATATATATATTCTTGGCAAGCTAGGCAATAAAATCCTGCAATAATATTGAATAATGTGATTTTTACTGATGAGAGCTACGAGATTTTGCGGAAACTTATATTTTGATACCTTTAGAGCTTATATTCTGGAATATTTTTGAATTCAGTGGAAGCTGTCTACAACCTATCTCTCCTCTCGTTGAATATTACTCTGTGTAAATCCTAGGTTGAAACCTCAGCCTGCCAACTCGAACTATTAAACGAAGGTTCAACTATCGCCTCCCTTTGGTGCACTCAGCTCCCCAAATAAATTATATAAAGACACAAGCAGAAGTAAAACAAAAATTTAAGCGGTATGAAAGATGTCGTAAGGTAAATTAAGCCTGATTGACCTAAATCTGGACTTTGTGCAAAGATGCTGCGCGGCTTGATTGGGTTTGGGGGGTTAGGAGGCAATTTAAACAGCAGGGCCTACAAACTCTCTATACTACTGAATATCTTTGCGAAATGGGCCAAAAGTACAATACATTTGTTCCCATTTCGTATAAAGCGGGAGAGATCAGGGCTACACTTATAAGAAGATGAGGCATCGGCAATTTAACACGGTTCTTTTGAAGTTATTCGAAGGCATTAATTTTTCCGCAGCCCTTGATCCTCAGAGAATATATTATGGCTTGAAGTCGTAAAAACGCGTCGGTGCACGCAAATTCTGACAGTTACATTTATTGTTTTATAGTTCATCCCAATAGTTTCGGCTGATTTAACTATAGTTAAGACTTGTGAAACTTTCTTTTCTACAGCTTCTCTCTTTAGCTTTTTGCGTGTGGACAAAACATTTGTGCAATTTTGACGGCTTGTAATATATTTGGATTTTTTCGAAGTCGTGAAAATCAATTTTACTCATAATATTTTTAAAGTAGTGAGCCGTTATTCTCGGGTAGATATTTATAGGAAAAACATTCATTATTTTTAATTTCCGGGAGGATTCAGTATTTTTAACTGCAAAGAGCAGTAAAATTATTTGTATGGTACTTTCTTCATTTCCAAAATCTATTTTCTTTATTAAAAGAGACTAAATGTTTTAAAACAATTAAAATATCATCACTGGGGTCGGATAATAGTAATAGAAGACGCAAGTACTTTTATTTGTTAATTACTGAAAATAATTCTATTTGATATTTATATTTTTGGCAATCTCACTATTGAGACAAATTTCGTTGGAAGATTAACTAGGAAGAGAAAAATACATGAGCATAGTCAAAGAGGAGAAAATATCTTTCGTTACATAATTTCGGATATCGGGAGTTTAGAAATTAAAGCAGCAACATTTATTTATTTTGAATGCACTGAGTTACTGTGAGGAGTAAAACCTGATTCGTCACTTTTACTTTCCAATTTGTTTAAATGAAGAACCCTGCAACTATTTTTAAGGCTAAATGGAGTTGTTACTTTGCAAATAATGCGAAATATTTACTAACTGTAGTAGTACAATATATGCAAATAGATTCCATAGTTCGAGGGATGTATTAATACCTGTTAGTAGTGTCCAATTGAATACTTTAGTTCATTTTAAAGTATTTGAAAAGTAATCAAATGTATTTAGTCAATTTAAAACAAACCAATGCAACATTTTTATCATCCAGAACACTTAACTTAAATTTGATTGAAACGATAACTATTCTTCTGGAAGATATATGATTAGAAACAGTCTCAGGGAAAAATAATTCGATTCCGAAGGCCAAATTTTCATTGATATATAAAACTTAATTGCACAATTTAGGGATTATATCCATTTTGCTGTTCCATAGAACCATTTAGAGGGGGAAAAGATTCAAAAACTACATGTTTTACGTCTCGCATTCAAATTATTCGGAAATATTGGAGAAAATATTGCAAGTTAGACTCAACGTTTATAGATGTCTAGCTTAGAGACTAACTAAAACACGGAAATAATGAGATCTAAACCAACCTTAAATTACTTCTTATTGTTTAGCAAGTATTCCAAAATTGAGTGTCATGCATTTATTCTAAGATTCTATAAAGTCATTTCCCAGGAACAGACATAAGGGCATAAAAAAGAACAAATGGACCTGATCTATCCAGAATAATTTAGGAGGGAGTTCCCAATAAGTTACATTACTGATGAAGCCGAAATAAAAACTATCAATAGAAAGACTGAATATATTTTGCATGGCATATTTGTTAAATTTGAATCGCCAAAATAAAACTTTGATATAAAGCTAATATGTTTCAGGGAACTAATTGATCAAATCAATAATTGTGAAATGTTAACACAAAAAAAATTGCTCAAATAGCGTGGAAAATATCAAGGTTTGAAGATACTCTTAATTGTAAGAGAAGTCCAAGAGTATACTGAACTTATATAACCAGTTTGCAATCTCCTAGATTATATTATCTTGAAATACCGAAGAATTATGAAAAACTTGGTAGTGGTCTTTTCGAAAAAAATTCAAGAACTGTATTAAACGATTGAAAGCATGTGAAAGGTATGTTATATGATATTCTTCCAATTTTATATTAATGAAGCGCGCAATACCATTTTCGGTACAAAAAATCTTCTGTACTTGTTTTAAAATTTTCTTGAGACATTTTGTACCCTCTTTCATCCCTAAGAGAATGAAATATTGATTCACTGTTTTTTTCTTTAAAAAACATATTATGTATTGAGATATTAGTTGTACTTTAGCGTACTTTGCGTATCTAACCATATATTCTGAGGGCTTTAACTATGAAAATACACAAATTTATTTCATACTTACTGATTATTTACTATAATGGCTGAAGTGAATTGAAATGGAAGATAAGATTTATTCGTGAATCTAGAGAAATGAAATTTATGGGTGCAATTATGAAAGTCATAAGTTTTATTTCTGAGTGGTAGTTTTAATTTTCTCATCACCGAAATTTTTTGCGAATGGAACTACTCATTGTCAATCTTTGACTTAGATATTTTTGTCTAAGCAGCTTTGAAATTTGCAAATTTGGAAATAAGCTCCTGAAACGCACCTAATTGGACCTCTTTCTATTACATATTTCATGTTTCTACAATTCATAGGGAAAATAGCTCTAAATAAGCTCTAGAATCCAGTTTTGACACATATTCACCTGTTGTCACATAATTGCAATTATATACATATTTACTTTTTTTCAAATTTTAGGTCCGTATTTGTTCAACATATTATTTCTTAATCACTCGAGTACCACGCTCTCATGGGTTTCATCCGTGCTTGGTGGCCTTCGTAATTTAGGTGGCCTTCGTAATTTAGGTGGTGTTAAACAGCATGACAACTAGTGATGGCCGGTAATAAAAAAAATATTCCATGACAGGCACTTAATAAATAAAAATATTGTATTACCGGGTAATGTAATTCCCTCTCAGACCGAGACAGGAATTATTACCTCATAAGTAATTTATGAAGTCATAGTCAATAATTATGACTATGACTTCATATTTTAATGACCTAGCTGCAGCTAGGTCAGTAATTCCCCCATAATTCCCCTAGTCATGACGAACGGAATAGTTCCGCACTTTGCTATACAGTAGTGTACAGTGCTTTACATTACAGTGTAAGGACTACCAGAAACGTGCAACATGCAGTCATGTACTGAACTGTACAATGCGGTAACTGTACTCCATGTTGTACTGTACTGTACAGTACAGTGCAGTGCAGCTGTACAGTATAGTGCACCATGGACACTGTACAGTACAGTACAACATGGAGTACAGTACAGTACACTACGATCTTCAGAGTGAGGGCTCGAACCCAAAGAAACAGAGCCGCTTCAATTGTTTGAGCAGCCCCTGGCAAATGCACTCATTTGCAGAAAACTATCAATGCGGCCACTCAGATGATAACTTTATGGCATCAGTAGAACGGGTGTCAGGCCACATTTGAAAAATCCAAATGTATATATACAACTATTCGCGTCATTATTCTCAACAATCGACCCGTGGTCGAGTGGTTAAGCCTAAGTCCTGGGATTCTGGATAGTCATATCCTTTCTCGCAGCAACTTAGTTGGAGCGGTGATTTAATTTCTTGATTCCGAGATCGTTCTCAGATTACTGTCATAACGTAGTACAAGGAAGTTGTTATCTAGATACCAGCAAAGAAGCGCCAGAGATTGGAGTGCTACTTATAGAAATATGTCGCCAGAAGGGCAGCTATGTTTTAAACCTTTTTGTGAGTAAAAGGCTGTTTTTGAATATTTTTCGAGGATTTATTACAAGAAACACAACTTATAGAAACTGGAGTCCATTAAACATGTGAAAGTGAATCTTGAACTTACCTTAAAGGGGTAATTTGTAGTTTTTACATGTATGTCGATAAATATCTATTTTACAGGGCTTGGGGCAGAAAAGCTGTGCGTATGTCTATTAATCGAAGTCTATTTCGTCAAAGGTGCGAATAATATTTTATTATACCTCATATAGCTTGACATATAAAAGGTATTCAGAAGACGTCAAATAAAGAATTTATAACATTCTCAATACTACGGATCTAATTCAATTCGTCTGGAAGATGCTTTTGTCTCTTCAGATAGTCTCCAACTTTCAAAAGACATTCGGTAAGGCCAGCTGTCAGCCGGGATCTCTTCTTGGATCTCATTGATCTAGCAATGCTAAAAACTTTTCAGATGTTGTTGAGGAAGAATTAGGGTAAAAAAACACGTGCGACTCGAGATAAGATTGAAAATGTGCCTTCATACTTCTTCCAAAAATCAAGCGTCTCCATTTCTTTTGCAGAAGCTGCCATAAACTTGTAAAGGTTGATTTTGGAATCAATGGAGGCATCAACTTTATTCCCAATTTGGACATCATCATCATCTGAATCGAGACTTGATAAAACACCCCTCTTGGAATGTTCGGATGCTTTTTCATTTAAAGCATCCGACCCTGACGAAACCGTGATAGTGAAGTAGTTTTCCGCCAATTTTGAGATAAGCTTCACAGCAGCTGTGTCAGAGAGTGTGTAAGCATCAACTCCACCAAAGAAAACCTTGTGCTTCATTTTGAAATTCCTGGGAGTCAGAAGAGTTGCAACATGAGCGCAATGCTCTGCCATTGGACACTGAATGTTATTCTTCTTACGGCGGTTCAGGATTAATTCAGATAAATCATCTACCAATCTTCGCGTCACAGAATCCATTACATTTTGCTCCTTCTTCGTTTTCAGAATTTTCAAAATTCCTGCCGAACAAATGTCCTTCAAATCCATTGTCGGGCCTACTTGAGAGCCCAACAAAGCTTTACTTTCTTCGACTGCCCTGACTACCTCAACAATAGCTTTCAGGGATAGCTTTTCCCTAGCGGTAGGTGTATCAGCTGGACCGATATCTTTCCATGTAACATTGTCAGCATACAGTGTTTCGACTGCGGATCCAAAATAGGGTTCCAAATACAAAAACCTCTCAACCATTGAAACAGTAGATCCCCATCTTGTCTTAACATCCAAAATTGGCCGCAATATACCCGCATTTTTTGACGAAAGCTCTGAAAACAGGTACTGTGCAGCAACTGCAGACTTCTTAAAAGACTTGAAAGTCTGGCGCACTTTTATAAGTAATTCTTCAATCTCCTTGTCTGAGAATGCCTTACGAGACGAAATCTGAAGCGAATGAGATGCACATGCGATTCGTTCCAAGAAGATCTGAAAGTGAAGGCTAACTGTGTCTCATTGGACGAGGATCTTTCAGGAATAGTATCTGCAAGGGAGAAGTTTTCAGGCAACTGCGGCAAGGTAGCATTCAGGATCAAATTGAGCTGATAATAGAATGAATCTTCGCTGAAATCTCATTAGCATCCTTGTCATCCAGTCCAGTTTCAGCTTCTTCGAATACTGATTCATTGGAAGCGGGTTGAGATTCAGTTGCCTTAAATGTAATTACATCCCTTTCTTGCGACTAAATCGAGGCGACCTCGTCAGTTTCCTCTCCACTTTCAAGCTCTCTGATTTTCTCGAGCCGCGACTCCAGCAGTACAGAATCCATAATTTCAGCCAAAATCCCTTCCTCTTCCGACGTAAGCTCGACCTGTTTCCTCGCATTAGCAGCGCTGTCAGTGGTTATAAATGCCACTTTTTTTCAATTCCTAATTTCTTCGTAGATTCAAGAAGAAAGCGTGAAAGTTCCTTTTCAGTATGGCGACCAACCAACGTAGTGCAGCATACCAAGTTTGTATGGTATCCCCATTCGCTGTCAATGAACGATATTGTTAAAGATGAGTAGGAATCATTATTTTCGGCTGTCCAAACATCTGTAGTTCCGGCTAAAATCGGAACCTTTTCGAGTGTATCTGCATTCAACTTATCAACAATAGCCTCAGATTTCTGTAAAATAAGACTGACGGTCTTACGGCTGACATGGTTGATTTTGGGAGCAAATTCATCTACAATTGCTTGAAACCCCTAATCTTCAACAATAGAAAGCGGTCTTTGATTGAGATCAATCCATTCTGCGCATAATCGAATAAATTTCTTCTGAACGGAACCCGATTTGTTGACCTTCTGGGTGAACATTTTCTTGAAGTCAGGGTTTGTCCGGCTTGATATAATAGCTGAACCCCCCTTACGTTTATCGAATGACACGGAGATGTCAGTTGTCTTGTGTTTGCTGTTCATGTGGCTTCGGACATTTGTGGTTCCACGTCCCAAAGCACCTACTTTTGCGCAAAGCCGACATTTGAACTTTCGCTTGTGCGGTTCATCTTTGGAGTAAACCCGTTCAAGCTGCACGAAAGAAAAGATCGGGTTGTTTGAATTTCCATCATACGGTACAAAATGGGTAGTTGCCGGACCTGGTGCGTTTCGCACTGAGAGAGGGGCCGTTGGACCTTTTTCGCGGACCGAAGGGGGTTTGGTTTGCATTACGGGCTCAGATTGCGCATTTGCGCTCGGGAATTCATTGTTGGCTGAAAAGGTCGTGGAAATCGGTAGTTTTCGGTAAACCTTGTGTTTTCTGGTCTTAGACGGCTCTGAGCAAGAATATTGTGGCTATTTGGATCTATGTTCAAAACTGTGTCATTCTAGGCAATAGTACAGAATACTGTAAAATCATGACTTTTGAGGGGCATTGGTGGTGATCAAGTCATAGATAATTAATTACTTTGTGGTCATGAAATTCCGGAGATGTGGTAAGGTGAATATTTATTCCAGTAGAATAAGAATGGTAATGCAGTTATTATTTCTCCATGCCTAGTGGTGAATTCTATTGTAGGCAGGTAATTAATTGGTAATAGTAATAATTTTGCCATAGTGTATTCTATTGCTCCCAAGTAATAATTTGGTAATCAAGTCATTGATTCTTTAATGACTTTTGTAAGTCATAAATTCTTTAATGGCTTCAGAAAATCATTAATTCTTTTAGTACCCCAGGAAGTCATTAATTTCTTTGTGAGTTTATATGCACAGGTAAGGAATAAAATGACAATTATTTTGGAATAATTCCATTACAGGGAATTGAAAAAATTTAATTTTTATGTACTTAAAAATCTATGAACAATAATTCCCCGCCATCACTAATGACAACCGTGTAATTGAGAGGGGTGGGTCGGGGCGAGTCAGCGATAGGGGGATAAACCGTGGAACAGGATGTCAGCCGGCCTGAATTCTATACCTGCCATGAGTTGGGGGACCTCGAACTAAAAATAAAAAATCGCAGTGCGGATTTATGTATTATGACAGGGCGATGAGTAGGAAACAGTCACTTTCTATGTGACTGAAGCCGAATGTGAAAAGATCGGCGCATGTTGGCCGTCGCTTTCCATATGACGAGTGCACCTTTGGCACTAGAGCGCTAAAGAGTACAATAAAACGATCGTCTCAGTTTTCTTGCTGATCATGATGACTTAAAGGGATTTTTAGACTATGATGGCCACGGAGAAGTGGTAGAGAGAAAGTTGGCAGCTAGTACGTGCTCAAAAGAGCAGATGTGGCGCTATATTTTTGGAGGAATGTTATGCATCCACATTTATTGTTTGCAACCCAGCTATCTTCCTGCCAATGCTGGCTAATCCTGGATTTATTTCCTGTACTAGTTTTCGTAGAGTTCTTATTTTTAAAGTTGGACAAGCAAGACGCCCAGCGTTCTATCCGCCAAGGCCAAGATGACGAGAGTGGCAGGGACCTTTGATCGGGAATGTTGAAAGTACCAAACGGAACTGTCTGGTTAAGTAAGAATGATTGATCCCTTCAAAAGAGAATCGGGATTATTCCAAAGCAGAATTGATTGTATATGATGGCGAATGTTCGCGGGTCGGTACCTGCGCAACGAGATTCGCCGCGCGGCCGTGGAATAAAGAATGAGAAACTGTGGCTTCCCAGCTAGAATGGAAGAGAGACTTGAATTCAGGCAGCAACGGTGAGGAATATTTAGTAAAGCTGCTGGTATGAAGATTTCACATAGTGTCGAGGATATACGCGCGAGCAGTGGCCCGGTAGGGGTCGGTAGCTTGAAGTCATGCGTCAAAAGACAGACAGCAATACCTATCCTATACATTTTAGATCTATCGCCAATATTTAAATGCTTTGGTTTAGTGCGAAAAATCGGCTGCAGGCCTCGTTCTCAGTCTTCGGGAAGGTGTTCATCGACTTCTTCTTACCGATTATGGCGCAAACCACTTCAAAGCTGTGAAACAACCAATTAGGGACTGATAGTTATTAGAATAGAATGAACCCCTGGGGAGTAAATATATGCGGTCAGATCACCAGGTTATTCCGTGTGTTCACATTGATGGCAGCTCATGGATTGTCATAGACGAGAAGGCAGGGGTCGAGGCAGAGTCCGTCCATGAAAGCCACCGGAGTCCGATCGTTTAGACACAAATAAGTAAAATTATGTCTCTTTTCTTCCCTGAAATATCGAAAATAGATAACATAACAAGTAAACGGAAGTGGTCTAAAGTGTAATTTCTGAGGGAATTCACAGAAGACTTAACTATTTTCCTCACTTTTAAATCTATTCTACTATTATCGTTAAATATTTTTCACACTGTCGGGTCGCCGAGTCATGCTGGGCTCTTTCGTGAAAATTTCAAGGTATAACGGCTCTAACAGATCGTTCGGCTTCGCTTTGAGGCCCTTTCTGTGACGTTTCTGTAGTTTGAAGCTTTTTTCTATTGTCATCCCTCGCTCCCACTACACATTAGGTCAATCTGGGCAAAGCTTGTAGGAGAGGCCATTTTATTAAACGAGGTTCAACAATACTCAGCTCTTCCCGGCTGAAACTAGTCTTGACTGTAATCATCACAGCTAAATAGGGGTCGTAGCTACTTACATACCCTCGATATCATCCAATATGGTTTACTTCGACCATTCGCTGTTACTGCGGTCACTCTTGTAAGAAAATTTCTTACACTCGGCGTTTTTAACCTTTTATTTCTCTGCTGGGGCAGATTTCATTGGCGGGATAATCTTTTATCATTTTCTCTGTAATGGGTACTTTTTAAGCCTTTTCCGGCTGTTTTATCACCTGATCCACGTTTATCTTTAACTGAATTTACTGTGCTGTATGAAAAAGTAACAAAAATATCCTCGCTATCAGTTGACTATAAATATGTACTCAATTTATGACTAGACCTATGTCGAATTGACACATTTATATTGTGTCAAGTTTTCTTTTAAGTAGCCTGAGCGTCTGGTTGCTTCCTCAACCATTGCTTGTCGCTTCCCGTGCTTCAATCACCTGCAATTATTTTCTCGTGAGGGCCTCTATCATGTTGAAAAAGTTGCTAAGGGCACTTTAGGCACGTGAAGTCAAAACTTTATAGTGAAAGTTTCCCTGGTGTCCCGTTATTTACAAACATAGCAGAAGTAAATATGTTCTCCTGTATAAGAAAGTGAGTAGTGAAACGTTTTCCATGTCATTGATTTCGTTTTGGGATCCAGCCATGCCAAGAAATGCGCATTAAATTAATAGTGACTACTCTACAAGACTCAATTCTAATGACTAGTACACCTTTTTTGGCCTAACACTGCTTTTTTGTGGCTGCTTGAGAGGTTTCTCAAATATATGTACACCAGTGCAGAACCCCTAGCACCCTGGAAATTATCTCTTATCGGATGGACCTAAGAAGTACCATTCTCATTTGTTTTTTTCTCTGTTATGGTTGATTTTCTTCTGAAAAGTAGAGTTCATGTAGCTTATAATCTCTGAAAGCGATCGAACTGTACTGTATTCACTGGTTAGATATATTGAACTCACAAATTGCTTGCTGTTTATCTTTTAGATGCAGCTGCAATCTACTATACTCTACCAACGTCGTTGTTAGAGCCTAGAAGATCTTGTGCGAAATCTACAATATTCTCGAAAGCAAGCTCTGTGGAACAATTGACTTTGCAGTACACTGCTGACCTTTTATTGTATTGACTTAGAAGGTATGTTATTGGCTGGGGTTATTTGGATCTCTGTAGTAGCAAAACTTTGACGTTGAACAACTGTTAAATATAAGTTACAATTTGACAATTATGCCGACATTCACCGGCTGCTCAAGTTTTTCTTTCCATAAAAAATGTAAACTATTAGAGGAAAATTCACCAACCACACTTATTTTTCCAAACATTCTGAATAGTGAAATCCAGAGGTTCCAGCAATTTTTCGGGCGCTATGTTTCCATCTTTCTCAGCCAGTGACCCCAAAATGCTTTGACATGCGCAACTTAAAATCTTTCCCAAGTGCTTGCTTGACTGAAAATATTTTGGTACCTTCACTGTGTTATGAGCCTAGCCATGACATTCCTTACGCAAGAAGTGAAATTAGGCAGGGAAAAGGGGTACTTTCTGGTTAAGGATAGATCTCCTTGGTTTCTAAATTCCCTTCGAGGTTTCTTTCCACCTCCACCAGACCCTTATGCCTCTTCTGTTTAGCTTTTTCTCTTCAATTCTCTACTCTATCTTGTCTACCATCTATATCTCATTTATAGACAAAAACAATTAATACTAACTTGCGCATTATCCAAACAGTTCCAGTTCCAAATAATTTAGCAATAGTTTCTAATATTGACATTATCGTCGGATATAATACTTTCGTTTCCCTTTTCATCTGTTTCTCCCTTTAATGTTTTCAATTTTCAGCAAACGAGCTCGTAAAACAATGTGAAAGATATTCATCGCGGTCGTTAATCCCTTTTTCAATCTGCAGAGAATTCTAGTATTTTCTAGGGGCCGCTTTTCAAATTCTTACTGCTGGCAAACTCACTTTATGTAATACTGTTATTTCATATGTAAATACCGCCCACAAATATCTTAAATTTATAAAGAACACCATTTCAAAAATTTTCGACGAATATTTTTCTTTCGGCTGTTACAATAATCAATGTAACAATGCCTCTGTTACAACACTGTGTAATAGAGACATGTTCGCTGTCGCTATTCCAATTCTCTATTACACAATGGTGTAAAGGAGAAACTGCGATTTCGTTAATGAATTTAGAAGTTTTTTTTCGTTCAATGATTTTATTTGACGTGGAGCCCCAAGTCGTGGTTTTAATTACGTAGTTATATTCTAGATAGTACAATTCTATAGTTACATCTCTACTTTCTAGTAAGTTCTAATGAGCTAACAAAATATAGAATTTCTAGAGTAGAGCTACCGTACTGTCTATAAAAGGGGGGGCTCATTTGGATTCTTGTGAGAATCCAGGTACACTCCACACACCCTTTTGCCCCATTTTTCTGAAACCCATTACCATCGCCTCTACTGTTCCCTTAGCAGCGCCCCGGCTGCCTCCCTCCCTGTTTCACGGGTAGCATCGCTTTCTCCGGTTTCGCTGCTTTTTACACATGTATTTCTTGTGTGGGTTGTTGAATTTTGGAAAAAGTTTGCTGACAGGTGCTACTGTAAGCAATATCATATACTGTACTTGTGGGCTGGAGTGCCAAGTACAGGAGAGTACCTGTGGGCTGGAGTTCCAGGTACTCTAAACCCCATTGCTCCACGCAGGTCGCGTTTACTAATTGGAGAGCTAGGTAACCGGGAACTTGGGGTTGCAGCATAATCTGCGTTCTCTAGGTTATTCTGTTCAGGTAGCGTGCAGGACTCACAAAGCTGCGCGATCCTGTACAGGACCCCTAGACTGGACAGTTGTGCTTAACTAAGTTGCCTTAGTAAAGCCGTACTTCTGACCACGTCCCCATTTGAGGGTCCCCTCACAGTATTCCAATACAATCCTATTGCACTCGTTGGCTGTTAGCTAGGTGAACCGACTGGGTCACGGGTTCAGGTAACGCTTCATATGTTTGACTTGGACTGGACTTGGACTAATGGGTACGTGCGCAGAACTGGTATTATTTGGTTATTCGCTAGCTTAAGGCCGTCTTTAGAGTCTTTCCGATAAGGTAAGGACACCGAATACAGTCTACATCGTAGATTGGTGGGGATATCACGAAAGGATTGCTGAGTCACACCGGAGTGTGTGTGTGATCAATGCTGCTGATGAGTTACTCTCTCCGTGGGTAGGGAGCCAATCCGTCGTCCAGGGATGAATCTCTTGCAGATTTCAGCTTCAAGTGCTATTATTCAAGTTTAAGTGTTGGTGTAAGGCTTTAATTAAGAGGTTTGTTGAACATGTCTTTCTTCAAACCAAATATGCCTGTGTTTTTCGATCGGACTCGAGATGCGTTGACGGTTCGGCCATGGTTGCATTCAGTCGAAAAATACCTGATACTTGTTCAGGTGTGCCATGAAGAAGCCATCAGTGCCCAGAATGCTATCTACTTTGCTTCGACATTCATGACCGGGACTACCGCAAACTGGTGGTATACAGTTGTATCCGAGAATGATGTCCCGCCTACATGGGAAGCTTTCAAACTCCTGGTTGAGGCAGATTTTGTCCCTCAGGACAGAGTCATTCGAGCTCACGACAAGCTTACCAGGATCCGCCAGAAAACGAGTGTGGCAGCGTACCTCTCGGAGTTCAGAAATTTGGTTATCAATATTCCCAGTATCAGTGAGTCGGAAAAATTTGCGCGGTTCTGTGAAGGTCTCAAACCCCACATTCTGTTGTAGGTTCGTAAAGGGAACCCATCCAAGTTGAAGCTGCGACTACAATTGCTTTTAACGTTGATGGAGCATTTTGGGGTGCAGGTTTCTTCACTGGCAGAGGTTCATTTCACACCAACCGAAATGACTCAGGTCTTATGCAGATGGAGATCGGAAACCTGGAACGTAAACCGATGAGCAGCAACAGAAAGAATTGATGGAGAACCGATGCTTTACGTACCATAAGGTAGGATGTAGACCATGGAAAGACAGAAAAGAAAATGGGGATAAATGCAACGGGGTAGTGATCGCATAGTGGCGAACAATACACGGGCAGGACACAGTAAGATTTGAATGGCTTTGACTAGGAAAGCCAGTTGGTCCACGAGACTTGGTGAAAACTCAGGTGAGACATTAGTGAGTGTGAAAGATGTCTCAATGAGCAGAGTGAAACTGTTGTGGCTATCACCGGAGCTAAATTCTCAGAGGACAGGGAAAAGACGAGAATCTCCTATGATTGCATCGATGTCTTCTTGGTTGTCTATATGGATGATCTTCTTATATTCAGTACGAATGAGGAAGAACATAACGAACAACTGGAAATTGTATTAAAGAGACTTAATGATTACAAGATGTACATTTCTTCGAAGAAATGCTCTTTTTTTCAAACTCAGCTGAAGTATTTGGGTTTAATAGTCGGGAAGGATGGCATTCGCGTCAATTCTGAGATGACCGAAGTGCTACAAACTTTGCCAAAACCTGAATCTCTAACTGTAGGTAAATTTCCGAAGTTATCTGCAATTGCTGCACCTCTCACAAATCTGACAAAGAAAGATCGAGGTATAAGGAAATGGGATCAAAAGTGTGATAAAGCTTTCCATAAGCTGAAGGAAGCGATGAAATTGGCTCCAATCTTAGTTGCTCCTAATTGCAAAAAGCCATTTCGTGGCCATATAGATGCTTCACAGCTTGCTGTCGGCGGAACTCTAACACAGTTGGATGAGAATGGAAGGGATCGTGTAATTTCTTTCTATTCATTGGAACTTCCACCAAATGAGTCGGACTACACTGCAAATGACAGAGAGCTTCTGGCTTTGATGAATGTTCTGGGAAGATTCAGGTGCCATCTTGAAGGTTCTGATTTTGACATTTTCACAGACAACCAGGTTCTTAAGAGCTTCTTAACAAAACCGAAACTGAGTCGGAAAGAAGCATATTGGTTGGAAACTCTCGGTAACTTCGGAATATTTCCCATTAAACTGAAGCCTGGAAGAATTCACGTCTTCGGAGACGCATTATTTCGAGCTCCGCACATAACGAGAGGCGATCTTGACGTCTCAGTGAATACGTTGAAGTTCCCTACCTTGATGTTGATCAGATCATTCCTCGGTGTGATGAAGACCAGTTCTTTGGTTCAGTGGTAAAATCCATGGAAGGAGAGTTGCCAGAGGATATGGTTGAGAAGCAGAAACTTGAAAGAATTCTGCTGATATTCCGAAAAGATGGTTCCAGGCTGTTTTACAATGGAAATTTGTGCATACCAAGAAGGTCAGTTTCGGTTATTTTGCAAATTGCGCACGACTTTAAAGTTGGTGGATATCTTAAATTTGCGAAGACGCTGTCCAGATTAGATAGCTTCCAATGGAAAAATAAGAGCCGGGATGTTCGAAAGTATTGTGAGGATTTCTCAAGTGTCAGCAGTAGAAGGACTCTAATCAAATAAGGTTGACTGATCCAATGTCACTGGAATTGCCTAACCGCAGATGGGTATCATTAGCTACAAATTTCATTGTAAGGCAACCCCTGACGAGGAACGTCTCAGAAAAGGAGTTGGAGGTCGAGCGAGGAGGACCAAGGGAGAAAAGAGACATACAGAGAAAAGAGGAGTGAGGGCAGAGAGAGAGTGAATGACCAAAGAGAGAGCTGAGAGGAGAGAAGGTGGTTATCATTTACTGAGGCCGAGAACGAAGTGAGGGTCGGTCTTATATAGACTTTGAGCCTGGTTGCTCGAAGCTCTAGAGCTGTTCCTGGAATTTTCCAGAAGGACAGGAGACGACGATGACATATTAACACTAAACAGATCTTTGAGCTGATCAGGATTGGATGAGCTGATCCAATGCTGATCAGCTCAAAGATCTGTAACGGTCAGATTCTAGGATAAAAATATTTGAAGACTGTTCATGGTTGTAAGTCTGCTGTAGTCTTACAGTAACATTCAGTACAGCTTTTGAGTAGCTGGGTACTTACACTAACAGAACGGTCATGATGCGCTCACGACTTGGGTTGATCGACTTACTCGAGGAGTCCATTTTCTGAAATCTAAAACATCAGATACAGCTGAGGACACGGCTCGAGACTTCTTCGCGAACATCTTCAAGAACCAAGGGTTGCCGAGTAATGTGACCTCAGATAGGGACAGCAAGTTCATTTCAAAGTTTTGGAAGACACTGATGAATCTTTGTCGGGTGAAATTAAGAATTTCTACAAGTAGACACCCACAAACAGATGGTGCTTCCGAGATTATGAATAATATGATCGAGAACTATCTCCGTTGCTATTGCTCGTATCATCAGGATGACTTGGATGAACTGGTTCCTTTTGCATAATTTGTATACAGCTCGGCTGTGAGCGATGTTCTGGGTATGTCACCATTTGAGCTGGACTTGGGATGGACACCTAAATCTCCATTGAACTTCTTGGCTAGCAGCAGCATAACTCTTCAAGAATTTCGTGCCAAGCTCAAGTTTTCTCTTGAGGATGCGCAATTTGCCTACAAAGTGCCAAAAGCTCGGCAAGCTGCATATGCTTCAAGGCGATACAAGGTTCCAGATTATAAAGTCGGTTCAAAGCTTTGGATCAATCGTTCGTTGTTTAGGGATGATTATTCTAGGTACCAGGATTCTAAAATGCTTGGTGCTCGCAGATATGGGCCATTTGTGGTTAAGGAGCTAATTGGTAAGAATGTTGTTCGACTGGATCTCCCTTCTCATTTTAAAATCCATCCACTGATTCATATCATTCATACCACTCCACATTTGGAGCAGCCCGATGACATTTCTTTACCCATTCCTCCTGTGCCTGCCCCGCTTGAACTGCCTGATGGACCAGAACAGGATGTTGAGGTTGTCTTGGATCACAAAAAGTTTGGACGCGGTTTCAAGGCCTTGGTTTTGATGCGTGGTGTGCCACGTCATGAGGCGGAGTGGCAACCAACAAAAGAATTTGTTGATGTTACGGAAGATTTAGATACATTTTTTGAGATGCTCGCGAGCTGCAAAACTATATTTTTAAAGGGTGAATCTGCTATCATCTGGCCTGGGAAGGATCTTTTTCAGTTCATTTCGCAAGAAATAATTTTTGCCTTTGTTCTTCCGGGAACTATTTTGACCGAAATTGTCCTAATTTGGACTTTCTGAGCCCTGAATAGTCCGGATGGGTCATAAATATAAAACATTTCGGTATAGATTGGTTCTCAGACACTTTGTTGCCAAGCCGACCGAAATGATCCATTTGGTTGAGTCCAACTCTATTATAGATAGTAACCAACTATGTAAAGGAGTCTAATTTATCTTTTGGGTCCGACATAATATTCATTGCCTTATGATACTCTTCTTTCAGCTTAATTTTTTTAAAACGCTTCGCGAATATTTTTGCCATCACCGTCGGTTAATCCTTGTTTTCGTCCATCAAAAACCTTTCCCTTGAAAATTCCTCGTAATAGCACCTGAAAACGGTACATTCCAATTATTAGAGTATCTTCACAGCCCTCTCCTATTTTCTCTTTTCGCGCATGACTTTATTTTCGTACTGTAAAATAAACCTAGAAACGTCGCAATAAAGTTATCAGTTAAAATAAATATGGATTCTTGGGGTATCTGCCATGGCAGTTTTTAAAATTTGATACATTATCACGTAATTTTAGTATACTTCCTTCCAATTCATCTTTCTTTGGGTGAAAATGTAACTGACACCCTCTCCTGTTGATGCCAGTCACCCTTGTTAGGCATGTGCCATTCCGGCTGTTGGTGGAGACATAGCTCAGCACATCTGGCATGGGATGGCGACAGGTTTATACTTAATATTTTCCGCGTGCATTTTTGATGTGCATTTTTCATGATTATGAGACTAGAGGACAATTTAAAGTGGTGATGGAGATATCAAGGCCATCAAGAAGTACAGCAGTATGCTGTCACGGTGATTTTTTCTATTGCTGTGTTCTCCACTTGGAAGTCGTAAGCTTGTGTTTATGAGTGAGTAAAAGGTAGTAGATATGGTTTAGTTTAAGTAGAGTCTTCAACTCTCTAGTTGCTGGAAAAATAGAGCTTAACTGAGTGAAAAAAGGAGAATCTACTACCGAACTAACCCTGCGCGAATTATCCCTCTTCTTACAGTGAGTACTGCATATTTGGACCCCTACCTATTTTCAACCGTGCTTCCTTAAACCTCACAGCCCGTAAAGCATACATTAATGTGCCAAATGGTACATCATATGGTTAAATAGTACTTACACAATGATATTGAACAGTATGCAGTACAATAAGGTAGTGCCAGTGGGCCAAATGTCCCCTCAAGCGAGCCCATAATTTTCATTATCATCAATTCACACGTGTAAAAAAGTTCCCAAAATGTGTCTCCCAAACTCTTACTAGCTCAGGTGGATACGCTCTCATTCTGATATGATCCCGGAACTATGATTTCATTCCGGGAACGAGCTCGCTGTGATTATCCGTTGACGTATCGTGCGGTGTTTTTTGAGCGGACGAATGGATATTGTAGTTCTGCCGGCTTGTGCTGCTCTTCCGCGAGCCACTCCCCTTTTTATGCCACAACAGTACCGTGCAAGAGACACTTGAGCAACTAAGTAATAATTAATTTGGCTTTTTGTCGCCTTAAGTGGTTTATAGAGTAGAAGTGTATATTTTGTGGAAGGTGGCACGAAGAGTTGGGCGATACACTACACACGAACAGTAAAGTTTTTTTTCTGGACTATCAACTTGATCTTCATCCCCTGTTTCAATCCAACCCTGCCGCCAGTCTGTTACATTCGCACACACGCCTCTAGCCCAACATCGACCATATCAACACTATCTCCCCAACACTCAACAATGCAATACTCGCATTCCACGCTCCAATTTCTCCTCTTTATCAGATTCTCCAGTCTCACTATTAGCGCCATCTGTCCTTTTACTTCCGTATTGCCTGCTTACTCCGTTCTGGTCGGTGATCGTAGACAAAGAAGGCTTCTTGAATGTTCATTATGGGGTACAAAGAACATATTTTTCCTTGAAAAGAACAAAATCGATTTCCATTCACCCGAAAATCGCTCTTCGCTTTCATTATTATTGTTCTTGTGTTGGCATTTTGACATCGAGAGCCTCATTATGACAGATTATGGGTAACTACTTCAACTTTAGAGGATCTTTATGCCAACAAGAGGTCGAAGATCCAAATATCTAGGTTTTTCAAAACTTCACTCGTCGCGCGGAACGTGGCCGTTCGAGCGATACAGACCTATGGGATGGTTAGAGCGGTGATAACCCAAAGGCACGCTGCTGAGGCCGTCATGTCCAACGCGGCATGACTGCTCGTCGGCATTGAGCCCTCCTTGTAAGGAAGGCCGTGTACTGTAGTGTTACCCATCAGCGACGACTTATCCCGCATAACATATTAGCCGCGTGGATATAACCGACCACATCTTCCATGCATTAAAATAACGCCAAAATTTCCCCCCTCGTCTAGTTCGTCGCCGATGGAGATGTGCCCTTCCAAGCCGCTTTATTACCGCATTTGTTCCTATCAAGTTGGGTAAAGACTCCCATTAGTACGTTATGTCCGGTGTAAACCCTTAGTGGGCTGAATCTTACATAAGGCTTTCTGAAGTGGCTTTTTAGAGGAGAAAGGATTGTAAGATGGACAATCTCAGGAAGCTTCAACCCCTCACGCCATTCGGTTACAAGAATATAATGCAGTCCCCATTTACTTTTTCATAAATCCCCGAAGATTCAGTCGCTGCAGTCAGCGATATCTCAAGAGCTCTTCTGTTTTGGATATCCTTTCATATTGTAGAGGTCAACCGAGGGCTCAGAGTTTTAAAGGTGCTCTCACTCCGATAGTACTTGCCGATTCGTCCGTATTGAACTCACTGGAGTAGAAATCTCCCGTGAAAAGAGCTTAAGACGTCAAATTGATGCGCTGCTCGTACCATCTCGCATGATACGTAGTATTTCTAATGGAGCGCGGGTCACTTAGTACTTTTGAAGACTGTTCCATTTGCTACCTTAAGCTACCCTCAGACTGCGACATGTAAATCTTGAGAGGCCTTTCTTCATTTTTTCTCGGTGTTCAGGCTCCGACTACCGCGGGGTCCTACAACAACTTTAGTTTCCACCAAATGGTCCTGTTTTGTCAGCGCGTGCGGTATACTCGTACATTCCGTCCCTATCGAACTGGCTTAACTCGATATGGATGCTCGACCAGTCCCATTCTACTCGATTTTGGACGCTGACGGCACCCTGAGAGGCAATTTCGAAGGGCTTCGGCCCAATCAATCCGGTCCCGTACTTCAACATGCGTACCATACCCTCCTCTCTCCCATTCTAAATCTCTATTTGAACTCCACATAATATAACATTGGTCCTAGACAAAAAAAAACATTAACCCTCTTCGGGTGCAGAGACTTTTTTGTAAGAGGTAGCATGCAAAATAAAGATACCAAATATATTTCCATCATAATTCATGAGAATTACATGCGCGGCTACGATGAAACAGCTTCTTTTTTTGACTATAGATCTGATGTGGGGGACATTACTGATAGATGATCTCTTCTGCAATAAATCTACTAGTAGTAGGTTCAGTAGCATCATAATAGAGCTAGCGATTAACCATCTGGCTTTTATTTTCTTGCATAACAAAATATAGCGTTTTCCTTCTTCTTGACGTTGCAAAGGACCAACAAAATCCATAGATGATTTGGTTGAGAGTCCTTTGAGAGATGTACCTAGGATCGGCACGTACTGCGGTAGTTCACGCATCCGCTGGCACACATTGCAATATTCTACATATTAATGTACATCAGATTCTATCGTAGGCCACCAGAATCTTTCCATGAACGAACTTCAGTGTAGTTCAGGAGTTCCAATGGCCGATATTATCATTTGAAAGCTGAAATTTGTACTTACTTTTGGAACTATCGGCGAAGATCCTGGAATTAACATTTCTTTGGCGTACCAGGTGGACTGTCCAGGCTATAAAGCTCTAAGGAGCTCTGCTGGTTTGAATTTGCTACCTTGGGAAGGCAAAGTAGATATCTCTCGTGGAATCATACCGGTAAACCAAGGTGAAATGAGACTCTAGCCTCTCGTTTCTTGATGGCTCTGGATTCCCTAAGATGAAAATGAGAGTTTTTCGCCGTGCTCGCTACACATCCTCCTTGAAACCATTGTATATGCTTATCTGCTGAACCATTCACCTTCTTGGTATATTGACGGGCATAGTAGCCGTACTTCGCTAGAAATTAGAGCCAATGAACTAGATGTTCGTACATTTACTCCATGAAAAATCGTCCTGGAGAACATAATTGTCTTTGATAAGGTTCCGTAGGTGGTGAGAAAAAAGGTAAACCCAATACTTGCGTAGCCGGAGAAGCACTGCTAATTCTTCTCGCCCTCAAGCGAAAAACGTTTCTCCGCCGGATTCATGGTCTTTTTCGCGGTTTGAGCAATGAAAATCTTCCTTTCCGAATGCTTCTGTGACAAAACAGAGCCGATTCCAGAGACTGATGCACCAGTTTCTGCGATAAATAGCTTATCAAATTCAGCAAACGCCGGTACTTTGGGGGCAAATTCGTGTTTAAACGTTACAAATGACTCTCTTTTTGCCTTATCCTCACGACATTCTACCTTTCCAAAGTAACATAATGAAGTATAGATGCGTTAACCACGAATTTCTTAATATATAGACGACAGAATCCCGTAAATAAGAGTTTTCTAAGAACTTGAGTCGATTTTTCGGGACTAAAGGCTCCTTGGATAGCTTTTATTTCCTCAGAATTCAAGAGTTTCTCATGGTGGTCGACGATGTGGCCTAAGATGTCGATCTCCATATTTTCACTCTGCCATTATAAGCTTTAACCCGTACTTGGAAGTGATATTCATTACGGCTGAGGCTTTTCCCAGATGCTCCTCCTTCTTATTCTTGGAAAACAGTTACGCCGTTCAAATAAACACAGGCGAATTCCAAATTTAATAGAACATAACAACCTTTGGAACTTTGATGGTGCTTTCATGAGCCCAAGGTGGAAAGCCTCCAACTATTATGTGCAAAAACGACATATGAACGAAATATTCGTTTAAAGTTGTCAATATCCACTGATTAGGGACATATAGTTAATTACCTTCGTACCACAAAGCGAATCACAGGTCTCATCTTTATTCACAAATGCCAGCGGTCAGCGTTCATATTCCCTTTAATAGTCCGTTAATCGACTTATAAGCTCCCTTTTTCGTCTTCCTTCGTTTCAATAACCACCAGAAACGCTTGAACGGATGGTTCTTATCTCATTGTCCCTTCCTCCGGCATATTATCAAGCTCTCTGTGGACTACTGGATCTTACTTTGGAGTTAAGGGAATCCCTTTATAGTTTAGGCGTTTGTAGTCTGTGAGCTCGATCTAGTGCTCGACTCGAACATTCAAGGGATGAAGATCAAGTAAGGACTTATCAATGACATTATCTTTCATCATGGTCTTCTCAAATTTGCATTTTTCTCTTCTGGGAATGTTTTGCAGCTTCTTATATGGGCCATCTGATATACATTTGGTCTATTTATCTCTTATCAGTGCTACATTGCCACCTCGAGTAGTTAACATAATCCTTACGTGCTCTACGCCCTCTTTTTCGCTCTTAAACCCCCCGAAATTTCTTTATCAGACGGTTCTGCGTGAAAGAACGAAGTAAACTTCTCGTAATCAGTTTCTTTGCCCCCTTTAATGAGGTCTCCCGCGGTGAAGCGAGCAAATTCGGAGAGCCAGTCTAGTAAAGTGCCCTTTAAATCATGCTTAAGCGTCACCATTCTTGTCTCGTAATCAATAGTTGCTAAAAGCGCTTTCCTCTTTACGAGCACTCAACATGTTACTTTTGAGTAGGTAAGCGAAGCGTCCGACTAAATATCAACCCACACCTTCAATGTAAACTTTGACATGAACTCGTTCTTCATTTGACACGTCTTGAGCACCTCGTGAAGCACGGAAAAGATGGGTACGTTAAGTCAGCTTCAGCTTCTGCTCAATCTCGATGGCGAAGGACTCGACTTATTTCAGCGGTTCACGGATGAAAATAGCGACATTTTGGTATCAAGCCGAAGGCTTGCCGTCAAAAAAGGAGGCTTCTTGATTAATTTTTGCAATAAAGCCGAATCAGAAGAGGTAATATATATAAGAATAGATGCCAGGCCAGATCCGGTATCATTGTCTAAATCAGTTACGAAGAGTAACATAGTTCTTTTCAAGTAAAAGTAAAAGAAGCCAATACCGAGCTATATCACGGCTTTAGATAGAGTTTTCGGACCCCTTGCAGTATACTTGTAACCAATACCAGCCGCAAGGATTAATCATAAGATGAAATAAGTCGCTGTCTACGTCACCCAAGGGAATAAATATTTCGAATCAGTGCACAAAAAACTCGTTTATCGTTCTGTTTCAGGTCCTATCAATGTATTGAGCCCCAATCCGAGCTTCACTGATATACAGACAAGATGTAAACACACATCGTGAAATATAACGCTTGATGATTTATGATCCGCACTTATTTCCGCGTATCCAAAGTTGAAGGAAAGCTTTAAGCAGGAATCGATCCAGTCCGCTTCTTCAGGTACGGTTAAGTCCTCTCAGAATGACCTCTAGTGTATCTTTTCATTCAGTTAAATTCTAAAGCAAGGAGAGAACCTTTGTCCAGGCAATTAGCACCATGACACCAAGTGCTCAATATGCGATAAGAAAGGACATGTTACAGCTACCTTCTGGAATCATGGGAATATTTTAAATGTCGATATCAAGGTTTCCGTGTCAATTAAATGTTCCAACGAGAAGGATCCTGTCAACGAGAACAGGAAGGATACTATATCAATAAATAATCAGCGTATCTGACAAAGAGGAGTTTTTGCCTTCACTCAAGGTTGTTATGGAAGTTCCGTTCACAAGATGGCCCGAAGAGATCAAGAGACGTCTATTTTGGCATTTTTGAACCCGCCTTTTCCAGGGCCGTAGAAGCCCCAGAACAACCAGTGGACGGCTACTGCATCTCGATGAAAAAGAGAGCTACTATTAATGCTAAAAACCAGGGACGGGAAAAAATAGGAGGACTAAATAAGTGAAGAAAAGGTAAAAGTGCGTAGATGCCTGGTACATATCCTATGTTGTCCTTAAGTAAGATTTTCTCAACTCCCTGGCTGATAACATTGCCAATATGTCTAAATAATTGGACATATTTCCCTGCCAGGCGCAGAAGGGTGCGCTTTTACTTACTGATTTCATTTTCTGACAAAACTTTTGATCAGACTGGATGGATACGGCTCCTGCTTCATTTTCGAGAACCCTAGTGTCCAGAAGGCCATTATCCCCATATGAATACATAGTTTAGATCTCATTATGTTTATGAAACATTTTCTCCTTTTTGATAAACCCTTACTTAACACAGTAATAAAGCTCGGTCAGAGCAAATGTTTCGGTAATTTTAACGATGGCCAGAGTACGTCCCACTTTTTATCACTGGAAAATCTTCGATTTTAGTTCCAATTTGTTAAATTTTTCCCTTTCAGTCCCCGCAAGTGGATTCATTGGCCGAATTGATGTATAGTTTTAAGCTACTGAGCAACTGCTTACTGTAATTCTATGTTTCTAGATTATGTTTCTAGTAAGTATTTACGGGACCAAACAAATTAATCACTTCAATTTATATTTCGGAGAAATTTGTGGACAGAATTTCAATGCACTGTTGATACGAGTATGGGCTATAAAAATTCTGTTTCACTACAGTACTGCAGACTGCACGATAAGAAATCGGCGATTTCGGTAATTTAGTCGCAATTTTTAATGAAAATATTTTATTTTAGTGCTGTTTAGTGAGGTTTTGAAACTTCAGAATTTCTATAGAAGCCCCTTCTAAGGTCCCGGCCTGCTCATAAGGTGAATAAAATCAACCAGTTCAGCAAGCGATTACCTTTTGTGCGCCTAGACCCCCATACCCGGTATATTTAAAAAAATTTGTCTGTGCTGTAAGTTCTCCCGATCCAAATGAAGGTTAAATCTCTATTATGTTTGCCTTTCTGATGGATTAAAAGCGAGATGTAATATTTTGTTTCACCCTGATCCTTCGGGATAACGCCCAGTGCCGAAAAAACAAGACTTCCAGGGACCAAACCTCGAGTATCAACTCCATTCAAAGACTTCATCTTCCTGGAGAAAGACCGGGTGGCCAAGGTTTGTCTGGCATTTGCAGGAACAGGAGTGCCGTATTCCGATAAGGTCATATTTGCAAGTGCCTCGGCTCAAGCATCAAGCCTCGCCGAGAGGATCATAGCTGGAGGGGAATACCATCAAAAAAGCAGCTTCATAGGACCCTCTGATTGAAGGCTAGTGACTCGGGAAGTTTCGTCGGGAATACTCCCACCATGGCCACCCTGAGCTGGAGCTTACTAGGTCAGACGGAGGGAAGACAAAAAGAATGAAGTTTAGAGACAGAGCACAGACACCCAGCATTGGAATAGAGTGGCTGCGTCCGCACACAAATACCTGAGCCATACCAAAAGCGCGCCTAGTTTCTCTTTAAGATAAACTTTCCGTTTATCAAGAACATTCGTTGCATTAAAAGAATCAAAGTTTCACAAAAAAAAGTGGCCCCTTCCGAGTCTATCAATTTACCAGACTCCACACTGTACACACGTTTAGCATACACTGAGGGATAGATGAACCGCACCTTAAAAATATTAAACAACCAAATTGTCTTATCTTACTGTAGATATTTGCACGGCAGAGACTTTTCTTCATATGAGGACAGTTTTATGGCTGATAGACGCTTAGTCGTTTTAACTTTTGCATTTCGTCTTGCATTGCTTCATTGAGGTCTAAAACACCTCAATCCCTAATAGAACATGTGGTTTCGCTTCAAGATATTGCGTTACTTTCCAAATAATAAATTACGCCAAATTTTCCGCGCTGGACCACTGGGTCATTGATAACTTGGACCAGATATTTGTTTGTCCTGTACTTCATTTTTCCATCTGAAGCTTTTGGGCTACAATTTTCATGGTTGAGTAACTACTCACACTGGAACCGTCATGACGAATGCACCTAAGAAAGCAGCACCAGTATGCTCGCCCGTTCGGACTTGAAGCTGTCCACTGAGGGATGATCAATGCTGCCTCTTGGAAGCGAGGAGAGGTATGAATGCAGTTTTCGTCAGAGATAGAGAGCTAGTACGAAGCGATTAGCTAGCTGGTCGCGAGCCGCACGATGTTTGTGCCTTATGCAAGCAGGACTCCGGCGGGCGACAATAAGAAGACCGGGGTGATTACTGACGGAATAGACACACCCTCAGGCATAATTCTCCCGTCTGAAGGTATTCTTGGAGAAGGTGCTACGCGGTTCCCTACGGTACGCGCTATCAAGCAAGACATTTTGCACCTTTTGGAGAGCCAATGAGCTTACAAAGACAACCTTCAACAACTGTGCAGTATCACTGGGAGCAGTATTAATCTATCATAAAATGCTTAAAAGGCTTTCAAAGGCTATTTCAACAACCAAGTAGCTTCTTCGGCAGTTATTTGATATATAAGTCGGACATCTAAATGTTTATCGGCTGTATTGATAGGTTTTCTCGAAACTAGCTCACTAACACCTCCTCACCTCCCAAATCATTTTCATATGAATGGTCCTCAATTGCACGCAGATCAAAGTATACTACTCTGGTTTCCATGCCTCGCCAACCCAAAAAATTCCTGTCCTAAATAAAATCATTCACTTTGAAGGGTAACCGAAAAATAACTGTATGTCTAGTCTATTCGGTAATACTTTTCCGCATCGACTTCAAAAAAACATAAAACCCGATACTATCCATGTGGAAGTCCTCGCTGTTACCAACAGGACCACTCTCCCAACCCCAATGTAAAACACGAGTATCTGTCATGGACAAAGGCCAGAACTATGTACACTCAACAGTCTCTTCATCTTTACGTACACGTAGCTGGTAATCATTTGGATCAACACCGCTATGTACGCGAATAGCCATAGTTAAACGCTTCATGCTGGTACGCCGCACATTGCACACTGAATACACAGCGATATGGCCATAGTTTTCGGTAGAGTTCACAAAGTTAAACTCAGTAGTACCGCTCGGTCCAGCCTCTAAACAATTACCCTCACCATCTTTAACATTCATATCACCTTCAGTGTCCTCTGTTCCTATTTGCATCAATTAGCAGGCTTTCGGCATAGTATCTAACAAACGGTGAGAATCAGTGTTAAATTCCAAACGGCATCAAAAGAAATAAAAGAAACTTACTATCTGTGATTCTCATTTCGGCTTTCATTTCTCAAAAGCATCAACTCCATCCTACTTGCTTGTGAGGAGAAATGATAGGATCCATCTGTTTGGCTACGACAGCCGTCACGTTCCCAAGTACTTTACCCGGTTCAAAAAGGGAGCATAACCTTTCCACTACAGGCGACGATATTATGAGGCGAGAAGACATGTTCTTTGGAGTAGGAGGGGTTCGGTTTGATTGGTGCAATACAGAGTATTCTAGTATCTTTACTTATTTGATACGAGCCGAAAAGATGACAATTTAAAACTTCGTCATGTTTTAAGGTCGAAAATTATCCGCTTCCCTTCCCTATTTTGAATACATTACATATTATAAAGCACTTCATTCAATACTTGTTGTGGTGTCTCTATTACTGCATTTCAGAGCCAATCGTGGATAGCCTTGTATGACAAGCTCGAGTCATCATTAAAAGTCATCATAGAGGATATCAACTATGTGGACTGCCAACTATACAAAAAAATGGGACGTTCAGATATTGTTATACTACGATATATTTTGACGCTACATGTATATGAGTATAGCCATTTTTAAAGGCGGTTTAACCAATGCTGTCACATATCGAATATAATGGCAGCGCGGGAAGAAGGTGTCCTTTACTCTGGAGTGGCATATCTATTATTGGACGTTTACAAAATCGTTTTTCATCCGGGACAACAGTGACATGATAATACCGGTCATTATAGATTTTGCGATATTGACAATACAAAATGCGAGTTGCAGTGCTCATTCAATCCATACCAGTTTTCAAAATCAAGTTACTGGCATGTGGATATCTTCATGCAAGCATATGGGACGTTGCGTACTGTGTTTTTCTTAATTGCAATCCCTTTTCAACTACAATGCGCACATCCCCGGCCAAAATGTGCAGAAATGGAAGAAGTTATCTTCATTAAATAAACGAAAAAGACAAATAACCTTATGGGTAATGTTAAGGGAAATGTTACACGTAATGTGTAACATTACGAATTCAGGAGCACAGAAATTGGATGAAAAATAGGAAATGTAATTCTTTAAAAACGATATGAATTCCTTGCACGTGAGTTTATATAATTTGTTCTTAATATGGAAACTAGCCCCAAGTATAACTATATGCAGCCAGCTTAATATCTTAATCTTCCAAAAGGATCTAAATATTACGATTTTGTAGTCTGAGTTATCTTTTGTCGTGAGGTTTCTTTTTTAATAAAATTATTCATATGAAAGACAATCGATTACACGCTGTTCTAAACACGAAAAATGAATCTCTTTATTTTTAATATTCAAATTAGGTCTTTGATTCACGGTTACGCATAAAACTACGTCATCTTTATGTAACATTACCTTAAAATGTATTTCATAATGTTACATAAATGGCGCCGTTATATTAACCACGAACAAAAAGTAATCATGGCTAATTTCTTAGATTTTCTTTAAATATTCGTTAATATGGATGTCTCAATAACTTAGCAAAACTAGATAATGACTAAATGAAATTTAAATTAACAGTTGAATTAATATCTACATACAATTAATTCCTATGAACTGTACTACGTACTTTACCATGATTGATTGCTTATTTTATGTCGCTTTTCATAACTTAGAGGATTCAAGGGTCGAAAAATATCTACGGGAAAAAATTTGGCGCTCTAAAGAATGAAATGGTTTCTAGAATTGCTGTTTAGTATTTGATAGTTGAGTCCCTAATCACTATCCCCTATCGTTTTGGAGTCATTCAGTTCATCACAGTATCATACGAGAGTTTCAGTATATAAGTTCTCTGAACTATTATATACTTGACTACTGATGCAGTTTATCTCGTGTTTGAGTATCTACGTCGCACCTAGTTAGTTAGATTTTTTTCAAAACATTTACCACTTCAAGTCAAACACGCAACCTATCACTACTTAAAACATTTTAATGAATTCCAGTGTAAGTTTCGCTACATTTGCTGCTATCGGCACGAAAATGATGGGAAGATCTATGTCCTCAACCGCGGAAGTGATAAATCCCCATTTTCAGTCATTTTGGTGTTTCATCATTGGTTTGCTATAAAGCTTGTAATTAAATTCAAAATATATTTCCCGCCAGATCGAGGCCAAAGTAATTACTTTGGGTTTTTAATTTTTAAACCCCTATGGAACAGAGCATCGGAGGCGCTCTTTTTGTCATGCTGATGAGAAAACCACACGCAAATGGACATGGTGCTTTGTCAACTTTTTTTCTTGATTTCTGTTTTAACACACTAGGAAGAGCTTGCAGGATGCTAAGGTGAGTAACAGACGTTAAAAATTGAAAAAAATAATGTTTTTATGTAATAAACGCAGATGTAAGCTTTTCAATAGACCCATTTCGCTTCAGCTAAACTGCCCATATCTCAGAATTGGAGCATGCTTTCCCTACGACACGGAACTGCAGATAGTAATGACGAGTTTAGAATATGACTATCAAAGCAGACTGTAAGAAGGCCAATCATTATAGAAGCGGTATGACTTTAAAGAAGAACGGCTAAACATTCCCGCCAAAATTAAAAAACCGAAACTCCCTTCCCATTTTGAACATCAAAATGTTTATCTGAATAAAAAACGTGCCGCAAGTGCTGCTTGCGCACGATAAGGCCTCAAGACCGTTCCATTTTCGCGTAAAAGACAGCCTTCAATGCAAGACCAAAAGGTAGTTCTCGCAGTGTTCAACTTTGTAGTTGCAGATAGTGACAATCACAGTTTTTGCAACCAAAGTAAAGACAGGTATCGCTATACTAGCCCTAAAACAAGCAAAAAGCGATATTGAGGCCGGGCTAACCATCATTGATGCATAACTCAGACATCATCTAAACCAAGGCCCAACTTCTTCCCGTTCGTCTCTTCACAGATGGCTCAAGAAACAAGCCCTCTAATTAAGAAATGCAAGAGCGGATACTACCTTCACACGACTCACCTCAAAATTTACAGCCCGCACCAAAGAAAAGGAGCAGATTTTGGTACAGAGTTTTATGGAATTACTCAAAGAGAAATCCTTCGTCGAGCCTCCAGAGGTTGCCTCCTTGGCCCGCCAATATAAGGCATCCATTCTGGAAAAAAACATGCAGAGAAAAGCATTGCTAAATTGCAGCTTGTCATGTACATTATTTTCAGCATTCATTAATCAAAACAGAAGTCAGCTTGAATGCCTAGCATCGCGCCCCGTGGAGGACATCAGGAATGTTTCATTCAACAGCCGCACAATGACATCTTTTTTGCTCAGGTGAAAAACATTTACTCTCAATATGGTATCATAAGCGCAGCGCAAGTTTTTAATTTAGATGAGACGGGATTCACACCAGGTCGTGACCTGCATGGAAAGGCACCTCATAAAGTAGTTACTAGGGTCGGTAAATGGACAGTTCTTCCTAGAATTGGTTTTCGGCACGCTAACCGTATTTTGTTTTCAATATGTGCTCGCGCGGATGGGAAGTCTGTCCTTCCTTCAGTAGTGTTCTGGGTGATCGTGAGCCAAGGCTTTTAAACTCTGTTCAATCAGTCCCAGTGTCAAAGGCAATTCGTGAAGGGTGGGGCGTTTATTGGCGGAAAGACATAGCGAGTGTTGACACCTTCATTTTTTCAGACTGGGCAAAAAAGTCTATAATGGAGGCTAGAAAAGGCGTCAATTCTTCCGTTTGGTTGGTTTTTTTTTCGACGGACTGAGGTCCTACATGTCAAGCTCAGTAATTTCCAAGTTTAAAGAGAGTCTGATTTTATTGATGGAACTCCTGCGCATACTACTGACCGACTACAGACATTGGACGTCTCTGTTTTCGGCCCTCTTAGTGTGTATTCAAATGCATTAGTCGCTGAGGAAAGCAATCGTCTGAGAGAGCTGTGCTCTAAGGGAGAGAAGTTGGGAGGACTGTAATTGTGGTCTTGTCTTATGGAAGGTTATAATTGTGCAGTGACGGCATCGAACCTTATATCAGGGTTTAAATTTTCTGGACTATGGCCTTTAAGTCTCTATTAAGTTGTGCCGGATTTAATTAGAGTAAGTGCTACATGCGACAAGTTAGCGTGCTTCGAAACGGTCAAATCTGAATTTCGGAGATTAAGTTTAGATTATAAGAAGTTCAACCCGCCGGGACCCCTGCGGCGAGGTGATTTTGTTGACACTACTTGTGGTTTGGAACTGACAATGGAGTATGTCCTACAATATACGATTGAGATGGACGAGGGGAGGAAAAAGAAATGTGAAGAGAGGAGGCGCTTGGAGCATCTCAAGGTTGCAAAACAACTGTTTTGCAAAGAGAAGAAGCGGCGGTTTATGGAATTAGTTCAACTGTCAAAGGCTCAAAATAGGGTAGATAGGCATGGCGAACCTTTCATTTTTTCCCGCTCCTTCAAAGAGAGAATGATGGCAATTCGTGGGAATCTTTCAAGCCGGATGCGATTGGCCTGTAGTGATTTTGTAAGTACACTGATCTCGAAGACCCCACTTTGCTTACAAAAAGTTCTTATTCTTGCGCACCCTAGTACTTTTGGTCCACCCTAATAGTTAGTCATTTCTCTATAGCATTTACCGCCGCGAAAGGGCGGCCCCTCTACATTTTGAATTAAGCTGTTACCGTCCCTACCCTGTCAATGAGAACTGATCGAAGCGGGTGAAGACCGCGGTCCTGTAGCCTTTCAAAAGGGGCTGTAAAGGCAGTAAATAGTACCAACATGCCGTCTGTAACCCATTCTCCCGCACCAGAGGACTGATATCAATACAAGTGCGGCCCTTTTGAGTATTAGTTTTTGGAATTACTCTATTACTCTACCTGTCGCTCTGGGAGCCTCATTTGCCGGGGCAAATTATATGTATCAATCATGACAGAATTTTCACAGAATCCCGCAAGCATGTGCATCAGTGTTAAGTGTGTGCCTATAATTGAATTTCAATCTTTTTTAAAATTTTCACGTTTGCTGAAAGTTTTTCGTTATGTTCATTTAGATCTCTTTGAGAAAAAGATTTATTATGCGTGTTGTCGAGCAATGCTACGTTTCAATTGATGGGACGGTTGTTCCCATTTAAGAACCTGAGCCGTTTCACTCATTTTATTTATCACATAAATTTATGCATGCTGGATTACGATATGAGGTGGATATAAACATATCAAATGTGCATATCGTTTGGGTAAATGGGCCCTATACATGTGGTGCCTATCTTTATATTTTATTTTTTAGAAGCAGTTTAGAGGATAAATCATTGCCTTCTGAGAAAGTACCAACCGATAGAGGAAGTAATGATTAACATTTTGTGTCTGAACCTCGGGATTTTTTATCTGCCTCAATATATGAGCGAATTAGAGCACGTCAAGAGACTGCAAAGTCCAGACTAAAACATTTTAAACCGTTAGATTACCGTTTTAGTCATAATTTATATTTGCATAGGTCGTACTTTTTGGCTATTGCAAATCTAACTCAACTTCTGATTGAGAGTGGACACCCTCTGTTTGAGGTATAATCTACAATATTGTTTTGACATCAATAAAAACAGCAAGTAATAGTCTAAACATGTTAGTTAAAATCTAATATCAACGGTAATAATCGTCTCTTTAATAATAGTTTCAATTGAAATTCAGTTTTGGTAGCATTTCTTTGCTATATAATCTTTTCATATATGAAGATTTTTCCTGCAAGGAATCATGTACTTCTTTAGGGAAAGTTCACAAGCTCTTTGTCACATTTAAATTGAAATAGACAGCATTATATTATTTTACGTGTTAACTATAATGTTGGTAGCGAACACTAGCCCTCCTTGGCTATCTTGCTACTCTCCTGCAGACTATCAAGAATTACTAGGTAAAAAAGCAGAGTGGTGCTTACGGGCGACTCTGAAAAAAATAAAAGTGTTTTTGCTGGCTGGATCTGAGTTGAAGATCGATGAATTGGTTGCTCCCTTTACTCACCGAAACGCGGCAGTCGAACTACTTATACACAGTCCCGGTACCGTCTAGCCCTAGCATGCGCGGGAAGTTGTGTCTACTAGGATAAAAATCTTTCCAGAGTATCCGTAAATATTTACTGTAGTAAATATGTATAGATTCTGTGGCCTAAATAGACTTGAAGTAGATATAAATATCAATGAAATATCTACTGTATAGATAGAGTGGAATTACACTCTCATACAGAGGGTACAGGGGGAGGACTCCAGTATTGTGTAAGATGTGCGCAAGACGCATGTGTGTAGGTTTTTCTATACTGCCCCCTTGACGTCTTGCGCTGTATCGAATTACTGTACAGTACTGTAATTCGATACAGAGCAAGACGTACAGTTTTTTAGGGCAATACGTGTACAGTACGTATTGCCCTACAGTACAGTACTCACTACAGTACTGTACAGTACCGTACGTATTGCCCTAAAGTACAGTACTTACTTTGTAGTACAGTAAAGTACAGTACACTAAGAAAGCACTGCGAAATGGTACGACCTAAAACCGGTTGTAAACCGTTATGAATTTTCGCAGCGATTCTGTTACCTCCCCCAGCGCATGGCATTGGTCATAGAAACATCACAGGCAAAACTTTAGTCAGCGGCTATACCCTCGGCAGTTCTGACTTAACCTTCTCCCTACCACCATGCTCGAGTGGAATGCCTTCATAAAACCGCTCGTCTACACCATTGAAATCATCTTTGGTGTAGTGGTCACTGGCGCCACTGCGGACAAGCTCCTTTTCCACGACCCCCAACAACAAACCACTCGATGTATTCTCTCCGACAATGTGCCTGTCTGCGCCTCCGTCATCTCTCTCGGTTCTCTCTGCACAGTCGGCGGCATTTACGTTCTCTGGAAACGACTCTCCTCCGCCTTTCTAAGCGACATGAAATACAGACATGATACAGAGTCCATCATGTGTTTTCTTCTTTCCGTTGGTTGGTTATCTGTCTCCTCCGTCCTCACGGCATTCAGTGCGCCTCCCGTCGATATTCCACCTGATGTCCTTCGTGCCGAACGTACCGTGACCATCACATTCGCTTGGTTGTTGTGGGTGTTTCACATTGGCTCTATAGCAATCGCTTGGTTTGCACCGGATGAAGACATTCTGGAATCGCATTCAACTCCGGCGTTTCCCCACCACCAATCACTCCCGTATCATTTTAACCATCCCTTACAGCCGCAACCCTTTTCTATGGCAGGTGCAGTTCATCACACACAGAGTCAACACCAAGGCGACGATAGCGATATCGGAGATGACATGCTGCCCATCATCGACACCTCCCAAGAATCTGTACCGTTTCATTACGACTACGACTATGGAGACTTGCATTCCTTTCTAGATCAGCACGATCGTTTGGAGGATGCGTTACCAGTATCCTCACAGCTTGGGGACTCTCTTCCTCCGACTGCCGCTCCAACGTCTGCCTCGTCAGAACAAATGCGTGACTTGAGGCCCAAAGAAACCATCCAAGATCTGGCATCCGCATGGAACGAAATTGTATCTGCAGATATTGAATCAGAGAAACCAGAGGTTGATATTACCGCGAACATGCCTCCACCCTCCGCTCCCATTGAAAGCGCGCGTACATCTGCTTCGGCGAGTGACCCGTTTCAAGGAGCTGCGCAGCAGAGATCTCTGCTGAGAAGAAGAACTGTGAGATTTCAGGGCGAGGAGACAGCGCGTGGTAGACCTAGCACTGGCGAATCGTCGCGGTAGAAATTCCCATGCCATATTGTCGGCTGATAAGATGAAACTTTGCCCCGTGTTTTATGAACAAGTGCAAGCGTGTGCCACAGGTGCGTATCTATCACATGCTGCTTTGCACTTTTTTATATTGGCGAATGGCGGCGACGCAATAATCACCAGCCGAGTATAGAGCAAGAGCTGCGGCAAACGCAATTAATATAATGCCCGGTTGAAGAAAAGGAGATGATGCGATGCGTGCCATGAGCAACAAGACGAGGGCGAGCATTTGTGTGGTGGTCTTCAGTTTGCCAAAGATGGAGACGTTGACAGTGGCACTGAATCCTTGTAAGGCGCACCATTCGCGCAGAGCGGAGATGAAGATTTCACGTGTGAAAATAATGGCGGCGGGATTGCGATGGCAGGGGTTGGGAAACGGAGAATGGTGAGGGTCAAGACGACGGCTACGAGGAGTTTGTCTGCAACGGGGTCAAGAAAGGCGCCCAGGGCGGTCTGGCAATTCCAACGACGGGCTAAATAACCGTCGAAAAAGTCTGTGAGGGAGGCGAGGGTGAAGAGAAGGGGTGAGCAGAGGGTTTGAGTGAGTGTCGGGTGGAGTTCGGTGAGGCAGACAAGTGGGATGGTGAGGATACGAGCGTAGGTGAGAAGGTTGGGGAGGCGGTGATGTGGACGGGAAGGGGGAGGACGTAGATGGCAGGTGGTTTGGTGGTAGGTGTTGGGAAGAGAGGTTCGGACAATGGGTGCGAGTGGGGAGAATGTTACAGTTAGGTTTGGGTTGACTGTTTGAGATGATAGGGAGGTGACTGCCGGGAGCCTGAAGCTGAACAGCATGATTTGGGGGAGCAGGAGGGAGGTTAGCGGGTTGAGTGAAATTTGGGGCAACGTTGAGACTAGGTGGGATGGCGCTGCGCTGTACAAGCTGATACGGGCAGACGATTGACTTGATCACATCAACCACTGCGAGTATCTGTAGGAGATACGCTATAACTGCGGCAATGAGCGCTATTGTACGCGGCACGACTTGAGGACTCATAAAACCATACTGTACTGTACTGTACTGTACAGTATTTAATGCATACGCAATACTGTACTCTGCGGACAGCTGTCCTTGATATAATTTTCAGAAAATTTTCTAGTTAACATCAACAGGTTGAAGTGACATTGAAAACAGAGATTGGCCCTAGGATACAATCGCACCTCCACATAAATCGATCTTCATGACAAAGACGCCCCACTTGCACCCTCATCAGTTGGATTTCAGCACATTTCCAATGCACTGTTCCTCTCCGACTCCACACAGCTGCCCTCACGTTCGTTCCCCTTTCGTCTGACGCCCTGTACCCACTGCACCCAAACTGGCAGTGTCATCAATACACATACCGCACGCTTCCCACGTTGCGCTGGGTACACTCATAATCTAGCCCCGAAAATGCACCAGTTGTATTTTAGACTCCTCCCCATCCCCTGCGCATGTACGAGCTCTCCTTGCATCTCGAATGCGTTTTTCTTGCAATATCTCTGCAGGGATACGCAGACCCGCAGTAGGTACCCAGCTGTGATAAAGCATCGCCAATTTTCGCCGTAAAGGATACGGGATGCGATTTGGCTTCAAAAGTATGCTTTGTTGGTTGCTTGCTTTCGGCTTTCCACCTTGATAAAAAACTGAGCCGCAAAAGCTTTCTCCCAACCCATCTTAAAGACAATCAAGTTGCAATCTAGGTAGCCGTCCCGTTGACGTTTTCCTTCTTTCGGCGGCCTCTTCTTCGGCGGAGTAGATTAACCTCGCCGCTTTTGCGTTCTGGGTGCCGAGTTTGCAAGGGGACAAGTAGATCAACTGCCGCTGGTATCAGAAAAGCGTTTGGGTGTACCCATGGGGTGCGGAGGCTTCATTCGGCCAAGGTACAGATTCGGGCAGAGCTTACGTCGCTGCATTGTTTGCGGTTGTTATGGCACAAAAACCGTGTGAGTCCGATAAGGGGGGGGTGATGCCTGCTGCAGCGGATATTTCACTTTGTCTGTGGCCGTGGACAGCGGGAGGTTGTTGTGTACATAAATGATTTGGTAATGATCAAGCCATGCAAGGGGTTCTCGGATCATGTCTCTTTGAGATTGCTATGTGTGAGGGCCTCGAGGAGGGATTGAGGAAGGGGATTGTTCCACGGTGCGGGAGACCCTGAAAGGCGTCCCATGGGTACACCAGTGGCATCAGCTCCGGCTAGATTTCTATCCATGATCCGCAGTTTGCCAATCGTCCCATGGGCTCTGATGTCTCTGTCAATAGCCGTCATTGTAGTGGTTATGCAACACACAAACTACGGTCCACCTGCAGTCATAATGGTTCAAAAAGATTCGGGGAAGGGCACTCACTCTCACCAGTTGCTGTGTACACAATACAACCTTGATTTGCACACGATGGTAACGGACGCAGACAGCTTCATCAGTGCGAGTTGCACGGCTGGTGCAGATGCAGAGCGCTTCTGCCGATTCCTCTCCGCCAAGAATCATCAACGCTCACGGGCGAATGGCGATCACCTGTTCATTCGACCTCCCTGCCTTGTCGTTGAGTAGTCGCAGTCCGTGCATAGACGTTGGAGGACACCGGCGGGAAGATGTATTGACCTCTGCATACGGAGGGGGTGCCGCAGTGGAGGTGGAAACGGATGCGCACATCCGGGTGCTGTCGAACAGATCCGAGGCATTCTGAAAGGTGTAGATGGGAAACTGCATGTGCTGATTCATGTAACTGCCGGGGCCAAGAGGAGTGCCAAGCAGCATGATACCAGATTCAGAGACCAGAGAAGGGAAGTGCAGAGTGGCCAAGGCTTGGAGTCTGGAAAGAGACACCGTAGGCCAGAGGGGACGGGACTTGGGCGGATTGAAAGTTGTAAGGCAAAGGAACAGCGAAGCATACCAGCGGGGTCCCCTTGTTGCGAGCCTTCCCGGCCTGGGACGAAGCGGAGAGTGGTGGAGGAAAGGACGACAGGGCCCAACACTCGACAACAGATCATATGAACGAAAATGGTCGAGGAGTTGCTGTCGTGGCATGTCATGCTGATTCGCGCGCCATAAGCGAAGGCGTCAAAGCCACAGGGAACGCCGCTGGCGGGGTGGGAGAGCGCGCGGAAGGTGCAGGAGGGTAAGACGTTTGCAGGGAGCGACACGATGATGACCAGGCGCTGGAAACTCTGACTGATAGCAATGAAGTGAACTTGTCCGGGCGAGTATCGAGGGGCAGAATTGTTGTGGAGGGAGCAAGAGGGAGATGGCGATGCGACGGACGGGGGCCGGCACCATAGGAATGAGAAGGGCGGCACGACAGGTGGATGGGGTGCCGGACAAGGGGCAAGTGTGGAGGAGGAATTTCAGTGTTGGTCCCTCATACTGTACTGTACTGTGCTGTACTGTACAGTAGTGTGTATCATAGCTTATCTCTTAATTGTGTTGAAAAGGGTTTTGCCATATTTCCCGTAGCAAAGCTTGACAGAACAACACGGGTCACCCTAGTCGCATCATATTAAGGGTCATCCCCGCTTGAAAGTTTAACATGCATTCTTGAAAAAACAGACTTGTTCCCTTGGTGTCCCCGAGGCACGTGTGACCCGGAATCCTGCTCTGTGTCAAGCACAATGCGCTGCACAAAGCGCAAATCCACTCTACACCCGCGCTCCATCGCACATGGCATTTCACCTCGTATGCCATTTTCGCCGCTATCAAACCAGTGGCCTGCTTTTCCAAGATGCGCAAAACTGACATATGTTGTTGAAAGCACCAGGTTCTAGCGTCCACGGGGTACCTCCACATCAATAGATGCTGGTACCTGGCACCTTCAACAACATATCATCAGCTTACGCGTTCTAGCTGAAAAAAAATACACACACACATCGCATGTGCGTCCTTTTCACCACAGCCACTTTTCAACTTGAGCGGGTTTTCAGAGGCACATTTCGTTACCAAGTTTGAACAGTAACCCTAGTTCAAACTCCTAGAACACATTTGCAGGATGTCCCACTTTGGATACAACTGCGCTCAAGTTTGGTTCACGTCTTTGCCCGTCTCCCACCCGTTCATGCCAACTTTCAATTCGTATCCCTCACACTCATTGTGAAGCCCAGCCTCGCTCTTTACAATATCCCAGTCTCTAAATTTCGCCACGCCACACACATGTAGCCGAGAGTACCAAGAACGAATCAACACTACCGAGTACCGGCGATTCGTACCTCATGCTCTCAAACATCTGATCCGCCGTAGAGACCTCAAAGCAAATGAGTATGCTTTGTTTGTACGCCATTCCCGAGTCCATTTTCCATATCTGCGACTCTCGCAAGGATTTTGGAATGCCGTTTGTTGTGGAAATTACCTAGTTTCAACTCTGCCCGTCCAAGTATTCTCATGTCCGTGAATAAGCTCATTCGTACCATCACGTTTGGCGGATTGTTTGAGGCGTCATAAAGTTGCCGTCTGTTGCCAATTCCTTTGTCGTGGTTTGATGCGGTGTTTGGGTGCTTGGAATGATGCTGCCATGTCGCGATGGATGGGCATACGAAACATATGTATATTGTAAGGTGATTTGGGTCACATGATTTCCACCCAAGCTGTCATTTGAGGTAGGAGGATGATAAAGTAGAAGACCTCTTCTTCTCGCCTCGTTCAATTGCATGGTTTATGTAGTGAAATTTTCATGCCACGTCCTGCAAGTGTTTTAAAGTGCTGATCAATACGGGCGAGACGTTCATTGTTGTAAGGAATTGGATTCGGACTATGGTACATTCTTGAGTATGTGCTGGCAGTGACTCATACATAAACACAACTGCCTTTTCTGTTTTTCAGTCATTTCTTCCATAATTCGTCATAGACGCAAAGATGAAATCATTTGCAAGTCTGATTCTCTAATCAAGAATGAGTGCGGATTTTTTTCTGCAACGGATAGCCAAAGAACAAGGAGTGGAATAGTACGTAAACCAATCGTTTTATGGTAAAGGTATGGTGGAATATGTTGCTCTGCAACAAAGTTTATTCTCAGGAGATTCCTTTTTTTGTGCAAGAATGGAAAGGAGTTGCTCACAGCAAAATGTGCAAACATCTCTCTTGTAGGCAGCTTGTGATGGATGCTCAAGCAACTTGCGACGTCTAACGGTTGCAGACTCCCCCTCACATTTCTCACTTGCACTTGCACCAAGCCAGGAACTTTGGGTGTCAACTGATTACCGAACTCATCGGTTGTAAACTGTACAGTATAGTCGGATTTGTTTGGAGACACGGTAGGAAATCGTCGTGCAGCTTGGTACAGTACCGCGCGACGATTTCGTACGGTGCGATACGGTACCGTTTGTCCACTACTGGTCTTGGGCAATGAGCAAATCAAGTTGTGTTTTCTCTAGAATTTTTATAAAACGTTACGGGTCGGTTAACGATGACAATGGTGAATTTCTACAGCCGAATGTGAGGAAAGCTCTGCTCAACGTAAACGGCAGGAGATTTACATTGAGATATGCAATATTCGCGGGTTGGCAAAAGGGTTTCTGAATTAGTCTTTTACTATTTTACAGGAGAGAATTGTTCTTTCCTCTGGGGAATTGTGCTCTATGGCAGTCTTTGCCGTACTATAGTACAGTATACGGCTCCAGGGACAGCAATACGTACCACGATTACCGTGCGCTTCGATGGGTAGTCACTAGCTAGTATTCTCAGATTTTATGTAACTTTACTTGAACAAAGCAAATCGTTGGTTGAAATAAACTGATTTTGGCGAAGGTGACGCTCATTATGAAATAAAATTGTTACAAGACAAGTGAATCCAAGGCTTTGCCCTCTTGCCTCCCCTTGCTGACAAAACAGGTTTTCTCCTTGACTTTGTCTGACTTGTCTCCTGCTTTTGGGTGGACAGTCTACGGTGGACCACGAGACAACTTCTGAAATGTAGGGGTATCAGGGGTATCAACAGAGGAAAGCAAGATCGAAATTTCTCCAATTGTGAAGAGTATGATATATTGTATTACACAGTCATTTCGAGATTGGCTGTTCTGTAGTTTGTGTGGGCTAGGATAAATTTCGGATAGGCCTGCGAAAAAAATTTCTGCACAGAGCGGTAGTGAAATCCTGTGATAAGGTACCCGGTTGTTAAATGCAAAACTGGCTGCAGCTTCTAAAAGTGGAAGAGTAGAGTGAGTTTAGGAATGACTGAAAGAAATGGCAAGCGGTGTGATTTACTGGAGGCCGGAGATTGGGCAAATTGGTTGTTGTCATGTGATGTAAGATGCAGATTTAACGTACCGTAGTAGGAAAGACATCGATGAGTCGCTTATGAAATACAGCAATGAATAAATATACTCTGAAACAAAGGAATGTTTGTTTCAAAATATTTATCATAAATCGACATTTGAGATACTTTTAAAACATTAGTTTAAACCCCGCTTGTACTGTACTGCACAGTAGTGTACAGTAAAGTGCTCTCACCATGTCATTGTTACACCAATGCTCGTACCTCATGCATGATATTTCCCAAGCTTACTGTAAAATTGTACTTTTGTTGTGGAATCTGTTTGACAGAGGTGGTTCACTCTCATACATCTGGAAAAAAAGAGTTGAGCCATATTCAACCTCCCAAATTTAGTCCGTCAGACTCTATCCTTTCCGCTACTTTCAGTTTGTGGGTGCAAAACCTACAGTAGCAGCGAATATCAATCGACCGATACCAAGGTAGACAAATTTTCGCACCACTAGTTTTCACTGTGCTGCAAACACCGAACATTGCAATATTGGCACCAGGGGAAATTTGTGGGTTATTTTAATGCATGGAACATGTGGTCGGTTATGTTGTTTGTTCTGAACAATCAGAGAGCATCAACACCGGAAAAGACCGGATATTCGAGCTTTGCGAGCTGCAGGTAGTTCCAACGTTCGTCAATCCGCTGGGCCCCTCTCATTCCAGAGTCCGCATGTGCAACCCATTGACTAGTCTCAACGCGTCCAGGCCGGAAAAGCAACGGAAATACCAAGGGTTCCTTGCGGATTAGCCTGGGAGAAACATGCTACTCCCTGTCCCCATCTTCATGTTGCGCGGGTGGCACGCGGAGGCACACTCTGTTGTCACAGTGCTTGCGAGAACCGTTGCGAGTCGCCAAATGGAACGGGTTTCGAAGGTTCGAGGCATTCTTTTGCATCGACACTCGGCGTTAGCAGTAACCTCCAACGCGGCCTGTCTGCTGGCTGGCCTCCCATCGACGTTGTTTTGTCGATTGTTGATGGGTTAGCTTTCTACAGCAATGCTGAATTTTATATTGCCTTGACAGGCACTCTGCGGGTTTAGCCAACATCTCTGTTACAGTAAATGAACCCCCCTCTTTCCCCTCTATGTATTGTATTCGGAGTAAACTGACCTAAATTCTCCTCGGTCAAAACTGTGTCTTGTGATATATATCTCTACCATTTCTTTCTTTTGATCTTGGCATCAAAGCAAGAAATACCTCAAATAAATATACCGTCAAATCCGGGAGATAATAAATAAATTCGTCCAACGCAGCATGCCTTACGGCTGGCCTCACATTACCCCTGTGAGGTTGTCCCTTCTGACTCGGTCTCATTTTCAGGATCTCTAATACACAGATCTTGCCCCCCTCGTCTTCTGAAAATAGCCGTCCTACATCCCTATTCAGTTAAGCTCCCCAATTTTTCCCCCTAATAAATAAATAGCAGGAAAAGTTTGGGTGCTTCACTCATTAAAGTACAAAGTTTCTCTCTTTCTCTCACTGCGGAGCGGCACTGACGGCTATGTCCCGAGAGAAAGGAGGTACAGTATATGAAATAAAAATCTACCCTACCATACAGTATTCGCACTATTGACTGTATACTTTTCACTTGTAGCCTTTTGGTTCACATGTTCTGACTCGAAGAAAAAGTCCTTAGAGGGCATTTCATTGCGCAACAAAGCAGCATTCTTTTTTTGGTCTCCTCTAATAAACACATGGACAGTACCGCAACAGGTTTATTTGCACCCAGAAATTGCTTCTTGGGAGTCTAGAAGAACTTCTGTAAACCCTCGTCATGCTTGTTAGAGTTTATATTTTGCTTGTTTCAATGATTTGTAACCACCAATAATCTTTATGTTACAAGTGTATCCTCCATTTCCAAGTAATGAGTTCTGGAACTACGCGACCTGACGCAGCGGTTCAACTAAAACGCAAATCTCAACGATTCCGTTCTAGTCTTAGAATTGTAAAATATTTTACAAGTGAAAAATTTTTCATTCCCTACTGACCAAGCCATTTTCGTGATTTACGTTTTCAAGCTTTGGCCCCAGTTATACATCCCCTTCCCTATCTAACGCAGCATTTCTTACAGCCGGTCCATCGCGAGCCATTTGAAAGCGTTTCAGTGACCCTTCCACAGATTCGCAGTACTGCAGCACATATAGCATTACGTGAACCAACCGCTATCAGACGGAAAGCACCCGACCCCTCCCGCCAATATAAAAATTTATTCTTTTCCCGTTTCGTGGCCCATTACTTTATATCCAGTGCTACCTCCCTACATCTGGTTTCGTGGAAAGTTATAAGGCAAGAAATCTACTTAACAATATGTCACTTTATTCTTGGATAAATGGGGGGTAAGTGGGGTTTACTCAATTTTCCTGATGACAAATGTTAATGGGGTAGATATGGGTAGGTATAAAGAAAAAGGACTGTCGTCCACCACTTCTGCGTACCCATCTACTACTACCACCTCTGTGCAGGGTGCATACTTCACCTTTGCTAGGTTAAGTATCCACCCTGCGCAGAAAAGTCTGTGGATATCCCCGTGCTCGTAATAGCCTTACCCGTGCACCGATTTGACGCCTGCCAATAGACGCCTTTGGGGTTGAATAGGATAAGGGCAGCTTCCGTAGAAGAAAGGGGCTGCTTTTCCCCGATTGGTAGCATGCCAGAGGGTTTCTGTAGACACGGAGGGTTCACCGCAGGCTTATTGGTCCTAGTTACAGGATGGAGTAGGAGGACAAGCGAAACAAAGGAGAGAAGAACCCGAAAATTTTCACTGAAAACACACTGCAGAACAGGGCTCCCACGGCTTGAAAAAACAGGCTCCGTCGCCTGCCATTGAGAACCTTGCCGAAGGATAGGGCGACAAGCTGCACCGCTACCGGGCGACCTTGACGAAAACTGTGCAGCGCTGCTTTACAGCGCCGTTCGAAAAGCAACGCCATCTTTCTGCGCTATTCCCGGGTCGTCTAACGTGCTCGGGGGGCGAGAGGTGCGGTACTGTCGACAAGGATTTCGACGAGATCGGTGTAGCAAGAGCGCAGCGATTGCGTTATAACGATCTACAGAGGAAACGGGCTAGACGGGTGGAAGTAGCCGCTCCCGCACCCGACTACATACCGGACGAGGCGGGCACCGAGAGCGGCGAAATGTTGATGAAGCTTCGCAGTGGTTGGGCTGAGTTCGGAGTTCGGGGCGTTGCTTCCTAATGGCGAATGCAAATTCATAGGATTCCCAACCGTTACACCACTTGGAGTAAACCAACCCGGTTAAATGGGGTTGTTTCTCTGCGGTTGTGTGGTTTAGTGGTTTGGTTTACCGCGCTAAAGTAGGGTTAAATTGGGTGGTTTACTTAATTTTCCTGATAACAGCAATCGCAGACGAGGCCTAATTTGGGTAGCCACTTACATACCCTGAGAACGGAGGTTCTCTGGAGTATATAGACTTTCAAGTTGTGGCCTTAGGTGTGGCTCAAAAGCCCTTCCAACAAGCAACCGGCGTTATTCTGGACTAGTCTCGCCGCATGGTGAGCGAACTTTGCGCGCGTCAGCAATCGGAATGGCTGCCCGTGCCGCAATGCCAGTCTCAACCCGGTTGGCGGAGTCCCGAACAGTCGGGTGCCAGCCTTCCAACGTGGAGAGTGGAAGAGCAATGAAGCTATGCCCAGGACCCTTTGAACGTATCAATTCGGCAAAGCGAGTGTCCTTGCCAAGGCGAGCATGGTTAAGGGGCTTGAGTGTGCATCGCGCCGGGGAGGGGAGGCGGGCGGGGGTCAAGGGATGGATGACGGTTACGTCATTATAATCTGTGCCCCCGTTCTTTCCAAGCTCCTTGATGTCTGGGCGAACTGCATGGTCGCGTTGTGGGGGCTCGAGGACAAGGTGTCGGGCGGCTTTAGAGAAGTCTGTAGCGGACAACCGTGTTTGCGAGTCGTGCCGCCACCCGCGGGTGCACCTGCGGGATCCGTAGGCACAGCACAACGCGTGGTCACTGTACTGATCCATAAGTGGCGGGCATCCCTGCTTGTGGCATTTTGAAGCGGGAGGAAACAGTGGTACCCTGCAATAGAACTGGCAACGTCTCATGATTGCGGTCCGAGATGTAGGTGCCCAAGCCTGGAGAAGGTTGGTATGAAAGCCGGTCCTTGCGATCGTCCACTGACAGCGAGGCTCGGAATTCCACAACCCTCTCATCCCCCTTTGGCACGGCGTTAAAAGCCGTCTCCTCAACTGGGTGAGCGAGCTGCCCTTGCCCCAATCGCTGCATTGAGTCGATAGCAGTGAACTGGACAACCTTCTCGAGTGCCACTTGTGTCTTCCACTCATCATGTGCCCGAACTGCGGATGTGTAAGATTGGAGAGCAGTGTTCTGGAGCACAGGTCACGCGTGAGGTATACGACGGAAATGGGGAACGTTTGGGTGTTTTACTCTTGGAAGATATATCCGATCTATCCCATGGTTTTCCAGACAACCACAATGGAAAGGAAGGCAGCAGCCGCGGTGAGCTTAGCGGAGCGGAGCCCGATGCCAAATGTTGGCTTGCCGGGCCCAAAGGGTGCATGAGGAAGTTGTCATTCCCGAAAAGTGTCGGCGTCCAGAACCCCGCCCTTCAACCCGCGCAGCGTGTCTTCAACAGCGGTGTCGAATTCAGTTGCTCCCTTAAGAGTGGAATGATGGGGAACTACACGTAAGAGGTAGTTGATCCGACATACACCACGGCAGGTCCGCAGTAGGTGGAGAGCTGCATGAGTATCCTCCAGGGTTAACAGGGATTTGAGGACAGTCTGTAACGAAGTGACGTGCTTTGAGAACTGCGCTCCATGAATAGATCCGACCCGATCGGTGCGCGGAGCACTGTTTTCCCGGCGTCATAGTTCTGGAGAAGCTCACATGGGAGGGGCTACTGAACAGGTGGGGGGGTTGCGTTGGCCATAAGACGGCACACTTATCCATGCGCAGGTGTAAACCCAAACTGCGCACCTCCGGGGAGGAGAGGAACTGTAGTGCCGTTTGAAAAGCTTCATGGGTGCCACCTATACACCCATCGTCCAAGTACCACAGCTGACGGAAAGATTTGGGTGTTTCACTCTTGGAAGATTCATCCGATCTATCCCATAGTTTTGAAGACAACCACAATCGACTCAAAAAGGTATGCCGACACAGTAATGGGGAAGGAACCACGCTCCCTAAAAGGCTACCTTCAGGCCAGCCATCAAGCAGGCCGCATTGGACATGACGGCTGCTGCAGCGTTCCTTTGAATCAAAACCCTCCGAATCTTTCCGTACGTCTCCAATGCCCTCATGGCCACGTTCCGTGCCACGTTATTTAGCACTGCACATGCGTCCGGGTTCCACCCTCCAAGAGTTGAGATTGGCACAGGCACGAGCCTACCTCTGGTGGAGGTCGCGATAAAAGGTTGATATCTTCTCTGCTTTGCATTTCGCGCCGCATTCAGAGAGGACATCGGGTTGAAGGCCCTCACTCTCCTGTTGGAGGGAGCGAGGGTATTCACAAAGGTAACATTAAAAATGTCGGTCCCTCCGCTGCTTCCCATTGCCTGGATGTTGGTTCTCGTGCGGAGGAGACTGATGTCCACAAAATTTGCACATGAAAAATTCTAGAAGGGGACCAAATTTGGATACAGTATCGGAATTTGGAAGATATTTTTACAGTTTCTGAATTTGCAAGATATTTTTAATTTGGATGAGTGCGTAAAATTCATCGGTTGATTTTTTATTTTAGGACCAGATGTCATATTAGATGTCAGTACAGTTCCAGGTTCTGCTTGTTACTAAGAGAGACTCTGAAAGGTCTATATCCCTAGTGCCGGATTTTAATGTGCACTAAAACGCACATTAACTTTGCACGCCTGTAGTTAAGGTGCAAAGAAACCGGAGTAGAAATGAAGGCCATGGCAGCTTAGAACAGGGCATTCTGCGTGTTTTTACAAGTTTTCAGCCTGAGACAATTAATAATGAGCGAACGGTTAAGCGTCAAAGTTCGGTTCTGGTGGAGGGTTCCAGGAGGTCAAAATTGGCTTTATGTGCGTAAAATCTGACATAACGTGCCGCAGTTTACCTCAGCAAACCGCAGCAAGACTTTACCTTGTACGAGCTCGTTTCGATGCCCGACTATTGCTACGATTAGCACCTTGACCTCTTTCTCTTGATGACCGATGTAATGTCATGCGTTGCCTCAAATTTGCCGCCGCTTGCCCTTCATTTTGTTGCAATGACTGCATATTTTGCAGTCCTCTGTTTTCAAAGCCAAGTACCGTTATTGGGATGCATTCCTGCTACTAGGATTCGCACCGTCTTCATTATTTGCTGACCCGCCTTCATCCACAGTACTGGTTCCCGTTCGACTTCCTCTCGACGAACCCCTGGCCGGTAGTCTTCGTTGTTCAAGATGCTTGATACTATGCCAGATGTGTGCACAGCTTTTGCGATAGCCCGGCGGAACCTTGACGCATAGATGCACGCCGCAAAGATTGCATCTGAAAGTACTTCGAGATCCCCGATAGCCCTGAGTGTGTTGTCCACACAATGCACAGTGCGTGAGTGTTCCCTGTACGGCATGGTGGCCCCGAACAGTAAGGCGCAACGTAACGCCCTCCGCTGGAGTAAATAATGTAAGCCTGTTACGCTTCTTGAAATGGGCAAGGATTATTAAGCGTTTTGCTTCAGTACCAGCAGTTTCAGCCATCTTCTCCGTCCCACCCTCTCTCTCCTCTTCTAACTGAATACTTGCCGCATGGCTTAGTAGCTCCTGGGCGACGTCGAACATAAAATCTGTAGTAGACTGAACCTTATTCAAGCAGTTCCGGTAGTTACCAATAGACTTGAACGAGTCTTCTGATTCCAACAAGTCCTGGCTTTCAAACAATCTCCAGGTCAGACAGGAGTTCACTGGAATAGTCTTGAATGTCTGGGATACTATCTTCTGCTCCCACTTGAAATGAGAGGTTGAGCTCTGCAAAATCGCTCGTTGCTGTGTAGCGCCGTCTACGCCAGCCTTGGTTTTGGAATAGAAGCTTTGTGCTGCATGTTTGAAGAGCTTGAGAGGGAAGAAACAACCATTCGTCTTGACGTGGTTGTCGATAATCTGCCAGAACCTATGCCTTGTCTGGAGCATCTCAGCGCTGTCCACATCTATGAAAAAGGGAAATGGCTCTTCAATATAAGCCCATTCGACCAGCGGCGCTGCTAGAGAAATAATCTTGGACGACAAGATTGACAGTGTGGATTCCGGGATCCTGACAAGCACCGTGTACGACAAACATGTTTCACCAGCAACAACGTAAACGCAATACTGTAACTTCAAAACCAACGCTTGATGAACAATCTGTCCCATGTGCTCGCCGGGAATGTACGTCTTGAATACATCGTCACCGATACGGCAGCGAGTGATTTCGGGCGATGAAAATTGTGCGGCATTACCAAGGGTTGATGCCGCCACTCGCGTCTTGATCTCAACGCAGGCCATCACTAGTTTGCCGTCCTGAGACCCTGGCAGACCTTGAACACTGTCCCACTCAGGAAAACTTGCAATGTCCAGAATCGCGACGGCATCTGGTGAGCATGCCAGGTAACGAATGGTTTTCATGGACAACATCCCCACCTCAAACACATCCTTAACGATTTCGTTTGATTCAAGCGCGCTAAGTACTGCAGGCTCGTTTTTCGTACCTCTCATCATTGCTTCAGTTGAGACCTTAGAACTGAACCAGCTCTTGTGTAACAACGTAAACCACTCTTCGGCTGCCCTCGTACTTCTGTCTCCAGTACCCAAGCCCAGAAGTTCCATCACACCAGCCGAAGACATCAAAAGAGGCCCAGCATTTGTCCCGTTATACGAAACTGCCTTAGGACGATACAATCGGCACACATCTGTCCCAGCGTCAAAACATCACACACCGCCCCGAGCGTTTCTTCCGCCACAGATCTGAGTGACTGTAGCACAGCATCTTGATGTAAGGCATCGCTGAAGAGGGTCTTGTCAAGTGCAACGTTAGACTTGGGCACAGCGATCCATGTGCTCAGGTTTTGCTGCATCTGCTTTGGGACTTCGTACATGAAACGCAGAATCTTGGCAAACTTGTTCGTGCCATGCTCCCTCACGGCAACTGCGGTAGTTGTATTATGACTCGTCCTACGTCTGCCTGACGAGTTCCTTCTCGAAGCAAAAAATATTTCGGGACCCATGCCAACGTCGTCTTCAATCACAAATTCACTACAGCAATCGTACCACTCTGCACCAGGCGAACGCCAACTTGCTGCTTCCTCCCCATTTCCACTATTCGTTGCCGCAGAGCCCTCCTGAGCGTTACCAGTAATAATTCCTTCGTCATTCATGCTTTCCTGTCTCACCACGTCATGTTCATCTTCCAAATCGCCTCGAAATGGGTTCAAGTATGACTTCCCCACAAACGGATGCCAGCGAAGAATGTGATCTGGCATTACAAACACCGAACAGAGGCCGAATTCCGTGAGAATCTCCATAATAGCCTCCTTACCATAGCCTCTATCAGCTGTCACAATATAGAACTCAACGAATCCTCCCCCTTCCCTCCAGCATCGTTTCAAGTAGCTTCCTAACCAACTCAGCTTGCATCTCACCTCTTCTCTTGAACCACAGCGCCAAAATTATTCTTAACAAAGCATCTGCAACTGCATCATAAGAAATGCCCTTCCCTATCCGCCTTGCGACTACTCAGCATCTTCACTTGGTTGTCTGCTGCACGAGTCCGAAAGAGATCGTCATCTAAAGTTGCCATGAGATATAATGGTATCAGGAACATCTTCCTTGTGTCACGAAAAGCAATAGACTCAAATTTCGTTAGTCGTTGCGTTTGATCGCGCTGTGCAGACCATGTCTGCTGTCCATCATTCCCTCAACCAGTTGGTGGATATGCTAAAATGTTTGCAGCAATGAAACGGGCACGATCCAACAGAAGGAGGAACACTACCTGCCCGTCGCAAGACGGAGATTGCCTTTTCGAAACTGAACCCAGTCGTGTGGGAAATTAGCAGAACAGCAACGTACCGATACATGTCGAAGATCGTGAATGGTGGCTGTGAAACGCTATGAAGCCTGACGAGCTCATTGCGCCAATCCAGTAACTGTCGCAAAACCCCTTTCATGAGCAGAACAACAAAACTACATCTTGTTTGCGAAAAGCCCTTCACGTTAGTCTCTAATTTCATGTTGGTAACGGCTGATTTACACAAAAGCCTTGCCCTTTGCTTAATGACGTTGTCGAAAAACTCCTTCTCCATCATGACACTGTCGCATTGTGTCAGACTCATCGTCCATCCATTGCTTGTGTCGTCCTCGACACGGGTCGTTCTTGCTCGACTACGCCCACGACCTCGACCACGACCCCTTTCTCTGCCTCTAGGACGACCGCGACTTGTCCTTTTCCTTCCTGAGGTCGTCCATACCCGCTGTGGATGATCAGGCTGGATATCATCGCATGCAGCCTCCTCCTCTTTCACAACTCCTAACAACTGAGTGAATCCAGGCCAAGAATTGGCAGTCTGAGCTCCGTCCGAACGAACGGCGGGTGAGTTGTTGGTTACAACAGGCTCCTGGACCACCGCAGAAGTGGCCTGTTCCATGTCTGCTCGAAAACTGTCCGCTGCCGAGGCCATGGCGAAGAGGACAACTCAGCGGTGACGTAACTTCGTCAATTTTAGCCCAATTCTTGAACATGAAAACCTAAATGACACTAGAATGCATCTAGAAGCCGAATACGGGCTCAAAACCGAATCAAATACCGCTGAAACCAAGCGATTCCGACACCAATATCGCCTCTATATCTTCTCTAAAGTAAACTTTAGCGCACGTAACGGGAAAATTCCACAAGGATCATTTTTGTCATGAAAGCCCCCGTCGGTACTAAGGAATACACCACGCGGTCCTTTACGAACCATTTCTTACTTCTCAGACCGTTCCTCGAGACCATTGCTGACCTTGAGAATAGGCAAGAGGCGTTCCAGCTACTGCGTAACCGGTTTGGCGTTTGCAAAGTAGGCTATTTGTTGCGCGTAGTGCACCCCCCGTCCTGCACCGGAGAAGGAGCGGAAGACTTTGACAGGATAATGGAGGACTGTGTCCGAAAATTGGCAGGGGGAGTACTGGGCTCCAAAGTATTCCGAGAACTCCAGCTGCCGGTCAAACCCAAGGACACGAAAAAACATCTCTTGGGATTGGGCTCACCACCGCGAACAATATCGCGGCCGCGGCATTCTTGGCTTCTAGCTCATCATCTAGCAATCTTTGCAAGACCTTGCTCCCAACTTCTATTAAGGAGCTGGGAACATACGAAGCAGCTGCAGATGCCTATCGGTGGCCGGCCTCTTGGCTGGCATCTAGGATTATCCCGTTCAGTGTAATTTGCTCGCAAAAAACACCATTGCAAAAGACGTTGATGGACGCAATCCATGAGGCGGTGCACGAACGAATTCCTCTTGGGGATTCGAGGAGGAAGGCGTTTCGCGCATCTATGGCCCTCCCGGGTGCTAAGGAATGGATGTATTGTCCCCCATGCCCCGGACTCCAGACAAGCATTGAACCTCGAGAATGCTCGGTGTGGCTTCAATACTAGTGTCAAGTCCCACTTTTTCACCCTGGCACGCCATGCCCGAGAAGGAATTGCCCGGAAACACTCGATGTACATGGCGATCATCTCATGCACTGCTTGCATGGAGCCCATAGGATCAACCGACATGATCGCCAAGTAGCCCTTCTCGCAAAAGACCTCGCAAGAGCTGCTCGTCATCCTGTAGTAGAGCCACGCCATGGTCTCAACCGCACGAGATCCGACATCCGGGCAATGGGAAGCAGCGGAGGGACCGATATTTTTAATGTTACCTTTGTGAATACCCTCGCTCCCTCCAACAGGAGAGTGAGGGCCTTCAACCCGATGTCCTCTCTGAATGCGGCGCGAAATGCAAAGCAGAGAAGATATCAACCTTTTATCGCGACCTCCACCAGAGGTAGGCTCGTGCCTGTGCCAATCTCAACTCTTGGAGGGTGGCACCCGGACGCATGTGCAGTGCTAAATAACGTGGCACGGAACGTGGCCATGAGGGCATTGGAGACGTGCGGAAAGATTCGGAGGGTTTTGATTCAAAGGAACGCTGCAGCAGCCGTCATGTCCAATGCGGCCTGCTTGATGGCTGGCCTGAAGGTAGCCTTTTAGGGAGCGTGGTTCCTTCCCCATTACTGTGTCGGCATACCTTTTTGAGTCGATTGTGGTTGTCTTCAAAACTATGGGATGGATCGGATGAATCTTCCAAGAGTGAAACACCCAAATCTTTCCGTCAGCTGTGGTACTTGGACGATGGGTGTATAGGTGGCACCCATGAAGCTTTTCAAACGGCACTACAGTTCCTCTCCTCCCCGGAGGTGCGCAGTTTGGGTTTACACCTGCGCATGGATAAGTGTGCCGTCTTATGGCCAACGCAACCCCCCACCTGTTCAGTAGCCCCTCCCATGTGAGCTTCTCCAGAACTATGACGCCGGGAAAACAGTGCTCCGCGCACCGATCGGGTCGGATCTATTCATGGAGCGCAGTTCTCAAAGCACGTCACTTCGTTACAGACTGTCCTCAAATCCCTGTTAACCCTGGAGGATACTCATGCAGCTCTCCACCTACTGCGGACCTGCCGTGGTGTATGTCGGATCAACTACCTCTTACGTGTAGTTCCCCATCATTCCACTCTTAAGGGAGCAACTGAATTCGACACCGCTGTTGAAGACACGCTGCGCGGGTTGATGGGCGGGGTTCTGGACGCCGACACTTTTCGGGAATGACAACTTCCTCATGCGCCCTTTGGGCCCCGAAAGCCAACATTTGGCATCGGGCTCCGCTCCGGAGAACGCATCGGGGTGCCACCCTCCCCGCGTGGAGATAGAAGCCGGGACGATCCTGTTCTTACTAGGTAAACAAGCAATGAACCCCTTGTATATTTGTAGCTTGCCAGTCTGGGATGCGTCCAAGCTCGTGAGGGAAATAAGGTTCTCATCCTGTTGAGAGGTACATAGCAGTGGAGTGAAAGGTATTAGACGTAACAACACGTCAGTTGCGGTCAGCTGGCATGATCATTGTAGATAAACAACCTACTAAGGAGCACCATAATAACTTTTGTACAGTACTCAGAACACATGCGCAGTCACCAGTTAGTGCAATTATTTAGCTACGGCAGATCCTCTCTTTAGTACGACTCTTCTATGTAGAGCAATAATTTCGTCTCCCCTTTACTGCGTCTACTCTACTACAAACTAGAGTCTAGAACAATTCTAGTACTATTATGCGGACCTAGTCTACCGAGTAGCGGACAGACTTGGCATAAGAATCTACAGCATCCAACAACGCCTCAGCTACTTAGCCATTCCAACGAACGTCCGAAGTGGACCATAAATCATGCTCAATTCGGTAAGATGGTTACTGGTAGATAGGTAGATATCGTGCTACTACGCGCATTGAGGTTCTGGCAATCCCTTGTGGGTGACGCTTTCGGACTTGTGATTGTCCTGCTTTTTCTTGGGTCGCACTACCGTTAAAGTCCGGGTTTAAATCATACCTTTATGCCAGAAGCAGCTCAGAACTCAAGTTGGGACCGAATTATTTCCCTGCTAAATATTTCCTGCGTTTACTTAATGGCCGGTCAGCACGTAATTCGATAAAGACATACATCCATGAAAGGATCCTAATACTGGCCAGATCTTGACTCTGAAACATTGCTAGTGAGTACAGTAGAGTGCCTGTGGCTGGCCACAAAGTACGCCGTAATATGTGACAGGAGTACTGTAATTGGGCTCAATATTTCCAATCTGATTGTTATCATGAGACAAGAGGGAATTTGAGGAGGGAAGAAGATAAAATAATAATTTTCCCGTGATATGATTGTACTTACCTGTAAGTTCTGAGAGTTACCAAACTGCTTTGAAAATTAGAAAAAACAAAGGGACAGAAGAAGCGAGAATAAATTAAAACAAGACCAGCACCCTGTGACTTGCATAATATTGAGAGGAGTCTACGCGGATAACAACCAGAGATAGATCTTGAATCGACTTCCCAGTCAATTATTCCTATCTACGGGCAGCGACATACAATCTCAGGCGTGATACTTTAGCTATTCTTTGTGGACCTGTGTACGATAATGACCATATTGGCTCTTAATTACTGACTTTTTATACACATAATGGGATAGGAAGGGCCCAGTTGTTACACTACAGTAACATTGACAGTAACATCAAAGCAATAGGTACAGCTGGCTGTCCCTGTTGCGTTTACATCCGGCCTCGTCTTGTGTTCCTTGTGCAACAGGGACTTGATGGAGGATGAATTCCCAGAGGATGTGATTTCTATGCAGTCATTCGACTTAATCATCGTAGCGGCTTATTCTGTGAGAGCTGTATCTGCGGAGGGCCAGGTCGTTGCCGTGGAAGTCCAGGGTTTACCGGCATCTGCCCCTTAGGTATAATCTTGTAAATATTGCATGATTGATAGAATCAAAATTCTTAGAGAATAGAACTTTGTTGTACGAAACCGATCCTTTCCACATATTTCTGTTCTTTCATCTCGAGGGCCATCCTTGACTACTACTTCTTTAAAACAATCGTTCTACTTTTTTTTCAAAAAAAGAAATCCTAAAAGACCATTTACGTTATGAATCCAAATTCACTGTACGAATACAATTATTATTTTTTATGTTGAAAGGTTTTCTCCTCCATTTTCAAAGAGAAAAATTTCGAGTCGTGATCTGTTTCGTCCCAAATTCAGCTCCGATATTTATTCAAGCCAATTTTTTGGGTTTGCCCTGAATCTATGCAAAATCAAAGCCGCAAAATCGGTGCGAATTGTTTATTTCGATTATGGCCGTGAAAATTATCAAGGATATGCCTCTATTTAAAGTTCTGTAGCAACGCAGTTGAGGCAAAACCATTATCAACGATCAAAACATCACCTCAGTCGCACACTTCTTTACTTTTTTATCAACATGACTTACCCACCTTCGTTCTTCACCACCGAGAAATCAATCAGGGCCCCGCGTTGCATTAATAGCCTTGTCTTGATGGCCAACAGGGCAACTGAATACGAGGGATACATCAGGAGGATAGAAGGGGAACGCGTTAGGGGGTGTAATCATCGTCAATTTATGGAGGAGGCATAGAAGGCGGAGCTAGATGTGTCGGCGTCCGAGGATGGGAGGACTTGGTAGGTCCGTGGGATCCGTTGGGGTACAACCTTGGGGGAATTGTTGAGTAGGAAGGAAGGCGTAGCGAGGATGTGATCGTAGTCTGGGACTCCTCTGTCGGGGATGGAGCGGAAGTTTAGGATCTTAAGAAGATCTTAAAGGGACTTGAGGAGATATTAAAGGGCCTTGAGGAGATATTAAAGGGCCTTGATATGTCTGAGGAGGCTATTTATCATTCCGGCCCGGTCTACGTAATTTATAGGGACTGAATTTGAGGCGTGCATATTTTGGAGTATTGTTTTGCTCTGAACACAAGGATGGTGATTAAGGCGATTCAATCTAGATATTCATGCTAAGAGTATCTACTTTTGGTCTTTCTTGCCCACAAGATTTATGGTATTCAGTTCGTTTTCTCTGGTCTTTGGCGTTAGAAGAAAAGTCTATAAAAGATGATTAAGCAGCTCTATCTTTATCCTGGGAAGGTGAAGCAAGTTTGCAGAAATCTTCGAGTGCACAATCAAATAGTTCAGCGGTTGAAAATCAACTTCTTACCTAAGAAGCTTTTCTTTTACGATGTTTAATGAGCATAAGTGGAGAAAATTGCCCCTTATATACTTACTTCTAGCCCCTTTGAACGTAAATCATTTTCGACCTCTTCGTGTTCCCACAAATATACGCCAGTAGGACTTTATCGCTTGTAAAAACTCCTTCCCAGGATAATTGATTCTGAAAAATTCATACTCGCCTATTTATTTCTATCAGAGTTACAAAAAATGGTCCCCACAAACGTGTAACAATTTTCTGGTACAACTCACTAAAGTATGCTAAAACTACTTTGCCATCGATTTCATCTAAATATTCCTCCCCGATTGTATGGTAAAGATATGTGTTCCATTTTTAGTCTATTGAAAATATTAAAAAATAGAAAAGAGAAGACTTGGATTCTTACTTTATTTGTTACGGTTTTGCGTTAAACATTTTTGACTTTAATTGAGGTTTTCCCGACTGAAGTTGGGAGCAATATTTCTAATTAATCTTGTTTCAGAGTAGCTACTCAGTTAGGAGGAAACGTAGAGTTGGTTTACTGCGAGTACAAAGTAGCTTGAAGCCCTAAGAAGCCATATGGTCCAAAAATGTCGGAGGATCTGCTGTAAAACGTGGTATGAGGGTTGTATAGACGAGCTACCCAAAATTCGTCATTGATAATTTCGTTTCTATGAGCTGAAGTAGTACTTCTAAATAATAATTATTCACTGATTGTTTAGTTGAGTATATAGGACATACGTATTTTTCATGACGAAGGAAGTTGGCATGTCCGGTGCTGAAAGAGTAGGAGTAATAGTAGAATAGGATAATAGAAAGCTTGGATAGAGTTATGACTGGAAATTGGCAAGATTTCATACGACAGTATATTGGGGAACAGGGGGGGTTTATTCGCTGTAAGACATAAGCTTGCTGAATTCCAGTCAAATCGGACGGTAGGACGCACATTATATTTGATTTTTGCTCTTATGATTGGTGCCATAGTCACAGTAGAGCAACTTAAGATTAAAGATATTGAAGTAAAGTCACAATAATAACTAGTTTACGGAAATCATAGGAGAATAAATTACCAACTTGTGCAATTTGAAAATTTTAAATTAACCTTATTCTATAGAATTAACCTAAATCACTTATTCCTAGGACTTGCCATTCGAATACTTTTTCGAGCATATGGATCAGAAAACGGAATAGAAATATTATTTATTTCCAGAACTATATGTGAGCTGCCAATTAGGAAATCTCGAAAAAATGTAGAGAAACGCCCGAATACGGCCCCTTCGATTCTCCGTAGAAGCATTTAAGAAGTTACGAGCAAGTAATATATACCTTTCAGTCCGTAAATAATTCCGAATTCGTTCCATGATCTCAATCGACATCATTCTAATTTTTCATCCATCTTCCTCAACAATTTTAGCTACAATTAAATCATGATGAATATTGAGCTCTATCAAGAAGCTAGACGGTACAGGAATTTCCGAGAGGGGCTGGGTTTACGACTACAAATTATTGCAGAAATGATAACATCTGAACTAGCCTCGGAAATTATCCATTTTAACTGTCCTTGCAGCGTCCTATTCCTCTAAGATTGATGGATTTTTCACCTTCAACAGTAAAGTATGAACTAAAAATCACAATCAAAGTTTACAAAACAATTATTTAGAACCTTAACTTTGTAAACCGAATAAGGATTAGCAATCAGCTTTCCAATTCAGATACTGTTCTGTTCCTCTTCAATGTTCATTTATCAATTAAATGGGGTTTCGTGACATTAATAAGTGCTTGCAAGGATTGAGTTCAGCTTGTGGAAGAGGCAGTACTTTATCTTTACTTTATTCAATAATTTAGTCTCTGTGCATTCTGGTCGGACTCCACGTTTCCGAGGCATACCTTTTTGAGATTTCAGCCTGTCGTATGGCCCTGAAAAATTCGTTTAATGTTGAAGATACTCAATTGTTCAAAAATACATGAAGTTCGAGAGAAAATTGAAATTTCAGCTTCAAACTTGATATATTTCCCTTCAAATGTTTCGAAAAGATTATATTACTGTCATATTCTACCGCTCCAACGGGTTTTAACTGTTCTAGAACATTTCAACGAACAAAATTCCTTTCGACTGCTTTGTACGGAATCAGAAAAATATTAATTACGCAATAATTCTTTAATATGCAAAAACCAATTTTCGAAGTGAAAGGCACTAACCATCCAATAGACTATATTTACTTTCACTTATCTATATCAAAAAACTTTAGTACAGTTAATCTAGTTTAATTTACGCAAACCAGAAAAATACAGCACAAATAACCAGTTTGAGTTCTCACAAGTTCAAAAATCAATTATAATACAAATAGTTTAATTTAATTGGGTTTAGGAAATCAAGTACAATTATCCTAAGTTAAATCATCTAGATTAGTAAAATTGAGCACAACACACGTAGTCTAGTTTCATCGAAGGTCGTGCACCCATTTTGGTATAGTGAGTGGAAAAATAGTAAAGTAATGTTAGTTTGATGTCTCTTTGCCACAAAATAGAGTAAATTGCACTTATTTGAATGCTTTGAAGTCTAGAAATTCGAGTGCAGTATATATAATATAATCTATCCGAATGTTATATGTTCACCGAAATGATTAGCAAGTAAAGCTAATTGCCTCATGTCAACTTATGAAAAATTACTTAAAATAAGATTTTGCTTCATTTTAGATCACAAAGATGATACGTCTATGTTTTGCAGTACAACAGCGGGAAATATGAGATAAGTATAAAGTTAATGATTTAGTGAGAGGATCAAACCTTTATCACATTGCAAGTCTCACCCGAATTAGATGGTTTAGAAATTTACACATGGCAAGGTCTGTTGAGGTGTAGCGATCAATGCGATGCTTAGAACAATCTATCGGAGGGAGTATTGGTGATTTAGAGACAATTTCACACACGTCAAATGTGTGATGAGTGGCAAGATTGATAAAATAAGTGAAATAATGCTCGCTTGCAGTTTTACGGGTACACTTGCATGATCCGTTCTGGCAGGCATTTTCAGTCTTACATGTAAAATTGGGTGATCTGTACCATGCGGGCACTTACCGTCTTTCGTGTACTATTTGCATGGTCTATACTATTGTGTGATGTATACACGTGTACAAAGGTGCATCTTGACACGTTTCATATGGAATCCATGAAATTTTTGCCTTCTTTTTGATATATTACGCTTATACTCATTAGCGACTGGCGTTTTGATTATATGAATTGTCACGAGCAAAAATATCTAGCAATATATATTGCTAGATAAGTCAAACAGTATTTATTGTATGAATTATAAAAGATATAGAATCGAGTATCTCAAAGACATACTTTGTGTTAGGTAAAGATGATACTATTTGAGACAAAAAGGAAAGCAAAAGATATTTAACTGGGTACTTTCTCTTATTTTGAATTTATTTTATATATGAAAATTGACGAGTAAGATATTTCCTATTTTCGCGAATCTTCAGTTTTTCTGAGGTACCAAAGATATTTTGTATTATGATGAATCTGCTTATGGTGAATTTTTAGCATATATGAAGAATCTAAGATCTTTTATTATCAGTCATTTAGGCATTTCATTTTGTTGCAGCCAAATATGTTACAATTTAAGTGTATCTATCTGGAAAAGTACTTGAAGCATTACATTAGGGGACTATTTTAGACGATTTAGTAGTTTTATAGTGCAAAATTAAAGGTATGGTCGAGTCGTACCTAATAAAGGGTCACTAAATGATTGAAAAAAGTTGAAATGGCCAAGGAGCCATCCTAAATTGGCCCCCGTCTTAATCCTCAACATAAAGTACTTCTTGAGTAGCTTAACCACGTTTAGTCGACTGGAAAGCTCACTGAACTGTACAATTACTGTAGACTCAGCAATAGAATCGTATAAGCAGTGCTCTCTACCATTACAACATTCACAGTAAACCAATCACAAACGTTCCCCTCTTGAGTAGTTCCTAGTCGTCATTAATTCCGTATATAACAGAGTGGTAAAAGGTATAGTTCAGATCTAGTGCAGTTTCTATACTTACTGCAAATTTTATAAAAATATTGGCCCATTCGCTTTAATTTTCGTATGAAAAGTGATTTTTTGCTTTAAGACGCAGCTTTACAGGGCTATTTTCATTACAAATGATATAAAACAGAAAAATATCACTTTGAGCGTTGATCTTTGACAGATTATTTTTTTATTTTATCGTAATTTGAATAAATTGTAAAAATGAAAAAGTAAGAAAACATTTTTCCCCATATTAAACAGATAAAATGAAAAGGGGATATAATTTCTTCTCAACATAATAAAAAATCTATGAAGCGTCCTAAATACTTACGTAAAGAAGATAGGTGAAGATCTACGAAAGTTTAGTTAGGTACTGCTGAGGCTGCAGTAGTAGATTTATGATATTAAATATTTGAAAAAAAACTTTTGAATAGGTAGTATAAGTACCGAGCATTTGAAATTTGGATTTAATACTTGTTTTAGCTCTTTTTGTGGAAAGTTGTATTGTTGTAGAAAGATGTATTGTGAATTTCAGGATATAGATTCTCCACAGAATGAAGGCTTCAAATCAATTGTATTCCATTATAATAATTCTTTACACCATCGGACCTTTCGGTGGATCACGGATTACAAAATTTATCTTTTTCCGTACTTAAAGTATCCAAAGAAATTAAATAATTGTTTAAAACTATTTCCCCATTAAATCACAAATTTCCCAACCATATGGCTAAAAGTCTCCTCTAGTTTAAGTATAGTTATTGCGGCAGGTTTTAAATCACTTACGGAAAATGGTTCTCACATCTATCCTAAAACCAAAGGAAGATGAAAAGGAAATTTATCAAGTATTATTGAACGATATCTTCCAAAATAGAAATTAAGTTACAAAAAAATAGATTTAGTGAGGGGAATTGTCGGTGATCGCATCAAATCTGGTATTAATATGCTTACAGTATGGCTTAGCGTGTTGGCAGGTTGGTCATCAGGGTCATGGCCGCTGCACGGTAGCTGAATGTAAATTGTGCCCGGCAATTTCAATGTTGTGCATCTACGGCTGGATGGAACGACACTCGAGCAATAATGAATGGTAATGCAACATGATGTGGAATGGATAAAAGTACGAGCGGAAGGGGAATACGTTTGGTAATCGTCTTTACAGTTCTTCCTCATTATAGATGAGAGTTTTGGTCCTGGAAGTGTAAAGTCGAGCGCGGAAAGTTGGCGCCATAAGAAAGGGCGCTCAAAATTGTGGCTGGTATATGTATCTTAGCTTATCGCACGACGGAGTCAACGAGGTTAAGAAATGATAGCTTCAATTTAGCGTACTTGGTAAAAAACTGGGGTGCACTGCAGTTAAAGCACACACACCAGCATTTCCACGTCAGCTTTTTACATGCTCCCTCACATTCTATTGCCCAATCTGTCACCTTATGTCAAATATTTTCCGCAAGGTCAACGTGGCTACGTGTCGTCGACATGTTGAGGTCAAACTCGGTGCGATAATGTTTTCTTAGCGTTCGTCTAACATCAGGAACTATGAGTAGTGTATATCATGCGAAAAAATCCACAATCACGAATAAATTTAATTTATACATTAAAAACAAAAAAGGAAAACAAAGGAACTTCAGGCTGAAATTCAATGGTTCATGGAGTGAAATACAGTTAAAGATTCATTCGACGCAGGTTTGAAATGACAGATGTAGGGTATTATCAAATAATAGTTCAATTAGTTATATGAATATTTCTTCTTTAATCTCGATTGGAACGTTATTTTGAATAAAGCAAATCCACAAAAAGCCCCCAAAGAAAAATATGTGTGGAAAACTGAACTTTTCTAGCCAAGGAAAGTTTTATAACCAAACGGCGGATTATTTCTGATTAGCTATCAAGCCGAAGTGGTTGAAATTAGAATCCGAACAGTCAGAATCTGAACATATTTTAGATAAATCATTCGTATGATACGTCAAAAAAGAATGGTTTATTTGAAATTGCCTTACATATTGCGAATTATTTATCCATTTTCATCCCAATTATTTTTTTTCGTTTCGTTCCACTCTTCTCATATCATCATCACAGAAAGGCCTTAAAATTTATTTTTTCGTGTTCTTATTTGGTTGCAATCAAATCAAACTAAACTCGGATACGGTATGGATGGGGCACAAATCCTGACCCCCTTAAAGTTGGCCAAAATACGATCGCAGCGCATAGGGTTATAAAATACGTTTAACCACTCAATATTATCTCAATTGAGAAGTATGTACTTGTGAGAATCGACCAACTGTTTTTCTTCTCATCTAAGAGACCATGAGGTACTTTTGATATAAAAAAATTCTGGTAGTAAGTATTTTGGATCAAGTACCAAATTGTTCATGCTTATAACTGTGCATCATAGAAGCATTTTATACTAAAAATGCAGATATTACTTCAAGGTTGACCTGTTATTGAGCCTATTGGAACAAATCCTAATGGATTGAGAAAGGAGAAATTTTGAACGTTAATGATTTATAGACTACTATAGTTCATTTAGGCTAAACGAAAGAAAGATGAAAATATTCTGCACTGTTTAAATATTTTCACTCAGAAATGAGCTCATTTCAGAAACTCAAAGTCCTCAGTACGCTTTTTAGGAAAAGAAGACTCTAGTGAACTAACACGTTCAAAATTGTGGGCTCTACAACGACACAAGAATTTGGCAAATGCAAAGCCTATAAATAATGCTCTGATGTTCACTAAAAACGGTTTATTGTCAAACATTTTCATGCGGTACCTTTTCAAAAGATGAAAGGCCCCATTTCTTGTATTGATGGTGCTTTATTCTTGATACTATCGTCAAGACCATTTTAGGTCGAATAAGTGAAATTTATGGGTGTGTAAATAGTGAAAAATATTGCAAACCTATTCAATATAGTTCTTGTCGCGATTTTGATTGATTTTCATCCGAATAACATCGACTGAATTACTGATCATGTATTTTATATTCGCTAATTTTATAAAAGTGGGCTTTAAATATTTTTTATGATTTCAAATGGTTCCATTTTTTGTAGCTCGCACAAATTTCCACTCGTCCGATGTCGAGCAAACTTGTTGTCACTCAGTGAAGTGAGTGTAATGCGAAAACCTTATTTCATAGGAATATGTGTCATGATAAGCCTGAAATGACTCACTACAAGTACTCTCTATTCTACCCTATTATATGTCTACATAAATGTTCGGGAAAGCAGCACAACTGTTTAGAAATACAAAGCGGATGTTTTGCAAATTTTAGGCGTTTACTTGAAGTTTTAAATGATAATATTCCTCTCCATACTCATTCAGCATTAAATACAGGGATAATCGTCGCCAATATGTGATGAAGCTGACTTGCGTACAAAAAGAAGGGATAATTCATCGTGATCCGCTTTGGAGCTCGAAAGCTGCTTTTCAAATGATAATATTGCTCGCATATAAAAAGATTAACTGATTACAATTTTTTGGGCAATTCTAAATTGGTGAAAATTACAATTGAAAGTAAGTAAAGGGGCTTGAAGTCCATTCACCCGATTTTCCGAGATCCTAGATTCTTGGATAAAGAATGTTTTAATCAAATTGTGAGTGGAATTAGTTTTTGGATATCTATAATTTCATATCTATCAATAGAAAATAAGTTCTTATTGCTGTCTTATTTTAAGTTTATTAGCATTAGAGGACAAATATCATTGGCTAAGTACTACAAGTGAGTTTTGGCAATTTTCTTGCTAATGTTTTGTGCTACTTATTTCCTTTTTCAAAGTTTCCAAATTGACTTCTACGGATCTATAATGGGATGAATATTCCATATCTCGAGTAAAGGCGAGCTGCAGTGGATTTTTTTGTTTGCACGATGAAATTTATGAAAATAAGATAATTATTTTTTGTACACGTGGGAGTCAACCGGTCAAAAACTTGTATTGGCTCCCAAAACCTCGTGCCTTAAATCAGTAAATAATCTGATGTGGTTTAAAATAGAATTTTGGCGATTTAATGTACGATGGGTCAATGACCTACAACCAGTTGTTGTTTTGGTAGCCTCTTTAGGAATTCCGGTCATTATGTGAGAGAAAAAACAAGACAAACGAATGTATGAGGAAGAACGAGTTTGTATTATTTTAAATTCAGATATATGGAACACTTCAGTTGTGTAGAAGCGTCTCAAAGTCTTGGAAACAGAAGCGAAAGTCGAAATGCGGGGAAAATTGCATTTGCTTCTTGAAGGAAGAATTTTATTACATTTCAAACGCCAGCGCACACATTTTATTTGGATAGATATAACTCCATATTAAAGATAGTCCTATCAGTAAAATAATGAGCTGAATAGAGTATCTAAGCATCACTTTCAGTACTGGAAGTCAAATTTTTATTACAACTTCTCCTACTGATAAAAATAGATTGGTGTTCTGAGATATTGGTTCATGCAATATGATCCATGTAAATGGAAATTTCCCGAACAGATGGTCTGAATCCTGTATTATATAATGAAAATCCTTCCCCTAATATAAGAAAAACTCTACAGGTGAAATTTAGGAGTAAAACTGTACAGTGTTTCGGAAAACTGTAGAGTAATCACAAGTTTAATTAAAACTTCTATAATACAAGAGAAAAAATGCGCTTCGTTCATATCTGCCTGTAATGATGTATATATATTCGAGCCTATTAGTGAAAAAACTGGAGAATGGTGATATGTGTTCTGCAGAGATGTAAAATACTAGCTGGTACTTAGCATGGTATAGATATTATTGATTTTTCTCTCCCAGAAAATGGTGAAATGTAATTAAAAAGTTGCCTTTATTAGAATATTACATACTTTCTAAGTAAAACAACTTATTGCTTTGTGTGCGGGTGATTTAAAAAAAGGATTGCAACATGTATTTTTCAATATGTGTAACATGTCTTCTACCCCAAGAAGAAATTTTAAGTTTTTGAATTATATTTCAAACGTATGGAGTATATATTGAAGCATGTCATTTTTCTTGTAGAAAATGATGATATTGCTAAATTAACCATTAAATTATTCATTTATCGGTGTATTTACTGTAATTTCGCTGCTTATCCTTTCTGTTGTTGATTTGAATAGTGGTGGCGTGAAAAACAATTCATGAAAAAATTATTATAGTTTATGTAAATATGTAGAACGTAACAGCTAAAGATGTCAAGTATTGATGCTCAATATACAGAGGAATGATAATTTAGATGAAGAAAGCCTTTAATATAAAATAGTCCTCAACTACATTTTTAAACCTTTTTCGGAAATATCCAGCAGGAAATGCATAAGTGTATTGAATTTGTAACGAAAAACACTTTGCTTCCTGGAAATATTCGCACCAATGCCTTAAATAATAAAATAAAGACAATGCAGAATTTTTCATGTCATGGGAGCAAGTAATTGTTTCTAGATTTTCGGAATAATTTGCAAAAATTACCCATTTGACATTACAAAAGATTGGAGCTATTTTGTGAGGATATACCGTAAATACTCTAAAATTTTTAGCAGTACAAATTTACAAATTTCAAAAACTTATTTGTAGGAATGAAGTATTGTAACATTTTCTTGCAATGGGTGGCTTAAGAGAAAGCCAGTAGACAATTAGAATTTATTTTAATTCTCTCATTAGCCGAAGGAAATCTCTCAATATAATATCAGGCCGAAATTACAATTTTACTCTAATTTGAGATACTGTACATCGCGAAGACTTATATTTACAAAAAGACAAAAAGTTATAGTTTTCGATCCAAAAAGAAGTAATATGTATCTGCACAGGGAAAAGGGAAAAGTATCTTTTATTGAAGAAAACATTCTGCAGAAAAAACGATAGACAGAAAAGTTAAAATCGATAAAAAGAAAGAACCGATCATATCCTTCTTCACTTTCTCCGCAACGAATGATTTTCTTGAAGTCCCGTTTTAGAAAAGTGCTTGTATTTTCAGCAATTTTGCAGATAAATTTGGCAAAATACTTCATTTCTCTTCCCTAAGAATATTTTAAAGGATTCAATCTTATTGACTACGTAATAACTTGGAGATATTTAAAGATATGAAAATTCAGAGAAACTCAATAATTGCGGCTCCAAAAATATAAAGATACAAATTAAAACAATACGATGAATTCGTTTTGGATTATCATTAAATGGTTATCTACTTAATATTTAAAATTATTTTTTGAAAAACAAGTCTCTTCCTGTGGAGCTCTTTATAATTCTACTATTTGACCATATGATTTCTGCAATAATAAATTTAAAAACATACAAGTATTTGGATTTACCATTACAAAGTTTTTTTCGTGTTTATTCAAGCAATTGAAACCAAAAAAATTTAATTAACTTCTAGGTATGGGTTAGAGGCTTTTGATTTAGTAAAGTTTTCAATTCATTTCTGTTAATTTCCAAATTAACCTTCTAGAAGTAAAACATCTTTTAAAATATCAGTTTAATATCAAGAAAGTTTCCAAGATTCTAAATGTTTCATTTAGTTAATGTCTATCTGCTATAGCGTTGTTGTGGTTTCGCCCCGTCTCCAAACAGAGGGAGCGGATTGAGGACCAATTACAAGAGCTATAATGAGCTCTATTGATGAGGTCAAGCAACCTACGTGCCTACGGTGATGATTATCAGCTTACGGCTGACCTCGGGGAGCTACTGTTGGGTGACTTAGTGTTGTTGGTGATGGTGATGTTGTTGTTGGTGGTGGTGGTGCAGGGGAAAGTGCGGTACCACCACCTTTTTTTCTTTTGAGTTCTTGATCAAAGTTGCTCAGTTGATGTGTATACTGTGAACCCACTGACGGCACACAGTATACCAACTGACAGCATACAGTGCAACAGAAATAACTAAAAAACTAACAGTTTGAACTATGGCCGCATGATTCTTTGTCAGCAGCTACCGCAACTACTGGTGGAAGTACAGTACTGCATTTTTCACTGTCCGTCTGGGCAAGCTCCTGTAACTCTACTGTACATCTCAAATTGGAACAGTTTTCTTCATATTAGGACATACCTCTTTATCGTAGAAAAATGTATAGTAACTAAAAGTTTTTTTGGGGCCCGTAATTATTTATTAAAAATATACTCGAAAACATGGAATTAAAGTAAAGATGCGCTCATTGGCTTCACCTCTACACCACTTTGGCCTAGACAATCACCTGCAGTAAAATGTTGCAACTTACAACTAAAATCGAAGACTATCAAGTGGAATAAAAGCAGTTATTACCCTGATCGACGCTATAATTACAGAAGGTTTCTTTGGGTCAAGCTTTGCTACTGTTGAAAATATATGTTACCGAAAAATGCGATAGAAAAATAAAGCATTTTTTACTTAAGAAGTTATCTCTAACTTTTTTCCTCATATGAGGACAATGGTCCTAAAAAACTATAAAATTTGAGATTAATGGTAGAACCTCTAGCATCCAAATAAATCAGAAATTTAATACTTTCCTATTGCAAACAAAACCGGGATTAGATTTTGGTGCTTTTAGTTTCGCTCTTTTCACATTTTTTTAAATGTTCCCGACAAAAATGACTGTTAAGAGCATTCAAAGCTTCGGTATTTGGATTAACATTTTTCAAATGGAGCTATCGTTATGTTTTTGTTTCTACGATATAAACAAATACTAAAAGTATTTCGATATTCGAATTCGAATTTTAAAATGACTACTTCTTGAACAAAATACTAAAAATTTAGCAACCTATGATTTTTCGTAAAATTTTTCTGAGGCAAACTTACCAAATTTATGAAAAAATTTCAATCACCAATCTCTTGAAAGTTAACAAAAAATCCTACAAGATTTGGTTTCGGTTTTTTATTAACGATTTTCACTTCGATTTCGTCACGTATGGAGATAACTTTCAAACCAATCTCACTGTATACCTTTTCAATCAATTGCTTGAATTGTCGTTTATTTTCTTCTTTAACATCGGAGGGGACTTCTTCGCGGATTTTATTTGAAGTAAATTGCTGTTTAAAAATTGATGAAAACGCAAGAAGTCGTTGAAAAACTCGTTATATTTTACAATATTGCTATGTTTTCTCGCCAATGAACGGGACATTATGTAACTCAGAATCTGAAATATGATATAACAGCAAATATGAAATATATGCTAGTGTAGACGCACATTAAACATTTAAAGCAAATAACTGCTTTGAAAAAACACGGTATACTCAAACATTTTCCAAGTTTAAGTATAAATATCTAACATAACCAAAGGCAATGAGATTTTTTATATATTTATTCATCAGTTAAACTTTTTATTTGAAATTCCACTATGTGGTGGCCTTTTTTCAGTCAAGATTCAGTGTGCACCATGGAAAATGATTCAAAAGTAACTTAAGCTCACAAGTATTTCTAGAATAATGTTGAAGGATCCGTGTTTTACTTACAGTAAAGTCCTTGTTTTATTTTATAGGACTAAACAAATTTTTATTTGTAATCAAGTATTTGAAAACTTCATCGATTATTGCTTCATACGATATTACTGCAGAATATTGAAGACAATTTGTTGGAATGAATAACGTTTTCATTAATGAAAACTTAGTATTACAATTTTCTAGAATATTTAAAATCAAAATACTCGAAACTTTTCAATACATTTCCAATAATCGATATGAACAATGGAACTAATATTTTGACGTTATATGTCTAGGAGAATATTAAATGCGTAGAATGCCACAGAGAGAGATATTTACTCATTATTAACTATTGCAAGGGAAGATAAAAACAAGCTCGTTCATTCTTGTTAGAGTTAAAAATGCGATTTTTTCAATGTATATTTTTTGATGAAGGCTTCATGTGTTATTTATGGAAACGTTTTTGAATATTGACCGTACAGAAAACTTTCCAAGGTTCTTTTTTGGTTTCTTAAAGCGTTTGTGGGCTTTATTTATACTTAATGGTCTCAAAATATATAAATCTTCATATAAAGAATAGTTACATAGTCACCGTAATCAAAATTACGAACATATTTATATTAGAATAATGAAAGTTTTGAAAAAAGTTCAAAATTATCAAACCAGTGATTTTATTTAAGTATTTGTCCAGATATTCGGTTACCTTAACCAAAAATTTAGTGTTCTGATAGTTTAAGAATTTGACGATATTATGTGAAGCTGTAAACCCTTTTTGTGATACTAATTTTGGTACATCTGCCCTCACTGGAGGATAAATTACTGTGCCATTTTCAAAATGAAAACTTTTTCTGTCTATTTTAGCTGTTATTTCAACATCATTACTGACAAAGCAAAACAAACTTGACAATACCTATTACATTTTCGAAGTCCAAGCAGAATTTCCGCATTTTATAACCATCCATGCTTTGTTCAATTTGATGCAATATATCATTTCAAGATCTGAAGGTAGATTCTTTCGTTCTTTTTGTGGAGGGGAAACTATTGGACACCAATGCACTGTAATAAACTTCTAGCAGAGTACTGATTTTACTACATATGTACAAGCCTCAAACGTTTATCTGTATTGCCACTGTTATAGTACAGTTCAGTATGCTTCGAATTATGGGTCTGGTATGAGAAAAATGTTCTTCATCTGGGGAAAGTAGTGTTACAGATACAAAGCAGGACTTTATGCGTTAAAATACGAACTTGAATCGATTCCGACAAAATTTCGACTAAAAATATTAAACTTTTCTATTTAAAATTTCTATTAATAAGTTTTCAATAGAAAATAATATTGATTATCATAGTAAATTGCAGATTTCACCGTCAAAATGGGAAACTGAGCATATTTTAATAATACTACGCAGTGGTTTACGATGTATACTACTACCAGCAAAAATGTTCTTCTCAGCACGAACAAAAGAAAATGTTACATAAAATTAGATATATTCTTACTAAAGAATGCTTTCGACTCAAAACTGAATATTTATGTCTATGTTCAAACAAAAATAAGGAGGGACCGCCTAACTGTATATCGGATGCTTTATACTATATTACTTATTTTTTTAAATCAAATACCAATCTTTTCTTGTGTGATGAAAAACAAGAATCTCCGAAACCAAGTCAACGCCTTCAGTCTTGCTTTTTGAAATAACTAAAAAAATAAATTTACCAAGCGAATGAAACATTATGTAGTAACTTTGAGAGAAATGACATTGAAAAGGAATTGGAACTACTGTTTAGAGACAGATAAAGTAGTGCAGGGGTTTAAATGATCTCTAGACCGCTACGTAAATCTAATTTAGGATAAATTTCAATTATTAATTGGTAACATCTTACAAAAATAAAATTGAAAAGATTAGGAAAACATTCATGACAAGGACTACTTCCTATAAAATTGGACAAAACTAAAGCTGAACCTGTAACATTATACATAAATGGAGCAATTTGCATTCTTAGATGTGCTTGAGAAGTATATATATAATTAAACGAATACCAGTAGCAGAAAGAATATTTATCTAACCAAATTTGATATTTAGGAAGAATTGGGGAAATTTTGAGGTACAATTTCGAGTATTGTATAGATTCTATACCTTCACTTGCAAAGCGATCGAAGAGTAATAAAACTTTTTCTGATAGAGTTTGAAAGTATCAATTTATGACGTATAGATACAGCATATGTTCAATTGACCTGGAAAATCATTTTCAGCTTCAAATATGACCATGAAGTAAAAGTTGGTCCTTTCATGCATCCATTTTTAAAGATAATAGATTGGGAATTAGACATTTTTGTACCGTAACTTGAATCAATAAAATTTTGAGAACTATATAGGGTTGAATCTTGTGTAAAGCGAGGTTCCCGTTTTGAAATTCTGAAAGGTGATACAAAGCATGGCAGGATATTTCATGTTTTGCAATTACTCTAACCATTTTAAATAACTGCGTGTAATCTCTTTTTCGGTATCAACGACCATCCAAGAGAGTGCGATTTGCTTCCTTTATCAACGTTGCAGAAAAATGAGTGGTCAAAATTTACAGGAAAAAATCCAAATTCTAGAAACGTTTTCACCCCAGTAAAGAATTTTTCGGTTAAGCGTATTCATTTCAGTTTTCATTTAATAAAGAAAATTTATTCCTTTCGAATTTCGTATGAGCTTTGATAAATTTGGGTCTTAACTATTTTTTGGGTTTATTGAAAAAAAGATACAAATTCCCACCTGCGTCGGTATTGACAAAATATTAAATGCTATCAATTAGTGCATATAGGAATTGAGATCACAATTACATAGTTTTAAACCGTAGTTGGACTTTATTTTTGTCAATTTTGAACGAATTGGAGTTTTACTGCCTTTGTTCGAGGGTAAGTTCTATCTTGTGAAAATTATATGCCGCCTAACCGGTTCTTTCGAACCTCATGCCTGTTGAGAGGAATGAAATCCATCTTCTGACTATCTATTCTAGAAGGCGTTTAAGCCTCCTATCCACTCGTTCACTATACATCCCTATAACGCATATCTTCTACGGTCTTTAATTACCTTTCCATCATAGAAAAATAAACGCATGTTTACTGCGACGTAGTTAAATGGGTTTGCGCGAGCAAGTAATTTTCAAAATTCTAAAATAATTTTTCCATTCGAAAATTTTCAATTTTTATCAATCTACTGACTGAAAATAATATACCAAGAAAAATCGTCCCATGTAAAAAAATAAAAGAGTAGAAAATAAAAGAGAATAGGACAGTTTCTTCACTAATTTGACTAGCGTTTTTCTTTGAACCGCATTACTATTAACTCTAAGTATGAAAATAATTCCAACAAAGCACTAAATCGGGGTACATACCTCTCAGTGAAATTTTGACATGAACTTAAAATAATGAATAAATTAAGTGGCTGAATATTGTATCTAGAAAATTTCAAACGGAACCTAAAACTTTCTTGATTCTTCAGAAACTGAAACCAAAAAGAAAAAATTATTTTATCGTCTCTTTGACATTTTAGTGTCGATGTTGAAATAATTGACTTTAGTTTTTTCGACTTCGATGTACTCATTAATTCTTTACGAATCTCTGATAATTTCGAAAACAATTGCGTTGTCTACTATACCTACCGCAATAAACCGGAATATTTTATCACAATTCATCTACAATGAATAATTATCGTGATTTAATTAATTTTCTTTACCGGTACTGCCTGAGTCTTCATCTGTTCAGCACTTAACGGTGCCGTCAAGTACGGCTAGAGCCCACTTACTGTTTCAGAGTTATTTATAAATTTACTGCCCGGTAGGGAGGAAACAGGTTCCCGTATCGCCTCTGTCCCGGAACATCCAGCCCAATTAGATCGCGTTCGAAGTTTTCCACAGGGCCGCAGTCCAATAATTTTTTCGATGATGTATTCAAAAGTCTGATCCTAGGTAATTTGCATATATTTTCCTGGTGTGAAGCCGAATTACAGCGTTTAGCGGCAGAAATGCATGGAGCTGCCTATAAGGAGGGCTATTTGGCTCGATTTCTCGGAGGGCTCATCACTGACAATTACATTACTTTTAATGGGGTACCTAATCTCCGAGATGATTTCCAGTGTTCTTTTTTAATTAAATGTTCTCGTCATACACTGATGTATGGTTTATAGTCTCGCTATAGCACGTAGACATGTTTCCTCACTTCAGGCCCAAGCCCCGGAGCTGGTCTCTATGATACACTTGTTGAGAGATGGCACACATCAATGTGGGCTGGTCCATTACGATGGCGAAGATCTCTGCCCATGAACTATAGGATCCCGTATATCGTAGTTATAAAGAAATACCATTGCGTACAAAACCGACAGAGCATTTGGCTATTGTTATCTTTCATAAAATACTGAACATGAATGCAATTCAAGTGAAATCTGTAAGTCATTGGATAAAAATCCGCTACAGATAGACATTTTTATCGCGAGACTCGGCACAGTAGGATAAAGTATCTTTTAATCCTCCGGAAAGGCGATATTCTAGAAATTATTTATTTTATTTTTAGCTCCTGTATATTCTTTATTTCCAACGTTTCTCCTCTGTGGCCAACGATTATTCTAGAACGCTCTATCTCAGCTCGGTTTTGTAGTGGAACAGAGGCAGTTGTCTGTTCTCTGGAGTATCCATTCCCTTAAACTTTATTTAAAAGGTATCCGTGTCTTTTGGGGGTCCTTCTTCTGTTTGCGCAGCAAATTGAATATATTATGGCGATGTTATCGCGTTTTTGCTAGTTTCAATCTGGTCTGGAACGATATATATATTTCTGTTTGCAGCTGCATCGTACGTTAACAGAGCCAAATCTCCCGTATCCTTCTCCACTGGGAACTCATTTTCATTGTAAATCAAATATGAGGAAGATTCAGTTGTCCCTTGGAAAGTCTTCAACATCCGGGAATCCCGCTTTGCGTAATTTGAGTTACGATTGAAGATTGAACAGAATTTTTGTTGCATATTTTAATACAGGAAATGGTCCTCCCCTCGTGTAATACAGGAAATGGTCTTCCCCTCGTTTAATCCAGCAACTTACAACGATCTCGCCCCTGACTCCGTTTACCGTCCTTTTGAAATTTGTCTACCATCTCCCCTAGATATTTTAATACTGTATTCTCTCCTCCAAATCAACGTTTTACGTCTTTTTATCAACCTCCTTCATCAAATTCACTCCTTATGTAGAAATTTCACGCAAATGCGCTACTGCAATTTCGATTTTAACTTTTTAGTACCGACTCCAGTCCGCCTCTAAGGTGTACTTAAACCCATTTTACCCAACTCTTTTGAGATCTACCGACCCCTACACACACTACCCACCCCCTCACATCCTCTATCCTCCATCCACAATCCTTCCACTCCATTTCCAACCAAAATGAACAACCTTCGCCCCTCCGCCTCCATCACCAAAAATCGCCACCCCCGCCTCCTAAAATCCACTTTCTTACTCCCTTTCGGATCTACTGACCTTGATGACTACCTACGCCGACAAAAAATGGTGATAGAATTCGTGCGTCGCTTGTTCGTCGAGGAGGAGGCGGAGGAGGTACCTGAAGGGCGGGAGTGGGAAGTCGAGGAGGGAGCTGGGGAGAACTTCGAGGAGTGGGCAGCCCCGGAATTGGTCTACGAGGTTAACGAAAAGGAGGATGAGGACGAGGACTAGGAGGATGAGGGAAAGGGAGGCATGGGAAGTGTTGTAATAGTGGGGCCGGGACTGGAAAGTATGGAAAAAATGGTGCCGACGCTGGAACCGGATGGGGATATCTTTAGTAGTTTAGATATATCCCGGGAGGAAATAGAAAGCTATGAGCCGTTCGCAGATATTTTTGCGGACTGCTTGGGCAGCATGGATATTTTGGAGGAGTTGTTTGGATCTGATGTAGAGAACGGGAAATAAGAGGACCATATCGATTGTTCGTTTCGTAAGTATCTTTTGTTTAGAGTATATCATCTACACATAGTGTTTTTATGAATTTCCTGGTATCTTCTGTAGTTTTGTCTGGACTTTAGTGGCAGCCAAAAGTCTATATTGGATGAGTAAACTGCTTTTTCTTTTTGGAGAAGTCAAGCAAGTTGGCAGACAACTTCAAGTCAAGTCCCGAGTAGTAGGAAGTTTAGAGTCAACTTCAGACCCAAGAAACATTTTCCTACGCTGGTCGCAGAGCATCAGTAGTAGACCCTGACCTTTCCATAATTGCTTGTAGCCCTCTCAACTCTCTTCCATATCCACTCCTTTTTGTTCGTTCAACTATACCACGGTAGCGTTTTTTTTGCTTGCAACACCTCCTTGGGGTAGTTGGTTCTGAGTATCTCTTCTCCCGACGATTTACCCTTATCAGTATCCTTCGGCGGAGGTCGCAAACCACCCTGAGACCTAAACAGATGTTTTCAGGATAAGACACATGACATAGAAAGCATAATGTACTTGGAAAAGTATATTGGAATTTCAGAAGGTTACCATTAGTTGATAAGGCGAACCTCATGTTTCCACCAGAATTTTACTCAACAGTGGAGTTGGTAGATGACTAAGTTGTCTCTGATGAGGCGAACGCAATTAATCAGCTTTCTATCGGGAGTTTTAAACGTAAAAAAGATCTTTGGAAGTCCTATGGTATCCTCGTATCGCAGCTACTTTCCCATGGGTTGGGTTCAGTCATGAGCCGATCAAGATTCGAATATCCAATCTCCTCCCGGAATTATGGACAATTTACGAGCATCGAGAATCTATGTTCTGTAACTAGGCTTATGAGAAAGCAGAAGTATCCTTTTCCACGGACCTTGAACCTGCAAACGGGCGGGCTTGGCTGGAGTCCATCTCTAGAGATGAAGCTTTGTTGTGCACGATCACGGCTTGAGCTAATGTGAACTATGCTATTGTATAGAGAAAGGTATACATGCACGCCAATGAAGAAAAATACTGTTTCAGAAATGTTTACCAACTCAGCTATGCTACCGGATTATAAGGGAAGAAAGGGAAAAATTCTTTCTAACAAGGGGTGCAATCACTAATTTCAGTAATTTTGATTATAGAACATTTTTTAATTCTCCTTTGTAGTGGGTAGAAAAGATTCCTGTATTTCAGCTTACGGTGCGTGTGTTTTCACTCCGTGTACGTATGCAATATTCTCTTTTGAAAAAGAGACATAGACAAATAAATTCAATGACAAAAAGGCTTCCAGTTCCCTCTTTTATTTTAAGGTAGCTCAATCTGCAGTGGTGAATAGTTGCTAGATTTTCTATACAGCAAGGATAATCTAATTATCAACGTAATGTGCCCTCCTGGTTGTAATACAGGTTTGTAATTCATTTTTTTTGATTCTTGCTTTTCCAAGGATATGGCCGGAATCCGAATGGATATTTGACCTAGAATAAATGTGATTCCTAGGCGGATTAGATGAAAATCTCTAGGGAATAATGATTTGTGCACCATCACGGACACCTTTGTATTTTTTACACGCGTTCAGAACGAATAATTTATCAGAAAAGAAAAGAAGTAAAAGTATAAATATACCTCAGTTAGAAAAAGGGAATGATGATAAGAATAGACAAAATACTGCACAAGGTGGATGAGAGTGGTTAAAGGCAACTTTTCCACGAAAAATGCGTTCCGAAGACAGAAGTTGAGACTTAACTTCCGAGCAAACATCTGGTTTAGTGTGACTCCATTTTCCACATGGATGAATGAATACAGAGATAGTTTAAAAATTTACATTTGTACAGTAAAATTAAAACATAAATGCTAGACCGCAGAGAGTTACTAGGTAAATATCACGTGTTAGAAATCTATTAGAGAGCCTATCGACGAAATAGACGACCAGTGCCAAAAAAATGGACGATTCTGTATACAGTTACCCAATCAGCGCAAATTGTCTTCATAAAATAGCTAGTAGAGTGGCCACTCTCAGCAGGAGGAATACAGTACCCAAATTGAATAGAAAATTGATGGCAAAAGCTGACTCCTCTATCAGCAGTACAATGATGTCCCACTGAACTGCAGGAAGTTAAATTTTTGATAGAGAACCGTATAAGCTGGCGGGATAGAAACCGGAAGAGCTCAGCGTGAGACTGGACTAAGGGGATAGAGAGCCGCGTGCAAGCAGTGTGAGTGTGATTTGAGAAAATCAGAATCAGTGCGAGCTAGTAATAGTGCGTCACTCTCTACGTCTGGTCTCGTCTAACTGTGAAAAATTATTCTGCCTTACCCTGTCTCCGATTCAGAATTTTAACTCCAAATACTCCCCTTTTGACCATAAAGATTGTGCAATTTAGGTATATTTCGGGTTCGGGGAATGTTTGGTAGCATATTGTACAGTAACTATACATTTTTTCTAATTTACAATATGTATATGTTAGCGAGCACATTATTGTAGATGCTTTGCGTCCGAAATTTTTGGTCGGACAGTCTATAATGGTATTCAGGGCTAAAAATCCGCGAATGGCTAATTCGGAGCTTATTGGGAAATAAATGGACATTACTCAACTTCCAGTGCATTCTTTAAAAAAATACCAGAAAAAAGTAGAGTCTGTTTCTCATCACCTAAAGAAAAACCATAAAGTGTATTACAATAAAGTTTTAAGGGAGATGAAAAGATCGGATACGAATGAATGAACTCAAACTTGATAAAGGCGGTATGATTTGGAGCACCCATAAATCTTTTACGATGTCTTATTTAATCAGAGTTCTCTAGTAGGATAGTCTCGCGTGAGCAGTCCTACCATTCATGACCTCCGTGCACTCTTCCATCACGTAATTCAACCCTTTCCTTGTTTTCTTCTTTATTTTTTACATCCTTTCCCTACCAGCATTTGTATTTATGATACCTCCTTATGCTGTATAAGATACATTGCTTCCTGGCCAAAATTTTAAAGCCTTAGTGTTCTAATCAGAAGAAAGTAGCAAATGACGTATCAGAAACCCTTGAAAAATAGTATCCATAGTACTAAAGCTCTTTACTTGACTTTCTAGAGTTGCTCGATGCGATCGTACAAAACATTTGCCAATTCATTGAAGATAATGTCTTTACTTATTTCATTCAACGCAGTGCTTTGCACCGACGTGGTACCGCTTTTCCATCCGAGAGAACAGAGCTGAAGATTTACAAATGCTTCTTTTCCTGTTTTTTGTAAAAGCACGATAGCCAGAAATTCCAAGGATATATTTTAGGTAAATAATTCCAGAGTCGATGATATACTTCTCCAATATGGAATCCAACGTCTTTCTGATGATGGACTGAATAGGTTGTTTATTGTGTTCTCACAAGGCTTCATTAAATCGTTCTGCTGAAATGAAGCTGTACCTTTTCTATATTTTCTTATGTTGCACTTGAAATACATTGCAATCAATTGCTCGAACTCTGTCCATCCAAAGGCAAAAGAAGAGGAATTCCTTGAAAATCGTTCTTTTTGAATGGCGTCTTATTTGATCTTCTACAAATGAAATTTCATTGGACTTCATGTATCTTTTCTTAGTTCCCACAGTACAAAAGTTGCCACCGATCAAAAAACCTTTGGTAAACCGCAACTTAGCATCGCTATCATCTTTCCATACATATTTTAACTCAGCGGATTTACCCATTTCTCCGTCAAAAAATCCTTCAAAATAAAAAAGAGGTAATATACGGCCTGCTGCCGATGTAATGACTAGTACAGAATGATGTTTCCTGATTTATTTTCCCTTGGAAAGGTGCCTTCCAATGTGTTTTAAGAGTAAATTACCTTGATATGTGGACAAAACTCCGCTCCGGCTTCATTATCATCTATATTTCGTACTACAGGCTAGTATTGTTTTAAGAATGGATGCTTCCGAAAAACTGATCCAGGACAATCCTCGATATTTTCACATGATCATAGTTCTATATATTATGTTTCGGTAATGAATTGTCACTTGTACGTAATTATGCGATGCTTTACACGGAAAATTCGAACTATTTTGTTAGAGTGCCCATAAAGGATGCCCTCCTTTTCGAAAAAGGAGCGGCCGTTTTTCGTGACGGAGTTTTGTCGACCAAAAGTCATATTTTTGCTTCACTTACGAAGCGGTCCACAAGTTGTGATTCCGCAACTTCCATTGAATGCAATTTAGAGCCCGTTGACATTTCCTTCAGCTTTGAAAGAGATTGAAGCTCTTCTGTATCTTTTCGCACTCGTATTTCTGTGATGCGCATAGGTAACCCACTGCATATTCTACTCTGTTTAATTTTAAAAGGCCGAAACTACAATAACCGTTCCTTTATTTCTGCTTCCCACCTCTTGGTCCTTTTCCTGATATTCTCTGCATGTTTATCACGGATAGAATCACTTTTATATGACTGGCCACACATTCCATGCATTAAAATAACAGAAGAATCCCCATTTTCTATATCTCGGGGATGAAATAGAGACGACCACCTGAAATTTTATATATTGAGCCTTAATTACACTGAAAACAGATGAAGAGGCCGGATATTAGGTGGTGGGAGCCGAGAATAGCACGGGCTACTTCGATGAAGCCGTCCTAAACCATCTCACCTCTACATGGACCAGAGCGAAGAGTTTCAACAGACCCGAGCTTCAAAGCAGGAAAAGCTCAGCGGAAACGAAATTAACAAGGATTTTATGATTAATTTCCGGTGAAAAATAGGCTATTTCTTTTCCCCATCTTAGCGCCAGGAGGTCGACATCCGGCGGATTTCGGTGTCTTCAAGGAAATTTTCAGAAACGACACCAGTCGTGCGATTTGGTGGGTTTCGAAGGTTCCAGGTATTATTTAAAGATATGCGGCATTGCTATTAGTCTCCGATACGACTTTAGCATTGAAATTATTTCCTTTACTTGTTACTAAATTTTGGAATGATGGCTTAGTTTGACACCTCTAGCGGGGCAATAAATTGAATTGATATCAGCGCCTACCGAGACATCTTACATACACTTACAATACCATGCAAGCTAACCGCGTGCCAGCCTGCATATGTATTAGTTTAATGCTCCCCAGGTTTTCCCCTGCACTAATTTTACACAAAGAGTTAATTGACTTGCTGCAAAATTGGATTAAAATATTCCTAGTGCATTTGTTTGTCTAGTAGATATATTTATTGCCCTTCACTAAAAGAACTTAAAATTTACTTTTGACATCGGATGCTATAGATTGATAACATGGTGGTCTATAAAGAAAATATGGCAGGAACTAGCAAAAATCAGTTTTATCAATAACCCTCTTTCATGTATTGCATGGCGGGTTTTCACAAAGGAAACTGGGTTTAACAAAGTAAAATATGAAATAAAGCTAAATGAAGCTTCAAACCCAGGATTGGGAGGGCGAACACGCTTTATAATGCTTTTCTTGACCCACCCTCCCGGTTAGTCAATCTAGTAGGTGTTCTCACTGGTAATAAAGGGGAACAAGAAATACACATTTCCTTCGTTCATTTATGGGTATTTGATGTTTTTAATCGCTGTCAAAGGCCGAGATAGACCTCCTGGTGAGCTCTCCGCTAGCCTTACAGACGCATTTTGCAGCGGAAATTAGACACAATAATACCGTAAAGCTACAATAAAGGTATTATGTCCATTAAATAGTTTTATTAAAGTAATTGAAACAGAATAACAGTTGGGACAAAGAGAGACAGGTAAAATATACCCATATCTTTGACTTTGATACATGAATAATTATTGGTTGGGTCTTGGTGCCGCTTCTCGGCAATAACCGTCCCTTATATAGTGATTTTCACCCCCCTAAATGGGCGCGAAATCACACATATCAAATATGCTGACTACATAGTTCCAAAGTGCTCTAAACTACTGTAGAACACTATCTAGAAACATCCAGATGCGATACAGCAATGCATCTGGAAAAATCCACACGCAAAATAAAACCAAAATAATATTTCCAATCTAAATATACCTTTCTGGCAAGCGTGCAGAGCCCTCCAGATCCACCTAGAACCAACCAGGTTGAACTGTATTGTTATATTATTCCCACCTTCTCTGTATTGACGTCCTCGTCAATGATATTCGGATAGGATACCATGTTCAACAATATACTTGTGCCAAACTTCTATTATGATACCATCACGATCCACAAAGTCTCTAGTTGGCTGCCACTCAGCTTCATGAGTAGGCCCATCTTTCATTAACGTGAGTTATTGATAACCTCTTCCTCGCTTTCTATGCTTCAAAATACTTCCAACAACTTGTTCTTCTCCTTCATGCATCGGTACAGGATCGGGTCCCTGAGGCATTTGCAGCGCAATTTCTGAAGGCTGCTCCTTATATGGAGTAGTGTGGATCACATGAAAAACTGGATGGATCTTAAGGTGACTAAGAAGATCCAACCTTAAAGCGTTCTTTCCAATTAAATCCTTGACCATAAATGGACCATACCTTCTTGCAGTCAGCTTCTGTATTTCCTGAGACTTTGAATGTAAATCCATAAACAAAGACTTGTTCAGCCGCACTTTCGATCCAACCTGATAGCTAGGATCTTGATAAAGTTGAGAAGATGTAGCACTTTGTCTAGCCTTAGACACTTTTTATCAGAACTTAGCCTCTTCCAGAGAATTTCTCAATCGTGTCTTAAAATCTTACACGCTTTCAATTGGTATCTCTGCTCCTGATATAGTATCAAGAGGTGTCTTCGCATTATATCCCAAGTCCATTTCGAATGGCGACATTCCCAAATCTTCAGTCATCGAAGAGTAATAAGCGAGCTCAGCAGTAGATACTAATTCATCCCAATCGTTCTGGTGGTACGAGCAATAAAATCGTAAGTAGTTCGCAATCATTCGATTCATGATCTCAGACGCACTATCTGTTTGCGGATGACGGCTTGTGGACATCTTCAACTTCACTCCACGTAGCTTCATTACGTTTTTACAGAACTTTGAAGTAAACTTAGGGTCTCTGTCTGAGACAATGCTATCGGGTAAACCACGTAGCTTGAAGATATTGCTAAAGAACGAAGTAGCCACGTCCACTGCTGTTTCATTCACATTACACGGAATAAAATGAACTCTTCTTGTAAGTCTATCAACCCATGTCGTGACTGCATCTTTTCTATTCTTGGTCCGTGGAAGTTGTACAATAAAGTCAGTAGCCAAAGATCCCCATCATCTTTCAGGCATTTCCAAATATGTAGGAACTGTGATTTTCTTTTGATTTGAATCTTTTGCTTGCTGACAACGAAGAAATATTTCAACATAATTTCGAACATCACGTGTCTTGTGTCTCCAGTGATAGTTAGCAAGTCTTGATAAAGTCTTTGTAAAGGCAAAATGTCCACTTATCTTCGAATCATGGGCTAACTGCAGTATATTTGAAACACTCTTCCTTGGAACACACAGTTTCCTACCACACATCAGTCGTGTTCCTTCTTCCCTAAAAATATGAATTATCTTTTCAAGCTGTAACTTCTTAATCTGATCAGAAGGCCAGGTTCCCTCTAAGGCATTGGCAATGACAATATGTCCAAAGAACTGATCATCATCATAACTGCTAAGAGTGTCATCAAGATCAAATGATAACACTTCCACATTGTTAACTGAAGGGTTATCCGTATCCTTAGAGTTGATTATATGAGGAGCTCTTGACAAAGCATCACCAAGTACATGAATCTTTCCTTGCTTCAGGGTAACTGGAAATATGTCAAAATTACCAAGCGTTTCGATGTACCTTGCTTCTTTCGACTCAACTTAGGCTTTGTGAATAAATGCTTGAGGACCTGATTATCATTTATAATCCCAAATGATGAACCTTGCAAATAACATCTGAACTTCTGAAGAAAAGATAACAAACCAAGAAGCTCCCTATCATTTGCAGAATAAGCTCTCTCAGTAGGAGACAACTTTTTAGAATAGAAGGCAATAACACTATCCTTTCCATTCTCATATAGTTGTGTTAACGTTCCTCCAACCGCATATTTTGAGGCATCAACATGATCTCTGAAACTCTTGTTCCAGTCTGGGGCAACAAGAATAGGAGCTTGGGTGATGGCATCTCTCAACTTTTGGAATGCTTCATCGCACTTCTCATTTCATTTGCCAACATTGATATCTATCTTTGTCAGATCCGTCAGTGGGGCTGCAATCTCCGAGACCTTTGGAATAAACCTGCGGAAGAATTGAAGTAAGCCAATAAAACTTTTAATTTCTGCAACAGTTTACGGATTTGACCATGTATTCAAAATATTCACCATTTCTGGGTAACGCCAAGACCATCTTTTCCGACTATGAAGTCCAAGAACTCAATCTATGTTTTCAGAAAATCACATTTCTTTGGAGATATATAAAGTTCATGTTCCTTCAGGCCACTTAGTTCTATTTTCAGATGCTTGAGATGGCTTTCTTCATCCTTACTGAATACTAGAAGATCATCAATGTATAAGACCATAAAGACATCAATACAATCATAAAAGATGCGGTTCATTAACGACCGGAAAGTAGACGGGGCATTGCATAGACCCATCGGCATAACAAGGTATTCAAATTGTCCGTACTTCGTATTAAATTCAGTCTTTTCAACATCTTCAGGCTTCACCCGTATCTGATGGAAACCAGTTTTCAAGTCCAACTTTGAAAAGACTCTTGCTTCACCAAGCCTATCAAACATCTCATCTAGGCAAGGGCGTATTGTTCCTTTTCGTGATTCGATTAAGTCCTCTATAATCGACCACAACTCTCCAATTTGTTTTTCTCTTGGACGAAGAATAATAGTGATCCATACGGTGACTTACTCGGTCTTATCTTCTTCTTTTACAGCAATTCTTCCACATATTTCTTTGCAGCTTTCAACTCGGCCGGGAATAACTGAAACAATGGACGATGAGGTGGCTTAGAACCTTTCTCGACCTCAATATCATGATCCACACTTCTTTTGGGTGGTATTCCAGTGGGCAGTTCCCATTTGAAGACATCCTTAAAATGAGACGACAGCTTCTTCAATTTAACACTCTTTTGACCTTTGATTGCTGAGGGCTTATTCAACTTTAACTCATTCACATTAACAATTTGATACACATTGAAATTTCTCCCATGATTCATTCTTCTAATAAGGTTCCGGAATTTCTCAACTCCAATGCTTGTTACTCTTACTTACCTCGTATTACTTTTAATCATAGGAATAGCATCATCTTCAACCTTGACAATCAGTTCTTGATAATCTATATCTGGATTGTTGGCAACATACCACGGAATTCCAAGAAGCACATCATATCTACAATCTGCAACGACCCAATTTGAAGTATACAGATGCGAACCAATCTTCAATGTTACTTCTGGGATGACTTCAGATGCTACCTCCTCTGACTTCTTGCTTGAATGATTGACAGTGACTTTGACTTTGTTAAATAGAAACCTTTCTATGTTTCGCGCTGCGAAGTCCCTTGATACTACGTTTGTATTACAAACATCGTCTTTGAGAACGGACAAGTTAACATCATTCAGTGTCCCATCAAGTAAGATCAATTCCTCCATTGTATTATCTTCCTCATTGAACTAGTTGTTGTCATCACGACACTTAACGATATTATTGGACTCCAAACTAATAGCGGAGCTCTATTTCACATGATCCCTTTGATTTTCTTCAACTTCAGAGCTATCACCAGTGCAAATATCTTCTTTCAACACTGGGCTCTGTATACTTTGTCTTAATTGCCTAACCTTTGCAACTAGACGTTTAAAGTCACTCATACTTGGTCCAACCTAAGCGTTCTTTCTTTTCGGCGGACCCCTTTGTTTTTCCAGGTCATTATCAATAACTTGAGCATTATTCGATGCAATCTTATTCTTTCGGTCATCATGTTACCGCGACTTACAGCCTACTTTATGACATGTAAAGCAGCGGTTCTCTTTGTACAACTTCTCTTTCTTCGGATCAAATAAACCATTCCTGCTTCGAATTTGACCATTGTTGTACCTTCTCTCCACGTTACCTATTTCCTTTAGACCGGGAGCTTGATTTGGAACATAACTCGACTCTTCACCAAATCTTGAGAATATGCCAGATCCACGTAAAGCGCTGTCAACATTTAAAGCAATACGGGCAGCCTCTTGAATGTTCGTAACATTACTCTTGAGTACTTCTAGCCTAACCTGCGGCTTAAGTCCAGAGACAAACTTTTCTCACATTTCATCCATTGAAATTCCTGGGATACTCAGAGCCACATTTCTAAACTCTGAAAGATAAGCAGCAACAGAATACTTCTGATGCAGAGTCCTCAGCTTGTCTCTTGCACGTCGAACACTATCAGAGGGAATGAACCCAGCTCTTACCAGATTCTTGAAATTTTCAAAAGAATCCGGAACTGTATTAGTGGCAACTTTCATGAACCACCCACTTGCAGCTGTGCCAGCAAGCAAGGTTGTAGCGTACATTATCTTAGCTCCATCATTCAATGATAGTTCTGAATTTTGGATTTGAGCTAGCGTTAGGTACTGCTCGAGCTGATACAACCAAGTTTCCAAAACGGGCCTATCCCTAGTGCCCTTGAACTGCTCCGGCTTATTCGACTTTAAAAACAACATTTTCAACCAACCTATTCTTAAAAACTTGAACTCTTCGTTCTTATCCAAAAATACACTTGAAACTTGTAGGGAGTCGTCCCACGGCGATAAGTCCTCTTCCCCCAAGAGAGTGCTAACAACAACTCTTCGTAACCCACACTCGAGAGTTACAGTGATCAATATCTGTTCGGAATATGCCGACCAGTCTTTTCTTAAAGACCTTCCAGTGTCCTTAACCTATAAGAAATGATCTCCAATCGACCGAAAGGCACTTATCAATCACTGCACTACCCAATTATGGTGCTCCTACCTGATCAAACCTATAGCGAGTTACTCGAACCCTTGTTCCAGTCGGTCGACTTAGCTAACAGCCAATAGTCGAGAGAATTTTTTTGATGATACGTTAGGCGACTCGGCGCAAAACAACCACAATCAAGGTAGGCGAAGATATTGAAGATACCTCCGTGCCTTTCTAGTCCCCCCTGCAGAACTAGAATACTAACGCACACCTGTCACTCCAGCCCATAGGTCGTGACTTACTAACGACTGGCACTCCAGCCCACAGTCGTGGTAAAACCTGACTACCTTCGGCCAACTGTGCGATGATACCAGTGAAACGGAATATCAGTTGGGGCAAAGGGAGACAGGTAAAATATACCCATATCTTTGACTTTGATTCATGAATAATTGTTGGTTGGGTATTGGTGCCGCTAGTTGGCAATAACTGTCCCTTATATAGTGATTTTCATCCCCCTAAATGGGCGTGAAATCACACATATCAAATATGCTGACTACATACAGTACTCGCGCGATAATTGAAACACCTCCGTTCTCTACGTTTCGTTCCAATTATAGTGGGGTTCCAATAACCGTGCATACACGTATACAACTTGTATGGGTTTTCCAATCAAGCAATAACGGCCATTCAGTTCTGCGTTTACATGAAGTCAGTGATCTTTCCCTTCTGTTGAGAGGACTTTTTCAATCTAAGAGAGCGCTGGGCATCTCTAAGAGCCTTTAAAGACTGATTGCCTAACTGAGAACGGTGCTTTTCGCAAATGCGTTTTGCAAGAGCCAACACACGCAACTGCTCAGCGACGGACGGTCAGGTAAATCTGTCCAAATCTGCTTCAACCATTTCATTGCAGTAAGAATATCAACTTTGTATATATCTTTTGCACTTTCGTCAACTAAATTTATAGCTCTCTCCATTTGCAAAGACCGGTACCTCAATTTGATTGCCGCAATAATACCTGCATCCATTGGCTGCAGCTTTGAAGTAGTGTTGGGAGGTAAGAAAAACACCTTGACGTACTTCAACTACGGCAGAGTAGCATCTACACCATGTGCACTACAATTATCCATAATCAAAGCCGTCTTTGTTCGCGAAGTTAATCCAATCCAGTTATCGAATCGCTCAATCCACTGCCGAAACAGGCTTGTAGTCATGCATGCCTTCTGGTTCGCATGGTAGTCGAAGCCCAACTCCAACCCTGTCTTTTCTCCACAACACCAGGTTTAAAATACTTACCAATCACCACTAACTCGAATCGTCGAGTCCCATCCGCATTGCAATATGGCATGAGGTTAATTCTGTCCTTTGCCTTTTTTCTTCCAGGCAAGCACTCTGTTGCAATTGTGGTATCCGGCGCCATTCGGAAGAAAAACACCGATTCATCACAATTAAAAGCGCCTTTAGGGTTAAACTGAGACAGTTCTTCTTTTAACTTGGGCACTTCCTGTTCCAAAGCTGATAAATCCGCATCCCCAGCCTCTCCGTATGATTTGAAAACGCGCAGCCCCCACGGTTTCTTAAAATTGGCTACCCATCCTTTCCAGAACTTCAGATGCGATTTTTTTTTGTTTCCGAAAACTGCTCGTTTGCCATATCCTGCAGCATTCGTGCCTTTGCGCATATCAAGGGGCTGTTTATATTACGGCGGCTGGATTTCTGGCTCACTATTCAGCGAAACAAAGATACCTCAAGGCCATGGTTGGCTCCTTTTTTGTTTCTAGTACGCCTTTTAACAGTGGTACGCGGTTTAGATAGCAGTTGCTCTGCGTTGTGTAGTGTGTGCGAAATAGTTTGTTTGCTTGGCGTTGTAGCCAGCTTAAATTTTTTTTCGTCCATTCCGCGAGCTGCGAAAGTGACAGTGTTTTCCCAGCATTCTTTTCTGCGTTGTGGTGGACGCAAATTTGTTGCTTTTGCAACGTTTTTAAGGTGGTGTACTTGTTTTTGGAGGTCATAACTGCACACTGTTGCGATAATAAACCGCCTCTAAATTGTTAAAGAGCAGTCTTAGAGTTTTTATATGCCGTTGTTATAGTTTAGTTGCATACAACTCTGTGGTGTAACACTTTACATTCCAAGGTCATGATTTTTCTTGGAACGGTGCAAGGCTTGATGCCCTGGTTAGCAGAAAATACCGTTTCAGTTATCGTATTTTGGAGCATTGTTTATTTTTAGTTTTTTTGCCGGTTCTGAGCCCGTGGACGGATATCTGTCGCAATTATGGTGCCGTTACGCTTATTGCCTATTACAATTATCGCGAGAGTACTATAGTTCCAAAGTGCTCTAAACTACTGTATAAAACTATCTAGAAACATCCAGATGCGATACAGCAATGCATCTGGAAAAATCTACACGCAAAATAAAACTAAAAACAATATTGCCACGCTAAATATACCTTGCTGGCAAGCGTGCAGAGCCCTCCAGAACCACCTAGAACCATTCAGGCTGAACTGGATTGTTACAGTAATGTAACTGCACCTTAGATGTGCTCAAAACTAACCCTTTCCTTGCATCAAGCCTTTCAGTAAATGGTAGCGGCTTAAAAAGTGTTGTTTGTGAATGAGTGGGACAGGAAAAGTTGGAAGGATGGTTCGTCCTGAGGGGTCAGGGAAAAACGCTGCTGGTATTTCTTTTCACTTTTTGGCTAAAACAGTTTGTATGCCAGGTTATGCAGTATATCCGTCACATGAGCTCTTCGTGGCACACTACTGCTAGCACGGAAGTACCAACTACTGTACAAAACCATAAAATAGATAAAAAAATAGCAGACTACAAAGGGAAACGGGACAGTAGACCATAGTTAAAATTAGTCATAATTAGCGTAAGAAGCAAAATATCTCACCTCGTTGGAATGGGTATCAACACCAGCACTTCATCGGGATGTTTCCAGGCTACTGTATAAAGAGAACTTCTCCTAGCGGACGTCTGCCTTACAAGCCCGCTATCTCTCCGAATGCAACCACATGTCCTTCAATCATTACTGCTCTTGCCTCCCCGCCCTTTGTCTTACTTCATGCTCCGATATACGCACCGTTGCGTGTACCTTCTTCGCCCAAAACCGAGTTGCTTCAGTCCATCCAAGAACTTTAACTCTACCCATCTCTGATATTAATAACGAAGGTGCATCTTCGTGAAATCATCGCCGCGTCACTCCCTTGAATATTAGAATGGAAAACACGAAGTGAACCGCAGCAAAGTCGGATAGAGATGCAGCGACCATGAAGCTATTCGGCATGTTTTGCGTGGGAGCTGTCGTCCACTGGCCATAACTCTGCTTTTAATAAATTCAACTAAGTCGGATCCACTCTGATACATCGTGCTGCTGATTTCACGGTGATAAAAGGGAGATTCGCACTGGAATTTTCGGTTGCAGAGAGGAGTTAAGAGTATATGAAGAAGGAGGAACACGTAGTGTAATGTATATCGCTGGTGGGGAAGGAAAAAGTTCCGAAAAAGCTGGGTAAATATGAGAAGGACTGTATTCAATTATTCTCATAACTGACAGAAGGATACCAGTTTATCAATATGGTGTGCGAGGGACGTCAATAATTGTAAGCAAACGTGTGGTTTCTAGTGGCTTGCTTAAGTCTAGAATCGTATTAAATACAGGGGGAATAGTAAAGCGAGATTTACTTTCTCGGTATGAAACAAAAAGGAGAAACAGCCTGTTGTGAAATGTATATGATAACTATGGCGGCTTATTAATTTTCCGGAGGAAGATCAACAAGTCCTGTGACCTTCAATAGTACCACACGAGCACTGCAGTCCTAGGCTCTGAGATGAGTCGAAAACAAGACGTAGGCGGCTTCGAAGTTCGAAGCTCCGATGGAAAGGAACGGGTAAGATACCCATACAATGTTATTCGCAGGCATTCTCGCCGACCCATTCCTTGTCCAACAACTGTTTTTCTTCGCATCTATTCTTGTATATGCTGAAAACCCTCGGGGTCATTCTATTAGGAATAGGACTGAGCTCCAACACAGTTTTACAGTTCATTCCGTGCTACTTCGCATAATCTGAAATACAGGCTAGTATGAAGCACCCAGAATTGTCTTGTATATTAATCCTCGGGGAGCCAAAGAGCTTTAAAACTTCGTTTTCTATGAAGGTGGTGATAAATTTTAACGATTAATCTGCCGACGTAGTTGCGATTGGCAAGAAGATTAGATGATCAATTGAGATGAGAATACAATTCTTTCCCGAGTTCTTTAATTGTAGCAACCCAGTGAAGTCGATAGAATGCGTCTCAAATGTATTCGTTGGCGTAATATTTTGCGTCTTTCAATACAACGGAAGAGGCTCATCCTTCTGAAATTCATCGCAACTTTTAAATAATTTTGAATATCTTGATCTATCTTCGACTACCAATAACGGCCTGTGAAGAGTTTGGTTGTCATCTCTCTTTCCCAGTGTCAAATTGTATCGTGAAATGTCCGCTATATCGCGATTTCGCCGCTCATTAAGGAGACATAATCGTGCCCATTCCACTCATGTCTCAACAACGTTATGTCGCACATCGTTAAACAATTATCCATACGTTTTATGGAACGTCTTTTATCTTTATCTTCTACTGGTACATATAATCCTTGAAAATAAAGAGTGGCGTTCAGCATTTGGGGATAAAGTGTTTTGTTTTCCTTGAAGGCGACGGGTTCCATTGCGTACAACAGGTCCCTTTCATCGTCTTTGAAAGAATGTGAGAAGCCAGGTAGTATTGTGCTAGAGATATATTCGGCCTTTTCATTATTTACGCCTATCATGTGGCCGACTGCGAACCCATAATCCTAAATGAAGTCAATCCATGGCGCCAATATTCCGTCTATATCATTATTTTTGAAGCATTAAGAATGGCTTGGTGGCTAGGTACCAACTTAAACGGTTCAGTTGAAAAAGGTAAACTTTAAACTTCGTAAGGTAAATGATGAAATAGAAGGACCCCCTTTAGCAAGCGAAATATCTCCGTTAGGAGAAATCATCGGTCGGCTTGTGAAATGTACGAGATTATTTTCAATTCTTTCTTCTATTCCGCAAGAATGGCTCCAGCGGCGCATTAAGCGTTCTTTAATGCAATAAAGGGGAATGATAATTCCTAAAAAGATAGAGCAGACAGAAACGTATGCCCCTCTTTGAGAGTGTATAATGCTGTATAAAACTCTTCTGATCTTTGTGACTTCCAGTTTTCTGAAGTTGCAGTCTGAAGAACAGCGGAAATACGAGCAGAATATTTGAAAGAAGGGCGAAACTACACTGCAGATATTAGAAATTTACCCAAATCGGTCGTTTTTGGAGAAACTGGTGCATTCCTGATTGCTTTCAATTTTTTTCCCTTGACATGTAGTCTATTCCTTTCGATGCGGCGTTAAAGTAATGACATCAATACTTTGGCGTATTCGCACCTAATAAAATTATGCTTTAATACGTACTTTCCAATGACTTCGAAGACGAAATGCTGAGGATCAATTTTCTCACCGATACGGTTTGATAACACAACTACATCTTCATATTAGACGCGATGAAATGGTATATCCAGCAAAATGTATTCCACCATGCGCTTGAATGTAGAAGGTCCATTTATTATACCTGAGGGGCTACCACAAGCTTGAAGGCTCTGACGTCGCTGAGGAAAGAAGGCATTCTCTTACATTTATAGCTCATTATGATCTAAAATAGCACTATGAAGAGGTTGAGGGTTGTAAAAATTGATTTTCTCCTCAAGTAATCGAGTATTTTCTCCATTTTAGGTAACGGACACCTTTCGAGCTTCACTTAACGGTTTAATGGCCAGGCAGCAGTTATTTCATACAATAAAACGGCATAAAGTCCATCTTTGTCACGATTAACGTAGGAAAGGATCAAGCTGAAGGTGTTAGTGTTATGATCTCGGCGTGGCGCATGTTAATGATCTCTTTACGAGCGATCTCGTAGATACGTGAAGAAACTCGGAAAGCAATGTATCCAAGCTTCCGAGACCTTTTTTCATAGAAAAGGATGAGCCGCGAAATTCATCAATCTTCCACGCCTCTATTTCTGTATCAAAGAAGTGCTTTTTTAATTGTTTTTAAAGAAAACGGGCTGTTATGGCTCTAAAAGCCCCTTTAATATGCTCTTACACTTTCTATTCGCCATCTTCGTCTGGGACTGATTCAACTTTGTCTTATATTACATTTTTTGAACTATTGAAGCTTTTGTTTACGTCCTACTGGATCGATACGGCTGGCTGTTCTTCTCATGTACATAGGGAATCTTGGAGAGCCTCCGAGTAGGACGTGAATTCTTCAATATGCTTTTCGATGTGTTTAACTCTAACTAGCTAGTTCTCGTCAGCTTTACTAACGTTCTCCAATAGTAGCGCAGTTTTCTCCTAAGCAAATGTATATGAGGGAACTTTGGGTTCCGAAATGCAGATTTGCTCACATGGGCGAGGGACTCGGGAGAACAATAATAGGATCGAGCGGGACTTCTCCAGAATAGAATAATTCATCTTGACCACTTGGTATCCAAATATGTAGTAGATATATTAAGTATACACGAAAGCTTCCACAATTCATAAAAGATAATATGCAACAAACTTGAATCAGTCGCAGAACAAGTTGGCGAACAGAATGTGGAAGAGGGGAGAAAAGGGAAATTTAGAGCCCAGCTTGCTCATATTAAGCAAAAAAGCAAAAAAATAAAGTGATATACTGTAGACAATTGCGATTTTAATAGTATTATTAGAGGTATATTTCAGTGGCCAGCAGAGTAGTCGGAATATCTACGCAAATATTACGCCCGTTAAGGTTTCTGGGTCCAAAAGTGCCTATATTTTTGTGTCATAAACCTTGCGCGGCAAAAATCAGTGCAAACGTGGTCTTTTTCCCTGCTATCACGGCAGAACGACGCAAGTTCATCTGAGCTATCTATTTATATCTAATAGCATACCCTGACGTATTTTCTTTAATATGATCCACTTTTTCAGCTTCCCTGTTCGACAGATCTGTTACAACTATCTGACCGGTTTGATCTCAATAAACTCCAGAAAAGACACACTTGCATGGATAAGTCCAAATATTTTTCATTAAAACTTTAGCTTCCTCACCAGGGCGTCAACTTTGGCATCTATTTCATTCATACTCTCTAAAGCAAATAATTCAGTGATAGATACTCTACAAGCATTGATTTATTTATCATTTGTATCCTTTCAAGTTCTATTCGGAAGTTTTGACTCTCTTAGAGAGCCCAAAAAAGATTGCTTCTCGTTTGTTCTAGGCCCACTATATTCTCCTATGATTACCGCTGCAACAGTTTTTTACTCAAAGTTGTTTCTGAGATGATTTATTTTGCAACCTATTCACAAGATGCTCAGTGCTACACCAGTATTAGCAGAATAATGTTATTTTTAGAGACTTTATAGCCTCCTACTATTCACTTACAACAAAAATATACAATTTAAACGTTACTGAGGGTTGTTAAGTGGTCAAACATATGTTCAAAGAACCCTTGACTCTATTAACATAGATTATGTAGATTTTACATCGATTTATTTGTGTTTTGCGTTTTCTTTATGTTTCTATGACATAAAAATGCCACATAAATATATACTATTCCTCTCCTGCTCTCTATCTAGTTTCCTAAATTTCCACGAATTGTTCAATTGTGCTGTCCATGCATTGAAAGTATAGGGAGCCCGACAGGGAGGACATCAGAGAGAATTTTATTCCAAATGAATACCCCACATAGCAGACCGTATTATAGTTAATAATGATATCAACATTTCTCGTATAAGTAGCACCGTCTCAACCCAAGAAGTAACAAACTGTGGTTTCATTACAAATGCGTTTTGCAAAAGCTAATATTTTTCCAATATTTACTTTGAATAAAACCTTCTATAGGAAAAAGAAGATTCATGACAAAGACACTTGTGAGATAATGGATCCGTATTTATGCATATATTTATGTTTATAAACCTTCTTTAGTACAAAAAAAAATAGCAGATTGATATGCTCATCGAAAGCTTAATGGTTATAGTGAGTAAATAGTTTTGTAAAAGATGATAGGGAACTATTGAAGCTAATCAAGGAAGATATGTCGTAATATCCCAGAAAACTCTGAAGTAGATAGAGATTCGAACATGGAAAGATGGTTCTTTTTATACTTTCTTTAGTTTTGAATCTATTCGCCCCAAATTTTCCGATCCATCATCACAAACCGCAAAAGTACCATCCCCATTGGCTCCCAAAATTCCGAATAAATTGTAAAATAGACTGATACGCCATCGATCACCCTATCAAGAACATTTTACCTTCCTCAAATCGAGTTTAAAATTAAATACATACGCTATATCTACGGAGTAATCAAGGCTTATCCATCTATGGCTGAGCAATTTTTCGTAGACCACATCTCCAATATCTAGAAGCAAAACAACATTTAGCTATCCCAACTTCACTCTTTTAATGTAATACTACAATTTTCACCCACTTCTGTCATTGGAAACAGTGAGTAGCTCAAATTCTCACAGAAGATGTCGTGCAAGAACCGTATGGGATGGCTAAAAAGATTATTTACCATTTCATGATTCAAGAATTGGATGATAAAATGCACCGTACGAAAAGTATAAACAATAATTACGGACATCATAAAACTTTTACTGGAGCGAGGAGCTATATTTTGTTTCTATATTTTGCACTGTATTCCTTCCAGAAATAGTAAATTATGCATTTATTTTTAAAACATTAGAGTGCACACTTTATTATAGACTCAGAAATGTGTATGTCACTAACTGCATTATTTTCTGAAGAGTGGGATAATTAAGTTGATCTATGTATTTTCTGATCTCTATTATACTTATCATGATCCAGTTGGGTGGTTGGTAAAATATGAGCTCTACCTCTCCCAGTGAAATAAATTGAGGAGGAATCACTTTTGCTAATCACACGCTGTTGTTTTTGAAGTGTAAAATATCACCAAGCGCTGAGTATATGTACTCCCGTTCCAAAATCAAGGGTATTGCGTTTCATAAAAGTCTCTTCTCCGTTTTGACGATTACGCAGCTCATTATTTTAGTTGGTTAGTTCAAGAATACATTTTACGGTACCAGAATCACAAATTCTTATAACGATAGCTCCAGAGCAGTTTGGAGGGCAACATATTTAATAACTCATGACCTAAATCTTGAAACCGAGAATGAAAGAGAGCAAAATCTATACGACTAAAACTCCACTTACTTCAGAAGAAGTCCAAACGTTTGCTTATAGTTCGTGCAGTACCAACTCATTCCAATTGTTGTACAATCCGACATTCAAATGACTTGAATGAAGGATAGATATAGAGCTTAGGAAGTAAGAAGAATAAGAAATGGCAAGATCAAAAGCTGATGAGGATTGGAATTATTGCCAGAACGAATGGAAGTCCGTCTGTTCCGTTAAATTCTAGGAGGCGAGATAGAGATATTCTGCTGATAGTTTCGATTCAAATAAGATTTTATAGCATTAAAAAATATATGAGTGGAACTGGAGAGACATGGAACTTTATCTTTATACATTTTTCTACACTTTAATCAATAATTATTACATAATTTCTGCAAAATCACAATGACAGTGAAAATTAAGCAATACGTTTGTCAATAATGTAATTATTTGAATTTAGTCTGTTGGTAGTATCTAATTACTTAAATAGTTTTTCAATATCTTACAAATCACTGGTGAATGCCCACAGCTCCCTTAATTTGTAAAAGCTATCGATAAGGAAACTAAATTACCTAAATTAGAGACATAAACGACGGAAAATGCAAAATTTTGCGTAGTTTCCTCGTTTCTCTGCGCTTTTATTTAAATCCGAAACTGATATCTCCAAAGCAGCTGATGGCTTGAACAATAAATTGTGGCAAGATTATTTGTTGAATTACAGGGCGAGTCAATATGGGTTGGAGTGTATCCTGCGTCACAATAGACAGTAAATGTATACTTTAAGCATGTTTAGTGACATGTCTGGCTGCTCGATCTGTAACAAAAGGTTATGGAGCCAGGACGCTGAAAGGAATAAAATCTATTAATCAACTTCAGGCGAAATATTTTTTCTTCAGTACAGCTATAACGAATTTGGACAGTTTAAAACATGTCTGATTCGGACATGGACACTGAAAAGACAACCACCAAGATTCCTCTTTTTCTCGGAAAACTTGGGGAAGACTATGGCCTTTGGGTTTTACCTCTTAAGGTCGCCTGTAGGATGAAGGGATTTTGGTGTCTGGACGAGAGAAAAGAAAGGCTTCGTGTATCAGCAGAGGCAGCTGGAAAGGAATTGTCAAGACACCATTACCCCAACAGATAAAGCTGGGCTCTAAAATGAGAAGGTGTCTAGTATTACAATATCAGAACTTGAAAACTCCCCACTTCGAGTGGTTGCCGACGCAGAGGACCACTCCGCACCCATGCTGGAGCTTCTTGATGCCAGATATGCATCTAGTCTCACGGCCAGCAGAATTGCTGTGCAAACTCAGCTTTATCGAATGCGATACATGAACCAAGATATGGCGAAGTACATTGACGAGTACACCACTCCCTTTAGCCAGCTCGAGTTCATGAGGAAAGATGCTTTCATCTCCAAGTCACCAAAAGCCCCAATGTTGCTGGCGTCGATCGATCCATAATGCGTACTTGAGACAATTGCAGCTGCTCTACGCACTAAAGACGCTAGTGAGCTCACTTGAGAATATTTGATCACTACCCTCATTGATGAATATAATGCACGCTGCAAAACGGCCGGGATGTTCAGGGGGCCAAAGTGTCGAAAATTCAGAAACGGTAAATGGTCAGGTGGTGTCAACGTTCGTCTCAAGAATGAAGATTCAATTGTCTCTGGTGAGTTCGTCGATACTGAAAGTGCTTCTAATGCATTAAGCACCGCTCTGGAGTTGAGAAAAATGAACAATAGATCAAGTGCAAGTATTTCTAGTTGTCAATTTCCCGGGCGCATGGGTCATGTAGAAGAGACATGCTATATGAATCCAGACAACCCCAAGAACAAACTGACTCCTAGAATGAAGTAGCGCATGATGATGGAGAGGACAGAATCTATGCCTAGTTTATCATCCAAATCATTCGGGTCTAAATCCAAGGCATAGCTTTCTGGAAACATTGAAATATCCGATGCCGTTTTGTGCGGACTCACTCATCGAACCACTGTACTGCCGCCAAGAGACGACAATACTTACCACGACAGTGGTGCTACCACTCATGTTTTCCACTCTGAGCTCTCGTTTGTCCCAGGATCTCTGCGGACTTAAGCAGAACGCACTGTACTCCTTGCCGACAAATCCACTGAAGCAACATTAAAAATGGGGTTTGTAGTGCTGGAATATAGAATAGCCAGCATTCGCCTTGAATTTATGCTTCTCATACGAGGAATTGATAAAAATCTTGTTTCAGTTGGTCAATTTTCGGATCGAGGAATCAAGTCGACGATTTGAAAACAAAAGTCGAGCTATCATTGGTTGAAAATAGTTTTATAATCGGATATTGAAAAATAGATAAGATAAATGGTTTTTATTCACTACAATCGCCCACGAATTTTAATGAAACCGTTGCAATTGTGTCAGACCAATCCAGTGATGCCATATTTTGGCATAGAAGACCGGCACGTAGCAACATGAAAGATCTAGCGCAGCTGTAGAAGCATACCGTTGTGGTCTCTAAGATTGTTCCAACGTAGGAAATTTGTCGTGCATTTCGTTTAAACAAGGCCACCAAACTGCCTTTCAGAGGCAAATTCAAGAGGTCTCAACGCGTTGGAGATATTATTCATTCCGATATTATGGGTCCGCTCAGCTCATCTTATCCCGATCAATGCAGGTACGCCATTACATTTCAGGACGACTATTCACGACATGGATCCGTGGCTTTAATGCATAGGCGAAGTGAGCTTCCGGAAGTGTTCCATGAGTTCTTCAATATATTCCAAAACACAGTGTCGACCTCTCTTAGTACAGTAAGTATGTCCTCTGATTGCATGAAAACCTTTCGTACTGAATGGAACTGCATCAAGCGGATACATACAGACAACTCAAAAGAGTATATCAGTCTCCAAACGAACTTTGGCAGTGGTGTGTTGGGTTCTTTTTCCCAGCCTTATACCCCAGAGCTGAATGTTGTCATGGAGCGGATCAACAGAACTCTGTGCAATGTATCATGTTCCACGCTTATCCAGGCAGACCTCCCAGTTGAGTTGTGGCCATTTGCAATGGAGAATCTGGTTTACCTCAAGAATCAAGTACCACACCCCACCACTGGGGAAGTGCGATTCGAGCCTTTCTTTCAACAAAAAGCATCTCTATTCTCTAAGCTATGCAAAAGTGTTTGGATGCTTTGCTTATGTTCTCAGAGGCAAGCTGCAGGAAGAAAATTGGAGCCTCGATCCATTGAGGGACTATTCCTTGAAGTAATGCAATACTGAATGTACCATATTCTAACATTTGCAGAAAATGGATTCCCGTCTACAGTACAGTCCCAAAATGTCACATTTGACGAGTCGCGTTTCCCTGGTGCTCCAAACTTGGCAGGAGAAATTAAGGAGCAAGAATTTAATGATGATAGCTGGGATGATTCGCATGAATCAGGCTCTTCCAGTGATTTATTCAGCTTTCTGGATGTACAGAGTGTTACCGACTCACTTGAAGGAATTCAAAGCACTGAAAATAGAGCTGAATGTAATGCAAAGCTGAGCCTCATTTAACATGATTCGGGTGAATGTGTTGACACGCCCGGCCATACCGAGTCATTGGAGGAGCTAGCTGTTGATGAGCAAAACCCGAGAGTTGGAATAGAATCTACTTTTGGCAGTTTTCATCGCTACCCCCGTCGAAAGCGCAAACCTCCAACTTTGTATATGGCTGGTTCAAGTATAGAGCTAGAAATTACCACTGGAGATGAGCCTACGCTACGAGAGGCCATGTATGCCACACCAGAAGAGCGGGAGATTTTTTCCAAAGCCATCGAGAGTGAGGCCTCCGCATTAGCCAAAAACGGCACCTGGTTTTCGGATGAGAACTCTAATATAAATCCGTTACCGACGCATATCATTCTCAAAATCAAACCAGATGCAAAGGGAAAGGTGAAACTATTTACGGCCAGAATCATAGCAGGCAGTGAGCACAGAAATTATGGAGAGTATTTTTAAGAGACCTACGCCCCAGTCGTCCACTTTTCTATGGTGAGACTATTTCTTTATATTGCTATATGCAAGACGATGTTCACTTCACAGGGTGACATCACGTCTGCGTTTTTGAATGGTGTTCTGGGAGAGCATGTATGGGTCTGGTCACCACGTGGAATCCTAGAAATGCCGTGCCGACAGTATTCAAGCGCACCTTACATGGCGCAACCGATTGTCCCGCGTCTTGCAATCAATTGAGTTCGATGAGCTCCCAAGTGCGTCCCGTGTGTTCATGCGACATTGTGGATGAGATATTACAATTGTTTTAGTATAATTGAATGATCTTCTAATTATATCGAGCACAAGATATGGGTTGCAATCCGGCGCTGATGCTCTGGATGGAATGTGCGAATTGAAAAAGTCAAGCAATGTAGACTGGTTTCTTGGAATTCGATTAGCATGGACAACTGATCAGGCGGGAAGAGCTATTGGACTCCATTTGTCTCATTCTGCGTATATTTCTAGTGTAACAAGACTGTTAGGAATGACTGAGTGCAATCCAGCGCCAAATCTAGTGATACAGCCCTTCTTCGATGGCTTTCAGTCTGTAACGAAAAGGGATACCATAAATCCCAAAATATATGAGTATATGGTTGGCACTCTTTTATACGTAGCACTTCGTTCTCGTCCAAACATACTATTTGCCGTACTCATACTGGCTAGTTATCAGCGAAATCCATGCTGGTACTACCATACGGCTTTGAAACGCATTATGAGGTATTTGAAAGGAACTTTACACCTGGGATTGAAATATTGCGGAGTAAATCTAGATTTCTCGGTGTTCATAGATTCTGACTGCGCTGCAGACACCGGGGATTTTAAGTCCACGAGAGGGTACTTTGCAAAGATTTGAAAAGCTACGGTGCACTGGGGAGCGAAAAAAGTCTTCAGTTGCATCATCGACCTGTGAAGCAGAATATGTAGCAGTGTCCATCGCTTGTCAAGAGATTCTTAGGATACGCCGAGTGCTATAGAAAATTGACGAGCCAGCGAAAGAAAAAGTGGTCCGATCAGATAGCTTGTCAGCTCTGAGCTGCGCTGAAGGTAGAAAACTTCCACCACGTGCAAGGCATATCGACATTCGCTGGCACTTCATGCGTGAGCTGGGGTTAAAAAGGAACCATTAGAGCGTAACATGTTCCGAGTACCGAAAATGATGCTGATACGCTGACCAAACCACTCACCCCTGTTTCGTTCAAGAATATAGTTAAACGTGTGGGACCACGGAGTACAGTCGAGGAGGAGTTTTGAATTAAAAAGCTAATCAATATGGGTTCGAGTGTATCCTGCGTCCCAATAGACAGTACATTGTATACTGTAAGCATATTTAGTTACATGTATAGCAGCTCGATCTATAACAAAAATTATTTAAAATTTCAAACATTGAGGACATTTCTAGAACTATAAATGTAAAAGAAAGATGGTATGTGCATTTTATGGCGACCAACTCAATAAATACATTTTTGGAACTATAAATTAGTCCCCAATGAGAGTTTAAAGAACTATTTTCAGATAATTTCGTAATATAGACGCATTATTATTCATAACGATCCAGTTAGGATGTAAATGTTTCTTAATTAGTAAAAAACTATAGTTGCGGCCGTGTTAAATTTACGAAATGGATGATCTAAAATTTTATCATGCAGTATTAAGTTGCAGATAATACCCATTCTTATTCATTTTCTTCCAGAAGCAACATTTTTTACACGTTTAGATTTACAAGTGAGGATGTAGTCGCGAAAAATATTATTCAAGTAGATATATTTAGGAATCAACAACATTTCCTTTAACTATATTTCAAATATGCTATTATCCAATGAGATTTGATAACGTATAAATGTATTTTAAGAACATAATAAACCCAAAACTACAAAACCTACTGCTTATGACATACATTTTTTCATTAATGTGCCTATAAAGCAGTGCTAGTTTCAATCTATACAGAATCCAAAATACGTTTCTGCTTAAATAAGGAGAAATATAAAATTTGTTAGCCTGATCAGCTGTGAGGGAGGGAACCAAAATTAGATAGCATATAAAATGTGAATAAAACTCAAAATTGCGTTCATATTGCAATTAAATTAATCTTAATGTATTTTTTCGAGAAAAAAAGTCCAACCATAGACTATTCTCCATCTGTCAGACCACGAAGCCATGATTTCCTCTAAAGCAAATACGTTGCTTTGCCAAGACACGATGGCGCTCGGTGCGCTGAAATATTTACATGTACACGTATCTAATAGGGTATAAGTACCGTGCGCGTGCCGGCCCGTAAAGTGTGCAAGCGTTGGGGCTAACAAGTACCCCAGTGCTCTCCCGAGTTTCCTTCGTCAAGGTCGTGAGCGCGAAGAAGACGCGCCAGTGCGTACACGTAGTACACGTGGCTGAGAAAAGCCATCTGCAGTTGTCTTTTGCTCTTTCCCGTGACTTGTGTCGAGTCGGACCTCTAGACCATTTGGTCAAGACCTCCCTGACTGACAACTCCACTTCGGCAACCACTGCTGTTGTGCTAGTACCGCTGATACGAATCGACTTAGTTGTTCGCGGACTCCACAGCAGTTTCCCTCTCACCATCAGCTGTTGAAAAAAGCCATTGAAGAATACTTAATGACCTCATTTCAAGAAAAATTAAAGTTTTGCGTCCTTGTGAATCCAAGTTACGGTAAGTTGCGCCAAAAGTGATGAAAATCTGCAGGAATTTGTAATTGGAGCTCTAAAATGGATAATTAAATGAATACAATGTTCTTATGTTTTCATATCTAGTACTTTCATATTTCAATGTGCAATAATTCCAACTATTAATGAGTTCCAAACAAGACACGGATAAATTTAATAGCTTCTGTTTTGTTGAAAGTATATCGCCTTTTCTCGTATAATTTTCTATTTTAGCTCTTTCAATATATATATTATTCGAAAATGCGCAACAAGATATGAGATTAATGCTGTATGCCTATGGAATTGATTATTTAACTCCATGTACGATGGAGGCCTATTATTCAAAAAAAAACTTGGAAAAGTTTCATTCCCTATCTGATTCATTATATTGGGACATATTGTTCTTTTAAGCTAAGATTAATATCAAAAACTCTATTTATATTCCGATATGAAGTTTATTTAGCATACAAAAGGTGTTATGTAAATATTTAAGCTTCTTAAGTTCCTTTCATTCATCTATTGTTGTTTGAATAGTTACATACATATCTTTACATGAAATTTTGAGCCTTTTCATTTATCATTTGCGATTAAGATTAATTTTAGACCTAAGAAAATGGGTAATCCTTGATTTTTGCAGTGTTTCGTATGAAAAAAGAAACAACAGAAACAGGAGCTTCAATACATTTAGATCAACATCGGATCTACTTTAATTGTTTTTGTGTGCCTTTTACTGTCAATTTTCTCTTTTTAGTACACTACTTTTTTTTGATTTACTGACAACAAAAATATCCTGTCAGAAATCTGTCCCCATTATGGATAAGTATTTCCCGAAGCGAACATGAAAAGTTTCTGAAAATTTTTAATTTATAGTTCGTAAAAATCTGACTAGAAAGCCAACAGTACTATTTTGCGCATTTTGATTAACAAACTTTACTTCTATTTCTTCACGGATGGAGATAATTGCCAAACCACTTTCACGATACACAGTCCTAATTAGTTCCATATATTTTCTCTTACTGTCTTCTCTAACACGATGGGGAATATATTCCCGGATTCTTATAACGAGTAATTGGTCGTTTAAAAATTTATGGAAACGTAGGAAGTAGTTAAAATAACCATTATATTTTACTGTGTCGGTATGCCTTTTTATTAACGAGCGTGACATTTTAAAATTCAAAATATTATCCCTGATTAAATACAAACAATCGAATCTCACCAAAAAAAGTTCCAAACGAGAAAAAGTTTTCAAGTGAAAACTTTTTAGAGTTAATTTGAGGAATTGTACTGTCATAAAAGCTCAAACCTCGAACTTCGAATTACATTGATGTCGATGAATATTATTTTATGAGCAACAAAATCATTTGAACCACCTTCCAGGGCAAAAGCTGTTTGTTTTGATCAAAAATCTTGTGTAAATCATAAAAAATGTATTTTGACTGATCAATGGGTAAAATACATCCGATTGGTTTCAGTTTATGTCAAAGCTGCTTTCTATATAAATATATCAAAAATATTTCTTACTGTTTTAAGAAATACGAACGTTTACTATCGTGTTGGATTTATATTTCACTCGGGGACTACCTCTTTAAATTTAATGCAAAAATGCAAAAATGAAAGTTTTAAATTGAATAAATATTTAATAACTGATAAATTGGTACCCAGCCTGCAAAAACATTTTATCTTAAATTTTTGATACTTAAAATTATGTTCCAGGAGTCCATATAGTTGCAAAAGCCCTTCTTCATTCTTAGTTTCATATATAACCTTAACTATTTTTTGTCTCGGTACCTTCGCAGACGTTTCTATCCCAATAAGTGACTAATTCATCTCATCTGAAAATTATGGACCAAATATTACCAGTATATCTACTCTTCTGTAAAGAATTTTAAAAAACAACCTATTGAATTTTAGATCTGAAGACTGCAATTCCAAGAAATGCATTGATTCTTTTCTGTAATGTGACTGACGCGAACAATATTTCGTTTCTTTAATAAAGCGCTCTCCATTATCTTAATTTCATTTCATTTTAATTTACTTTAGGAGATTTGGTTAATAGTTTACCAAGGGCGAACCTAGGGAACAAAAAATACGAGTTTTTTATCTGTGAACCATACGGAAGTGCGTCTCGATCAAATACCAAACTAATATGTATTTACAGATACCCTTTTTGCCCTTATATACTTAAGGTTCTAAAATTTCCCGTTCTAGTGGTGGTCTGGGCCATTTTTCCTTATAAAGAGGCTGAATTCGATTTCTAACCGAGTATTCTGATCACTGTGGCCGTCGATACACTGGGTGCCCCATCAACAGTGGATGACGCGCTATCTGAGGATCTTCAGGGTTTTTGAGCATCACAGTCTTGGAGTAGTGCTACTGTTTCAAATTATTTGACCTAAGAAAAGTCTTCCAAGAATACTGAAAAGTATTCAGTGCTGATTAAAGTCCTGAAACTCTTGTTGGGAATAAAGTAGTAATATTTTTTGTCCTGGTAGTTTTACTGAGCCTAATAGTGCTTTTGCACTGTATATGTCCAGGAAAAGCGCTTCATGCGTTTCAGCTTGGACTTTGACGGTCTTTTTATTTGCAATGGATAACTTGCATTTATAAAAATGAAAATAATCCTTCATAGATGAAGGAAAGATGAATTCCATGGATATCAAGTAGATTTCAACAAAGCTGTTAATTTCTTCTTCATCGGGTTCTTCCAGGTGAAAAATCAATGTAGTCAGCCTCCATGCGAAGAATAATAGAAAAACTTGCCACAGGAGTGAAGAAGGCATAAAATACAAAATTATTCTGCATTGCGCAATTCCTATTAAAAATAAGATGTATATTCAAGAAGGCAAATCAATACAATTTGAATTTTTCTGTATGATTAGATTATCATTCGTTGATTTTGTACCTCCTTTTACTTGTCAAGTGGTATTTTTGGTCCTTTTTCTTATTTACCTCTCCCTTTCTCTCTCTCAGCTTTCACGTGTAGGATGGAGTACTACAGCGAAAGCAAGACTTTAATTCGGAATCATGGGTGTCCTGAATCCATAAAATATTAAGTTTAATATAACCAATTACAACACTGTGCAAAGAGCAGAACTAATATTTCACATTAGTACCGCACTGTCCCATTCAAATTATTTCAGCAGTCCCTAAGTTTCACCCCAAATAGTGGTTCATAGAGTAAAAAGCGCGAAACAAGAGTAGTTTCCTATAACTGTGTTTGGTGCTCTCGTAATAATAGTAGTTCCGTAATACTTGGAATCAATTTATATTAAAATTTGTACTTACCTTCGAGCAAGGATTTAATTGATAATAAGTTTTCAGAGCAAGGCCAATTTACTAGCTAGGCGAAGAGTCCAACATTACGCCACATGCCAAATATTTTTCCCGAAACTTCATCGTGCATAACTCTTTAACAGATTATCAACTTTAAGTATTCTACCAATGTTTTTTCTTAATGAAATAATTTCTTGTCGTCAAAAAGATGAAAAGAAAAATAAAAAGTGTATCAATGGGCCTGAAAAACAAAAAAAATTAAATTGTGTGTGAAAAGCCCCAAACTGCTACCGAATCTACGATAAAAAAATCATATGGCTAAATATTGGTTAAATCGGTAAATATACCTTAGTAAACAATGGAAATCTCTGGGATGTTCTAGATTGACAGATAATTTCCGTTTTACTGTATTTACAAAGTGTTTCTAATATCTTTAAGAGCTACCCCTTATTTAATAACATCATTTAGCCTTGATACTAAATATCAGGGAATAATTAAGAAGAGAAAAATAATTTTTTAAGTGCTCTCGATTCCTCCAAGCGCTGCGGATAAAAACAAAATTTGGAAGTTTGCAACTTATGCCAGATGGTACAACGAGAGCGATTGAAGAAAAATGTACCTGAAATAATCGTTTGATATTGATGAAGCACGTACATAAAGAAGCAGATATTCATTCATTGAATATTTAAGACTCACACTCTTTAGGTTTTACTTATTTCTCAGCGCCAAGTACTCTATGGAAATTGGCTACTCACAATATTCCATCCTGCTTTAAAACATAGTACCATGTCCGTGTTGTCATTGACATGAATTAACATGCAATGACAACCGGCGCGTACCACTGACATTCGCGGATCTCACCAGACCCTCCCTACATTTTTCATATCCGCTGATTCACACCTCTACAACGCCTGCTACATGTTCCAGACCCTTCTGACGCTTCCGCCACCCTCCTTCTCCACAGCGCGTCCCTCGCACCACCCATCTTCTGTTTACGCTCAACCTGCTCCGACGTCGGGACCTATCATCACAACAACTGTGTACCATGATAGCAGTCTTTCACTTCCCCTACAATTCTCACCACGCTGAGTTTTAATGTTCAGTTCCTCCACTTTTGCTAAGCGTACAGTTCAAACAGCGCTCTGGCATATTCCCGTGGCCCCTCACCTTCATCGCCCATTGCCGGCCCCCACTGTTGAGGATATGCATAAACTTTCAACCCACTACTTTCACCTCCTGATACTCGCTTAACCCAGGTCCGGCTCCTCAAGATTTTTTCATTCTAATTCCAGCAGGTGTAGATGTGTAAGATTTCATGACTTTGGAGAGAGTACCTCATACATGGTATGTGGGTCATTGCCTCTGAGCTGCATTGATATATGTGAAAAAAAATTGGCCTATATCTTTATATGTGTGACCCACTGGGAGAGAATGAAATTGAACCTTCCGGAAAACCATTAAGGCAACTAACATCTCCACATATGAATGAAAATAAGGGTTCATATTATCTCTGGTACAGTTATTCAACTGTAGAAAGAAAGCTGGAGGAACCCTGCCTCTGGTTTGCTTCGGATTCAGCACCCTGAATAGTCATTCAATGATTTGGTTCGCACCAGCCCTGTGCCCTTCCGTGATTTTGAAGATAGTAAGACTCGTACGTGCCCCATGTTCCAAGACACCAATGAGCTTCAATTTAAGGTTACGAACCTCGCCAGAATTCGTATTGTGCGTGACGTGGGGTGGTGTATATGCCCGCTGAACCGCAGCATCAATTATGAGTGAACAAGACTTCCCAAGACTCCGTGCGGTAAGACCACGGCAGTGATAGCATGCTTGTCATTCAGCCTCAATGGAATCCATATGTTTGGACCTGACTGTTCTCGGGTGTTGAATGGCCTGCGCTTCTGTCCCTCAGCCATTTATCTTCACCCAGAGAATCTCACAAATTGAACAAAGCGTGCGTGCATGGTAATTCCTTCTTTTGACGTAACGCAGGTAGTCTTTCCACGTTTGAGAGAAACAAAATTCTCATGGTATCACTCTAGGGTTGCCTTCATCATCCTTTTACCGAAAGCATTTCAATAATTCCTCATAGACCATTTTCTTTACATAACTTAGGAGGTGAATTTCAGCCTTTTCTGGCATCTTATCCCCAAACAGCTTGGCATAGTCCTTTTGCAAAGTGAATAAGACGTTCCGCTGCGTGTATCTCTTCCTCTCGCGAGTCAAACATCCAATTAAGCGAGAGGCCCTATATTTGTTGGTTTCGGCGATACTGCGCTGACGTTTTCTGAGAATCCGAAGCCCTTAGAGATGAAACAGGAATAGAATACTTTCCGTTGGGCTTGAATCGCCTCTGAGATAAATCAAAAATATAGTTGCGTGTATTTTTTCTCCTCTCTCTTCATAGCCATAATTCGTTCGGCCCTGGCGGCTTGGATACTTTCCAACAGCAATTCAGAAAAAATCCGCTTACAACAATCTCCGTTGTTCCAAGGAATAATTTCCGTTGGCTGAGAAAAGCTTTCAGTGTTAGTGTTTCCGGATTCTCTCTTACCCTTACTTAGCGTACATCCATGTTGTATTCATCAAATTTCAAGTCGGCTATTTGCATGAACCTCATCCCATCTGTGACGTGAAGTAAAATAAGCGCGCTGAGACATTAAAGACGTATACGAACAAGTATTCCTTTTGTTTCTCACTGAATTTGCACTGCCTCGCACAAATGTCATACATGTTGAAGAATATCTGGATCCTTTACGACAAATCCCCAGTAAGCCTTGTATCCCGTAGCAACTGTTGTACGCACTTGGCCTTCCTTGGGAGTTCTGAGCTCTGAAACACTTAAGATACAAGTGAATTACCGTAAAATCCTGAGTTACCATTCTTTAAGTAATGAGTTTGACTTCTCTTTGACTCATTACGACTTTTTGTCCAATAAAAAACGTTCCATGTGGTATCTTGAAGGGTTTATTGCAACTATTATGTCAGTGGAGTAGCTTGGTCTGACCTAAAGCCACAAATTCCATGGACAAGAGTAAAACCACCGACAACAGAATTTCCTACAAAGTGGCATTGTAGAGCAAAAAGGAAAACGTGACCATCATGTTTTATTTTGCATTTTTACCTGATTCCAATCCTAACCTATCTTGGTAACCATTGTTGATAGAGTCAAACCTATTTAATTTGCCGACATTATGTAGAAAAACGACTGGAAACAATGAAAACCGAAAAAATAGTTCTGGGATATTTCAGATACTGGTGTTAACAGATCAACATGAAGTTTGGAACTTCTTCAACGGGAGATAGTCTAAATGTAGTTGAACTTTTATTTATCAGAGGAGTTCAAGAAAAAGGACAAAGTTCTCCGCTGGCAATAAAAATTAGAAAAGATGAGATCCGTCACCTTCGAGCTTGCAACTTTGCGAAGAATGTTTGCGAGTCATTGCGGGTTAATGAACTAAAAGCGAAGAGCCTTGACGATAACACAACTGCTCAGCAGGCACAAAAAGTAATCTGCGAATCCAGATTGTCGTGCAGATCATAATGATGACCAGCAATGCAACAGAGACAGTACAATCCGTTCCGTGGCGGTGTATTACAAGTCGTAGCGATGGAGAGTGTCGTCCTTTTTAAGGACTAGTTATGCGACCCTGCACAAGCGGTTGAACGATAATATTCGTTAACTGCATTTTTAAATTTGTAAAAGTTGCCTCTGCATTTGCTCAGTCCCGCGGCGACAGTAGCGGTTAAATGCAAAACGGGGGTCGGTCGGCCGGCGGCTGCCGAGCTACCCAGTGCAATATAAAAACAAATAAAAATTCGCGGAAAAGTAGATATAGCAAGCATTGATTTTGACCATACAGTACAGTATGTGCCCACACAGCGCCACTCTTAAGTGCTGTAAAGCGAACACACTTTTGACAACAATATCGACAATAATACAGTAATTAATCGTGACTTACAGCAGTCGTTTCACTGTAGCCCTACAGCGCAATCATAATCTGTAAGAGGTGATTATTCCGTGTTCGCTGTAAGCTAACATATGAACTCTACCCAGTCAATTAGATTTCCCATGGTTTAATTGGGTTGAGGTTGCTTTCAAAAAAAAATTCATATGCTTACAGAATTACTGTAATGCAAAGTATGTGCACACGCCGAAATCATAGCCAAAGATGACTTTCCTGTGCCCGCTAAATTCCGGGGCACGTTCTGAATCACTTCACAACTCGAGCTACGCATTTTCGTCGTCTTAAATCATCGCAACTGTCAAATATCACGTCGCATGCTCATCAAGCAATTGTTAGTACGTGCAGAAAAAGGTCGAATAGTCAAGTCCCTTCTTCGCGTTGGCACTCTCACAGTCTCTATTGCCGTTCACGCATGGCTGACATAGTGGCCGGTTCAAGCCGGCGCACAGCCAGCGTCTCGAAGACTGAACTTGCAAAACGCAAAATCGAAAGTTTGTTTTCTTCCCTCTCCAATGAACGAACAGAGTTGCGCAAACGAGCAGCTGAGCTGGAGGACAAGCTTTCCACGATGGACATCCGTGAGTCTGAGAAGGAAAAGATGAGGAAAGAACATGTGCGGAAGGAAATGTCATTTCTCCGAGAGAGAAGGCGTCCGATGTCAGAAGCTGACTTTGAAATGATCAGCATCATCGGTCGCGGTGCGTTTGGCGAGGTTATGTTGGTACGTCATCGGAAAAGCGGTCAATACTATGCCATGAAAAAGCTTAGGAAAGCTGATATGCTTCGCAAAGAACAGGTCAACCATGCGTGGAGTGAGCGTCATGTTCTTGTTGCAGCGGATCATCCGTTTGTATGCAAGCTTTGTTACGCCTTTCAGAACAAAAACTTTCTGTATCTCGTCATGGAGTTTTTGCCGGGAGGCGATCTAATGACCCTGTTGATTGAGAGGGATACCCTCTCGGAGGATGACGCCAGATTTTACATCGCGGAAATGGTAGTCGCCATCGATACCATTCACAAGCTTGGTTTTATTCATCGCGATATCAAGCCGGATAATATGCTCATTGACAAGGATGGACATCTCAAGCTATCAGACTTTGGCCTCTGCAAAAGTTTCAACGTTGATGTTGACGCCTTACCGGCAACTAATATCAATCCAACGGGATCCGATACTTCTTCTTCCCTGAATGAGCTGTCAATGACTGAGAGGGCCGCCGCGTGGAGGAGAAGTGCCAGGAAGCAGGCCTTTTCTACTGTTGGACGTAAGTTTGCGATCAACATTCTAGTTTCTGCTGGTCGTGTGCCCTTCAATTTTCTGCTCCTTTAGTAATGCTAACGTTATCATTTGTGTGTTTTGCCAAAACTGGTACCTGATTCAAAAATTTCAACTTGCAACCATTCCCGTAACAGCCCGGATTACATCTCGTGCGAAGTTCTTTTGAAGAGAGGATACAACAAAGAGTGTGATTACTGGAGTCTTGGTGTTGTTTTGTACGAAATGCTTGTCGGGTATCCTCCGTTCTATGCAGAAGATGCGTTAAAAACTTGTCGCAAAATTCTGGATTGGCGAGAAACTCTTCGCTTTCCACCTGAAGCTAACATTAGCTGGGCCGCCAAGAACCTCATCCAGTCTCTTATTGTGACGCAAAGTATCGCCTCGGGGCGAAAAATGGAATCGAAGACTTCCGAGATCACCCTTTCTTCGAGGGTGTGAACTGGGAAAACATTGGTCACGCAAAACCACCGTTTCTACCCGAGCTCCGCGGTCCCACCGATACTCGGTACTTTGAAGACCACAAGCCGCTTCCGAACACTGGTAACATGGATGCACCTGTCGCGAGGGCGACGTACCTCAAGGATCCCGCGATTGAAGAATTCATCGGCTTTACCTTCAAGCGATACAACCCCAATGAAGCACCAGCTGGTCGCCGGGGAGGGCTGAATAGCGCTTTGTTCGAAAATCCTGAGCACACCCCTCATGATTGACTCTGAGCCACACAGTCGCCCCAGACTATCTGTACTTGACATGGCCTTAACTTACTCTTCGTTCACTGGGGTACTGACTCTGCTTACTCTGCTTGTTGCGGCACAAGCGGGATCAGCGGCTTCTTCCTTGGTCGTCCTCTTTTCCTTCTGGGCTCTGCATGCAGGGTGCTGATGGATTCACTTTCGCACAATGTCTTGCGCGGCCGACCACGTGGGCGCTTTGGCTTTTTTGACTGGGTCTCATCAGGCAATGGGCTCCTTCGTGGTCGTCCTCTTCGCCTCTTCATGCGCAAATCTGAATCACTACTTACTGTAGATGTTAGCGTTACTACGTCTCCGGTGTCTTGCGTCTCCTGGCTTCGCCCGTGCGAAACTGCACTTTGTAAATTCGCATCCTCTGGCGGGGAAGCGATCGCTGCCTCTGAATTCCTTAATGCAACCGAGATATCATCGCTCACTATTCCTGCCTGCGTGACCAGGTCTTCGTCAGGTTCAGCTTGATCATTCGTCAAACTTGTCCCTGAGTCGCCGCCGAAATAGATAGCATCTGAAGCTACAGAGAGGCCCCGTGCAGTGTTCGCATCTCTTGTCGCCAGCTCTCGCGGACCATTGTCAGCACTCGTTTGCAAAATCCTGAGCTGATCTCTCAAGTCTGAGAGTTGGGCATCCCTCTCTGCTATCATTCCTGCCAGCCTCTCTCGCTCCTTTGTTCTTTCCGCTTGCTCGTCACCGGCTAACGCGAGGGACTTGAGGGCGGACTGAATCTCCGTTTGCAGACGTTGCGAAGATTCTTGGGCCGTTTGCAAATCATTCTCAATTCCTCTTTGCCTTAGCCATGCCTCTCTTTTCTTCGCAACTCTCCCAACGGTTTCAGTCTCCTTCTGAATCATCTCAATTCTCCGTCTCCTTTCCTCCAATTCACCAAGAGTCTTCTCAAACTCGACATTGCGTTTCCCCAATTCCTTCTCTACCTCTCCAAATTTCCTGTGAAAGACGTCCCTCTCCTCCCTTTCACCTCGCAACTGAACTTCCTTTTCCAATAGCACACTTTCTAATCTGCCCGCTTCCGTCTTCATAGCGTCAACAGCGCCCTTTTGTTCAGCCTCCTCCTTCTCCAATCTCTGCCTCTCACTCCTCACATATTCCTCTTTCACTTTCAAATTGTCCCTAACGCCCTGCATCTGGGCCTCCAACACTCTCAATTGATCCCTTTCCTTGCCGCCCTTTCTTTTCTCCCTCTCCAACTGAGCCTCAACTCTGGTCAACTCCAACCCCCTCTTCCTGACAGTATCGGCTGCATTTTCCAGTTGTTTTCGCTCAACCTCCAGCTGTGTCAACCTTTCATTCGCCAAACTCAGTCTCTTTTTCTGCGCTTTCAAAAACGTGTTTGTATTTTCCAAAGTCACTTGTGTCGACTCGACAGCGGTTTCCAAAAATACACGCTCCTTTTCCCGGGAAGCAAGTAATTGTTTACGTTGATTCCTTTCATTGAGGACAAACGAGCGAGCAACAAGCGAAGCAATTACAACACGAGCGGAACGCCAGGCTGTAGCGGCAAGGAGAAAGAGGCCTGCTGCGGTGGCAGCGAGAACGGATTCGGGTTTGCGGAGCAGTGGAGGAGAGGAGGAGGGGGTGGGAAGAGGGAAAGTGGAAAGGGGTGAGGGGTTTGGGGTGTTTGGTGGAGGAGATTGGGGGTGTGTGGGGCGAGGATGAGTGCAGAAGAGAGGAGAGCGGTATGGCTTTCGGTACAGAGATGGGGGCAGTTGGGGCGGGGGAGAAAGAAAGTGGACATGAGGGATGCGGAGGAGGGAAAGCGGCTGTGCATTTCGCGGCGTGTTGGGATGGAGGGGAGGCGGTTGATCTCATCTTGCCGATGATCATGGATGTTTATGGCGCGGGAAATGGTACAGTACGTGTTTGATCTGAGCTGGTAGATGCGCTTAACGGTTCAGTATACCGTAGTGTTACTGTCGCTTTACAGTATACTACTACTGTAATCTAGCCAAACCGTCGCCGCCATCCAGGCGACTCCGGTGCACTTGCGCGGATACACTACATAAGGACAACTCGTGTCGCTCTCTCCCGTCTACTTCTCCCTCTGGTACGACTTTAATAAACAAACAACGTTGATCAACATCCGTTGTTACTTGCGTTTAACACGCTAGTTTAGTAAAGCAACAACAATTCTTACAATTCCACCCTCAGCACAGCGACCTAAGCTATTGATCGTACACCAGCTCGCCGTGCCGCGTTTGATTCCGAGTTTCCACGACAATCCGGATTCGGAACTCGCTTTCTTACGCCTTTTTCACCAAAATACTCTCTACTGTGCTTTTTCCCACATTTTCCGTTTCACCACTCTTTTCTACTCAGATCGATCAAGTCATGGCTCCGATGACTCGCACCGATTTCCAGAATATGTCTGACAAGATTTTAAAGAAGATCACGACGTCTTCGATGCAGTATCCGCTTTCAAAGGTGCTTCTCGACGCGTCGAAGTCTACATTGGAATTTTTTGGTCCCAGTGAAGACACTGCAGACTCTTCTACATCTGTGTTTGAAGTTCCCGATCCCAACGACGTGCGCAGTCACTTGGAATACCTGTTGCCCCCTCCACAGTTTATTTTGACCCCAAAGTTCTTCCAGCAGCTGTTGTTCGCGTTGAAAACCATGTTTCAAGTTGCTAAGCTTTTCTCGTTTGACCAAGTCCCGGAATCGTAGCTCGACGAAAGTGTTTCTTCGCCAACCGATTTGAGTGACAAAAGCATCTTCATGCACATCTGGTTGGCACATTTCATGCATTGTGATATTTCTTTCAGCCGTCAAGTCGTCCAACGTTTCAAGGAGTCTTACTCTCCGCAAGCTTTGCTCCTGGAGGGAGTGTCAGTCCGACTTTCCTTGGAATGGCTGCAAACCCGACTGTGGTACCGAACTATCAGGTCACCTCAGTCGCTCACAGATCTCCCAGCTCCGTTGCAGCTGGATCCCATGGCGCCGGAGACGACCCTCGTAAGGCAACCTTCATTTTGAACGTCTTCAAGGACAAAAAGTTCAATGGAGACATCAATCAAGACATCAAGGATACTTTGAAGTTGTACGAGACTTGCGCTCAGCATAACGAACTCTCGGAGACTCAGAAGTCGAACAATATTCTCCATACATTTGACGGACCCGGACGTCGCTTTTTTTTCACTAACTGCACTACGGACATGAAATACGAAGCCAAAGCTCAAGTGATGCTGCGTGAATACAGCAGCGACGCAAGAAAGCTTCGCGTAAAAGGGACTCTTGAGACGCTCCGTCTGCGTCCGTTCATGGACGGGCAAGGTATCAGTGACATCTCCCTGGGACTAACGAAACTCGTGGACACCATCAACGAGCTCTCTCCGCAGTGTCCAACTGCATTCCGCGACGATGCCCACAAGATTGACTACCTGACGAAAGGCGTAACCGCTTCCGAATTCATTTCATGGTCCGACGCGCCTATTAAGAGTGTTGTCACACTTGGTCTCTCCTTTAACGGTTTCGTAACCGTTTTACACGAGTCCCTCCAGCGGAAGTTCCAGCTCGACCTGCTGACTTACGAAAATGACAGGCCGAATCGTGCAATGGTTACCGGTCTCGTCCAAGATGACGTTGCCATCAGCAATGACTTCGAGACCAACCACATGCGTTACGGTCGCAATCCCCGGCAGCTACAATGACCGAAGACCAATTACCTCCCCAAACGTCAGCGCATACCTCAACGTTCACACATGACTCATCAGAATCGCCCGCATGGAAAGTAATTTTATAAGTGCGGACATCCTAACTGGTACCGCGGACACAAGTGTGACGCTAAGGCTGTTGTTGCATACGCCCGCCAGCCCCTCAGAAATGGCGAATCCTCTGTTTACGTCTTGGCAGACTTCATCAAAGGCGAACAAGACTATTCCATGGGCGAAAATGGAACTCAGCATCTCCCGACGTATGATGCGACTTTCATAACGAGGAATGACGAACTCGCGGAGTTCGACTCAATCATGGCCTTCGACTCAGGAGAAGCAAGCACCAACAACTCTGATGCTCTGCCGGCCGGTGAACCAAGCGCTCATCACATCAATCATGCTGACCTGATGCCTCAGACCGAGTCAATTGATCAAGGAATCTTCTTGAGCCACATCACTGTTGTATTTCACTTCACAGACCTTACAGCTTTATACAAATTCACTGCATCTACTGTACTGTAGATTCAAACCACTGGTAACCTTGCAGCCAAGGCTACTAGGCACTTTGCTGTCATTACACTTTCCTTACAGTTTTGAACACAGCGTTTGACCCCATTGGTACACTTGGAATAGTTACGGGCGAGCTACAAACTGGGATATTATATCATTGCTTTACCAATCAAAAGCCGCCCTGCTATCCCATGCCATCTGGACCAATGTACTTCTTACATCTTGTCAGAGTATGTCACTCTTGCCGACTACAATTCTGAAAGCGCTACTTACGATACCGTCAGGGCTGTTTTACGGGAATACCTTTGAACTCGCTGCTGTTAGACTGCATTTTCCTTTAGTTTTAGCTATCTTCAGTTCTATATAAACCCTGGTTTGGAGCGGCCGGCTTTACCCAGAGAGCCTCAACCAAAGTTTCAACCACAGTTCTACCTTGATCTGCTCGTGTGCGCTTAACACCCCACATCGTGGTAGCATCGCAAGAAGGTTGTGCCTTATTGTGCGTTTTTCCAATCCGCCAGTTGGGATAAAATCTCTACTAGATTTATCTCAGCTGCCCGATTGCAAACAGAGACTAAAATTGTGTTTTTCACTCTGACCCTTACGCGGTAACCCCAGTGTCGTACAACAGAAAGTCAAAGGGCCGCCCTCCGTCGCCGTCAGAGTACGACTCAGAAGACCTCGCCGACTTTCGTTCCCCGCCCACCTCGCCAATAGTACCGATTGGCGAGGAAGAAGATCCCAAGACCCTGCCTCGTCCGTCGACTCCGAGAACCCCGATCGCCTTACTCAGCCCCGAGGAGCCCAAAACACCAACGCCGACTTGCCAAGATCTTGTCTTAACCCGAGCACTGTCAGTGGCATATCCCCTTGTTACAGTCGAAGAGCCTCGCACCCCTTTTCGCTCGTTCACCCTACCCCCAGTTCCGAGGAATCCGTCGCGTCCGACCGTCTCGAACCCGTCAAGGCCACCGACAAGTTCAAGGGCTCCTCCGAGAAGGCCTCAAGTGCTGCCGGACGCCGCCTCGGTGTCGATCCAAAGGGTGGTAAACCATCGAATCCGCAAGGCTAGGCCCTCGAAAAGGCCGCGAATGAACAAGAATCCGAGGTCCTCTCCGTTTCATTGTCGTCATTGTCAAGTCACTTGCTCCGGTCGCGTCCAGTACTTCGAGCACCTCCGTTCCCGTCGTCACATCCGCCGTACAAGCAAGAAGGAGTACAAGTGCAAGGACTGCCAAATTGAGTTGTTGAGTGAACAAGATCTTGTCTGCCATCAGAACGGGGCTCAGCATCGACTCACAGTCAGGAGTCACAATTAGTATCTTTATTTTCCATTAAAATTGCTTGTTTTTGAGTAACAAAAAGGAAAATAGAGCAATAAGTTCATTTCTCAATCGACTTCGTGTGTGTGTTGTGTTCACCCTTCCGCTGTGATTGCAAGCTTTCCTCTGCTGCCCCAGATCCCTGTAGTAGGACTTACGATTGTAAGTCTACTACAGGACTGGGGGCAATACGGACTTACGATTGTAAGTCCTACTACAGGGATCTGGGGGCAATACGGACTTACGATTGTAAGTCCGTATCGCCATCAGGACCTAGACAGGACAACTACAGCAAAGCAAGAATCGGAAGAAGGGCTACTATAACGCACCCGACGTGACTGAAGTCAACCCTTACGTCAGAGAAGGAACTTTTTGTAAGTGCTCCTGGCGTATTTGAACCCGCGACCACTTCATCAGGAGCTGCTTTCACTTAACCACTGGGTCACCAGGACCGAAATTTGAAGGTGCAAGGAGAGACAATCAGGTTATAAATCACAATTTTTAAAAAATCATTGTTGGCATTTTGAAAAACCAAGTTGCTGGAGGCTTCGCCACGTGAGTAGTTAGTCCAAGAACCATCTAGGAGAATCTCTGTTACTTCAAGTGTTACAGATATCGTGTACACGTATCGCCACGTGTACACGTACAAAGTCGGAAACTTCTCTCAGATACCAGGACAAACACAGTTACTGCCTTTGTGAACCTAATCCCTATGGATCAGCCGCAAGTCACCCTAGAGTCCCTTACGCAAATGGTGCTTCAGTTGCAGCAGAATCTTGAGCACGCCAATAAACAAATTGCGGCTCACAGATCAGAGCTTTCTATTGCAGCGCAAAAGGTATCCTCCCTAGAATCTGAGCACGTAAACGCCCGAAACCAGGCAAGTTCGTCAAGTAATGCCCTAGTGGACAGTCAGGCTGGCCCAAAGAAAAACAAACCAGCTACATTCACTGGGAAAGGATCAATTGCCAGCTGGTGCGTTCAAATGGACAACTACCTCGGGGGAAATGATGGCAAAGGACCCCTACACATAGCACTCAGCTACTTGGCTGGAAATGCCCATGAATGGTGGATGGTCCACTCCAAGACAGAACAATGGAAAGGAATAAATTCCTGGCAGACCTTGAAGGTTGCTTTGATTCAGCGTTTTGAAACGCTGAACAAAGAGAAGATCGCTCGAGACAAACTCGCCCGCTGGAAACAAGTCAAAGATGTTCCTACCTTCAACGAAGACTTCAACAAAATTATACTCGACATCCCCGATATTGGAGTTAAAGACCAGATAGATCGTTACTGTCGCGTTTGAAGCCCTACATCTGGAAGGCGTTGTTGCACCAAAGAATACGTCAACCTCTCCGATCTAATGAGGGATGCTGAGCGAGTAAAGTCGGCCTATCGGCGTTCTGGACCCGGTAACCTACCAAAGTCTTCAGGAGGAAGGAATGGAAATGGAAGATCTTTTGCTGGAACCAGCAGTCCTTACCAATGGAAATTGGGAACGTAGAAGTGGTACCGGGGCTGAAAAGAAACACTCCAATTTACAGAAGCTTGACAAAGAAGAACGTGAAAGATGTATGCGCGAAGGTCTCTGTCTCAGGTGCAGAGAGAAAGGACACATGGCCAAGAACTGCCCAAAAGCCCGGAGGAACTGATTGAAGGCCCCAGTCAGTTCCAGTCATTGAAGAACCATTAAACACCCTTTTGTTAGACAAAGAAACTCGAGAGTTATCATTGAATCAAGCAAAAAGGTCCATTGTGTCCACCATCAGATCGAATGCAACGTTCATTGAAACATTCTCCCCTGCATTCGAGTGAAATCACAAGGGCCTTGTCATTGTCAAGGGTAAAATTGCTGCTAGACTAGCAAAAATCCTCATAGACCCTGGTGGTGAGATCAACTTCTTGAGTGAATCATTTTGCAAGAAACATCAAATAAAGACCCGAGATTCCAATGGCCAACGGTGCGGACCAGATACTTCAAGAATTGGTATGCTGTCATTGTACATATAACCGCCTATACTGAACCCTGTACTTTGCAGTAAGCCCATTGAAGCGTTATGATGCAATTCTTGGAAAAATGGTGCGCATCGCATGGGGCAAAAATCAATTGTTTTAATAATGAGGTGAAAATCGAACATAAGGGAAATTCATTCATATATTGCTGATGATGCCGTATTGAGTCCTTTTGTATCTTTCAATACCATAGTTAGTGATTTCGATGAGAAAAGAGAGTTATTTGCAGTTTTACTTAGACCGTTACCTTCTAGTGAACCAAGAGCACCAGTGTACCCTCGAGACATACAGAATGTTTTGGAAACATTTGCTGACGTGTTCCAGAGAAGCTCCCAAGAGGCTTGCCGCCGAGAAGGAAACAAGACTTTGAAATAGTATTAAAGGAAGGAGCAGAACCACAGGAGAAAGGCCTGTATAGACTTTCTGACAAAGAAATGTCAGAACTCCGAAAACACTTGAACAAACTACTAGAAGCTGAGTTTATAAGACCTAGTAAGAGCCCCTGGGGAGCTCCTATTTTATTCGTGAGCAAGAAGGATGATAGTCTACGAATGTGTGTCGATTACTGAGCCTTAAACCGGCTTACTGTAAAAAACAGCTATCCCTTACCACGAATTGACGAATTTTCGACCAGCTTAAAGGAGCAAAGTTCTTCAGCAAAATTGATCTTAGATCTGGCTATCAGCAGATTAGACTACACGAAGATTTGATTCCATTTACTGCCTTCAGAACACGATACGGGCACTTTGAATTTCTTGTTCTACCGTTTGGACTCACTAATGCCCCAGCAACTTTCATGAACCTGATGAATGATGTTTTCAAGGATCAGCTCGACTTATTTGTGATCGTCTATCTGGATGATATTCTCATCTACAGTAAGACATGGAAGGATCACTTGGATCATATTCGAACTGTACTCGAAATCCTCAGAAAAGAAAAATTGTTTGGCAAATTATCTAAATGTGTCTTTGGAGTGACAGAAGTCGAGTACCTAGGACACATCATTTCTCAAAGTGGTATTTCTGTTGATCCAAACAAGATAAGTGCAGTCATGGAATGGCCTATATCAAAGAATAAGCAACAAGTACAGTCTTTTCTTGGTTTTGTCAATTATTACAGGAGGTTCATAAAAGGCTGTTCAATTCTTGCAAAACCTCTCACAGAATGACGAAAAACGTGAATTTACAATGGAGCAACACTCAAGATGATGCCTTCAAAGTACTCAAGCAAACACTTTGTAGCGCATCGGTTCTCAGAAATTTCGACGCCACACTATCTATCTACGTAACCACAGATGCATCACAGTATGCAATTGGTGCAGTGCTGGAGCAGGAAGAATTAGGTTCTAAAAGGCCGGTCGCGTTTGCGTCCAGGACTCTTAATGATGCGGAACAAAACTATGCGGCCCATGAAAGGGAACTTTTGGCCATTGTAGATTCCCTCAAGTGGTGGAGATCATACTTTATGGTAATTCATTCACCATTCACTCGGACCACTATCCCCTAAGATACCTAAAAACCCAAGAAAACTTGTCCCGAGACAAGTGAGATGGCTGGAAAGATTAGTTAATTTCGACTTCAAGATAATACCCATCTCAGGAAAATCAAATGTAGTGGCGGACTCACTATCGAGGCAACCACAAAATGTGCCGTCATCTGATCACCGAAACAATTCATTACTCAGAAGTTATTACCAAGACATCCGCAGAATCCAATAACATTTCGACCATATCATTCACGAACACTGAGTTAGTGGGGTTGGTAGAAGATTATGGTAGGATGAGAACCTCAGAACCCATTATCAAGATCCTAAAGCTCCCTTTGAGCTTCGAGGATGCTTCTTCTTAAAAACAAGAAGATCTCTGTACCAGAAGGAAATTTCAGGGTCAAGCTCCTGCATGACTATCATTGCACTCCCAACACGGGACACCTAGGAATAAGCAAAACTATCAACAGAATATCACCAAAGTTTTATTGGAAAAATTTAAGATCGGATGTAATCCGATATGTACATTCCTGCCAATGCCAGAGAACCAAAGCAATCAATCAGAAACCCGCAAGTCTTTTACAACCACTAGAACCACCGAAAACCAAATGGACCCACATAACCATGGATTTCATCACACCTCTCCCAAAGTCGAGAAGTGGAAACAACGGCGTGTTAACAGTCGTTGACAGACTTTCTAAGATTATCAGAATAATACCAACGAAACCAAACACAGATGTTCCTGAAACAGCACTGCTGTTCAAGAATCACGTATTTCGAAATCATGGATTACAAGAGAATATCATATGTGACCGAGATCCCATCTTCATGAGCAAGTTTTGGACAAAACTTTTTGCTCTACTAGGAACAAAGATATCCCCCTCCTCTGCATACCACCCACAAACTGATGGACAATCCGAGATAATGAACAGGAAAATAGAGGAAATGATCCGTGCTTTCGTTAGCTTCGACAAGTCAGATTGGGATAATTTCCTGGTAGACTTTGAAGTTTCTTCCAACTCCTCTGTGAATGTCACCACAACTTTCTCACCATTTTTCCTCAATTACGGAATTCAACCACGAACAGTACCCTTAGATGTTTTAGCATCAGACAATCCAGCGGCAGCAGGTTTTCTAAAACATATGCAAGAAGCATTAAGGAAAGCCCAGAATCAGATCCGAAAATCCAATGAGTCCACCACAAAATATGTAAACAAGAAAAGAAGGCCGTCTACGTTCATGATTGGTGATAAGGTATGGCTATCAACAAAGAACTTATCACTTGAAGATGCGGCTGGATCACGCAAACTGAACCCAAAGTATTGTGGTCCCTTTGAAATAACAGAGGATATTAACGGGGTGCCTTACCGTCTGCAGTTATCTCAACTGATGATCGACAGAGGAATACCTAATGCGTTCCACGTTAGCCTCTTGAAACCGTTCTTTGAAGATGAATTCAACCGACAAATTCCACCACCGCCACCACTCCAATTTCAAGATGGACATGAGTAATACGAGGTTGAGTTTATACTCGCTCATAAAAAAGAACGTGGCAAAAATAAATTCCTTGTCAAAAGGAAAGGGTACGAAGATCATGAGAACTCGTGGCTTCCCGAATCATACCTCAAGAATTCTCAAAAACTTTTGAATAAGTACAAGCAGAACATCAAGAATCGGGGCGATTCTTCTCTGTAGGGGGAGTGATGTTGTATTTCACTTCACAGACCTTACAGTTTTATACAAATTCACTGCATCTACTGTACTGTAGATTCAAACCACTGGTAACCTTGCAGCCAAGGCTACTAGGCACTTTGCTGTCATTACACTTTCCTTACAGTTTGAACACAGCGTTTGACCCCATTGGTACACTTGGAATAGTTACGGGCGAGCTACAAACTGGGATATTATATCATTGCTTTACCAATCAAAAGCCGCCCTGCTATCCCGTGCCATCTGGACCAATGTACTTCTTACATCTTGTCAGAGTATGTCACTCTTGCCGAATGCAATTCTGAAAGCGCTACTTACGATACCGTCAGGGCTGTTTTACGGGAATACCTTTGAACTCGCTGCTGTTAGACTGCATTTTCCTTTAGTTTGTAGCTATCTTCAGTTCTATATAAACCCTGGTTTGGAGCGGCCGGCTTTACCCAATAAGCCTCAGCCAAAGTTTCAACCACAGTTCTACCTTGATCTGCTCGTGTGCGCTTAACACTCCACAATCACGGCGGCCATGACCGACTCACTGCACTCCTTCAGCGAAAAGAAGCAGGATTTTGGTGGCCAATGACTCAATATCACGGCCACTCAACCGCCGTGCTTCCTCAATACGACCTCCTATTTGCCCATGCTTTCCCTCAAATGACGTCCTAGGCTGCTTCTTCCCTGTTGTCTAACGCGGTTGCTTCTTACCGACTGTACTCCTGGGCTGCTCCTTCCCTACCGTTGCCCTCGGCCGCTTCTCACCAATGTTTTTATGCTTGCCCTTCGCACCGCCAGCTGGCACCACTTGCATAACCCCCATATTTGCTGCTTATGACCACCGCCGCAGAGCACAAATCTCCCCCTTTCGAGTTAACTGTGGGCTGCAGCAGTGACACTGAGCAGCGTCGTGAGGGCTATATTCTATGGATGCCAAGCTCGGCACGGTAACGTATGGGGAGGGAAGGGGTCACATTTTCTTTCACACCCGGTCGACGGTCAATTTATACTGATGACACGCCCGACGACCCAAAAGATTTGCATGGATTTCCCGTTTTGAAATGGCCACATGCAGGCATTTTCAAATGGCACATATTCATTTTTTCTTGGTAATTTTGGCGCGAATTGTGGGCCACCTCCAATTTTTTTATTTTCCCGCGAAAAGTGCTTTGGCGAGAGGGGGGAGTGTCGCTTTACAGTATACTACTACTGTAATCTCGCCAAACCGTCGCCGCCATCCAGGCGACTCCGGTGCACTTGCGCGGATACACTACATAAGGACAACTCGTGTCGCTCTCTCCCGTCTACTTCTCCTCTGGTACGACTTTACTAAACAAACAACGTTGATCAACATCCGTTGTTACTTGCGTTTAACACGCTAGTTTAGTAAAGCAACAACAATTCTTACAATTCCACCCCCAGCACAGCGACCTAAGCTATTGATCGTACACCAGCTCGCCGTGCCGCGTTTGATTCCGAGTTTCCACGACAGTTACGACGTGATCCCATGATGCCAATATCAATTACAGTAAATGAAATTACAGTTTCAGAAAGGTCCCCAACCGTGAACGTACAGTATCATGATTAGGGGCAAAAAACAACCAACAAGGGTCTCCCTCATCATCTAGCTCCTTTGACGTGAGCCTCCCTCAATGGCACACTTGTGGACACACTCCCGGCCCTCCGCAGAGCCCTCGCTACACTCCTGCCACCACCGCCCTCCCCCTGGGCTCCACTTCAACCCGCGCAAGACAGCACAGTGCTTTCTGAATCAGTCACCAACGCCATCACTGTACTAGATTCTCATCGCTAGTGGCCATTACTGTACATTGCTTCTCTCTATCATCTGCATCCTCAACGGGCCCTTATGACGCACATTCAATTCCGACCGAAAAAGATTCATCACTTTCTGCATTACAGTATTCATTTGCATCATTACGCTGACCACATACCGTACAGTAGCCCTTGAGTCAGGAGAAAAAATACTGTATAAAAAAAATAAATAAATAAATGTTCACCACACCGTCTTACGGGAATTGTAGCGTACAGTACAGTACAGTACAGTACAGTATGTAGGAATTCCACAATGATTCAATGTTTATCCACAGCCGTAAGAAACACAAGATTCGCTTCCCCACACAGGACATTCTACCCTGCTGCCCTTCATACATTGATCCCTCCATCCATCCACCCCAACAAAACGCCGCAGCGTGCCAAAACGCCACGAATAGTCATGACACCCGACGGCACCGCCGCAAACGCCCCTTCCACAATGCCCACGCCACACCCTCCCCCCACTCCCAAACCCTCACCCCCGCCTCTCAACCCATGCCCTCCTCCGAGTCATCGTTTACACATTCTCTAGCCCGCATCTCCTGTGCTCAAATCCTCTATGCACAGGCCGAACGTCAACAACGCCAAACCCCGCATCCCACCAAACACCCCGCCCGTGGCGGTGCACACTCTAGGCTTCGCCCTATTCATGCTACCTCGTTTCATGTTACTGAGGGTGTCATGGATGCTTTGGCCGATATTGTCGCCGCGTTTCTTGTCACCGTCGGACGGGAGGCCACTAGACGCTCGCGTTTTGTCGGACGGAGATTTTCTAATTTGATTGATGTGCTTGGTGCTTTGGACGCGTTGAAGGCTATTACACATTGTGGCGTTAAGGAGCTTGCAATGTACACTATGTATCAGGAGGTCCGTTTCCATATACTGTTCCCGAGGTCCCCGTGTTACCGGCTGTGAAAAAGAGGAAGAATGGGAGCAGCGGTGTGTATGTTGAGACGGTTGATACTGCAAAGGCCGCGGAGGGTCCCGTAGATGGTCATCAGCGTGCGGCGCGGAAGAGGAAGTTTGTGGAGGGTTGGATGCCGGAATTGCCGAGTGCGCACACCTATGTCAACACGCCAGTGCTCATGGAAATTGGGGAGGCCAACCGAGATTTGAATGCCATGGATTCAGATAGGAGGAGAGTGGAGAAAACTTTAGCCCGGTTGAAGGAGACAAAGGGAGGGCGTACCAACAAGGACAAGGCGGATTTGCAGAGAATGGTCACTGGTGCTGTGTCGGGGAACCCGTTTATGGCGATTCCGGATGTGGGTAGGGGCGTGGTGTTTGAGGACGACGACGTGCAGGCTGGTAGAGGCAGTGAAGGCAGTCGGAATGTCGTAGAAAAGGAAAGCGAACCGGGTCAAGTCGACTCAAATGTGGGCTCGGTAATGAGTTCGCAGAAAGGTGCTGCATATGAACAGAAGAGGCAGAGGGTGGAACGCATTCTGGCAGAGAGCGGCGTGGACGGCACAGTAGTCAGCGCCAAGGTGGAGCCTCCACCGTAACGGCCAGGAAGGCGTGTAGCAGATACTACTCATCTTTGGGTTGGTGTTTGGGTTCCGAAGAAACGGCGGAAGACCTAGTTGCGCTGTAGACGGTGCGTTGTAATGATTTGAAGCGAGTTCGAGGAAACTCGCTCGTAGCAAGTGACCTGCTGGTCAACTTTCGCCAAGTTGTATTCACTATTGCAGTAATGAGTCGCGACGGGACTGTTAAGCAAGATCGGTAAACTGGACAGAGAAAGAACTTGTTTTGATACTCATTCACGTTCAAATCGGTAAGTATATGTACCAAAAAGGAGCGCGTTTCGGACAACGCCCTTATCGCTTTGACAATCCCTCCCCCAAATCCTCCAATAAAACCATGTCCACATAGCCTTACCCAGCCTTGCAAGCAAAACGCAGCCATACCGGTTAATACCACCATAAAAAGAATCCCTACCCACTCGTCTCGTCACCCTTCCCCTACTCTCTCTTCAAAAACGCGTAGCTCAAAATCTCACTGCCCATCTGTACAATAGAAGCTCTCTCTACATTCTCTACCATCCCCGGATCAGTGGCAACAAACTTGCAGAAAGAGCAGTACGTCGACCAGAGGCAGCCCGGATTGAGTAGAAAACGAAGCACCGACCATGCTGCTGGCGTTGCAAAAAGCACAGGGTCAGGTGTGGAGCATTGAAAAGTCGGCGGCCTTGGCTCTCATGTCGACTGCAAGAATGGTCATGAAGAAGGCGAAAAAAAACGCGGCGGTGTATTCCGCAAAGGCGAGCGCGGCGAGCAATGCGCGTTTGACGAGACGGATGTTACTGATTGAAAACGTGTCAAGTGCGAGCCATAGACCGACAATCTTGATGACGCACACGACTTGGCCGGTGAGACAGATGGGGCGAAGTACCATGATGAGCCAAGCGGCAAAGGATTTGAAGCGTTGTACATAGGCGGATGGGGTGGGAACGGGAGATATTTCGGCGGGGGTGTCATCTGCAAAGGGTATAGCGGAAGCAGTTGGAGATGCAGAGGGGCTGAGAACGAGGGGGCGGTCGGGCATGGATTGAAGTTTGAGAAAGTACCATACGAGGAAGCACATAGCAGTGCACCAAACAAACGAGACGAGATACAGGGCGATAGTCGGGAAATGAAGATTGTTAAGAAACGCAGAAAGGGTGGTGGAGGAGAGAGGGGAGGCGAGGATAAGAACAAGAGTGAGGATGATGGGGACAAAGATCAAAATATGAAGGGAGGAGAGGCGACGACGACGAACGGGAAGAGGAGTCGGGGTGGCAGGATCTGCGGGTGGGGAGTGTGCATGGGGGCGGAAGGCGAGGTCTACGGGACGGATGGTCTCCGCGGCGGAGATAAGATTGGGTTGGGGTTGCTCGGCATGGAGATGGGAGGAGCGGAAGAACTTGAGGGAACGGGAGTGGAGGAGGGTGGCGGTGGTGGTGGCAAGGAGAAGAAGAGTGGAGGAGAGTGCGGCGAGACGGAGGATGAAACGCTCGGGATGGTGCTTGTCGACGTCGGAGAGAAGAGGGAAGAAGTAGGATCGGGTGGGACGGAGGAGGAGGGAGAGGGTTACGGCGATGAAAACACCGAGAAAGGTTGTTAGGGCGGTTAGGGCGGAAAGTTTCCAGGCGTTGGTGTAGGTCCAGGTGTGAAGGTGGGGGAGGAAGAAACGACGGGGGGTTGGGGTGTGGGGTGTGGGGGGAGGGAGATTTGTGGTCATTTGGAGGGAATAGACATTGGAGCTGAGGGGGGTGGGTGATGGGGGGGCTGTGGAGAACGGAGAATGGTGGGAAGTGAAATGCGGGACCGGGGACGGACATGTGGAGGGAGGCATGGTGACTGTGGGGCAATAGAAAATGATTATTGTCCAGGCACTGAATAAGGTCGTGCAACGTGTACACTTGTGCGTCGTGTAGGAAAGAAAGGGGACATGCTTTAAAGCAAGTTTGGATATGCTGACAGTGTAATGATGTGATGTCAGGAATAAAAGGTATGAAACGTGTAGACATCGGATTCGATAGGTTGAAAAATATGATACGGTAGGTAGGGGCTGTGTGTGGCGGAGGAGAGCGGTTTGGGATGTACGAGGGAGGAGATTTTTTCCTGGAGGGGAGGGGCGCGGAGCTCATGGTGACCTGCCCTACAGGGCAGATGTGTCTGCATTTCGGTAGGGTAGCAAGCCATGAGGCCAACAAAAGATCTGTGATCACCACTGTATCACTCACATGTGTTGCCAAATTGTTCAAGTCCAGTAACTAAACCTTCGCCCTTCCCACCCGTCTACCCTCCACCGTGTGCCCACCGCATCTCCGACCCGCGCCCGCGTGTTGCCATCGATATCACCTGCGATAACTATTTTAGCCCGTGTGCTATACTCAGGATCGACCCTTCCACCAGTTGAAAGAAGCGAAAAGAAACCAATCTCACCAACCTACCAAACATGTCTGCGTTTGTCCCGGTAAGCGCGTTCAAGGGGGTGTGCGGAAACAAGCAAAACACCAAGACCTGGATCTGTGGGACACGTGTGACATCGCGTCAATCCGCCGGGTCACGGAACGGGGTCGTACGCATGTCTCAAGATGCGTGGGTACCGTTGATTGAGACGTCTGAGATTTCGCCCGGGGAACTGAAAGGGGTGGTAACGGCGGGTCAGAATATTTTGGTGTCGTGTGATTATGATGGGCAAGTTTATGCATCTGCGAATATCTGCCCGCATTTGGGAACGCCGTTGACGGATGGGAGTATTGGGGATGGGGTGTTGACTTGTGCACAGCATAAGAGTTCGTGGGATTTGTCGACCGGGGAATTGTCGGGGGATTGGTGCCCGTTTCCGCCGTTGATTGGGCCGGTGTTGGGCAAGCTGCAGGGGGCGAGACCGTTGACGGTGTATTCGGTGAGGGAAAACGGAGGGAAGATTGAGGCCTTGTTGGATATTGATGCAAAGGGTGATTATGAAAAGGTTTACTGGAAGGGGCTTTTGGATGCGACGGGAAAGGCAGATGGTGGGTACTACTAGAAAGCGTTACAAGGGGACGAGGGGGCGGTGTGTGGCAGGTGTTTTGTTTGATAATGATGTCGTCGTGAATGTTGTTTGGACGCGGGTTTTGAAGTAGAGTTTAATAAATGTTTCTGTCGATCGAGGTGGTGGTGGTTATCTAGATTGGTTGTGCCTCGTGGTGTGCGTCGATGAGGACGAGGACGAGGGCGCGACGCGTGGGACGCGTAGCGAAGGACAAAGGGAATACTCTGCGCTTGCCTGCGCTTGAAAGTGGGGATAGCATTCGAAACGCTGCGTGTGTGTTGCTCGGTTTAGATTCATGTTTCGTTTTGCGTGTTGCATTTGGCTTTGGGATCCAATTTAGTTACAGAACGGGGCAATAATGACAAGTGCTTGATCGCCATTGGCTCAGAGACGGATTATGCGCTACTGGAGAGTACAGTACGTATTGCTCAGTACCTCTACCGCGCTGCAAAGTACCGTACTTGCTGGCTGGCGATGAACTGTAACATGACGGTGGCACGGTGGCAGGTTGGAACATTGGCTTGTTTGCTTGGCAAGGGTAGGTGTGGTCAAGGGAGGAGAATAAATGCATGGTCCAATACAGAAGAGCCAAGTGGTGGTCTGGATCTATAAAAGAGGGTTTTTTGTTTGGAGCGAATGGAAATACTATTTAAAGTTTAATTGCGTTCCAAATTTAAAAAGCAAAAAGCGAGAAACGGCGTGAATGCAGGACCTTCGGCAAGTGAATTGTAGGTAATAGCAAAATTTAGGGGCATTGACATATTGGGACCCAAGGTCCCTTGCAACAAGCTATTGCCGTGATTGGGCTTAAAGAACTACTTTGGGGTTAATCCAATCCATGAATTCATCAACAGAAAACTAACTTGCCCCCATCCGCAACCGGCAGTCCTTGTCATGCCCCCACTGCCCGCCCCCCTCTTGTTTAACCCCACACACCCCGCCCAACCTTCTTTGTCCCTTTCTCGTCCCACCCCCTCTCCGTCTCCCACTTTGACTCCGACCAACTATAGTTCCGCCTCAACTCATCTCCTCTTTCCTTCCCCTTACAAAAACCAAAAAAAAGCAACCACACACGCCAAACACAACAAATCCGCCGCACAACTCATCTCATCTCATCCCATCCCATCCCCTCCATCACCGGTCCTCATCATCCCAACTTGTCATCCAATCATACATCCCCCGTCATACGCCCTCCACCCTTCCACTTCCCCCCCGCCCTTTTCGATCCCCGCAAACTACACTTCCCCTCAACCCTCCCTCCCTCGGCATCCAATCCACGTCTGCTCAACCACAAAACCCCTCTCGCCACCCACCAACCCTTTCATCCGTTTCCTTTCCATCTTCCCCGCCCCCCCCCCGGTCTCCACCCTTCTACCTCTCTCCTCTCCCTCTCGCGAGCGTCCGCCCCGTTGCGGCGCGCCACGCGCCGGCGCATTTCGGAATCGGAAACAAATCCAACGAGAAAATTCAACCTATTAATTCTCTTGTTTTCATTTCCTTTTCTCCGCTCCACGCCTATTCTCCGCACTGTTTTTCTCAGGCCGCCGTTGTTCTCATCGCGCTCATCATAATCGGTACTTGTGTTGAGTTGGCTATACCGCGATTACACCTTTGCTCGTGGCTCTCATCCGATCGGCATAGCGTTGGTTCGGTGTGTGAGCCGAATAACGGAACACATCTGCCCGTTTGGAGATTTTTTTTGGTTTGTTGTTGTGTGCCTTGTGGAGCTGGTCGTTTTTTTTATTTTTTAACCACAATGTCGGTGTTTATGAACCAATACGAAGCCGATATGAAGACCGCTATGGTAGGTTGTTTTCATTCCCGTCATCCTTTACATGCCGGTTTTGTGCATTGCGTACGCAGTGTGTAGGGTAGAATTCAGCCGTGAGCTCCATATCATGGCCAACCAGGACGCGGAGTTGGTGTGGTAGCGCGTCAGCAATATTCGGCGCTCCCATGAGGTGCCATTGACTTCATGGTGCGTGTGAAGGGGCGCGACGATCCGCGACGTGAGGAGGGGTCGGCCGATCCGCGATATTTTGGCAGGTACCACGATATGCCCGAGGGGGCGAAAGATTGTCATTGTTGCCGATGACGGCTTGCTGACCTGTTTCCTTGTTATCGAACTTTTCTTGTGTGCACGCGGGGTGCGGGTAAATGACGCGGCGCAACCATGCGGGTTGTCGCGTGGTACTTGCGATTTCGGGGGATTACAACTTGGCTTAACTCAATGCGGGAAATTGGGTAATTTGACCTTGATACAACAAACGGAATCTAAACGCCACAGGTCACAGGTGCAACAGGAGTGCTCGGTCGTGCAACCGTGCGCATGTTGCTAGAAGAAGGGTTTCGTGTAGTAATTCATGACAGCGATGCCGACGCGCTGACGTCGTTGTTGGCGAGTTTGGGTAGCCTCGTGAATGAGAACCAGTGTTATCCAATATGTTTTGATCCTTGTAACGCTGACGCGGTCGATCAGGCCATTGAACGGATCTCGTCTGATTTTCATCCAGTGTACGTGCTGGTGAATAATAATGGAGTACTGTCAAAGACGCAGTCGGCAGCTACGTCGATAGAGGAATGGCGCAATTGCTTCTCGCAGAACGTAGATTCTGCATTTCTGTTGTCGCGGGCGCTATTACCGGCGATGCGAAAACGCAAGTGGGGTCGGATTGTGAATACTTGTTCGATTGCGGGGAAGACAGGAGGGCACACGACGGGCATTGCATACTCGACGACCAAAGGGGCCCTTCAGACGTTTACGTTTGCGTTGGCTCGTGAGTGTGCAAAGGATGGGATCACCGTGAATGGTATTGCACCGGCGTATATTCGGACGCCGGGGATTGAAGCGTATCCGAAAGATATGGTGAAGATGCTGTTGGAGTATATTCCGGTGGGGCGGTTTTGTGAACCGGCGGAGTTTGCTCATACTGTGAAGTTTTTGATTTCGCCGCTGTCTGGGTTTATATGTGGTGAAATAATAGATCAGAATGGTGGACTGCTGATGAGTTAGAAAATGGAAGGAAAGAAGAGAATGTACGTGTATTTTTTGTCGTTGTCATCAATTGGGTACTTTTTCTTTGTTTGTTTTCCTTGCTGTGCTCATCGGTTAGGAGTCTGCGAAAAGTAGGGGTAACATTCGAAGAGGGAGGAGGCAGGGGATGATTAGGGAGGAGGAAGGTAGGGGGTTGGGAAGGTGAAAGGATTGGTAGATGGAAAGACTGAGGGGAGATGGTTTCGGTAGGAATGGCACGGGAATTGGAGAAGAGATATGGTTTTGTTTTGCAAGAGTAGGTGGGGTGATTAGTTTGAATGAAAAAGGTTGGTATGCGTGCAATGCGCAATGCCGAAAATGTGTGACGATGTGACAAACGCGAGGGCAGCGACGCAACAAAGAGCCTTCACAAAGTGTGCACTGCAACTTATCTACGGGCAATCGATTAACCCAGTATGTCACACATTCTAGAACGATGTATCCCACTTCACTTTTTCGTGGTTTTCGGCACCTAAACACAAACACACTCACAACGCACAAACACAACCTCCCAACTTCTTCAGTGCAACATAGTCATCCCCATCATCCGTCCCACTCCTCAACAAACGGTCCACAGCCCTAACAAAAGTACACACGGAACACGTCAACGTGATCTGAAAATCACACATGAAACAAACACCCAATGCACACCTACCTAAACCCTTGCAATTACTGAAATAGTCTACCCCGTACTGTTAAAAGACATACATAGCAGCCGCTGCGATTGACCCCCCGTACCTGGCACCGTCACAAACGGCTTCCACAGCGCTTGCTTGAGCGCTTGACATAGAGATCATCTAGCCGGGGGTGGGGGGGATGAGTTGGGCCGACGAACCGGAATGGGGGTTGGAAGGTTTGAAGGGGTGGAAGCGCTGTCATGGTGTTGCATGTGGAGAGCGAGACGCTGCGCATAGTGCGAAAATCTGAACGGTGCAGGGCATCGGCACTTTGGGTTAGCTACGGCGCTTGGGATTGCCGTAGGGTTTCGGTGTTGACAGTATTGGCATTGTCCTGTGTGAGAAAATCTGCAGCGGTGAGATCGTATAGGGCTGTGGTGCTAGCCTGCATGGCTTGATGCACGTTACCGTGCAAAGGGTTTTTGATGCGCAGTTAATTTGCGGCAAGATACGGTAACTTAGGCTACTGCACGGTACTTTACTACTGTAGGGTGGAAAATTCGGTGTGTTTGAATGATTGAAAAATAGGTTAGCCTATGTTCCAAAGCGCATCAAATACATTACTACTGTATGTTGCGGTGTACAGTAGTACTGTCTAAGAGCATCTCGACTGGTGATCCAAATTCGATGTCCAACAGGGATTTGAGAATTGGATCTCTAATTGGTCCACCCACCCATCGTTGCATGGACGACGAGGTACTGTACATCCGGTGAGATCTTGCCCGTATACTGTACGGAACACTACCCGCAAAAAGTATAAGACCACCGCGATGTATGCAATAGTAGGCTGAAGAAAACCTAACATTAAAAACAAATCTGACCTATCCTACTCCTTTTGAGTCGGAGCATATGACCAGAAGCCCGACCAAAATGCTTAACTTAAAACAAAAAATTCTGCAAATCGGCTACCTCAGACTCCGAGATAATTATAAAACCATATGCGTTTTCAACATTTATTTCTTCGTTTCTATAGTGTAATATTTGGTTTGGGCACCATACTTCTTTTAGAATTCAGCCAGACGCCAGGGAAATGAATCAAGAAGAGAAACGAGCATACCAGTGAGGTTCGTGTTTGTGGGACAGGCCATTTCCAGCGTGCATTCGCTGTTTTTCTCGATGGCCCGAAATTTTGTAGAAATTCTAAATAGTTCGAAAAGGTTGAACTCGCTACTGTAGTCCGCGATCATAATAAATATATTCATAAAGTGAGGTGTGGAACGCATCAATAGATTACACTTTAAAATACTTGCGTCCTGTACTGTTTTCAATATTCATTTATTGTAATATTTTAGATCGGCTGTTTTGTATTAGTTGTTTCCTGGTAAAAGGTTCCGAATCCAAAAAACTGTCATTTCTGTCTCCGCAACGTTCTTGCCCGCTACTGCAAGGAAGTTGGGATCGTCGCCCTCGTCGAACATCCGCTCCTCCACCAGGTTCCCGACTCATCTGGGCATTCGGAGTCCCCCGTGCTACGAATGGATATTTACATACCCGCTGCATACGCGCTTCACAGTACCGATATCGCCGTCGACGTTATTGTTGCCCACCCCTCCGCACGCCGCCACATTTCGCCAAGTACGGTTACTGCCGGCGCCGCCGCGACACTCGCAGAGCGCGAGAAACATCGTCATTACGGCACTTACTGCAACCGAAACGATATCCTCCTCTCCCCCGTCGGGATTGATATCTATGGCGCCTTGGGCGACGTCGGTAAGGCTTTTTTCCGCCGCCTTGCTTCCTTCGCTGCTTCCCGTCGCGGTTCCTCCCCTCAACAGGAGCTGCGCGACTTCGTTACCCGTTTTGCATTTAGTCTCCAAATAATGCAGGCGCGACAAGTTTCTACCCGCCGCCCGCATCCGTAGTTAATTTATGAATACCCTCCGCACGCCTCTGTGCGACATTGTACGACAAATAAAGATCTACCACCCGTCCCACTAGCTCGTTTCAATCAGTTCTTTTTCCACACATTCTATACGCAACTCTACTCCAAATGATGTGACCAAGTTCCGGTGCTCTGGAATTTGTTTGCCGCTGAGATTTGGGCCACTGAAAACGGCGGACCAGCTGAGAGGTGAGCTTTATTTTCGAAAATGCTTATTATTTGATTTGAGAAGTATGATATTTTACCGCGAATCATTTTGCGGTGTCCTACAAATAGGTTCTGTACTGTTACCGACTTCTCGTTCACTCTAACATTTCTTTGGGCAGTCTTTCAGCTCGGAAGTAGATCTGAACAGCATAGAATCTGCGTGAACACGCCGCGCAAGAATAGACCATACATTTTTAGTAGGATTGAAATCTGGGGACTTCGACGGCCATTCTTAAATTGGAAATTTTGTTTTTGCGAAGCCACTTTAAAGTGTATCGAGAAGTGTGAGTGCGCAGTCCCCAGTAGATACTGAAAGCATTGAACGTCTTATTCAAATTATTATTTCAAATTTTGTGAAAAGGTTTTGGATTGGATACTCAAGAATCTTGTTCCAGATCGGCTCTATTTGGAACCCGATTTGATCCGTTCTAATACAAGCCCGATCCATGAGTTTTATGGCAAAAGAGGCAATACAGGCCTCCTTGGTGGTTACAGTACGGGAGTAACTTTATGGCATCACTAAACTGTACAGCATACAGTACAGACTGTACAGTACTGTATCTCTACCTCCAGAAGCACTCGAGTTCAGTGCAAACAGGGATTCTGTTTGTGTCTGGATAACAATGAAACTTTATGGTATTAATATACAGAGCCCGTTTGCTTTGACTTGACCGATTAGATGAAACTTTGTGGAACCGATGGCTGGTTCACCCCGCTACTCGACTGAACCCCGGTATTTATTTTACTCTAGGTAGGTTTGCAAAGACAGAACCATATTCACTAAGGATAACAGTGCGAGGTCTGTAGGAGACTGAAGGCCCGGGAAACAATGTAGATTCTAACGTTTCGCTTCCTAGCCAAGTACAGCAACAAGGATACCACGGTAGAAAGAAGACTTTGTCCGAGCAGGATGGACCTAATAGAGGAAGCGCTACTTATAAGAGGAGTTTAAAAGGGTAATTGCATCATCACCCTATTTGACTGCATATAGTGTGGGTGGCTAAGTCACCGACATACAGTATTTGAAAACTCAAACTGCTATACTGTATCTGACTTGAGTTGAATCTACTGTGTCACCTATGATATGGTTAACACTCCCTGAAATTCTGGTCGTGAGACTGAGGAGGTACAGAGAGATAGTTTTGATGTGTGGCCCATTGCTCAATGGAAAGAGAGGAAGTTTGGTTCTCCAGGATTGCTTTCAATGCGTAGCAGCGGTTTTTCATGATGAAGGTATCGGCTGTGTTCGTAGATGTGCGCACAAACCTAACATTTGAAATATACTTGCAATCGCAGGCACGTTTTAAAGTGGTGATATCTATCATATGACTTTTTTTCTGCAGTTGAAGAGCATTTTGTGATGACGTCAAAGTGATACTTCGAGTCCGTGAGCATATTCAAAGGATTTTCTCAGCGAAAGAAATTTTAGAGGCCCATTCGAAGTGTATATGCAAAATTAAAGGCATCTGCGAAGGCAAGTACTTCAGCTGCTAGAACAGAGCGAGCGACGCGATGGCTCTTCTTGCTGGAATAGAGGAGTATGTGACACTTTTCCAAGGCCTCAAGTAATGGGATAATAAAACCTAACTGAGAGGTGATATCAATATATTGGAGAAGACAGCATCAGAGTATACGGTGATGCGGAGAGAGTTGATATCCAGGGGAGAGTATGAAAGAAATTTGTCGGGATGTTTTTGGACGTGCGTTGCTATTTTGTTCAGATTTGTGATTTTGTCGGAATTGAATTTACTTTCAGTAACCTGGGCAGGTAGGGCGACAGCACAGGAAATATCTGGGCGAGTGTGAGTGGTCCAAGCACGCTTTGCACGGAAGGAGCGGTAGTACTCAAACGATAAGTCTTCAGCAATAATAGGAAAGCCTAAAAATATGTGACCTTTGTGAGAGGACGATTCCGTTGGGCGTGGCAGAGATACGAGCACCAGCGAACATAATATTGTCGAACTTAGACTTCCAAGATTCAAATTTCTCAATCATTTGTCCTGAAAGACGAAAAACGCTTTTTTTCCACAGAGTATTTTATCTACAACATAGACACCTATCAGGCCTTGTACACCACTAGAATTACTTGAGGAGAACAGAGCCACGTCACTCAACGAAGGTGAAAAGTCGAGGTCTTCTTAAAGGTTTGAAGCCATTATGTGATTCTACTAATCGCCAGCATCCGGTAGCCCGTGGAGGTGCTTGAGTAATTTGAGAGTCTTATCATTTGGGAGATGCAACTGAGGAGGGGTTCTTAAGTACACATTTCGGCAGAGACCTTCTGAAGATTTGAAGGTAAGCCTGGTTGAAATCGTTCCTCCAGATGCGGAATTTTTGAATTGCCGCGAGTGAGGATATGACTCTGGTTGAACATTGTCGTAAGTTCGTAAAGTTATGAACCAATAGTTTTTTATCCTTGTCTCGGTGCCCTTGCGCGACGAATCGAGCTTTGTAGGCGAGTGCTTCTGTTTCGACATTTTTTATGGTAAGGACGAATCTACCATTCAAAATGTTACCGTTCTTTGGAAGAAGAGACTTTGAAACAGTAGTCTAGACTTTACGGTCCAAGAGCCCTTGTATTTCTGTACGTATAGCGTCCATTGCGGGAGATCTCTGCGAGAATCTTTAGGAAGGAGCGTCTCTGAGAGGTAGACTGATAACCCCTTTGGTGTTTTAGGATTGAAGGTTGTTAAAATGCAGTGTAGAATGGCAGCAACTTTGTCATCAGCGGATAAGAGATGGTTCAAATTTCTTGTGTATGGACGAAGATTAGTAATCGAAAATGAGTTTTAGTTTCATCCTTGTCGATGAAGGTTTGTTTTCCCTCAATACGTAAGATTTTGTATGGTCCGAGCCAATTTATATGCTCTTTCTCACGATACAGTAATACGTTTTGACCTGGCTCGAAGTTCACAGTAGAAGATAAATAAAGGTTGGCTAGAAATGCCTTTTGAATACTCAGCCGGGAGGTAATGGTTTCCATTTCTGCTCTAGCGAGGGTAAAGTGCGCATAAGTTCTGCCTGAGTTTGGAGGAAATTTTTGACAGAAGGGAAGTGTGGGAGGGTGCCGAAGACAAGCAAGGAGGGGACTAGACCATCTGGATTCATGGTATAGTTCATGGCTTTGACTGAAAAGGAAAGAATTATATGAGGGTCTAGTTGAGGGTATTCTAGGGAGACTTTGAGGTAGATCCTGCACAAAAGGTCGCGGTATTTCTCGCCAGCTCCAGGAGAATTATGGCTTTCAACACCTGAGAGATCAAGTTTGATTCCTGCCATTGATGCAATGTCTTGTAAGCGGGCCAAAGTGAAGACGGAGACTTGATCATTGCGTATGGTCTCAGGGTACCCAGTGTAAATAGTGGCCCAACATTGAAGAAAAGTGTACCAAATATCTTCAATAGACTCGCTTTGTAGGAAGCGGGCTGGTGAAAAATTTTTACCGAGGTCCACGACGTGAAGGACGGAGTTTTGAATGTTTCTGATATGGAGAAACATGAGGTCCAGAGATATTTTCTTAATTGAAGACTATTTCGTCTGGAGACGACATTTGGATTATTGAGGTTGAGGGGGAAAATATTGACAAGTCCCACATGAATCTGTGATTTGTTGTAAAAGTCGATATAAATTCTTTGTGTGGAGAGGTGAAGAAATTGGTATTGGAGACGACGCAACTGATGTTGGGAGAAAAAACGGAGGCGTAGTCCCATTATAGGTAGAATTATCCATGCTTTCGAGTGAGGGGGAGTGACCAATTTGAATTCTTGCTTAAGAGAAGATTTTAGACATTGCCGGCGGCAAGTTTTTCCCTGTCTAGGACCTCGAGACCTAGTAACATGAGCATATCTGCTGTGAAGAGATTCATACTGATTGCTATTGAGGAACGATCAGGGCAGGCTATGCGAACTAGAAGAGTCCATATAAAAGCAAAGGTTCCATCACCCAAGCGAAAGACCATATTTGACTTGTTAGGATTCATCTTGCGTCCAGTCATTTTGCTATATGCAGCAGCTTTTTTTGTCCCATAACTGATTTTTAAGTACCGAGGTTAATAAAGCGAGAAAGAGACGAGGTAGGAAATCCGAGATCTTGGTATGGAGGACATTGGCAACAGTACAGGGAGTATCTGGAGAATTACGGCGCGGCTAGGGGGAAGAAGGGATCTGACTGCAGCTTGTTGGTAGATCCCCGGTCAAAAATCGGTGGAATCGCCTTGAATGTCATCAGGGGACATTGAAAGGGGAGGTTGATCATGAATGATTGGTTCTGAGGAGAAGGGATCGAATGCATGTTCAGCGTTGGGTTCTTCAAAAAGATTTGTCTCTGTATTTTCCAATAGCCAGGTATTTTAATCGTTATATAGATAGGAACTATCGTCAAGTTCTGCAAAATTGTCGATAGTTTCAAAAAATACTCGTTTCAAGACTTGAGTTTCCTGATTCAGGTATTTCTTAGAAACGAAGACGATTTTCGGTATTTTTTTTGATATTCTTGGGATTGGGCATTTGTTGAGAAAATGACTTTTTACGCAGTTCCAGCAATGCAGAGGGGGTGAGCGGGAGGGGTTGAGGTTTGACTCACGGAGATGTGATCGGGATGGATTGGTTTGGGAGTACGGTTGTGGAGGAAGGGAACGAGAGTACATGGGCTGTCTAGAAGCGAAGTACGTGGATGCTGATGTGATAGGTCTAGAGCGTCGATGGCGTGCAATAGAAGATTCTCCCTCTGTTTTCATTGCACCGTGCAGTTTCAGCAGTAGTTCTTGGTACATTATCTCTTAGTTTGTTGCATACGTGAGAACGTGTGTTGATCACGTGCATCCTGCTACTGTGCCGATGAGCAATTCAATTTTTGTTTCTTCGCCTCTAATGTGACGAGAGGTACGCGGTTCGTATTTGATAATAATAGAATTAATCTTGTCCAGAGCTGCTGAAAGCGAAGAGGAGACGCGAGATAGTCTTCAATGTGCAAGCTGCGAAGGTATCGGTAGAACCGATTTTGACTTGAGATCGGATTAAAGTGCTTGTAGATCGTGGCAATAGCTGTTCCAAAAACAGCGAAACGATCCTCAATATTACTTTGATCATAAACAAGGGCATCATCGCTTAATAATAAATGGAGAAATTACATTTTTTGTTCTCGCGACAAAAGGAAACCTAGAATGGCGTATTTTCACTCAGTGACGAAGGAATATAAATTTTTCGTGCCGTAGTATTTCCTAGCGGTCCCATTGAAACGCTGTGACATATTGCTTGCCAACTTTTGAATATCCTGGTTGCTTCCATTGCGCGGGAAAGGAGATGGAGAAAAAGGCATAAATGGAAAAGATTCTATTGACAATGATGCCTTGACATGTTTGATACATTCATCAAGTTCTGGGCCATAGAAAATAGCGGAGGCTATATTCTCAAAAATTTTGTCGACGTTCCTTGCAACGGAAACATTACGACTTTGCAGAATGATTTAAATTTTGTCAATAAGGGGATTTGAGATTACTTTTCGTCCAAACAGGAATGAATTTTTCAAATCTTCGCGGAAGACGTCACACAATTCATTTCCCATGAAATTTTCTTCGGATGCGTAGCCATGGATTGTGTCGACGAAATTGCGCTGCTTCTCGTTTACGAGTGTTACTCCCAAGTAAAACAAATTTTGTTGATTGCTTGCCTGATTGGGTAAGGTAAGGTGAAGGGGTCGCGGTGGAATGACATGGGGAATAGAGACCCCTAAATGGATAGGTAGAGGAACAGGCGGTGCAGAAAAGACATTAACTTGGTGGATAAGGGCATTTTGTCCGTAAGGAGAAGTTTGGAAGGGAACATTTTGTGAAGGAAGTGGACCAGAGTGTAGGAATGAGTGAATTTGTCGATTGTCCTGGGGTGGAACTTGAATTTGCGGCATATTATTGGTTCTCGTACCCCGGGAAGGGTCGTCGCCAGATGCAGAGCCATTCAGAGTGACGGTTGGAGAGGGTGGGAGGTTCTCCGGTGCAAACATGTTGGACGGCCCGGCGACGGGTTGATGAATGGATGGGTTACTACTTGAGGTAGCTGTGAATTATCCATCCTTCCGTCGGTCGAAGAGGAGGGTACGTGACGCTGCGACGGCTTTGGTATGCGAGAAGCCGTGCATCTAGGGTTGACCATATGGCTACCGCGTATATTTTCCATTTCTTTCTTCGCGTTATTGGAGAAACTACAGGCCCGTTGTGCGAGGTAAAGTACGGTAGAACGGCCCTACAGTAATTGCGTACTTTGCAAATTTGACTTGTTTTCCACGCGTTAAAAGTCATACTGTACTGTAGTGTCCAGGTACTGTAGTATTTACAGTGATAGCCGTGATTTCAGCTGTACAGTGCGAGGCGTAAACTGTACAGAGCTCTGTAAGTCATGCAGAGGAAAACACTGAGTAACGATAAACCCCTGATGTTTGAGTTTTTGAATTGCTTTTGAATTAGTTTTTGGTTTTTGAAATGGGTTTGACCTTTTTGATTTGTTTGGTTGATTTTGTTGGACGTTTTTTTGGTCTTTTTTGTTTTTTTTATGTAAAGTGGTGAAAAGAAATAACTAGCGACACCCTTGTAGATATCGAACACGGCGGCGATGAGGTGTACAATTTTCGTGTTTTGTCAGGTCGTGTTGCCTCGAAAACCAGCGATCGAACAGTGTACAGTGTAACCCTCGACGTTCGGCAAGTCTCTGTAAAGTTTGCTTGTGGTGGTCATAGTTCTTGTGGAACTGTAATTGGTTGTAATTACAACACTAAATATTGCAAACAGTACAATCAAAGGTCTTATGGTTCCTTTTACGACCGCGCGAGTTTGCGACGCGGTAGAGAGTAGCGCTTACCCTATCAGAGAGTGTTTGTAGGAGTTTGGTGCGACGAGGGGCGTTGGCGGTGCGGGTCACAGTGGGGCGGGGGTCGGTAACTGATCTGTGAGTGGCAGCGCTGGTGTTGGTGGCGGAGGATGGGTTTGGTCGAGTGCTTCTGGGGGCAGCATGGGAGCTGAGGAGGGGAAAACAGGAAGGCGAAGGTGAGGAGGGAGGGGAAGAGATGGTTCAGGGCGATGACGAAGGGCGATGGGGGCGGGGGCAGGCCGGGAGCGGAGGGGTGGAATACCAGGAGTGCGATGACTTTGGGAATAGGACGAGGATGGTTGGGGACGAAGACAGGTTCGGGTAGTGGGTACAGGAGCAGGCCGGGAGCGTAGTGGAGGTAGAAGAGGAGAGGCCAGGGGAAAAGTGGTCAGGTCGATCACTTCCGGATGTACTGGGCGGCTTGGCCAGGGGGTGCGACCGGCGACTCCCGCCTTTTTTTCCACCAGCGGGGAACTATTAACTGAGTCCAAAGAGTCGTCCGAATATTCCAATGAGGATAATCGGACGGCGAAGGGGCGCGGTAGCCTTTAGTTCCTTCTGTGATCAGTCGAGAATTGTTTCAAGCCCTTCTCCTAAAAATAATTCACGGATAGTTACCTTTTCAGTATCTTTGGAGTCAGCCGTAGGCCGGGTTATATCTCTGTTAGACACCGAACTGTTTTCTGTCTGTCTAATAGAGATATGGATACCAAAACCTTTCCAGTAAATTTTTTCGATTCTTAAGTTGGACGGAAAATGATGCGGCGGCGAACGATGCGGCAGCGAAGTACTCAGGTAGAAGTATTTCGATGAGAAAGGAGCGGTAGAAGTAGAAGAAAAAGGGTTTGATGGGGCGTTTTGGTAAAGGGAAGCGGCCCATTGCCCGTAAATTCGCGAATACCGGTATTAAAGAGCCCTTTTGCTTTGATTTGACTGGTTAGATGAAACTTTGTGGAAACCATGGCTGATTCAGCCCGATACACGACTGAACCCCGGTATTTATTTCACTCTAGGTAGGGTTGCAAAGACAGAACCATATTCACTAAGGATAACAGGGCGAGGTCTGTAGCAGACTGAAGGCCCGGGAAACAATGTAGATTCTAACGTTTCGATACCGAGCCAAGTATGACAACAAGGATACTACGATAGAAAGCATACTTTGCCCGAGCAGGATGGACCTAATAGAGGAAGCGCTACCTATAAGGGGAGCCTAAAATGGTAATTGCATCATCATCCTATTTGACTGTATATAGTGTGTGTGGCTACCCACATACAGTATTTGACAACTCAAACTACTATACTGTACCTGACTTGAGTCGAATCGACTGGATCACCTAGGATATGATTTACAGTTTGCGCCGAAAGACCGAAACAGTAGCCACGCTTTGCCCCTGCACGCTAAATGAATACATGCACGAGGCGTAAGTTAAATCTTACATTTCAGCCTGTTCTACCAACCATTTCTGTATGTATCCGAGTTTCAAAAAGGGGAAGGTTTCTACCACTTGGTCTTTTGCTGGAGGGAAAACGCAAAACCGAAACAGTAAACAAAATAGCCATTATTTGCCGCGTTACAGCTACCACGTAAGGTGAAGATTACGAGTTTAGTCATTAGTGTGTACTCTGTTTGCCATTCACTTTTTCCGAACTGGTTTTCAAATTTCGATAAACTACCATCTGTTTCCATCGTTCTTTGTTGTGGTACTTTTCAATCTACGTCACAGAATGCTTCACAATTACTGTTTTGAAGGTGTTACTAGCATATTGTTGTTTCTTTGAATCTGCAGTTCAAGATCGCGCGGTATCTCAGTACTCACAATGAGTGCCGGGAAATAATGGAGTGTTAGAGAAACTGTAGCTACCTGTAAGGCTTTTATCGTAGCATCTTAAGATCCTCGGAGAGGTAATGGGAAAATGACAGACGTATTCTTTGCACAAGTTCAGGGATACTACGTCATATCGATGGAACAAATACGTAGAAACAATCCACAATTACGGTATTCTGACCGCACTGGCGACGCTTTGCCCCAGGGATACCGCAAGGCGCGATGCGAGTGCATCAAATGTGAAACTTTTACTTCTTCTATACAGGAAAAGAAGCCTACCGACTCACTGTCAGAGAAGGACATAAAGCGAAAGGCACAAGCAGTATAGAAAAATGAGGCTAATATTAGCAACATGTATACATACCTTCGAGATGCAAGCGTTGATGTAGGACTGCAGTTTTGTTTCACGATGCGCTTGGCTTCTAGCGTGAGAATCAAAACTGGCAGTTTGTGCTGCTGTCAATTCAGCAACGCTAACAAAACGCCAACCAGCAAGCTAAAGTTCATGAAAATCAATTGTGGGGAATTTGTGCCGGGAGGAAGCTCTTCATCGCAGTCGAGCAAACATGATTGTAGTGGAAGGGGCTGTGTCTGCAACGGATACTACCAGTACTTTCGTTTAAAAAGAGCGCCTAGCAAGTACTAAGCGATCCCTAGAAATTCTTAAGTAGGTGGCCGCATTGCACAAAGGGTCCGAGGGGATTGAGAAAATTGCAAAAGCCTCCTCTAAAAGTACAAAGATTGTGCAAGAGATGATTGAAAGCGACATTCAGCAATCTATGATTTCAGTTTTCTCAATGTCAGGTACTGACGGGTTTTTGCGAAAGCACTTCATGCACCTCCCGAAAATGAAAGCCACTGCATCCTTGGAAGAGGAACTTCGGACTGATAATATTTCATCTGCTCCAGCTCCTTCGTTGGGGGCAGATAATGGAAGTAATACACCGATGCTAACGACTGATCACCAAACCGTTCGCCTTGGGCAAGTATGCGGTCTCTCTTCTATTTTAAACGTCGAGTAAAGTAAAGTAAAGATTTTTTTGGCTGTTTTCAGCTTCATTTGATATATATCCCCATTATAGACACAGGCTTACAGTATATTTTCTGTATATGGAAGAACACGTTGTAGCTACTAATTCACTCGGTCTGATCAGATGTTTAGCTCCCTCTTCTTATGTGTATTCCAAATGAAATCAATGAGAAATGCATTAAGAGCTCTCTGTAAACCCTTGACCTTAATATCATCGCAAATTGTAACGATTGTACCCCCAAATCCAAGACAGTATCCCGCCAGTAACCGTTACCAAGATTTACACTGTACCAAGACATCAGTTCAACTTGTGCACTGTACCCAGACACCGGTGTAAAACACAAGACTCATACCACTCCGTGCCAAGCCAATCACATGACGCCATTGTGGCGATCTCGCGTGGTTCTCGAAACTTCTCCCACCTCACCAATCAGCAATTACTTTATGTCTTCTTGCCAATTGGACCAATGGAACTTTGCCACGATGTTTTCTGCTGTCAATCTCCCTTATAGTTTCTACGTGAACCTTCAAACACTTTTAGTTTCATGCCTTTAGGGCCGTTCTTCTAGAACACCTCTGAATTTAGCATCGTCTGCCTACAATTTACCATTGCCGTCGTTGAGTACTTTCTCTATATAAACCCTGGTCTGAAGCTCCGGCCTGTTTACCGGAAGCATCAACCAACAGTTCAACCATCGATTACCTTGTGTGCGCCCAAACCCCACATCTGGTAGCATCGCAATTCGTTTGTCAGCACTGCGAGTTCTTCCAATCCGACAGTAAGTTAAAATCTCTATTAGATTTGACGTTCTGTTCGATTGCAAGCAGAGACTAACCTTTTGTTTTTTACTCTGATTCTTTTAAATAACGCTCAGTGCCGAAAAACAAGACTTCCAGGGACCGCCCCTCGTCGCCGGACGAGTACAACATAGAAGACTTACAATCGTTCTTCGCCGAAAATTGTCAGGAGCTGACGAAGTTCGAGTTTGGAGTTGAGCCAAGAACACCCACCAGAATCGTGGTGGAGGAACCAAGGACACCAAGACCCTCCACCTTCCGCATTCCCGTCGCTTTATCACCACTCGCTCTACTGCCGATTCCGAGAAGGCCCGCAGTCCCTCGCTCCAGGCCCTTGAAGCCTAAGAATACCTTACCTATTCTTCCTGACGCGGCTTCGATCGTCATCCAGAGAACGGCTAACCACCGCATTCGTAAGAATACCCGAAGGCCTCGACTGACCAAGGACCCTCGATCGTCGCCCTTCCACTGCCGTCACTGCCAAGTCACCTGCACAGGTCGGGTACAGTATCACGAGCACCTTCGATCCCGCAAGCACCAGCACCGCGCCGATAAGACAAGGCACATCTGCAATATTTGCAAGACAGAAGTTCCGAGCAATTCAGACCTTGAGCGCCACCGTCTTGGCCGCCGTCATCGAGAGACTGCCCGTCAGTAGTTAAAATTTGAATAAATTTAGGGAAGAGAAGCAAGGAAAACTTCAAAAGTTGCTTTCTCAACCGACTTCGTTTGTGCTGTGTTCAACCTCCCGCTGTGGCTACCTTACGAACTCGCTTTCCCCAGTTCCTTGCAGTAGGACTTGTAAATCCGTATCGCCGCAAGGTTCTAGACAGGAAAACAACCGTTCGGTAAAGCATCGGAAGGAGGGCTACTATAGCATACCCAACATGACTGACGTCAAACCCTTACGTCAGAGAAAATCAACTTTCCCAAGTTGTCGACTGGGAGTCGAACTCGAGACCTCTCACTGGTGTTTTGCTGGTCTAGCCAACTCGGCCACCGTGCAGACCGATTTTTACTCATCAAATTGGAAACATTTTATTTAAAGGAAAAAAAACCAAAACCACACGTGTGACTCTTTCGACCAATAGGAAAAGACAATGGAAACTTCGGGCATTACCGTAGAGTCTCTGGCACAAGCTGTAAGCAAACTTCAACGCCAGCTGTCAGAGGCTCATAACTAGATCTCCGCACCGCAGAACCAGCTCAATAACGCTGCTCGCAAGGTGAGAGCTCTCGAGAATGAGCTTTCTCTCGTCAAGATCAATTCCGGTAGCTCAAATGGTCAAAACGAAACCAACGACGCCCTAAGAAGAATAAACCGGGATCATTCAGCGGAAAAGGGTCTGTCGGGAGCTGGTGTGTGCAAATGCAGAATTATCTTGGTGAATCAGATGGGCAGGCTACCTTGAACATTGCACTGAGCTATCTCTCTGGAAATTCCCATGATTGGTGGATGGTACATTCCAGGAGCGCCGCGGGGCAGGAGATTAAAACATGGAAGGAACTGAAGACTACCCTTCTCAATCGCTTTGAGAAGATAAACAAGGAAAAAATCGCCCGAGACAAGCTGGCTCGCTGGAAACAAGTTAAAGAAGTTTCTGCGTTCAATGAAGATTTTAACAAAATATTGTTGGATATACCAGACATAGGAGTCAAAGATCAGATTGATCGCTATTCACGCGGCCTGAAACCGTACATTTGGAAAGCTTTATGCACAAGAAATACTCTAAGCTTTCCGATTTAATGGCAGATGCGGAAAGAATTGAGGCTGCTTAAAGGCGTTCAGGGCCATTAAGTAACAACAAATTGGGGACAAAGTCGCTGAACGGAAGTTCAAGTATTGGAAACAGTTCTCCAGTGCCCATGGAAATTGGGAACGTGGAAATGAAACCGGGTGTAGAGTCCTCAAATGTTAACTTACCGAAATTGGATCAAGCAGAACGTGAGGGATGCATGCGTGAAGGCCTCTGCTTGAGATGCAGACAGAGTGGGCACATAGCAAAAAAGTCCCCAAAAGCCCGAAGCAACTGATTGAAGGTCCTCAATCAGTTCTGGATGACAGAAATCTTATTGTGGCAATAATAAGATCCCAGGAAGCATTTAGGGGAACACCAACCCCAACTTTCAACGAAATCATAGAGGACTTCTTATTGTTAAAGGAGTCATTTCCAATGGACCAGCAAAAATTCTAATCGACCCAGGTGGTGAGATCGATTTCCTCAGTGAACTATTCTGCGATTACCATAAGATTAAGACAAGAGAATCGGCAGAGCTTGCCGAAATGGCGAACGGTGTTAACCAGAAGTTGAGAGAAACAGCCGGTCCGTCAATCGTCCAAATAAAGAACTACACAGAACCACTGTACTTCGCCGTGAGCCCCCTTAAGAGATATGATGCGATCCTAGGAAAAGAATGGTGTGGAGCCCTTCGAGCAATTATCGAATCTTCAAGCAATCAAGTTTCTTTCAACTACAAGGATGAAAATTACTCCGTCACTGCCAATGAAATGACAAAGCACCCTTCCGTTTCTGCAAACTCAGTACTTACCGACTTGGAGAAAAAATGTAGCACTTATGCTGTGCTAATCCGACCAGTAGACTCAAAGACAAATGTTCCAGATTCTTACCCAGAAGATATCCAAGGTGTACTGAAAAAGTATACAGACGTTTTCCCAGAAAAACTTCCGAAGGTCCTTCCTCCGAAGCGAAAGTATGATTTCACGATCGAATTGGAAAAAGATGCTAAGCCACAAAAAAAAGGTCTTTACAGACTTTCAGGAAAAGAAATGATGGAGCTTCGTAAACAACTAGATGATCTACTGGAGAGTGAATTCATTAGACCAAGCAAAAGCCCCTGGGGGGCCAATACTCTTTGTAACGAAAAAGGACAGCGGTTTGCAGATGTGCGTGGATTACAGAGCACTTAATCAGCTTACTGTAAAAAACAGCTACCCCTTGCCGCGCATCGATGATATATTTGATCGACTCAAGGGAGCCAGGTACTTCTCGAAAATAGATCTGAGAATGGGTTACCATCAGATCAGACTGGAGGAATCTTCAATCCCTCTCACAGCATTCCGAACCAGATACGGACATTTTGAATTTCTAGTACTACCATTTGGATTGACCAACGCATCAGCAACTTTTATGAATCTCATGAACGACATATTCAAAGATATCCTGGATGTATTCGCTATCGTTTATTTAGATGACATTCTTATCTTCAGTAAGACATGGAAAGAACATTTAGAACACATTGCTTTTGTTTTAGAGATTCTTAGGAAGGAGAATCTGTTCGCAAAATTGTCAAAATGTGTGTTCGGTATTAAAGAAGTCGAGTATCTTGGACATGTAATCTGTCAAGAAAGAATTGCTGTGGACCCCAACAAGATAAAGGCAGTCACGGAATGGCCCTCACCAAAGAACAAGCAACAGCTTCAGTCATTCTTAGGACTCGTCAACTATTACAGAAGATTCATAAGAGGATGTTCATTGGTTGCTAAACCTCTTACAGAGCTTACGAAGAACGTTTCATTTCTGTGGACAAATACTCAGGACGAATCATTCCAGACCCTGAAGAAATCGTTATGCAGTGCCCCAGTACTTAGAACTTTTGACTCTGAACTTCCAATATATGTCACTACAGACGCCTCTCAGTACGCAATTGGAGCTGTACTGGAACAGGGGGATCCAAAATTCAGATGACCAGTTGCCTTTGCATCTAGGACTTCGAATAATGCTGAGCAAAATTATGCCGCTCATGAGAGAGAGCTTTTGGCCATTGTAGAGTGCTTGAAATGGTGGAGAGAATACCTACACGGAAACTTTTTCATAGTTCATTCCGACCACTACCCATTAAGATACCTCGAGACCCAGGACAATCTGTCGCAGAGACAAGTCAGGTGGCTGGAAAGATTAGCGAACTTTGATTTCAAGATTATACCCATCTCTGGGAAATCAAACATTGTCGCAGATGCCCTCTCAAGACAACCCCAGAATGCACCATCATCCAACCATCGGAACAGAGAACTACTTCAGGAAGTTATAACAGAGGCATACGAAGAATTGAACAATCTTTCAGTACTTTCTTTTGAGAGTTCTGAGTTAGAAGAGCTGGAGAAATATTATAACCTAGATGAAAACCTGCAAGACCAATAAAAGGATCCAAAAGCAACTTTCGAAAAAAAGGGTTGCTTTTGCTAAGAAACGGAAAGATTTGCGTACCAGAAGGAAAATTTAAAGTCAATTTATTACATGACTACCATTCTACTCCGAATACTGGACATTTGGGAATTTCAAAAACAATCAATAGAATATCACCGAAGTTTTACCGGAAAAACCTTCGTACAGATGTACTTCGATACGTTCGTTCTTGCCACTGCCAAAGAGATAAACCATCCAATCAGAAACCCGCACGTCTTTTACAACCTCTTGATCCACCGAAAACCAAATGGACTCACATAACGATGGACTTTATTACATCACTTCCAAGGTCAAAGGAAGGAAACAATGGCATCTTAACTGTCGTTGACAGATTATCAAAGATGATCAGAATTATACCAACCAAGCCTAAAATAGATGCTCCTTCAACTGCCAGGCTGTTCAAGGACCACATCTAAAGAAACCACGGAATTCCGACGAATATCATTTGTGATAGAGATTCTATTATTATGAGCAAATTTTGGAAGAGTCTGTTCCACCTTCTGGGTACCAAGATATCCCCTTCTTCAGCGTATCACCCACAAACAAATGGACAATCTGAGATTATGAAAAGAAAGATCGAAGAAATGATTCATTCTTTTGTTAGCTTCGACAAGTTGGATTGGGACAAATACTTGGTAGACTTCGAAGTTGCTTACAAATCATCTATTAATGCTACTACAACATTCTCTCCGTTCTTCCTCAATTATGGAATTCACCCAAAACTGTCCCTTTTGATATACTCTCCGCAGACAACCCTGCCGCAACACAGTTCCTCAAAAACATGCAAGGATCACTGAAAAAAGCCCAAGAACAAATCAAAAAATCAAATGAATCCACTGCCTTGTATGTCAACAGAAGTAGAAGACCCTCTTCTTATAAAGTTGGTGACAAAGTCTGGTTGTCCACAAAAAAACCTAGCTCTTGAAGATGGTGCAGGATCTCGAAAACTGAACCCGAAGTATTGTGGGCCATTCGAAATATCTGAGGACGTAAACGGAGTTACGTACCGTTTGATTCTTTCCCAACCAATGATCGATAGAGGAATTCACAATGCTTTCCATGCTAGTCTCCTTAAGCCGTACCTTGAAGATGAGTTTGATCGAAAAACTCCGCCGCCACCACCTATACAGGTCCAGGACGGACAAGAAGAATACGAGGTCGAAACCATTCTCAGTCACAAGAAACAACACGGAAAAACCAAATATCTCATTAAATGGAAAGGATATGCAGACCACGAGAACTCATGGCTATCAGAGAAGGATCTCAAAAATTGTGAAGATCTGCTACATAGATAAAAGAATCGGGGCGATTCTTCTTCGTAAGGGGGAGTGATGTAACGATTGTACCCCCAAATCCAAGACAGTATCCCGCCAGTAACCGTTACCAAGATTTACACTGTACCAAGACATCAGTTCAACTTGTGCACTGTACCCAGACACAGGTGTAAAACACAAGACCCATACCACTCCGTGCCAAGCCAATCACATGACGCCATTGTGGCGATCTCGCGTGGTTCTCGAAACTTCTCCCACCTCACCAATCAGCAATTACTTTATGTCTTCTTGCCAATTGGACCAATGGAACTTTGCCATGATGTTTTCTGCTGTCAATCTCCCTTATAGTTTCTACGTGAAACTTCAAACCCTTTTAGTTTCATGCCTTTAGGGCCGTTGTTGCTGTACTTGGCTAGGAAGCGAAACGTTAGAATCTACATTGTTTCACGGGCCTTCGGTCTCCTACAGACCTCGCACTGTTATCCTTAGTGAATATGGTTCTGTCTTTGCAACCCTACCTAGAGTAAAATAAATACCGGGGTTCAGTCGAGTAGCGGGCTGAACCAGCCATCGGTTCCAAAGTTTCATCTAATCGGTCAAGTCAAAGCAAACGGGCTCTGTATATTAATACCATAAAGTTTCATTGTTATCCAGACACAAACCGAGGATTTATCCCGATATCATATACGGAATGCATCAGGACCATTTTGCAGCATGCAGGAGCTGGATTGTGGGTTAGCTGGTGTTGTGAATGGAGTTTGGTTACTGATTGGGGCGGACGCTGCCGCGACGGTCCGCGTATCGCTTATCGTCAAACGTGTGAACCTTCGCGCCTTGAAGCAGGTGGCACCAATTGTGCTGGGGTTGGGTATTCGGCTCGGTGTGCGGCGCCCGAAGGATAAGAGCTTTGTCCATAATCGTCATGAGGGGTCCGCGTTTGATATTATTGCCGGTTATAGCACGGTGATTTGGTTGGTCCAGTTGGTGGGTCTTGACAGCGTGGTCGATCATATAGTGGTTTTCAATGCGTGTCATAGCATTATCTATGACCCGGCAGAGCAGTATGCCATTAGGGCAAATGCTGCGAGTCTTCAGGCTTGTGCCGGCCAGAAGGTAGAAGGTGTTCACATTGCAGAAATCTTAGAGATATACACGAAGTAAATGGTGACCTGCCTCGTACCCGAGGGGACTTCAAGTAATAGAATCGCCGCGTATGATCCATTGCTTGGGAAACACTTGTAGTTGTCCCATCTCGATGACAGATCGTAGCATCGCTTGCAATATCCGCTTCGTAAGCCCATCTTCAATATTATTTGAGCTTCGAATAAAGCCGATGTCAGAAATGACCTTGTCCCTAAACCCTTCACGTTCAGCTGCTATGTCGAGCATCATTCCCTTCTCAGAGGTCCTCGAACCCTTCGTGATGACGTCGAAGAGGCTCTTACTGTCTGTAGCTAGTTGGATTGGGATAAATCGATTCAGCATACTTGCGAGTTCCGCAGAAAGTGCAATGTCATAGTCAAACATATCGCTATACGCTATAACTTCTCCGGACATAGCGGAGCAAGTGATCCGCCTGGCATTGTACGACCTGAATACGATCGCTACTACCATGTCCCTTGCATCACCGAGGAGTATAACATGACCAAGCTGTGAGGAGAGGTTTGGGTTGTTAGCGAACGAAGAATCTGAGAAACCAACGATCTTAAGTGTCTTATTATCCAGCTCAGAAATCTTAAGCGGAGTGCGATTGTCCGCGGCCTACCTGATAGCCTTATTGAGTTGCCGAATGTATGCCGTGGGCTGCTTCGCAAACATGTCCTCCGTTACCTGCGCCAATTGTGCAACTTCAACAGACAATCTGGTCGAGAGTGCGATAACCATGCCAGTCTCATCCGCACGGATCGGAACTGTTTCAATGTGGCATCGCGAGGTAAGCACTTCAGTTTTCGAAGATAGCAGTTTTGATTAATGCGCACGTCCCCCTCTTGGTCCTTAGTGAGCGAAAAACCCATATACTCGAATGGTAACAGCGAATCCTCTGTCATGTCGAACGACTTGTTCGTCTAGTGTGTCAGGGTACGGAACTTCTTGTTACCTGCGCGTAGTATGTCATCCACGTAGGTACCGCTTATCCAATTGAGAGTCTCATTCCCGAGAATGAAGTAATGGGCGGCATCCAGCATGCACTGCCTCATGCCGAGTTCTTCCTGATGATATCGGTCTAACTTTGTATGCCATAGGTCTAGTGCATCACATAGCCCGTATAATGGTGGCAGGAGCTTCAAGCACTGATGTAGTTCTAGGGAAAACTCTGGGGCTGGGTTCCAACGGTAAATGTCCCACCCAAGCGGTTCGAAAGCTTGTAGATAGGCCTGACGTATGTCTGACGACCACACGTCAAAACCAAATATAGCGGCTAGTGCTAGCATAAGCCGGGCATACTTCGGGCTCATAGTATTGCTTTTATGAACCATCAGTTCTTTCCATTTGTCTTTGTGTCCTCCCATAACATATCGAGCCTTAGACTTAATCTGTCCGTCCAACTTGGACTTAATAGCCAATACAAACCGGTCCGTTCGTACGTTTGCATCTGGAGGGACTTCTTCCTGTAATTCCACCTTAAATGTTCCCTGGTCGAACAGACATAGGACTTCAGCCAGTTTAGCTTGGCACATCTCCTCACTATGCGCCCTTTCATCATCAGATTCTAGAACTTCTGTCATCAATATGATTTCGACCTGAGACGTTCTGAAGGAAGACAGCTCACGGTCTATATCAACTAGGAATGAGTGAGAGAGTACTTCCGGAGTGAAGTACGGTTTCACTTGTGCGAGATTGAATGGTCTCGCAGGCCCAACGTTCGCATCGCGTACATATGCAAGCTTCTTGTCGGCGTCCATGGCAATGACCTTGAAAATCCCTAGCCATTCACCAATACGGCTGTTCAAAACCTTCTCTCGCCAGACTAGGACTTGATCACATGGCTCTTATAGTGTGTCGCACGCTGGTGGCACAGCTTGGTGAAGCGCTCTTTTGAGCTTAAGCGACGACATCTGCCTTTCCATTTCCCGTCGACCCACCTCCGCAAGCTCAGCACGTTCGCTGAGCGTATCACGGCTCGACGTGACGTCAGAAGCAGTATGCATTCGGGATACTCACTAAATACCAGTGCCGAGGGGACTAATCCTTCTGGACCTAAATTATCGTTCATTGCCTTAACAGCACATGCAAGGGAAAGATGCTTTTTCGTGTTGGGTCTCGCGTGCATGATCTTGCGGTGAGTCGTGCGTAGAGGACCATGGTAACGTTTTAAAAGGCCTAAACTTGAATGGGACTCGATCCCGGTGCGGTCTACTTGTACATCAGCACATCTAGCGAGATGCATGAAGCGGTCTCCGAAGTTAGATCCTTGATCGGTAGGAATGCGGTTAGGTAGTCCAGTGTATACAGAAGACCAGCATCGTATGAATGCATCCCAGATACCTTCAGTGGTCATGGAGTCCAAGAATGATGCGGCACTGAAGTGTTATGCTTCATCCACTACATGCAGTACCGGTTCATTACCTAAGTACATAACGTCGAGTAGGACGAGTTCATTGAAGAACAGATCTCCCGCGCCGGTTATGACTCGGAAACGATGGGGTCCAGGCTTAATACGTTGCCATGGGTCACAGTGTTTCACGGTGCTTTCCAGTTCACAAAGTGTCTCCTTCGTTGCGTGCTACGGTCTAGCCTTCTTGATCAAGTTGAGTAATTTTGATGCATTAGGATGGAAGAAATTTCGATGGAGCTTAGACAGCTGAGCTCTTGAAAAATACATGGAAGTTGTGAAGATCATTTACGCATACAGATGGTTACTTCGCGAGCGGATAATGGGACAGTACCAGTCATCCATGAGTACAGTACCAGTCATCCATGAATAACTCCTTTCCATCTGTCGTTTGTATCTTCCTTGGTTTGTCTAGCCTGTTTGAAATAAGGCACGGAGTTAGGACTTCCTTGTCCATGAAATCCATTCCCAGGAGTGGAGTAATGTCGGCCTGTACGATATCCAAACTAACACGGATAGATAGGACTTCCTTGTCCATGAAATCCATTCCCAGGAGTGGATTAATGTCGGCCTGTACGATATCCAAACTAACACGGATAGATAGGGCTCCCGGTGGTCTGTTAACGGCAATATATACCTTTCCCAAGGACTTGAAGTTTGTATCGGCGGAACAGAAGCTTTTGTTGGAGTCGAGTATCCTGCAGTCATGGACTCCATACTCATTGTAGATGCATTTCAACTCCTTTCGACCTATCACCGAATGCGGGCACCGGTATCGATAGAGAATCCTGTAATCCTTTTTGACCTAGTGCGGCGAATCTGGCGAACAAGGTCTGCGGCCCTGAGCTCGGGCATGATGATGATATCTTCACCCCTTTTCTTCAACATCCGGCGACGGGGACCACATCTCACTGATCCTAATCGCTAAACCGAAAATCCTGCGGCTTTTGGAGTTCCGCGCTGAGCGTGTTGATATACACTTCTTGTTCCTTAGCCTCAAGAATGTCAGCATGGGCCGTAATCGGAGGATTCGAAGAATCAGAGTCCGAATCATGATCACGGGTATTTCTAATTAAGGCTATGAATGTCTTTGCCTCCTGCATTGAGTCGCACTTCTCCAAAGTGTCATGCTGGACATCTTCTTGCTTAAGCATTTTTTTCATGATCCGTAATTAGATCAGCTACTATGTAGTTGCTGGGTTCCTTGCTTGAGCTTTTCTCAACATGACGCCTGGCTGCCTCTTCAGCGCATCTATGGTGCCTATTACATTGCTCACCACAGCGGACACACTCCCCGCGACGTCTTGCTTCCTCGAATGTCTTTTTTGCCTAGTATCGGCGGCTCGGAGCAGGCTTTTTATGCCTCCTTTAACCCCTTCCATCCTTCCAGTGAATATGGCGTGGCTTGCGACCGTATCGAATTACGAGTGTGCACACACCTTCTTCATCAACGTCCACGATTCCTGTATGTGGAAATGGGGTCTCGAATAGCATGGAAAGCCGCTTGAAGTGTTGAATAGACTCGTTTAGGGCGGTGGTGAATCCATTGTATGTATACTTCTGCGCAGCTTTATTTGATATAGGTATCGAACACCAATCGGAGTGCTCAGCAACAGCTCGACTAAGATAGTCCGTCTTGTTGCCATCCGACTGAAAACCAATAGGGCACTGTGGAGCAAGCTTATTTATGTGCTCAAACAGTTTAAAGAGCTCCTCAGTAATATCGTGGATACCATGCTCGCGCATGAAAGAGCGAAGCCTTAGGAGCTCGAGCCTAGACTTAACTTGTAACCCCCTCGCTTCACTGTTGTACTCTTTTTCCATAATCTCGCGCATCGTCGGAAACGCATGGCCGGCGTCACCTTTCCATGAAGAAGCGACGGGCTGCGCAGTCAAAAGCACGTATTAAGAAGTCACTCTTCTGCCTATTAGTCAAAGAGTATTGGCGAGGGGATATGACATACATCTTGATAGTATTCTTGACATTTTGCTTAATATCTCCATTGAAATTTGTGTGTTTCATCATTTGCACGCCATAAGTCGCCTCCTTCGGGTCTCCATAATCATATTGCTGATTGCCATGTTTCGAAGGCATGCCAGACGGAATGAGTTCCTGTGCCATATTACCCAATGGCGTAAACTCTGTCGGTAGTGTCGGAAGAGTCGATTGCTCCAACTGTGATGGTCCTGATGGACCCATTACAGGGACGGCAGCAATATTGTGGGCTCCAAGATGTGCCACCGTTTGTTCCGGGAAGCGTTGCCTTGAGATCCTGTATTCTGCGTGCGAAGAGGACCTTGCGGGTGTCCTACTGTAGCAACATGAGGACCATTGGTAGCACGGGCCTCTGGCTCCCCTCGAGAAGGAAGCACAAGGGGGGTGGCATCAGTAGCTCCTCTATGTTGCGCATTACTCTTCCCAGATACAAGAGGGTTCGGAGATCCTTTTGATTGCTTGAAATTCGCAATAATAGCCTTGCAATAATCAGCATTCACCTCAAGCGCATGGCATAACCAATCATGAAGTTTGATGCGACAGTTTTGACGGTCATGTTCAGATATTTGAAGTTCATACTAGTAATCCTCAGGGACTGCAGCAGCGCCGAAGAGGTCAGCTTTCTCGTATCACGTAGCCAGTCCATATAAGGGATTCATAAAGAACTGTTCATTGGAGATTTCCGATGGTGCCGCGAGCATCATACGAACCATGTCCATAACTTCTCCAGGCTGTGGAAAAGTCACGGCAGGGGCAGAATTGTCAGCCCCGTGGCAGATGGGGCATCAATAACCAAGAAAAAGGCAAGTAACTACTTAGCAATGTGTAGCAACGCCAACGAAATAGAGTCCGTAATGGCCGTGGTCCCCTTATTCTTCTTAAGCTTCTCAGCTTTCGAACGAAATTTGTTACGCGATGACGGCATGGTTACTTCGGTAGTCTCGATAGCGTAGAATACAGAGCCTCAGAAACCGGATTGTCGTGAATCCGTGCCTTCTACAATGTCATTGTCGCGTCTGTACAAGCAGCAACTTTAGCCGATAGGAAGGGTAGTTGGAAAGTAGGGTGCGGTAAAAGCAATAAAGTTTACTAAAAAGAGAGAGAAAGTTACCCAGGGCGGAGACCTGCGGCTTACTATGGACTCGTCATTGACGGGGTAGTTGTAACTCACTCGATTGTACCTCTCTTTTTTCTTGGGAGGGACGCCAGTGAGTGTACTGTAGTACTTGAAAATATAGCTCTTTGAAATGTCTGCTCTGGACAGCTTACAATGTCAAGAGCAACGTGCGCGATACTTACACACTACAGTATAACATCAACATCCTCTACATTCTTGTCCACTCGTCCAGTAATATACTAATGCAGGGTGTTTCTCTGTACGGTACTGTACAGAATTTGTACTGTACAGTACGTACGCGAACACTTCGTCCTTTACCGAGCGCTTTGTTCTACAGAAATTATGATATCCTTCTCGCACCCTTATTGGTCGATCTCGATTTTGGAATCTCCCACACACTACTTCATTGGCTGTGCTCCGGCGCTTAACTCTGCCCATCATGCTTCTGAAGGGGCCTCCGCCCAATTTCAGGATAGCTTAGTGTTGCTGACCCACGCTGTGCTCGACTTCGTGGTGAAATCCGTCTCTATCTTGGGGTGTGCCATTGAACTCAGCACCTCCGACTCACGCCTTTACTTCGGACGAGTCCAACCTGCCTACCATTCAGTTCCTTCTCCCTACTCTTCAGCAAACCCAGTTCCGAGCGACGCTTTCCATTCTCTCATCATTTGTAGCATGCGCCCGACTGCATGCTTCTTGTAGGATAAACGGATAGCTCTTGCTACAGCGTATAGTACCGAGAACGTAGTCGTACCGAGACAACGGACGCTCTGCCGGCCCCTTGCCGATCACCGAACTCCCGATTCTGTGCCAAGCCTGCCTCACATCACACCCGCCACTCTCCGACACTCGTTTTCCAAGAACTTTACGGGGTCTTCTTCCCGTGCGACCCGCAAACTTTTCGGCGGACACTCCAAATCCTTCGTTCGCGTTGTCTTCCCATCCGGATTTGCCGTCCAGGATCCGGGCCAGTTCCGCCGGCGCTCGCAACTGGTGGTTTCCCCATCTCATTCTCAACAGACAAATCCACCAACCCATCCAGCCCCTTCGTCTGCGCAGCTGAGCGCGACTTCGATTTCCTTCTGGCTGCATGCATCGCTTTTCAAAACCTGTACCAACAGTCCGATAACTTTCCCCTCTCGACCTGTCCCTTTCAGAAACCCTGGACCTCGCCACTGCAGTCTCCACTGAGTAACTGCAGTCTCTTTGGCTCGGCCTTCGCGTTGAAATTTCTCGCCTCGAACATGTTTCCTGCACTTGGATCCCGGCTCCTACATTTACCCAGTCCTCTGCGGTAGAAATGAGGCCATTCTACCCAAGCTATCCGCTGTCGCACCTGCATTACCACCGGCCCCTTTCTCACAATCGTTCCTCAAACGTTACCGTTACCCAGATGTTGACATTCGTCGTCGCCAAACTCCGGGTCCTACGGTTGTAGCCTCATTCAGACCTCCTATTCCAGCCCTCCTGACCCAGTGAGCGGTTCTGCACAACTTTCTGCCCGCATCGCTTCATCACGCCCTCCAATAGGAGAGCGCGTACTTTCAACCCACTCACCTCCCTCAACGCAGCCATCTCCGCTAAACTTAGAAGGTATGAACCACTGCTCGCGACTGCTACTAGAGGGAGGCTTGTGCATATCCCAATATCCACCCTCGGAGGCTGGCACCCAGACGCGTACGCGGTGCTAACCGATGTCGCGCGGAACGTGGCCGTTCGAGCGATGGAGACCTATGGGATGGTTAGAACGGTGCTTACTCAAAGGCACGCTGCTGTGGCCGTCATGTTTAACGCGGCATGCCTGCTCGGCGGCATTGAGCCGGCTCTGTAAGCAAGGTCTTTTACTGTAGTGTTACCCATCAGCGAGGACTTATCTCGCATAACGTATTAGCCTCGTGACCGACCACATCTTCCATGCATTAAAATAACCCAAAAATATCTCCGGATACCGCATTATTTATCGAAGAGTTTGTGCCACGTATTGCCACGAAATGCCACACCTCGGACGCATACGATTCGCACACGCATCTACCAGCGTATCTTTGTGGTCGTCGGTGGCTATGGCCATCATATCGCGGGCCCCACTGCACGTGACCGATGTGGTCCATCCAGTTAGCTCTTAACTGAATAGTCGGTCAGTCGGTGTACACTCAAGATAAGTGTAAATGGGGGGTTAATTTACTGTGGTAGATATGTGGGTTGGTATCCAGTAAATTTGTACCGAAGCGTAGATATCGTATCATTGTCAAGCCAATTGCGAAACCGTACGATGCGTCGAAAGCTGTGGATGGCACTCCAATCTACCAGAAGGTGGAAGGGAGGCCAGCCAGCAAACAAGCGGCATTGGAGGTTACTGTCAAAGCGGAGTGCCGCTGTAAAAGAATGGCTCTAACCTCGAAAACCGTTCCATTGCGCGGGTGGCAACGGTTCTCGCGAGTTCCTTGACGACGGAGAACGCCGCCGGATGCCAACCTCCAAGCGTTAAAAGAGACAAAAAAAAAAAAGAAAGAAAATTCCCCCCGTTCAAACTCCTTTGGGTGCTCGAACACATACCGGTTTCTGAAGACTACGCCAATATGAATGATGAATAACATGAATTACTTTACCACAGACATAAGTATGCAGGTGCAACATGCCTAGTCTTGAATACCCCACTGTAACAAACCTAAAAACAATTAGGTTTGAATAGGGTGGCTAAACTCTGCATGTTGTGGGGCGCGACATAATACAGACGCCGCACACGTGGACCAAATTGCATAACTAAGCTGCTGATAAAGCCGAGTCTTCACTCCTCCCGCCGAGCATGTGCTGCGGGTTGCGACAGCGGCCGCGTATTCGTCGATTACCTTGGACGTCGTCGCAGACGGCGATCCAAGTGAGTCGAAGGCTAGCGGCACAAACTTCCATCCCAGTTTTGATCGTCCTGGGAGGGATTCACCGGGGATGGCTGCTACTTTGCTGGCAAGCTCCCTATTTTTCCGTCTTTCCGCTGCATTGGCAACGGCGCGCGCCTCACGCGCTCCAATGGACATGAACCCTCTTGGAATGGCGATGTTACTGTGACGTCGTACGCCACCGGGAGGGGCGGCAAGGTGTTGATCTCTTCCGATCTCGGGTACACTAGAATGTCGGCAGGCCGTGCATTCAGTCCGGGAAGTAAGTATTTCACCTCATATTGGACGCCGACTCCTGCTGCTTTGAACAGTTGTCGGCCAAATACCTTCACCACGGCATTGTGCCGGTTAGTCCATCCCAGGCCTTTTTTGCAAAAATCCGCGGCATGGTCACCTCGGTTGTCCATGGGCCTGTTGCACTCCGCGCATTGCAGCGGCACAGTGTCGTCAAACACGTGAACTCCCAGGTGGCGGCGTAGCATCACTGACCACATCTTATTATAGGTCGGCTGACCACAGACGGATGTGCGGTGAGAAAGGCTGCAGCAGGCGTCTCTAAGTATGCCTGGCGGCGGATCCTTCGCCGAATATCAGCTTCCGTATGCAGCGTAGTGCTTGGGTACCTCTCCCATTCGTCTTCTTTCCAGAATACCTTTGCTGCCGACTTGCACCAGGCTCGATATAAAATACTGTGTGTATTATCGGGCTTGTTTGCAAGATTGGCCGCTGTCAGCGTTTCTGGGAGACCACCGTGTCCGTCGGAGAAGCTTGGGTGGAGTCGTCGGACAAACTCGAGAAGGTGGGTATCAGCATGTGCATAGCTTTGTGCACGGTGGTGCGCTACGCTAGGATCATCGGGGCATGTCACTTGTTCGGAGTCGATGACGCTGGCCGCATACGACGCTAGATTCAGCGTTGCCACGGGTGTGAATCCGTGGCCTCCGAGGCGCAGCGGAAGAGCCACTTGCTGACGGACCGCACTTGTCATCGGCACGTTGTTTGACCGCGCGTAATATTCCATCTGTTCTTGGTCAAATCTCATTGCCAGGACGCTTGTTGCACTCGGCGGTGTTAGCTTCATCACATGATGTAGCTTGCATGCCGAGGCACAAACGCGGTGGAGGTGGAACCGGATGCGAGCATCCCCAATCCCATCGATCAGCGATAGCGTGTTTTTGCATCCTGCAATTTTTTCATTGAGAAAGTTCTCCATGAATTCAGGCGAACCGATCGGGGCGCCGAGGAGGTCAATGCCGTGATTTGAGAAGTTCTCATTTGGAAAGCGGTGCAGTAGGGGTGTCTCAGTGGCAGGGTGGCGCGGCCAGAATAGGCGTGTCTTCGCCGGGTTTAGATACAGGCCATGATCAGGTCCTTAGACCTCAGGATCTCGACAGCCTTGTCGAGCTCAGTGTGATTGCCTACCAGGGTGCAGTCATCCGCATACCATCTGTGTAAATGGAGTTGGGTCTGATCGGAAATTTCTCTTGCCAGTGGGTGTATGACAAGGGAGAACATCAACATACTTGCTGGGTCCCCTTGTTGCATCCCTTCTTGGCTGGGGATGTCTTGTGTCGATGCTGCAGGCAAGATTAGGGACGGCATTTGACGGGCATACACCATGTTCAGAAAACGGCATAACGACGGCACTTTGGTCGGCAGGAGGTCGATCATTTTCTGTCTCGAAAAGCGGTTGAACGCATTATGTGCATCCACTGAAACCAGCGCGTAGTCCTCATCTTCACCTTGGGTGGAGACCAGTCTTCGGGCTTCGTGTACGATAGAATCCAGTCCACAGTGCACTCCGTTGGCCACCTGTAGTGGAGCGAGGTATTCCCTCGTGTCTTCCAATGCCTGGGGTAAGAGCACTTTCGTCACCAGTCGCCGCAAGGCCGTCCCAATTGCAATGGGGCGGATCTTGTCTGGCCGGGGTTGGATCGGCAACAGTGTCGCAGAGGAGATAAGGGGGATTGTCTCATTTGGGAGGTCTCCATGAGCTAGTCTCGACACAACAGCTGTTAGTACCGAGATACCCGTCACCCCAGCTTCAGGGCTCACCCGTGTGTTGGCCAGCAGGTGCAGGAGTCGCGGTGACATTCTGTCGGGGCCAGGTGCGGAGTTAGGGTTCAGGCGTCGGACCGCGCGTAGAACCGTTTCCTCCGAAATGTCTGCCGGGAGCGGCAAGTCTCTCGCTTCTATGGCTCTCACCGGAGACTGCGGTGCTGGGTGCAGTTTTCGCAGGCTTTCGATGACTTGCGGGTCACGCACATCAGCAATGTGCGACTGGTGCAGGGTGCGCATTGCACGCCCATATTGCGCATCTGCAGCAAGATGGGCTGCCCTGCGGAATTTTGCTTCGCGCATTGCGTTGTTCTGTTGAGGACGTGGTCGGACCACTCGTTCTTCTTTGACGTGGTGTGCTTGAATCGCCTCTGTCCACAAATCGGCCCATTCACCTGCAGAAGCGCGGCGTATTCGCTCGCGGAGTGCTTGGCTTTGTCTTGTCTTGGATTGCCACCCGGCTTCCCCCCGCATTAACCGTCGTAAGACTGCAGTGGGAAGTAGGTGAATCCTGAGGAAGGCAAGTGGACGACATCGGGATTCCGAGCATTGGCTGCGGCGCGAAAAAGTGAGATCAGTAAGATCGCGAGGCTATGCAAGCAGGTCCCGGGGATGCGGTCAAAGATGTCTGAAGGCCGCAGCGGGCTGTGCAGCGCATCATGTACTGACGGAAGGAGAACATTCAACGGGGAGCTCTCTTGGTTGTGGGTGGGCATATGTACAGGGTAGGGGGGGGAAGCGAAGCTGGAGGAGGGACTACTTGCGAGATGCTTTAGTTCCCTTGTCTCCTGCAGTAGGACCACGGGAGAGCTTTGCCTTCTTCGTTTGCATGTCCAGCATGCGTTGGGAAGGGGCGCGAGTGCGGTTTGCACGCAGTTCCGTCGTCTTCGCCGAGGAAGAGGGGTTCCCGGGACGATTAGAGTGAATGTCCTTTGGCCGTTGGGCGACAGATCCCTTCTGTTGTGATGCGACCCTGTTGGCTGTCTTGACAGGCGTTGGGTCAGCAGTTGTGTCGGGATTGGAGGTTTTGCCTGTCACGGGTGGCATTTCATCCTCGGGTTCTTCTAAGGGTGCATCATTTTCTTGTTGGTCGATTTGGGTGTGTGGGGCTTTATCAGTTTTGGTCGCAGTGGGACTTTCGGGTCCGGAAGTGTTGTCCTTGGATGCTTCAGCATCTGAGTCAATCTTTGGGGAGCGAGGTTCTCGCATCCCGCGTAGAACTTAGTGATGAAATTTTCAACGAAGGCATCCCCTCTTGGGAGGGTTGCTGCTGCTGCGTCGACGAGGCGGGTGATTGCTCCCGCCAGGGCTTTGCGGTTTTCCATTGTGATTTCGGAGGCCACGGTTTTGAGCTTTGCGACTTCGCGCGCAGCAGCGACGCAAGTGCCAATTTTCCACTCGATTGTGGGGAGCTCGGCGATGAGCTCAGAAAGCGAGTTTGGGGAAAGGCGAGCACCATTGTAAATGTCGGGGATCTCCTGGAGTATTTTCTGGAGATCTTGGGAGTCCGCGGCGTAGTGCACAACAATTGTCCAGTCTCCCGATGTAAGGAGGGCGTGCTTGGGCAGGGGTACTCCGGCATCTTCAGCTACAATTAGCAAGCTAGCTTGCGCATCCTCATAGGCCGGTAGGGCTCCTCTCCCTGGAGGACCTGCGGAGCAAGCCAGCGTGGACATCATCGGGGCCAAGGTAGGAGGTAAGCCTGTCATACCATTCAGGGGGACAGGTGCTTTCGGTGTGGGGGCGCGACTCCGGCGCGTTGGAGTCTCGTCCTGCGGTGGGGTGGCCAGGTCAAGCGATCCTGTCTGCAGTCGACAGAAATCACGTACGGTAGACGGGACAGTAGCAACTCGAGGGCTCGTGTGAGCCTTAACGATCTGTGCCCACGAAGGCGGGCGCGCCTTGGCCTTGGCCTTGGCGGCTCTTTCCATTCTGGATCGAGGAGTTGTGGTGAGCGTTGGAGGAAGAGGAAGGGAAGACGAGCGAAGCGAAGGTAGAATGATGAATAATATGGAATCTAACCGTAGTATTGCAATCGATTCTGCCGCCCCCGGATCCTTCCCTGGTTCTTGCTCCTCCCCCCTCCCTCCGTTATTCCCGTTGCCTTTTTTCAAATCTTTTTTGTCTCATATCCCCTTACTCCCCTATATTCTCCGCCCTGTGCAAGCTGTGGCCTACGAACTTTATTATAGTGCTCTTCAATGTTTCATATCTGCAAACTCCGTAAATCAACGCGCTTGTGATCTTCCCGAGCTCCTACCCATTCTGAAACTCGTCTTCCGTCTTTGCAAGCCTACAACTTCCCGCCTACTTCGCCCTAAGACCGACTCAATTCTCGCTGCATGTATCCGTATGACCTTTTCGATGACCTTTTCCAATCAGCTCTCTCCATTCTTTGTCCCAATTTGCCCTGCGACTGTCACCCTCTGTCGGCCCCTCGCACCCCTATGTAACCCATCCGGTGCTTCCTCTATCGCAGTAGCTCTTTCCAGGTCACTGCTGCGTACCTCAAACTGCCGAAAACATACATGAACTTCAATCTCTCCACCCTTTCAGCCCTTCCTCGGTGACTCCCTAGCCACACATGCGTCTCACTAAAGCATCTACCTTATCCGTACAGGATATTTTTTACGCGATGTACATTCTGGACTTCCGACAGCCCAGGTGCAGATGGCATCTCCCCTGGGTTCCTCCAGGTTCTACTCCAACCCTCAGGTAGCATACACACTCAGCGCGACTATTTCTAGATGTTCACGAAGTTTGTCAACATGTACTGTGATGGTTACCTTAAGGATTCATGCCGCGCCTTCCTCTTTAGTGGCCAAATTTTGCATCTGCTGATCTATCGTCTTTTTTCCTCATGTATTATTCACTTCAACGTACTTTCAGTGCAATTGGTACTCGTAATGTACTGCCATCGGCAGAGTTTAATTTACTGATCTTTTTATGATCCAATTTTTGTTCATGCTGGCGCACTGCTACCAGCCGGTACTGTACTGGAAGTGCAATTTTTCTATCTTCGACTACCATTGGTCTTGGTACTGTAAGGTATACTCACTCTGGGGGGTATAAGGTCTGAAGTGTTCTAGACTGGACCACTCGGCCCTTAGCTTATACCCGAAACAATCACAGGTGAATGGCGCTCACTTAGCCAAGTTTTTGTTCCACTCATCTCTAACTTGTAATCTATGACTTGGCTGATATTGATTTTACTTCCCCCGCCGTCATAGATAGCCCTAACCTATCTAACTATTATTCATGCCTACCTGGCCACTGAGGCCCCAGAATAAACGACCTTCCTGTGTTTGCTCTGAACTTGACTCCCAACTTCCGCCTTTGCAGTAAGCTTTCCGACGACAATGTTGGTTATAGCCATGTTGATACGCCTGAGTTCCTCTTCCATTTTCCTTCTCGATCCCATATTGTATTAACCCTTTCATTTTTCGTCTACTACATTTACTCAGACCTAGCGCCCCGGACTTCGGCGTTTATATACAACTATGAATTTCAATTTTGTCGTTGATGACAACACACTTATCTCCAAAGGAGATACATCTCCAAAGGAGATACACAGCACTGCTGACCCACTACTTCATCTCTTTTTTCCCATCTCGCACCTTAGGTGTCTACAGTTCTTTAGACTCGTTTCTTCTCAAGGTCCTGGCATTCCTCGGATCTCAGCCCGGCCTTGCAATCCTTATTACAACTATATCTTCCAGTCGTCCAAGTTACTTTCCCCGCTCCACCCACCCACCTTTTCCTCTCCGTCGGCGAGCTGTGCTACTGAACCGCAATTTTATTGAAGAGAAAGAGGGATAGCGAGCACCCTGTGAGTCTTGGTGTGTGTTTGTTGGTTTTCTCAATGTTCAACGGGATTCCTTGCCTAGAAGGGAACAAATTCTCACCGTTCATTGCAATAAAGACCTTCTTCATGCTTCGCCTCGCTTCCACTCCAATGCCAAAATTAGTGCAGGCTCCGGGCCTCCATCTGGCTGCGAGTTTCGGAGCTTATACGACTACAGCTGTGGAGCTCTCGATGCACCGTTCTTTCTGAGGGGTATTTCGAGTATTTTTTCGTTCTAGGCACTCACATCACGAGCGGAAAACTACTACACAAGCATACGGATTACTCTTCTGCTATAGCGGGGATTAGATAACCCACTATGCCCTACCGCACTGAACTTTCCGTTCATTGTGATAAACTTTGATGGCTCCTGGTGCTCTCAGCTCTGAACGTTTGTTGCCAATTTCCCTCCTGTATAGCTTCCATCGACGTCTCTCAAAGCCCTCATGCTTACTCTAGGATTTCTTCAAGTCATCTGTATGCCGGAATCTGGTGGGGGAGTTTTCTTCCGTCCCTTTTCTCCTTCTAGGGGGCTACTGTTTCTGCCATTTCCTTGACTCGATTTTTTCTAGCATAATCTTACCCTCAGCGTAGTTCAAGATAGATAATAAACAATTGAGAACTTACATGGCACGGAAATCGTATACGGAGTTCGCATATACCCGAACCGTTGAAGTACAAAGTTTCAAAAAATCATTTATGCCGTACAAAATTCTTTTAAACAAGTATAGTATGACCATGTGCTAAATTAATAGCGCTTGTAGCCCTAAATCACATCTCCAGATGACCATCACCCTTATGTTCGACCTTCCACCTGCGCTTATATTGCTTCATTTCCAAGTTAGTACCCTATCATGACTATCAAATGGGAAAAGCGACAAAAAGTCGCAACCCCAATCGAATCAGTCCATCAGTCTATTCTTGGTAATGCAGATGAGGAAATTTCTGTACTTGCCCTGCATCAACTAGGAAAAATCAACATCAAGGTCCGCGGCATCACCGCTCGAGCAAAGTTTATCTCTCCCACGGTTTTATTTTTGAACGGTCTTAGCGACATGGATTGATATAGCATATTTGGATTTCCAAAAAATTTCTGGTGTTTTGACTCAGGTCCTGTGCCTTGAAAGTAGTTTTAAAAAAGAAGCCAATACTACTCTGATGACATCACATCGTTCTGTGTCTTATTGAGACGTCGTTCTATGACCATCCGCCGTGTTCATATGGTGGAAGAGTTTAGAATGTTTGGCTTATCTTTGAGTGAAGCCTTCCGATATTAAATGGATAGCTTCACATCTAACTATTAGCACCTATTGTAATTCAGGGCTGAGCTCATGCAAAAACGTTCAGTATTGTAAAGAAGTGCTTTGAAGAACTCATTGTGTCTTTTTGAAACTTGCGTTGGCTTCATAGATTGTACCAAGATCAGAATGACGAGCTCATATTCTGTATATAAGCGCATGGTCTTCATTTTCTATCAAAATGTATCAAACCTTGATGGGCTTACATTTTGTACATATTGACCAGTGGAGGTAAGGCGTCATGACTTTTCTTTGCGACAGATTTCAGGTTTGGAAGATATCCTAGCAATCTGTATGTGTATTTATGGGACGCACTATCATTTTTACAGTGACCTTTTTTATACACTGAGACCTTATTTGCAGCGAACTTTTCATAATGATGGTTCAACCACCTCGCAATATGCGTTTAACTCGTTCATGAGCGCTCTACGAGTAGCAGTTGATTATAAATATAAGTACCCGAAGCAAAAGTGGCCCAGAAACGACTATGCGCGATATTTGAAGGTACGGCATGCTCCAATTGCCCAGATTTATCGAGCTTCAATTCTCTTACATAACTTGAGGACATTTTTATTAAGAGAAGGATAAAACATAGCACGTTTAGATCTTGACCCGCCCTCGGTTTATGAATACCTAGTATCAGCATAAAAGCATCTTCGAGGGTCAGTTTATTACTGATAAATTGCATAGAGAGTCTGAAAATCGGGAGTAACGCTCCTCACAGAGGAAATTCGCGGACCCTTGAAAGCTCTGGAGGCCGATTTTGCTCCTCAGTTCCCTTCGAGAAGCAATCATTTTAGCTTGTCCGGCATATGCCCCCATCATTTCAAGCATCTTCTCTCTTTTCCTCCTCGCCTCTATCCTATCCTCGTGGTCGAGCCAAACTTGCGCTCATCAAGCTTAATCTTTCTGTCATTGATATCACGCTACTTGGCGAACCTATCATCGCTTTTTGAAGCTCTCTTTTTCTCAAACATAAGGCGAACCTCCGTGAGAGATGACTGCTTATCTTTCTAACCCACGCCTCCTCTTCACATATTCAATGAGAATATCATTCAACTCACCAAGTTCTTCCGCAAGTCTGTGTCTCCTTTTCAACAGAGTCTATTGAGCCGACAGGTCCTTGTCGTCAACTTACCACTACTACCTGAAGAATTTTTGTGACAAGCCAACGCATCATTACGAATTTGTCCTCCAGCAACTACCAACTTCTGATTAGCCCTGCTCTTCTCTTCCTTATCTTTCTTGGCTAGCTCTTGTTGCTCATCGATTTCTAGTATCAAATCTTCAAAATGATGATCTTTCTCAGACACATCTTCTGCAAGACCGGATGTGGCCAGGTTTTCTTAATGGTGGTCCTGTGCATCTCAGGAAGCAATTTCAGAGCATCAGTTATCTACTTTTTTGGCTTTGTCTGATGTTCGAAAAGTATTTGAGGACCCTCTGCATTGAAAATATCTTGTGCTACAGAGAAATATTTCAGTTTCGATTCACATCCTTGACAGCTTGTATCAGTCTCTATGAAATATTTGAGTAGAGTGAAGTACTAGTTTGAATAGTTAAAACGATGAAACTTTCGAATTCGTACATCTTGAAGAGATAGTTCCTCATCATCATTTCTCTCATACTCATATGTAAATGATAATCCAGAAGTTGCGTTATTTCCAAATTCCGGTGCTTGGTTGAGGACAGTTGGTATCGGACTTGGTATAACCTGCAGTATATGAGGATAGACGGCGATGGAAACATTGGAGAGATCAGGGCGGATGGTTTCGCAAGCATTTCTGCAGTGGAAATGCGCGAAGGAACTGGAGCGGTTGCCGGAATCGAAGGCGTTTGTGGTGGGGAAGTAGAGATGATAGCAGTGTTAGGGGTATTAAGTGGGAAGTTGGAATGACTATCTTGACTTTCAAGAGGGGCTCTCCGAGTTAGTTCGTGTCCATATCAAGTTATGCGTGGGAGCTTGGTTGTATTTCCTTGTCACTCTTTCCTGCCAAACCACATCAATTTTGTTTCGTAAAGTTTGAGGGTCAAACGAAGTTTATTTCCATTCCGTGTCATAATTTCGTAGAAATTTAAAACTTGTTAAACTTTTCAACGTCGTGGACTACATCTGTTCAAATATGAACCATGATGTATTTTCCTTTCAGGTCATATGTCGATTTAATATTTGACGTACAGGTTTAATTTATGTTCTCCCGTGATATCCGATATGGTAGTGGTCTTGTGACGTTGCAAGGGAATTTTCGGCAACGGTACTCTTCAGGTTGGTGCCTTGATTCCATATGGTCCCCAAAAGTGCAGCGCATAGCGAAGGGGCGTTGACCACAAAAAAATGTGGTCCTCGCACGTTGTGACTCATCAACGAGATGCGCACCACAAGTTGCGGTGGCAAGCACGACTCCAAGAGACCTCGTTGAGCAACAGATTACTTGGAAAGTAGTATTAATTGTCCGATTTAGGTCAATGTAAAGTCCGAACGGGCAAGTATCTCGCTTCCCGTCTGAAAACTTCAACAAAATTGTCCACGAAATTCTCACTGTGGAATTTTTCTATTGAGGTTAACTTCTCCCTTCCCTATACTATACTGTACTCTACGCGGAAGCGTAATGGTAGGGTTAAATCTTTACGTATCGTATACATATTCATTTTAAACCGAGTGCAGTAACATGTACATTTGTTTACTGTGAGTATAGTACCCCAAGAGTACACTCATGTATTTCCTCTCCAGAGTCTATTTAAGTACCCATGCCCTGGTCTTCAAGGCCATTGGGACACCAATAATTGTGAGAATATCAGCATGATCGGTGGTTTGAAACTTGTAGAGTTCAATTTATAACAGTATAACATCCTGAGAATAGCAGAATTTGTTCAATAAAAGGAAAGGGAAGTTGCAGTGCCAAAGTGCAAAGAAACCTACTAACATGAACCAGAATGATCCAAAACGCGACAAATACCGGCTTAGGAAGATTTGGACTGGCTAAGTGATCCATGCAGCAACCGCTGGGGTCATTAATCAAGCACTAAAAGCCGACCAGTCTGGCCCTTTCTGTCTGGAGCGTCGTTTTCATGCAAGAAATGGAGTTGAAAACAAATTTCATCATCCGTGAAAATAGAAGGAGAGGAGATGGGATTTATGAGAACGTTGTAGACAAGGATAGTGGGAATGCCATAAAATTTGCACAGGAGCTTTTTTTGGAACATTTGATGTGGTTGGTGCATAGGTTTGACATAGTACTGAGATGGCCTTGGAATGACCTCATCATTGAGATATTTTGATGTAGTGAGTGACGGGAGACATTTTTGTTTAAAAAGAGGAGAAATTTGAAGAGCCAAAAGCTTCAATGGCGTCTTGGTATAGAATGGACAGCTGTCTTTCAAGGGAAAAGTATGTTCGATGGAGGACAAAGATACATCACTACAAGCATCGACCCCCGGACTCATACGTGAGATTATTCTTCTTTTTGCACTAGAACTTTGGGATTCGCAGTAGAGACGAGGAAGATAAGTCACTCTATCTTCTGTTTCAGGTCAGCGGGGAGGCGTTCGAATTTTTCTTTCAGCGTTTTACGCATGAAAATGGAGATCTAGTGGAAGAATTTCGAAACCATTCCCAATTCATACAGCATTACAGGAGTATTAAGGAAACAATGGAGAATATCAAGAGATTATTTATTGCGCTTCGGAAGCTGAAAGTGGATCTATTCAATTCACCGAGTCGATTTAGGGGATGGACGACATTCTCATGAGGATGAAGTTCAATGATTAATTCAATTTATTTGTTCTTCATAAAGCGAGATTAGAGGGCAAAGTTTTGCTCTCCCCATTGGAGATTGTCGCGCAAGGCTATCCAAAGCATATCTAGTAATGTTACTTTCCATGAGTGAAATGGCCCTCTTTTACTAATTCAATTGTGATTGATTACTTAGATTGATATTTTTATGGGTTGATAATACGATCCTCTGTGAAAATGACGTGTTCTGATGTTGTTCTCGACAAATAAATTATAATTTTGATTCAATAAAACCCTAGTTCGATAATATCACGTTTGGTAGTGTTCTTTTCTATATCAAAACCAATCGTCATATCCTCTTGCCAGGCTCATACATCTCTATGCTTTCCACTAGTTCTGAAGAATCATGGGTTCAAGACGACAGCTCTCTTTGTGCAAACCTTACTTGGGCCAAAAAAACCGCCCGGATATTTCTTGAGCTGTATCATGGCCCCTCAGGAAACTTACTATCAATTTAATTCAGAATATCTCAAATTTGAAAAAATTGTCACGCTCCTTCAGAAAAATCCAAATACATCCCTTTAGTACTCCTTCTTTGATTTAGCACCCTTTGGCTCACTGTGTACTCAGAAGAATATTTATCCAATAACGCTGACCTCATATCTCAACTATGATATATTATATTGCACAAAGCGATGAATTTTTCGCTCCTGCGAATGCCAATTGTTTTACTTATGCTCTTTGGATTTGTTTCCATCCATTCCTTCTCCAGTATAATCATTTGAGTAAGCTTACGGAATCAAGGTTCTTGTTCCACATTATTACGAAATTCTCCTTTACTGAAAAAAGACTCATGACAGACATCCCTGCAATCGAGGATGCGTGTAATCTCAAGAATATTTCCAATTTGGGGTTCAAGTAGACTGCTGCCAATCTATCTGTCGCCTTCACTTGGTAAAAACACCAAAACCTTAACTACAACTCTTTAGAATCAATCTTGTTATATTCCAATTGAATTTTGAGTCAAATTAAAAACAGAATCTTTTCATCTCACCAAGTCTCCCGAGAAGAAGAATGGCGATTTTTAGTCATATCGAAGGAGATGTACTGTCACGGTAAGCCAGTTATGAAAATACTGTGATTTATAACGCGGTCTTTCACTCTATACATAGTCTAAATTTCAATGATGCATGTCAGGCGCGCACCAGACGAAAAACTTTTTTTCGTCCCCGTCATCTACCGATTTTTGATTTACTGTAGTACCTACTCTCGTAGAAATTTCCTTGTACTTCTGGTCATTCCTCCCCCTCTCTCACTCGCAGCACCTTCCCTGAGAGGATTTCTCTCCTTTCTTACCCTTGCTTATCCTTTCTGCAAACCTTTCCACTTTCATTTCCATTTTATCTAGATATTTTAATACTGCATACACCTCTCTAAATCAATCCTAAATAGAGTTCTTTTCCCCTTTTGGCTTACCTTCTTATTCAAATACTCTCTTTCTATGCACATAATAGCTCAAATGCGCAACAACAAATTCCATTTTTAAATATTTTAACCTATTCAAATCTATAGAAAGTGCCCCTAAAGCCTACATATGTAGCCCCATTCAACCCAAGCAAAAACCATTCTAACATCTCCAAACCCCTACCGCTCCCCGACCAAAATCACAAGGACCAACCAACGCACTTCCCATTCCATTTCAAAAACCCGTCACCCTCGCTCCCCAGACGCTTCTTTCTTGCTCCCTCTTGGTCCTACCGATACGGAAGACTACTTTCGTCGCCAAGCGAAGAGGCGGTTATATAATTCATCCGAAGGCTCTCCTTTGAAGGCGAGGCGGAGGAGGTTTAGGACGAGGTCGCTGGGGAGGAAAAAGACACTGGGGATTCGTTTGAGTAGTGGGAGGCACCAGAGTTGATCTATGAGGATAAAGACTCGGACGAGGAGGCTATGGAAGAAGCTTTAGAATACGACGACAAGCGCTAAGAATACGAATAAGAGGATGAAGATACGAACGTGGAGGTTGTGGAAATGGGTGAGAAGAGGGGTAGCGGAGGTGATGGTGTGGGCCTCGGGCTTGATGAGGGGTACCAGGTCATCCCGAGGTTAGGTGTGTATGGGTTTATCTTTAGTGTTTTAGATATTTACCGAGAGGCGGTAGAAAGCGGTGAGCTACTCGGGGATATTTGTGGGGACTGCTTTGGTAGCATGGATATTTTGGAGGCGTTGTTTGGATCTGATCAAAGGGATGGGAAATGAGAGTTCTAGATTGATTGTGTGTCTCCTAAATATCTTTTGTTTAGAGTATATCGTCTACACAAAGTATCTTTATGCATTTCATAGTATTTTTTGTAGTTTTTTTCGGACTTCAGGGGCAGTCAAAATTCTATATAAACTGAGTAATTTGCTTCCTCGAAGAGAGTAAAAGCAAGTTTGAAAACAACCTCAAAGTGATATTCCAGTAGTAACAAATTTGGTAATCTACTTTGGACCCAAAATTTATATACAGCTCGCAAGCTTCGAATTACAGTGGAAGAGCCTGCTCCTTTAGGATTGTTTAATAATCCACTGAGCCCTCTTTCATTTCCACTAATCTAATTTTCCCTGTTACGTCTGCGGTATCACTTCCGTCGCTCTCGAAGTGGTAGTACAGGCTGCCCCTTCCGAACGAACTCGTAGGCCATAGGTTCCTCGTCCACACATGCCACTTTTGTTCCCACAGCTACCTTATTGTAGCATTTTTGTCGCTCGCAACACCTCTGCTTTTAAGTAGTGGACGCCAGATATCTCTTTTACGCCAATTTTTCGCTATCAATGCAATTACCTTTCAGGCGCCCCTCATCGGCAGCTTTTTTTATGAAGCTCATCGTATCTTGCCAACGCCTGCTTACCAGTGAAGTATCCCTTGTTGTGGTAATTGGTTAAATAGGAACCCGTTGGAATCTACTCTGTTTCACGGGACGTCGGCCTTTTACAAACTTCGCCCCGCCACCTTTGGTAAATGTAGTTTCGTCTTTGTAATACTACCTGAAGTAGCATAAATACCAAGGCTTGGCTTAGTAGCTGCCTGATCAAGCCATCCGTGTCACAAATTTCTATCCGGCCGGTCAACTGAAAGCAAATGGCCTCTGTTATTCGGATCATCTCTGGGACCTTGTCATTCATTTCAATGAGAAAATTTGGAGTAGCGAATAGTCAGTAACCCTACCAGGGGAGCGGGCCCTCGTTGCTGAGCCCTACTAGAGCCCAGCCGGACAACACTCCCCTGCCCTCGTTACTTCCAACCTTCTTTCAGCGCCCACTGCACAAGGAACTGGTGTGGCCATTCTCAGCGCCCACTCCGTGTCCTATTGCAACTAGGTTGGTACATCCCTCTGGGCACTGCCCGGAGCCGAACTGCTTAAAAGGTTCTCGTACAAACTTCCGTTTAATCGCTGCAGACAGTGACCCTTTGCCCGTCGCCATCGACATAGAAACCGTTCGGGTTAGTCGTACTTCACGCTCTTCGGGTCAGCCGGAATTCATGCTTTTCATGACCTCTGCACCTTTACAGCCGACCGTCAGGGGAAGTATCCCCTGAATCCCGGGATCCCAAGACCCGCTTCTCGGCTTTTGTTCCACAATACACTGCGGTCATGCTGAAGTTGTGCACACACCCCATCAAATGACCTCCAGACGGGGCCCATGGCTTGATCCAGCCCTCCCCAAATCTATGAAATGAAAGGTCTCAACCCGTTCTCTTTCACAGGTTCGGGAGATCTCTAATTTACCGCCGAGTACCGTGATCTGGCCGACTAATTTTTTAAGTAAAATACATATCCACCAATACTTCCTGAACTGTACAGTACAGTACAATCTCGTATTGAGCTGTATACGTGTAGCTCATTAAATCGATTGCGGCAGCACGCTCGCGGACGGGCTACGATACGGTACATCGTTTCTCCCTGTTCACCCTGTTCCGAATCTCCTTCACCATGGCCGATACCACACATTCACAATCATCCCGTTCCAGCCGCTCTCAACCAATCCTCCGCTATCTTCCCACGCACTCCGTCTCCCTTCAATTCCTCGCTCCTACCTCTCTCCCCCGCTCCCTTCCAACGAAATCCCTCCCTCAATGTCCGCCCCAACGCCCCACAACAACATGCCGCAAGTCAAACCGTCGATCCCCTGACAACCCCAACCCACCCCATCGCGCCCGCTCCGCCAAACGCTCCGCCCTCTACCAAGCCATGCGTCAATACCGCACCCATTTCCAAACCCTCATCCACTCGGAGCTCCAAGCACACCAAGCCGCCATCCTCCAACGACACCCCGCCAACCAAACCCCACCCCCTATGCTGGCCACCCACACAACCCACCTCTTCTCCCAAACTGTCTTCACCCTTCACTACCCTACCATCCCCAAAACCCTCATCCAACCCTTCACAAAAGGCGATCTCATTCATATCACCCCTCATCCCACGGCCCACCATCCCCCGACCACACCACCGCAATAGAAGCCACTCTCCTTCGCAAATCGCGTGCCTCCCTTGTCATCACCGTCCCAACCCGCTCCGACGCCGCCACCACCTTACTCGACTACTCCCACATCCGCCTCAAACTCTGCGTCCAACGCGGCACTAACCTCCTCGCCTTCGACAGAGCCAACGACGCTGTCACCGCCATTACCCATGAGGCTCCCGCCACCCCATCTATGTATCGTCTCGTGGTCATGTCGTTTCCGCAATCTTTTCTCGCACATGAGGGTAGAGAGTTGGGTATGGTGAATGATCTCGTGCGGGAGATGGATGTTGGGTCGAGGGAAGTGGGCGAGTGGAACGAGTGTGTGGTTTTGGCGGGGGAGAAGGTGGGGAGGGGAGAGACAGAGGTGGAGGAGGAGGTGAGGAGGTTGAAGGGAGGTTGAATCCCAGTCAAGTTGCCGCGGTTCGCGCGGCGTTGCGCAGGAGGCTGACATTGGTTCAGGGTCCCCCGGGAACGGGCAAGACGCTTGTGGCGAGTTTTGTGGTACGGTGTGCGGTGAGGTTGGGTTTGGGGCCTGTGTTGGCATGTGCTGCGAGTAATGTCGCTGCTGATAATTTGTTAAGGTGTATGTTGAGGGGAGCGTCGGGTTCAATGCGGGTTGTAAGGGTGGGGAGGGTTGCGGCGGTTGATGAGGATTTGTGGGGGGTTACGCTGGAGAGTATGATGGAGAAGAACGTCGGTTTGAGGAAGGCGAGGACGTCGTGTGAAAGGGGGGAGCTGAGGGTCGGGGAGCTGATTGAGATGGAGCGAAAGGTGGTTAGGAAGATTTTGGGACAGGCAGATGTGGTGGTGGCTACTTGTGTGGGATGCGGGAGGGCGGAGCTGAAGGAACATAAGTTTCCGTTTGTGGTGGTGGATGAAGCTACCCAGGCGACCGAGCCGGATGTCCTGATTCCGTTGACGGTTGGTATTAGTGACGGCCATAGGAGTCAGCTCGTGCTTGTTGGCGATCATCACCAGCTCCCGCCCACCGTCCTTAGCCAGGCAGAGAGCGAGTCGCAGGGCATTGGTCTGGAGACAAGCTTGTTCATGAGAATGTGGGAGCATGGCGTTGCTTGCGAAATGTTGAACGTGCAGTATCGAATGCACCCGGATATTGCCCACTTTCCAGCGTCTCACTTTTACTTTAAGCGGCTGCGAAACGGAATTACTGCTGAAGAGCGCCCGCTGCCAACTGCGAATACGGAGCTTGTTCCCCAGCGGCCATTGACGTCACGGGTGGTGTTTGTGAATGTCGCAAATGGAGAGGAGCAATCAGATCGAGATTCATTTGATGGTGTTTCGTACTCCAGATCCTACTTTAACGTGGCGGAGTGCTCTGTCGTTTCTGAGTTGTTACAGGTTATCATAAGTGATCACAAGTTTGATCACTCTGATATTGGAGTAATATCACCATATTCCGGGCAGGTCAAATTAATCGGCGACAAACTGCAGTCGCGCAAGGCCCCCCATCGAGTCGAAGTGTGCACCGTAGATGGATATCAAGGGCGAGAGGCGGAAGTGGTGATCCTGTCCACGGTGCGCAACAATTCTAGGAGGGAGGTGGGCTTTCTGCAGGATTGGCGACGTTTGAATGTAGCCATCTCCAGAGCTCGTGTGCTCCTCATTGTTGTGGGTGACGAAAACACTCTTGCGACTGACTATAACTGGAGAAGCTGGTTGAAGTGGGTCAAACGGCACGGTGTGAAAGTTACTTCCGAGTCGTTGTTTCCTCAAGAGAGCGGAGTTGGAATGGAAGGAGATTGCAGTGAGGAAACAGAAACTGTCACTGATCTTTGTTCGACTTGGACATCTCCAAGCTCGCCATAAGACTGGTTGTCATTGAGAAAGGCTTGCAATGTGCAGTGTTGTACGTTTGATATGAATCCTTCACTTTTTATTCTTGATGAAGGGGAGGTCTGCCGAGAGACAGATCTAGTATACGTAATGGGAAGACTGTTAAGAATCTCCAGTTCATACACACTGCGACATACTTGACGCCGAGACAGGTAAGACGAGTGAGGAGCTAGTCGCCGTGGGCTGCAGGAGATGTATGACGCTTAGGAGAAAGGAATTTCGACACTTGCTCCACTCGAACTCAAAAGCACGCCCTGATGCAGCCGCACATTTCTATTACAACTGGGAGAGGGTTAATAATCCGTTGTTCGCAGATGAACCGGTAGTAAGCCGTCTTTTCTCGTTCCTGAAAAGCAATATTGGAACGAGCCGAACGCATTGAGAGGGCTGCATAGCCACTGGAATGGGGACTGATAACAGAGACGACGAACCCTTGAGGACGACTTGCAAATTCGGGGTCATCGGTGAAGAGATCGATACGCATTGCATATCAAAAGGTCTGATTGTTTTTGTTTGGAAGGCAGGATGAGCAGAACTGAGGAAAGGTTAACTCCCTGATGTCATCCTCCCTTGCATGAGTCGCTGGGTTGATGATGTCTACGCTCAACAGCTCTCCTTCACTACCATCATCCAAGCCCTTTGCGCTGCTTCTCTTAAACTCTCCTCCGACCCCCGAGGTCAAAACCTGCCCCTGCCGGGACACCTCTGTCCCACTCCCCTCCTGTCAGCACCCCAGCAGCTAACCTTACTCCTGTTGTTACCCCCCGCCACCAGCGCCAACCCTCCCGCTGTCGCTATCGCTGACCCTCCACGCCGCCACCTCGCCGGCTGTTGGTTTCTCGGCCATTTCCTCGCTAGCCTCTCCCGACGCGTTGCAGACCAACACCTCCCTACAACTTGTGACCATCGAGCACATCATCTACATGTACCGCCACCGCCCCGCCCCGCAAAGGCACTGCTGCCCGCCGCACTCGTCTGCCTCATCCTCCCCCAAAACTTGTGCAGACTCACTGGACGGTGATTCTCAAGCAGGACTTAGGCCTCCCTGTCTCCCCTGATAGTCCGCCACTTAATTAACACCTCCGCCGCAGACGAATGTATCGGTTCGGGAATCACGCTACAGACTTCCGCCCATCTGATCTCGGCAGACCCCACCGTTACGAATCTGTTCGTAACACACTTGTAAGTGTGTGATCCGCGCTACCAAACATGACTGCGAGTTCGAGACCACGTCCCTCACCCCGGCACCGAGCTGCGGCCAGAAATCATTCTCCCGTATCCCACGACCCACGTCTTCTTTGTCCGACTCCCGCGCCATCGCGTGTGATGTCACCGTCTTCACCCCATGCTACTCGAATGCGCCACACGCGTAAAGGCAACCAAGCTTGTTGGTGGTGCCGCTGAGATCCCCCATCGTGACAAGATTAGCGACCTCAAGCGCAGATTGGCCCGCCAACTCTTCAATCTTTTCAACAGTCCCATACCCTCCGTCAATTTTACTCTCCCGTCAACAACTCCAAAGGCTTTACACCGTCCTCACTCCCTCCGTTACGTATTAGCAACTTAGTGACGTAGCCCTTAGAGGCAGCCCCCAATGCTATGGCCCACGTCGGCCCCTTGTTGGGGGTCCCTTCAATAAACGTTCACCCCATCTTCCAGCGCATTGCCTTTGACTCTCCGGGCACCCCGTCAAATGCCACCATTCGTCCGCTTGATGGATTTCTCCCAACTATTGTCAGCCGCTTCACGGGGCGTACCGGTGAGATTCGCCGCAGAACCTGTTAAAGCCTCATTTCAACTACTAGTCGTCTAAAGCGATTTCCGTCCAGTCTCGGGCCCCTCCGCAAGCCGCGCAAGCCGCTGACAAAGCATATTTGGGGTTTCCGAACTGTTCAGGTCAGGAAGGCCGGTCCATGTTCGCAAAAACCTGTTGAAATTGAATACCAATGCATACCAAAATGTTACAGTAGCAACAGGCCGGTTTGCTTCGCTCGCCGGCCGGCAATATTGCTACTACAGCCGTTTCTACATAAATTGTCCAATTCTGGGATTTAGGTAATAGCCTTCCCCATCAAGGGTTTCACGATTTCGTTTACCCGCTTCAAATTTTGCCTGCACGGCATGCAAGCCCGTCAGGTTCTCTCCCGGCGTCTTTCCGATTAGTTTGTCCGTGATCTGCACCCCCTCTCCTCACGTCTTCCTAGTCGGCTCCGCAGAGCGCGATCCTCTTTTCCTTGAAGCTGCCTAGGACTCCTTCCGGACTCTCGCACGACAATCAGGCAACTTCGCAGCTCCCGTTCTACAGTTTTCTGCAACCAGGGACCTCCGCACCTCTTTCCAAGATGGGTAGTTGCAGGATAAATTACCCGGACTTTGGGACGAGATCCTGCGCCTCGAATCTCCTTCCCGTCGCTTGGTCCCTGCGGCATCGTTCTTGGCTTCTCTGCGATAAATGAATCATCCCTGCATAATCACGTTTCACGAGACCCGTCCTTTGCCCAGTCCATCCCTCCGTTCCTGCCGTCGCTGCCCCACACGCAACGCAACTGTCCGCACCCTTCTAGTTGTTCCAACAAGGACAGTTTCACGATGGTGAAACAGGGCCCTTCCCCCCCCCGCAATCACCGCGCAGAATCCCTCTGTGACGACTCTCCTCACAACCCCACCAATCCGGCCGCCCTGAACTCCTTCGCACCTCTGGAATATAATACCTCTTAAATTCTCTGTCTCAGCTGTCCGCCGTGCCAGTTCTCGGCTTGGACTCTTCAACTGCTCCTGGGGCCGATGGTCTTTCCACATGCGCTGGCCTGCAAGTACGAAGACGGTATGACTCGCCGGCATCACGTCCTTCGCAGCGTTCTCGCCCGCTTCTGTAATGGAGTTGGCGTCGCTGCACTCATCGAACATACACTTGTCCAAGATCCCAATTCTTCTATTCATTGGGAGTCCCGTCCATCACGAATGGACATCTACATTCTGGGTGCCTATGGTCTTCACAACAGTGATACTGCCTTCGACACTACTATTGCCCATCCTTTTGCTCGCCACCACATCTCCCCAAGTACAGTTACTGTAGGCGCCAGCGCAACACTCGCAGAGCGCGAAAAACATAGTCATTACGGCGAGTACTAGCACCAACACGAGATCCTCATTTCCCCCGTCAGAGCCGGTCGGGGATGGTATCTATGATGCCTTGGGTAATGAGGGTCAGAGGTTTTCCGACGCCTCGCTTCCCTCGGTGGTTCCCATCGTGGTTCCTCTCCTCAGCAAGAACTTCGCGAGTTCGTTACTCGCTTTGTGTTTAGCTTCCACGTGATGCAGGCGCGGCAGATTGCCATCCGCCGCCTGCCTGCGTAGTTGATCTCTGGATAATCTCCGCGTACTTTCGTGCCTTGGAACTCGTAAGGGTTTTCCGTTCCGTTCCCCCGTGCAAGCAGTGCAGGACATAATCGCCGAAGCAGTCGACCGTTTCGGGGCAGTTCCGTTTTGGGCATGGTGCGTGCGGAGGAAGAAGTGGAACTAAGCAATACTACTGGAGCCACAACGAGAATCGGTTCTGTTTACTTTAGCCGTTTCTGTTTTCTCCTTTCCTTCTCTCCAAAATCCGGTAAGATTCCCCCCGCTAGAAGTGTCAGACGACGAAGTAAACTACCCCATCATTCCCCCTGTTCCCTAACGAGGTTCCCCTAGAAATACTACGGGGAAGTAAAGGAAACACACGAACCGTAGCTGTCAGTCTCCAACTCTCATACACCGCCTCCATTCCGCGCCCACACACACGAAAACACACTCACAAAAGAAACTCAAGTACTCCCTTTGGTCAGTACTTTCGTTACAAAGTAAACAAAGGTAAAGAATGCACACATGCGATGGGGCGCAAAAAGGACTCGTCAAAACAACAAGACAACGTACAGGCCACCCCACCATACTCCAGTGATCGGACCCGCCCACCGATGTCAACGTCCGCGATGCCGCATCGCGTAAAGAAACGGCGCCCTGCGTCGCACACCCCCGCAGGACCCGCCCCCTCCAACCGAATTGCGTCATGCACGAATCGACCCGATTCGACTACGGCATGTTTCGGGCTCTCGGGCTTTGGTTGACGAGCGGTGGACTGACTGGGAAGGGAAAGGGGCTTATTGGGGTAAATCGTCTGGAAGAGAGATACTCAGGACCAACTACCCCAGGGAGGTGTTGTAAGCGACAAAGGTGCTACCGTGGTATAGTTGAACAAGAAAAAAGGAGTGTATATGGAAGAGAGTTGAGAGAGCTACAAGCAAGTATGGAAGGGGCGGGGTCTACCATTGATGTACTGCGACCAGCGTAGGAAATTTTTTCTTGGGTCTGGAGTTGACTCTGAACTTCCTACTACTCGGAGCTTGACTTGAAGTTGTCTTCCAACTTGCTTGACCTCTCCATGAGGAAGCAGTTTACTCAGCCCATATAGACTTTTGGCTACCCCTAAAGTCCGAACAAAACTACAGAAGGTACCAGGAAATGCATAAAAACAATTTGTGTGGACGATATACTCTAAACAAAAGATAATTTGGAAACTAACAATCAATGAGGTCCTCTTATTTCCCATTCTCTAAATCAGATCCAAACAACTCCTCTAAAATATCCATGCTGCCCGAGAAGTTCCCACAAATATCTGCGAACGGATCATAACTATCTATTTCCTCCTGGGAGATATCTAAACTACTAAAGATATCTCCATCCGGTTCCAGCGTCGGCACCACTTGTTTCATACTCTCCAGTCCAGGCCCCACCAGTCCGACACTTTCTATGCCCCCTGTTCCCTCATTCACCTCGTCCTCGTCCATATCTTCCTCCTCTTCCTCTTCTTCCTCCTCGTCCTCCTTTTTATCCTCCTCATCCTCCTCATCCTCTCCGGTATTAACCTCGTAGACCAATTCAGGAGCTACCCACTCCTCGAAGGTCTTCCCAGCTCCCTCCTCGATGTCCCACTCCCGCCCCTTCCCTACCTCCTCCGCCTCATCCTCAATAAAGAGGCGACGCACTAATCCAATGACCTTTTTCTTGGTTTGCCGGCGCAGGTAGTCCTCGCGGTCAGTAGGTCCGAAACGGAGTAGGGAATAGAGTTTAAGGGGCTGGGATGGCGATTTTTGGAAATGACTTTCGAGGGGCATAGATTGGTCATGTTGGTAGGCTTTGGGTAATGGGAGGCAATGGAGGGTGCTTAGGGTGTGTGGGGGAAGAGGGGTGATGAGTAAAATGATTGGGGACATTTGAAACTTAGAATAAAGGGGTTGAAATAGGCTCCCGGGGTAAGTTCTATTGATTAGGAATAGGTAAAATAAATCTGCAAGGGATTCTGTAGTAGTGCATTTGCGCCCTTTTCCTCGAAAAAGCGAATTTGGAGGAGGAGGTGAGCAAAAAGGGAAAAAGAACTTTATTAGGGATCGATTCAGAGGGGTAGATACAGTATAAAAATATCTAGATAAAATGGGAGTAAATTTGGAGAGGTCCGCGGTAATGATAAGCAAGGCTCAGGGAGGACGAGGAAGGACCTGAACTATAAGCAATTTTGGACAAGGGGAGGTAGTAGAGTAAACTAAATGTCTGTAGATGACGGAGACAAAAAGCCGTTCCTATCAGCACGCGACTAACACTCCCGCGCACTTAGGTCGAACGTCCCGTCTCGTCCTCAATGCTCTTTTTGATCTTGTGGGAGTTCTATCCATTCATCAGGAAGAGTATATGGTTGACTGAAAGGATGTGGTAGTAGCTTATTTCCAATATGATGAGAGAGTGTATACCTTGCGAAGATAGGCTCATCTCCTTGGTCAAGTGCTTCGTAGATCCTGCGTATGGTTTCATAGTGTTCTCGAATGAGCTCCTCCCATTTCACTTCTCCAAACCTTCCAAATGTAAGGTAGTAGATGTAGTATGCGAACTTTTCTGGCAACGGGTCCAGAAACGGGTATCTGAAGTAGAAAAAAAGTCGCAACATAAGGACTGAGTCCTGACGAGTAAGATGCGCCCCGTGAATGGTTTGGAAGAACATGCAAATACTAATGGCAAAAAAAGAAATTACTTCTGCTTCTCGAGGGTCCTCTGTCATTTCGCGAAGCCAACGTCTAATTGGTAGCCGTCCAATAATTAAGGATGCATAGTTTCCGCCTGGGAGACTAGGCAGTGTTTGAGGTGATCTTCTTGGTGATCTTCCTCGCTGCTCCCGACGCCTAGCCCTCTTCGATGATCCGCCCCGATCACTTGATGGTCCTGCTCGTATCTTCATGACGGTCTCAGGAGGATCTTGGTCTTCAGCTGAGCTTGTGTTCCTGATCGGAGAAACGTAAGATTCCCATAGAGGATACGGGACTAGTCGATATTCCATATCAGGGGGTAAGGCGTAACCTCTCAGTCGCACATCTTGGATGTTCTTGAGAAATACTTAAATCGGACGGACAATGTTCAGATACGTTTGCGACAAGTATCCGATAGCTACCGCTCCATACCTTCCTATAGAGTAATGATTTATTACTTACACAAACTCTGGACCTGCTTCCGTGAACCTTCCGTTTTGGAATGAGAATAGAACTCTTATTAATCGTCGGAAATCTTCTTGAGGTAGCAATAGTCCGTTCAACGTACGAAAACATAGGCATATATTAACGTAGAAATGGATGATTACGTGGAGTTCGTAGTAGTCCCGCGTAATCGAGATGATCCATTCCCAGGCCCTTTTTCGTCCCATAGGAATCATTCTATAGTTAAAGATGACTATGCCCCGTGGTTGCCCATAGTCCTGTGTGAGAAGTAATTCTTCAGGCCTCTGATGGTAAGGGACCAGACGACGTGCATGGATGGCCCTCCTTGATCTCTTCCCTGAGATTGAACACAGCTTATGGTGCGGGTGTCTTTCCTCCGTGATGATGCAAGGGTTCGAGTACTTTGTTTGGAAGGCCGGCCACTTCACAGCCTGTTGCACTGCTTTTCCGTGTGCTACAAGTATTTTAGAGCCGACTGAAAAAGTTTGGACTGCAGGCTCTGCATCATTATTTCTTGTCTGTGTTAGCGCGCGGTGTGATCTCCAGCCTTCGGTGGCCAGTAGTTCGACTTCTCTACTCTCTTCATCGATATTATTTGTTTCCATGTATCAATGCAACATTCTAGGAGCCCTTCCATACATTAGCTCGAACGGTGACCGTCCCCTTCTTCCTCTTCTTCGACCATAGCCGTAAAACGCTTTTAGTAAGGCATCTTCCCACTGGATTTCATTCTCCGACATAGTTTTTGATATTGCTCGTTTGATGGTTCCAAACATCCTCTCCGCTTTCCCGTTTTACATAGGAGCGTATGCGAGAACTGTCTTCTGCTGAATCCCTTTCTCTTCCAAGAAACGAAGCAGTGAAGTTGCAGTAAAACAAAGGGCATTATCCGAGATGATCCTTTTTGCAAGACCAAACGGTTCAATTATTTCTTTTTCGATGAATCTCAGCACCACCTCAGCATTGGCCTCCTCAACTGCAACTACTATTGGCCATCCAGTAAGATGTTCCACCCCTATAAGGAGATATTTGTTTCCGGAGGAGGTTTCCTTGAATGGGCCGGCAAAGTGAATTGAAAAGGTTTCAAAGAGACCGGAAACTGGAAAGCTTAGAGTTGTCTTATAATTTTGTATCGGATTGAATTTTTGACAGTTGTCGCAGCTTTTCACGAAATTATAGACGTCTTTTTGGATACTGGGCCACCAGATTCTCTCTGTAATGAACGTTTTGGTCGTTTCGAGATCCCAATGCCTTAAATAATCATGAAAAGTCCTCAAGATCTTCATTCTTTCTTTCAAAGGGGCCACTAGTCGAGGACCGGCTTTAGTGTGTCGGAAGAGGTTCACCACAACACTGTAGGTGCTCCCAAAACATATAGAAACCGGCAACTTTCACCCGTTCACGAACTTCTAGATACGCATCGCTGTAGCAGTCTACTGCAGAGTCTCGCAGCTATCCTAGAATAAAACCCCAAAGTGTAACCATAACCCTTGGAAAACGGCCTCAATAAGTGAATAATACCAATTTTCTCTTACCTAAAAACTATAGGAACTATGAACTGTGACAAAGTTAAACCCCACAAAAACATGTATATGTATACTAAAAGTAGAAAAATCAATAGTTAAGGCAAAGAACATTCACATATACACTCTACAATATAGTTCAAGGAAGCGACTACAAACATGCTGCGAGGAAAATCCCTAAACGAGCAAAAAATGAAAATTTGGTTTATTTTAAAGTCTCTATACTCATTGGATTGTTCAGATAACAATGGTAGCTTTTTCTGGAGTATAGGGCTATTATTACGGTTCTTTCCCCTTTATCCTTCTTTTAATTCCTCTGAAATGCTATGAATAGGGTTAGAGATGAGTGAAAAATTAATTCTTTTAACTTTTTGCTGTTCTTGCGTTTTTCTATATTTATTAGACATACCTGTATACAGCAACTACAATACCAGTTGGCCGTGTAAATCTGCCCTAGTTTTGGCAAAACACACCTGTTCTAGACGTTGGCGTCCCTATTTAAAAAAAGATTCAGCGTGATTACGACTGTACAGTCGTTTACGCGCCTGAGCGGTGCAAAATTATTGTTCCTAGCTAGGCTTCTGGGCTGCCTCGTGAAACACCTGATGTACAGTACGAGGGAAAGGTTGCGTTCTTTAATATTAGAAAGATTCTATTGGCTTTGTTCTTGGATATTTTTCCAAGTAACGCTGGCAAATGGGATACAACAGCCCTCCAGATATGGAGGGGTACCTTAAATACCTACGTACGGTAGATTGATCTCCAATTCTTAACTGTATAAAGGCGCAGGGAGTTTATTTCTAAGGTTTGTTTTGAGCTAATTAAAATGAGTGATGAATGGAGACAAAATAAGCTTCATCACCCTGGAAAATACTGTATTCAAACGAAAGAACACAACATCTTACGACTATTTCTACGACCACGTTCAAGTAGTTTATTACTAGATCTTCATCCCATACAGATTGATGTAGTTCAATGCGCAGAAACAGCCCCGAAAGGTTACAGACCCAGAATGACTACACCAATAAAAGGAGAGTCAGCTAGTAACTGTGCGACTAACGGGTGTCCCAAGGCCCCGCTTTCTCTCTTAGCTCTGCGAGGGGAAGTAGCTCGAGGGTCTGACAGACCGATTTGGTAGAAAATTGTTCGAGACTCGTCGAATCAAAGGATAAAGAGTGTCTAGAGAAGCTAGCAGTATGTAGCCAACAGCTAAGGAAATAAGTTCGATGAAGAGCAACAGATGGCGAAGCCCAAGGAGGAGATGTGATACGGCAGACTGAAAGGAAAGAAAAGGAAAAGGAAGGCGGGAAATAACGACTGCGGTCGGCAAACAATCATAGAAGCGACTGAAGCCGAGCGAGTTTTTGCGCGTAGCGCACGACGAGGGCGCGAGAGTCTCTAAGGGGGATTTATTTGCTCCCATATGGGATGGCATGAACGCCGCATATTCCGGATACAGTCCTCGGAGGGAAAACGTCGGCCTACCACGTGCCCAGAGATACTGTCTTCTCTGGTGAACACGTGAAAATGTGACAGCGATGGAACAAAGGATAAAGGGGCGAAGCCTCGATATGATCAGTACGAAGGGCTACGGGCGGGGAAAAAAGGGGACTGCTATGCTATAGCCACACACGCGGGAGCCGCTAAAAGGATTAAAGGGGCCCGAACGACGGGAGCAAGAAACAGAGCCAACCCTTTAGTAACTGTTTACTTGGGCTCTAAAAGAAGCCTGGTAATAAATAACGAGTTAGAATTCAGTCCGCTAGACTGTTAGAATGTTACAACAGGTGTCTAAATGTTATGGAATCACTCTTAAATAAACATGAGGACCAAAAGTTGTCCGTGGTATGCCCCTACCAGGAACTGTCAGATAATCCTGTTAGTATTGTAAAGTCTAAAATATAATCGATTTTTGATTTGCAAACTGGATCATTGATCCCTAACACAGACCCAAAGGGCCATTGCAATATAATTGATTATGATCAACGCGGCGTTACTGGAGAATCCAAACTGTGTACGTTCATCGTGAATTTTCGCATTTTTTTGTACATCGTACTACATGGCACTTACCTGGGGCGCCAAAATCCCCATCTATTGCTACCGAACAGTCTTGGTCCTGTAATTTTCACCGAAAGTACATGGTAGTCGAGTATCTGTAAACTTTTCCATCGAAACGAAACAGGTTGTTCCACATTATTGGCATTACTTAGTACGGACACTAACAACTTAGTTCCTAACCTGTAGCATATGCAAGCCATTATTCTTGGCCTTGGAATTTTTCAAGCGCTTCGAGTGATTTCATTTTATTTTGCCTTTAAATTCAATCCATGTGGGTTGTTAGCCCACACGAGCGGATCTAAGTTGAACTGTGGTTAAAATTTGGTTGAAGCTGGCTGAGTTAAGCCGGCCGGTCCAAAAACAGGTTTATATATAACTAAAGGTAGGTACATACTAAAGGAAAATGAAGCCTAACAGTAGCTAATAGAAAGCTTTTCCCGTAAACCAGATCAAGGTAGAACTGTAGTTGAAACTTTGGTTGAGGCTGGCTGGGTTAAGCCGGACGCTCCAAGACAGGGCTTAAATAGAACTGAAGAGAGCTACAAACTAAAGGAAAATGCAGTCTAACAGTAGCGAATTCAAAGGTATTCCCGTAAAACAGCCCTGAAGGTATCGTGAGTAGCGCTTTCGTAATTATAGTCAGCACGAGTGACATACTCTGAAAAGATGTAAGAAGTAAATTGGTTCAGGTGGTATTGGATAGAAATGCAACTATTGACTGGTAAAGCAGTGATTATATATACCATTGTGCTTAATTTTAAGTACTTTGCAATGGTGCACATTTGTACTGTACACCAGTGATAAACGACTAAAATTGTGCAACTCGCCCGTAACTATTCTAACCGTACCAATGGGTCAAACGCTGTGTCCAGAACTGTAAGGAAAAGAATAATGACAGCAAAGTGCATAGTAGCCCTGGTTGTAAGGTTACTGGTGGTTTAAATCTACAGTACAGTAGATGCAGTAAATTCTTGTAAAGCTGTTAGACCTGTTAAATACCACGTCACAAAGGAAGGTGAATCTGTTGAATACAACAATTCAGTACTGAAAACAGGTTCATCAGTTCAATGGACTTGATATTTTGAAAATCCTCGGCGCAAGTCAGGATGATTATTAATGTAAAAATAAAAGATTAGAGGAGTGAAACGTCGATTTCCATGATTCCTGAGTGGCCAAGGAAGGTGCATAGGATAGCTTTACTATTGCATTCTCTCTTCGAGTGGTTTATAAGGTTTAATTTCTTGCACGATCTCAGGCATGTGCGGGAAATCAATCCTTGTGATAAATGTCCGTATTTGGATGGAAAATTTCCGCCTGTTTTTCGGATTTCAGGTGGTATTGGAGCTATTTCGAATCTTTTATGGATCCTCCTCAGACTGAGCTCAGATTTTCAGCTTTTCAATAGCAACGCGCTAGCCTGATTCAGTTGTTTCAATACTAGGAGCTCTACAGTTCCATTTGTTTTATGCTCGTAATTAGAAGAGTATTCTAGATATGTCCAATCGCGTGTTCTCCAGATGAGGTGGTCTTCGTATGTATCTCACATTTTGAATAATATGAAAAAATGAGGGTCATAAGACCACACACGGATGATCCTTATGTAGTTAAAATTGTCTTGGCTTCGCTGGAGATTAAGAATAAGGTTGATGGATTTACGTTTGGATCGATAACACATCTTTCCAATCCTGATCTAGTTAGATGTAAGTTTGGAAAAGTAAACTTCAGGAATTATGCACCAACAGAGAGCGTCAGAGAAGTAATGTTGCAAAAGATCGTAACAAAGTTGTATTTTTTGTCTTCATGTTGCTGCTGGCGAGACAGGAATGATACACATAGTTTCAATTAGAATTAAACCAATCAATTGTGATTTTCTTATGCAGAATTCTTGTGAAATGGGTGTATGAAGAGGAAGTAACTGTCCCTACATTCTTCAAAGGTGACAAAGACCTGTTTTTCGCACTCCATGCTTCTGGAAAGTCATAGACAGACGTACCAGAAATGATAGCTGCTTCGTTCCTCTAATGTTGTTCAAGCACGCTACACAGATATTTTATTTCAAGAAGAAAGCTGGGGTCGACGGTCCAACGCCGTACCACGAAATCATGCGTAGTTCTACATCACAGTTCAAGCTGGAGAAAAAGTTAGTGACCCAGGTTATCAAAATGCTCTCTGTGAACTCTTTTATTGCTACGATGATCTTATAGTATCATTATCTCTTGCAATAGATAGCTATAGGGACAAATTGAAAAGGTTCAAGCAATAGCTGAACTCATGTTCGAGGCTTTCCAAGAGCTTATTTTTGTATGCTTCCACTATCCGGTTGCAAAATTAGGAGGTAAGTCACATGGAGTCACAGTCGATGAATGTATCAAATACCGAAGAGGGTAGAAGGCTTATCGAGTTGACGAAAAAAAAAGAAGCGTACAAGGCTGTATTTTTGAACAGTATGGAAGGTGTTACTTTTCGTCTAAATCTCAAGGAAAATTACACTGGGCAGGGTTCTTTAAAGCACTGTACTCTTTGTGATCAGCAGAGGGATGGATACAGAGGTCACTGCACTACATACAAGTGCAATTATTGTGAGGTTTACCCTTACATGAAAGTTAGAAAAAATTTGTCACAAATTTGGGAGAGCGCAAAGAAGTTGGAACCGCGGAAGGTCCATGAGCGTGCTCATACAAGAACGAGAGGTATTAATGCGAACGCTTTGGGTTCTCAAAATTGGTATGCAAGTCACTGGCGCATGTAGGGGGAGAGTGGCTCTGCAACGAGAGAAGTTTCACCGAAAACAGAAGATGGAAGTGATCTGGTTGAGTCAAGGATGAGGACTATTCGTTGATCACGCCGTAAAACAAGGTTTAGCTCTAGTTCTGTGAGATTTATTCCTCGGAGCTGCACTGGAGACGGCTAAGTACGAGTGCTTGTAGCAGTTAAGAAAAGACGCATAACGTAGTTCAGATGCGCTTTTAGCCTGTATAAGCAGTTCCAGATATCTACGGTACTTCGCACACAAGAAAGTTTTGAACCTTTGCGAGCCTTCTTCAACCAATACCTTTCAATTTCTTCTACCTTGGTCAAATCATAGCAAACTTGGATGAACCTTGGTGTAACTAGTTAGAGAGACCCAAAGAAAACATATAACCACTTGACTTTTTAGCTAGTTCTGCGACTGAACTACAAGCCTTGAACATTAAGAGCGTTTTATCGCACATTTGGCATTATGGATATAATGGCAATAATAATATTATGTTTCTGCAAAGAAAGAGCTATTTTTGGCATAATGTTATCCAACAGCAGCTAATTTCGACCTTGCTGTACACTTAAACACCGTCTAAGGCAAAAGAGCATAACGGCTACTGTATATGTCAAAGATCGTTTATGATTCATGAGTCATGAAGCCACAAACAGTACTGATAGACAAACTTTGTTTCCGTTCGGGCAGTGATTACCGCATTCACGGCGTTAATTTTACAAACTCGTATATTTTTCAATATTACCCTTGTAGACGTTCGAATTTGAAAAGCGCTAACAGTAAGTTATCACGTAAAACTAACATTCAAAATGTTTGGCATGCTAAACTTATGAACGATTGTCCCACGTCAAGTGAATTTAAATACAGGAACTAAGTTGTGAGCAGGCATGCTACTTCCAGACCACACGCCATGGCAAGCTCATCAACTAAATCACCGCAACATCCGCTTCAAACCTCTAGTCGTCTCATAATGGGAGAGAGCTCGGCCCTAGCGACAAACACAATCTCCTAGTGTACCTCTTTAGCATCCCCAACTACCTCTCCCTCCCATATCCCTCATCTTCCTCCAGTTGATTGATACGACTTTTAAAGAAGCGCAAATATCAAGAATTCAACATGGAATAATGCGTACGTAGAATTGACGAAAGCTCTCAAGGAAACCTCAGAATACTATGCTGCCAACAGAAGCGCACATTTAATTCGACAAGAATTTGCAAACATCTTTCAAATCACTTCTCGCTTGGACGCAAACACATTGATGTCTTCAATATTTTCAAGTATGGACAAGGTCTAGAGGTCTCTGCGCTTCGAATCAATAACGGGTAGTCAGTCGGGGTGTTAATATTGCTCTTTTTGTTCAATACATGATCAAAAGTCAACTGGAGCGCATAGACTCCGCATTTGGAGAGGAAATATTCAAAAGCTGACTCTCGTTGTCTGCCTGTCAAGTTCCTCACTGGGATGAATTTTTGGTTTCCGCATGTCACTGCTCTCCGCCCTTGAAAACGCGATAGTATTTCTACCTGCCGTTCACAGAGGTACTACATCAGCGGGCGAAAATTTTAGGAGCCTCATCTGAATTCACTATCCGCGTTAATCGCATCCGTAGGTGGAGTCTCTGATTTCAATTCTAAGTTCGTTTTTGACTACCTGATCTGCGGTAATTCATCTTTATTTATGTCCTCCCTTCCTCTTGAATGTAAAGGGATGTCATCTGACAGCGTTTAAAAAGTCTTGTGCACAACATTTCAGAACCTTGGATGCCCTAAAGAGCACTTTCCAAAGCTGTATGGGCTGGTCAGAGACAGTCCCATTGTAATTTTTAAGATGCTAAAGCTTGCAACGGAAAGTACTAGTAGCGGCTCTAATTATAAATTTTTCGCCTTGGGTATGCTTTCAATGATATATCGCTCTTTGATAAGCGTTCGATACGTATAAAATATATTTATCCTTCACTAAAGAAAGCAAATATGGCGGCATTTTACTTTAAAAATACACATCAAGCGAATGTCGAGCTCGCCAAGGCAAGAAACAATGTCAATACTGTGCCTCCAACCGTCAACTTGTTTTCGCCGACTATTTTGAATGGGTTATCTGAGATGTTAAAGTAAGTTCTGAAAAAATCGACAATTGTTACGTAATTAAACGCTGAAAAGTTAAAGCTCCCCGAAAACTCACTGCTTCACGTGCAAATTAGCACGTAAAAATCCTTTCAAGTTTGTCTAATTACATGCTTCCAATTTCCAGCAGGCTTTTGAAAGAGCTTTTGCATCTTTTAACGGTTCTGGAGCGGTGTTGAAATTTATATGGAGCTTCTTTGTCCTTTCTGACCTTTCCCACTGGTATTCTGTGTTTTTTGGGATTTTGGTGATGTTTGCTTGATTACTCTCTATTTTGATGAGAATTTCAAATATCTGAAGGCTTTGTATGGCCTTCTAAGTAGTAGTTCATTCTATTTAGCTATGGAATTAGGTCCGCTAATTCCTAACTCTCTATTCGCAAATTTATACTGGCATCTTTAGGATCAAATGTTCCAGGTTGCTGCGTCCGAATCAGTGTGCAGTGATTGCCATCACTCTTCAGCTTCAGTTACAGAGAGACAATATTTGCTTCGCTCATTGGTTCTGTAGTTTCGAAACAACCGCGACATTACCCTATTGAAACTGTCTATCATCCGTTCACTTGTGAAACGCAAATGGGTTTATTCGGTGTCAAAATTGGCTCTTCTTTCGCGGAGTGTTTTTTCTTTGTTCTTCAGCTCCGTCATCCAGAAAGATCCTTTAAGGTGAGGTCTAGGTTTTTCATTTTACGTTTTTCAATCGGCTTGACCATAAAAATGCTGACATCTGAAATGCGGTGACATACAACTCTACGCAGATGGAGCGGATAAGGTCTGGCGTACAAGCTTCTGGTAGTAATTCACGTGTAGAAGGCATGTTTATTGTAGGTTTTAAATCCTTCCAAAATTCCCATCATAATATGGACTGGTGTGAAACTAAATGACTTGAGCCTCCAATTAGCGTCCAGGAACTACAAGATCCATTTGATACACCGAAAGAGGTAGACTATTTTTCCCTTCCGTGGAATTTTGATGCTTTTCTAGGCTCCTGAAGGGAGAAAAGTTCTTTTGTGCTAGTAAAAATTAAGATATGCGATAGATTATGTGGCTTCAACCTGATCTATCTCCCTAACTTCACTTTGTCATAGGTAAATTACAGGCGTGGATTACATCATGGAACTTATAATTTCGTATTACGTTCGTTTTTTCTCCCAGCTCTCTGTCAGACATTTTGTGGAGTTTGTTTACTAACTGTAGATTTTCATTTTAGTGTGTGGCAAAAAGAGTGGACAGGCCAGCTCTGTATAGTAGATAATATCTACATTAAAGGAATTCTATCGTCTGCACTGTACGGAAAACGCATGGCCACCAATTTTCTACCGTACTGGAGTAAGGTGATGGCAAGATAGAGACATTGGCAATCCGGATACCTTAGAGATCTGTTTACAATCAAATTATGTGTTTTCATTAGTATTTATTGTATCGTCTATACAAACGGTTGTCAGAGCCGACGAGTTTCTACTCCCCCCGAAGAACACAAGCCACCAAAAAAACCAGCACCAACCTATAACCACTCCAGCCTTCCAACCTTACGCACAAAGATCGCACCTACTAACTTCTACTCGAACGTCTTTACCCGCTCAGTTTCCTTCGTCAGGTAGCGTCGCTTTTTTAACTGCAAAGTCGTCGTCTAGTGACATCTGAGAGGTTATTTCGCTAACATTCCTCCCCACAGTGGGCGACGCACTTCAGGTGTTCAGTTAAGTGAGGAATCATTGGTAAAAATACGCCCTAGTGTCATAAAAGAGGTGTAAATTAAAGAGTACGAAGGATAAAGAGAATAAATAGAGGTGAAGATGGTAAAGTGGTGGAGTGGGACTCAGTTAGGATGCCAAACCCGCTGAACCGGCTCGTCGTCTTTCTTCGCCTCATAGCCGCCGCTCATGACCCGTCTAAGCCAGACACCAAAGCTACGCCGTGTGCAAGGCACTCTCCTTGGCTTCAAGTCAAATCCTTCGCAGAATTCAACTCCCCAAACAACTCTGTTATCAGGCAAGGCAAGGACTGATCACGAGCAGGAAGATAAAATAAGTTAGAAGTAACGAGGCCTGCTAACTCGGGGTGGACAGATTATCCGGAGAGCATATATATCGAAAAGGAGGCCGATACGGCCTTTAATGAGAATAAAAGCAAACTGAGACCCTTACCAGACGTCCTGCGGATAAAATGATAAGAACCTTACTGGCTGCCTTGCGCCCTCGGAGAATCGAGAAATACTACCGCGGGTACCCCAGAGAGCGGCCACGATGGAACTATCTTTTCTCGGAGTGACCCCGTTAGGAATCAATAGGCAAGGTGTCAAAATGGTTGAGTGAAAGAAACCTCCCCTTGGCCCGACAAGTCTCCCATAGGCCTTGTCTCCCAACGGCTACTCTAAGACTATCTCGACCCGTTTTTAAGCCAACATCGGAGTCAACTGCTTTACCACTCTGAGAATTAGTCAAGACAAGCCAAAAAATGAATAACAAACAAATAAGGAAGACAGCAACCCACTGATTCAAGTTTTGTGACCTTCGTACGTAGAGCAAGGGTCAAATCGGGGCCTTTAAAGCCGGATCTAAACACAAGAACTCTGTGGTCCGGTTGTCGAACCCATTGTGTCCTATTACTTGAAAAAATCAGCTCATGTGCGAGTGTGTTGTTTGAGTAAAGCTTGTTTGTTATTCTCTCTCTACTTTTGCTTTCTTTTTTTTCGAAGAACAACCTCCACTAAAGATCATAGTGCTGTAGCGGACTGCTAAGCCGAAGATCCAAGAGGCCTCTGCTAAAGCGATCCAAGTCAACTCGAGTCACTGCGGCGAAGAGCTAGCAGAACAAGTAGAAGCTGCGCTCTACTTTCGCTGAAAAGCATGACTTCAATGCCATAAAAACCGAGCCCGAAGCGAATCTACTTCGCCGAAGCATCGGAGAAGACATCGCTCATCGATCACCGACTATAACACGTTATAACACTTGTTTGTCCGGAGATTTCTCTTCGTCGTCTCCTTAAGCTCTCATGCTTACACCGGAAGTATTTCAGGCCAAATTTATCCCGTACGTGGTGGAATTTTCTTCCGGTTGCCCTTTTACGTTGGAACAGGTGCGTGGGTGAAAAGTGGACTGGAAATTTCCTCTGTTGGATACTAGATTAGCTAGGTTCCCTGCATGGTGCAGGCATGCAATACGTCCGAAGACTTTTCCTCACCCCCCTAGTAGTGTCCATGTTCAGTAATGCACAATACAGAACCGGAACGGTCAGGATGTAGGGTTAGTGTAGTTAGGGCTTCCCTCCCATTAGTGCTACTAGAAAGACTATCTCCAAAAATCGTAACTCATTACAGCCCTAACGGCGTGCTCATTCCCGGCATCCGGATTTGTGTTGCAGCGGCGTGGATACGCAAACTGTGCCAATTCTCACCAGTGCCTCTTGAACCCTCATGATGGGACTTTACCGTGGATGATACTGTAGAAGAATCTTCTAGAGGTTGCGCGAACCTTCCATCGGTAACATGGATTGTAATATGTATTCAGTACAGTACATTTTGTTGGGTCCTTTCACAGATAAACTGTTTCCGGGGGAGAATTTAAAACAATAGAGAAACACAAACACTTTATAAAAGCAAAAAGCTAACAGCAACGGAGACAACTAAATAAGTACGCATTACAGCAATCAGAGATAACTTATGCAGATTATTTGCTCCAGTAGTTGGGATTGATTTGAACCCTTGTGTTGGACATTTGCTCGAGACAGAGCTGGTAATGGCAGGGTTAAAAATGCTTGATCACTCCTTTCTCTGGATGCTGCTGTACAGTGGCTATGGGCGCGGGGCGCTTCTTACGGGTATGATACCCAAATGGGTGTAGTGTGAGAGCTTTTGTTTGGTGCCAACCTTACTTGTCTTGAGTGGACGTACGCTGCCAGAAATGGCCGACCTGGGGAGGCACACGATGGGAAGAGTATGTTCCAGCGAAAGGGTAGTTGAGTTGTGTTGCCAAGACCGAGAAAAATGACCGGGAGTAATGGAATGGTGGAATTGGATAAGGTGATTGGCGTGTCTCCCCAGACGCTGAAATACTTGTCCGGTTCCATTCGTTCCATCATGCGTACGCTTGGATAAACTCTTTAGATTTGGTGTGTTCGCGTCGCAAGAGTTGTAAGGAGAGTAGCGCGGTCATACGCCCGTGACCACTATGCGCGTTGATCCTCTGACCAGAACCAAATCAATACTTCCACCGGTTGCTGTGTTTGCATGACACTTGAATCAACAATATACGTAGCAAATCATAACATAAAATCATCATAAATCAAGAAAAAAGGAAGGCTTGTGATTGGGCCATGAAGGATGAATGGAGGGATGGAGGTAGGAGAACAAGCGACGACCTGAGGGACCAGAAGTTGTGGCAAAGGTTTCCAAGTTGTCGGTTATATAGAACTGTTCGACGGGTTCTGGTCGCACATCAAGTCCCTGAGCAACGGTAAGCTGCCAACGTGGCCATATCTAGAGTGGTTTACAGTCCTGGGGATGCAAATGCAACCGAGATGCAGACGTGACAACGTGACTTACTTCCAGTTGTGGATCACAGCCACGTCGAAGCTCCCTTATCATATTCACCCATAATTTTCCAATCATTCCACCGAATTTAAAACAATAGAGAAAACCAAATGTACCACAGGTACGTGATAACGAGAGTGAAGTCACAGCAAGTGACCGAAGAAGAAGTATGAATCATCACATTGCAACACTCGTGCATCCAAATATGACTGGCGAAACGTCGGTCCAGCCGACCGGTTACCCCAAATCAAGATGCCATATTCTTGAACTGCAATGGTCGCAAATTCCGAAGCAGCCCCAATCCTGAGCGAATGAGAGGTCCATGCGACTTGTAGAGGCGGAGAAACTTGAATACGTGTGAGAAAAAACTAGCCATAATTTCATTGTGCGTGCGCTGGTGGAAAAGCGCATTCCCGGTAGGGCCCAATAGTGCTTGCTACCAGGGCGATTATTGGGCCAAATAGCATCATATTTTTGCACAAAATCAATTACACTTGCGTCAAAATTGGAATTGCGTGTGTAGGAGAGGGTGTGAGCCACGCGTTGTTGGTTTTTCAGGAGTGCAATGGCAATGTTGATTGCATCCCGAGCAACCGTAATGTTGCGTAGTTGTATTGAAACACCGCATCTCCTTGTTCGAAGAACACGTAGATGACCAAGAAAGCGGAAGGGTTACGAAGAAATTCCAAGTCCGAATCTGCAGCAAGAATTGCAGCAGCGAATATTTCGCGAACCACCGAACTGGGCAATGCTCATCGTTCCATTGTACCTGCAGGATCCTTGTACACCGTGCGATCACGGCCACTCTGTTGATATGCGTCAATCGCTAGCTGGATAAGATTTGTGAGCACCAGGGAGCAACCAACTCGTGAGTGAGCTGTTGTGACGGCCGACAGATAGTTACGAACCGATGCCGCGCTAATGTTACCCTCGTTGTATAACCATCCCCGATAGCGAAGAATAGCACTTTCGTTTCCAGATAGCGGATCAATACCATCCTTAGAACAAAACAAAATTCCACTTTTTCCGAAAGATCTCATTCGAACGCCAAGTGTTTGGCGCATTAGCCGTATACATCAATTGCGCGATTACCCTTCCCCCATCCGTTCCAACATATGCAGCCGTAGAAAGAACAAACTGTTGCAGCGTAACAGCTAACAGGAGAGTGGCTGCTTCTTTTGCGAGATTTCCACACGGCGATTTTCCACGGAGGCGAAGACATAGCTTCCGGAGCCCAGGTCGGCGGTAGGTAGAGTTTGTCTGCGTCGGAAATATGCGGTCGAGCGAGACGGCGCAATTGCGTGTACCATTACTTTGCAGGCCACTGCGGCGTGACCAGTATTCCCCGGGCTCGTTCCTGACAGATTTTTGTTACCACCAGCGGTATCAATTTGAGCGGCGGGTTACATAAGTTGGTGCCTAAGCGCCAATCTGATTTCAAAGCGTCTATTCCTAGGGAGACAGGGCACGCGAACTCGCTGTTGAAACGAGGGCATACCTTGTTCTGATTGTCCGCGAAGCGGTCCACTGTAGGCGGGAAGTTCTTGAGGAGCGGCTGAATGGTGCCCGAATTGATTCTCCTGTCTTCAAACGTGTGCAATCTCGAAAGGCAGTCTGCGAAGCGATTGACTGCCGATTGTAAGAAGCGTGACTCGACCGAAATTCCCAACCGAGTCAATAAACGGTATAACACTCAGAGTTCTTGCATCAACGGCCGAGATTTCGTATTCATCGCGTTCGGAATGGACACCACGGCTTGGTTGTCCTCCCAGATTTGAAGGTGCGTGCCGGAGTCCACTTAGCGAACGACCGTATGTTGTCCGTTACTGCCCGAAGCTCTAGAAAGGTGACTTGCTTGACCCGAAGGAGGGGATCCCATAGTCCCCTTGCTTCCCAAACTCCCTGAACCCCCGGATGGAGGTCCGAACCCGGTGTCCCTCCTTGGTCTATTGACGTGGAGGCGTCGGAATGTAACACTAGTATAGGGACGGGGCTGACATGTGCCTCTCTGGCTTGTGATCGCTGAGATCCCGCCAGTGCTTGAGATCCTGGATCGCGGCGTGTAGTAGTCGGACGCGCTTGCCATAGCTGGTCGTGCTTTTGAGTGAGTTGTACAGGGAACGAGTGTAGAACCAGGCGAGCGTCATTGCGCGGGAGCATGAGATGGCCACTCCGGCGAAGTGGCGTAGTAGTTGGAAGTCGACTAGCCGGCGGTTCCGTCGGACCTGGCGTAATAATTGCTGCGGGATGCCACGTACTTTTTCCATACGAAGTGCCGAGACCCCAAAAACTATCCGAGTTGAGCCCAGGACGAACCCCAGGTGCTCTATGCTTTGCGAGCCTTCCCGATTCCCCTTTTCTTCCTTGTGCTGAAGTCCGCACGCCTGTAGAAGGCGATCGATTTGCAGACGGGCTTTTCGGAGTGGTGACCGACGCCGTACTGCTACTAGTAAGTCGTCCATGTATGGGTTAGCTCGCAGTCTTAGGTGCTGCCGAACGCACTGGACTAGAGGGCGCATGAAATTGATAAAGTAGGCCGGAGAGAGCTTCCAACCAAACGGTAATGCGATGCATCGAAAACATCGATTGTCCACCTTGAACAAAAACCAATTGCGGATATCCGGGTGCAGCCGAAAGTGATGATATCCTTTTGCAATGTCCCCCGATAACATCCAGTCGTTCTGCTTGAGTTCTAGAGCAAATGCTTCTAGAGTTTCCATCTTGACGGGGATGTCCCGATACAGGGTCGACTGTCACGATAAGTTCACGACCAGCCGTTGCTTTTCGCCCGACACTGCCACGAAGGCGTTCGAGATTGGGTAGCCTTGTTCTTGAAGGGCGAGAGCGGTAGCGGCCGGTATCTCTTCGTAGGTACGACGGTGTAGGGCATCCTTGATAGTGGTGTCGAAGAATTATCGGTCGGAGGAGTCGACCGGAATTTGAGGGAGAGCGAATTTCGTGCGGGAAAGGGAAGTAGTGAGGGGGGTTTCGTACACTCCGAAACGAAGCGCACGTAAAAGGAAGCTGGAGTAATGAAGGTTTTTGGACCAGAAAGTAGCTGCGCGCTGAGTGTCGCGCCATAAGGCGTGAGTCATACCACAGAGAAAAGACCGCGACGGAGGTCGCTTTACTTGCGATTCGGCTTGTCAGCGGCGACGGGGTTCCTTTGAGCTCCTCGTTTGTCTTAACAACGACCTCTATAAGGAGCTTACTACTTATTAAATTCCTTGGTGTAGGCTTGGGAGCGAACCTCGGCAAATTTTAGCTTCGTCGAGCGGTAGAGCTCGGACGAATAGGGGAAGTCGTCCTCGCGCAAATACTTCTGAAGCATGATTGCTTCGGATTTTCCAGATTCGAGGGAGTCGGCGAAGAAGTCGACACGTTCGAGGACACGATTGTGAGAAGAGAAGAGGAAATTATGTAGCACGGAGAAGGTTTCAGTGGAACCGTCGATGTCTTTTGCAACCATGGCCTCCGTAACTTGATGGTCACAGGCAAGGGCGTTCTCGCAGTTGTTCCCGATATTCTAAAGGACCTCAGCTTCTCACCCGTCCCTCTGATCGCCAGACTTTATCCTTCCGAAAAGTCCCTCCGGTTCCGTTATGAACCGATTTGCTGGAAATGGCGCGACAGTAGACGGCTTCTCGAACTTTTTGAGCTTACCGGTGGTGGCGTAAGCTCGTCGGGCGGCGAAGGCTTCGCCTAAGTGTTCAGCGGTAGGTGGCGGCAGTGTAAACTGCAGTTGCCTCACTTTGAAGGCCTCAGCGGCAGCTGAGGAATACTAGACGTAGGCTCTGCGGCTCCAGACGGCCTGGCGGCGGCAGCGGCGGGGGCACCAGATCCAGACCCATGCATGATTAAATTGATTTTGGAGAGCTCGCTTTCGATACCGGCAACTTTGTTTTCCAGCGTAACAAGCCTGGAAGCGTCGAATTGTGCAGAAGAGGAAGAGTACGTATGCGACATTGCGGGAGAATTTTGTGTTGTGTGTGTGAAGGTCGGCCTAGACGGTGATTCGCCCGGAGCTGGTTTGAGGATGAGAACAAGCGACGACTTGAGGGATCAGAAGTTGTGGAAAAGGTTTCCAAGTTGTCGGTCATATAGAACTAAAACGCGGGTTCCTTAACTGTAACGAATATGCAGGCAGAAATTCAGTTAACTTGCACGGTAGTGATTCTGTTTCTTGCTGTACTGAAGTAAATTCGTTAGTTTAGTTAAAGCTACTGCGCAGTACAGTACTTACTCTTCCGGAATCTCTTACACTTTTCTGTTGTTTAAGAAGAGCTATGTTGACTGGAGTTTTCTTCTGGTCCCTCTCTCGCTTGAGTAGGCAATTGGTTCAGCCATTGCCCCGAGTCGTCCGTCTAGCAGAACACAAGGTGCTGTGTAGTGCGGACTTGTCTACAAACAATAAAGCGTCATTCTTCTTCTTCAGGTGCTGTGTAGTGCGGACTTGTCTACGAACAATAAAGCGTCATTCTTCTTCTTCAGGTGCTGTGCAGTGCGGACTTGTCTACAAACAATAAAGCGTCATTCTTGTTCCTTAAGGAACAGCGGAAAATAGCTGTTATGCATCCCTAATCAGTGAAGCACCCCTTTTTTCCCTCCTCACAAGGAACAAGTATTCCGTATACTGTACGTTCCCAATAACGAAGGTCGCTCCCAACTCTGGTTCCAGTGTTGCTGAAGTGAAACGCTTTAAAACTTATCGTTTTAATTGAAATTTTCAAAAATTTTTAATGCTCTGAGTAGGGTTATATGGGAAAAGGTGACCTTTTATTCAAATGCATAATGAGGGGACCAAGCGGCCCCAGCTAAACCTAGTGGGGCTCAACAGCGCTGAATTGACGCTGGTGGAAAGGCAGACAACGTGGTGCGAAGTGCACAAAACTCCGTGAATGCGGGCCCGCCTCGTCTAGCTGCGAAACAAATTGCGATGTCTTGGAGGAGTTGAAGGCCGGTGATGTCAATCTGGCCATAAACATCGAAGGCCAGGGGGCGCAAGTCGATGCCTTCAGACTGGCGTGGGGGCAAAAATAATTATGGTTCTTAAGGGTTGCCCGCTCGAGCGTGGATGCACCGCCGTCGGCGAGGTCGCGATAGGGACGAGAGTGGGGGCTGACGATGTTGACGTCGATGCCTTGAGGGGAGGGAGCGAAGAGTGGATCGTCAATGACCAGGTCGAGCTTCCGTTGTTCGGCCGGGCTTTTGTGGAGGTCGACCGCCAGGGGTCGTTCACGCGAGACGGACAGGACAGGGCGATAGCAGGGTGGGTTAGGTGACGGAAGAGATGATCGCGTAGGCGGTTATGTTGTCTCACCGCGCCCACTGCGCCCTTGCAGACGGATGCGTGGTGACCGGCAGCGTCCAGTATGGGGATGGGCTGGGCTGAACTTGTCGAGCACATCGGACAGAGACGAGAGCCATCGAAGAGAGGAATACCGAGGCGGACATCAACCATAGAGCGCCAGACTTCAGCCTCGACGTAGAGGTCGTTGCTGGAGAGCGGTAGGGTGTAGAATGGGGCGGAAGCAGTAGTGGAGGCGACGGCCACCAGGCGGGGACGGTGATGGGGGTGGAGGGGGTTTGATTTTATATGGTTATATGGGGTGGTTTACTTAAATTTTTGGGTAAATGGGGTGAAATGTATACCGTGAATAGGGTGAAATGGGGTGGTCTACTTAAGTTTCCTGACAACCGCAATGGCAAACTTGGTCTAATTCAGGTAGCCACTTACATGCCCTCTACAACAAACAAACCACCGGTCAACACCTCGTGTCTACCAAACCCCTCACGCTCATCATCTGTCGATGATGGGAAGCCCTTATCTTCTTCAGAAGCCGCCCCCATCACATTCAACCCCGAAGTCGCTTATGGGCAGGCGTACACTAGGCGCGTGGGCGAGGCTATTACGAGCATGGAGACGACCACCGGTTTGCCTCCGCAGGCTCCGTATGGAACTGAGCGCCTGTGGGTGTCGGCTAGCTGGATGGATTGGTCTGACTCTAATTCTGTGGAAGGCGACGTCGCCGACCCATTAGAGCCAGATTCGATTGAGGACGAGGATCAGTAGGTGTTGGACTTACGCGCAGGTTGTGACATTGCAAGACCGTACCTTAACATACCAATGTTATTCGGGAATTGTAACAATCAAATAGTTTATGGATTGTTCTACAAGGTCCTGGATCATTCTGGACATTTGCCAGCAATGAAATTAGCGTGGCAAATACGATTTTTAGATTTTTTATTGCGTTTAGTTTTTATATTGCATTGCTGTAACGCGTCTCTTTGATATGTGTGATTTTACATCCATTTAAGGGGATGCAAACCACTATATAAGAGGTCGCAGATGCCGAGTAGCGGCATTAACAACCATCAAACATTTTCAACATCGATCAAAGTCAACATTTGAGTTTATTTTAACTGTCTTCCTTTGCCCCAACTACTCTCTCGTTTCATTGGTAGCATCGCTTAGTTGGCCGAAGGGAGTTGGTTGATAACACGACTGTGGGCTGGAGCGCCAGTCGTTGGTAAGCATCACCTGTGGGCTGGAGTGCCAGGTGAATGCTACTAGTCTAGTTCTGCAGGGAGAACTAGATAGGCTGGAGGGTATCTTCAATATCTTCGCCTACTTTGATTGTGTTTGTTCTGCGCCGAGTCGCCTACGTATTCTCAAATAATCCTCTCGACTATTGGCTGTTAGCTAGGTCGACCGACTGGGACAAGGGTTCGAGTAACGCGATTTAGGTTTGATCAGGTAGGAGCATCCTCATCGAGTAGTGTGGAAAGAACTTAGGTTCTGTGATTGAGAAGTACCTTTTGGACGGCTCGAGATCTTTTCTTATAGGGAAAGGACACCGAAGGGTCTTTATCAAAAGACTGGTGGGGATATCCCGAACGGATCTAGATCACCGTAGCTCTCGAGTATGGGTTACGAAGAGTACTTTATCACTCTCTTGCGGGAAGAGGACCCGTCGCCGTGGGACGGCTCCCTACAAGTATTGAGTGGATAATAAGTCAAGAGAGAAGAAGTCAAGAGAAGAAAAAGAAGGTTGTTCAAGATGTCGTTGTTAAAGCCGAATAGGCCAGAGCAGTTCAAGGGCACTAGAGATCGTCTCGTTGTTGAAACATGGTTATATCAGCTCGAACAGTATCTCACGCTTGTTCAGATGCAAAATACGGATCTTGCACTGAACGATGGAGCTAGGATTATGTACGCTACAACCTTGCTTACGGGCACAGCTGCAAGTTGGTGGTTCATGAAAGTTGCCTCCAATGCAGTTCCAGATTCTTTTGACGAGTTTAAGAATTTGGTACGAGCTGAGTTTATACCCGCCGACAGTGTTCGACGTGCAAGAGACAAGCTAAGGGCATTGCATCAGAAGTACTCTGTTGCCGCTTATCTCTCAGAGTTTAGAAATGTGGCTCTGAGCATCCCTGGTATCTCAATGGATGAAATGCTAGATAAGTTTGTCTCTGGACTTAAGCGACAGGTTAGGCTAGAAGTGCTCAAAAGCAATGTTGCGAACGTCGATGAAGCTGCCCGAATAGCTCTGAATGTTGACAGTGCTTTACGTGGATCTGGGATGTTCTCAAGGTTTGGTGAACAGTCGAGTTATGTTCCAAACCAGGCTCCCGTACCAATGGAGATCGGTAACGTGGAGAAGAGGTACAACCGTGGTCAAATTCGAAACAGGAATCGTCGATTTGATCCAGAGATAGAAAGGTTGTACAAGAAGAACCGCTGCTTTGTATGTCACAAAGTAGGTTGCAGGCCATGGAAGCATAATGACCGTGAGAAAAAGATTGCATCGAATAATGCTCAAGTTATTGACAATGACTCGGAAAACTAAGAGGTCCGCCGAAAGGAAGTAAAGCTCCGGTTGGGCCGAGTATGAGTGACTTTGAATGTCTTGTTGCAGAGGTTAGGCAACTAAGACGAAGTATCCAGAGTCCAGTGTTGAAAGAAGAGATTTGCGCTTGTGATACCTCTGTAGTTGAGAAAAGTCAAGTAAGTCATGCGTTGAGAGTCCCGAAGACTAGTTTGGAGTCCAATACTATCGTTAATTGTCTTGAAGACAACAACCAGATCAGTGAGGAAGATATTCTAGTGGAGGATTAATTGTACTTGATGGGACACTGAAAGACGTGAAAGTGTCCGTCCTCAAGGACGACGGTTGTAATACAAACGTAGTATCAAGGTATTTTGCAGCTCGGAACAGAGAAAGGTTTCGATTTAAGAATGTCAATGTCACTGTCAATCATTCGAGCAAGAAGTCAAAGGAAACAGCGTCTGAAGTCATCCTAGAAGCAACATTGAAGATTGGTTCCCATCTGTATACATCTAATTGGGTTGTTGCGAATTGTAGATATGATGTGCTTCTTGGAATGCCATGGCATGTTACCAACAATCCTGATATCGATTATCAAGAACGGATTGTTAAGGTTGGCAAACACGCGATTCCAATTACTGAAGATAATTCGAGGGAACAAGTTAGAGTCACAAGCATTGGAGTTAAGAAATTCCGGAACATGATTAGAAGAAAGAATCATGGGAGAGATTTCAATGTGTATCAACTTGTTGATGTGAATGAGTTGAAGTTGACTAAGCCCTCTGCAATCAAAGGCCAAAAGAATGCCAAATTGGAAAAGCTGTTGTTTCGATTTAAGGATGTCTTCAAAGGGGAACTACCTGCTAGACTACCACCAAAGAGAAGTGTGGATCATGAGCTTGAGGTTGAGAAAGGTTCAAAACACCTCATCGTCCGTTTTTCAGTTATCCCCCGCGGAGTTGAAAGCTGCAAAGGAATATGTTGAAGACTTGTTGAGAAAGAAGAAGATCAGGCCAAGTAAATCACCGTATGGATCACCGTTATTTTTCGTCCAAGAGAAAGACAAGTTTAGAGGAGTGGTCGATTATAGAGCACTTAATCGAATCACGAAAAGTAACAATGCCCCTGCCTAGATCAGATGAGATGTTTGATAGACTAGTCGATGCAAGAGTCTTCTCAAAGTTGGACTTGAAAACTGGTTTCCACCAAATACGGGTGAAGCCAGAGGATGTTGAAAAGACCGCATTCAATACGAAGTTCGGACAGTTTGAATATCTTGTAATGCCGATGGGTTTATGCAATGCTCCTGCTACTTTTCAGTCGCTAATAACCGTATCTTCTACGATTGCATTGATGTATTCATGGTCGTGTATATTGATGATCTTCTGATATTCAGCAAGGATGAAGAAAGCCATCTCAAGCACCTTGATATAATGCTAAGTCGCCTGCAAGAACATGAGCTTTATGTTTCTCCAAAGAAATGTGACTTTCTGAAGACAAGATTGAGTTCTTGGGCTTCATAGTCGGAAAAGATGGTCTTCGTGTTAACCCAGAGAAAGTTGAGGTTTTGAGACATGGCCGAAGCCTAAAACGGTGACTGAGATAAGAAGTTTTATTGGCTTTCTTCAATTCTTTCGCAGGTTTATTCCAAAGTTTCTCGGAAATTGCGGCTCCTTTGACAGATCTGACGAAGAAAGATATTGGTGTTGGTAAATGGAATGACAAGTGTGATGTTGCATTCCAAGAGCTGAAAGAAGCCATCACCCGAGCTCCTTTCTTGTTGCCCCGGATTGGAACAAGAGTTTCAGAGGACACGTAGATGCCTCACAATTTGCGGTTGGAGGTACTTTAACACAACTAGATGGAAACGGAAAGGATCGTGTAATTGCATTCTATTCCAAAAATTTGTCCCCCTCTGAAAGAGATTATTCCGCAAATGATAGGGAGCTTCTCAGTTTGATATCTTTTCTTCAAAGTTCAGATTTTATTTGGAAGGTTCATCATTTGAGATCATTACTGACAATCAGGTCTCAAGCATTTATTCACTAAGCCTAAGTTAGTCGGAAAGAGGCAAGGTACATCGAAATGCTTGGTAACTTTGGAATATTTCCAATTACCTTGAAGCAAGGAAAGATTCATGTACTTGGTGATACTTTGTCGAGAGCTCCTCATGTAATCAACTCTAAGGATATGGATAAACCTTCAGTTAATGATGTGGATTTGCTATCTATTAATCTTGATGATATCCTTAGTAGTTATGATGATGATCAGTTCTTTGGACCTATTGTTAGAGCCTTAGATGGAAACTGGCCTTCTGATGAATTAAGAAAATGCAGCTTGAAAAGATAATTCATATGTTTAAGAGAGAGGGAAAACGACTTATGTATGGTAAGAAACAATTTGTTCCGAGGAAGAGTGTTTCAGATGTACTGCAGTTAGCACATGATTCGAAGATAAGTGGACATTTTGCTTTTGCGAAGACTTTATCAACGCTTTCGAACTATCATTGGAGGTATAAGACACGTGATGTTCGAAACTATGTTCAAAGATGTCTTCGTTGTCAGCAAGCAAGGGATTCGAATCAGAAGAAAATGACGGCTCCCACATCTTTAGAGATGCCTGAAAGAAGATGGGGATCTTTAGCTACTGACTTTATAGTACACCTTCCAAGGACCAAGAATGGAAAGATGCAGTTACGACATGGGTTGATCGCCTTACAAGAAGAGTTCATTTCATTCCGTGCAATGTGAATGACACAGCAGTAGACGTTGCTACTTCGTTCTTTAGTAACATATTCAAACTCCATGGTTTACCTGACAACATTGTTTCCGACCGAGACCCTAAGTTTACTTCAAAGTTCTTGGAAAATGTTATGAAGCTATGTGGAGTTAAATTGAAGATGTCTTCAAGTCGCCATCCACAGACAGATGGTGCGTCTGAGATTATGAATCGTATGGTTGAGAACTACCTACGATGTTATTGCTCGTATCATCAGGATGATTGGGATGAATTGTTACCTGCTGCTGAGTTTGCATACAACTCGTCTGTGACTGAAGACTTGGGAATGTCGCCATTTGAATTGGACTTGGGGTATAATCCAAAGACACCTCTTGATATGATTTCAAGAGCAGATATACCAATTGAGAGCGTTGAAGATTTTAAGTTAAGGCTGAAAAACTCTTTGGAAGATGCTAAGTTCTCGTACAGAGTGTCTAAAGCGAGACAAAGTGCAGTCTCCTCTCAACGATATCAAGCTCCTAATTATCAAATTGGATCGAAAGTTTGGTTGAATAAGTCTTTGTTTACGGATTTATACTCAAGATCGCAGGCAACGCAGAAAATTACGGCTAGAAGATTTGGGCCATTTATGGTGAAGGCGTTAATTGGAAAGAACGCTTTGAGGTTGAGTCTACCTAGTCATCTCAAGATCCATCCTTTCGTTCATGTTATCCACACAACTCCATACAAAGACCAGCCTGCTGATATTGCCCTTCCCATGCCTGAGAGGCCCGATCCTCTCCCCATGCCTGAAGGAGAATAACAAGTTGTTGGCCGTATATTGAAACATAGGAAGAGAGGAAGAGGATATCAATTCCTCACTTTGATGCAAGGGGCGCCAACTCATGAAGCTGAGTGGCAACCGACAAGAGATTTCGTAGATCGTGATGGTACCGTAACAGAAGCTTGGCACAAGTACATTGTTGAACATGGGCTACTCCTCGAATATCATTGACGAGGACGTCAATAGAGAGGAGATGGAAATATTGTAACAATCAAATAGTTTATGGATTGTTCTACAAGGTCCTAGATCATTCTGGACATTTGCCAGCAATGGAATTAGTGTGGCAAATACGATTTTTAGATTTTTTATTGCGTGTAGTTTTTATATTGCATTGCTGTAACGCGTCTCTTTGATACAGGGGGGTCGCGATATAGTGCGTAGTTGAATAGTGCCACCTGCTGTATAGTGCTACTCATAATCGCTGGCAAAAAGTTAGAAGATTAGGGGTTATACCCACTGTATAAACATTTATGGTGAACTCTGTAGTGCTCACTTCCGAATAGTTCCAGATAAAGGTAGTTGTACGAGGGTAGCACTACATGGTGGTACCCACTGTATGTGTGATTTTACATCCATTTAAGGGGGTGCAAACCACTATATAAGAGGTCGCAGATGCCGAGTAGCGGCATTAACAACCATCAAACATTTTCAACATCGATCAAAGTCAACATTTGAGTTTATTTTAACTGTCTTCCTTTGCCCCAACTACTCTCTCGTTTCAGGAATACAGCCAACCTTATTTTTCAATCATTAAAACACTCAAAGTTTTCCCCTTGCATACCCTGAGACCGTGAATAGTGTTGGTTTGGCGCGAGTGGTGCGAAGGTTGGGAGTCCCATGAACTTGAATTCAAACCACTTCAGAATGCCTGCTGACAGGCTTCGAGCCTGTTGGTTCGTAGATCAATACCCTTTTACTTTTCCTAGTGTTTGATTACGATGGCGTCATTTTATACTATTTTGGTTGCCGGACAGGCTGTCTTGGTTTCTTTGATTAGAGCGATTTTGCTTCTCGTTTTGATTGCTTTCTTGGATCCTTTGACAGTCCCGGGGGGAAACGATGGAGCAAAATCTGGTTGTTGCCGTTGGGGTTTTGGTTGAGATTGACGTGGGAGGGTGTGTTGGGGCCGGTGTCGGTGAGGTCGCATATGTGGAGTTGGCTTCGGTGCATCGCGATTTTGTTCTTGCCTAGGGCCTTTTTGAACATGTCATCAATGTTGTGAGCTGACGCGACATAATGAATGGTGATTGCTTTGCGTTGCACGTGGTCTACCAAGTGGTGATAGGGTATGTCGATGAGTTTTCGTTTCTTCGTTGGTGCCCTGTTCCTGGCTATTTGCATGGTGGCAGTGTTGTCTGTGAGTACTTTGGATGCTCTTGTTGCTGCGAATGTGCAGTCCCGGAGCAGTCTGCGGAGCCATTGTGTTTGTTGGACGGCATCGGATGCTGCCATGTATTCTGATTCGCAGGTGGATTTCACAACAATATGCTGTTTGGCGCTGCACCAGCTTATCGGTGATCCCCATGCGGTGTGGACAGTACCTGCTCGTGACTTGCGGTTGGTGCTGTTTGCAAAGTCAGCGTCCGTATATGCTGTGATATGGTGGCCGATTTGCTTTGTTTGCGTGTTTTTGCGATACAGTATTCCGTGGTTTTGTGTGGCGTTGAGGTATTGCAGGAGCCAGGGGAGAGTTTTGTAGTGCTTTTTTGTGGGATTGCCCATGTTTTCGGGGAGATTGTTGACCCCGAACTGAATTTCGGGTCTGGTGCTGTCTTTGAGGTACCTAAGATCTCCGAGTATGGATTGGTACTGCTTGGTTTGCGGCGGGGTTAGGGGAATGACTGTGGCTGCATCGTTCCAGTTGCAGTTCTCTGAAACAGGTGTTTCTCTTGGTTTGCTGTTTTTCATGCGCGTTTTGTGGAGAAGCGCCTTGATGATATGCGGTTGGGAGAAGTGAATGTGTCCGTTCTGCGTTATGTTGATGTTCTACTTTAGGTAGGTAGTGGTAAAACTTAGATTCGATGTATTTCTTGCCGAGGATAGGCAGCATTTCTTGGATGTTTTCAGGGAGGGGGATATGGGTAGGAAGTCTTCCATGCTTACAGCTATTAGGATAGGGGCTCCGTTGTGTTGTTTCGAGAGCAGACAGGGGTCTACTTGGCTCTGGTTGTATCCGTGCACCTTGAGGTGAGATAATAGGCCTGTTTGATACGTGTGCGCTACAGGTGGTGTTCCGTAGAGGTTCCGTAATAGTATGCCAGTGTGTTGTGGGTGTCTGATTTCGCCATTGAATCGTGGTTGCTCTTGCATATAAACCGGCTTGTCGTAGGTGTATGGTTCGTATAGGTATGCTGCTGATTTACCAAAGTGGCCAATTTTTCATCCATGGTGTGCGGCGATGGCGAGGAGGAGGCGTACTGTCGTTTTTTCGGCCATGCATGTTGTTGTGTTGTTTGGGTCATAAAGGAGGTATGGTTGCATCTTGTCGCTGCGAACGGAGCAGCGAGCTTTGCGTTCTACGATGAGGTTGGGATAGTGCTTGTATCGGTACATCATTTCTAGTGGGATTACTTTCGCTGAGCGCGGAACTTTGTTGTTGTGGACCCACTTGAACGTTTGTTCCCTGTCTAATATGTCCATGTTCCTTGTCGTGGGCTTCAGACCATAATTGTGCATCTTTGTAGTTGCAGGCTTGCGCTGTTGTCTGAGGTGATTCTGGTAGGCGTTGTGGTGTGGTCGTGGTGCGTAAAGCCGTTGGTGTGGTGCGCATGGGGTCTTGTTCGGGTCATAGGGTCGGAAGTCTCTGGCGCGTGCTTGTATGTATTCGTCCGTTGCAGGGTTCCATACACGAATGAAGGAATTATCGATGGGGTGCATGTATCGCACCATGACTGCTCTGGGTTCCAGCTTAGACTTTGGCTTGTGGATCGGGATGTGTCCGTATTGTCCAAATGGGAAGAGAGCTTTGGTGGTCGGTGTGCATTTGTGCCATAGCTGGTAAGGGATTTGCCGGTGGCTGAGTGGTTTATGAGGTTTTATTTGTACACAACGTCTTGCAATGTGTCTTCCCAAAATATCAGGGGCACGTTCATTAGCGTGCGATTAATTCGTTCTGCTCTGGAGTTTTCCTGGGGCTGATAGGGTGTCCTTGTTTTGAGTTGTGTGCCTTGGTGCTTGTACAGGTCGTGCAGTTGGTTTGAGACGAGTTCTTTTGCGTTGTCAACGCGTACTGTATGGGGGGTTGCCCATGGATTGTTTTGAACAGTTCCATGTGTATAGGTTTGAATTGTTTGACTTGGTCTTTGGATCGGAGCATTTATATGTGGAGGTATCTGCTTTCTGCATCCAAGAAGGTGAGGAAGTGGTGGTTGCCATGTTTGGATGGTGGTTTTATGGGGCCGCATGTGTCCGAGCTGGTATACGCTCTGACTTTGTATGTTTTGGTGTTGGGTTGGTGTGGTGCTTTGGTGAGTTTCGCGTGTCTGCACGGTATGCAGGTTAGAGGGGGTAGAAGGTTGCGGAGTTGCTTGGGTATGAGTGGCAGTATGTTGTTTTTGGCCATATCTTGTATGGTGCGGGGATTGGCGTGGTTGAGAATCATGTGCCATTTGTGCAGTTCTTCGGTGAGTTTTGCGAGTGGTTTAGGGGGAGCCGTGAGTTGGGTGTGATTTTTATCGGTTTGGGTGGGTGGGCACGCACCGTATGTCCAGTGGGTGGGTTGGGAGGTTGTGTGTTCTTGTTTGGTGGGAGTTGGCCTTGGTGTTTGAGGTGGAGTGGGGGTGTGGATTGGATAGATGTGTTGCGAGGTTTCGTTTTACGTCCCATGATTCCGGTTGCGGCTGCTAGCCTGGCTTGTGAGTAGGGAGGGTGCTGTGTACCTGTTGCTACTACGTAGGCTAGAGCTGTTTGACCCATGGTGCCTTGGCTATTAGCTTGATGGTGTTGTCTTTTCGTGCTAGGAGGGCGATTGTTTCTGTGAATAGAACAGGTCCGTGATACTTTGCTTTGTCGTGGACAGACAGAAGGTTGTGGCGAAGTGCTGGGTTTGCCAGTGCAGGGAGACGCCTGCGCTTATTCGTTGTCGGCTTGACTGTTATGATACCAGCATGTGTGCGTATGGAGTTAGATTCCGTGGCGGTGGAGGTTGGGATTGGTGAGTTCAGTTTGAACATTTCGGGTGTGGGGGTTATGATGTGAGTAGGTGTGGCTCCGAGTCGATATTTACTTACAGTCTTGATTGTCTGCGGCGGGGACTTGGTTGTCTATGTTTGCCGAGAGCATGGCTTGGAGTTGGTGGTCAGGGTGGTGTAGTCGGTGTCAGCTTGTTTGGCTGATGGTTGGGCCTTGCGTTTTTTCGGGTAGTTGGGATCTCTGCATTGGTCGTCGGTGTGTCGTGGATTAGCGAATCCGAGGGCTATGTGATGTTGGCAGGGCTTGAAGCGGTTGCGTTTCGTCTGGTTGGAGTTGCGAATGGCGTTGAGTTGCTTGAGAATCTCCGCGAGGGCCGCATTGTGGTGTCTGCTATGTGCGTGACTCCGTGCGCAGTGCCGACGTGGGCTTGTGTGTTGAGTCGTATTAGGCCTGTGAGCCGTGGGAAAATTCATTTGGGTCTTCCGGTTTGTTGTCATACATGAGAAGTGCGATCGTGGATGTGGTTGGGGTGGTTCGGAGGGCTTCTATCATGAATTCCACCGTTGTAAGTGGATTGGCTATGTCCGGATAGTTTGCAGTGAGCATTTTAGCGCGGATGCGTTCATGTGCCGTGAGGTAATCTGCGACTGTCATATCCTTCGTGAACCAGGTTGCTTCTGCCATTGTCTTTAGCGTGCGATGATCATGATCTTGCTTTGCGTCGATGTATTTGGTGACTTCTGTGATGAGTTGGTGTGGTATCGGGCGTAGGTTGCTGTGTACAACGATGTCTGTCATCTCATCGGGGATGGAGTCGATGAGGACGCCCACCAGTACGGCTTGTTTTTGGGTTAAAGGTTTGAGTGCTGCAGGATCGCTGGGTGGCTCAGGATCTTGTGTCACTTGTTCCGTTGCGTCGATTGAGGCGGCAGCTCCATAGATTGAGAGGACCCATGGTGTGTAGTTTGCCTTCTTGAGTTGGCTATCTTGGGAATGGGTACTGTGTTCATTATGGTTTTGGTTCTTGGCTCGTGTGAATGGTATGGCGGTTGAGTGTTGGATGCTTGAAGTCTCGTGAGTCTGAGAGGCTCTTGGGTGAGTTCGGTGAAGGGGGCGTTTTAAGCCCTGCGTATTGCTCTTGTGGCTCTGGCGGACAGAGCGGCTTTGGGGCTTTGTTGTTGGTTGTGGGGAGACGGTGGATCCAGTTCGGATGTGCAAGCCGTTGGCGGTCTCGTGATCGTGGGTTAGGTGTTCGGTAGTGTTTTATGTGAAGCGTTTGCCCATAACCTGTTGGTTCGTAGATCGATACCTTTTACTTTTCCTAGTGTTTGATTACGACGGCGTCCTTTTATACTATTTTGGTTGCCGGACAGGCTGTCTTGGTTCTTTGACAGAGCCAGCCATTTAGGCACTTGACTCACATTACCCATTATCCTGAGCATGTCCAGCATACACCGGGGGATAGCCGAACCGCACTTTTCAAAAATTAAAGAACCAATCATTCTCTTCAGAATCTGAAGCACGAATAATGAATAATTTCCTCCAACTAAAAAGCAGCTGGCAAACTAATCAGCAAGCTGCTTTGGAAGGGGGAAATTTGGGGTTTTTTAATGCATGAAAATATGGTTCAGCTGTTCCCTGAGGGATGTCGTGATGGTAAAGGCTTTGGAAGTGACTATCTACAAACAAACGCTTTATTAGATGTTCACTAAATCGGAAGGGTCACTCACGCATCAGGTGATGCAAGAGACAAAGCACGGCGAGCTACGGCATGGGCCGTCAGCTGGAGACGAGGGAGGAGAGGGTAGTGACCAGGCGGTCGTATTCGACGGAGCGGTAGTGCCGCGTCTTGTGGAGAAGAAGGCGGCTATCTTTCCTAGCGCGTGTGGAGCGGAGGAGCCAGTGCCCCGTGTGTGTCAAACCCGAGGAGGAAGAAGTCGGCGTGTAATGTTGCGCAAAAGGTCTGCGTCGTAAAAAGGCATGTCGTTTCAATTGTTATGAGTGACTGCACAGAATGAAAGCACTGCGAATACAAAATACACGCAAAACTCTTAAATTCTTGAGGACTTTGTAGGAATCAAGTATTAGAATGGTAGGTTTGCAGCCGATCAAGACCGAACAAACGCAATTTCCAGGGGTTTGCTTCAGCCTCGAGAGGTAACTTCATGTGACTTGTACAGGTTACTGTACTGTACTATACATGTGCATGGGTAAAGACGAGCTTTAACCCTGCTTGAACAATTCGATAGGGCAACATGCCAATGAAATAACAAGTACAGGACCTCTTTACAATATTACATAGGGACCTCCAGTCGCTGCGGCGTTCGCTTTCAGAATCTCTTTCCCGCGTAAATGGAATTCTTCATTTCGTATCTCTTCTGTAACAGCCTACATAACCAAGAGTTTGTCCTATTCAAAGCCAAGAACCAACACACTGGCACATTCCTAGGAATTGTTATGGAAACCGTCCCTTAAAGTATCGTCAGATATTGGAGTTGAGTACCAAATGATGTCTGTTAAACTACCTGCATATTTTTCAGAAAGCAGACTGGAGATATCCCCTGCGAAAAAGCTACCTGCATGATCACCCTTGCCTCACGGGATTATTGCAAGAATCGTCAGGCCTTGCGTAATAAGTTACACAAGAAACGTGATATACACACGGCACGCTAAGAATCTGTTAAGATCGAAATGAAACCATCTACAAAACCAAACAAATGAATAACCTTTTTGGATTTTCAGAACTTTGCCTGCTGGTAGTACGCGTCTCAAGATTGACATTCGTCTTAGGTTTTGCTCTCAAGAACTGTGGGTTTCGCTCAAAGGACGGATTCAGACATGCAGTTTGTCTATAAATCTTTTGGCGAGTAAATTTCATCTCTGTCTTCAAAGATTGACATTATACACTAAGATCAGTACAGACTTGGAGAAGACCCTTGTAGCCATGTCTAGGGATAGCTGCTGAATATGATCCGCGCAAAACTATCTGGAAACAAGCTGTTCCTGGGAAAACAACTGTGCTCAACCTTGATGCAAATCGGTCACACTTTGTAGCTGCGGTATTCAAAATACAGCTTGGACATGTCCCGAAAATTCTCTCTGTGGGCCAGGCTTGATAGTTTGCACAAGTCCCCGCCACTAGCATTTTGAAAACAATTCGACCTTTCCCAGCATGTGGAACAGTGACAAGCGTTTCTTTTTCATTCATAGCTACCATGCCGAATCAATGACACCAAGGCTTCCAAGCCTGACGAACACAGAATCATTGCAAACAGAGATTTGATCTTGGTCTGAAAAATTATGTGATGAACCATCAGTTTGTCTCCATTTCCTACGATTTGGATGATTGGGGCACCAAAATCACAGGCATGATAAGCTCAGCATGAGTATTAGAGAACTTCACTGCTCAATTCGTTGACAATCCAATATACTGTGCAGTTGATGCCAAGGGGTTCAAGCGAACTGTAGAAAGTGTGAGCGAATGGTGCAATAGCGCTATTCGCTCAAAATATGATATTTCTTAATCTTAAAATTATACAATAATTTTTAAAGTACGTGTATGTACCAAAAATTGGAACTGAGAATTGTTGCAAATGTAATTGTTACATGTGCCGCTGGCTGGTTCTAACGTGTCCCGAAACTTGGATAATGATAATTTAAAGTATGATTACAATATGCTAGTATTGTACAGTACTGTACTGTACATACTGGGCGTGGAAGCACTTGTTCCACTCGAAGTGGTTTCAATTACGGTGTCGCAATTGGTACAACACAATAATGGCAAGAGTGGCGGAACCTTTGTGGTCTATTTAGAACAAGCGGTGTGCCTGAGGACTGCAGCAGAAGTTGTGGGCAGAGAGGACGATAATTGCATTGTGCGGCGAGCCTCAAACGATGTCTTGGTAGTTCCACACATATCGACCAAGAAAGCATCAATACTGCATTGTATGGATAGCGGCGTTGCCCGAAACAAAAGTGTGTTATGAAACATGTACAGCAATGCCGTAGACACAGCCCAAATTGGCAGCATATTCAGCGATATTGTCAAGATTTAGAAAACAGAAGAAAGACAGTACAGTATGCACTGTGTACAGTATTGTTCTGTGATGAAGTATAATGAAATTGTTCAATGCATCGGTTCAGGGGATCAAAGGAAAATCCACGACACATGAGAAAATGGTGATTGATTGATGCTGCAGGTCCCGCAAGGAGACATGCACGGTGTACCCACTTCTGCCTTGAAAAACTCGGCGCATCGACCACCTGAAGAAGACCTCTTTGGTTTTACTTTAAGATTAATCTCTGATCATTGCAAAACGACGTAGTTAACAGAAACTTTATTCCTCATTAATTTTGATTATTACTGGCTATTAGCTAATTTATAATTGGAAAAAATGCTCAGTCATCCATATTGCAGAACCTGCGACTGGTTTGAATCAAATATTCATAGGATCCCAACCTCCGCATGCCTCGCAGTAAACACACATCGTTAACCACCGTCCTTATTAAACCTCTGTAAAGTTACACAGGGCTGCTCGCGGGAACATCGGAAATCTGGCTGACTTTTGACGATATCTTGTGGGGAGCGTTACATTTCATGGATTTTTGCTGAGCTTGGACCAAATCATTCAAAGGATTGCTGTAATTCTTTTTATATGGACAAGAAGCAGCAAAATTAAAGACGCCAGGTGTCTATGAATGTGTTTCACGTCTGATTATATAACGAGAGACTCTGGTGTTATGCCAGACTAACTCGTCTTCTAAGGTTCCCATTACATGGATAGTCCATAGCGAAGACCGACAACAGCTGATAAATTTGTCGTAATGTGCCGTAAGAATCAGATAGCTTTTCACGCTGGAAAGGTAGCAAAATACACTGGACATGTGTCGGTTTCCAAACAAACTACGACGTTTTCAATCCAAATCATACCATGTAGCGGGGTGGCACAAGAACAAGATGCCTGGAAGGAATAAGTCAAGAATATGGAACGGAATTTCATCATCATCATGATCAGCGTCTAGAATAAATGTCCATCCACTTTTTCCAATGGCCATTGAATTTGTAACGTTAACCACATGGCATTGGTTTAGATGGTGATATTGCAAATTGCATTAAATGATTGCTTCGTGAATTGGCTCCTTGATGTTACGCACTTGATGACATGGCTAGGGATGGCAACCGATAATGATAGAAACGTTTAACAAGCAGTGGCATTGGCCCAGTGAGCAAAGTATTTAGAAAATCAATTGCATTTAGTGCTGACCAGCTGCTGAGTTGTCATTTTTTAAGCAGTTCTTATCGTATTTATTTTTTGAGCAGTTGAAGGGGCAGCTGTCAAGTCGGTCAATGGTTACCAACATTTTGTTTACTACTACGGAATACGAGACTGGAAATATTGCAGTACTGATAGAGCAGGGTCTTGAAATTACATACTGCACAGTATCACTTGCAATACAGGACATAACAAACTTGGTCAATATTGTTTGAAATTGATCAATCATCGTCAATTACAGTTCCCCGGAATCCCAAACTCTCTGGACAATTTGTCAAGTAGTGTTCTTGAAGCATACAGCGTTGTCTCGAATTCTGCAAATGCATCTCTCTCTTTATTCTCCTGCTACAGTAGCTTGCATCTGCATAAAAGCGATGGCACAATCACCCCATACCCCTGTGTGCTCTCAGACACAAGGAATTGAACGTCGACTGATAAGCTGTGTTATGCAAGAATTAACGGCAGATATGATTCTGCTGTCCAGCTTTGTTCCAAACCGGTAATTCTGGATGAAAAAATATTAAAACAGCTCATGTTTTTAATTCGTAAAAGAAACTGATAAGCTCCAGTCCCCGAATCTTTAACGATGTCGGCCGATCTGCTACCCTAGTCCGTAATAGTGCATAAAATTACAGTACACTACTACACAAGTTGACTGGGTATCAGCCAGCTTATCTGGTATGGAAAAAGTACCCGTGTTCCCCCCAATTACAATACTGTCATGCACTTTTCAGTCTAATAGGCATTTCACGCCAAACCGGTTCAACGCTGCAGTGGAGTCACGCAGAACGGCTTACTTGTGAAAGTACACCCTCCCAACAAAGCCCCCCGAAACAGCTTAAACCAATTCTAGACGAGTGTAACGTTTCATTGCTCTATAGCTCTATAAGATATAAATCGCACTCTAGTCGGCGATAGTTGCAGTGCAACCGTGAATGAGGAGTTACTACCCACGCCTAAACCACTGCGACGAAAGTTAGCGTTAAACAAGTGGCTTGAACCAATCTCAAACTCCCTCAAAAGATTGAAATTGCCACCCAGATACAATTCAAACGGGTAATTTTGTTACACTGACAAAGTCAAAAGTGGGCTGACCAGCAATTACAAAATCAATACGGACGCGACAAGCCTTTTGCAATAAGCCATAGAGAACGATACAGTTCGAGATATTCGGTTTCTAGAAATCGAACAACGACGTAACGTAACCATTTCATTGTCAGTGTTCGTCAAACTGTGCGTCAAACGAGGACGGCATCCAATGTTTCAGTCATGGCGGGTTTCACGTTCACGCAAGGCCAAAGGAACAACGATCGAGGCTAACCATGCAGAATGCGGGGGTTTCGGCAGCAAAGCTCCTACTGGTGAGTCGTTTTATGCAGTAGAAATGAAATAATATTATGTAGTTGTGAATCCTCTGGCAGTTATTAAAGAGGGAAAGTTTGGGTGCTTTACTGCTTAACGGCACTGACGGCTGTGTCCAGAGAGGAAGGAGGCATATCTAAACACCAGGAACGAGCAGGAGGGGCGCTCTTCAAAGTGGTAAATGAGATGTTTTTATTGTCAATGATCAATGGTACAGTAGGTGGGGGCAGCTAAATGCGGTTTTTATTGATAAGCTAGGGTAGATATGGTTGGTCTATAGGAAAAGGACTCGTCCACAATATTGCATACTTATAACCTACATCACCAGCAAGGTGAAGTACAGGCTGTACTGAACTGAGAGTTGAGGTAGTTTACTTAAATGTTTGGGGTAATGAGGTGTTTTTGGTTTACTTGAATGGGTTGGTATTCTTAATTTTCCCGAAAGGGGAAATTAAGTATAATGAGGTAGTTTGGGTTTACTTAAATGGGTCGGTATACTTAGTTTACAGGAAATCAGGTTAGCCTACTGTGAGTTATTTGAAGGTTGGGAGTCTTATGAACTTGCTGTTAGAGGTGCGATAATAATGTAATCATCTTTACTTCGTAAAATGGTACAGTTTCTTCCGAGTGTTTCAGTATGGTCCAGGCGCCAATATGACCAATTCGAACGGGTTGTCCCCGGGGCGCCTATTTGCATTACCCTTTTCTAATTGGGAATTTTTTGGGTTCTTTTAATGTATAGAAGATGTGGTGGTTGTATCCACGCCGCTAGTGCGTTGTGCGGGATAATGAGTTGCATTCACAGCTTACCCTTGAGGGGTAGTAGACTTGGAACAACGCTGGGTACGGTCAATACCTGTAAATGGGGGGTTAATTTACTGTGGTAGATATGTGGGTTGGTATCCAGTAAATTTGTACCGAAGCGTACATATCGTATCATTGTCAAGCCAATTGCGAAACCGTACGATGCGTCGAAAGCTGTGGATGGCACTCCAATCTACCAGAAGGTGGAAGGGAGGCCAGCCAGCAAACAAGCGGCATTGGAGGTTACTGTCAAAGCGGAGTGCCGCTGTAAAAGAATGGCTCTAACCTTCGAAAACCGTTCCATTGCGCGGGTTGCAACGGTTCTCGCGAGTTCCTTGACGACGGAGAGCGCCGCCGGATGCCAACCTCCAAGCGTTGAGATGGGGACAGGAACCAGCCTGTTTCTCCCAGGCAGCTCAGCAAGGAACCCTTGGTATTTCCGCTGCTTCTCTGCGTGAGCTGCGTTGAGGCTTGTGAGTGGGTTGAAAGCCCTGGCTCTTGCGTGGGAGGGAGCGAGCGGGTTGGCAAAGGTTACGTCGAAGTAATCCGTGCCACCGGCGGCTCCCATCGCCCTGATATCCGGCCTCGTCCTGTTTTGGTAGTGTAATACCTGAATATTGTTCCTTCAGCATCCTCCTAGCTGCATAAAGTACTGTACTGTATTTTACACGGCAGCACAGTAATGCACTGTACTATGAGATATACTGTACATAGGTATGCACTGTACAGTATTGTACAGTATTGTACAGTAGTCCGACTTATGGGCATTTAAGCTGTGCTAACGGCGCACAGAATCTTTTTTCCGTAGGTACCGTATTGTACTGATTTAGTATCACCACGTTAAATTAACAATTATTACGCGGTAAACGGCATTTTAATTTCCTTGTCATAGGAAAAATCTAAGCATCGCCTGAAAGGCTGTTAAAAGCGCGGTAACGTATAACAGTTATATGGGTTACTTTATAATAATACAAAAAAAAAACTTACACAATGCAAAAAATATATGGGAAATTCCAATTAAATAAACCAAAATTGTCCAGAGCTATTGCGAAATCTAAAGAAATTCAAAACAGTCTAAGGACATCACAGGAGACTTCAACAAAATTTTGGTGGAAGTCTTCAATTTAGCATTGAGAGTCTGCACTGAGCTTCACTGTACTCGTGAAAACTCTGTTCCAAAGCAGTTGGATACTAGGCCATTCATGAACGAAACTTTACCAAATAATGGACCTAGCACACCATAGCTGTAATCGAAGCAAAAACCTACCTGAAAATCGAACCCTTAGTATTATTTTCCTATCACAGCGGGGATTGGAGACAGACAACTATTTTTTTGAATTTATATGATAAATTTATTGAGTTTTTGTGTATGTGTAGAGATTCAGTATTAAATAATTTTTACAAGCAACTTGCAATTGAAATTAGTCAAGAATCTTGATTTTTAAAGTTGACGCATACAAATGTTTCGCTTGATGCATTTAAACAAATCTATAATGTTGAGCTGGAAAATACCAATACTCGGGCTTAATCAGCCCCAAGGCAAGGAACAAGGTGAATAGAGTACAGATTCAAAATTACCTTAAGTGTTCATTGAAAATATACCCTTTCATTACTAATTCAGGTGACTTCTAAAACATTTGAACTGCACTATGGCCTATTGGACCAATTTTTCAGAACAGAAGTCCTCTCAATAGGGAATAACCGTGTTACCAAACCTTAATTTCTACAATTGATGTAAATTTTAAGGGGAATGCCTTTTATTACTGGAGAATCACGGAAAGTAATTAATAACGATTTTAAACATTATCAATATCCCTTATCATTCCCAAAAATTTTATAATAATAAAAATAATATAATAGATCCTCAACTATTATTAGTCTAGTTCGAAAACAAAAAAAATAAGTATAGTTATCACCATAAAGTGAACCAAACAAAGGTAGTCAGCACGAAAATCTTTATATTTTGTGGCCGAAGGTTGAAATGCTGCACTTTTGAATAATTCCGCCTCTGAAACAAGGGAACTCATTGAAGTTATTTCATCGGAAATGTCGATTGTGATCCTTTTCATGGTTTTATCTCCGCATTTTTCAAGCTTAGAGAATTCCAACTGTTTGAAAAGACCATTTTTGTGGCTGCGAGTTCCATTAACGCGAGTCAGTCACAGAAAGTTCGGCTACATGGCAAAGATATTTGTCGCAAAAAACATTACCAAACGGTGGGTCATATCCTTTGTAACCTTATAAAGTCAATCACAAAAGGCCTTCTATTTATTTATTGAGGCTCTTTTTGTCCCGAAATATTAAAAGTATAGTAAAAAGTAACCCAATGGATGTTCATCTGAAACATAAATTTCAAATATTTTTGAATCAATTTATTGGGAGAATAGTTCCGAAATGATTAACTAGTTTCTCATGAAGCTGCACAAAATTTTTGTTTTTGCGACCATTTTGCAGTAAGTGCTCAAATCATCCATACTATATACTCGAGAAAAAACATGAAGTAATTGTCTGTGAAAATAGTTGATAAGTGAATAAAAGAGTTCTCAGATGGGCATAAACAACAGCAAATCGTTCAATCTCTGAGAAAAGGTTATATTCTACCAAAATAAAAAGCTATATATAAAAATGGGGTTTCATGGCCAAAACTGAAGGAAAATCGAGAATGCCCGAGAAGTATTTTTGATTCAACATATTCAAATTGGAGGAATTATTCAAGTGAAGTGAGAATGGAGAGTTAAATCTATATTGATATATTAAGTATTGAAAGGACAAGAGGTAAGTACTCTCTACAAAGGCCACATGATCACGTTTAGAGCAGAAAATGGAGAAAAAAGTTATTAAAAACCCTTTTAATTTTAAAATAGAATCTATAATTTGACTTTTCTATGCAGAGAGACTGCTTATTTATTATGAGCGCTACTTTTGAAGAAAATGATTTCTTATAATTATTAAAAACTTTACAAATATTTATTCAGTAGTATTTTCTTTTCAAAAATTTAAAATACGTCGAAATTCTTCTCTCAAGGAAAAAAATTATATATATGAATCTTCAGAAATTGCTGTTTTTAAAATTAAGTACCGAAAACTCAATTATTCTTTCAATAATCTTACTATCAATTAATTTCCAACCAGAATAATTCTCGGTTATCAATAGTTTTCTCATTTAATTTTTGCATTACAATAATTTCGTGCTTTCGGGTGGGATTTAGTGTATTATTAAGCATAATATTTCCATTATACGTGATACAATCTGTGTGTTGGGGGATACGTTGGGGGAATTTTGTCGATATAGATGTCAAATTCCTGATACATGAACAAAATTGTTAATATAATCATTACAGTTTCCTAACTTTACACGCTGCTTTCATATCCCCAAATAATAGAGATACTCTGATGTGGTATCCATATACTTCCCTTTGATAACTCAAAATATATTCCTCTCTATTTTAGGTCAGTGATGAAGTACCTGATTTCATGCATCGAAGATAGTATTTTCCCTCCAATTCACTCGCTTTAAGTAAAAACTAAACGGTTCTCTGCAAATGATTTAAAGGGTTATAAAAATTTTCTAATGAATATCACATCTGCGAAAGCTCACATAAAGTTGTAATGAGAAGTTTAGAACTTCTTATAGCAGAGATAGTTCGGACCCCAATCTTTTAAATTCAAGGCAAGGCCTCGAATTAAATTATGGGGCGTCAAAAATCAAATTCAAGGGGCTTCCCAGTGTGATGAGAAACAAATCAGAAGGTGAATCCATTTCCGAGTTATTCATTTAGAATTTAATGGAAAATGAAGCGATCCGAAGAACGTGTTCCAGTAATAAATTTTCAAAGTTTTTAGGTTTTTATCTCTTCAATTCATAAAAGTTTCAGTTAAATTGTTCCTGTAGATGGTATTTTTTGCTTTTTACTGTTACGATTTTCCTCCACCAATAATCTCAAGCGATTGAAAAGGTTTATTTCAAAAATTTCTGCTTCCGCACCGAATTCTTACGCGCAGGTTAGGTTAGAATGTGGCAACCTTATATCAGAGAGAGGAGCCATATTGTGAAGAAAAATTCTCCATTTTAAAGGTAATTATATGATATTTCATTTGCTTAGGTAAAAATTTATTGCTGCCGAATCTTATGAAAACATTAAGAGTTATTTAGTCCTTATGCTAAGGTTGGAGAAATTATCATTAAACGAAAAGTTTTTGGCTCCCAAATCCGCAAAAGGCATATAGTCTCAAATATATTTAAAATGGCGCGCTTATTTTCAGCTGTAAATCCCAGTACTTTATATCTTATAGTATTGATAGAGATAGAATGTATTGGTAGGTATTTTATAATTACTTTTAAACCAAACATAATCTACGGATCATTCTACTCTACTTTGTATTTCATTTAACTGAAATAGTTTCATTTGGTCCAAAATTTTTTCAGGTAGCTAAAAATTAAGAGACTTTCCTTTTCATCTGCTATATAAAGGAAAATTTCATGCATTGAGTGCATATGAGCTCAGAATCGGAGATTAATCTCAAAGAATATCATCCCTTTATATCATTGCATGCTTGAGTCCTAAATAAAAAATACTTTCACGGGAATACAAATAAATTTTAAGTATTAAGACTCTATTTCTATAAAAGCCAAGCTTCTGAACTTAAATTTGCTCTGAATTATTGAAAAAATTCAATGTATTGCTATCTGTAAAAAAGAACCCGCTCAATGTTTCAATGAGATTGTCTCTTCTGTAGTTAGCACAAGCACAGAAATTAAAGTACGTGCTTTTTATATATGTTAGCGGACGAACTTTATTGAAACTGTCTACCCTAATTTCAATCATAAAACTTTACTTGCAATAGCTTATGTAATTTTTACATCTTTATAGCCTCGAAAGCATTCAATAACCAATTGATCCATTTTAAGATATTGAGTATCAAGCAAAAGATTATTTATGTACAGGGCTAAGCAAAGGAAAAAGTACTTGCTGCAATGGTTGTTCTTTTATTTATTCCAGTCTTGTTTCAAATTCGCCTTTATTTTTTCCTTTGAAGCCGTCATGAACAAAAAAATACACATTCGGTCAGTAAAAATTAGCAGGAGCGTTAGGTAATTCCTTGTATTAATGCTTTTTCAGAAGTAGGGGGACATTCGAATTTTCAAATGAACATAAATTGCTTATGATATTCCAACTCATCGATAAATTGATAGATTTACCCCTACATGTTTACCTATGATTGACTATGGGCCTTTTACTTCCGAAATTATTAGCTCAAAGATTTTTGAAGGTAAGACCTACATATTACAGACCAAAGATGATATAGTTTATTTTCTGTAAGATATATGGAGTCAAAATGCCACAAAAGTGATTAGAGTAGCAAGAAGGTTAGTTTTTGTCGGTTACATTTCTTAATTCTAAATTTGGTGAAGTAAGTGATATGTCATTAATATAAGCACAGTTCAATAATTCAGTTATTTAAGTTTCTTATTTCAGAACCAAAGCGTAAATCATATTTATATCTAGAGCCGGAAATTCATTTTGGGAGAGATTTTTTGTCATGATAGATTTATTTCCTTTCCTTTTTCACTACAGCTCTGTTTCTAAACACCTTTTTAACTTTGATCCATGGTTTCATTCCTCCAAATTCATTATTTTTTCTCTTTTTCTTGCGATTTCGCCTTATTCGTAATCGTATTTTGCCTCCTCGACAAAAGAGAAATGAAAAAGTCTTTTTCATGGATACTAAATGCGTAACTTTATAATTCCAAATTTTGCCTAAACTTAAATCTATTTCTGATTCTTTTTCCGTACAAATGTTTCCTATTGGCCCTATAAATACCGTACCCTATCGTAAGACACGCGAATAGCGCGGAGGTATAATACGAGTGCAAGCGTGATACGCCGGCATTTGTATCAGCGCCTTAGTTGCATCATCTGGTCGTCTACCGCTATGACTATCTGCTCGCGCACGGCGCTGCACGTGACCGACGTTGACCGTGCGGTTAATTCCTAACCCTATAGTCGGATCCAACAGTCGACACTGTAAAAACCATTTAATGTACACTTTTCACAAAACATCTCAAAACATAATATAACATCACGAAAATACCTCAAATCACTGATTGGCCTACTTTGAGCAGATTTCGCGTCCTCATCAGGTTTATCAACACTATCAGTAGAAATAACGAAAAGTTTACTCCAAAGAGTCCTATAGAAAGCAAGAAATATTACTTCACAAATTGAAACCGATAATGAATGTTATGGCCAGACAAATATTTACGAAGTGGGTTCACCAAAATGTAGAGGAAGGGAACGAAAGGAACATGAAGAAATAAATAATGGAAGTCATAAATGCTTACATATTACTCGAATTTTTGTGCGCCTCTTTTATTACCAGAGAGTAAAAAGACGGTTAAAGCACCCAAGTCAATAATAAGGATATAAAAAGACAAAAAAGAATGACTAAGAGGTATGAGAATAGTTACAGTAACCTTTGAGTGGCTGCTACTACCTAAAAACATCATCGAGGAGACCTCTGGCTCATATTGTAGAGATGAAGGAACTGCGAACTATAACAGTCTATATATTTTCCATTGATTCTCTTCGCACCCGAGAAATACTTGGATATATTTTACGATAGTACATCTTATAATACATGAAGTAAAGATGATTATAGTATTTTACGATAGTACAAATGCATCTTGCAGGATTCTTAGTTCCTAAAAGACTATTTATAAGGAGGCAACTGTCTGCGTGAGATGGGAGGCAAATTGGGATTGAACTTTGACATAAAACTTTAATCAGCTCGCTAACCCTGAAGCGAGGGGGAAAGGCCTTCCCCTTCAAGATTACTTATTACGACATAGGCTCCTCTTTCATATCCAACTGCCATGTTTGTACAACCAAGCCTGCGGTACGACGTTAATTGCTTGGAACAACTTTCATCTTGAGTGTGTAGTGTTTGCTTTTTTACGCTGACTTCCGTTTAATGCATCATATCTAAATCTAGGAAAGGATTTATAAAGAATTTGTTCAGTTCAGTAGGTGTTTGCCTCAGAGAATGGTTTCCATTATGTCGAAAAGCAAGATAAAATTATAAAGTAGAAAGAGCCCGCCACTGGATGGCCCATAGGAAACTGTTGATTGAGAATGACACTGTTGTTTAGTTTTAATGATCTTTATATTGATAGCTTGCGAGATGCAAAAACGCCAGATAACGGAGAAGTGAACGCAAAAAGAAGCCATGAACGAGCTCGGTTGGTGCAGCGCCAGTTTGGCACCACGAAAAGTAGATATACCGATTTGGTTCTTTAATGTATGAAAAGTGCGGTTCGGCTATCCCCCAGTGCATGCTAGACGTGTGAAAGTGAAAGTGACATTTTACACCCCTGAAATCCAGTGGCAAATACGTCAGCATTTACCTGAAAGTTAACCTCCGAGCGGATGCTGAGAAATAAAGAATTACCATTTGGCACTTGGGTGAACTTTAGCAGCGAGTATATTCGCAGGATCTTTTCTCTGAGAACAACTGTTTTCGCATGCTTCAATTCCCTTTTCGCCCATCTTTTTCCTTGTAGATAGGTGAGTTGCCAAATAGTTTACGCAAAGTTTCTTTATTAGCAAAGCATTGCGACAAAAGCGGGTAAGTGTAGATAGTGTCCTCGTATAGAAGAATAATGGATTGTTTCCGAGTGAAGTACTGTAGGACGAACGACCTTGACTTTACCATTAAGTTTCTGGTTTCCACACTGCGGTCTTTCCAGGGAGAATGTCTTGGTAACAGAAATGCACTGTACTTGCCACGTTTATCTTCTGTTAAACATTCCACCACTGCGATGGAGGGAATCAGCAGTACAGTACACCACCGATTGGTCACCACGCTCGCTTCTCTCGTTCTACAGCTGACGGCTCATGCCGTATCACGCCGTGCTTTGTCTCTCACATCACCTGATGCTTGAGTGACCCAGCTCGGTTTAGTGACCCTTGAATAAAAGCGTATGTTTGTTTGTTACAGTACAAGAAGAGTAATAATACAATTATTTCGGTACTGTACTGTGCAATGGAGGAACGGAATGTAATCTGTATGCGCAGGTTTCAGAACTGCATACAGGGGCACTGAATCCAGTACAGTAGCTTTGTTTCCATTGCTTTGGGTTATCGGACTTTTTTCCCCTCCCCGGCTCGCCAGTCAAAACCTAAAGCACAGTCCTGGTACTACATCGGTAGGGTAAATCCTGTACTGTACTGTTCAGTCAGTTGATGCAAACTCGATTTATTGGTTTGAAACAACAGCGTCTGTTATTGTTTCCAGCCGGAAATCAGCCGTTCAGGATAACATATTTGGAATATCAAGGATATGGCAAGAAATGCATAAAGATTCCGGTGAGTAGTGAAATGGGGTGTCAGAGCCCCGTACAGCATCTTGGATTGATCGATTGTCCCTTGGGAACAATCAGACTAATATCGGACACCAGTACTGAATGCATTAGAGTTGTTTCATACTCATACAGTATATTGGTAAGAAGCGGCCATCGTTCAAGACTATTGTGCGAAATAGTAGAGCTGTGCACTCTGGCCACGTGAGATCTTCCGTACAGTACTGTACAATACAGTACAGTGCAGTCCAAGCTTTATGTTGTTTTGACAAGTATCAATTTGAAAGCCGGTTCTTTTGTACAGTACAGTACTGCGGGGAAAATGAGTCGACAATGGATTACCGTTGGAAGGTTAAAACCCCACGTAAGATGTTCTGTACAAGAAAACGTTTTAGACAGTACAACAATATACGTACAGGAATGTACGGCACTCATCCTGAATTACTGTACTGTTCAGTACAGTATTGTATCGCAGCTGTTGACACTGTTTGATGTCGCTTGATTGGTTGATGCAGGCCGCTATGCTAACACAAATCCATCCGTCCCTTGGCATATAACGGCGCAACTGCAGGTGTCAGTACCCATGTAAACTTCTTCAACCGTTTTGTAATTTTTTGGAGAAACTCCAGACTAGTGATAGGCGGGGTAATTTCATACTTATGATGATATTAAAAAAAAGAAAAAAATCAGTTACCCCTAATGTAACCCACAGCCAATGACTTTTATATTTTTGGACAATCGATTTCCACATTGAAAATCATATGTACTGTACAACCGCGGAATTTGTGTCCAAATTCTATTGTATTATGAAAAAAAACTCATTGAATATATTGTACAGTACAGTATATTGAAATGGTAATTGATCTCAAACAAAATAAAATATTGACGAAACGACTTGAAACCGAGAAATGGAATGACCATTCAATGGTCAATTGAACACCCAAAACACCAAGAGTGGCTACTGGAATGATCCATCTTATTATCGATTCACCATTGTTTATCTTTTATTAATGCCGCAACTCCCGCGTCAACTCGGGCCACGTTGGGCTCCCACTTCCCGTCTCAACTTACCATCGCACTCGTAACAATCAGGCAGGCGATCCTACCACAAACCTCCACACACACCCAGTCCATCTCCAAAATTCCCTCAAATCAATCCAACCGGCCTAATCTTCCGCCACCTCTTGCTGCCACAACCACCTACCGCCTTCCCCACACCCTCTTTTCTGTCTCACCAACTCCCTCCTATTACCTCTCCCCTTTCCAGCAACACACCCTACAAACCTCACACCACACGCAAACGCCCCAACCCGCTCAACAACAAACCTCACCACAATTCATTCCCATCTCATCTCTCTTACTCGCCCTTCACACAACCCATACCCCCGAGCCCCCTCCCTTACCCTATTCTCATCCCACCTTTCACCACCCCGTCTCCCCCTCCAATCCATCAATGGACCCTCAGCTACTCGGCTCCTCCCTTAGCTCGCGCTCCCACGAAACAACCGAACAATCATCCCCCGAGCCGCGCGTCTCCTTTCGTCAACGCCGTCGCACCCGCGACACACGCCCACACCATTCCTCCGATCCCGACCATCACACCCCTGTTCACCGTCCCTGGCTTCGCATTCGCACTCGACTCTCCGTCATGGACGACCTCGCTCAAATCCCAGCCGCGGCTGCCGCTTGCGTCACACCCATACATACTCCGATAATCCTGATCATTCCGCCGGCTTCTCCGCTACCACTCCTTCTGCAAACACCTCCCTCGCCAGCTCCGCTCATACCAAAACAAAGATCCACACTTCACGTCCTCGACGCATGTTGACAAACGGCTCTAAAAAGAGGCGCCCGATTCGTGTCTTGAAACCGGCTCCGAGACCTGTCCTGCTGGACAGTGATTGTGCCTCGGTCACAGACTTTCTGCGCCCTGCTGCTGTGCCTATGGGTTGTGCTCCTGAAAGTGTCGATGCTGCATTCAAGGCACATACAACCTTACTGCGGAAGATGACCTTGGATTCTTTCGATCTCAATCGCTACTTGTTTGCTTACAAGCCATTGGCAAGAGTCAATTCGGTTTTGGCCGCCACTCTTTTGGCGCCTGTCGATGTCGATCATAAGAGCTTTCCTATGTCTCCTGCTTTGCGATCTGCTGTCATGTATATTGTGGGCAATGCTCACCGCAGTGTTTACGTCATGACCTATTCGGCTCAGTTGAAGAGTATTATGAGGTCCCGTCCTCCGACCGAGGGTATCTTGCCGCCTATGGTACTGGAGGGGCAAGGCTTATCAGACTTGGAGGTCACCGCTCTGGACTTTGCACAGGAATTATCTTCCACCAATGCTGCAGTGGAGGACACTACTCGGCGCAGAATGCAAGATCCCTCCGCCAACGTCGACGGCAGACTAGAGCGCCTTGTTTCCGGATGCTCATCGTACGGTGCATTTCTGTCATGTCTTACAAGCACTATCGATATTGAATTGACACATGCATCCATAACATATGCTAATAATAACCTGCATTGCTTACCGTGGAAATGTAGCGGGGCTCCTGTCAACGTCGGTTTTTTTGAAGATGAGATGGGTGATTTCGGGGCCAGTCATGCCCCGTCCGGATTCGGGTCCAAGTATCGGCCAAAGAGGGAACGGCTAAGCCTCAACAAGAATTACGACCGTCACAATCGGGACAGGAGTGTGAGGGGGGGAAGAGGGAGAAGTATTCGTCGAGTGTCCCAGTTCTTTACCGCCTCTCTCATGGGCCCAAAGACAGTGACAGATGTGAGCCGGGTCACGGAAATATGGATGAAGGCGGCAGGTGTACCTCCTCCGGGGCAGTTGTTTGATATTAACGATGAGATTTGTTCCCTGTACGGCTTCCATCCATATTACTTCTCCACTGCCGCTATGGAGGGAGAAGCAATGAGGAGAGCATTCCTGTTCGGGCCAAGGAATTGCTGTTTTCGGAGAAGGAGGTTACCAAGCGTCTCAAGTTTATTGTTTGTTACGTTTTATCCTCCGGGAAAGAAGGACAGAGGGTTCTTGAGTCTGAGAATTTAAGGAGCTTTGACAAACAAGGAGTCCACAATGGGCACTCTAAAACCTCTGTGTATAGCCATAGAACGTATGACGCCCTGAGCATCATGTCTGCCCATGCCGCATTCCTGGCCTGCAAGTATGGGGCAACACCGTCGGAACTCGTTGCAGCCTCTGACATTTGTCGAGTACGCACAGCCATGGAACGGTATGAACAGGACCAGAATCTTAACTGGTCTTCACATTCGATTGGATTTCCCCTGACAAAACGAGACTGCGCAGCTGTGATCATTGCACACTCACTTTTGCAAGAAGCTCCTCGCATACATGAAAGAGACCTAAAGGTTTTTGAGAACGCTTTCACGGGTCTATTGAAAGGGACTGAACATGGGGCACGACCAAGCCGGCGGGGGTTGATGGAGATTATTGGGGCGGCCAGCATGTGGGCAGCGTTTGAAAGATATGCTACAGGAACATTGGGCTTTGATATTGATTGTACGTCGAACATGGTGTTTGGAGCAGGGAGAGCCGAGCCGATAGTTATGGAGTTTTGCAAGAGGGGAGACGGGAGAAAAATTGGCCTGAGCCTAGCGTCTTGTGAATCTCGGGATGTAATGCGGGTGAGATCCGATTCGAAGGCGTCGAGAACATCTTCACTGCGCCCGACCATGAAGGGTAGCAAAAGCATTTACAGAAAGCGAACTAGTTCTGCTCTCAAAAGAATCGGGGAGAATTGTCTCTAGTCTACTGTGTCTGACAACGAATGCCTGAAGATCACGGCAAGAAACACCGTTTCGACTAAACACCGTTTTCGACGAGTGTAAAACATACCCACTGAAGATGCGGAATCCATTACATTTGTGATTGCTCGCCACGTGAAGCGTCTCAAACAGGATCGAACCTGGGCATGACACCATACTGTAAACGACGTGAAGACCAATCTCATGATCTGTTGGGGCTGCTGAAATGGAGATGTAATGGGGGCTCAAAGGCGTCACGCATCTGCGTCGTCACAGGAGGCATAGTGAGCTGTGTATGTATGGTGACGCTAGTGTCCTTCTGTATCATACCAACTACAGTTGGACAGGATTTGCGCAGCTTAAATGAATTCTCATTCATTGTGAAGTGAGTAATTGAATTGAGAGGACATCGAAATGTTTGGTACTGGGGGATTGCGATCAAACAGCAACACCTCTTGACGCCTCAGCTTTCTCACATCTGGAACTCGGGAGCCCAGCTTCTTTACATGCATTCTTAAACTCATCGGGTGTGTTACAATTCAATACTGCATGTCCTACGGTAGACAAACAAGTCCGAAGGCGATGATGGTAGGGTGATGGTGATGGTATCGATGCCAGTTTGGCATACTGTAAGCTTCCACCTCTCACTTTCAAATAATGTACAGCACAGTACAGTACTTTACAGAAGAAAACCTCAAGATCTTTACAGTGATCGAAATTACAGTAATCCTGATCCAGATTAAATTAATTGCAATACAGTATTGCCATTATTACTGTATTTTCAAGAGATCACCGCTAGATCAACTACCCAAACCGGAGCTCAGTCGCACTTCTTGCTCCAAGCCGCCGCCTGCAATCACCAAACCTCGTTATCCCTTCTCCGCTCTCCTTCTCCCTCATTGCCTACTCCTTGTTCTCCGCCTTCGACACATCCTCAGCCATGACTGGTCCGGGCTTTGTTACTTCATGGCTCCCTCAACGCAGTCACAGTCACCAATTTTCGTCCCGGGACTCTACCACTCCGCTATTTCGCCCGACGCGAATGATGCTTGTTTCCCACGAGAAGCTCGAGGTCTTCTCTAATTCAGATGATGTTGAGGCTGCCAAGTACCGCCTCGAACTGCAAATCCCAGCCTCGATTTCCAAAGCAAAACGCCGTGAATGTATTGCCTCTCTCAAAAAACACGCCAACTATCCCGGTTTCCGCAAAGGCTCGATCCCACCTTTTGTCATGAAAGCAGTTCCCGTTTTTGTACTCAAGGATTCTGCAGAAGAAATACTGCAGGAAGCATTGACAGAGTTAGAGTTGAGGCCACTTCAAGAAAATGAAGACGAGGACCCTGACCTGGATTATGACGAGTTGAATAAGAGCTTTACAGTGGGTCAGGATTTTACGTTTTCCCTCGAACTTCCATTGAGGAAATTCATCGGCGAGCTGACAGATGAAGTCGGTGATGAAATTGTCGATGTTGAATCGCATGGTCAAGTAGACCTAGTGGACGACCCAGCCGAACAACGATAGTTTCCCAAAAGGACGCAGAGCCTTTGGCATTGGCGCAAGATCACTCTGATTTAGAGTCGTCATAACTTTATACTATGCAATAAAGCCCTGCTACTTCTGTAACACACATCACCTAGTTTCTAAATCTTGCCAACAGATGCGACTCTTCCCACTTGCTCCGTTATTTCTTTCCGTTCAAGGTCACAAATTCATCCCCCCGCAAATCTACATCTCCCCTCGGCTGGCATGCATAAACTGCCAGGACCGTCCGCCATACTTCCTGTTTCTAACCCCCACCAGCCTGTGGCCAATCGCTGGAGGCATCACCCCCAATTCGACAGGATATTCTATGACAACAAACGTTCCCTCTCCAACACAATCTGAACTAGCCACTGCCTCCATCAGCTTCCCGTAATCCACCTCCTCGTATGGCGGAGTTAATGTAATCAAATCATACGACCTCCCTTCATTCCATTCCTTTCCGCCCGCCCTCAGAAAACCTCAACCTTCCCACAAAAGACCTTCCCCCTCTCCTCCATCTCACATCTTCGCAAATTCTCCCTCATCACTTCAACGCATTCCTCTGACGAATCAACAAAAACCCCATTCCCCATCCCCCTTGACATGCTCTCGATTCCAATACTTCCACTCCCTGCAAACAAATCCAACACACATCCATCTTCTCTTACCACCTCAAACACTTCCAATATAGAAAATAACGCCTCCCTCACCTTTCCCATCATTGGTCTCAAATACACATTCGGCGACAAGATCCGTCTGCCACCTGCAGTTCCATTCGTAATCCTCAAACCCGGTGCAACTGGTGGTGGTGCCGGAGTGCGATAATACTTGCCCTGAATGCGAACCTTCCCCGCCTTCGTCGTCCCGCCCCATAACTAGGACGTGGTGCACGGATCCGGCCGGGACGCCACGCTGGTTCATCGGATGTCGAATTCGCTGAAGCTTCGGTGCTCGCGATTCGACACTTCTTGGTAGCGGTGAATACGACAGGTAGATGTTGGAGTGGAGCAAGGGTTGACGTCGATGGAAAGAGAAGTGGACGGAGTGGACAGCCGTGGAAAGAGGAACTGAAGCCGAGATGATGAGCCGGTTGGCGATTTTGTGGCATGATTGTGGGAAGGCGGGTTTTGGTTTTGGGCGAGAATGTCTCGTCGGTGGTGAGAGGGAGGCAGGTCTTGGATCGAGAAACACAACGACGTATGGGCTGTTGCAACGTCGTCCGTGAGCCGTAGTATTTCATCGCGGAATCACTACCTCTTTGGGTACAAAATACAGTAGGGATTGTTCACGAGATCAATGCAAATGTACAGTAGTAGTATAGTATTGTACAGTCTGCACCGGATACAGTACAGTGCAGTACAGTACACTGTACCCGGCATTAGACTGTACTGTACTGTACTACACAACGCAGCCATTTCCGCCAAGCGTAGAAGGTATGAACCCCTGCTCGCGACGGCTGCTAGAGGAAGGCTTGTGCCTATCCGATATCCACCCTTGGAGACTGGCACCCAGACGCGTATGCGATGCTAAACGATGTCGCGCGGAACGTGGCCATTCGAGCGATGGAGGCCTATGGGAAGGTTAGAGCGGTGCTTACCCAAAGGAACGCTGCCGGGGCCGTCATGTCTAACGCGGCATGCCTGCTCGCTGGCATTGAGCCCGCCCTGTAAGGATTGTTATTTACTGTTACCCATTAGTGACGACTTATCCTGCACAACACACTGGCGTGGAGACAACCGAGCACTTCTTCCATACAGTGAATAATAATTTGAGAAACAACCTAGCACTTTATCAAAGCAAATAGCTAACAGCAACAGGGATAACTAAATAAGTACGCATTACAGCAATCAGGGATAACTTATGCAGCTTACTTGCTCCAGTAGTTGGGACTGACTTGAACCTTTGTGTTGGACGTTTGCTCGAGACAGAACTGGTGAAGGCAGGGTTAAAAATGCTTGATCACTCGAATCTCCGGATGCTGCTGTACAGCGGCTATGGGCGTGGGGCGCTTCTTACGGGGATGGTACCCCAAAGGGGTGTAGTGTGACAGCTTCCGTTTGGTGCCAACCTTACTTGTCTTGAGTGGACGTACGCTGCCAGCAATGGCCGGCCTGGGGAGGCACACGAAGGGGAGAGGATGTACCAGCGAAAAGGCAGGTGAGTTGCCAGGACCGAGATAAATGACCGGAGTAATGGAATGGTGGAATTGGATAAGGTGATCGGCGTGTCTCCCCAGACGCTGAAATCCTTGTCCGATTCCATTCGTTCCATTATGCGTACGCTTGGGTAAACTCTTTTGATTTGGTGTGTTCGCGTCGCAAGAGTTGTAAGGATAGTAGTGCGGTCATACGCCCGTGACCAATATGCGCGTTAATCCTCTGACCAGAACAAAATCAACACTTCCATTGGTTGCCGAATTTGCGTGACACTTGAATCAATACATATTCATGATAAAATAAAAAAAATCATAACACAAAATCAAGAACAAAGGACGGCTTGTGATTGGGCCATGAAGGATGAATGGAGGGTGGGAGGCGGGAGAACAAGCGACGACTTGGGGAGCAGAGACAGCAGCGATGGCGACCAAAGTCGAAGGTTATATAGCCCTGTTCAACGGGTTGCCTTCGCTCTTGCGCAAGTACTTGAACACGAGGACCTTACCAGACAGACACGTTGGCTCAGCGTCGGTGTACTTATGACAGACTGCCTGGAGTAGGAAGCAGCCTGTCACGTGTGCCTTGCTTGTAGTGGTGGAAGGCAGACACGATGAAGCCTCTCGATACATTCACCTATAATTTTCCAATCATAATACCGAATAATAATTTGAGAAAACCAAAGGACCGGAGGGATGATACGAGAGTGAGGTCACAACATATGACCGAAAAAAACAGAGAATCATCACACTGTAACACACGCCCATCCAGATACGATTCGCGGAATGTGCGACTGTTGGACCAGTCGCCCCAGATTAGGATGCGACATTCCTGCACCCCAATTGCAGCACATTCGGATGCTGCGCCCATACGGAGAGAGTACGAGGACCACGATACCTGAGGAGGTGGAGATACCTTGACCCTATCCAGGCAATTCCTTAACCATACTGAAATGGTGCGAGCGCTGGTCGACAGTCTAACGCCTGGGAGAGCCCAATAGTACTTGCTTTGGGAACGGTTGTTGCGGCGAAGTGAGTCATAACGAGCGACCAGATCCAGAAGACTTGTTTGAAAATTCCTGTTCCTACGATAGGAGAGAGTGTGAGCCACTCGCTGCTGATTCTTGCGCAAGACTATAGCGATGTTGATTGAATGAGCCGTGACTGAAATGTTTGAAAGTAGAAGAGAGACTCCGGCTTCTCCTCTTTCAAAGAAAACATAATTAGCCAGGACAGCGGTTGCGTCACGCAGAAACTCGATTTCTGTAGACTGTGAAGCGATCGCAGCCTCGAATACTGTATGTGCCACAGAACTGGGCGATGCACGCCTTTCTTTCACCGAGTCCGGATCGCTGAGGAGTTTCCTTTCCAGATCGCTTTGCTGATAGGCGACCACAGCTAGCTGTAGGAGAGGGGTAAGAGTAACGGACTTACCAATTCGAGAATGGGCGGTAGTGACAGCCGAGAGGTAGTTACGAACTGAAGAGCCGTTAACCTTGTCTTGTGTAAACAGCCAACCCAAATAGCGGAGAAACGCCCCTTCTGATGCAGCAAAGGGGTCAATACCATCTACCATACAAAACTGTAGCCATTTTTTCCAGAGAATCTCATTGGAGCGCCAAGTGTTGGGTGCCCGAGCCTTCGTCATGAGTTGCGCAATAGTTCCACCACCCCCGAACTTCCATGGCCAGCGGCAGCCAAAACAGATTGCTGGAGCGGGACAGCTAGTGGGAGTGTCGAAGTTTCTTGCTCGAGATTTTCCAAACGGAGAGTTTCCACGGCGGAGCGGGCATTGTCTTGGGTGCCCAGACTGGTAGAAGATAGATATTTTTGGCGTCGAAAAGATGGGGCTTGTCAAATGCAGCAAGCGAGTGAACCACTGCTGCGCGGGCCAATATGGCGTGACCAATATCCGGTGGCTTTTTCCTGACAGATCTTGGTAACGACTAGAAGGATCAATTGGAGCGGCGGATTCCAGAAGTTGATTTACTGACTCCAATCTTGCGTGAGAGCGTCTATGGCAAGGGATCCGGGACACGCATGCTCGCTGTTGAAGCGTGGGCAAATCTAGTTCAAACTGTCTGCGAAGCGGTCGACTGTGGGTATACCTTGAGCAAGAGGTGTCGCAGATTGGTCCTCCAATTGTCCATGGTATGCAGGCGAGATAGCCTGTCGGCGAATCGGTTCACAGCAGACGGGAGGTAATGAGATTAGATGGATATGCCGAGACGAGTAAGCAATCTGTGTAACACTCGGAGCTCTCTCATGAGCGGTTTGGACTTCGTTTTCATAGCGTTCAAAATCGATACTACGGCTTGATTGTCCTCCAAGATTTTGAGGTGGGTTCCAGAGCGTAACATCCTTGCAAACGATCTGATGTTGTCCGTGACTGCGCGTAATTACAGGAAGGTGATTGGTTTCACGCGAAGTACTGGATTCCAAAGTCCTCAAGCTTCCCACGTACCTTGGGCTCCCGGCCGAAGATCCGATCCTAAAGTCCCTCCCTGACCGATGGAGGTCGATGCGTCGGAGTGCATCGCCAGAGTAGGGGATGGGGCTGATATTGGCCGTTCTGGCGAGCTTACAGGAAGTTCCCGCCAAAACCTGAGGTCCCGAATAGCTGCGTGTAGCAGCCGAACTCTTTTCCCTGACTTGGTCTTGAGTTTCAGGGAGTCGTACATCGAGCAGGTGTAAAATCGAGCGAGAGGCATTGCGAGAGAACAAGACACTGCTACTCCTGTGAAGTGGCATAACAGCTGGAAGTCTACCAGGCGGCGCTTCCGGTGACTTTGGCGTAACAATTGCTGGGCAATTCCACGAAGCTTTTCCATTCGACGAGCCGAAATACCAAAAACCATACGCGAAGTGTCCAGGATAAAACCCAAATGCTCGATACGGCGAGTACCAGCCCAGTTTCCTTTGTCCTCCTTGCGCAACAGTCCGCAGGATTCCAGGAGATGATCGATTTGTTGACGAGCCTTTCGTAGGCGAGAGCGGCTTCTTACAGCGATTAGGAAGTCGTCCATGTGAGGGTGAATTCGCAGACGGTAGTGCTGGCGAATGTAACGGACAAACGGGCGCATAAACTTGATGAAATATGCGGGGGAAAGTTTCCAGCCGAACGGTAGGGAAATACATCGAAAATACCGGTTGTCCACTTTGAACAGGAACCAGTTCCGGATATCGGGGTGTAGGCGGAAGTGGTGGTACCCCTTCGCGATGTCGAAGGAAAACATGAAATCTGCTTGTTTGAGTTCCAGAGCGAATCCTTCTAACGTTTCCATCTTGACCGGTACGTCCCTGAACAACGTCGATTGACGAGAAATGTTGACAACCAATCGTTGATTGCCTCCAGATACTGCTACGAAAGCATTGGATATTGGGTATCCATGGCGGTGTAACTTGAGAGCCGTGGTGGTGAGATTTCCTCGAAGGTCTTCCGATGTAAGGCGTCCGCGATAGCCGAGTCGAAGAACTCCCGGTCTTGTGGGTCGACAGGGATTTGAGGGAGTTTGAATTGGGTAAGGGAAAGGGAAGTCTGTATGGGTGCTTCGTATACTCCGAACCGAATTGCACGTACGAGGAATTCCGAGGCGTGGAGGTGTTCGGACCAATACGAAGCGGCTTTCTTAGTGTTGCGCCATAGAACGTGCGACATAGCAGAAAGAAAAGGTCGCGGCTGCGACCGGTTTACTTGCAAGCAGGCTTAGGGTCCTGGGAGCTACCTCTTCCTTGAGGCCGGTTTTGACGCCGGGTACTAGAGGAGGCCTGCTGCTTATTGAACTCCTTAGCGCAGGCTTGGGAACGGAGCTCGGCGAACTTGTGCTTGGTGGAGCGGTAGAGTTCGGAGGAGTAACTGAAATCGTCTTCGCGGAGGTACTTCTGCAAGAGAATGGCCTCGGACTTGCCATATTCCAAAGCGTCGGTGATGAGGTCGACGGGTTCCAAAACGCGAGAATAGAATGCTTGAAGAAGGTGATGAAGAACGGCAAATGCCTCGGTAGCGGCTGCGACGTCCTTAGCCACGAGGGCTTCGGTAACCTTGTGGGCTGTTGCAAGAGCTTTCTCGAAGTTTTCCCCAATATTCCATAGCACTTCTGCTTCCCAACCGTCACGTTGGTCAGCTGACTTGATTCGACTGAATAACCCTTCCGGTTCCGGGATGAACCGATTTGCAGGGAAGGGGGCAACGTTAGACGGTTTCTGAAACTTGTTGGGCTTTTCAGTAGCGGCGTAGGCTCGACGGGTACCAAAGGCTTCGGAAACGGCTTCTGCAGAGGGCGGAGGTAGCGAGAACTGCGGGTTACTAACCTGGAACGCCTCGGTAGCGGGACGGACGACTTCGTTATCCGATGTAGGGTTGACGGCGGCAGGGTCCGTCGGATTCTCTGCGGCATTTGCTTGGGCCACCGCAGGAGTTGCGGGGTTAGAAGATCCGGACTTCGGCTGTAGAAGGTTGATGATTTCGGAGAGTTGGCCTTCGATGCCAAAACCTTGTCCTCAAGGGTGTCAAGACGAGAGTTGGCGGATGGTGCAGAAGAGGATGAGGAGCAATCATTAGACATGTTGATGTGTGAAGTGTGAAGGTCGGCCTAGACGGTTGATTCGTCCGGAGCTGGCTCGAATGGTGAGAACAAGCGACGACTTGGGGAGCAGAGACAGCAGCGATGGCGACCAAAGTCAAAGGTTATATAGCCCTGTTCAACCGGTTGCCTTCGCTCTTGCGCAAGTATTTGAACACGAGGACCTTACCAGACAGACACGTTGGCTCAGCGTCGGTGTACTTATGACAGACTGCCTGGAGTAGGAAGCAGCCTGTCACGCGTGACTTGCTTGTAGTGGTGGAAGGCAGACACGATGAAGCCTCTCGATACATTCACCTATAATTTTCCAATCATAATACCAAAATAACCCACCCTGTAGGATATTCCGGGCCACAACCGCCCATATCTTTCAAATATTAAATCAAACCACATACCCCCCCAAATAACACAAAAATTCCCAATGAACTTTACGTCATGAGCAAAATGTGGAATTGGATAAGTTATTCGGTCTGAAAATCTGCAACTGTACAATTTGATCATGAATTCAATTCCCTTTCAGATTGTCTATGCGTGTTTGTATCACAAATATGCTCAGAATTTTATGGAAGCCGTCGTAAAGTACATTGAAATGGTATTTGTAGGGACATCGCCCAGATAAACTGAGATGATGGGCGGGGAACACGAAAGAGAAGTAAAAAGGACCACACGATCAAACTGTTCATCCCGAACAAGTATCAATCATAGTTTGCAAGGGCTAGTCTGGCATTGCCGAAGACTGAAGACGGTGTAGCTATCCCGCTACAGCTCTGACTTGACGTGCGCTAGACCCCCGCAGCGCTTTCGGCGCACTCGGCTGCATCAGACGTACGCTCGTGACGAGAGCCAGCACACTTGTGGCGTCCTACCCATCCGAGGGCCGCTCGCTTCCGAGTGTACTGCTTATTGCTCAATCTGATTGACCATTTTCGACAGTTATAACTGTCCGCAGCCGCACAGTTAAGGGTCAATATAACTACGCGAAATGGTCGGAAGCGACGGTCGGGTGGAGTTTCAAACCCCAGGCGCCGCTGCTGCAGCACAATACGAAGAGTAAATGAGAGAAGCAAATGACAGCGCAAGATTGGAAGAGGATGATGATGATTTTGGAGACCCAAAGCCATCGCGATCTAATGCAACCGAAGATGAATTGAAGACATACAAGAGGTGCGTGGAGGAATATTCTGAAGAGATGCTGGATACTCTGAAAGAATCAAATGCTAGTAGTAGGGACCTTTGGATCGAGTTTACTTGCACTTTAAAGTTGATAACGATTCGGGCTATGCACACGTCTCAGCAGCTGAAATGGGTACGATTTTTGGTCGACAATGACGTTTTTGTGACACAAAAACAAGGTTATCCCGATGGAAGGCACTACGAGACTGCCTTGAGGCGGCTGAGTTCAAGCAAAGTGACGCAATTAACGAAAGTATTGACAACCACAATGCCGATGGTAACAAACATGAATCGAATGAAAAAAATTTCCTGACAGCCATGGTAAAGGGCAACCCCAGCGCGGTAGTAATTCCGCTACTGTTGACCGCCCGATACCGATGCCAACTATCAAGACTTAATCGTTCAGAGCGTAATGAACTTTTCATAATCAATCTTGCGCTTTGAATACTTTCTTGTGTAATGCGATAATGCGGATCCAGTCAACATCAACGGAAATCCCCTTGCCATTTCGTCACCATCCAGCTTGCAAAGCGCACAAAGAGTTTCCTACTCCTCAATTCCTCCATTAAGGTCCTCTGTGAATGTTCCAGAAAACTTCTTGCGGCTTACATATGCCCTCATCAAGGATTCAATTCCACGGCTTCGACTTGAGTCATTTGTGTTACGCTCTGAACGGTTAAGTCTTTGATAGTTGGCATCGGTATCGGGGCGGTCAACAGTAGCGGAATTACTACCGCGCTGGGGTTGCCCTTTACAATGGCTGTCAGGAAATTTTTTTTTCATTCGATTCATGTTTGTTACCATCGGCATTGTGGTTGTCAATACTTTCGTTAATTGCGTCACTGTGCTTGAACTCAGCCGCCTCAAGGCAGTCTCGTAGTGCCTTCCATCGGAGATAACCTTGTTTTTGTGTCACAAAAACGTCATTGTCGACCAAAAATCGTACCCATTTCAGCTGCTAAGACGTGTGCATAGCCCGAATCGTTATCAACTTTAAAGTGCAAGTAAACTCGATCCAAAGGTCCCTACTACTAGCATTTAATTCTTTCAGAGTATCCAACATCTCTTCAGAATATTCCTCCACGCACCTCTTGTATGTCTTCAATTCATCTTCGGTTGCATTAGATCGCGATGGCTTTGGGTCTCCAAAATCATCATCATCCTCTTCCAATCTTGCGCTGTCATTTGCTTCTCTCATTAAATCTTCGTATTGTGCTGCCGCACCGGCGCCTGGGTTTGAAACTCCACCCGACCGTCGCTTCCGACCATTTCGCGTAGTTATATTGACCCTCAACTGTGCAGCTGCGGACAGTTATAACAAACAGATATTCCAGGCGGGACCCGACTATAGCCCTTCGAAATGTGTCTGCTGGCGCAGATTTATGCCGTCTTGCACCAGATGTTACACGTGTTAAAATATTTTTGCTTCGGACCGACGAGGGCCATTCGTTGTAGCTGAGTTGGCTGGTCAATTCCTTACTATCTAGCGTTTATGGGGCCGACCCTGCATTTTGTTTATTTAGGATGGAGGGAGAAAAGGTCTGATCTCGAACAAGGGAAGGTAGAGAGAGAAAATAAAGAAAGTTAGCTTAGTTCCTTTGGGTGTCTTTGGACACCGTGGAAGTAGCTGCAGTTTCAATACCCCCATTGGCACTTCTCTCGAGATTAATGTGTTTTGCTATTTAGCCCCAAACGTGAAACATACAGGGAGGCCGCTGGAGCGCTGCTAAAGGAACAGTAGAAAAGATGGCAGTGGGTTGCAAAAAGCTGAAGGCAAAGATTCATAAAGTGTACCTGGCTTCCCACAGGAATAAAGATGAGCCCCTTTATATAGACAGTACTGTAACTCTACTCTAGAACTTCTATAATTTTGTTACTCAGTAGAACTTACTAGAAAGTAGAGGTTTAACTATAGAACTGTACTATCTAGAATAGAACTAAGTAAATAAAACGACGACGTGGGGCTACACGCCGAACAAAAACATTAAAGTAAAATCAAGCTTCTAAATGAATTCAAGACGATGCTGTTTCTCTGTTAAACCAATGTGTAATAGAGAACTGAAATAACAAATGCGAACAAATTTCTATTACAAAGCGGTGTAACAGAGACATTGTTACGCTATTACCTCCCCCGGACTGCTGAGATCGTCGTTAATGGTAATGCGGTAGTATATTGTGCTTCCGAGTATTTTGCTGAAAAGCCTCAATTACCATGACAGATCCATCTTCCATAACATATAAAAAGTCCCTCATTAGTTTCCAACCGGCATAGGAACTTGTATCCCTGATCAACTTTCTTATGAGCTAAAACAGCGTCAACTTCTTGTTCTGTCCCAGTGGGCAATTGAAGCGGTTCAGGGACAGGATGAACTGGGGCAACAATGAAATAAAGCTGCTCCCGGCGTGTTGTTGTGTGGATGATATGACTGATTGGATGTTAAAGTGAGCAGGGACATCCAATCGAACAGAATTCTTACCAATGAGCTCTTTTACTACAAATGGCCCAAATTTTCGCGCACCAAGCCTTTTCGAATCCTGCGACCTAGAGTACACATCCGTAAACAAAAGAGCGGCTGATCTATAGCTTTGATCCTACCTTACAATCTGCAACCTTGTATCGCCTCGAAGCGTAAGCAGCTTGCCGGGATTTTTCAACTTTGTAGGCATATTTAGCATCGTCAAGAGAAATCTTGAGCTTGACATGGAAGTCTTGTAAAATCTGAATGGGTATTCTGCTGTTAGCTAAAAGTCTAATGGATATTTAGATATCCATCCACGGTCTATTCAAATGGCGAGATACCCAGATAATCGCTGACAGCCGAATTGTATGCAAATTCTGCGGAAGGTAGCAGCTCATCGCAGTCATCCTGATGATAAGAGCAATAAAAACGAAGATAGTTCTCGATCATCCTATTCATTATTTCACACTAAGCCGGGCAAGAACGATATAGATAACACCCCAAGCAGGTACGGCCGCGACGCAAGCAGCTTTTGAGTTCAAGAGTCAAGCCCTTGGGTATCCACAGATGTTTCAATTGGGGAGATCCGGGGCACATGTTGAAGGGCTACAAGAAGCCCTTAAATGCTGAAAGGGCCGCTGCTAAAAGGCTAGAGTGCTGTCGTACAAAGGAATTATATCAGCAAGCGGTAAACATGGTATTGGTCGAACTTTGTAGACAACTGACTGCAAATGCCGAAGTCTCGGATGAGGATGAAGAACCTGACGACTTGAAAATATTCCAAGCAGCACTCAGAGGGGAATACGAATCGAATAGTTATGATGCGCCTGAAACTAGACTTCCAGACCTACGCCCGGTAACCGACTCTGATCCAAATGAGATCGTACAGTTATCAGTGAGCCTCAAGCCGACGCATACTGCGCGTTACTCAAGACGAACTTAATGGTCATCGTAAAAGTAAAGAATCTGACATTCAAATTCGGGAAATCTGAACACAAGGGGGTCTGCCAAATTCTTATCAGAATCCCTATCTCAAACGACTTCTTCCTCTCATTCTATGCAGATGTAGTCAATGTTGATGTTCCGCTGCTCCTTGGCTTGTATCTACTCACAAAGGTACGTATGCTCCTAGAATTCGATGATGATACCGTGCAATCAAAGGCGGATGGATGGTACCTCCCTTTATTCCGCAAGAAGGGACATGTTTACATCGAATAATCAGTCAGCGTGTATTTTACTTGCACGGGACTACGGAAAATACACAGAAACTTTCACGAGCAACACAAGGTCAAATTACACGCTATCATGCGAAGAGCGGACTCTGCCTCTATATCTCCAGATCTTATGGCAGAACTTGAGAGAATCATTTCAAACTGCGAAATGTTCCAACGCGAGGCGGATTATCCCACAGATTCAGAGTATCCCTGCCACATGACGAATGCGTATTTAACCGCTTAGTGTCTCTTGATTTGATGAATCTTGAAACAAACACGACGCTGCCCGTCGTAGGCAAGGACAAAAAAGTTCAACTCTGACTTTTTTTCTGGAAAGCGAGTCGACAACTGCTGTTTGGAACTAATTCATGCGCATCTGGGTCTGCTTTTACGTTGGTTTCACTGGATATATCTCCCTGGATCAAGGTTCACAGTTAATCTCTTCGGAGTGGAAGAACCTGGTGCGAGCTGCTGGAATCTCAGAGCAAAAATCCGATGTAGAAAGTCACAACGCCCTCGTTGTTGGCGAAAGGTATCATTATACCTCCGTCGCAAATACAAGAAGCTTACTACGGATGACTCAACGATCCAGCGTGCTCTCGCATTGCAGTTGGCCGCGAAGGATACTAACGATACTGCAGGTTCATCAGGACTGGTTCAAAGCCTCCTCGTCTTTGGCCCATTACCACGGATCCCGCTGATGCTCAACGATCTCCCTAATTGTTCCAATTATGCCGAAAAAATCACTAAATGCCCTGACAGTATCCCTACAGTAACCTGTACCAAGGATTTACACTGTAAGAACACATCAGTGCAATTTGTGCTCTGTACCCACGCATCAGTGTAAAGCATAAAATCATACCTCTTTGTACCAAGCCAATGACATGGAGCCATCGTGGCTATTTCGTGTGGTTCTCGAAACATTTCGGACCTACTAATCAGCAACTGCTTTATGCCTCCTTGCCAATTGGACCGATGGGACTTTGTCATGATGTTTACTTCTGTCGGTTACACTGATGGCTGCTACATGAGCCTTCAGAATCTTGCAGTTTGATACCTGTGGGGTCGTTTTTTCTAGAATATCTTTGAATTCAGTACCGTTTGCTTACAACATATCTCTGCTGGCGTTGAGTACTTTTTCTATATAAACCCTGGACTGATGTTTCGGCCTGTTTACCGGAAGCATCAACAAACAGTTCAAACATCGATTAACTTTTGTGCGCTCAACACCCCACACTAATCAAAAACGTCGCATGAAGGCACTGAATTATGCATGTAAGAAGATGACCAAGATCACGAATATTGATCGTCTTAATACAGCGCTACGAAGCAATGTTCCCGCGGCTGCCGATGAAACATATGCAATTGGAGACGAAGTTCTCATGTTTAGGGAGAAGCCTGTGGGAAAATGGATTCGGTAGACATCTCATGTCTCGAATGAAGAAGAAGTTTGTGTTGTTTTCCTAAGTGAAACCCATCACACTCATTTGGTTCGGTACCTTTTCTGGGAAGATCCAATCCAATAACGTGATCATGCTGAGCAAGCTCCCTAATCTTACTTACATTTGCGTGTCCCATTCGCGCATGCCATAATAACTCTTTTTTTTCATTCCAACGAGTGAATGACTAACATTACAATATTTTGAGTTGCTGAAAGCTCAACGTAACATACCATTGACAACATAAACGAATTTCTCCAGTCGACCCTCAAAAGATACTGCCCCATTTCGGGTAGCTACAAAGCGGTATCGCGAAAATGTGACTTTGTGTCCTGTCCTGCACAGTGCGGAACAAGATAAGAGACAAACACTCAGTTCTGGTACATAGGGTACATTTGAAATGATACGCTGGTATGTCTTTTTTGTTCCTTGTTTAGACAGAAAAACTTCTATTAACAGCTTCCCCTTGCCTGTAGCATAAAGAGTAGAACCATCTCCAACTACTACTGGCTTAGGGGATTGATTGCATTGACATCGGTGAGATTTATCTGAAGTACTTTCGGATCCTTTCTCTGATCGCACAGCAGCATTCTTGCATGGTGAGCTGCAGGTCTTTCCTGTATTTCTCGATCCGTTGTTTTCCGTAGTAACCTCTTAACGTTGTTCAAACAATTTTTAGCAATGTGCCCTTTCTTCCCTTATTTGAAACATCTGCGAGTCTCAATGTATTTATGTGTTGTCAAAGCCTTTGAATATCTGGATGGGATGGTACTCTTCATTCTCATCCGACTAGAACTCCAACTTTGTTCTTCGTACTCCTGCAACAAGAAAGCGGTGGCTCGTCCTCAGTTTGGCTTGTCTGAGGACGATTGAAAGGAGGCAATCACTTAGCCAAACTGTGAACTGCTCTTTGAACCGAATGACGCCAAGAAAATGGCCACCTACATGTCTTTCTCTATGGGACTCTGCTAAGCGATTGAAGAGTTCTTCGAAACCGGAGGCATAGTCTTGCATTCGTTGTCATGAGTACGTGAGTTTGACCAACTTCGAATGCAGCTGTACTTTTGCGGCCAGGTTAGTAACTCTCAGATGTGTCAAATGTTTCTCTCAACATTTGACACATCTTAAAAGGGTTCTTCTTGTGAGGTAGTACCTGATTCATCGGCTTGTCCCCGAGTGCTGCCGTGATAGTCGCACGCGCCTTCGCTATCTTCAAATTGACTTCATCACTAAGGTCTGTCTTTCCATCACCTACGACATCGTTGATGACGACATACACTACCACTTTCTCTTCTAGCGCCGCTTCTTTGCGGGCCTCCCAGACATTAAAGCCCTCTCCAGGTTTCCCTTCAAATTTCACAGCACGCTTGAATGCCTCCATTGAGGCTTGTACAGAACACGGTCTGTAGCAAAAAGCGGTATTGAGCGGGGTCGAAATTTTTATTCAACAAAGGGGACAGGAATTCAGGGGTGAAAGATGCTCAGTTATATTATAGATAAATGGAATAAAATGTTTCTGGGCCCATAACCAGTTCGTGCAGTGGTTATCTCAGGACTCAACGTGTTGCTTTTATTATGTATCGCTTCTACTACAACTCTAGACGTTATATACTCATCATACTAACTGGAGCTAGTCAATGTTCAGCACTAAGTCCTCGGATTGTCTCGTCACTTGGTGCGGTTGCCATACAGATGTCATGCGGCTCACACCATGAGCATGGCTCCACAACACACAGTGGGAATCGTACTCGTCACACTTTCTATAAACATGATCACAGCTAGGAAGGTAAAGTTTCTTACAAGGCGTGGTCCTTCAAAAGAATCATACAATCATGAAAGTAATTCTGTAAACATGAGTGGATATGCGTGGAAATTCGTCTGTGTAAAGGGAACGTACAACCTAACTCTAACAGGTACCGCTTGTAGATCTGACTCTACGTGTAAGGTTTGAACTAAAAATCCCCTTTTAATGGTTTAAGCAGTTATTCAAAGGTTGATGCTCTGTTGGCGTGTTAGAAGGGGCACGGTTAGCACCCCCGGCAGTCACGTTTTCGTGGACGCCTAAAGACCAGAGCGGCAACTTAATGCCCCGCGGAAGCCCCATACTCCATCCCAGCGGCCCAGACGCCTTTAATCACCTTCACCTGTGTTGGTAAACACATGGAACAATGCTGATATTTTTGTACCTGTGGAAATCGCCAGGGACCGTGTAACTGCACGTGACCTATCGTGAACCACTCTGTTAGCTCTTAGTTAACAATATATTCGGATCCTGCAGCGAACAACCGTTACACTGATACCATAAAGTTTCAATTTGCGGTAATTTGGGGGGATATTGGCACAAATTTATACCGTTTTTCGGCAAGTGCTACAAGTGTAAGATATCTTTGCATACAACAGATGAGGGTCATTTGTTTTAGCTGAGTTGGATAAACGAGTCCGTTACTATCTAGCGATTACGCGTTCGACATTGTATGGATTTTAAATAGGATGGAGGGAGAAAAGCCCTGATAACCAAGAAGGAGAGGTAGAGAGAAAAAAGAAAGACAGGTAACTTGGTTCCCTTTTTGCGTCTTTCGACACCATGGACATAGCCGCATTTTCAATACTGATAGTGTGCTAAAGAACGAAGAAGCACAATTCTCTAAGCAGTTGTAGCCATCTCTTGAGGCAAGGGCTGGGCGCGTTGAGCCTTCTGTACTGGTCCCGAAGTAGATATCGGACCAATCACATTTTCCGTGTTGTTGCATTACTGTAGCCAGATTCTAATGTTCCCGATCACTTCAGCTCTCTCCGCTTCCCACACACAGCTATTCTCCCAACTTTCCATCCCTCCCCCACTTCAATTGCCCTTTTTGCGCGCAACTCTCCAACCACAAGGCTCTATCTTTGGTACACAATCATGTTTGTCGGTCATGTACCACCAGTCTCTCCTCCATCGTATCTATACTATACTTCTGGAATTAAAACCTTCTCCCACCACCTTGCATTCAACCTTGCATGTAGGATGCATTCCTCTTACCTCCCCTTCATTGAACTGCTAAAGTCTAGATCATACACCAAGGTGGAAACCTGAAATGTGGATTATTGTGGGTCAACTTCGCCTCTGGAACCCATATTCGCCGGCAATCAATCCTGCCCGAGCTGTGTTCAATCAAAATCCGACACCCCGCCCCGCCTTGACCCTTTGGTTCGCATGCCGCAATTTGCCCCTCGCTAGAAGATTACATTCGCAGGCACAGCAACATCTTTGACAAGCTCATTTGCTGGATTCTTCGCCCTGACCGATCATTGAATTTTAGTTTCAAATCTAGCCTGGTACTTGAAAAAATGCAACGACCTATATGGGCTATCTTTATATCGTCTAGATGACCTTAATTGTTGAGATAATTGAATTCGTAGCCAAATTAAATGATGACTACTTGATGAAGTGGACAATTAGATCTAGAAGAAAACGTTTTCGAAGAAATTCACCACGTGGCTGAAATAGACTGCAGCCTTTTTCAGTTCTTCGCAAATTTGGCAGATAAATTTCCAAATCATCCAAAGCTATTTCCATCCTCCGCCACCCCACCACCGCCCTTTGTCATCACGGGGAGTCTACATTCCCCTGCCAGATCACCTCCGTGCTAACGAGATACTTAGCATGGATATCATGGTATATGAAATCGCACTGCACCGTCGTCCGTATGCGAGATACGTCTTAATTTGTCGGTCTCTATGCCTCTCGAATACCTATCGTGCCATATCTGCATCCACCTAACATCCAGTTAGGGCCACAATTGGCATCTAGGCTCTCAGAAACTGTCTTTTCGCTTGCTTTTGTACTAATATTCGAGTAACCCCCCCACTGAGTCTCATTACTCCCAGGTGTCTCGGAAAGCCCGCCCAGGCCATGTCGGGCTTCCTTTCTACTCAATGTACCATGAATAAAACCAAAAATACCTTTCCCCTTTGCACGCTAACTCGGTTCGAACTTCTCTGCCGAATACCTCCGACTCCTTACCATAATCTCTTTCCTCACCCTGAAACTTAGTTCTCACATAGTTTTCACAGTTCTTTATCTCTCAATCTTTCGTAACAGTAGTCCCTGTTCACAACAGTAACGCGTTATTTCTTTCTTCAAGTCGCTGCCGACATCCGCTTCTCTTATCTCTGAGGGGGTCCACTCGAATTACAGCTGGAACTTACCAAAACCCAATTGTATGGTTTCTTCCCTTCCCAAAAAATTCTTTTTCACTTCCCTAACCCTTTCCTATCCCTTGGTTTCTCCGGTCTGGGATCTCCAATTGTTTCGAACACCTTCTTCCCAGAGTTCTTCATAGGCATTTAAACCGCTGTGGACTGAATCTTCCAATCTGGTCCAATTTTTTTGATTTAAAATTTAACATCATTGATATGAATAAATTTGCAAGAGTAGGATCAACGAGCTCTAAACGCTGTACAGTTGGCTTTCCACCTCAACAGACCCTGTGCGAACACCTCAAGGGTCATGCTTTTTGTTGCATCTCGAGATTGGTTAGCGTCGCAGGACTGAAGTAAGGAGTTTGGGGCAAAGGGGACGGTGTAACTGTCGAATCACATCAACAGGTTGGAGTTCAAGTACTGTAGTGGGTGATGACAAAGGCAAGACACACTAGGCACTGTAAGAACATTTGCTGGAAAGTGGGCTGTAATGGTGAATCCTGCAAAGGGCACTGTAGAAGCACACATATAACTTGCGGTTCAAAATAAGAACAGGTAGATAGCAACTAAAAAGGAATTAACGAAAACCACGATTCAACTGGTGTTACGACTCCCAACAAACAAAAAAAACACCATCATTGTACTCTTGCGACAGGGTGACTCCGAAAAAGCTGCATTCTCTAGCACAACCGGAGTCAGAATGTTCGACGGACAACAAGATGTACGTCGTTTCTTCTTCTATCTTCAAAACGTTGTCATGCGTGGAAAAGAAGATGGTGAGAGAAGCTTTGAGTTACTCGCCAATCTGGACGGGGAAGCCTTCGAGTACTTCTTCGATCGATTCAACGAAGATGTACAGATCACAATGGAAGTTTTTAACTTCGAGAAGGTTAAGAAGGCATTCATTGAGCGCTTCGAAATACGAGAGTAGCTGCAGGATATCATTCGAAAGGCCATGTCCGTGAGACTGGACAAGAACGAGCTTTCAACTTCTCTACACAAAGTAGACTATTTGTACAACAAAGCAATGTTCAACGAGGAGGCAAAGCTTGGCCTCTTGCGCAACATCGTGATAGAAATTCCTGCGCTGACTGCATTTGTATCTACAGAAGCCTAGAATACTACAAGACCTTGAAGAAAGTCGTAGAAGACCTCGGCCGAGGCAAGAAGACATTACAATCTGTCGACACCAATCAAAGCCGTCTCTTTCATCCCTCAAGCGACAGAATTGGTTAGGAAGAGGCTGCATTGAAGCCGCAGAAGGACACATCCCGTGATATCCAGATCAAGGATGTGGAGGATAAGATTGACACCCTGGCGGATAAGCTAGCAGACTTAACACTCCTGATGAAAAAGAGTCAGATGACGAAAACAAGTGCAAAACCTAGAGGAAAAAGTCCCAGAGCTAGTCAGGCCGGATCGGAGATAATCTGCCCTTATCGCAAGAAACCAGGACAAAGTTCAAATAGATGTTTGGATAATCCCAAAAGAGACAAAAAATGCTCTTCATGTGGAAAGATGGGCCATGTCGGGGAAAAATGTTTGTCACGCCTTCGTAAGGAAGGGAAATGGGAAATCAATGTGATTGAGGAAAAAAATGATAGCGGAAGTGATGAACCTTGGCTCAAGGGGAAAGCAACAAGCAAAAAGCCCAGGTGAATGTTGTAATGGAAACTTATTCATCTGATGAAGAAGTTCTAGCAGTCAAGAGGAGTGCAGATGGGCAACCGGCCCCGAAGCAGCAAAGAACTGGAAGTAAAGTATCGATTGGACCTTTTTTAAACCCTGGCGCAGCACTCACAGCCAAGAAAAGGGTGGCACCCAAGAACACCAAAGAAAAGGAGTTCGAAGAAGAGCAAGAAGAAGACCTATCTATCAGAACAGACGCCGAAGTACGAAGTGATTACTGAGCTAGCGAATGCATCGTCTGGTTTCACGTTCGGACAGCTTCTACGGGGAGACGCGGTAGCTAGATCCAAGATGGTAAGGCTTCTGAAGGGTAGGACCTCCCAGAAAGTGAATGTGTTAAATGCTAAAAACTGTCCGGTCGATCATGGCAGACGAGTTTTGAAGCTAGCCCGTATCAAGGTATTTGGTGTGACAGTGTATGCTCTACTTGACCCGGGAGCAGTACCATATGTATTGTCCGAGGATATTGCCGCCAGATTAGCAGTATCTTTGGAGGAAACAAAGAAGAACATCACAATGGCTACGGGTGCCACATCTGCTATTGCTGGTATCCTGAGGGATGTTCCGGTCACTTTAGACGAGGAGACAGTAAAAATGGACTTTCTGACACTCAAAGACTCACTTTTCGATGTCGTTATTGGAGACCCATCAATGGAATCTCTTAAAGGAGTACCGGATCCTGGAGAAAGGGTAGCTCGATTCACGATAGAAGGGAAAAAGATTCAAATTCCCTTGGAACCTGTTTATAAGCGTCAAAATGCCCGAAAGCGAGACGGATAGCGAGGAATTTACCTCAGCATCTTCATCTGTCCCCTCCTCCAGCTCTGAATCTGAAAGTGAAGAAGGAAAGCCAGGACATGTAATCATGATTGAGAGTGCCCTACTAAGGAGTTCAAAAACAAAAGATGACTCCATTCAGGAAAATCTTAAGCACGTGGAGGAACCCAAACGCAACCATATCGATAAGATAATAAGCACGAGCGGCGTTATAGCATCCTCATTTTACGACTTGAAGCAAGCAGATGTTCCTACCAAGCACTCATTTGAGCGCAAGAATGAAAGCCCCATCGCTCTCCGAGGGTACAGTATATCACCGCGGGAAAATAAGATCGTTAGAGAAGAGCTGTACAAGATGCTAAGTGCGGGAATGATCGTCGCTTCATCATCTGCATGGTCCTTCCCAGTCGTTATTTCGACTAAGGCGGATGGTAAGGCACGTTTTTGCGTCGACTATAGGAAGTTAAACTAAAGAATGGTGTAGAAAACGTGGCCCTCCCCAAGCTTCAAGAGATATTTGATGCTGGTGGAGATTCTAAGTTTTTTACAACTCTGGATTTGTTCAATGGGTACTGGCAAGTACGCTTAGCCGAGAATTGACAAGAGAAGACCACTTTTACTTGCAGATATGGCAACTACCAGTTCAAAGTTATCCCATTTGGATTAATGAACGCACTGTTTACGTTACAGCGCATGATGGAAAGGGTGTTAGCGGAGTGGACTTCGTCCGTGTCTACATCGACGATGTAGTTATATTCTCGCGATCACTACCTGACCACGTGGAACATATAGGGCAGGTGTTGGGGCTGCATTCACAGTATCGCCTCAAGATTAAGCTAAAGAAGTGCTTTTTCGCAAGAAAAGAGATCAGTCTGCTCGAACATGCCTTAAACGAAACCGGAGTGAGCGTTGACTCAACGAAGATCAAGGCAATCCGTCAGACTCCGAGGCAAATGAATCAAACCGAGCTGCGTAGCTTTCTGGGCCTCGCTGGTTTCTATTGACGATTCATCCGTGGATTCGCGAGTATATCGGCAGTATTGCATGAGGGCACATCGAGGAATAGACCGGTTAAATGGAAAAAGGAGATGGAAGAGGCCTTCGAGAGCGTGAAGACTTCTCTGACATCTCCCCCAGTCTTGACATTTCCAGACTTCGAGCAGCCGCTCATAGTTGAGACGGACGCTTCATCAGTGACTATCGGGGCTGTTCTCTCCCGGAAGAGTTCGGATGGTACCATACACCCAGTGGAGTTCATCTGCCGCATCCTGAAGACAGCCGAGCGCAAATATCCAACCTCGGAAAGAGAGAGCCTTGCCGTCGTATTTTCCTTGCGGAAATTCCGGATGTGTCTTCTATCTTCGGAACCTTTCAGGCTGAAGACAGATCACCAAGCGCTGAGCTATACTTTCAAGAAGAAAGATGTACATGTCAGACTTGCGCGGTGGTTGGATTTCTTAGCCGAATACAATTTCGAAATTGAATACATACAGGGCGAATGGGACAAGGTTGCAGATATTCTGTCAAGGATATCCCCCCACAAGAGAGGGGCGGAGAATCAGACGAGGGCGACCTATTCATGATGAATATAATAAATCAAGAATTTGGATCACCTGACCTAGGACCAAAGCTTAAAAACATCCAAGATTACTTGAAAAGTCGTGAGTTTAATGAAAATGACGCGAAGGAGATGCGGAGAATCAAACGTCTAGCAAAGAATTTCCTTGTTTGGGAAGGGAAACTATTTCGGCGCACTAGATTGAGCCCAAAACTAGTCCTAGTGATGTCCGAGAGGGATTCGATTCTCAAGTTCTAACATGATGAGCTGGGGCACTGGATTTCGAGACCAACGGTTCAGACGATCTGACAGAGATTCTGGTGGCCGGATATTACACTGTACTTCCGTTCTTGCGACTCGAGTCAGCGTATTGGACCCCGACCACGTTACGAAAAGAACATCAGGACTCCATTTCGGGGACTATTCGACGTCTTCTCTGTCGGCTTTGCTCAACCTTATCCCCGGACAAAAGGGGTTCGCGCTTTATCCTTGTTAGTGTAGAGCACCCCAGTGGATGGTTGGTAGCAAAGGCCACTTCCAACGCAACTGCCGAAGTGGTTAGGAGCTTTATCGAAGGGGAGGTTGTCCACTCATTCGGACCCCCAACCAAAGTCATAAGCGACAATGTCACATATTTCACAGCTAAAGCGACAATGCTGCATGTTTCACAGCTAAAGCGTTGAAGGAATACCTACTCGAAAGCGTTATTTAATGGAAGAAGGTCTTAGCGTACGGCCCAATGTTAAATGGGAGGGCAGAACGGATGATTGGGACCATTCAGAAGAGCATTGGCAGGATAGTTTAATCCTACCAATGTGAATGGGACGTCGCTCTAGAATCAGTTGTCTTCGGCTACAAACGTAGGACGATGGCTGGATGAATTTCCCCAATTGAGCTCCTCGATGGAGTCCCTCCCAAAATGCTACCACGGAAAAGGTTTGTAGAAAGGCCGAAAGAAAGAACATTGCCAGATGAGGGACGCAAGGTGCAGCTAATGGAACTAGACTCGAGCAGGGCCAACAGGATTCTATAAGGAATCAAGAAGCCCGACAGTAGCAGAATACGTTCGTACGAAGTCGGAGACCAAGTGATCGTTGCATATGTACAGGCCTTTGGGACAGAGAAGTGGCCAGCCTTTAAGCCACTGTTCTATGGGCCCTGGGAGATAATTAGAGCACGCCATCCGCGGAATGTCCTGATGTCAAAAAAAGGTCGCTTTAACCGCAACGCCATCCATGCAAGACGCTTGGTGAAATATATCAAGCTCACCAAATATTAGGGTTGAGATATCATCACTCCCTTCAACCACCGCTTAACATCTGTGTTGAATTGGATATTCATCACCGCATGAGTATTGGAGGACTCATTAAATAACTATGCATATCTCAAGCTGAGTCCGGAGCCCTTTTGCATCTCTTTCGTTCCTTTTCTTTCGCCTTCTTCCTTTCTTCCTTTGCCCTAGTTTCTTCCTCGGTGCGACCATGGATCTCGAAGACGTTGTCAAACCACACCCCTCCTCGCGGTCTGTTTAGCACGAGCCTTTCTGAGGAGCCAACGGCTAGGGATTTGGAACCCTTTATAGAGGCCTTTTCCCCAGGCCGACTCTGGCTGATAGGCGTGTGCTGATAGGCGTGTGCTTCGGGACGAACCCCGGGGTTTCGTCGAAGAGGGGGGCCATGTTGGATCTCGAGATGGGCTTGGCGTCGCAGGACTGAAGTAAGGATTTTGGGGCAGAGGGGACGGTGTAACTGTCGAATCACATCAACAGGTTGGAGTTCAAGTACTGTAGTGGGTGGTGACAAAGGCAAGACACACTCAGCACTGTAAGAACATTTGCTGGAAGGTGGGCTGTAATGGTGAATCCTGCAAAGGGCACTGTAGAAGCACACATATAACTTGCGGTACAAAATAAGAACAGGTAGATACCAACTAAAAAGGCATCAACGAAAACCACGATTCAACTGGTGTTACGACTCCCAACAAACCAAAAAAAACACCATGACACTTGATATATGTGCTTCCCCCACTCAATCTGCGGCACTCTCCGCGAACTTCGATAAGAAGCGGAGGAAAACGTTCCGCCAATTGCAATTGCCCTGCTCAGACCGGGCCTGACTCCATGCCTTCCTCACCGTCTCAATAGGCGTTCTCGTTCTCCTGCAAACTCTGTGCAGTGGTGAGGTTGCTTACGCAGCATCCGTAATCGACTCTTTCCGTATTTTCTCCGATATGCTGACCCTTTCCCACGACCGCCAATTGGAAGAGGTCCTTCGGCCTTCCATCTCGCTCTCATCCTCCCGTCATCCGCAGCCATATTCTTCGCTAACGGCTACTGCTCTTTTCGAGCGTTGTTCTTCGCCCGTCCCTTGTGAAAGGCTCCAATCTTCGATCACAACAAAACTCATACTTTCGAGGTCTGACAGGTTTTTTCTGTCCGCGGTAGCACCCCAACTAGCACAGCCCCTCTCCGTGCGCACATCTTCCTCCTCGCCAGTTTTCTCCTCGCTGCTTCAACTGACCGTGGTGCGTAAATGGCCTTTGATATGGATAAATATACCGAGAATGATACTCTAAGAGCCATTTGTATGAAGATAGAGGCTTTGCAAGCCACAAGAGTGCTACCACTGTATGCTTGTGGCGATGAGAAGAGATGAAGAAGGACACCAGATCGAGAGGCTGCAAATCAGTATATACGTGGCAGTTTCTACGATGTATGGTCACATGGTAGCGTTTGAGAACTTTTTTTAGGGCAGAAGTTGGCATTAAGCTTCTAGACTACTTGGTTCTGCAACTAAAGTTGTCTCCAAGCTTGGTTGACATCTCCAAGAGTAAACAGTTTACTCAGCTTATAAATAATTTTAGACAAACCCTAAATTCTCAAGCAAATGAACTCAGTACCATACAATGTACTAAAACAAATCATGTGGCTGTGAAGGACTTACTTTTAGATAATTTTTTTGATAAATATCTATGGCTACTACTCACAATCACTATATTCGAGGTCAAAACCATACAGCTCCTACAAAACTGCATCCCATGGCCTCTTCTGAAATATTTAGACCAGTAAAGATATCCTTATCCACTTTCATGACCGGTGCCAACTGCATCTCCCTTACTAGCCCCCATCCTGCCTCAAAAGTCGGGAGCTTCTGATCTAAATCCACCAAGTCCAACTCCTCCCTGACAACAAATCGTTCCCCTGCTTCCTCAACTACGGACCTATCTTCCTCCATTTGCCGGCTCTCCTTTTCCTTTTCCTCTTTCTCATAAACCAGCTCAGGGGCTAATAATTCCTCAAGGGAAACTCTGCTCTCCTCCTTAGCTTCCTCAGCCTCAGGCTCACTTACCTATCTGGCTTCTTCTTCTATAAGAATATGGCGGACAAACTGGATAATCTTCTTCTTGATCTGCTGCCGGAGATGCTCATCCGCATTGAATGGCATTAGGCAGCGAATGGTATCCTATTTATGGGAAGAGAACGGCGATTTTTGGAAATGGGGACAGAGAGGCGAGGTGAAGCCATCTTTCTGGAAAAGGGGTGAGCGAAGTTGGTGATCTTGGTAAAAGGGGTGAGGCGCTTATTTAATGTTGCCGCCAATCCAAGAATAAAGTTTTGTCGGGACCTAATGAGCTAAAATAGTTCCATATTCCTTATGTTTTGAGGCCTAGTGTCTGATAAAATAAGCGGAAACTGCGTTTACATACTTTCAGGTCAAAGAAATCTGCTTTATAAAATGTCGGAACTAAAATTGGAAGACGAAGCGGATCAAGAGTCGTAAGAATTATTTTTGAAAAAGGAGGACCAAATATTCAAATATAAAGTCTAGAATAGAGCTATACAGTGAATTTAACTTTATAGCGAAAAAGGAGTTTTAGGATTTCGTTCTTGAAAGATAAAAATGACAATACTTTTTCAAAAACAGAGTTCAGGGATGATGAAGACAGGAAATTGTAGAGAGGAAAGCTTTCCTACAGAAAGGGAGGGGTTTATAACAACGTTTTTCCCAACTTGTAATGTATTTCTTGTCATTCGTCTCGGTATCGCTCTATCTCTAGGATCCCCTCGTTGCACATTGTTCTCCCGTTGCTCTTTCGTCGCGACAGTCTTGGATCCAAGCGGACAATATGAGTTGACCCGCAAGAACGAAGACTTCATCACCCGCCGACATGACGCCCTTAACAACATTTTCGCCCGCTTCTGTAAGGAAGTTTTGGTCGCTGCACTTGTCTAACATACGCTTCCCGTCCAAGATCCCAATTTCTCTATTCATTGGGGTCCCGTGTAAAAATTACGTGAAATCTGTAGATCCAAAATAGATAATTCCAAATAAAAGGGTAATACAGTTCCCTGAATAGGACTGAGAATAGTAATAAATAGAAAAGAAAACATTTTGATAGCTGATCGTCGGAGATAGTTCGCTGGTCTGAGGCTTGCTAAATCTTTATAACAGCCAAGGAATATTCGCACTGTACAGCTGGAGAGCTGCTAAAAAGACGAATGATTTGTAGAACAATTTAATGCTCAACAATAACTATAATAAATTCCCCAGGTGAACTTTAATCATAACAATAGTTTTTTGGAAATGTATTTCCATTAATTATATACAGAATTTTAAAAAACTACCTGAAAGACATAAAAATTTCTAACATGTAATACAGTAAAACATAAGGGCCAGTGAAAATAGATAAACTTATTTATGGATGATTCACAATAAATATAATTATGAACCTGTAGTAAAATATTGTTCGACAATTTTTCATCACTTTATTAGATGTGAAAAATAAATTAAATAGTTTTAAAATAGGTCTCAAAGCCAGTTAGTGATTAAATCGCAGAAGACGGGGTAAATGAAAGAATACCGGGAGACTTTGTAAATGATTTACCAAATACCGCTGCTCATTTACCAGTATCCAAATTACCTAGGGATCATATGTAACATTCAGAGAAATCAGAAGAACGTCGGGGAGATTTAATTATACCGTAAGATGAACAAATAACTAAAAAAGCTCATGTAAATTCTAAAAAATCATTTTTTTTCGATAGCATCCATTGTCGGCAACAGTGAATGCCGTCCGAAATGGGTCACAAGCTCAAATATCACTACTACTCGGCTGTTGCCAAATGTCAGGGCTACTCTTAGCACGAAACTGCACATCCATTCTATCTTTTCTTTTCCCAAGATAGTTTTCCTGCACTTGCCGACGCTTACTTGCAGTGTTGACACCAATGTGCAACAGGCGATTTCTAAACCGACGATACACATCTAAATATACATTTAGTAGTGGATGCGTGCGAATATGGATGTTATTGAGCGCTACACAACAACGAAAATAATGATCATAGCTATCCTTCGCCCATCTTCATTTCGAGGACAAGACCCCCGACAAACCACACAACCGGCCAAAATAATTTTCCACCAAGACGCGATGAGAAGACACCTTTTCATTCCGTTGCTGATCGTCCCTTGATAAAACCTGTTCTGCGGCTTTTTTAGGTAAAATTGCACAATAGAACCCAGAAACAGCTTGGTAGCCTTTTTCTACCAAACCAACCCAAAAACGAGGATACTCTGTAGACAATTCACCGCTATCCTCGCGGTAGCGTTCCTCACTCGTTTACGGAGGCATTGGGAGCAGATCTTGCGATTTTCTTGAAATATAGTCAGGTCCGAAACTGATCCGGGGTAATGCTTGGTACATCCGATCGCAATGCCATTAGGCAAAACTGACATCTCGAATTTGAATCCGTAGAGCTTGTGTTTACCGCTAAAGTACAGTTTACCTTCTTGTAGATTTCTACTCGGACAGAATGCTTTTTAAAATCTCACGTCTGTTATGTACCTCGAATACTTGAAATGAGGAAAAAGAACCCGATCACTTCGTACTTTATTCATAGTGAATTGGGCTCCAGGTGCTAAAACTGCGGATTTGCACATGAATTCACTGATCATCTTCACAATACGGTTGACTAAAGTCTCGAAAGTTGGCGCCTTCTTACCGAACATTCGCGCCAGAACATCCCATTGCCCTCCGTTCTTGAGTACTGTCAGCATCATAAAAGTGCATCTTTACGGAAGACATCGCTCTTTCTTCCTCAGCCAATGTTGTGGAATGTTGTCACGTAGTTACCAAACAGAATCAATATATACTTGAATTTCTCCGGATTAAAATTGCACATCCTTAAAATTGCATCGCTACCCCGGCCTCATAAAATCTGGCGAAGATGGGGCTTGTTGAGTCATTTTCTTCGTCGGAGTCTTCAAGTCTATCGTGCGTATAGGCCATTAAATTGGAACCTCACTCTATCGAGGCCTCAAAAAGGAGGCAGATGCCGTTCGTAGCCTCTGAGACGGAAATTGGGCAAGGCAAGGACGCGCATTAGTCAGTTGGGGTTCCTTCGGGGATGTAGAAGGGATGTTGAAGGCAAGGAGTGGGTGGATGTGCAGCGTGCTGTTGGTGCTGTTCTTTTTCGGGCTTTTGTGCTATCTGTCTATCCGAGAACCACTAATATTGTAAAGAGACTACTCTTTTGCCAAATGGGGGGTCTTTTGTTTGCCCGCCCAGTGTCTCTTCAAATATTTCGACCCCGCTGTGTGGTCATTAGTTTGGTAAACTGAGTCATGTCTGCATCAAAGATATGTTTATTGTTTTAGTCATAACAATATACATTTCTATTGTCTGCTTCATAAAGCCAGCCCCTTCGTTACATAAGTACTCATAAATTTAAAGGTTCCCTGTTAACTATGAGAAAGCTCCAAGCTTGTAAAAATTGTTTTTCACTTTTCAAATCCAGCAGTGATATTGCCGTAGACATTGCTTTTGCTCGTCCTTCTGCTCGCTGCCACATATTTCCAAGTATATTTACCCCAGGAGCTGCCGCAACACTCGCATAGCGTGAATATCATCTCCATTACGGCGATTACTACCACCAACACGCATCCTAATGTTTCAATTTTGGTCTGTGGGGTTGATGAATTTCGTCTTGTTTAGCTTTTATTTTGTTTGGCTTTCGGTTTCGGTTCTTTGGTTATTTACCGTCCCCGAAGTCAGCTTTCTGTGCATCACGTTAGCTAAAGATAGGAAATGTCAACAAAAGCCCACCCGAAAAGTAGCTAAGAAAGTTTTGTACACCTCTGTTCGCTAGTACATGTTGAGTACATCATTTTGTGCGACTCTCTCTCGCATCTGTGGTTTGACTGCCATTCTCTGTTTTGATAGTTATTCTGTGATTTGATAGTTATGATATGTTGTAATGCATATCAGTGTTTATGAATCTCAGTCTTTCTGATGGCATCACTTGTCCGAGTGCAAAATCAGCGGGTCTCAGCCGTTGCTAGGCCCATATTCAGATGGATATTTCGAGGCTGTGGACAGTATTTACCGGAGAGAGAACCAGGTTGAATTGTGGAGAACTTCAGAGGCCAGCACCGTCTCCTACCACGTTCGTAGCGGTATGGGTCGAGGTAGATTTTCTGTGCTACAACTCTCGTGTTTTGCCCAACGTGAGGTTATTTAAATCTAGTCTGAGTAAAGTGTTGGGTACAACCGGGATACAACCAAAACAGAATCAGCAACCCATTCCCAGTCATCAAAGGGTTATGGTCCAAGACCACCCATCAACCTAACCACCCCACTTCCCCACCTCAACCGTCACTTCTCCCACTTCTGCTTTCCTCCTCCATCTCCCTGCCGGACTAACAACTGGTCGGTGATTGTCTGATCTTCGTCGACAGTTTTAAGGACTCGTGTTTTCTTTCGTTTTGTTCTGTTATGGAGCAAGACAAGAAGGTGTAAAAGTTCCACGGCCGTCCTGGGGAGGATTTCCAGCTGTGGTGTGCGCGGACTGAGGCAGCACCGGAGGCAAAGTCGGTGCTTCGCATAATCCCGAAAGGCGTCCTCAGTCAGGAGGGAGAGCTAAGTGCGGAGGATCGCAGGGACGTTGCTACTGCTAGGGCAGTCTTGATTCAAGGAATCGGTGATCGCCCTCTGCGAGTGTGCCTGGCAGTAAAAGGAAATCCGTACGCAATGTGGAAGAAGATTCAGAATAGGTACGCTGTGTGTAACACAGCGATCAAGGCACAGCTCCAGACGAGGCTTTCGGCGATGAACTACGGCGGGGAGTCCATGCAGGACTTCGTGGACGCCTTTGAGCAGACCTTCAATCGATTGGAGGCAATGGACAGTAAGGTCACAGAAGAGCTTCAAGTTGTTATGCTTCTAGCAGCTTTCGGAGACAAGAAATCGTCCCAGTTTGGACCAGTCATTGGATCGCTGCAGACTAGGCCAGGATCTCTAAATTGGGAAACAGTGACATCCACACTCCTGCAAGAGTATGAGGAGCAACTGATGCATGGAGGAGGAAGCAAACTCCGCGGTGGGGACCATGATCACGCCCTGGCGGCTGGTTTCAGGAGCGGAAGGGGAGGTCGACAAGCAAGCCAAGGAGGCGGGAGACCGGAGAGGCGCAGATGCTTCGGCTGCAACAGAATCGGTCACCTCAAAAGAAACTGACTGAAAAAGAGGGCAGGTGGCAGGAAGGTCAATTTCGCGACGAGATCGACAAGAGGGATAATCAGGAGGGGAAGCTCACCCTGTCCGGCTTATCACTGCGCAAAGCACTGGGTTCCGATCCAGATCTGACTGTCGTTCCACCTGCGGCACAGAAATTGACTGGGCAGTAGATGAATCCGACCGCAACTGCGGAAATGAAGCAATCTTCTTGGGAGCAGGGAGAGGCACTATACGTGACTGCAACATGTACACGTTCTCGCTGGACTCCGAAGCGTCCAATCACATGGTGTCAGATGCGGATTGGTTGGAAGGAATAGTGGAAATCGAGAGGCTCAGCATAGTGCTCGGGGACGGAAGGGCGCTATCCACCACACATCAGGGTAACCTCAGAGCAAGAACGTACATTGGTGCAGAAGATGAGTACAAGAGAACTCTTCTGATTCGAGACGTTCTTCTTGTCCCAGGTCTCCATCAAAACCTACTGTCATGTGCAGGTCTCTGCATGGACGGGTTTCGAGTCAATTTCGTAAGGGACAACTGCAGTGGCATGGAGAATGGCATCACGCAGTTTGTCGGTAAGGCCATCGGAGGGGTCTACTACGTCAACTTATATCCATTGCCAAGGTATGAAGCTGTCTACACAGCCGTGAGTTCGAAAGATGCAGATAGCGGGTCGGACATGGGCCTATGGCACAGTCGACCCGGCCATGCAAACACGGAACCAATCAGGAAATTGAGAGTAGGGGGGATGGTAAAAGTATTTGACAAGAAACCCCCGAAGTCAGACGTTTGCCCAAGCTGCATGCGCGGCAAGCAGACGAGGCAGACTCTGCGAACTAATACGCACAGATCAAAGCAGAGGGGGTCCGTTATTCATTCTGATGTTTGCGGACCAATGTCCGTTGAATCCTTCTCTAGAGCAAGGTATTTCGTGACCTTTGTCGACGACTTCTCTGGGTACATGGTTGTAGTACCAATCGTGAGAAAGAGCCAAGTGCTTGAGAAATTTAACCTCTTTAAAGCATGGCTGGAAAAGAAATTCGACTTCATCATCAAGTGTCTGCAGAGTGACAATGCGGGGAGTATGTTGCCATGAAGGATAATCTTGCCGAGAATGGAATCGAGCATTTTATGTCACCACCATACTCTCCGAACTTGAACGGCTTAGCAGAGAGGACCAACAGGAACATTGTTGAGACGGCTAGCGCCATGCTGGAGCACGCTTCGCTCCCTCGAGTGTTTTGGGCGGAAGCCGTGGTGCACTCCGCAACTTTGGGAACTTGTTCCCGAGTTCAGAGGATAAGACTAAATCCTCTCACGAAGCTATGTCAGGGGAAGTACCAGATGCAGGATACCTAAGGGTCTTCGGGTGTCTCGGATGGTATCACGTGCCGAAGAATCTTCGAAAGAAATTGGATCCCAAGTCAGAGATTGGTATTGTGGTCGCTTGTTATGAGAACAGTCAGTACAAGCTGTGGATACCGTCACGAAACAAGGCGGTACTGACAAGTGACATCACGTTTGTTGAACGTGAGTTCCCTGTACGAGACGGGAGCAGGGAAGAGGAATCTCCCAAGCTTTTAGATGCCGAAGAGGCGGAGACACTAAGCCCAACTATTGGCACCAGCACCGGCAGTCAAGGGTTGGCAGCTCGGGATGACACCACAGTCAGATTTACTCCTGACGAAGCAGCCATAGCTGATGGAGAGAATGCAGAGGAGGCTAATTTGACTCCCGATACGGTTAATAACTTGCTCACTCACCTCCTCATCGACGAGGACGACGCTCAGGGGGCTCGGTATCCACGCAGGGAACGGAAGGCACCAGAGTACTACTCTCCTGCAGCCAGAATGACAGCAGTCTCAACTGATAACTCATCCAATCCCTTGGATCCAGAACCGACTACGATGAAGCAAGCGCTCAGTCGGGATGATGCCATGAAGTGGCAGGAGGCTATCGACTCAGAACTTGCCTCACTCTGTAGTCATGGAACATGGAAAGTGGTCCATCGGTCTGAGGGAGTACGCGAACTACCTGCGAGATTCACATTCTTGCGAAAGAGAGATGCTAAGGGCAGAATCATGAGATATAAAACTCGACTAGTTGCCAAGGGGTACCTCCAGGGAGACGTTCACGACAATTTTGCCCCAGTGGTTGATTTATTCACTGTAAGGACATGCCTTACTGTTTCAATCAAGAGGTATTACGTTATTGAGCAAATGGATGGACGTACAGCTTTCCTCCATGGTGAATTGAACGCAGAACTGTACATCAAAGCAACTGATGGACTCAATCTTTGCAAACCGAATGAAACTCTCAAACTCCGGCGGGGACTCTACGGCCTGAAGCAGTCCCAAAGGTTATGGTAAGAGAAGTAGGGAGCCGCAATTAAGACTTTGGGTTTCACCCAGACACGCTCAGACGACTGTTTATACAGCACGGGATCGGTATGGCTCTTGCTGTACGTCGATGACATTGTCCTCATTGGGTAAAACAAGGAAGATGTGTCTCAGGTTAAGAGGGAAAATGGAAAGCACCTCGACAAGGAGGACATCGGCGCACTTGACATGTTCTTAGGCACTATTTTCAGGTGGGATTCTGCCTGTGGCCCGGCTCTCTCAGGCGCACTACGTGACACAAGTACTCTAACGTTTCGGTATGTCTTCATACAAACAAGTCTCTACTCCGATGAGTGAAGGTGCCATGTGTGAGATTACATCAGCACAGGGAGCTACTGTTGATATAAGACAATACAAGGAGCTACTTGGATTTCTCCTGTTTGTCTCCACGAGGACTCGTCCGGACATATCAGCTGCCGTTTCCATTCTTTGTCGGTTTACCTCAGTACCTCTCCAAGTACATTGGGTCGCACTGAAGAGAATTCTGCGGTATTTGAAAGAGACTAATGCGTTCGAACTGCGGTTTGAGAGGGAAGAAGAGCCCAATCTCAAGGCTTAGTGTGATTAAGATTGGGCAGGTGATCATGCAGACAGGAAGTCAACCACGGGTAATCTGCTTCTGATCAAAAACTCGCCCGTCTCATGGGGACTCTCAAGCAGGTATCGGTTGCCCTCTCTACCACTGAGGCCGAGTTCTGCGCATTTAGTAAATGCACGAAGTCCGTGATATGGATCAGGCAGCTTCTCCCAGATCTGTACTGCAAGCAGACGTGCGCCACTGAAGTACGCGAGGACAATCAGGGTGCAGTTGTTTGGTCTAACGAAGGTGTCAAGCACGCAAAGTACGTTGCTATTAGGCAAAATTTTGTCAAAGAGAAGGCTGATGAAGGCATCATTCGCGTGACATACTGTGCCACAAGTAAGATGACTGCCGACATTCTCACGAAAGCTCTGCCCAAGTTGATGCTCGAGAAACACCGTGAAAGTCTCCAAATTCGAGACACCAATCCGTCTGACGAATAGATCGATCGAGCTGCAAGATGGAGTGTTGAATACATTAGTTTGTGCGACTCTCTCTCGTATTTGTGTTTTGACTGCTATTCTCTGTTTGATAGTTATTCTGTGTTTTGATAGTTATTTTATGTTGTAATGCATATCAGTGTTGATGAATCTCAGTCTTTTTGATGGCATCCCTTGTCCGAGTGCAAAATCAGCAGGTCTCAGCCACTGCCAGGTCCAGATTCAGAGGAATATTTCGAGGCTGTGGACAGGATTTACCGGAGAGGGAACCAGGTTGAATTGTGGAGAACTTCAGAGGCCAGCACCGTCTCCTACCACGTTCGTAGCGGTATGGGTCGAGGTGAGTAGCTCAGGTTAGGTAGATTTTCTGTGCTACAACTCTCGTGTTTTGCCCAACGTGAGGGTATTTAAATCTAGTCTTCGTAAAGTGTTGGGTACGACCGGGATACCACCAAAACAGAATCAGCAACCCATTCCCAGTCATCAAAGGTAGAAAGGTTAGCAAAATAAAAATTGATAGTTCCGCACGCGATTGCTACCTATAAATCAGGTGTCCTCTGCTCGCTGTCCCTTTTCTTCAGGATTTCGCTAGCAACTCGGATCAATTCATGAATGTGATTCGGGAACGGGGTTTTTGTGGGTGTTAAGAGCACACGAGCAGATAGATCAAGATAGAACTGTGGTTGAAACTTTGGTTGAGGCTGGCTGGGTTAAGCCGGCCGCTCCAAACCAGGGTTTATGTAGAACTGAAGATAGCTGCAAACTAAAAGAAAATGCAGTCTAACAGTAGCGAACTTAAAGATATTTCCGTAAAACAGCCCGGAAGGTATCGTAAGTAGCGCTTTCAGAATTGTAGTCGTCACGAATGACATACTCTGACAAGATGTAAGAAGTACATCGGTCCAGGTGGCATGGGATAGCAAGTGGACTTTTAATTGGTAAAGCAGTGATATAATATCCCAGTGTGAAACTCACCCGTAACTATTCCAAGTGTACAAATGGGGTCAAACGCTGTGTTCAGAACTGTAAGGAAAGTGGAATGAAATCAAAGTGCCTAGTAGTCCTAATTGTAAGGTTACCAGTGGGTTTAATCTACAGTACAGTAGATGCAGTGAATTAATGTAAAGCTGTAAGATCTGTGAAGTGAAATACAATATTTTGAGTCCCAAGCAGACTGATTAAGTAAAAATGGCGCCAAAAGAAAAAAAGAAGCCACTAACTACCCAAGGTGAGAGTCGTTGCGAGCGGATAAAGAGCTGCAGTAGGCGTTCACGTGCGATGAAGAGGTATGAGCGTGAAAGCTGAGTGACTGCTCCGGTAACAACTGTAAAGGAGTAGGCTCTACCACTTCGCTTAGAAGTTAGGGAACTAATTGAAATATTCGGTTTGAAATTGACGCCAAACTTCCTTCTGGGGTGTATTCTCTTGATTAGAACTATTTGGTCGGATCTTTTCTGAAGATACCTTCTGAGTATTAAAGGCAGCAGTGCCTGTATCTCCTCAATATCTGAACGACTGGACTTTTCTGCAGTACAAAATGTTTGAACTGGACTATGCGTCAAGCAAGGATCACTGGCTTTGGTGGGAGTGATCGGCTTGAAGGCACTTCTCTGCGAAGTCCGATATTCATGAATTGACTCTATGCAAATTAAGTCCCTTCCTCCTCTTCCTTTTGAACCAAGTAGGAAATATTTGCTCTCTTATATTCTCTTTTGAATGCATAGTTTTGGAAGAATATTTGAGGTACCATACTTTCGGTGCTACCTATGACAAAACTGAACTGACAGCCAAGAAGTAACAATTTGCTACGGGTACAGCAACAGAGGAGACCACATATGCAAAGTTTTGGGCCTTCGGTCTGAAACCAATAACTATGAAAGACAATACGTATGGTTGAAGTCAAGTAGCAGATTTTTGCCTCGGTGGAGCTCTTAAACCTTTTTTTCTAGATAGACGAAAGCGTTTTCCATTTTTGGGCCCCACTTAAACTTTCCGAGCTTTGAAGTAGATGGGCACTGATCTTAGCAAAGACCTGAAGAAACTTTCCATAGTACGATATCAAGCCACAAAAGCTATGCAACTCTGTTTTTGACGTTGTTCTGGGACTTTTTTTGATCCTAGATGTCTTCTCGGGATCAACTCTGATGCCACTGCCATCTATCACGTGACCAAGTAATTTGACAGATTGTTGTGCGAGAAAGCACTTGCCCAGTTTGATTCTCACATGATACTGTCAGATCCTTTCGATCACTACCCTAATGCGGTCCAGGTGGGATTTCAGTGTTTCCGAAAATATCACTACGCCGTCTATATACACTCTTACAAAAGAGAGCTCCTTCAATACTTCATTCATCATTCTTTGAATTGCTGCCTCTGCGTTTACAATACCAAAGGGCATCACTTTGACCCTGAACGTCCCTTGTTTGCAGATAAACCTCTTCATAGCTTTGAATTCTTCAGAGATGGATATCATCCAGTTACTGTGTAAAAATCTATAAACGTAAAGTTGCGACCTCCTTTCAATTCTTGTAGAATCTCTTCCATGTTTACGAGAAAAAACACATTTGTTATCATTCTTTAGTTAAGTAAACGATGGTCGACACAAAGATGCAACTTGCGATCTTTTTTGTCAACGATCAGAACTGCGAAAGACCAAACTGACAAAACTGGCTCAATAATTCCATTTTTTGACAAAAATGTGATGTGTTCATGTATGATTCCTTCTCACTTTTGTGGCTGACGTCTTGTTCTATTATAAACCAAGTTGGTATTATTCAGCCAGAATGAGGGCGTGACAGGGACTTGGGCAAGTCGTAACTCCCAAGCGTTCCAGGCGATCACTTCATTTAAGGTAAGTATTGAAGCAGTCGTCTCCGCTTCAGGGAGAAAAGTTTGCTTCAGTTTGTCATGAATGGCCTCCGATTTTTTTGATTTGCCCATCACCTTTACGGTGTTGTCAACCGGGTTTACCTTTTTTTCGTTGGCTGCTGGTAGAATATGCTCAAGTGTCTCTAAAGTGTTTTGTTCGGAACCTTTAGTACTGTAGAAGTCATTTTGCGCCAGTTTACGACACTGACAGTCTTCTCCTGCTATTGTGCGGAGTCCTTCGATGTCTCGTATGTGATCTTCCCATAAGGCTACGTATTCTTATATTTATTCAGGCCGCGTCGTTTTATTGCCGACTGTACGGTAGCCGGAATCTGGATCGCCGCAGGCAGAGTTCAGAAATTTCTCTTGTCCGACTCTGTTGGCTCTTTCTCCACTTTGATTTCGGAGCCATCGCTAATATGACTGGATGTGAAATCTTCACTATTTGTCCCAGTAAATTTCGTCAAAATCGTTCCCTTGTCGTAATTCAAAGGCAGCCTCACTTGTTTTAAGCCAAATTTGACTGAGACTATTTGATTCCCCAGGTAGATACAAACTTCTAGTTTATCCATTGTTAGGCACCCCATAATGGTGTCAAAAGAAAGTTCTTGCATCACGAGGAAGTCCAAACTCACTTTCATTCCCGCAAAGAATACTAAAACTCTTTCGACACAGTCCCATCCGCAAAAGTTACCCTTCTAGTGGTCGAAACGATATTAAAGACCTTCTTCTCGACCAGATCTCCTTTAATGGCATTTAGGATTGCTTTGGGGTCAAAAAAAGTCGTTAAATATCTTCATAGTACCTTAAAATTGAGTAATTTAAGACGTCTTGCGGTGGCCCTCGCCGAGTAAACGGCAGTCTTTTTCCCCTTGCTAGTCCTCCAGGGCCTCAAGATTTTTCTCAACTCACTTCTCGCATTCTCAGTATCAACTCTTAGCAGCTGTCCAAAGTTCATGCCGGATGGAGCCTTAGCGAGCTCCGATAATAGGTTGTATTTTTCGACGCATCCTAATACATCCATGGATATAAACCACGGCTTCTGCATTTTCCCGTTTTTCTTCGCCTTTATAGCCGGAGGCACCTCTGGGGGTAATTCGATCATTCTTTTTGTTCGAGGGAAAGATTGTTCTGGAATTTATTCTAGCTGGGTCTTGCTCTAGCCTTAGCTTTTTCGATAGAACATTCCAATCAGCGTCTCGTTTGGTAACGCTAACTTCATCGGATTCCAGAGCGACTGAAAGCGTCCGTGCGTTAAAGGGGCCCTTTTTTGTCCATTTTTTACAGCTTGAGATCGGGTCTGGATTCTACCCCGCTTACGGTATTCCAACTACACGCCCATTATTCTACTAACAGTTATTCTCATGATGCCCGTACTGATCGCATTTTCTGCAACGTGTGTTCCGGTGGGGATTCTCATGACACTGGCTAGCGAAGTAGCCCGGCTTATGGCAAAAGAAGCATCCTTCTCCCGCCGTCGGGATCGCATTCTGATTCTTCCTAATCGTTAAGGTGAGATTTTCGAGTTGCGATATTATCAAGCTCAAGCTGTTTGCTAATTGGTTCTCCACTTTCTCTTCGAGCTTCCTGACATTTCTCCGAACAGACTCCAATGCCGCTGCACTCGTGGCAGGCTTGAAGTAACTCTGCTCGGATTAAAAGATAACTTTCTTTGTGAAAGTTTCCCCTTGCTTGAAAGTCAGCGAATGGAGGGTCTCGGAGTTCTTGACGTATTCCACGACCATATCCTTCAGATGGCTAAACGCGCGAGTTCCTTTAATAAGAAGGATGTCGGCCACGCTTCTATCGACTATCACTGCTTTGCGGAGCATCCCGTGCTTTGCTTTGTCGTTTAAATCTTATATTTCGTAAAGACTGCGCACCCTGACCAAATATCCCAACAAATCTTGAAATTCTAAACAGCGTTCGATGTCACTACTAATCTTCTCATCGGGCTTCACCTTCCTTGCGATTACTTGACAAGCCAAGCAAAAACTTTGCTAAGTCAAGGTCATTTACATTTATGGACCATTCAGTTATTAACTTTTCCTTGTACTTCGCCCTCTTTTTACCAGACAACACAAATAAAATGCTTGCAGCCTTCTAATCGTCGTTCTTGCCACTCATCAAAATATTGAAATACGTGTAATGGAACTTCCTTGTCTTCAGCCCTGCTTTCTTTGAACTGGAAGTAAACGTTAGTGGGGTCCATCATGCGAATGCTATTATAGTTACCGAACACGCCCCAGGCCTTACAAAGAACCCGCCAGCTTTCGTGCTACAGGCGAAAAAACCCTCGACATAAATACGAATTGATATGGGAAAATAGCGCCAACGGAAAAGGGAACCTCCAACTACTCGAGATAAGAGTCGTTGAGAGAAAATACAGTGCCACAGTAGATGTTACCCGGCGATGTAGTGAATTGGACGTGAAACCTGAGTGCATGCTCTATTAACCAACTCTAAAGGGGCAGTCTGTACCACCTATTCCCTGTGACCGGCGTCAGAAAAACTTTTTTTGGTTCTGAAGTTGACTCTCAACTTACTAACTATTTGGAATAGACTTTAAGTTTATTTCCAACTTCCTTTCCATCTCATAGGTGAAGCAGCTTACTTAGCTTACATATTATTTTTCAAACTAAAATCTCGATAAAAACTCTAAAAGCACCAGGAAAAGTAGGAATAGATTTCATGTGGACGCAAACATTTTGACAAAAATACTTTAACGAAACTAAATGAATCTACTCCTCAAAATCTTCATACGCTACATCAGAACCTAGCACTTCCCTTAAGACATCATAAATAGCCATGTAATCCGCACATATACCTGTAGATGTCCACAATTGTCTGCCCCTCCCTGCAGATAATAAAGCTCACCTCACCTTCCTTCAACCGGTTCTTTGGTCGGTACCATCTAATCCAACCAGCTCATTTATTCCCCTCCCATATGACCCGGGTCGAAATCTCCTTCTTCATCTGCGGACTCCTCATCTTCGTCTCCTTCCTCCCTGTCCTCCTCTTCTTCTATGCCCTCTCTGTAATATTACTCTGCCTTCCTTTCTTCCATCTAGTAGACCAGCTCCGGGGCCACTCACTCCTCGAAGCACTCCCCTGCCTTACCGTCCTCCTCTCTCGAGTCCCCCCTGCCTATTCCTAAGCTTCAATCTCCACCAGGTGGCTATCAATGAGCTCCGTCAACCTTTTCCTTTTTTGGCGACGGAGGTAGTCCTCGACATCGGTTCGACCCGAAGGGAATAAAGGAGAGACGTTGATGGGCAAGAAGGAGGTAGTCGGTGCCTGATGGCTGCAAAGGAATGGTTGTGAAATATCGAGTATTTTTGTTGTAGGGACTTCGGTAAATTTTAGGTGAAGCCTGACTTGTGTTTAAATGGCGCCAAACGGTTCAGATTAACAGGCCCGCTGAATCAAAAAGGTAGCCGGAAACTTATCCTGTAGTGGGATTTAGTGAAAACTGCCTGAGAAATGGTGATTTATGGCGAAAATAATGAGTAGAAGTATTGGTTGAGGAAAAAGAAATTTAGGGGCAAATAAGATAAAATAACCAGAGAAAACCAAAAGAATTACCACGAAAGGAGAAAATAATCACTCATGAAAAGGGAAACGAGAAAAAAGAAAAGAGTATAAAGAAATGTAAAATTCGTGGTGCAAAAGAAAGAAATTGGAGGGAGAAACAAAGGAAAATGGAGTGAGGAGATAGACGTAAAGGGAGATAATTTCGGCGCGTAAGGGTAATATTTCCAGTTTCAAGCTTCAAACCGACGATGTGGAAATTTTTATTTTCCCTCGAGAAGATCAGGAACACTCGGTGGAACCGATTACCCTTATGCGCGCTGACTTGTGCGCCCTAGCGGCGGCGGATTTGTAAACTATCTACTACAATCAACTAAGTACAGTATCCATAATTTCATAACTATAAAAAATCAAAGCTAAACATTAATGCATTAACGCCTGGCATCCTCATACGACACTCCTACGACACGCGGACCTCCTCACATACGAAATTTCGGCTCGCCGATCCATTGCCATCGTTTACGGTCGGATGGACCCCGGAAGCGACCATGTCTCTATTTTATACCGCTTTATGTTTTACATCGCCATAACACCATCCGCAAAATACTAAACATATTTCCAAACCCTCTGTTCTCGTGTGCCAACAGAATGTCTTGTTCTTCCTCCCAGGAACTGCTTAGTGCCATGCTGAAACTCTCTTTCAACCATTTCAGCGAATCTGTGGTGCTACTCTCGACAAATTGACAGCATTTAACACTTTGGTTCGCTAGCCATTCGTCCCTGACCTGATAAGCTATGTAGCGAAGAAGTGCGCTAGCGATGCTGAACTAATATATGGCGCAAAACATCGTTCAAATTACCGGATGGGGCGTGATGCGCCCCTCATGCCCAGAGACTCTGATTTTTCCCCACGTTTCTAGTGGAATTTATGCCCTTAGCTATTGATACAAATGGTTCTCTGCTTACTATTGTGCCAAATATTTTGCGTTTCGGTCAGCGCGTCATTTCAACCATTCTACGTGCTCAATATAGCAGCGCTTGAGCTGTTTTCTCTGTTCAAATATTGCTATTGCCCTTCTTGCTCGCATATCGTGTAACTGTGAGCTTCTTTTCCAACTTGAGTGAACTTTAGTCCCTTATGACACAATTTTTATCACTCTTTACAGAGCTATGGAGTTAACACGGGAGAACATGTATTGTCAAAGAGTAACATGTTGACACCGAATGAAAACGTATCATAATATATTGGGCATGTATTGTACGTGAAATTTCACTCCAGACACTGATGTGACGTCACTCCACCAGCAAGTGGAGGAGAGTCTAGAAATACGTAAAACAAGCTGCATTGAAGATTACTGCCAACGCGGAGTATCTCTGTAAAAGAATACTTTGCACTTCAAAACTCCGTTCTATCCCACCACTGGCGACTGCTCTCAAAAGTTTCTTGGCACCGTCGAAAGCCGCCGGATGTCTACTTCCGAGCGCTGAGATTGGAACGGAAATCAGAAGTAGATTCATCGAATTTTATACTGCTTTTCTGATTTAATGATTGGAAAAGTATTAGTAAACATGATAAGGGGGCTGCGATTTGGCTGTGATCCACATATAAATTGATACTATGCTGACACAGATGCTTCTTGGCTGTAACGCCTGCATCTGATTCACTATAAGCATCTAAAGAGGGTACCACGGGGGAATCTCATCATTAAAGACCTCAATGACTTTTTTCGCAATCATAACTCGCCACAATGTGCTAAATATGCCAATTTAGAAACATTTGCTGAACATTTTTTTCCTAAAGTCGCTTTTTTCCCTCTTTCTTCGATCCAGCTCCAGTCGGACCAGCGTCTTGGTCGCCATTCACACAACGCGCTATCACCATTCTTGGTGCCGAATCTTCTTTTTTGCATCATCCGGTTCCCGTCATGACACATTTGAGAACAAGATATCCAGCCTTTAGAATCAACTCTTTTTTAAGTCTTCAATCTAGTAAAGAGGGATGCCAATCTTATTGCCCCAGCCACTCCTCCATAAATGAATACGCAAGCACGAATTCTCGTACGCATCCGATTTTTACCGCTCTTTCAAGCATAATTTTGGTTAGTACAGCTCGCGAGCTTAAGCTAAGGATTTACAAAAGCAGCAAGGCTCCGGGAAGCGCCGCTTTTTGGAAGTATATACATGGAACCATTCCAGTTATGTCAACATGCCTAGTAGCAAGTACGTTGGTCAATTATGCCGCCTTTCTGTCCTATATCTCAAGTTAGAGGGGGTCGTACCCAACACACCGCTCCCTTTTGGTCTTATACTCCTCAAAAACCTTAATTCCTTCGTCCGCTAAGAACGTCTACCACCTTCTTGTAGACTTCTAGCTGCTCCTCCACTTCAATGCAGTAGCCGTATCACGTTATCTGTCCATTCCATTCGCTCTAATCAAGACTCGGTCCACCTACGAATCACTCAAGCTGACCACTTCCAACTCCGGGTAGCGAGTGGAACACCTACACTCCGCAATTAGGGACCTCAAACGCTGGCGGTGTGTTACTCACAGTCCGATAGAGAGGCCCATATCTACCCCATCCGGTATGCAGCCGATCCATTGTGAAGCTTCTACGAACATAGGTCAGGTGGACTTTTGTCCCCAATCTTCAGTTGGAAATCCAAGGATTATAGTAAGCTCGTGGCCTTTGCGGTCCCCTGTTTCTTGAAAAGCCGATCATATTACTGAAGTTACACGCAATGGTGGACAACATTCGGTTGGTCACCAACAGGTTCAATTCAGGGACAAATCTCAAGGTATCGCGTTACAGCAAAGCAGTCGCGGTTATTCTAAACGTTATTAGGACAGATCAACAACCACTCATCCAATAAATCCGAGTGTTATACCGCTCTATGCATAAACTTGGGGTCTCTTTTGAGGCACTTTGCCTACTCTCAGCATTCAATTGGTTCGTTGGTCAGTAATCTCGCTTACAAACCCTCGAAGATTGTCGGATCAGTACAGATAAACTCCAACCGCTACTGGAATCAAACCTTCCGACTATCGAACTATTCGCAGACAGCAGAAACAGCATTTGAGCCAAGTTTAAAATCTAATTCTCTTTTCATGACTCCCTATTAATCAGGGCATTGCAACCAGACTCGCGTTTAGAAATCCAAATTTGGTAATTCCGTTCTCAACCTCATCAAAATTATATTGAACAAGATCTTCCATAGAAAGGGAAAAGATAATGGAATCGAACTCTGTACAGTACATTTTCGCCGCAAAATTTCTTTACTTTCCACAAACGTGGGCCCAGAGAACGTTACTCACTCCTCCGTGTAAAGTAGCCTAATGAATAGTCTAGCAGGAGAGACTCCAGCACTATCTTTAGCCGTCCCGCCACAAAAAATCGATGCTCTCAATCGTTGGTTATGTAGATAGGAATTGAAGTACTACAGCCGCTTGTCTCATGCCGAAATCATGGGAAACAAATACGTTTCGATCAAATTAAATTTTGGGGTAAAAAGTGGCAAATAATTTGCTCCCATAGATAAATTTTGAGAAACCATAAATAAATTTTGAGGTAAAAAGAGGCGAATACTTTGCTCCCACCATAAAATTGATCCACTCCCCGGAAATGAAAGCTCCATACTATTTTATCCATGTTTACTTTTCGAAGAAAGTAAAGTTAGCGCAGGCTAGGTACTCAACTATCTCTCCGCGGTTACCCCACTTCAAACTCGTATTAGAAAATCTCTAACACTCAATGTACTCACAAAATTGGCTGTAAGTGCCTTTCAACATGGGTACAAAAACTGAAAGTTGTTTAGTGATTCGGTTACAGAATTCAGCGCTCTCCCAAGCTCCGTTTTTTCTGAATTGTCGCCCTCGCACTAGCCTCACCGGATACCAATTTTGATTTATGTGTAATTCCTGGACTTTTCTAGTCAGATATATTTTCCTTGAACGTGTAAAATCAGGAGTTTCTTTATTGCTGAGCAAAAATCTCATTTAGTCCACATTTCATCAAGATTTCCATCGCATTGCCCAAGAAACGTAGCCCGGTTGCCAATACTGATGCTTACCGCCGAAATAATTGCTTTAAAAATAGCTCTATTGGCCTAGCCTATCGATACGATACTAAGCTTTGGTCGAACAGATCTGTAATAAAGTACTATTGGGCTCTTCCTGGCATCCTAATGTTTAAATTCATAAGAACTATCACTCTACGGCTCTATTTTTGCCTCGAAAGTGCTCAGATGACACCAGTGCCTCAATTTTTATTGCCTTCACCCGCACTACCCATGGATTCAATATTCTAATATGCAGCGGTTGGCTCACAAGTATCTTATTCTAGCAAGGAGATCGGTCCTTGTCACACGTCTCGCAAGTCCTATCTTGATGCTACAATAATGCAATGTGATGATTTGTTCTTTCCCTTTGGTTAATTTCTGTGATAATATTCCCGAGAAACCCCTTTTAGTTATTTAATTTGCTCTATTTTTATAAATTCGACGGAATGATTGGAAATTCATGGGCAAATATGACAAAGTGGCTCCAAGGTGGCTATGATCCACATCTATAAGCAAATATCGCTTTCATGGCTCCATCTCGGTTGAAACGGTTGAATGTGCTTCACTTTAAGCTCCTCAAGAGAGTTTCACGTATACAGTTTACCGTTTGTCTGCTCAAAGACTTGGTTTGCGATCAGAAACAGTCGAGTCGGTCTATATAATGGCCAACTCGGAAGGCTCTGCTGCAAATAACAGTTTTTACTATTTACACAGTACGACCTTACTGTGCTCTTTCTGCTCTACCGCCGTCGTATTTTCTCTGTATTATTTTTCTTTTATTTTTAGCCAATTGCATGCCGTAATGTTCCCCAATTTCTACCAAAATTCAAAGATCGGACTGAGTGTGGCGTCGAGTAAGTCGAAGCCCCCACCCGCCCGTTCACACTTAACGTGGAATGTGGCCGGGCACCGTGTTAGTGAGAGACAGAGAGAGAGAAGCAAGAAGTAAAACCACGATTCGGTCAACTTAGTAAGCTGAGGTGCTCCGCCCAGCCCTTCTTCCCAACGTCCGTTCACGTCCTATCCATCTACACCAACGACCTTCCCACCACCGCCGAGGACCTCGCCCCACGACAGATTGTACTCTCGTGTAGTCCTTGCCATCCTAGGAGGAGTGTTCAACGACAGGTTCCCCCGAGTTTTCGCTTATTCTTCAGACTTCCGCCGTCCATTCATCCTCCGCTTATTCTTCAGCCTCTCGTTACCCATCTATCCTCCATCAATCTCGGTTCCATTTTATTTAAAGATTCACAATATTGCATTCAAATCAATTGCTTCACAAGTACTATATCCGAATTGCGCGTCTCCCCCGGGCTAAATTCATTCCAGTTGCTTCAAAGCCGCTCATATTGCTCGCACTTTGGTTGCATTTCGATGTTTCATCGATATCCTCGTTGGCTTGGCTCTGTTGGGTTTCTGAATTGGCTGTCAACTGATCTCTTTGTTCTCTAGACGTAATATTCACGAGAAGTCTTCAGCAATATTCCTTATTTCAGAAACGGTCCAAATGTCCTGCGACTGTTATGAAGCGCAGATGCGCTCCAGTTTCCGCTTTATTGAGGAATAGTGGACCCAAAAGCTCTCGCGACTCTCAACAGGGTGACAATACCTCAATATTGGCGCGGTTTTGCTTGAGACGCTGGCGCACAAACTATCTCGTGAAAATCGCCTTTTGAAATTCTAAATCACTTTCTGTACCCTCTTGGCTTCACTATCACCTTCGAGGCGGCTACTGAAGACGTTTTCGAGAGGGAACGCAGGGCCTGTTACGTTATATTCCATATTCTGATTAAAATAATTTTTCTATTTATTAAGCTTGTCCGCAAATTTTCCCAACACGCAGTTAACTAGCATTTCTTACCGTGACTTCGAAAGCCATCACAATTTTTGAGGATCTATTCTAAGCAACGTGAAACTGCACTCAAACTGGAAGTTATGAAAGTTAACATCCTGTGTGGGTGTGCCTTGTTCATTACAGAATGTGCAAACGTCATTTATGCCGTCATGACTCCTCAAGCAGCATTGAGCTCAGATCGAATGCTCACAATTCAACCTTAAATCCGCAGTCAGTGGTTTTGATCTGTATTTTTCCAGATTGAATGTTCACCTTCCTACCTGTAATAACACGTAAATTCTAATGCTCGAACGATTCAACCTCAATTGAGTCCGTCAACTAAGCTCAAGATGATCAAATGACGAGAACTGTCCCTGCTGTGAACATTTCCGATCCCTTGCTGTTTGTATTGGACTCATTTACTCCAGTACCATATAACGATAGCGGTTGCGTTGAGACCTGGGGTATAGATGTACCAAAAATACCAGTCAACAACTCAACAATGCAAGCTGCAGACTGCGAACGAGCTATGCCGTCCCTTCACCTATTCTCTCTTCCGCAGCAGACAAAATTCGCACTGCGACGCGATTCTAGAAGCGCAGAATGGCAATCGGGGCCAGTACCTTAGTGTGCTTTGCTAGCAGCTATAGTAAACACCTCGCATCTTTTTGTCGAGGTCGAAAACAAGCTGTACAACAGAGAGTACCTGCTGATCTTGAGCGTGAAGTGTCCAACGTTTTTGTTCAAGATAATAAATCATGTGCAGCGGCGGGGGTAAACTTTTTTAATAGGTATCAACTCCGACAGGAGCGAACTTTACAAACTGCATTGCGCAATGCGCTCGATGATATTCGAACAGGTGTCTCTGACGATTCTGGATGCCAGAGTATAATCTTGAAGGTCGACTACTTGATGCAAAGGCTGAAGAAATGTGACACTTAATATAAAGAAAAATAAGTGACTATCAAGAGACTCTACTGGAATAGCTGACACAAATGAGTAATCATAAAAGTAACGCGGCTGAAGCTCGAGCAACTGTAAAGGACGAAGAGGAGGGTACAAAAGAGTCTAAGACACGACTTACCGAAAGTGATATCTTGCAGTAGACATTCAGTTCAATCAGTTCGATGGTGTCAGTAGTTGACAAAAAGACACAAGATTATGTCAGGCGATACAAGAATAGACCAAAGTACAGGTGTGTGGTGCTATAGTTCGTCAAAGTATACGTTCAAAACAACTTGATGCGCCGGACAGCGAAGAGATCGACAGAAAGATTAAAACATTCGCACTCCTGAAGGAGCACGGAATTATCACTGAAGAGGAATTAAAATGCGTTTCATAGGAGCTGACGGGCTTTAGGGCAGGAATCGCACCCTCCAAAAAAACATTCACTGTCTGTTATGCATATTCCAAACTCCTGATGACGTCAATGAATATAGTTGGTCTCAGAATTGCCGCAGTGGTAAATCTGAGAGAAAATTTGTTTCTTCGATTCAGGCATGAGTCAAGCAACCTACTAAACATTTTCTTCACACCGCCAATACCCACTCCACTTGCACCCTATAGCCAATGTGATACTTGTTGAATCCTTTGAGCAAAGGTCCTTTGTCAACAAAGGAAATCTCGCGAGCGCCTACACCGCGTAAATTGAAGTGACCTATTCCTAAATAACCCGGATCTCCAAGTATATATTAAGTTGGCTCGGCAGAATTTGGGTACACGGTGAACTAACTCTGCCAGTTTCTGGTCAGGGTTTTTACGCGCATGATAGCGACATCATGGTATGATCCAGCATTTACAAGGTCTATAAATGTGAATAAATCATCGTGGTTGATTACAACCGTCGAGTTGAAGCAGTAAATTTTCTTCCGTCCATTGAAATATGCGCAATATTGCGTAGAACTGGGCTTATTTATTCTTCATATGGTTCCATCCACTAACCAAATGCAGCCTGCAAATAAATGTATCGTTCCAAAAGCTCGTGCTCTTTCCTCAGCACTTAGCCAACGTATTTCTGATGAGAGCACTTCACTAATAACGCTACATACTAAAAATGCATCGCTGTTTACAGAATTCCTACTATGGCTCCAACTTACGGACTCATATCTCAGTATATAACTTCTCAAGTAAATCAAAGCGTTCATTAGCCTCTCCTCAGCAACTACTTTTGTGCGAAGCCCTCCGGACCCACGTAATTCGTTTGTGTGTCTCGCTATTATATGTATCTAGGGACAAGCAGCAGCGCAAATTCCTTCGAACTATGCAGGGAAGAAGCTCCTTACGATCTTGAACAGGGATATATGACACCAATTAGGTCTTTTAGACGGGATATTTTTGCCTTGAGCAAGTTGACGGAGACGTTTCGTGTGATTTTGTCATCCTACTCCAAGGGAACAGTTGTAGCTCCTTTTACGGCCGCAGAGCATGCTTTATATATCAGTAGAAGCTTTCAGGAAATTTCAAATGGGTGTAAGTTCGGAGTTGGGTCATCTTTCTTATCGAAAGTCTCCATGCTGGTGGACTCCACCTGATGAGTAAAGGCCGAAACAGGCTTGATTCACAAGTAGAACTTCGCAAGGCGTAGCAAGCCACCAACATCGCAGGTTCGGGGCGACCTGTTCCTATGTTTTTGGACAGCAAAAAGACGTTGCGAATTCAATTTTTGAAAATCGGAGTCCGATTGTACGGAAAACAGCAGAGGCCGCACAAAATTAGAAACTGGCAGCATTTTTGCTGAAAAATACAGTACATATATCCCTAATGAAATATTTCGTCGGACAGCGTAGTGCACCTTTTCTTTGTCGAGTTCGTAGTTGCACGCATCTGGTCCATTTTTGCATCCGATCGGTTTTGATTCCGGGGGTATCAAAAGTAAGAAGACACGCTTGTTGTTGCGTCGGCTAAGTTTGGCAGCCTATTGTCAACAGTTGGCACAGCTACAGTATGCAAAAGTTGGACGTGAAAACCACTTCTGTGGGGCCGAGAATTACGTATCCATCAGTATAATGATCAATTATTGGCTGGTAACAGGGGCTATAAACGCCTAAGAAGGCAAACTACAGACTCTTTACGTAAAGCGTCGCTTCTTGAAAGCAACGTTTTCCGAACTTTCGAATTCCCTGATTTAAATACTAGTCTTACGGATAGATTCACTGATCGCATTCAGAGATTTTTCTTCTGCTTGCTGTAGTTCCACCTCGCTTCCTGAAAAGCTCCTAGATCCACCAGACGAGAAGCTGGGGGAGCAAGCTGGCGCATCTTGAGAACCTTACGTCCTGCCACAAACTCCAACAACTCTTACGTAGACCAGGTTAGATTCTCATGCATAAATGTGCGGCACAAAGAGAGCAAATGTAGAAGATTCTATGACATCATCTCCAACCTTCCAGATTTGATTACACAGCTGGCAGTACTTTACTTGCCCTTGAATTGGTGTATGCTCGCGCACTACTGTATTGAAAGAAAGAAGTCTCTTCCTTTTCCTCTTATTGGCCTTTGCAATCAAATTCTTGGTATCTTCCTCCCCAAGTTGATCTTCCAAGCCCCTTGCAGTCTTCCGATTTATTCTTCTGTCCTCTTGGGCTTGAAGTTCTGCCGCGTCCACAATCAGCTCCTTAGAAAAGTCGAACTTAAAGTCAGATGTAGCCTAAGCCTTGTCAGCAGCGCTCTATAACTGTCCGATGTCTTGAAAGAGTTGTTCGAAGCAAACAAATCTTGCCTAATGAACATACCCCAGGCAATAAAGTCATAGATAACCACTGACTTGATTATCTGCGACCCAACTTTCTGCTTCCACTTAAAGTGGGATGCAGCACTGCGAAGCAATGACCCTTGCTGAGTAGCCCCGTCCACTCCGCCCTTTGTCTTTGAGTAAAATTTTTGCGCTGCATGCTTAAAAAGCTTTAACGGCACAAAAGAACCTTTCGCGTGAACATGATCATTGACTTTTTTCCAAAACTTGTCCCTAGGCTTGAAGACTTTCTTTTCGTCATCGTCCACAAAATAAGGAACTGAATTAGATCCAAAATGTGCCCAAGAAACAACATAATAAGCAGCTACAAATGGGCGCACACGCAATAGATGATCCGGCATGACAAATACATAGTCAAATCAGAACTCTGCCGGGATGTGGATAAAGACTCCTTTCTATAGCCTGCATCGGTGGTGATTATGCAACTGCTCAATAGACTGTTCTCCTCTCACCTAGATAAGAACGGAAACAAGCTTCTGTACATCAGACATTTTAGTCTCGCCTCTGCGTCTGAACCTTGTTGCCAGTAAAACCTGAATATTGCATTCGCAATTGCTTCAGCGGACTTTCCTTCCTTATCTGCCTTTCGGGCACTCAGTGTCTTGACTTGATTGTCTGAAGTGATCATCGTCAATAGTGACATGAAGGTGTAACGATGAGGAAACTACCTTCCTTTTACCCCCGGATGAAATGTTTTCAAACTCCGAAAGCTGCATGCTGTGATCACGCTGTGCATTCCGTTCACTTGTGCCCCCATCTCCTTTTTCTGTATGTGGAAACACCAGTACGTGCTCCGAAATGAATATTATTCTCTCCAACAATGGCGCTATACAGTCAGATTGTCTTAGATTTGGCATTGCCTTCTCAAAGCTGAATCCCGTGGTATGAGATAACAGCAGAACGGAAACATAGAGATACATATCACCCAAGTTGACGAAGTCATCTCCAAAGTACTTCAAGCGCAAGATCTCATCGCACTCCATGAGTTTTTGTAGCAACGCACTACAAAACAGAACCACAAATTAGGCACGGGTTGGAGCGATTCCTCTCGCATGGAGTTCAAACTTCATTTTTTTCTACTGCCGCAAGGCAAAACGATATTGAGCGATGGTGAATTATCTTCATCGCGAAATCTCCCTCCATCATGATTGTGCTGCAGTCATCGGAGTCGATCCTCCACCCCGAGGACTGGTCGACAGCACCAATTCCCCTTCTCCATCCACTGCGAGTAGCACCTCTTCGTCCATTTCTACCGCCTTTTCGACCTGTCGACGCACCCCTTTTTCCTCTGACGACTGTTCTGCTTCCCCGAGGCCTTCCTATTCCGCTATCCGTACCCTGCCACGTGGTCGAGCGGCTCTTCTTTCTCGCTCGGCACGCGCAGGCGGAGATTCCTATTCCTCGTCAACTGCAGCCCCGGAAACAGGCAGATGGGCACGGCCTTGGGGCTCATGATGTCCTGGCCCTGTCGGATTGGTTTGAGAAGCGCAAGAGGAGGTGTTACGCATCAGATCTGTTGATAACAACTCTTCACCCATGTTGCAAAGGTGAGGTGTGGAGTCGGGTGGGAAAACTATTGTAGCCTGGCCGATATTCGGCCGATTTCAACAGTTGAACATCTGGATTGTTCTGCAGAGCGTCCGGATTTAGAATTGGATCATGAAATAGATCGAAAAGTTTTCAAGACTGTACAGCGCCTGAGAAACATGCTCAAATCGTCCGTTATCGTACACTATAGTGAACAATATCCGTTTTCAAGTTTGCGTATAATTTTCAGTATCGGACAGCATTTACTGTACTGTACAGTAAAGTAAATTTTTTAAATCTATTTGTGTCAACTTTGTATTTGCAAGTTGATGCCTCCATTCCCTTCTACGGTATCAGCCATGCGCTGCCTCGTCACAATAACCTGGTCTCCAACGGCAGGCTCTGTACCATTATTTCTATCCACCAGCATGCTCTGTCCCATCCCATTCCAACAGCCTCCCCTTCATTCTGTTCAATGGCGTTCTCTTGCTCCGCGCCGTGCTCCTGCTCTCCGCCATTCTCCTGCTCCCCTCGTTCTCCACCCTGCATGTTTCGTCCTCCCTCTCCCTCTTCCGGTCCCCACTCCTCGTCCCGTAAACGTTATGAATCGCGAAAATGCAAGCTCCAGATGCCGGCTCAATCTCAATCACATTCTCCTTGCCACCCGCTCCACAACCCTTTCCACAAATTGCCCAACTACACTCTCCGCCACAATGTTCACTGTGAACCCACCCCATCCCGCCCAGTCATCCGACTTCCGCCGCCCCACACTCCCTGCAAAACCTTGTCAACTCCTCAATTTCGCCGCAACTCGATTCGTACAAATCCCTCAAAGATTCCTGCCCCTCATTCAGAATACCTCCCAACAGCTCTATCTTTTCCCCATCCTTCATTCCCTCATCCGTTACTACCGCACGAATCGTTCAACTCGATCCGTTTCTGTGAATACATGCCTCATTCTTTTCCCTACACACAATCGCTTTGCCTTGATACCCATGAGAAACCGATTCTCCAGTTCCACCTCAGACACTTCTAGTTCCTCTCGCGCCACCTCCACCACCACTTCCTCGTCCTCTCCCATCACCCCCTTCATCAATTCCCCTAAATCCCTTACCGTTTTGCATGCCAATTTCCCTGTCTTCCTAACCTGCCACCACAACTGTCCAGGCGTCGTCACTGACTTACTCAAAGATACCCTCAACCTTTTTGCCACCAATGCCGCTCCAACCCGACATTCAGCCGCCCTCAAATTAAATTCCCCTCGAACATGCCCATCCCATCCCTTTTCCGCCGTGACCCCACTCCAACCGCCACCATTTCATGCCCTCAGGCAAACAAACCTCTCGCAAAGTTAGCCCGGGTGTAAACGACACCTCCAACGCACATCCTTTCACTCCACACATACTCATCGTGTGGTCCACAGCACCTCCCTTAGTTCCCGCTCCAACTCGCTCCCCTTGCGCAGCCACCAACCCCAGCTCCCGTCTCGAATCCGTCGCCTGTTCAACCTTGCAGCAGCCACTACAGACCCCGTAATCAACGACGAACTAGATGCCAGTCCCCCTGCCCGAGGCAGATCCCCACCACAAGAAGCCGCCCGCCGCCGCTCACACTCCGTTTACCGTTACCCAGACTTCCCACTAGTGCCTTCACCCCCATGATACGTACTGCAGCCAATTTTCGTCCAAGTCCCCTCCCTCTTCCCCAGCTTCCCTTGCCATGCGCAACCCGCCGCTACGTAACTTGCCTCCCGCGTAAACACCATGTTCCAGGTGCTGCACCTGGATATGCTCCGTATTGTCCAGAACCCAGCAAGCATAGTGCCTTGTGTGGTGGCAGCCGCGATAACTGGGAGCCCGTTATAATCCAAATGCTCCCTATGAGAATCACGCGTCCGGTGCTCGAGCGAGAAAAGTGGCATCCGTGCCATACCTCTCCTTGAATGCCTCCGTCATCCGCACTGCAAGCCGAAGCGCATTTTCATCGGTGGTATCCAGAAAGTCTTTCATACTTGTTTTGATGGGATAAAGCGAGGCGACATGGGCTCTGCGTTGCTCTTCGCGACCCGCGTGTGTGAGAATGAACTTTTTGTGCAGGTCCAAGACTTCATCTGTCTTGTATTGCATCTTGTGGTGGCAGTTTCCAATCCAGCTTTCTAAAATGCGTTCCATTCTCTCCTCTCCGCAATCTTTGTATATATTTGCTCACGCTTAAATACATCCTTCGCATCTCCAAACGCCTCAACACCAATAGGACACTGCAGCTGGTGTTGAAATCGTGAATTATAATTCTCAAACGTAAGCGAGTCAAGTAAGAGCCCCAATGACGGTGCCATGGGTGTAGGAATCTTCACATGCGGACAGAGCGCGACAGGTATCAGTTCCCGCGGTGCATGGCCAAGATAAACAAACAGAGCGACGCCGATCATCTTGCGAATCTGATGAAGCAAGAAACTCTGCCCGTAAATCTGCACGGCCACATAATACACCCCGAGTTTGGAGGAAGAAACGGCTGAGAACAAGCAACACGAATAATAAAGCGCTTGCTAGCATCATCCGTAGCACTAAGACCTTCTGTGAAATTGGCAAAGCAATGAGTACCCTCGTACATTGCAAGAATGGCGGACAACTTTGCACAGCGCGGATCCCCCTGTGCATGGACGAGTTCCTTCTCAACGCCATTACACCCGCCCAACAACCTAACAGGAAACATGTATTCATACTCCTGCGATGACAATCGCCGCGAGCATTAAAACCACCGGTAGCCCTAAGAATACCATAAACCTGAACATCAGGTGGCAAATGATGATTGATTGCAGGAACCAGGGCGGGGTCGACAACATCATTGAGCTGACATTCCAGTTTCGCCGACACGCACTGTCCCGCAGCGGAGACACCCTTATCCGTGCGTGCGGCACGCATCCATTGGATCTTGGTAAGGGATTGACTATTTGCTTGTGAAACAAGCCCGCGCGATGAAAAGCGGTGACAAGAAGTTGCTCGATTGTGATGACACCTGGATTAATCTGCATGCCAGAGTAGTTGTGTCCGATGTATCCGAGGAAGACGGCGACCTTTCTTTTTTCCGTTTGACGGGAATGTCGGGGGCGGGTTTTGGGGTGTAGGCGGGGGTGATGTTGGATGGATGGGTTGCATGCGCGGGTGGGGGGAAGGTTGGTGGTGCGTTTGCGGGGGGTTTGTTTGGTTTGCGACGCTTCGAGGGGGAGGGCCTGGGGTTGGGGGAATGACAGTGGGGTTGGGTGGCGGGTGCGCGGCGGGAGATGAGAAGAGGAGCCCATGATGGGGTTTGGTGGTGGCAGCGAGATGGGGCCGGGGGCCGGGGTGGTGGCAGAGAGCGTTAGTTGACAATAGGAGAACGTAGGGTGATAGAGACGACGCATCGCACAGCAGTAAATTACAGTAAAGGCCAGACTGTCCTATGTATATATTTACAGTGCCAACCAGCTTTTTAAGTGATGCATTACCGCGACATGTTTTGTACAGTACAGTACAGTAGAACAAAAAGCGCTCTGTAATCCCCGTCCTCACCCACCCACCGTCTGCCCCGCACCGTCCCCTTCCCCAAACAACGCCACAACGCCAGCACCAAACGTCCGCCGCGCCTTCTACCGCACCAAACGCAGTTGCCATAGCCTAGTTCCATATTCCACGCCTGGTATCGCACGTCAAGTGCGTATCAAGTAGGGGTTTGCAATACCCCTGTCCAAGCCAGACGTACCTCAGTGGAGACGAGGGGTGCGCCGATACGTGAGCGGATGGAACTGACTGCCATGACAGGGTGGCGTGTGGTTGGCGGGTGTTATATTACGGTGTGCACGTGATGCAGTGGTGTGGGAGGTGCGTTGCCTTTGTGGGTTGCGCGTGTGTAAACCGGATGGGGGGTCATATTGGAGCATCCTGGATGGGTGGTTACATACCTGCAGGCCGAGCTCTGGTCATACAATTAAAGACGAGTTGGGCGGTTGTAGCTGGAGATGCGCCGCATTTCTTGTCTGTTGGCATCCGAACGAGGCACCCACACTAGGTGTTTCTCTGCGTCGCGTCGCGTGTGCAAACTTTTGTCGCAGGCGGGTTGGTTGTCTTCATGCCGCGCTCTGTATCTCGTGCTTACACAGTGAGCAAGTGGACGCAGGTGTACTTGCGACGTGCCTGTTGTTTCTAGATGGCTCGTTTTTTTCCATCACAGTGTTTACTATCCCCACTGAAAGGGCGTCCCCGGTGCCGGGCGCGCTGACCGATGCATGGTCCATAGGCATGGTTCTCATGGGTCTTGTATCCATCCCGCTGACCATTATAGCCGGCAAGTACTGAATGACGGTCAGGTGCCGTCCATTCACCGCCCGACCCCGTTTGGCGCCTCCAAGACTGCTCGTATTCGAATCATCGGCATTCTAAGCGCCACCCCGATCTTTCTCTTGTTTCTCGCCGCGTGGGGCGTGTCCGCTGCGAATCCGACCATTATCATTCTCATTGTCTCGCTGCTGGGCAACCCGTTCAACCTCTGTGAGTTTCCTGTACCGCATTCCCCCTATACCCGTCTCCCCGCCCTCACGCCTCATACTTACATTGTCTTCTCGCACACAGACTTTCTCCTTCCCGTTGAGATCCTCGCTGAATGGGTGCCCAGCCGCCCAGGCCTCGCCATCGGCTGCGGTCAAACGGCGTTTGGTCTCGGCACAATGTATTTCTCCGCGCTGTTCGAGCAGTACATCGACCGTTTCGGCTGCATTCGCGCCATTTATCTCGTCGCCACTCTTATCGGTGCCCTCGCTACAGTCATCTCATCTCTTCTGAAATGGCCGCCACGTGAATACACCGCGGCTCAACAGACCCCAAGCGACCACGTGCACCATATGCACCATCTGGACCTTTCGAGCAAACACACAGCGCGAATTCCATGTCGGTGCCCAGTTTCTGCGGCTGCGTATGTTTTGGCTATGCGTCTTGTCGATCATGACAACGCAAGTGGGCTATGCGTTTATCGCGTACTTTTTTAAACTGGGGCTGTCGTTTGGTCAAGACATGCATTCGTTGGTGCGGCTGTTTGAGGCGATATCTTTGGTGACAGCGTTTGCGCGGCCGTTGTTAGGCATGATGGTGGACTGGTTGAAATGGGGGGAAGGTTTATTCAGCATGGGCTCTAAAATATGCTATCGTTGGCCATGGGGATTCAGGCGGTTGTGTTGTTTGTACTGATCCCAGTGTCGAATATGCAGTATTTCCCAGGATTTGCTGTGTGCACCGGAGTTTTGTTGCTGTTGGTGGCGACGGGTGAATGCGTGGCGGGAGTGCTGATGAGGGATGTGTTTGGGTGTGAAAATAGCTCGTTGATGATAGGGGCTGGGGCGAGCATCGGGTTTGGGGTGGGGTGCTTTGTTCCAACTGTGATTTTGCAATTGACCACTTTCCAAGGCGTGGATGTGGGCACGAGGCCGTCGACATTTAATCTGTTCTACTTGGTGAGTACGCTTTGGACTTTGGCGGGGTTTTGGGGAACTATCATGATTTCACGATATGAATTGCCAAATGGTGGTGGTGGTCACGTTGAGGGCAAGCTGAAAACGGGAAGCTTACAAGTGGGCAACCACGGCGTTGGCGCGGAACGCGGGTGCAGAGACGGTGTAGATGGCAAGACCAGTGAGTCAAAAATACTGCTGAGCAGCTTGCCGTCCAAAGGGTACGGGTCTGAGATGAAAATGGACGGAGACGTGGTGTAGATATCGTAGGCGTCGCTTGGGAGCTCAAACAATTGATAAGCCGAGGCCACACGGGAGATGAGCAGGATCAATGCAAAAAGGAGAAATGAAATGCAGAAAATTTGCACACCTCCATGCTCCAAGTGTCCAAAGGTGGTTTGTCCTCGATGGAGGCGGATCTTGAAGGCAACTTAACTGTCCAAATCTCAACTGCATCAGCTTCGTGAACATCACGCCAACCACATTGCAACCTCCCTTCCCCCGTTCCCACACCAACGGCGCGCTCCTCTTCCCTCACGTAACCGCATCCCCACAATGGTCCTTCACCTCTGCTTTGCGCACCCCACAACCACCCCCTCCTTCACCCCGCCCACCGTGCCCCCCTCCCCCCGCTCTATCCCCCCACCGCGCCCCTCTCATCATTTCTACTCGTCGAACACGCGTCACCGCCGTTGACCAACAACAGCCCCAAGAAAACTCTCTCGACACTCTCAACCCCTCCCATCTTCCCCTACACCCCGAAATCTCCCGAACCTGCACTTGACCGGCAAGCCGAACAACCCGTCCCCGGCAAGATCGTCTTGGATGAACTCGAGTTGGCACGCCAGCGCACCGAATTGGAAAAGTATGCCGCGGAGTTGAGAAGGGAGAGACTACAAAAGGAACGCGAGCTTCTAAGTTGTTCGGATGGGTTCCGTATGCAGAGACGTTGAACGGCAGGTTGGCCATGTTCTTTTGGTTACCGGATTGTTGACCGAGTATTGGACAGGCTATTCTATCCCGGAGCAGATTGAACTTATGGCCCGTACCTTGGGCATTCTTTAACTATTTCGTCCGCCTTGTCGCGTCTTGGTCTCTCGTTTTGCCCCGTATCGTGGTTTGCTTCGAGCCGATGGGCTGGCTTGCATTTTGCCATGATCCCGCTTTCACACGTAAATCCTTTATCCGTCACATGTTTCAATGTCTGTCAATCTGTTGCGCCATAGCTGCTCTAGTCTACTCCGTGCATGCCGTCCCACCCTTTACTATACGCATTTTATCCTACTCAAAACGCCTTGCATTTGGTCTCAAGCAGCAGATTACTTTCGGGAGGCAGCCCGACCAAGGCACGCAGCATGTTTTCAATACACGCCTTCTGCCTGGCCAGCGCGTTGACAATTGGCTCCCCAGGCGGTGTCCTCGGGATTTTCATGTAGAATCCCAATACGCTTAACGCCGTCTCCATCCCCGAGTAGCTATCCTCCCCCACACCTCCATCTCCCTTCTCCACGGTATACTCAACCCTTGAGAACAGCTCCGCAAAGATGGCCAAGTCCAGAATTAGTGGTGCACACAACGCTGAGTCCATACATTCATTGTGCATGATAGAGGTATAATGACAGTTCATAAACCCCTCTGAAGTATACTCGGACACATCCCGCTTGGAATCCCCGAGGAACGGCACATATTTCACCACCACTACATGGTCGGGACTATCCCCTTTGACGTCGTACAACATCCCGTTCGAGTCAACGATATCTTCGATCACTCGCGACTTGGACGCCGACTTGGGCTTCCACATCACCTCGTCCGTCAGTTGGTACATGTCATTATTCCCAAGGTGGTTATACGTAACCATAGTCTTGATCTTGATCCCACATCCTATCAGGTAGTCGGCCAGGACCGATTTCATCTTCGTCTGCCCAGACTTGAAGTCATCTCCGCAAATCACCACTCCCCGATCACGGGCCAACTCCACAGCTCCAGGCACAAATGTATTTTGAGGTGACCCGTTGATGTATGGACATCCTTCCAAGATCGATGCCACGCAGTATAAAGTGGAAGGGGAAACTTCTTGATGTGAGTCGCGGATTGCCGCAAGGAGTTGCTCGGCTGTGTCGTTCACACCCGCCGATTCCACCGCGTATCGCTCCGAGTTACCTGTCCATACCACTACGACAAATTCCAATTTGTTCTCTCTCTTGAAATCCTGGATGTCCTTCCGGAGTTGATCCAACTGGCTCTGCTTATCTGTCGTTTTCATGATGTTGTCCGCCCTGGGTCTCTGATTCTTAGCAATAAATTGCTGGTCGAACACGGCCTCAAGCGGTTTCATACCTTCCATGTAAGGCCGGAGCTTGCGCCTAAGATCGGGCTCGAGAACTTTCGCGCGATCCATTGCATCTGCAAGGTTGCACCCAGAGATATCCCAACCACCCAACACAATATCGTCCGGTTCAGCCATTGGGATAACAGCTTTAAGCGGAACGAACACATCGCGTCCAGACTCATCAAATCCCACCCTCATTGTGGCCGCCTGCGTCAGGAGCCATTATAGTTGGGAATATTCACACGATCTCGCGTTTCCCATGTTATGTTGTGCCGGTGCGCAACAACGGCAGCTGTGACAGTAGTGCCGTTGTTACCACCCCATCCAACTTGCATCAATCCGAGCTTGCGCGGCCTGTGGCGCGTACGGAAATTGTAGATTCTCTCAAACGGAGTGGCGCACACATTGCCGGTTTCATCGACAGATGCGTTCACAGTCTTGTAGATGTATTTGGAACGGATGTATTCCTGGTCGTACTTTGTGTCCTCGCTGTTGACAGAGAATGTACCCTTGGCGGTCACTGCACCAGCTGCCCGGGACTCACTGATCTGACGCTGCTCGTTGTTATCCGTCATATCGTTGCAAGACGTCGGGCTTTTCCTTTGTCACTCTAGATGGAAGTGTCTGTATGGCTCCGTGCTGCAATAACCGGTATGAAAGCACGAAAATCAAGACTTTGTAGGCAAAGTCGCTGAACTCCGAGTGCCAGGTGATCGCGTTTTCAATTGATCTGAAATCGCAACTGAACACCACCTCGTTTTCAGGGAGATTAATTTTGGCACAAGCTAATAAGTGGCTTCCTAGTGAAACAAGTGAAATGGCCATTGCAAACTTTGCACGTGCTGTCGTGCTCAAAGCAGCAGCACAACAGCATGTACCGACGTTGCAAGCGGGTTTCAGATAGACGAGAGACCATTTTCCTTCACTGTTTCATCTAGTTGCAATACATCTTTGAAGGAATTCACGGGGCGACTTTAAAAATCTCCAGTGTTCTTTTGTTATTGCGATTGAGTCGCGGCAAGAGCAAAGCGCTTGGCAGGTCTGTGCATTGGCACTTGCTATCCCACAAATTGAGAGGAAACAGTTCCAACATATCCATGCTAATGTTGCACCCGGCCCTGGCCTTCGGGTGCAAAATCGCCAGGGATATCTCGATATCTTTTTGCACCTTGTCCTTCCCCAACACCCAGCCCACATTTTCCAAAAGCAGTTGCACAAAGGGATAAGGAATATGCGGAAATAAACGCGATCGTCTCTCTTTTTGCATTTCCAGAGTAGCAGTTGGCCGTCAAGTTCTCAACACCATAGACCAACTCTCACCTTTTGCAGTGACAATCCCTGCAACTCGGCAGTTAATCCACCTAAATTGCACTGTTCTTCCTTGGTTCAATTCTCGAGCCTCGAGACAACTCACGATCCTGGATCATGCATTCCGAAGACAAAATGCGGAATCCTCGTAGTCCCGCCAAATCACCAACGATAATATCTCTAGAACGGTTAAGCAACCATCCCACATCCCCTCTTAATCTTTTCAATTCGGCCCTGAACTTGGTCCCGTTATACTTGTAGATGAGTTTCTTGTGACAGTAATCTGAACAATGATGGTCACCACTCTAGAGATGGATTAAGACCCTGTTGTCATTTGACGGGGCGAAAAATGCCAAGTTTGTTGTGCGGAAACGGATTAGCTCCCTCGGATGAGGCATCTCTTAAAGCATTTAAAGACGAGTTAGCAGAGAATGGAATAGACAGCTACAGAAGTAGTCAATTTTCTGATTTGACCCGCTGTATTATCCCTGTCGAAGAGTGACTCTGGGAAAGTTTGATGGATCGAGTTTCGGAAGGCAGTCGTCAGCACGTGAACCTGGTTGAAACGCACGATCAGACACGAGAAAGGGGCTCGAAAAGGGCGAGATTGCATCAACCGGCAGACTGTTGAGGCTTTTCAAGGAGGTTTTAACCTCTGCACGTCAGTTGGGAACTGATGGGGGAATCGAGGTGACATGAAATATCTTTTCTGCAGTTTTTCACAGGTAGAGGAGAGGTCCCGGCCCGTTGACAAAGTGATTCGTTCACTCACAAATATATAACGGCATTTGAATGACCAAATCGGAGTCGTCGGGACAAGGCCGACCCCCATCCGGTTAGTTCCTAGCTGTATAGTCGGATCCTGCAATCGACATCATAGAAACTAATTGTCGTAAACGATTCTTCAACGTAGCTCACTCAGGAAGCGTCACAAATGATGCGGTGCTTCATTTTTCCGGCCGCAAAGTATCATGCGACTGCTTTTTGAACGAATAGATTGCACAGTCTGGCAGGGGTAGGACGTGTTTTCAGCACGGGAATCAATTCCAATGTAGGGAGAAAAAGGACAGAAAGTCCAAGAGTTGTGGATACGTAAACTTATCGAGAGACAACACGCAATAGGCAGGCAGCATGTAGCAGGGGTAGATTTACTGCTGTATAGCTCAAAGTTGCACGACTTGATAACGTAGAAGGGATTATGCCGCATAGAGTTTCCGAGCGTACCGCACTTGGTCTCGTATAGATAGCATTCCTAATCAGCCTTTGCCGCCGAGGGTCGCATGACCCTTCTCGTTCTCTCACACACGACGCGGCAAATCCGTCGACAAGCGGAATTCGACGAGACATATCCTGGTTACCTGCGCCTCTGATAGCCAACCTGCCCCCAACTCGTGGGGATGAGACGAAATCACTGAGAACGCAATGACGTATCTACTTCGACGAAAGGATTTCGGGCAGTAGCCGGCCTTGTTTTATTCCCTCTCGTATAGAAGCTGCGCTTCGGTCAGGTGCGTCATGACGTACAGTACTGTACAATCGAAGAAAAGCACTCGACGCCACACACGGGGAATGCTGCCAACTTTGGAGAGGGTCTACCGAGTTGTTCTGGAAATTCGAACGGCGGACAGGTAAAAGAAATGTCTGGCTTGGGGAATAATCCGCTATTTGCATGCTGCTTAGCTTTCGGGTTTGGTCTTCTTTCCCAATACTGCCCAAATTGACGATTCTTGTCCCGCACCTCTCGAGCAAGGATAACCACAGGTTGAGAGGGGGATTCAGTTTAATCAAGTCCCTTACACATCGAATATTTGACGCTCAGTATTTAGCTCTTCTCGAATTAGAGTCAGTCGTCTTCACATACGGGCCGCATTTTTCTCGACAATCTGCGACATCCACCCGCCATACAATCCCCTGCCCTTTCCTAGCTAGGATGGAAACAATCCTGGTAAACTCCCACCTGCCAACCCTCACGCCATTGTGGTGGGAGGAAGTATGGGCGGTTTGCTCGCCGCCCTCCACCTGAACCAGATCGGCATCCACGTTTCAATATTCGAACGTTCCCCATACCCCCTCTCTGGTAAAGGAGCCGGCATTGCCCTCAACCCCGCGACCATCCGTTTTTTCCAAGACCACACAGACTTTGACATCTCTCGCATCAGCCTTCAGACCACCTCCGTTCTTTACCTACCCCCTCCCGATCATCCTCCAATACCACCCATTCCCTGCAACTACCGCCTCACAAGCTACAATTCCTTTTTGGCCGCGCTATTGCATCACTTTCCGTCCACTCATTACCATCTATCCCGTCTCGTCGTCGACATTACGCAAACCCCTCAAAAAGTCGCCGTCAAAACCGCAGATGGAAACCTCACGCATTGTGACCTGCTTGTGTGCGCCGACGGCACGAGTCCAACTCCCGGCAAATACTACTGGGGTCCGGGCTTCACCCGCCAAATACGCTGGATACGTAGCCTGGCGTGGAACCGTACAAGAGCACCTGCTTTCCAAACCGGCATTTGAAACCCTCCGCCGTTCTTTTGTGCTGCATTTTACCCCGGACGGTCACATGGCCTCATATCCTATTCCAGTTGTTTCAGACGATTTCAAAGAGACCAATATCTACATCAACTGGCTTTGGTACCGCAATACCCCGTCTGGTGAATTGCTCGACGCACTCATGACCGACTCATCTAGACGACGTCGTCCTCGTTCCGTCCCGCCCGGTCACGTGCAACAATGTTTTGTCGACAAGATGAGAGATGATCTGGTGGATATTCCGCAGCCAATGGGCGAGTTGATCCGAGTGACAAAGGAGCCATTTTTGCAAGCCATTTACGACCACGAAAGCGACGAGATGGCGTTTGGGCGGGTTTGTTTGCTTGGCGATGCTGCGTTTTCCCTTCGACCTCATATTGCTGCAGGGACTGCCAAGGCAGCTGACGATGCGCGTCAGCTGGCACTGGCCATGGAACAAAACGGGAACGATGTCTGCAAGGCCCTTTTGCGTTACTCGATACAGCAGAGGCAGCTCGGACAGGCCTGTGTGAAACGTTCACGAGAAGTAGGAGACCTCTACCAGACGGGAAAGTGGAAACTGGGACAGAAGCTCATGATGGGCTTGTATGAACCAGGGGACACGGAGATGGACTAGATTGCGCAAAGGTTACATCCAAGCCATGTGTAGGTGAATGATTCTGTAAATGTCAAAGTGTTCTGTGCAAAATCCATGGAAAGGACACGGAATCTAGAGCAATGCGGATTGCGCTCCTCCATAACGTTAGTTTGCAGTCGACTGCTTTTGCAAGGATCTCTGTTGGGGCAGCGGCCCCCGATCGTTGTCCAAACACCGTGCTCATAATGGACGGACCAGGCAGGGCGACATGGATGAAATTCTCAGGGGCACTTTCGCAAGGCGCCTCGTGATCCTAGCTCGCCGTATTCCGCCTTACTGATCCAGACCTGTTGAAAAGTTCCCAAAGTAGCCACAATGGAGCCACCGATCCACGTGCCGCAGCTCCTTTCTATTCCATTGCTGGACGCAAGAACCTTGAGTTTATACATTTGCGGCGTCTTCACTGCAAGTTCTCTCGTAAATCGCTCAACAGTTCCAGAAATCAAAGATGTGCCACCTGTCAGCACAACCCCTGAGTACAGATCCCTACGCACATCAATATCGGATGCCGTGGCCGTTCGATAAGCGAGTTCCGAAAGCGACACCTTATCTGTCCCCGACGTGGTGAAAAGCTCATCCGCGAAAGCCGGGACTTCATCGTCTTTCAGCGACAAGATATTACCGTCTGGCAATTCATACTCGGCTGACCTTGTGAGCGGTGATATCTTGTCCTTGCTCAGACCTTGCTTACCACTATTGCCATTCCCTGTGTCTTTGTCAGCGCCATCCTTTCCATCCTCGCCACTGTCTTTCGCCTTTGCTTTCATTCCTGTACTTCCATTCGGCTTTATCGGCTCCTTCCCCGCCGTGGCCCCCTCACTCGAAGACAACGTCTTCCCCTGAGAAACGCGGAATGTATGGGCCTTAATCTCGTCAATGATCCTCATACGATAAAACGCTCTATGACCGTCGGATAGGGCCTTCATATTTTCGTTGCCGGTCAAATCCACGATGTGAAACTTCCTAACGCCAGGATCAGTGACCAATCTTTCCTTCTTCAACTCATGATGGGCCCTCAATCTTGCTCCCTTTCCATCATAACGCGCACCGTCATAATTCGGCCTGCCCCTCAACTGATCCTCTGTCCACTGCATCAATTTATGGGACAAATACATACCCCCGACCTTGCTCGCCATAATACCCTTCCTCAACATATATCCATCAACCACCGGAACAGCAACAGCGCCCTGATGGCCAACGTCGACAACACAAGCAGTCGTTCTGGCGGCAGCAAATGCGGCTGTCGCACATCCCCTCGCCAAATAGGCGGCCGGAACATCCAAGCCCTCAAAAGCCCTTTCCAAAGCGCTCGCCCTGGCATCCTCCGACCACCCCCTACTCGACTCAACAATCATCAACGGCGAATCCTTCGGATTCAGCCGCAACGTCTGACAGGCGACGTCCCAAACCTGCAACATACCATCCCAGTCTCTAACATGACCCTTTCCCATATGATCAAACTCGTACAACGGTTTAATATCGGTAAACGCCATGGGACTCTGCACAAGAGTATCACCTGCACAACGGCGAGGGGGTAACGGAGGGGGTGGTGCATTGACATCGGTCATAACTTGATCGGAATCCTCTGCGCGTCGTTTAAGCGAGGGGCGGGCGCCAACGGCAGATGGAATGACACAACGCGGAGTATCATCGCCTGAAGAGCCTACACGGGTGAGATAGGAGCCGCAATCGACGACTATGGCGTGTACGTCGTCGCCGCCGAGAACGGTTTGAGTTGTTGTCATGATGGGGAGGTGGGATGGAACGGGGGGGGGGGAGGAGGGTGGCAGATCTGGTGCGGCGGAAGAAGGTTTGGCGACGCAGTGCAGAGTAGAGAGAATGAAGAGCATAAATCCGACTTTTACACGTTTCAGCCTTCCCTTGCTGTAAGTAATTTTAATACTGTTATTGTCGCGTCTAGATCCAGAGGCGATGTGATCTCCTCCGCAAAGAGTCACAAAAATGGGCGGGGCGCGCTTCCATCCTCACACTCGAGACGCTGTCTCACCCAAGGCTTCATCTTGTTCATTCCAAACCAAAACCATCCACCAGTCCACCGTTCCCTTGCACCTCTCCCAACACCCAACACCAATACCATGCAACCCGCCTTCATCTCCACCCCCTCTCATCAAACACCACATCCCCTCCAAACGCCGCCCCGCCACAATGTCACTAAACGTTCTCGTCACCGGTGCCGCCGGTCGCACCGGTCGTCTAGTCCTCTCAACCCTTCTCTCCCACCCGACAAATTCACCGCACGCGGTCTAGTACGCTCCCTATCTCGCGCTCAGAATTCACCAGACCATCCATTACCTTCAGATGCACTTGTCCAAGCCGATGTCACACAACGTGACACCCTACTTGATCCTATGACCGCCGTTGATACACTCGTGATTCTTACGTCCGCATGCCCGAAAATGAACCCGCAGGTGGACAATCAACCGCCCTCGTTTTACTTTGAGCAGGATGGAATGCCGGAGCTTGTGGATTGGATTGGTGCGAAGAATCAGATTGATGTCGCAAAGGAGGCAGGCGTGAGTCATATTGTTATGGTCGGATCTATGGGGAGTACCGACGATGCCAATCCGTTGAATCGCGTCGGCAATGGCAATATTCTTCGTTTCAAGCGCAAAGCAGAGTTGTATCTCATTGACAGTGGCCTACCCTATACCGTAGTCAACCCGGCCGGTTTGATCAACGATCCACCGTCGCAACGTGAGCTCGTGTTTGGCAGTGCTGATGAGTTGTTCACCGTCTTTACACGCAAGGATATGTCCATCCCGCGTGCTGATGTCGCTCGTGTCGTAGTCGCTGCTCTCACGGACCCGGCCGCGAAGAATAAGGCGTTTGACGTGTGTGGCAGGCCAGTAGGCGTCGGTGCCGTCACCAATGAATTTTCTCCAATGTTTGCGACCGCCAGGGCAGAATTGTGACGGTTAAACTCGCCGATGCACCAAATCTGCTATTACAGTCTACACCTAGAATTAGCATAATACCGACCAGGACATCGGTTTGCGACGGCAGAGGGTCACAATGCAATTTCACTACAATAAACACGGCTCAGTTGCATTCCTCCCTCAACATGCGCCGTCGACTCCACATGTTCAGCGTCTGCTACGCCGTCGAGTTACTCCTGAGCATTCGGCGTGTTTTTCTCACCGGGCTTTCCAAATCCTGCTCTGCAGCTCGACGGCTATTCCTCGTGTTCCGTCCACCACCTCCCGAGTATACCCTCGTTCTGCCAACGGCGACGGCCTCGATATCGTCCTCCTCTTCATGCAACTCGGCAATCTCACTCTCAACGGCGCTGTCGCCCTCAACTTCATCATCACTATCGGCGTCACAACCTCCGAGCACAAATTCCTCACCGTCGTCCTGTTCCTCCTCTTCTTCGTCCGGGTCACTCTCCTCGTCATAGCATACGGCCTTTCTCTCCCTTCTCCCCTGCCCAAGTTTTCGGCACCTACACCAACGAGCCTCCTGAGGCGTGCCAACTTTCGAACCCTGTCAAGCTGGCGTTCCCTCTCCTTGTCCCTACGCTCCTGGTCGAGCCTCTCCTGCTGCCTGATGCGGTCCTCTTCCGCCTCAATGACCCTCCTCGTCCTCACCTTGGCCCTCTCGACTCTCCCCTTCAACCAGCCGGCAGCCACAAAATCCCTCTTCCCACCCCCCTCCAACCTGGTGACCAAAGTCAATGCCTCTGTTCTCCTCAAGACCTGTTCCTTTCGACCGGAAGTCCTCTTCAATATTCGATCACTGCAACAGCCGTCCAAACCCCTCAACCAAACATAACGATTGCCGTTTGCATCCATCATAGTCTCCCTCAACCTGGCCGACCCGAGAACTCGTCCCTCCTCGGTCAAGGTAGCGGCGCGCAACTCATCGCTATCCATGGCCTTATCGACCATTTGTCGCAAGCTGCGTAAAACGTCGTCAACGGCGTGAAAGGCATCCAAATGGCGTTCCAAAGCGTCTATAGATCGTTTGCGATGGGATGCGAGAAAGGACATCAAGGCGTGATAGACGAGGCCAGAGCGTGAGAGGATGGAAGTTTCGGGCTTTGATTCAAGGAGTTGGAACGGTGTGAGTTTGATCTGCTGACGAAAGACGAGAACGAAATGGACGAGTACGGCAAGGTCACTAGATGCGAGGGGTGTTAAGGAGCCATCGGTGTATGGGGATGGGAGGTTAGGGTGATTGTGGGAATGAAAATCGAGGGACATGGGTCAAGAGGGATAGAGGAGAGGTTGGGTGGGAGTGAAGCAAAGGCGGACGTGACAGAGCCGTGAACGAGGCGGGAGAGAGGCTTTAAATGTTTGCCAGAAATGACAGGAAGGGGCTAGGAGGGCCATGACAAAATGATAAGGGTTTCGGTGCTTTTTACAACGTTCCCGCGAAACCACACGGCCTCGTGGGGCAGGGCATGTCAGCATTACAGTACTGTATAGTATAGGGAATATTTGTAATACTGTAATTTCCTTGCGGCATACAAGCAGCGGCAGATCATCGTCGACATGGATGACATTGTTTGTCTGTTTGTCTGCATCCATCCATGTCCATGTGTTCCATCGCCTTTAGCTCTGGTCTATCGATGACCGTTGGCCTCAGTCGCGGTCGCGCAACACCCGCCGCCTTGTTATCCCCGCTGTTGCCCACATTATCCAAACTCGTCCACCCCAAACCCTTCTTTCAAACCATGTCCACCGCTTCCCCACCCCACCTCAAGACCCCATCGTCCAATACATACTTGTTCGTCGTGACCTACTTTCCACCTGGACCACCGGCAGCATCATAGCACAGGCTGTTCATGCCTCCGTCGCCGCCATCTGGTCCTCCCGCTCCCAACCGCACACACTCCTCTACTGCAATCAACCAGGCAACAACAATAACAACAACAACTCTCAACCCACACCCTCCTCCCGCAAACACAAATGCACACCGTCGTCCTAGAGGCTCAAAACGAACAAGCGCTTCTAACCCTCGCCGACCGTCTCTCCAAACACGACATCCACTTTGCATTATGGCGGGAACAACCCGAAAACTGTTGCACCGCACTCGCAGCCTCCCCCTACCCACGTAGCATCATCAAACCACACTTTTCCAAATTCAAGCTCTTCAAATGAAACCAAACCTTACTGTTGCAACCCGTGCCGAACCTTGTTCACAATCGCCACCCACTCCCTCGCACGCTCCGTTACTACATCCCAATCCCCCCTCCCCACAGCCTCCTTGCACAAGATCTGTCTCGACGCACCCACCGCATACACATTCCCCAGTCCCATATACCTCGCCAACGACTCCTTATCCACCCCACTTGTCGGTAACAGCGGAATATGCCCCAACGGTCCACCCATCGCCTTGACAAACTCCAAACCACCACACGAATCCACCGGAAACACTTTGACAACCCTTGCCCCCGCCTCATACGCCCGATAAATCTCCGTCGCAGTCCCACCACCAGGCACATACAACATCCCCAATCGTTCACCCTGTACCACCAACCCTGGCTCACAAACCGGCGATAGGCAAAACCGTGCACCCGCCGTATACGCTTGTGTTAGTTGCATGGGTGTTAGAACAGTGCCAGCTCCGATGAGTGCGTGAGGATGGCATCGTGTGAGATGGCGGATCAGGGGGATGGCAGAGGGTGTGGTGAGGGTGATTTCAATGGAGTTTAGACCACCGCGGAGTGCGGCTTGTGCGGCTTGGAGTGCTTGGTCGGGGTCGGAGAATCGGATGCAGAGGATTATGGGGGAGAGGTGTAGTTGATGGAGGGTTTTGGTGAGGGGGTCGGATGGGGGGGGTGGGTGAGGTGCATGGTTTTGGGAGGCGGTTTGAGAGGGGAGGTGGATGGGACGAGTGGGCGCGGAGGGAAAGGGGGAGGCGTGCAAAAGGAGAGAGGCGATGGCATTTTTGTTGTTTGGCGGAGTTTGTGTCGGTGAGCATGAGGCGAGGCGAGCATTTTAAAGTCTGGAGTGAGGCTGTTTCTACTGTATCTACGTGTTGTATCATACAACTGTGGGCCAGTTCAGATGTGCATTTCTTGAGCAATGCCCCTGACCACCCTTTCCCGTTCCAATAAAGCCTTGTACCTCCCCCTGCACAAAAGCAACATCAAACCGATCAACATCAGGTCAAACAAGGGGACACCGCCACCAATCCACTTGGGCACCTTTCCAACCGTCACCAAAATCAGCACCAAAAACCCCACCGCATCAAACACCCCATGCAATACAATCGCCACCATCAACGCCAGCCCAACATGTACCCCATCCCCAAATGCATATCTCCTCGCTACCGCCACGCCCACATAAAACGTCGTCCCCACATGCACCGGATATGCCAATATCCCCCGCAGCAACACCAAACCTGCCGCCTCGAACGAAAACGACCCCCGGTTCGCATGCACCACTCCCAACGTATACAACACATTCTCCGTCGCTGCAAACCCCAACGCAGTCATACAAAACGACGCTAGGATCCCACGACATCCCACATTCGGCACCGCTGCCTCTTCATCCGCCGCGAGTTGCGGTTCTATGTGACGGTACCGTCGTCCTACAACCCATTTGCCAACCTCTTCTACTACACCGGCGACGAGAAAAGAGGTCACGGTGAAAAATAGTATCACTTTCCAAAGCGGGAGGATATCCGCTAGCGCGGTGATGATGGAGGATGTCGAGTCGACATCCGAGTCGAGGTCGGGCGGTTGCACTGTGTCCAGGGCGTTTGCTACGCGGTCGTAATCCGATGCGAAAATAGCAAACCCGATTAACCCGGATAACAGCCATTCGATTTGTGCCGCGATTAACATCAGTGGCACTGCGGCGATGACCAGTTGGGAGACCAGGAAGCGACGGGATACGGCGGGGTCGTGAAGGGAGGTGGAGATGAAGCGGTATAGGGGGAAGATGGGGAGGAGGGCGAGTAGGGTGAAGAGTAGGGTGTACCATGGGTGTGGTGACAGGAGAATGAGGGAGAGGAATAGGCTCAAGATGAAGGTGACTAGGAAACGATTGCATACTGTGAGGGGGATTCGTTGTCTAGAGTCGCGTGAGGGGGGGTGGAGGGGTAGTAATGGGGCAGGGGTGGCGATTTCGGGGACGGTGGTGGTGAGGTTAGATGAGGCGGTGAAGGTGGGGGGATGTTACGGGGCCCATCGTGAAGTGGAGGGGAGGCGATGAGGAACAGGTTGACGCGATTGGGATGGCAAGTCGCTTGTTTTCCAATAGACTTTTCTGGCTCAAGCGCTCCGTCTCACTGCAATCGCAGTACCAGTACTACAGTGTACAAGTATAATTTCGCTGTAATGTCTTTATCAACTGTAATGGGTTTTTTGCCCTCGATCTAGGTAAAGTAGTGTCCCACACTAATTTTCAAGGCCCTCACGCCTTGCTAGCTAGCAACCTCGTTCATCCTCGCGACATCATCATGGATGAATCCACTTTTGAACATCCAGCCCCTTGCACAACTCCGACACCACCCCCAACGCGCATAGCATTCACAGCCCTCACAGCCAGATACCTACCACTCCCTATACACATGAGCACCAATCTGTTGCTGCCACAACTCCGCCACTAGTTCCTTCCTACCCCGATGGCGCATCTGCGTCCGCGCCTTTATCTTTGCCCACGAATTCATCGATTCCAACTTTTGAGCCGTCCCTGACCCGTGTGCGCAGCCAAACCACACGGAGCCAACGCCTGTCAGGTGGTGTGCGCTATACTCAAAAACATTCTTCCACTCATGCTGGCGGCCGCGGCTCTGGCTGCTCTAGGCAGAAAGTTGACAACTTAATGGAGCTTTTAGATGAGCACCTTCCATTGGGGAGGTATGACTGGAAATATGTGCTTCAACAGCATAATATGTGCTTTCCTGGACTGAAAAGTACGGTTAACAGCCTCAAACGAAAGCTTGCATCACTACATCGCCGTAAGGAAACGACTAGTGACCCTACAATTCCTCCAGAGGTAGATTGTGCAAAGAGGATAAGGCACAAGATGACGGAAGGAGGTTCTACAAATATGTGCGTCTTAGAGTCAGAAGAAGACTTGAATGCCACAATTCCAAATGATAATATGCGAAACAATGAGAGCCTGGAATATGAAGATACTAAGGCACGTGAAACCACTCCATCAATCACCGGAGCGCCTCTCCCTCATCTTTCAGTCCGCGTAAAGGTAACTGAACAACCCATGGGAGCTGCTAGTGAAATGATAGAACTTATTAAGCTTCAAAGAATTCAAGGCCAGGAAAGAAGAGAGAAAGAAAAGCAATAAAGAGGGATGGGGAGGCAGGAACTTAGATTATGGAGACAAAAACTCAGGGAGGACCGTTCTCGGCGTGAAACGGAACGAGAACAAGAACATAAGCAGCGTGAAGCTGAGCAAGCAGAGTAAAGTTAGTAACGTAGGGTTGAAAGCGCGCGACATAACCGTTTTATGGAAATATCTGCCATGGCTATGACAAAAAACAAATTAGATAATTGTAGAAGATGTAGTTTGCTTCTATTACAAGATAAGACATATAAGAAGCGGAGATCTGCTTGAGACCCACAAATCTTGCACGAAGATTGAACAAACATACTGCAGAGAAAAGAACAAGTTTCAGCTCACCTATTTTTTCGTTATCAATGCGATCTGTCAGACGTGGGAAAATCCCTCGCGGTGCACACATAACCTAATCTGATGCCTTTTCTGTCGATATTTCTCGCCATCAATGGGCAAAATCCGCTACTGTAGAAGCCGAGGTCAAATTGTCTTATTTTGACTTGATATCAAAGTTTCAGTTCCCCTTGCAAAATTATGAGTCTACGACGAATTTGCATTTATACTGTTCATATATTGATTCCTGGTTTTGATAGACGCTACCCAAATCGGCACTTGTAGGGTCATATATAGAACCAGGGGTATTAATCGCGCAAGCAATTATAACAAAATTTTTGTGTAAACAAGAAGACGTTCCACACTTAATAATCGTGTTCCCTGCCGGTGTAAAACAATTTTTGGATCACCATATCTCCAAACGGCTCCAGATAAATCTTCAAATCATCCGCAACAGAGAAAAAGTACCCCAAAGTTGAATATTTGGCAGCGAAAGCAGCCTAAAAAGCATTGAACTCACTTTTTGTTGGCATTTTACAGTAAACCTGTGATAAATCTTGAATATTTAACGAAAATTCGTCTTTCAAACCGTATAAACAAGGGAAACCCGATTTCGTGATCCCGGACAGCATACGTAGGACAATCATCGATCCGTGTGTTCTACCCATCCAAGGACAAGAACCAGGCATTGGAGTGGAGTAGAAGGGCTTTGGCGTCTTGATGGTCATCTCAGGCAAAGAATTATTCCACTTACGGAGTATCGAGTCGTTTGCAGAAAGGAAAACGGAAAAGAAAAACGTCATAGAACGGAGACTAATGCGATGGCTTTAATGCAGATCGCAGAAATCGGCGGTCTCGGCGGCGTCTAGCGAGCAAAGATAGGCGATTTCTGAAGCATGCATCTCTGATCTAAATTCGCCGACATTCTTCGTTTAGCAAAATATAAAAGAGGATGAGAGTGGAAAGGGCCATGGTACGCGTCAAATCAGCGTAACAAAACGGGCATGAAGGAATTTGGATGAATCTGGCTGTTCAGAAATAACCAAAGAACCCCAAATAATACGTTATTCTAATCCGAAGCGAATCGAAAATACAAACGCGCAAATGTAGTTTAATTGTTAGTAAATGCACCTGATGGCACAATTTTGTTCCATACACAAATTTATAATCCAGAGCGGCCCATTATGAGGCACACTTTGTCCTCATAAGGACAAATCTCTTTGTCATACAAATATTTGCAGTAAAGAAATTTTTCCGGGCCCGTAAATATTTATTAGAAAAGATACTCTAACCTTATAGAATTACAGTAAGATGTTGCTCAGTAGCCTAAAACTCTACGATAATTTTGGTCTAATCATCCACTGCAGGTACTAAAAAAGTAAAATGTGGCAAATCAGCACTAAAATCGAAGGGTTTCAAACGGTGAAAAGTGGGTCGTACTCGAACCAGCGTTATGATTACCGAGAAATTTGTTTTGATCGAGCTTCAATACTTTTTAAACAATATGTTTGCACAAAAAATAGAAAAACATTACCAAACATAATTAGCCCTAAACTCTGTCCTCATAAGAGGACAATGGCCCTATAGACACTAGATAACTGCTGACTAAAATTGTACCAACTTCATTAAAATGTGCAGAACACAAACGACCGTAGGGTATTTGGAATTAATGACAAGAAATAAGCGTAAATACACGAATGAAGCTATAACATACACTAATCTTAAAGCTTAGAGGGCAAGCTGGTATCTTGCTCCATCACATCTTTTCTCAATAACATCTGTTTAGCATTTGTATATACATTGTGTAGGAAAGAAGTCTTTTCATGAACTAAGACTGTCTCTCCTATGCGCATGACTAGGAATACAACAGTCAAGCGAATCAAGATAGTGTAGGCTCAAGTTCTACCAAACCTACACAAATCTGTTAGCCAACGCTTTAAACCAGTAAATTGCTTTTTATTCCTGTAGTCATTTTGAGATATTATACCCAACAAGTTTTCGAAAAATTTAACATCAAGGAACTTGGTCGGCCATTACGAAATATCAACATTGTTTTCACTCAGCCATTTCTTGTCTGAATATATCTATACTCAGAGGCCTAATACTCAAAAACGTATCATTTCTTCAATTTTGGTCCGAAATTGGCAATAAATCGTGCTCCAGTATTTCACGATATTATATTGACTCGATTGAATACTTAAAAGCAACCAAAACTGATACTTCATGAAAAATCCCCTCGCACCATTACAAACTGCTCAACCTTCTGAATTCCTGAAAAAATAGTTTTTCCTTCATTATATCGCAGCATTATGAACATGTATCATCCGCTCCGTGTAAATTGAGCTTCTTTCCGTCAGAAAATGCAACCCTCTACCAGTAGCAATATCATTTCCGAATCATTTTATTAACCTACTTAAATCTATTTCTTTTGTGGTTCTGCGGTTTTCTAAAGTTTAATTTTGAGAAATTGTGTTATTTTGGGCAGTATTCCTTTAGGATGACTCCCGGAAAAAGCACAAGGAAAATAATCCGGAATTTTGCGGATGCCAGTGTGATTTTCTGAGTGGTTTTCCGAGCTTACATCTAAGGTGCATGCAAGCACAGAGAGAAGAGGATGATTATCTGAAAAACAGTCCAGAAGAAAATTGATTGATGAGAAAAAAGACTTTAAAAGTTGGCCAGAAATAATATTATGAATCTTTCTAGTGCTTCAATTCAATATGTTAAATTTGGTGTGAGTAACTGCATTATGAGATTATAGCCATGTATTTCCACACATTGGATCATGAAGCTTCTTTGGACTCATTGTGAAATGGAATCGTTCAGTGTAGTTCTGAATTGGGACTTCTCTAAGACTTCTTAATACTTTCAGAGGTACCTCGGCGCCGTTCATGAATTCAGCGTTAAGGGAAGTTAGTTTTGTCTTAGTTTTATTCTTTACATAGAATTTTTCGTCAAGATGGATTATTTCAGAACCGTTGATAACTAAAATATTTGCTTGTTTTCATTATGGGAATTTTTGGTGACTAAAAGACCTTCTTCGGGAGCTTCAAAGATATTTTTTCTTCAATTTTTGACAATTAAAAGAAGCGGAGGTCGAGGGAGGGGTATTTCTTAATTTTTGACCAATAAAAGAGGCGGAAAAAAGGTGTGCAAAGGTAGTTAGTTATATTAATGTTCTTCCATTAGTTTTTTTGCGAGTCTTCAATTAGTTCCGGGGGCTTTCTGAGCAATTTTTGGCAAGAAGGCCATTTCTGAAGATAACATAAGCACAAAACGTCTGGCATACTTGTTCGGAAATCTTCCATCGTAAGCTCCTTGAGCTCCACGTTTCAAATCTCTATGGAACTGGAACAAGAGCTATCGCCGTTGGTAAGGATGAGCTGGTTGGAAACTTTCATTGCACCAATTCCCTTCTTTAAGCTGATTTAACGTATTCTGCATCTTTCATTATATCTGCAAGACAATTTTAAATTTTAGTGTATATATTTAGTTTGTATGTTTTCTTAAGTCTGCCGCACTGTATACTACCCGAAACCTTGTAGCAGCGCAGGTGTCTGCTTCTAGAAATTTCCCTGGTACTGTACTGTAGCTCTTTTTCTGCTAATACTGTACAGGATCTTATATAACAAAAACCAAGGGGAAAGGCAGAGATAAAAAAGGACGCAACCCACTTTTCCAACCCTTTAAACTCATCTACATTCTCGGAAACATCATCCCTTACTCCGCGTCTCGCTCTCATATCCAAACTCGCGCGTGACCTTTACCCCAAATCCGCGCCATCAATATGGTAATTCCTTCGAGGGGAGGTGAAGCGCCCGCAACGTCATCAACTTCAATACTACGTGGGAGTTCCAACGTAAAAAGGTTCTTTTCATCCTTGAGAATGTGGTAATGCACGGGAAGAGTGAAAAAGGTAAGTATTTTGAGCCTATGTTCCACCTAGATGGCGGAGCGCTTTAATTTTTCAATCAAACGTTTGAGATCGAGAGTGGAGATTTTTTTTGCCAGAAGAAAAGAGTCATGAGGTTGTCAAGGCGGCAATATTGGATAAGTTCGGAGAAAAGTACCAGCCACATCAATTAATTCTGCGCGCCATGGATGCAAGGCGATCCAAACCGCTTTCCTAAATTGACAAGGAAAGTGAACTCGCTCTTCGCCAAAGTGAATTTCAATGAAGAAGCCAAGGTCGGCCTTCTACGCAATCGGAACTAGTTCCTTATATCATTAAACGCAGCCTGACGGACTATCAGTCCATGAACTCCAAAATATCAGATCATGATGAAGGAAAAAGCCGTTTAGGTCGTCGCACGAGCTCGCTAACTTTTCGCGGATGGCCGATACCGTGATGGGAACCTGTTCATGGTTGATTCCTGATGAGAAAAGTCAGGAGCTTCCGATCAGGTCATCATAGTTGTGAGAAAAACATCGCCTTTGCTGTTTAATACTGACTTTCGGGTACTACAAGTACAAGAAAAAGTGGGTAGCTTGGCTACAGCTTTCAGAGACCTCTCCTTAAATATTAAGAAACTGCAAAAGCAGCTTGACTCGAAGAAAGGAGTCCCGTCCGGAGTCATAAAAAATATTTCAGGCTGACCGTGATCTATTATGTTCATTTTATTACAAGCATTGTCACAGTGCGAACAGTTGCCCCGATAAATCGCATAGGGATTCCAGATGTTCCAAGTCCAGTAAGAAGGGACACTCGGAAGCCACGTGCTGGACCCGCGGGAGGAAGGAGCCCAAAGCATGGAAGTTTTCATGGTGATAGAAGGACACAATTATAAGAGCTCGGGGAAGGAGAGGAAGAGGAGACTATTTTTGTGGTTATTGGGTCGGATACTGAGGAAGTTATTTCCCTCAAACGTAATCCAGATGGAGACCTCTTTGCAAGATCTCGTGGAAAGCTGAGTGCTCCAATTGAGGTGATACTGAAACCTCGTTCTGCCGGGCTGTCTAAACCCCTGGGTTTGATTAAGACTTGCCTCGCGCTAGCAAGTCCAAAAATAATATCCCTGACAGGAGCAAGAAATCGACTGGAAAGAAGAAAAAGCCCAAAAGAGCCAAAGCGAATGATGGTAAAGCGGTGGCAGTGCGGGACTTCTATGAAGTTGTCCCAAAGTAAGACGTACTTAACGCGTTGGCGAATTCTATTGCCAGTCTTCCATTCGGTCAACTCCTACGTGGTGACGCTATAGAGCAAAAAGGAGTACTTAACGAAAAATTCAGCGGCATGGTTGTCGGTATCGTTAACAGAAAGGCAAAGGACATAAAGCGCTGCCTGAAAGTTGTAAAATTGAGTGTTTATGGTAATAAGGCGCAGAGATTGTGCGATTACGCCGCAACAACGGACGTTATTACTGTCTAATTTGCGGCAAAATTATTGACTAAACCTGAAGTCGTCAACCGTACGATCAACACCGCTAGGGTGGTGAAGATTAAAGTCAATAAAATGGTGAAAAACGCATCCATCTTCTTCGGATGTCTTGTTGTTTGCTTAAATTTCATCGTCTTTGAAAGTTCCCTCTTCGATGTTTCCATCAGAGACCCGACCATGGAGGCTCTAATGGCCACTCTTGACTATGGAACTAAAACTGTGACGCTGAAATTGGACTCTAAGGTTGCTGTGCTCGACTGGCTTCCCGAGTTCGCCCACTTCACCGCAGAGGACCTCTTGAAAGAAGGTGAGGAGACAGCCAGCGCGAAATTCACCTAATTGTCTTCAACAGCGACTTCTGAAGAAGAATACTAAGAAGGAACAGAGAAAGAGGGAAAAGAGGACGAAGACCCGTATGGACGGTTCAAGGGAACGTAGAAAAGCCATTGAATGAGGCCGAACCCCTCACAACTTCTAATGCGCTCGACAGGAATCTGGAGAGCCCACCCATCAGCAAGAAAAAATAGTTTAAGAAAGTCATTTCCGAGGGCGACGTCATCGCTGAATCCCTTTTCAATCTTCAACCTTCAAGCGGCCCGATAGAACAATCTTTCGAGCTTGCGGATGCCAAGAACATCTATCAAAGGGGTCACCGACTACCTCCAGAGCAATAAAAACTGGCACGAGAGGAATTGGATAAGATGCTTGAAGCTGGGATAACTAGGCCCGCATCGTCTGCGAGGTACTTTTCGGCGGTCATAACTTCTAAAAAAGACGGAAAAACCCGCTTCTGTGTCGATTAACGGAAAAATTAACCAGAGAATGAAGGGCGATAGTTGGCCCGTACCTAAAATAGATATAAATTTTCGACGCCCTTTGTGGCGCGACGGTATTCACATATTTATACCTGCTTAGTGGATACTGGTAGATCCGCTTAGAAGATTACTGTAAAGAGGAGACAAAAGTTGTGTGCTGTTTGGGCACTTTTCAGTTCAAAATTATTCCGTTTGGACTCATGAACGTGCCACAGAAGTTCCAGCGAATGATGGACCATGTTTTAAAAAATATGGAATTTGATTGCGTTTATCTGGACTACGTCGTAGTCTTCTTGACTAATCTGGGGAAAATTGGGAGCACGTGCTGGCCATTACAAACGCTATTGCTAAGTAAGGGTTCAAGCTCAAGCTTGAAAAATGCCACTTCGCGTGAAGGAAGATAGGTCCGTTGGGTCACCTTGTTGACGAGTGGGGTCCGATTGAACCCGCCGAAATTGGAAGCGATTCAAGACATACAAAGCCTAGCCAAATTCACGCAGGTACGCAGTTTCCTCGGGCTGGCCGGATACTATAGGAGATTCAATAACGATTTCTCAGGGAAGGCTGCCGTCTTACTAGCCGTGAGCTTGACCAAAAAGAATTTCGCTTGGGGCGAATTGGTAGAAGAGGCGTTTCGAGCTCTAAAGGAGGCGCTGACCTCCCCGCCTTTTCTAGCATTTACTGAATTTGAAGGGCCGTCCATCCTCGAGCTTGATGCTTCTTTCATGGCTGTAGGCGCTGTCTTGTCACCGAAGCAGCCGGACGGCAGAATAGACCCCTTCCAATACGCCAACAGAACAATGAAAATGGCGGAAAATAGCTACGAAGTCTACCAGAGGAAAGCATTGGCAGTCGTTTTTGGACTACTGAAGTTTCATGTTTTTTTTTATCAAGTCACCCTCTCGAGCTTATTACCGACCGCCTGTCTCTAAAGGACGCCTATTTGCGCAAATAAATAAACAGAAGGCTAGCTAGTTGGCTCTACTTCCTTGCGGAACACGACCAAAGGATTAGTTATTGGCCAGGGAAGATGAATAGTGTTGCGGATGGATCATCTAGGCTGGCAATAGAAGTCTAAATCGGCACTGGGCTAGACGAATTGGACCTCTTCTTACCAATGAAGGGCCCCTCGGAGGAAATCGGAGGTGTAAATCTAAAACCGCATCTCACACGGGTTCGAAAATACCTTTCTATGAGTAATACATCCTTCAAAACAACTATAGAGTGATTGAAGGCGAGGAGGGCAGCTAAGATTTTTTTGATCTGGAATGGGCACCTGTTTCGTTGTACGAAGAGTGGCCCGCAGATAGTCGCCAATATATCAAGGCATGCAGACATCTTGCGTTTCCTCCACGACAATATGGACCATTAGGACTCTCAAGCTACCCTGAAATTCACATAGTACAGGTTCTGGAGGCATAGGGTGATATCTAGCATTCATGGGTACGTAGGCTCGTGCAATTTTTGCCAAAGGATGCGTGGACTACCGAAGTAAGCCGTAAGAATAGGGATTCCGCTACATAGATTGTTTTAGACCTTATCTATTGATTTCGAGGATCATTTTCAGCGGCTTAAGGAGGGTCATCGATTTACATTGATTTGCGTCGAACATTTCACCGGGTGGCTGATCGCTGTTCCCACCAGGAACTTTACAGCGCCCACCGGCATAAGATTCATTGGAGCGGAAGTGATTCGTCCCTTTGACCCGCCCCAAGAGATCATTAGCGACAAAGGAAGTTGCTTCAAAACCGCTGTGCTAGTGGATTACAAGACAAGGCATGGGATCACGTGGCATACGGTCATGAATTACTAACCCATGTCCAACGGGAGGGCGGAGAGGATGGTTCCTAAGCTGAAATCAGGGATCGGAAAAGTTATCCACGATGCCCCGGACTGAGCGGAAGCCTTCCATAAGTGGTTTTTCGGGTATAGCCTGCGCCCAAGGTCGACTGGTTAGCCCCTTTTGAGCTTCTATACGAAGTTAAATCTTGTAGTCAAGGAAAAGAGTACAGAAATTTACCGCAAGCTCAGGATATTGAAGGAAAATTCCATCCAGGCCGTGTCTCTCGTGGTCCGTCGCACAGAAAGAGTCCTGGATGCAGAAAAGGCGAAAAATTATGCTACTCAGGTGCAATAGGTCGTTGTGGGGGACAATTTTATAGTTACTCATGGAAAGGTCTTCCGAGAGGCTAAGTAGCCGACCTTGCAGTTGAAATGTTTTGGTCCACGCGACGTGGTGCGAGCCTTACAGCCTCGCTATGTCATTCGCTCCCACCATGGGAGGTTCCCGCAGTAATCCATTTACACTAGACGTTTTAGAAGGTACTATCTGCGCCTATAACACACCTAGCAATCTAAGAATTAAGTATCAACCTTCTTATGTGATTTTTTGTATCAATTACTCATAGCTACTCCTCCAAAATAGGAAAGGAAGCTAAGGAAATTGCATGAATTTCATGTGATGAAATTGTAGAGCTACATGGCTTTTGAATTGTCTTACGCTGCTCCAGAAGGTTCCGGGCCGCTCTGCAAAACGTTTTCCTTCGGTGGATTCCTCGGAAGCCAGCATTACTCCAAACTACCGCGTTATTGTGAAGTTTCCGGCAGACATAAGCACGGCGAGGACTGGCAATTGAAGCCCTGGTGCTCTACCGACCGTCGACTTGTTTTCTGTTTGCCTTGACCGCGGTATCTACGATTCAACCATCGGCCGAGACCGAACCGACACTAAGGGAGCCCCACGACCGATGAAGAGGGCAAAGCAATCGCTCGGGATGTCAAGAGTGGTAAGACACGCGCAACTCCGAAAAAAATTGATGCAGGGGGGATAGAGGCACCGCCGTGTTGTGCCGTGGGTAGGAGGTTGTTTTGAGTTTGGAACGTCGGAGGTGCTTGGGCGTAGTAGTGTACTCGCATGGCAAGAGTACGGGAGTAGTTCAAGGAGTATTAGCGAGAAACAGCGGCGGAAGAATTAGTCAGGAGAATTGGAAGGATCGCGGTGGTCGGAGATGCGGAGGTTCGAGGCGTTTGTGACACAATGCAATACCAGTACTGTGTTTTATCTCACACTGCACTGTATACCACCCTGCAGTACACCTTCCATCAGCACACGTGTCTGCTTCTAGAAATTCCGCTGGTACTGTACTGTAGCTATTTTATGCTCGTACTGTACAGCACTTTACATCCCTAATACGAAATATCTACGATGTATCGTACAAAAGACAAAAGTATTATTTTGACAGAAATAAGTTATGCACAATGTATCGTACATAAGGATAGAATACTGAGGGTCATTTACAGAAACATGCGGAGGTAAAAAGTGCTCTTATCCCTTTGGTTGACAGTCAGTTGCTAAGGGGAACCCCCATAGACCTCTCTCCGTATTAATTTTTACGTGATGTCGGAAAATGACCATGTGACACGTAGCTGTATAGACACGTTTATGTTTCCATAGCGACGTAGCATTCTTGCTAGAGCTTCTCGCTCTCAGTGTCAAGAAATCAGATTTCAGATCCTGTTCTTGCAGCTCTGATCGTTCCATCAACATTATTCAATTTGTCATGCCGTCCGACACTCCTGCTTTGTCCCATGCTACTACTTTCACTGTTCTTGCCGCATCAGCGTTAAAAAAACAGAGAAAACCTGAATTCACAATCTGAAGCCGCTCTGCAACACGAACAAGCCGGCCAAAAATCACAAGAAGAAGATTCGATCCGACTAATGCAGCTCGGGGACGAAATGACACCGCGGAAGGAAGGGGACACGGTATGGCTAGCGCAGGCACAAAAATTGGCAGAGGTAGAAGTAGAAGATGATCAAGAGTGTTGGTCGAAGAGTGGAGAATGTTTCTAGATAATCAAGGGACATGACGCGAAAAGACATCGCCCGGGAGGACTCTGTGACAAATGTCTTGAACGGCTACAGGCGTAGAAAAGGCAGCTGCGGGCGCTAGAGCTTATGTATGAAAACCCCCTCAAAATGGTGCAAGAGGATATGAAATGAACTCATATGGAATATAATGGGAGAGAGATGGAGCTTCTATCCTCCGAAAACTGGAGCTTCAACTGGTCCAAAAAGGGGGAAAAAAAGGCCTCCCCTTAAGTAACGCGGAAATTTGCTGTCTGGTCGGAGGTTCTGGTCGTTCATGGTAAGGCTTTACAACAGACTGTGAGATGGCCTGCATTCCATACGAAGTATTGTAATGCGTGCGTTATAGCAAAAGAAAGGCAACCACATTACGAGCTCTGCTCATTCTCTGGGAAGAGATCGAGGAGGGCTACTTATGCACGACTCCTTACTGCGCATCATGATGTAGCCGAATACATTTGTATGATTGTAACCTACATTGTCCCGAGGAATGTAATTTTACATAATCAAATGATGCTCAGAATTTGCGACAGGCAAACACGGAAATGTATTTGGTCATTGACTAGAGAAGATGTCTAAACTAAAGTTATTCTACATTTATTCATCGATATAGAACATATTTTGACGGCTTTGATGAGTCCATTTCTTTCTGGACATGAACACATTTTATTATTAAGTGTTTTTTTCGTTTCAGAAAAAAAGTTTCGCCAATGCGGATCCAGAACTTGTAGAAGCCATTTGCAGAGGAAAATGGCTTCAACAAATTCTGGACCCATGGACTTATGGCATAGTGGGACCGGCAATGCAAATATAGAATTAATCAAGAAGCTAATAGTGGGAGTATGGTGAAAGTTTTTGTCAGAATTAAACCGAAAGCAGACATTTGCTCAATCTGCATGAGCGGCAAGCAGACCAGACAGGCTCCGCGCACCAAAACGCACAGGTCAAAGCAGAGACGGTCATTAATTCCGATGTATGTGGACTAATTTTAGTGGAAAACTTCTCGAGGTCAATGTAATTTCTCACTTTCGTCGATGATTTCTCTGGGTATGTAGTTGTAGTACCAATTGTGAGAAACAGTCAAGTGAATGAGAACTTTAACATGTTGAGAGCCTGGTTGGAGAAGAAATTTGGCTGCAAAATCAAGCGTCTGCGGAGGGAAAACAGGGGTGAGCATATTGCCATAAAGTGCTATCTTGCCGAGAATGGAATCTAGCAATTTGTGTCACCACCATATTCTCCGAAATTGTACGGTTTAGCAGAGAGAATTAACAGGAGAATTTTTGAGACGACAAAGTACATGCTAGAGCACGCTTCGCTTTCTCTAGTATTTTGGACAGAAGCGGTGGTAAACGTCGCAACATTGAGGAACCTGTTCCCGAGTTCGCAGGATAGACTAAGATTTCTCAGGAGGCTGTGTCTCGGGTAGTACCAAATGAAAAATGCTTGAGGATTTTCGGGTGTTTCGCATGGTTTCACACACCCAATTATTTTCGGGAAAAGTTGAATTCCAGGTCAAATATTGTGACTTCGGTCACTTGTTGTGAAAACATTCAGTATAGTTGTAGACACCGTCTCTATATATGTAGGTACTGGCGAGGGAAGTTATTTTTTCGAAAAATAGTTCCCTCAATGAGATCGGAACACAGAAGAGCAAGTCTTTACGATTCTAGATGCCGAAGAGGCAAAAAAACAAGCTCAAATAATGGCACCGGCACTGATAGTAAATGGCTGGTAGATGGAGAGCCCGTAGCAATCTGAACTACTCTAAGTGAACGTGACGCCGCTGCTGGAGAGAGTATGGAGGTTGACTTGACTACCGACACGATGAGTTACTTGCTCATGCACCGCCCTCTTAACGGGGATGACGCCCTGGAGGTCCATTATCAACGGAAAGAACGACAAGCACCAAGAGTATTACTCTTCTTCAGTGGAAATGACTGCAGTTCCCATTGATAATGCACTCAACTCTTCGGATTCAGAACCAAACGCGATGAAGCAAGCGCTTTAGTAGGAATGAAGTTGCAGAGTGGCATGAGGATTTCGCCACAGAGCTTGATTCTTTTCGCAGTCATGGAACATGGGAGGTGGTGAGTTGGCCAAAGAGATTACACTCGTTTCCCACGAGAGTAGCCTTCTTGCGTAAGAGAGCAGATTCATGAAGTATAAGGCTATACTAGACGCGAAATGGTACCTCCAGGGAGACGTCCATGGCACTTTCGGGCCAGTTGATATCTCCACGTTTTAATGTCCCTTGTGGTGATAATCAAGAGGGATTATTACATTGAGCAAACAGCATCACCCTTTTCTGGAGCAGATTTACTCTTTGCTGCCATTGGATTTTCAATTGCGGAACAGTGCTCTATGTCAAAGCGAACAAGTTTGCTATCAATCAATGGTACATTGTGCACCTTGAGCCTGCTTTGAGTACCTTTCTTAATGATGAGACCTAAAAAATTGTTCTCATCACCTTCAACTCGTAGTTTAACGTACACGGACAGCTGCTCCAAAAAGAGTCGCAAGTATTTTTATTCGTTCCTGCAATGGAAAGATCGTCTAAATAAACTACTAGTTCAATGAATATCTCGTTATAATTCTTTAAGGTGTACAGAAAAGGCCCAAGCTTACTAGGATGGGGTGCAAGAAGGCATGTAAATCTCTTGGTGCGTGATTACGACCGGAAACGGCTTTCCGCAGGCGATATAAAAGAATTGCACTCCCTCGAACTTCAAATCACTGGGGTTGGTCCGTATAAACGTCTTCATCAAGTATTCCATACAGAAAGATTGATTTTATGTCAAGCCTCATGAGGGAAATTTCTTGTTCGTTTATGACTGTCAAGAGCATTAGGAAAGTGTTATTTTTAGCAAATGGGACCAATACCTGTTGTAATCTATCCCCTATTGTTGCATGAACCTATTTTCGACAATGCTCGCCCTATACCTTGTGACTTGATCATGAAAGCTTCGCTTTCCGTCAGAAACCCAACGGAATGGAATAGGTAGAGGCCCTTCGGGAAGTTTGTTAATCCCATTATCTCTCCTTTTCTTGAGGTTCTTCATATCTATCTTCACAGAACTGTGCCTTGCTTCAAGATTCTGACTTCAAATTTATTCCTCAAAATCAGAGGTAACATCAATACTACTTGTTTTCATGATACAGCGGAGTTGTAGTGCCAGCATAGCACCTGGGGTAAATCTACTGTGAGCTCTACGCGTTCCTCTTGATCTTTTCGGCTCTAATGGATTTTATGTCTGCAATTAGGGGGTAGAAAGTCCATACTCATCCAAGAATTCCAGCTCTGCTTCTTGGGATTCATCTCCCTGCGGAATTATTTCACTCGAAGTCAAAAAACCTCTCCATTTTTGGCATGACTATCCTCGGCACTGGATCCAGTATCTCCATCATAATCAAATTCAAATATATCAGTGATACTGTTGCTCATATTCATAACCATCTGCTGGGCAACCAAGGATTGATTCATCGAATTAAACATCGCGAGAGACTGGAAACGTAGCACTATCGGGGTCGAAGGTCTTCTACGATTTTCTCTCTCGAACTCCACAAGAATGACTTTCCTAGCTCTTGGGCCAAACTATTCGTTTCGCGTCTCCTTCAGGATATGAGCGTAGGCCATTGCACCAAACAATATTATGCTAAATAAATCAGGATTCCTTTCAAAGAACATTTCGCACAGAGTTATCTTTTTATCACATACCGAGGTGTACACAATGTTTCTGAGATGGTTCGCCATATTCACAGCCTCTGTCCAACGATTAACCTTCCAGCTAAATAGCGACGTAGGGAGCAAAGTAGTCCTTTCTGTATTGTTCAAGGTGCAGTTTAGTCTTAATGCTTTTTTCTATTCGACAAAGGACTACACGGTTCAATTGATTCACTCCTGGCTCCACGATGAGAAAGCTAGTTCGCAAACCCTTCGAGAGTTATTCCTTCCAATTTTCAAACCTAACCGCCTTCAGACGATTCTCAAGTGCGGTTTCAGGCTCAAAAATCATTTCTCTCACTGGATGTGGCAATTCAGAACGCTTTCGTAAAAGATACGCCATTAAATAGGCACTCTTGTCATTACATGGCGAAATATAATATAGAGCACTAACATACGACAAAACAGACATCGATCCAAAAAAATCAGTGTGAACCAAGTCTTCAACGTGTCTAGAGTCCCGGGCGTTATGGCTTATCGGCCTAGTATCACGTATAGACCTCGATATGTTGCACGAGTCACATGTTCCCCATTTCGCTATATTTTCAAGAGATATTACATCAACAAGTGGAATAGTCTTAAAAGATGATGTTCACTAAAGTTATGATTCAAGCGAAGGTGCCATAATAAGGATTAATATACTTTATTCATCGCAACTAGCACTTCGGAGTTACATTCTGCATTCACAGGCTTCTGCAGTGCCATGTAATATTGTGTGGTTTCCCATTCAATAACCATTAGACAAATTTCGTTAGTGGTTGAGTTGGCAACAGTGCCCGTGGTGTATCCACAACTTTCATCACGCTTAAAGGTTATAGAAAAATCTGCGACCGACAGAAAGGAGGTTGAGTTTCAATGTCGGAACATACTGCAGATCAGTTATGTAAGCGCCCTCAATCTTACAAAAGAGACTGTCGTCGCATTAATTGTGCCCTTTCCATAAACGAGAATATGGGCACCGTCCCTTACCTCAACATTGTGCTGTCTTGGTGCCTCAAGGGTCGCAGAAAGAGAACGATCATTACACAAATGCATCGTAGCTCTCGATTCGATGAACCACCTCGTCTGTGATTCATGACTGCCACTTCTAACCACAAGAGCTCTTGCCACGCTCGATACATTTCCCAAATTTCCGGTGCTGTTAGTAGTATCTGTTTCGGCGGGAGATACTTATTGATTACCAGATTACCGAAGCATTTAAACCCTTTATGTCCAGGCTTCCCACAATAATGGCATTTGAATTTAGACTTCACCTTCGAATTCAGACCCATGCTCATGGCCATGTGAATTGTCAGCAGACGCTTCTGCACTGGAAAAAAGGGTGACTTCTTAGAAATAATTAACGCAAGGGATGCAGATAGCGACTTATCCAATCCATAAATAACTTCTGCAGTACATTGAAATCTTCACATAGGCCACGCAGCAGGACAAGAAGTTTCTCAGCTTCTGATTTACTATACCAGATTCCCTCAAGGTGGGATTAAAGCTCCAGTACAGTTTCTTCGGGGTTCATTTTCACAGCCTGATACCGATACAAGAGACCGTCTCTATTGGCTTGAGAGACAGCTTGTCGCTGATTCTTTAGGTTCCTTCAGACCAGTGTAAAGATCGCACATTTATGTTACTGGAGCTACGTATGAGTCATGAAAGAGGAGTAGAATGGTTGACAACGAAACTTCACGACGGCGTTGAAATTTCTCAATCTCTTCACTACCAACAGCTAGCTTGGATTCAGATCCTTTGACAATGTTTCACAGTCCTTTACCGCGGAGTACTAATGCGACCTTTCTAGACCAACGAAAATAGTTAGTCTAAGTTAGCAGTGGTAATCGGATTTTTTTTGACATCCACAACAGAAGTACGATCGCGCCATTCTTCGCTCATCTCCAAATTGAGAAACAATAAGTGTAGACACTTTTGTAACAGAAAGAAATAATCATGCGCAACGCAAACGATGTCACAGGTAAATTGAAGGGCTGCAATTGTCTACGTTTTTTTAACTGTAATGCTTTGTGTCAGCCCTGAACTACACTCGACAACCATCTTTTAGTAGTGCCTTTGAGCGAGGGGTATGTTGAAATATATATGTTTTAGTCCGCTCCGTTGCACAATAGAGCCAGCGCAAGTGGATCATTGGTGAACGATTTCAAAAGTTCTTGATTAATTTTTTGACTGAGACAAAATCAAATTGACCAAGTGATACGGAATCTTCTGTCAATTACATATATGTTTTATTCCTGTAATCATTTTTATCAAGTTACGTCCGTTTAATTAACAAGTCTATATTTTATTTATTGATGGCCACTAATTAAAATTGCTTCAGACCTAATTAGACTAGAGCTTAAACGGGTTTTCTCTTACATGACTAGGGATATAAACAAAGGACTATACCACGAGCCAGAAGACAAAAAAATTCATAAAATAGCTATATTCTACCTGATTGAAGCTTCATTTTGTGTAACGGTTCGTTATTACATGATTTAGCACTTGTTAGCTTTGGAATAGGGCACTTCTCTGCATTTGAAACTTCAATGACAGCAAAAAGTAAATCTACTCCGGCAAACGGTGATTCATTCTTCAGAATTCTCCTTATCCTACCGTAAGCTTGCAGGATTTATACTCCATCTATCGAACACATGCCGTCCTGACAAATTTTAAGACGTCTGTTATCATTATCGTTTCTTGGATAAGTATGAATTGGTACACTGAAAAACCTTGAAGAAATTTTTGTACTACTTGAAGTTGACAAAGTACATGGGGCTTGTCTACGAGAAGACTGATGAATTATTGACTGTGTTCTGTGATGCAGAATTTGCCGGTGATAAATAATATCGAAAGTATACTAATGGGTCTGTTTTCATCTTTTCAGGAGCTGCAATCCCTTGGCGTTCGAAGAAGCAGCTGTTTTTCCCAGTCTACTGTTGAGTCGGAATATGTAGCAATGGCTTTCAATATTGAAGATTGCATCTCCCTACGTCAACTTCTGGGAGATTTCGATGCTCCCTGCAGTGACAGTGTTATCATTGGTGGGGGTAACCAAGGAGCTCTTGCATTGTCTCTTGGTAATATATGAAATATGAGAACAAAGCACATTAGCGTTCGTTATCATCTTGTCTAGGATAATTTTGCGAAGATTAGTGTTAGTCTGCAGTACATTTATACATCCCAATGATTTCCGATGTATTCAAAAACTGTCTCGGTCGACTGGTTCGCATTCGCTGTTTTGAAAATCCTGGTCCGTACAATAATTATACTGAGATTTTTTGTTGAGAGAGGCCATTGACAATTTACGTTCTAATCACCTTCGCTGAATTTTCCAAGACGTAATTGTAAGCACGTGATAATAATTTATTTTTGAATTGATAGTATAAAGTAATGATGGGAATTCTATAATCTACTTTTATACAGCTAGTTGAACACTTCGTTCTTATTTAAGACAGAGTTGAGGGGCATCCACGCAGTGAATAGAACATTTTAAGAAACACAAACTCTTTAACAAAATAAAACATAAATTGGTCAAATCTATCAGCAACAGGGACAAGAAAGTATGCATTACAGCACTCAGGTATCACTTGTGCATCCGAATTGCTCCAGTAGTTGTTGAAACTTTGTTTCTAAAGTTCTTTAAAGATTGAACTTGTAGTGACATGGTTAAAAATGCAATGATCACTCGAATCTCGGAATACTGCTATACAGCGGCTATGGGCATAGGGCGCTTCTTCCGGGGATGCTACCTTAATAGGCATAGTTTGAAGTCTCCTGTGCTATTTCAACCTCTCTTGCTTCGACTAAAGGTACTCAGTCAGCTATGGTCGGCCGGGGGAGTCACACCAGGGGGAGAGGATGTTCCAGCGAAAAGGTGTGTGGGCTGTGATGAACGAGAAAATGGAATGATGGAACTGGATGATATCATCAGCGTGCTTCCTCAGACACTTAGATGCTTTTCCGGTTCCATTCTTTCCAACATGCGTACAGAGGGATTGCTAACCAGTAAAATATTTTGATTTGGTGTGTTCACTTCGCAAAATTTGTAAGGAGAGTACCGCCACTCTCACGGCCGTGACCCATTATGCGTGTTGATCCTCTTACCTGAACCAAATTAGTATTTCCACCAGTTGCTGTGTTTGGGTGATACATGAATCATCATAACCAAGAAAAAAATCATAACAAAAATCGTAACAAAATCAAGGGAACAAGACGCCTTGTGATTGGGCCATGAGGGATACATGAAGGGCGAGAAGCTGGAGAGCAAGCGACGATTTGAGGAACCAGAAGTGGTGGCCAAAGTTTCCAAGTTGTGGGTTATATAGACCTTTTCAACGGGTTCTGAATGCACTTCAAGTCCTTGAGCAACAGGAATCTCACTATGTGGCAATATCTCGAGGTTCTTACAGTTAAGCTGGTGCAGATGCAGCAGGTATGAGGCCTTGGAAACGTTACTTGGTGACAGTTGTGTATTACAGCCACGTCGAAGCCCGGTTCTCATATCCTCAATGTTGATTTTGTTCAGTATACTTTCCAATAGAAAAAATAACCGTGTGGGGCAAAACATAATATTGTACGGTATATTGTGCAGCAAGTGCTTATAGTAGGCATAGTTAGTCTTCAAATAGAGCTAAAACAATCATTTCTGTTTGGATTCATGATTCAATTCATGACTTGTGTGACCTCTACATTTGATCCAATCTTCATAATACAAGTTCTGACAACTTCCACGCCCACACCGAATGAACACATCTCGGCCAGTACCTCCAACTTGTTTCATGTAAAAATTTTCCCTCCCCGATCATTTCGCAGGCCCTACTACCCCATACAACCTCCTTATGGGACTGCAGAAGGTCAGTTTCAAGCAAAAGGTAATGGCGAAATTTCCACTGACCGTATTTCGCCATTACATCGGCATCTTAGTGATGAAACTAATGATAAATCTTTACGTCAGGCTCCATATGGAGCTCAAATTCTAGCTAAAGATGATGCTTTGCCCATTGCGACACAGAAAGCTAGATCGGTGGGTGAGGAGAGAAGAAGTAGAATATCAGGTGGTGGTGATTTTCCTCGAGACAACATTATTGGGACGTCACCTGCGTCGGGAAGAGGAAATCTTGTGGAAGATGTGGCAGTATCTAGAGGGAGAGCTGATGGGAGAGGGGCTAATCTTTCAATGGCGCGCGGGGAGTGGAAAGCGTGGAGTCATGTCAAAAACAAAAGAAGCGGGATGTGGGGGGCTCGGAGGTGATAGAGGAAGAAGATAAAGCTCCCAAGATGGAAGGATTCTTGCGAGGGATGGACGCTGGACACGAAGGCATGCCAAGGTGTTTTTGTGGATAAGTAAATTTAGAATGATACTGTGCAGAAACGAACAAGGCAGTTTTGTTCCTCATCAGCTGACAACATGCATCTCGAATGCAGTGTGCGAGAGATTATACCAAGGCGTGGGGGGTTCGTGGTACTTTTGATGAACAGCGTGCTTTGTAAACTAGTGTAGTGGCTTAATGCATTTATTTCCATGAAAATTAATTTCCAAATTTAAAAATTCTGCTGTAAATCTTGCAGACATGTACCGATATGTTTTGGTGCTTCAATACTCCCATGAGACTATTTTGAGTTTCGAGCGAACTCTTGAACATGACAAAATGTCAGGCCATGTTGTTCCTACTCTGTAAAGAGTTCATTTCATTGCCCAAAACATATTGGCATTATCAAACCATCGGAGGAAGAATATATTGGAACGTTTGCTTGACATCACAGAGGTATCTCCCTAGACAGCTTACAGAGTTTGAACAAGCAGCATTTTCCGTTATGCAAAAGTTGTTCTTCATTCCTTGTACCTATTGACGACGTTAAACGACGATCTTTTCGCCATAACAGCAACAAAGAATCAAGTCGAGAACATCAGCAACCGGAAGGCTGATCGAGAGGGCTATATTGTTGATGCATTCGCATGTGCTCCGATCTGGATGGTTTTCACTCTCCGCTTCAGACGCTACGCAGAGGCTAAAACTGAAAATATTAGGAGGCTTCTCACAACTCTTCCGGATGAACAAGGAGAAGTTTCGTTGGCTGTAATGCTTTTAAAAGCTGATAGAGGCTAAGAGAAGCAGAAGTTCTTGAGTTTGCTGGCAAAGTTTGGAGTTGGCTCATTTGTTGTGATGCACAAAGATTTATTGTCATTTCATCCGTTTGTCGCAATTTCTAATCTATGCGTGAATCGTGCAGAAATTTTTCAAGACTCTGCTCATGGGGAAGATTTAGAAATGGAACTGAACTGTCCAATTGATAATAGCTTTTCGGAAACCGAAAATTATCATGATTTTGATGTGGCGCCTTTCATTTTGGAGGAAGTAGAACGAGAAACTACTCCTTCCAACCTCCAGACAAGTGCAACGTGGAATACTACCGTTGCAAGGAGTTTGTAATAGACGATATCCTAACGTTTGGAAACAAAGTCTTCATTGCGAAGAAAAACCCAGGCACATCTGCGAAGAAGCTTCCTTGATGAAGGTCGCGGATAGGGAAAATGGGACCAAGAAGTTTGCCAGGGTGCTAAGTTTTAAGTATGGAGTCCCTTCGAGTATAAGGGAAGCGCTTAGCTCTTGGACTGCTGTTCCAAAGCGGAGGCGCTTCTCTCCAAGAAACCTTTTTAAGTACGGTCCAGACGAGGTGGAGGACGTGGAAGAGGTAAGGGTGGCGTTGGAGCGTTATTTAAAATCTATTTGCCACGTCCGTTTCCAACTTTTAATGCCGGTGGAGCATAGATGACAGCTGATATGTCAGTGCGAAGTTATGTCTAACAGCTATTCACTTTATGTTTCGGCAGAAGAAACGGGTAAACTGTTCTCTGTGCTTGTGCAGTTCCCCACTGATACGATCTCGAGAACTTTGGATGCTATGAACAAAACAGTTGGAGCTATCGTTGAGCGGGCTTACGAAGACAAACCCAAGCTTCTATCATTTCTCTCTCCTGCACAAAAGATCATATTAAACGCTAGAATACATTTTTGGAAAGCCATTGACGACCGCGTAAGTCAAAGCGGCTGTTTTCCTCCTTTGAAGCCTTTCAAACATGCAGCTCAAAGCTATAATCTACGACAAAAGGTGGAGTTGATGGAGCAGGTCAGCAGAGAGCCCTATCTAGGAGAGCCCTATCGCGGTCTCTTACATCTCATTTTAAGTCGGAACAAAAAGTTGTTTCCCAGGTGCGGAAGACCATTGCTGCTAATTCGGTCATCTGTTACAGAATGTTCCAAAGGCACGATTTTTTGGACCCGTATGAAACTTCCGAGTCTTACGACCCGTATAGAGAAAGTTTGAACAATGTTAAAGCGACTGCGGATTTCATGGATGATGTTGGAGGAGATATTTTGGTGTATGCAGCGTCAATTATCAGCGAATGGAATCAAAACAAGCAAGGGGAGGTATCAGAAAAAGCGAGGCCCAAAGCATGACCTCACTAGCCAAGATTAGGAAGCTCAAGGGGATGTTATAATTTAACATCTCTTATGATGTTAGATTGAGGTTTTCTGTTCGCGGGCATGCACCGATTCAGGAGAAGAAGTTTTGGTTTTGCCAACTTTGTGGGCACAATAGACACAAGTGGGATGAGCATCGATCATTATAAATTTATAAGATATGTGGTGTTACGTTGTTTATTCGCACCTTAGATGGTCTAGAAAGAACTTTTTCAACATGTGGCATGAAATTAGAGTGCTAGAGCATCGTAATTGCTCTGAAGGTTCTTCGAGTAGCAGCAGACGAAACATAAAAAACTTACCTTCAAACAGCAACCTACCAACGTGTAAAACTGATACCAAGGGTTCTCAGAATAAGTTTCCTACAGCACTGGCGAGTATATATCAGGATCAGAGCAAACGTTTAAAAGGAAACTGAGGGTGAGCTCAATGGACAGGAGATAAATTCTGATGGGGATGCAGAGGTTGTTCCAAGAGGGTTGGAAAGGGCTGATGGGGATGATGATTCATCATCATTTAAGACGAATAGCCGGCAGAACATCAATCAAGGGCAAAGCGATGTGGTTATGTAGGGCGGAGCCTCAACGCTTCAAAATCAAGGGGAGGGGGGGTCGAGGAAGTTTATGAGGATAAGCGGAAAGAGACCTGTTAAGCATGGGAGTGTTCGGAAACATGCCCTCAAGAGGCAAAAGCAGCAAACTGACGTCTAGCTAAGTCTACTTTCCATATTATGTAGTAAAATTGGCTGTACCCATTGCACAGTATACTTACATTAGGCATTTTTCGACTGGTCGTGGGTGTCCATGTAGAGAAATATTTCCTAGCTCGTTGCTGCCAAACTGTTACATCAAGGGAACTGATTTTTTATGTTAGGACAGAATTAAACGTATAAAATAGCACTTTGAGCTCAAAAAATCATAATGGAAAGGAGTTGAGAAACTTTGAAATATGTAAAAGTAATTTAAACTATATGTACTGAGAGTAAAATTCAGACATTAGGGATACTTGCACATCATTTTCCAATTATTTCACGAAAAGGGAATCCAAGTAGATATCAACCAACAGGTTACGGGCCCAGTTGACGTTGCCGCCTCGATCACGAGCTCTATTACCGTTAGTTGCACTGAATTGGACATTTGTTCCATGCAATACTTCAATTTCTGTAGTGCTTAGAACAAAAATATACCGTAACTAATGTAAAAGTGACATGGAAAAAATTATACTGTAGTTTCTGTAATGCTCGATACAAATGTCCAACTCAGTGTTTCCAGCGGGAATCGAACCCGCAACCGCAACCACAACGGCAACTGGGCCCATACCCCGTTTTACTTATTCTATAAAGTTACTCTCTCATAGCATGTTGGTTTATCACTACTTGGATACTTGCTTTACTGCGTGAATGGACACCAATGTTTTCTTAAATAGTAGCGAATTATTCAATTTGCTGTAAAAAGGGTCGTATAGAATTCACATTATTACGTTATACTATCATTTCAAGAAGATATTATTCTCAACTAACTACTATTACTTGGAAAATTGATCGAACAAGATTAGAAAGTAAGTTTTCAAGGAGCTTTCCAAACAATGTCCGTAACCAATTGTTACTACTGATCTTTCAAAGCAGTTTCTTTAAAGATAGCACCGAAAGTATGGTACCAAATATATTTCTTCCAAAAATGGGCTTCCGAAAAAGTATGCAAGAGAACATATCTCCGCCATTTCTGGTTCGAAAGAAAGGGGGCAGGCCTTAACTGGAATAGAGTCAACTTAGGAATATCGGACTTCGCAGAGAGGTGCCGTCAACCCGATCACTCCCACCAAGGTCAGTGAGCCTCACTTGCCGCAGACTCCAGCTCCAAGATTTGGTACTACAGATAGTTCCAGCCAATCAGGTATTTAGGAGATAGAGGCATTGTTGGTTTTCATACTGAAAAGCTATCTTTGGAAGAGATCCACCCAGAAATTTTTAATCATGGGAATCAAGCCTCGAGGAACAATAGGTGTCGATTTAAAACTAAACCCATTAATCAGTTCCCTATCCTATAATCGAGGTAGTAGAACATACCCCTTTGGAATTGGATACTAGAGTAGTCACTCTATTTTTACGCCTGAACTCCTCCATCGCCAATTAACGTCTATCATAGCACTTAAGTCGCTGCCAACGATTCCAATCTCGAGAAATGAGTTTTTCCCCTTCTTTTGGGGCTGCTTTATCACATCAAATTTATTTTGAAGAAAAGGATTAAAATAGGATAAAAAGAAAGGGCAAAGAGCAAGGAACCGAGGGGATCCCCTTCCTGAGCGTCGTCGGCACTACAGACGTTGTCGGGACTGCAAACGAGCTCTGTAGGGGTACTGTAACAATATGGAATCCAACGTGCAGGAACTAGGGCAAAGGTTCGTGTAGTGCAATTGGCACACATACTGTACTGCCATCGGCAGAGCTAATTTTGTGCTCTTTTTTTGATCTGATTCACTGCTAACCAGCAGGCACTATACTGTACAGTACAGTAAGGGCAATTTTCTTTTGTCGCCTACTATTATTTTTGGTACTGTATCCTCACCCGATGGGACTTGAGATTTTGCAATATGGACCACTCGCCCCAAATGGGACCTGGTATTTTCGCAAGTGAAAGGCACCTATCGGGCCAATTGTCGACTCTAACTTAGATCTCCCTAACTTGGTTGACCCTAACCTCACTCACCCCGCTGTCCTAGATAACTCTAACCTAGTTAACTATTATTCATACCTAGCTGGCTACCAGGGCCCCAGATTAAACAGCCACCCCGGTGTTGGCTCTGAACCTGACTCCCAACTTCCGCCTTTGCAGAAACCTTGCCAACGGCAACTTTGGCTATAGCCACGTTTATCCGCCGGGTCTCCCTTTCTATTCCCCCCCTATCCAATATTATACTACCGCTTTTGTTGTTTGTTTGTGATATTCACTCACACTTGGCGCCCCGGAATCCGGCGTCTATATACAAATAGGAACTTCAAGGTTGTCTTTGGTGTCAACATATTTATCTCCAAAGGAGATAATCAGCACAGCTGGCCCAATACTACATCTTTTTTTGTTCTGTATTACACTTCTGGTGTCTACAGTTCTTTGGAATCGACCTATACCAAGTTTCTAGCATTCCGCGGACCACGGTCCGGCATCACAACCCGGAGGACAAGTATACCGTCCAGCCGCCCAAGGAATTACCCTCGCTCTTCCAACCCAATTTCTCCTCGCCATCGGCGAGCTGTGCTACTGCATTGCAGGGTGCTTAAAGAGAAAGAGGGACAGCGAACACTCTGTGAGTATTCGTGTGTGTGTGTTGTATTTCTCATTGTCTGACGGTGTTCCGTTCCTAGACGAGAAGAACTGCGCACCGCGCATGGTACTGCAGTTCGTACTGCACGAGAATGTGCTGAAGGGAAAATGATATTGAAAGCTTTGTGAGCGTCAATCTGAACCAACACGTGGTCGTGGGACTCAGGGCCCAAGGAAAGACGACCCACGGTGTAAATGATTGCATCGGTACCGTTCTTGACGCCGACCCTCAGCTGATGGGGGCCAAATGTATGAGTGAATGACGGGGGAGGCATTGCGTGCCGAGTCTATCGCTGGCGAGCTTCTCTTCCCGAGCCTAGAAATTAGATACATGCTCACTTGGAGAAATATTCTATAATTATTATTGTGCATGAATTTTGTGTACAAATTTGTTATACTCTTGAAATCTTCTTTGTATCTTTTCTACTCTGATCTGCGGTATAAATAACCTTAGACTTTTATAAACATTAGAAAACCTAAGGCTATCGAACTATCCCGTTGATCAATAAATGTTTTTATTTTTATTATTAATTTCAGTCCTATTCAGGTAATTTATTATTCTTTTGTCTGGACTTATCTTTTTCGGATCTTCGCATATCATTTAATTTTTACTAACAGCTACAGTTCGTGTCTTACCTTCACTTCCCCGTAGTATTTATAGTGGTGGTAAATCTTTACGAGTTGTGTATAATGGCACAGAAGCGTGCGGAGGGTACTCGGTAATTAACTATGAATGGGGGTGGCGGGTGGAAACCTGTCGCGGCTGCATCACTTGGATACTAAACGCAAAACGGGTAACGAAGTCGCGAGGCTCCTCGTGAGGGGAGTAATCGCGACGGGAAGCAGAAGGAAGTAACGCGGTGGAAGATACCCTGGTCGTCGTCGCCCAAGGCGCCATAGATATCAATCTCGGCAGGGGAGCGGAGGATATCGTTTTGGTCGGAGTAAGTGCCGTAATGACCATGTTTATCGCGCTCTGTGAGTGTCACGGCAGCGCCTGCGGTAACCGTACTTGGCGAGATGTGGCAGCGAGCAGATGAGGTAGGCAACGGTAACGTCGACGACAACATCAGTACTGTGAAGCCCGTGGGCAGCGGAAATGTAAATGTCCATTCGTAACGCGGTGGATTCCGAATGCCCAGACAAATTGGGAACCTGGTAGAGGACCAGATGCTCGACGAGGGCAACGATCCCAACTTCCTTACAGAAGCGGGTGTGAACGCTGCGAAGGACGCTATGCCGTCAGGTGATGTCGTCTTTGTACTTGCGGGTCAACGCATGTTGTCCGCTTGGATCCAAGACGGGCGCGACTTCAACAGAGTGCAGGGAGTACACCATATAACGAGTGCGCCTGGGAATAGCGCCATAACGAGACGGGTAGCCAGGGCGACCTTCCCCGCAAGGGAGGCCATGTACGTACCGCGGTAGGGGTGCGGAATGTTGCACCTTTATATCTCTACATTCTCAATCGTTCATCGATCCGTATCCCTTCTCTCTTTATTCATTAGCGTTTGTCATGGAATCGAGTAAACTTTGGTTCAAGTTAGAGAGCAAAGGCAGTGAGGATTTCAATCTTTGGGATGCACTGACTGAAGCCGTACTAGAAGAGAAGGCATTGTTGCGCGTTGTGCTGGAGGATGTCATTGGGGATGGTAAGCGGGACATACCGGACCACGAAGAGCTAGCTGTAGCTAAAGCACGTGCTACTATCATGTCCGTATTGGGAGAAAAACCTGATCCAACTACTACGTTACTTTCATTGATGAGTGTTCTGGAAATGTTTTTTTAGTGCTGGTATCTAAGAAAACCGATGTTTCAGCTGCGTTTAGACGATTCCACATATGCTTTGAGCGTAAGCATGACTGCTCAATCAAGAAGATACACTGTGATGGTGGTGGTGAGTAGGAGGCACTGGACAGATACCTCGAAGAACATGGAATCGAGATCCACAACCATCCACCCTATACTCAAGATTTAAATGGAATGGCTGAGTGGAATGACCGAACGCTAATGGAGAGCGCCATAGCAATGCTCTATCATGGAAACATGCCTATGGAATTTTTGAGCGGAGGCAGTAGCCCATGCAACAGACATACACAACCGTTTTTTCTGCCCCTGTGCACATGGGAAGATATCATATGAGGTTTTAATTGGCAAAAGGCCGAGGGTAGACCATTTGAGAGGTTTTGGGACTATAGCATAGCACCACGTGCCAAAGGAACTTCGCAACAAATTGATACCAAAATCAACGAATGGAGTGATTGTAGGATGTTATGACAACAGCACAAACAATGTATGGCTAGGACACTTGAGTAGTCCTGTAATCTTTCTACACATTCGGATCATGGAGAGTGAATTTCCCGAAAAGAGATGGTATTCAGGGTTCATCTCAGTAGATTGATCGAGTGATGAGGGGGCGAGTATCATTAATTAAGACAGAGGGATAGTTCCAGTGAGGATTATTGGAGGGAAACATTGCTAACACACGTTCCCCTGTCGACTGAGGCCACCAAGGGGGAGCTGTGCCAGATCTGGAAGTTTATAAGTCCACTGCTACTGACTCTAGTACAGTCCAACAGGGGGCTGACGCTAACGAGCAAAGTAGGGACGCAGCTGCAGAAACGCCCACAAGAGAACACCTACGACGTGTACGCAACCATTTTCTACCGTATATTCTTGGCAGTGCATATGTAGTTGCCATAAAGGTCATTCGAGATTGACACAGTATTGTACGCGGAAAGCTTGGGGTCAAATTCATCGCCTGCAGCTTTCTTCAAACGAATAAACACGCTGCGGATGATATTGGTTTTAGAATCTATAGCATTTTTAGAGTGCCATCCAAGAGGCACTAGTTCAATTGAAATGCCAAGCTTGTCAGCATAGTCCTTGAATGCACCAACTTGTAAAGCCTTGTCAGCGCGAATAGAGTCTGGCTATCAGAACTGAGACACCCAAGAGGCTTCAAATCCGTGGATAGCTTCCTTGAGATTGGTAGTAGATGATACAACATGGACACTTGAGTATCCCGTTACAAGGTCCATCAGGTGCATCAGTAGTATCTCCTCCAAGTAAAGGTGGTCAACACACAGTACTTCATTAAAATCCTTGGATGGAGAGCTAATTGGTACTTTACGACTAGGCTGAGGGATTTCTGTGGAGCGACACGCAGTGCACTGATTGATCATCTTTGCAATGTATGATGCAACTGTGTCGTTCCATAGTCCATTTCTCTCAAGAAGTAGCTTGTAGTCCGTAAAGCTGGCTTGTCCACACACATGCTTATGAACTTTATCCAAGAATGTTTTAACTGCAGACCACGGAGCAGAGTTCAGTGTAACAGCGGAAAATCATGATAGTGTTGAGTTCTTTCTGGGCTTAGAGGTGAAACGGTTCAGCTCCACATAACTCAAGAAGTCTTGGTTGATTAGTGATATAGAATCCCTCCCTATCTGACCATCAACGATAAATACAAGGGCATTTTTGTCAATGTGTTCTTTATATTTGCCTTACTAGTGACATTTTTCTCTGGAACCCACTGCGAATATCCATCCAACACAAGGTACTTAATTTAGATAGGACTACCTTGATCCGAATTGGCTGTGAGCACAATGGATCCCAGTATACGATGTGCCGGGACTGGTATGATCACCTGTCCCATACTGCCAGTGTGTGTGTCCTTTGAGAGCAATCGGGATGGGACTCAGTTTTGGCTTAGGATTCATTCCGATGTGCTCTGCCAATATATCCAACTCAACTGAACCAATTCCCGCATAAGATGCACCGACATCAACAAGCAGGCCAAGCTTAATTGATTACTGTCTGGTTGTAGCAGGCGAGCTAGTAATAGTGGCCATATTAAATCGGAAAACCTTTCTCGGGGCTTTCTCTGATCTGTCACCTATAGACGAGTAGCCTGAATTGCTGGAGCGTTATGCATGTGATGATGTTGCGGGAGGTCTATCGAAAGACTTTTAATGCGATGGAAGCGATCCATCAGGATTTTGGTTACGCTTCCAGTGCCCATACTTCCTGCATTCACTACAGGGATGCTTCACGTTGATTGAATATCTGTTGTTACGATCTCGATGACGGCGGCTTTTGCCGGCTGAAATAGCTGTTAGAGGCTCATTTTCTGTTGCCGGCTGCGAGGTCTTGTCGCATTGCTTAATTACCGAAGCTACCGACTGATATGTGATGGACTTTAGAAACACATCATTTGACGACTGCTCGTTGAGGTTCTCATCAGATGAAGAAGCCGAAGCAGTCACAGACACACGTTGAGAGTCGTCAATTGCAGAGTTTGACAGCATCATGAGAGCAGTAATGCACTCGGGCAGCTTAGTAGTTGTTGATATGGAGTTAAACTTGGCAACTTGAGCTGAGAATCGAGACTTGTAGTTCTTCATCGTCTCATTTCTACCACGGCTGGTGTTCCAGAGTTGGTTAAAGGCACGGTAAGCTTCACTTACAACTGAAAGAGCGTCTTTCTGGTAATTTTTACCGACGAGAAGGTCCATGCACCTTCTCCAAGCAGCCCAGCCTCTAAAATTTCGGAGCAGAGGTCCTTGGCACGGCCACAGAGCTGCGATCTGAGGATTACAGTCATTAGGTTTGCAGGTATCTTGTTACTTTTGAAGCCGGAAGTGCGTTTTTGAAACGTTTGCCAAAGTTTTACAGCATCACGGTATTCTTGTTGGTCTCCTTTCCCATCAGTCCAAGGAGAGGACTTGGCATCCTAGGAGGACTTGGGCCTGGAGGGCGGATTGGATTAGGGCGCTGAGCCCATAACTCAGAATAGTTAACGGTACTCTACTGTACGAAGTCGACGAAGGTCGAAGAGGTAGAGTGAAAAAAGACTAAAGTGAGGAAGAATACATACAATTGATTCGAGTCGGTTGCTCAGTCTTCGGTAGTTTACAGACGCATGACAAAGTCACTTAAGTACACAATAATGCAGTTAGTAAGCGAATGCAACCTAGCTAACAAGCTATTTCCACTTGATTCATATAAACTCAAAAAAATTAAGCAGTAGTTACCCGCCATGAGCGAAACGCAGTCAATCATTCCATGGATTCTCTTTGTCAAGTCCAGTTTCGGCCTTCTTTCCCACGATTATGGCGCAATAGGGGTCCTGAGATGTGTCGGAATGATCATTCGTGCGATTGGTAGCACTCCCAGTATTGAATGCGTCCTCATCAAGTATGTTATCCTTGACCACTTGATAGATGGAGTGTGTGTTTCGGCCTTTGTTCCGAAATTTCCTCTTCGTTGTGAAACAGGCGAGAGTCTTCATTCAATACATTGACGAAACAGTCAGAAATCGTTATGGGTGTTGATGTCGGGCTAAAGATGATGTTCTTGACGGTGATGATTGTTATTTCATCGATGAAACAGGGCCACCGATTTTGGGAGTCGAGCACTTGAGGTTGCTTGAGTAATTTCATGATGTTGTCGAACACTTGTGCCTGGGCCGGATTGGGGTCCTTGGTTGGATGGTTCGAGGGCGTTTGAGGAGATTTTGACATCTTGAACATAACAGATATGGACGCGGCGAGAGACTCGAGCCGAGAGAAGAGCGATGCTACTATGTACAGTATATGGGAAGCAGAGTTTACTGATATGGATGATGATCGTGATAAGAATGCGGGGCGACAGAGGCAACGGACGGTAGGGTACTCATGGTACCGGTGTATCCTTTGCTTCTGTAATGCCCAGGTCTTACAGTGACATCTACACATGTCAACACGAAATGTTTTATAGTATGAAAAACCCGTACAGAACGGTATCGAGTTGTGCATTGCAATACAGTATGCACTGGACTGGAAATCCAACCGAGTACAGTTACACACAATTGTACGGTATGGTACTGTACTGTACTGTACACTGTAATCTCGGACCTTTATTTAAAGAAGAGTCTGTACGATGCCCTTTGCTTAAATAAGTACGAGTAATTGTTGTCATATCGCACTGAGTGGACGTTTTTTGGCGCGAAAAAGTGGAATTGGTTCGATAATAACCAGTATGCGATTTGCTGGGGACAAACTACAGTAGAGTCAACTCAATTTCAACTCATGCGCCATACTGCATCATGTAGTACCTCATCAAACTACTCGCCATCACCAACGTACAACGACCGACCTCTTCCACTCACCGACACTGCTCAACATCACCTCATTGTTTTTCCTGCATTCCTTCTCACTACCCCGTGCAATCCCACCGCAACAGATAATCATTCCTATCCACCCTCTCCGTCACCATCATGAATTCCCCCCCCTCGCCCACATCCCAAAGCACCCTACCACCCATCCCCACACCTCCTCTCAACTTCCACTCCACCAAAACCCCCGTCCTTTTCTCCACAATCACAAAATTCTCTTCATACCTAGCCTCTTCTTCTCCGCCAAGAGCGCTCTCCTCCTCCAAACAAAAGTCACTGAAAATGGCGGCCACTCCGTCATATGCTCCCCCTCCGAAAAGGGTCTCAAACAAGCCACCCATCTCATATCCACTTTACCACCCTCCTCCCCACTCCATGTTTTCGTCTGTGCCGATAACAACCTCATCGCAAAGTATTCTCATCTTTACCCTCTAAATTTTCGCCCCCCAAAATGGCTTCGCGACTCTATCCGCGACTGTCGCTTCAAACAAGTTTCCCTCTATACCCCTCCTCCGGTCTCTAATACTTCCAAACCGTCAAACGCTCCTCAATTGCAACTGGTTACAAAACGCCCAGCCTCTACCTTGAATCGAGACTTCCCTGAGGTGCGACCCCGGAACCTTAAAAGGCCGCGCACGGATCTGTCAGAATCTGCTTCACGTATAGAGGCTGTTGCCCCAAAGAAGCCCCATCACTCCGCCATGGATGCGTCGCATGCCTTTATTGAGAATGAAAAGCACAGCACTACCTCCCTAATTGCGAAAAGCGCCGTCGATGCGGGTAATCAACTTGAATCAATTTCGAGAGAGCAACGCATTCCCTGGGCGTGTGAGGTGCGTACAAGCTTCTCGGGGGCCGAATTTGTCAACAACGAGAGGATCTGTGAGTTACTTGGCGTGGTTTTGCAGTCTTGTCAGGCGAAGAAGGAGCATTTTCGGGCGATTGGATATCAGAGGGCGATTGCAAAGATAAAGGGTTTGCGTCACGACTTGACGACTCTGGCCCAAGTGCGAGAGCTCTGTTCAGGGAGGGGCGTTGGTTATAAAATTGAAGCAAAGATCATGGAGGTTATCACAACGGGAAGGTTGCGCCAGGCGGAGGCAGTCATGGAAAACGTTGACAATATCGCTTTGCGCGATTTATGCCAGGTGTGGGGGATCGGACCGGTGAAGGCGTTGAATTTGATATCGCACGGCATCAAGTCGATTCCGGACTTGAGGAATGCTGTGAAAAAGGATCCAAACATTCTGGACCGAAACCAGAAAATAGGCCTGCGTCACTACGAGGATTTGCTGTTACGTATTCCAAGGAGGCATGTGGCTGAGTTGGAACGGTTTGTAGCAATGGTTGCAAAGTCAATTGACCAGACGCTTGAGGTAAAAGTTGCGGGAAGTTATCTTCGAGGGAAAAAAGACTGTGGAGATGTCGATATTATCATAAGGGGGACAGAGTCAGCACTCAAGGGAGGATTCCCAAAACTTATCAACGCTTTGAAGAAGAAGGGTGTGGTTACTGACGACCTCATCATCGGAGGCAGCAAGTACTTTGGAGTATTTCGGTTCCCCGGTCGACCTCATGCTCGTGTCGATTTGTTTGCAGTCCCTGAGCAAGAATACCCGTTTGCTTTACTAACATACACAGGGAGCGCTGTTTTTAACAGGTACGTTAGAGCCCAGGAATTACATTACCAAAGTTGGTAGCTTGTAGTCTTCTTGAATGCTAACCTTCATATTTGTACGACATGTGGGGGTGTCGAGGTTCAGATCAATGCGGGCAAAGGCAAGGACTCTTGGGTATAGCCTGAGTCACAAGGGCATCCAACGTGTGAACCGGGGAAAGTACTCCAAGACGCGAGTTGTAAGTTGCTTTCAGCATTTTCAAGACTTTACCTTTTACGCTTTGCATTTGATGAAGTGCGCTAACATGTTCTTGTTGTAAAACGGATGAGGCCGTGCAGGAGCCACCCATTTCTGTTCGTGATGAGAAGGAAATCTTTTTCCTCCTTGACATCCCATACGCCCCGCCGGAGGCAAGAAGCATTTGATTGGCCTGGAGATAAGCTTGATCAGAGCCCTGGGGGCATGGTATAACGAAAAAAAGAAAGACAACTCCCATAAGGAAACTGCGTCCCGTCTCGACAAAGCCCACAGCACAGCGAAACGGCTGTTATAGCTCTTCAAAGATCTATCCCTTGATAGAAAAGGTGCCTCTGACACCATAGCTTCGGTGGATGCAATACGTTTTATTACTGTAAAACCGTTGCGCTCCATATTATCTGCCGTCGGAATCCAAGTTTGAACAATGGTTTCACACCTCGGGTCCCGCATAGGATAGGGCATTTTCCCTTTCAAGTAGAGCACGATATCTGCTTCTCACCAAAAGAACTAAACCTAGTACCAAAATTACATCTACAACTGGAACCAGAAGAGTGAGCCACATAGGTATCTTACCTGCGACTGTAGCCATTATAGTCACAAACGCGACAGCATCAAAGAAGCCATGAAACAATATAGCGTTCAACAGGGCCCCAACGACACTACCGCCATCACTAAACAAATGAATCTGTGCGGCCGTAACAGCGACATAAAGTTGAGTGCCGACATGAACGGCCAAAGCCAAGGCACCACGAAACAAAGCCATGAGTGCTAAAACGAAAACGCCCATCCATGTGGCGGCTGGCATTGACCCAATACTCATGACATAACCGATGTTTTCAATGGTAGCAAAACCAAGACCTGACATACAGGCGGTTGCAAAGATACCGCGGGCAGACACGCGTGGCGAGCCTGAGGCGAGGGCCTTGTCGTCGATGAGCCTGAATCGTCGAGATACGAGCCACTTGCCCAGCTCTTCGGCGGTACCTGCGGAGAGCACTGCGACGGCGATGAGGGTGACGGCAATAGCCCAAAAGGGGATGTATTTGAGGAGACGTTGAAATGAGTCTGCAAATAGTTTGAGCAATTCGTCGTCATTATCTACGAGGGTGTCGTTTGTGGTAAGAGCTTCTTCAATGCCTTGTAGTTCTGCGATGATTTTCTCGTGGTAGACGAGAAAGAGAGGAAGTAGGGAAATTATACCGAGGACTATTTCCAAGGGGATTATGAGAAGTATGAGGGGAATGGCGGAGAGTAGGAATTGTAGGAAGAGGAAATGGTTAGGAACGGCGGGATCAGGGAAGGATTTGACGATAAAGTAGGCAAAGGCATAGGCGGGGGCAAGGGCAAGGATCATGAAAAGGATGCCGAGGAAGGGGTTACCGCTGTTGACAACTTTGAGAACGATGTTGGCGCAGAAAAAAACAAAGAGCACCGTGTTGGCACATGTGAAGATGGGGGCTGCATGATGGACCCATGACGGCGGAGTGGAGTTTCCGGCATGGCTGGGTGTAGATTGTGAGGGTATCATGGCAGGGATGGTTTGTCAAGGTTGTGGACTGACGACGATGATGGGCTTTGACGGGTATGTATCGATCATGTGCCGAGTACAGTGCAGGGGCTATGGGTTTTTTTGAAAGCTTTTGACTGAGCACGGCGCATGTTTGCATGAGATAACCATTGCTCCGTGTTGTGCTCTGTACCGTACGGTACGCAGATCAAGAAAGTAAACATCCGATAAAAGCTGTCGGGGGATTAGAGACCGCCATGACGACGGCGAAGACCGAGCGACGCAGGAGCCAAACCCGCGCTTCGTCGCAAAGCATGAACAACTTGCGGACGGAGAAGGCACAACTTGACCCTGCTCCCCCACTGGGAAAACGAATGACCAAGGCATCTCGCCATTAATTCCTTCCTCTTTTCTCTCTTGCCCTAAACGATACTCCTGATAACCTCCTCAGCAACCCATGAACAGTCCACGATTACTGCACCCCTCCCTCCTGTCTACGGCGCACTGCAGAGCCGTTAAGGTCTTCGAACGTATTCGACCGCATACCCCGGAATTGCATGCAGAGTCTCGCCATATTACTCATACGGCTCAGCCGCAAAGGAGCAGACGCGTGGAATGCTGAACAAGTCCATAACGCCTTCCTTTGGATAAGCCCTCTTTCTAGTGCAGATTCAAGTCCACCAGGCGAGAGAAGAGCGAAACGTCCAGCGTTGCCCACAGCAGCCCAAACTAGACACAACCCAAATTCCGCCGCGCAGGCCAGTTAACTGCATACGCGCCATACGGGCGGGCGATGTGTATCCTACATCAGACGCGGATCGCTCATGTGCATGACCCGCAAGTTAAAGAACGTCTGCGAGAGTTTCACCCCGCACCACAGTCTCCGGTGACAGCTATTGAAGCGAGAGACCTTCCGCTCCCGATGGACATCACTGAGCTGGCGGTTCCTCACGCTGTCTGTCGCCTGAACCCAAGTCCCAAATCCCGCACCGGACCCGGACAGGACGTCCCCGTGGCTACTTCGTTTACTGGTCAATACAACGGTGAGTCCAGAGGCAGGGATGATAGGCCTGTCGGTGCTAACTTCTGTTCTCACGAGACTAGCCCACAGGGACCCTCCGGAAGCACAATCACTCTAATCTCCTCTGCGATGCTGCTAACCATCTAATCTCGGCCTGATAAGATCTACCCCATGGTTATAGGGACGCCCCTGCGCAAACTTGTAATAAAGGTGCTTCTGCCACAAGCACTGGAACACAAGAGGGAGTTCTCGCACCCCTGCAAGTGGCCAATGGCGCGTCCTGCGGACTAGATTCCATTGTGCACAAAGTACGGGGACTGGTCTAGGACCAAGGCGAAGAGAAAGAGTATGCGCTTGTGTCCGTGGATGGACATAACGCTTTCAATCGGTTCTCGAGACAGCGCATGACAAGCTTGCTACCGACCAAGGTACAGTCGCCATGTCATTTTCTGAACATGGTGTACGCTCACAAGCCGTCGCTAATACTACCTGTAGCATCTGCACAAGACATCCCGAGCCAAAAAGAGATGCATCAAAGGGACACGGCAAGCATTCTGATATTTTCCCTTGTGCTGCATCCAGAACCAACGGAAATTGCCGAGCGAACTCAGCTCTGTCTACAAAGATGGTACGCGGATGACTGAACCCTCACGGACAATCATACGGAGCTTGAAAAGGCAGTCGAGGTTCTTAGCTCAAGAGGACTCGATCATGGTTTGTATATGAATCCAGCATAAATCGTCTATCCTGGCCGCCCCAGCTTGGCAACTGGACATCGCCACTACTACAGCGCTTCCCGAGCTTTCCACCGAGGGCATTGACCTCCTCCACACCTCGATTGGATCGCCCCAGTTCATGCAGAGCTTTCTCAATGAGAAAACCAGCGGCTGCAAGCACACGTTGTTGCTGATCGACGGTATCGGAGACTGTCATACTCGGTTCCGACTTCACCAGATGTGTGCCTCGGCATGTAAGCTTCAACATGAGGTGAAACTAACTCCGCAGGATATGACCACTGCAATTGAACTGAGATTTGACGAAGAACAGTTGGAATTTACTCGCGTTCCAGTAATGTGCCGATGCCCGGTGAAGTTCAGCAGCAAGTGTCCCTACCAATGGGCTACGGCGGTCATTACTTCAAACCAATGGCGACGTTCAGTGTCGCAGCATATGCGGTATGCATGAGTGATGCTGAGCAACTGAGATGCCCTGACGAGCCTAGTGCGTCTCAACACCGTGAGTATAGATACGCGGAAGCGGATGGACACCATCGAGAGTTTGTCCGACGGCTCCATTCGTCCTTCGCTAACGAACATGGCGGTCTCCCAGAACACTGAGAGCGGCAGCGGCCACACTTGCTGCCAGGCCCGACAATTCACACAACATTCTATATCCAGCCTGGTGCGAGTTGGTCGCGAAGCCCCCGTTCAACTCGCACCAGGCTGGATATACGACTAGGCGAGGTCTCCCAATCCCGCAACGCACTCGGAAGCTGATATTCGGCTAAGGATCCGCCGTCAATTATACTTGGAGATGCCTGCTGCAGCCTTCCTCACCGCGCATCCGTCCTTGGTCAAACGAACGTGCAACGAGATGTGGACAGTGATGCTGCGTCGCTACCTCGGAGTCCCAGGTTTGATGACATTGCACCGCTTTGGTGCGCGGAGTGCCACAGACCCATAGATCCACTAGGGGACCATGCGGCAGATCTTTGTAACAAAGGTCTTGATGCACCACCCGGTACATAGCAGTGGCCTAGAGCCTTTCAAGGCAGCAGGAGTCGGCGTTCAATATGTGGTGAAGCACCTACTTCCTCGGAGGAACGCGCGACCCGCGGACATTCTTGGGCACCCGCAGTCTGATGCAACTAGCACCCCCGCCCCCTCTCCCAGTGGCGTACGATGTCACCGTATCATCGCCGTTCCAGGAGAGCTATACGTCACTAGTGGCACGAGATACGCGAGCAGTTGACACTGCAACGGAAAACCGGAAGAGGACGGGCCTGACCACGAGAGTGGCAGAAATTCCTCGAGAGGCACGTCGGGGACGATCGACGCTAGGATGAAGTTTTGGCCCGCTAGCTTTCGACTCGTTAGGATCACCTTCCGTGACAAAATCGAAGGTCATAGAGAGCTGCACAGCACCTGTCGCATCCCGTAGCGGATACTTGACGGTTAGAGTGGAGAATCGCCTGTATGGTAAGGCTTGATACGGATTTTGGTCAACTTGTGCGGCGTTCGTTATTTATCGTGCTCCACAACATGCAGATTTTAGTTATCTAAATTTTGAATTTCAAACTTAATTTTTTGAAGACTACGCCGCACTCCAAATCCTTTGATCTATGATAAACGAATATTTGCATTTTATCGGTCCATGATAGATCAATTCCTGAGTGGATCAATCGGTTGTTATCATCAGTTCCTCAAATTCACAATCCCTACGAATCAGCTCCGCCAATGCCCCCGCCGTTGCACCCGAATCAGCCTCAATGACGCCACCTTCCCTACAACTTCACGTCCTCGGTGCGGGCCTCGACGTCGGTCGCAGCTGCATTCACGGTTCCACTCCCTCCTCCTCCTTCCTTCTTGACTGCGGTGCGCATCCAGGGTACGCCGACCAACGTCGCTTCCCCGACTTTTCCTCCATCCATGATCAACGCACCACCACCGTCAAGGGAGCCCCAAATGCCAACCCAATAGCAACTCTCGACGCCGTCCTCATAACTCATTTCCATATCGATCATGCCGCAGCGCTACCTCTTCTCACTCAAACACTGCAATGCCCCGCACCAGTGTACATGACAGAGCCTACACGCGAGCTTGTGATGCTTATGTTGGCCGATTTTGTCTCTACCTCAAAAAATAGGAATCAGCACTGTCCGTTTGGTATGAAGGACGTGAGGAATTGTTTGAATAATGTGCGGTTACTCAAGCTTGGTGAGACTGAAAAGATTGGGAATGCAGGTAACCTTCAAGTTACCCCGTACTACGCAGGTCACGTCCTTGGTGCAGTCATGCTACATGTTGTCGTTGACGGCGTGTCTGTCCTCTACTCTGGTGACTACACCACACGCTCAGATAGGCATTTACGGCCCGCCACCGTCCCATTCGGCCTGCGGCCTGATTTGTTTATCACAGAAACAACCTATTGTTCAACAGTACGGAAGGGAGGCCGATCATGTCAGGAAAATGAGTTGATGCAAGCTGTCACCAATTCAGTCGCCAAGGGAGGTAAAGTCCTTGTACCTATTTCTGCATTTGGAAAGGTTCAAACCGTCTGTGCCACGTTTGCCGCTCACCCTGATGCCGACCTGCTCGTAGATGTTCCAATGTTTGTCGTCTCGGGGCTTACTTCCAAGGCAAACAGCGTGTACAAAGGCTTCGGCGATTGGGTTGCAGACAACGGCACCGGCACAAGTTTGGACAACCATGACACACAGAGGGTCGACGACAGACAGCAGAAACGGGCAAGAACAACCTGCCCTTTCCTCGCACGCTTGAGGCCCTTCAACAGAAACGAGCATAGCAAGTTGTTGGATGCACCAGGCCCGATGATTTTATTCGCAACTCCTGGAAACATGTCGACTGGTTTGTCTAGAGATGTGTTCCGACGTTGGGCAACAGACAGCAGGAATGTCGTTGTAGTCGCAGGGTTTAATTTTTCGAACACAATGGCGTCAACACTCTTGTCAGGGAATGCCCTTTCGCGTGAGGAGATTCCAAAAGTAAAATGCCGTCTCATAAATCTGACGTACAATGCCCATGCTGATGCTCGCGGTATTGTCCGAACTTGTCGCCAGGTCAGACCAAATGCAATCATGCTTGTCCATGGAGATAAGACAAAAATACAGAAGTTCCAGACGCAAGTTCGCGATAAATTGAACATTGAATGCTACGCTCCCCAAAATGGTGAGACTATCACGATTCAAAGCTCGCGTGAAGTTCCAGCAGCGCATGCTGTGTACCCATTCTTCGAGTCTCTATCAAAGGAATGGCGCAGCGTCGTTGAAGCTTACATCCACAAGGCTTCAAATTTTTCCAGTGAAGGAAGATGTTAGATATGAAGTTTTTTCAAAGTTCAGTACTTAAGACTACCTGCTCTGCAAATCCCTAAGTCGCCATCTTTGTAAAAGAACCTCAAGTTGACGGGAATAATGCCTAATCATCTAGTCGGATATGAGGAGCAATAGCGGCAGGACGTCCTGCAACTGCCTGTGTTCTCTTGAGTTCTTCTGCCACAACGGATGAGGCTCCTTTTCGTTCCAGGGCATGAATTACTTGACCAAGGAGCATTTCAACTGCTTGTGATGCTAACGAGGAAGAGGAAGATAACATCATTCGATCCAAAGATCCGAGCAGCGATGAAATCACGAAATGGTACAGATTTGTGTAATCTGAGGGAAACACCGACAAGGGAGTTGCTGTGACGGGCTCGTGTTCAGGTTCCACATCCGGGCTATGCCTTTGTTCCGAATCCCGAGAGTTTCTGGAAAAAAAACCATCTCCTCTTACGCTCCGGCATCGATTCGTCTCCTTCCTCATCTAGGTTCGAAGGAATCAGTCCTCGCCTCCTCGCTGCATCTTGAACTTGCATCGCTACCGTAGGGTAGTTTATTGCCCTAGCTTTTCCGTCCGGCGGGAGGTTGGCAAGTTCAGCCGCAGCCTTGATGGCATCCTCAAGGCCGCCTATTTCATCCACTAGCCCGAGTGACAAAGCGTCCGAGCCCGCCCAAACGCGACCACGTGCTATTTTCTCCGCCTGCTCAAATTCCATGTGTCGCCCTCTTGCCACGACCTTAACAAAGTCACCATAGAAGGAATCAATCAGTGCGTCTACCCGCTTCGCAAAGTCTTCAGACCATTCGGCAATACTGCCTCGGGCTCCGAAGTATTTGGAGAAACGGCCACTTTCGACACTGTCCGAAGTGATCCCAATCTTCTCAAACAACCCTGCAGTATTCGGAGAAGAAAATATGATCCCGATAGATCCAGTAATAGTTAAATTGCTCGCAAAAACCTTGTCACACGGCGCTGATATGAAGTAACCACCACTTGCACAGACGGCCCCCATGCTTGCGACAACGGGCTTTTTGGCCACCTCTACTGCTCGGCTAATGAGGTCAGATGCAGTCGCTGATCCCCAGGAGAGTCGATTCGTAGTACAATTGCTTTGATATGTGGGTTCTTATCGGCTCTGCGAAGAGCGGATCGAGTCATGTCTGCAGTTTCATCGGATATTGCGCCGTCAAGCGTGATCACCGCAATGATTCCATCCTTGGGAACACCAAAACGCCACGTGGTAAAGCGTTGACCCGGTAGTTGCAAGCGCATCAGTGCTTGCCGCTCCGCGTAATCAACAGAGCCAGGAAGCTTTAGATATGGGTCCTTGCTCTCCATCCTAATAAATCCACCTGCTCGGTCAATTGCAGCTCGGTTCTCCGCTTGCACAAGATCGACGTAATCTGCAAAGCGCATATGCTTTCGCTGTTTCTTCATGATCATTCCAGGGTTATGCCCGACATGCTCACTTCCCTCTACGGAGTCCTCCTCCACACTGATGTCAGCAGCATCAGCAGTAACCTCACCTTCATTGGCCATTTCCGGTGTTCTTTCAATGGATACAGCTCCTCGAAGGTCATCCCTGAAACCTGTAAGGAACAGTCTAGGTTCGACAAAAAATCGATCGACGGAAGCTCCGGCAGCTTCTGCCGGAATGGAACCGTTTTCCATAGCGCTTTTTAAGGCGTCTTCAGTATCCAGCAAGGTGCCAACCATTCGAGCAACCAAACATTTTGCGCGCCATATACTCCGCCCCCTTCTCAAAGAGACATAGACTTATCCTCATTGAAATTCAACACCATCTCATTGTCTTTGCCTCTTTTCTCAGGTTCTCAATCAGTGGTGGGCACTCTTCCAGGGCTTGAATTGCGTCAACAAACAAGCGGTGCTCCAAATTGAGCACGGCAGAAATGTTGGTGCGCGCTTGTACGCGCTCAAAGACTCTTCATCTGTACCCATGACAGCCTCCCAGGGACAGGTATCGAGCCATCGCAAGTGAGCTTTCAAGGCACGGAGTTCTGCGTGTATTGCTTCCTTTTTCCACTGCTCACTGGTGTCAACAAACGAAAGGGCGACGACTGTAGCGGACTCATACTCGGCCAAATTGCGCAGGATATCGCCATCACCCCACATATCTAGTGAGCCACCTTTTTCCCAGACACGTTTCAAGTCCTTCATGGCTTCCCTCCATTCTTGCTCTGCCTCAACCCTAGCGTCGCTCCTGGCCTGCTCGGCGACCTGCAACCTCTCCGTCATCGCTTTTGGGAGCTCATCTCTGTACAGTGGCTCATCAATAATGCCCAGCCCCTGTGCCTCTAAAGAACTCATAAGAGCGAGGTCAATGGCATCCCTCACGTTGCGCTCCTCAATGCCGCGGCCTTCCGCCGTGCCTTTCACGATGGCCTCCATAAAGGCCTTTAGCAAGGCCTCCACACTCTCCCGATGTGGATCTGTGAATTTTTCCTCTGTAGTGCTATTGGCGGCGGTCTTAAATTCCTTTCTGGCGACCTTTTTCATCTTGACGCCGACCTGATCTAACATTCGCTTAAAAAACAAAGTGGCTGCGGACAAGCCAGGGATAGTAAGGCCACTTGTCGGCTGAACATGTACGGAATCAAATCCCGAAGCAAAGTACATAGGCACGGTTCCATTTCCCGCAGCTCCCAATCCCTCAGGGACATGGAGCATGGTCTGCTTCCCTCCCCAGCCGCGCGAAAACTCGGTAATGACGTGGCGCAGCTCATCAACATCAGCCAAGCCAAGTCCACGTAAGCCACGTAAGCCCCTTACGACGAGTGCCGCAACACGAGGATCATGCTTTGCTTCCTCGAGGGTAGAAATGAGATGAGGAAGACGAATCTCCTCGGCGGAATTGAACATGGAGAAACTGTCCTGCGATACGATTTGCACGGCATCTAGGTCGAGATCGAGGATGGTCTGACCAGGGCGATGGCGATCTGAGGAGAAGGGCTTGTAGAGGATATTGTAGTTATTGTACGAGGTGTAAACCTTGTAACCGCCGAAGAGAAGAGCAAGGGTACGGAGACGGCGGCTGCGAAGGGTGGCGGCGAGGCGCTGGCGGAGCGAAGCCGCGACGGACATTGGGAGCAAGGGTTGAGGGAGATGAAGGTTGGCTTGGGAATTGACGGGATGGATTGACGATCCTGAAGCAGAGCGGTGGCAGGGAAGGAGGGGGAGCGAAAGAATACGATTCGCGGTCAACACCAGATCCATTTTGAATGTAGCGTAGAAAATAACAAATTACAAGGATTTGTTGATTGTGTGTGCCACGGCCCGGTTGCCCGCCAATTCCCTTACAGTGGTTTACTGTACGGTGTACTCACCAATACAATGCTGTACTGTACGTGATCCAATGCATGTACAGTGTACTGCACTGTACAGCACGAGCACGGTAGAGAATTCCTCATGCCAATCGTTCAGAGGAGATCAATGCACCACGCCCGCCCTCCTCCTCCGCAATCAATGCCCAGTCGCCGCATCGCCCTCATCGCCCTCATCGCATCATGCCCATCCCAACATTCATACCGTGTCTCCCATGTCTCTCCTCCCAACACAGCACCCGCACCCGCTCCCCTCCCCAACCTCTCCCAACCCGCCTGACCCATGCCCACCTCCACCGTCGCAACTTGCGCACCCACCCAGCATGCGCCACTCACACCCCAACTCCACCCCAAATTCAAATTCCTCCTACGATTCCCCCCTCACCGTCCCGCTCCTTCGGTCCTCTCACCGTTCTTCTTTTCCTCTCCACCCTGCTTCTCACCCCACTCGCCACCCTGTTTCATCTCGTCATCCTTCCCTTCCCTTCCCTCTCCCTCCGCCTCACAACCCTCTACCTCCGTCTCCTTGTCCACTTTTCCTTTATCAAGATCCACCATCACATCTCCGCACCACTTCCTCCACCCCCTTTCCTCCTAGTCTCCAATTCTCAATCTCCCCTCGACATTTTCGTCCTGGCCACCCTTCCAACACCCCTCCATTTCATCCTCCCCTTCCGCGCCCGTCAAATCCCCCTCCTCGGTTGGATCCTCCGTCGCGCACACTACATATTCGCAGCCGCCGGAAGAAAAGGCGCAATCGATGCAATGAACCAATGCGTTCCTCGACTCGCTCAGGGCCATTCCGTCGTCGTGTTTCCAGAGCCCCAACTCAGTCAAACCGGCATCCCACGAAACTTTGCAGCCTTGCCTTTCAAGATGGCTACCAAATCACGGGTCCCTGTCCTCCCTGTCACCGTTCATGGCACTGCAAGTATCATGGCAGGGGGTCCCATCCCGTGCACATTTCCCAAGGGCGGGGTTCATGTTACGGTCCATCGCCCCATTCACACCGATCAAAAGTCGGAAAAGGAAATCGCACTCGCTGCTGAGGCGGCTGTAAGGAGTGGCTTACCTGTAGAGTTTAGGGGGAGCAGGGATGATGCGACGTTGCTGGGTTTTGCGAGTGTCTTTTTTGACTGGGTCAAGCTGAGACGGTTTCTAGGGGATGATGGATGGGATGGAAGTGGCAAAGTGAAAGGAGATGCAAGGTATTTGCAGGGGCGAGGTTATCGGTCAAGGCGGCTGCTTGACGGTATGGGATTTGCGGTGGAGAGATTTGGATTTTATCCACCGGTGAGAGCTTTGGAAATGTGATGATCCTCTTTCGTCTCAGCGCTGACGATGGCACTAACGGTATCGTTGCAGTCTTGCTCGCGTGGTATCGGATTTCCGCAGCTCTCGAACTTCCCTATGGGATGAGTCGCAATGTGCACTACTTGCGTAGAGTAGTTACTTGAATGAAGATCAACGTGATATTCTGTTGCATACTTTGTGCGATGAGCCAGTTCCGAGCGGGGAGCTATACCGTAACGGCATCAATAGCACGTGCGCAACGATGCAAAACACTTCCATCGCAAAGCAAAGGCTGCCGCTGCAGACTGGCAGGGGCAGCATCCATGGGACAGACTGTTGCACAGCATCATTGCTCTTTGAAGATAAAGTACGGAGCAGCAGCGAGGTCGAGGCAGTCTTTGGTCAAATGATGCGCGCGGTACAGTATAGTACAGTAGTTTGAGGAGGGAATTACTGTACATTACCGTATCCTACCATGCAGTCGTCTGATACTGAATTACGGTAATCATGGATTGAGCTATTACTGCGGCTGGTGCTGACAAAAAGTACTCGTGTACACGTGTGCCTCCCATAGCACCATCATCGAAATAGTCTACCAATAGTAGAATTTGGATTTTCCTCCATTTCTCCAATGTTACAACTGGTCACCGAGAAAGGGTGACTACATAGATACTGTCATTGCGACTCTCCCACATATCTCTGAAACGAGGTTCCAATCCTTGGGTTCGCCCTCCCCCTCATCGACACGCACTTTCTAGGCCCACCGCCGAATTGCGCCCACCCCATTTCTTACGGTACTTCAATGGAGACGTTGAAGCCGGTTCTCGAGGCACTCGATGCCATCATCACTGATGTCGAAAGCGCACTTACACCCACTAAACAGGCCCCCACCAAAGCCAAACCGGAAGATACCGTCCTGGTGAATGCAACCACTGAAGATCCAACCCCCAAATCCCTACCCGCGGACAAGAAACAAAAGAAGAAGAAGGAGAAAAAACCGAAACAGCCCGCACCAGCCCCTGTCGACCCCGTCGTCGCACAATTCCTGCAATGCGATCTTCGCGTCGGTCGCGTATTGGAGGTAGCCCCACATGCAGAGGCTGAGGCATTGTACGTCATGAAGATATCTGTCGGCAATGAAGATATCCGAACGGTTTGCGCTGGTTTGCGCAACTTTATTCCAGAGGAGGAAATGCTCAATCGAATGGTCGTTACAATTTGCAATCTCAAGCCGAGGAAATTGAGAGGTGTGCCTAGTGAGGCTATGGTTTTGGCAGGCAGTGTCGTATCAGGGGAGGGCGAAAAGGAGACTGTGGTGCCAGTCAGCCCGCCATCCGCTGCCACTGCAGGCGCTTTGATCGCGGCAGATGGTATTGCCGGGGAGCGTACCGTCGTGTCTGGCAAGTTTGTGTCGGGAAAGGTGTGGGATAAGGTTGTACCCCGACTCAGTGTCAAGGACGGCGTTGCTTGTTACAACGGACAGCCGATGAGGGCGGATGACGGCGCGCTGCTTTGTAAACTTCCGGATGGCGCAGAAATTCATTAGCACAAGGCATATTTAAAACACTCTAATGACTAGTTGCTGAGGCCTTCGACTCGAATAGTAACGAGGTAGGGGTAGCGATTCCATAATTTTTTATCGTCCCCCGTCCCCCTCTAGCTAGGAGGATGTGGAGGCATTCTAAGCCCTGGTGGTGCCTACTCTAGAACTATTCTATCTGTGCAGGGCTAGAACGGCCCCAAATCCTCCACATCCTCGCTCGCCCAGGCATCTCCCCCATCCAGCTGCGGCAGTGGAGAGCCCTTCGGCTTCGAAGTCTCCTTTTCCCTTTTCTCCACTGCCGCCTCTGCGACGTCCATTATGACGTCGTTTCCCCGGTTTAGTTCGATTGATCGAAGCGGCTCGCGGTTTTGATCGCTCCCCGCTGCCTGGCCATCGACCATCATTCGCTCACTAATGCCGTGGGCATTAGTGGCCTCCGGACCACTCGCGTTCTCCCTGTTGGAGTCATCAGGGTTCGAGGGTCGTGCATAAGAACTAAACCTCCGCAGCTTCGGAGTGGCAATCTTTGTTATGTCTTCGTTTGGCCCCTTGCTGCGCCTTCTACCCAGTGACTTTCGCAGGCGCTCCACATTGTCCAAGTTAATGTCGACGTCCGCGAATCTTTCGCTGGTCCTCCGCGACCTCGTTGGAGTTCGAAGGAACGCGAGTTTATCCGAGGTGCTTATTGGATCCGCGCGATCGGGTAGAGCATGCGATGCCCTAAGCGACATGTCAATTTCCATGGGTTTCTCGGCGGATTCCTGTGTCGGCTCTGGGACGTCCTTCACTTCGGCCTCTTCTTCATCCTTGTCCCCCGTAGCTTCAACCGGATGCATGTCAATTTGCATCGGTGCGACAGGCTCCTTCTCCGTTCCCTCTGAACTTTCCATGGACGCCCTTCGCACTGCCCGAAAACTCTCCAGTGCGTTGGGACCTCCAACTCGTCGGCCGCCGGATTCCCGTCTTGGTGATGCCACGACCGCCCTCTCCTTCTCGATCCGATCATAGCGGACTTGGATTCCGCTCTCTCGGGCACCGCTTGCCCTTCTCCCACCTGCAGAAGATCCGCTGAGTCTTCTCTTTGCGGGGTGTTCCTCGCCCTCCTCGCTGGGTGCCATGTTTAACTTGCGTGTGACCCCAGTCGTTGGTTTCCCATATGCCGGTCCGCTTGCCCTTCGAACCGGTGCTCCAGCCCCCGATCCCCTCCTCGTCGCAGAACCGACGCCTGATGACCTCCCTGTCACCCCTCCACTACTTACTCTCCCTGTAGCCCCGAAGCCCGAACTTCTCCCTGTTGGTCCCGCCCCTGCAGTCCTCCCCGCAGCGCCAGCGCCAGGCGTTCTCGCGGAAACTCCTGCAGTGGAGCTCCGTCTGGCATAGGGGCTTGCCTGTAGCGCTGGTCGCTGCGATGGTCCTCCAACCGCAGACGTTCTTCGGGCGGCCGGGGATGGAAGAAGGGACGGAGTTGTGCGATCGGGAAGGGCCCGTGTCTTCTCAATACCGCTCGCTGAAGATAAACGAGATCGGTACTTGGGTGTCGTCGACTTTTGCGAGTCCACTTGAGTGGATGAGATGCGACGATAGGACACTGCAGGGCGACTCCGGGGCGTCTTCTCCGTGGTTGCTGTCGGGGTTTGCGAGGCGCGGCGTGGCGCACGAAGCGAAGTAGGGTTGAAGGGGCTTTTGTTGGAGTGGCACGTGACATGCTCAACCTCCCAGCCGGGGATTTGACGGGGGTACGTGATAGACGGCGTGCTTGGTCCGTGGTCTTCTCGACGGGCCTTGAAAATCGGCGGGGGTGGGAATGGATGACTTTGGAGGTGTTGGTTCTAGTTCCGCTCGTACGCGGGATGCTCTTCGTGGAGTGGGAATTTGAGAACCTTTGGTTGGGGAATTCGGGAGGTGTTAGAGGCACGGGAAAGGCGACCGCGTGTGGTGGATGTAGTAGTGCGTGCTTGGTCGGACATTGTGAAATGGTTTTGTGGAGAGTGGTGTAGAGGGTGGGGAGTGGTGTGGAGGGTAGGTTGAGAGTGGAGGAGGGTTGGTCGGGGGGGACCAAATGGAGGAGAGGTGAGGAGGGGCTTGGAGGTGAGATTTCGAGTTCAAATACTCTTGCGAGGGTGCAAGTGAGGTGACCGGTAAGGAATAATTCCGTACGAATTTGTTGAAACGGTCGAGGCTGAGATGGATGGATTGTGGCCCTTTGAAATTTTGAATGCCTGTACGGCCTTCAGTTTGGAGGGAATATTTTAAATTTTGAATTACCTTGAAAAAAGATCAATGACTCATTTCTGTACAGGATACAAATGTATCATACATTACCTTTGAGGATCCTCAACTTTAGGGCCCGAGGGATGCCAGGAAATCCAGAAAAAAAGGTTGACTCACCGACAGCAACTTCGAGGTCCTTCAGAAATGGTGCGGATAATGCACTGACAGGTACGGTGTTACTGTATGCAAATTATCAAAACTTCCCGGTAAGGGGTCGGTGATGGGTAGCTATCCCGGCGCCATCCTCCTTGCATTTTCGGAAGCATGTTTGCAAACGACTTCCATTTCTGCGTTCAACAAATGAATAAGACGGAACACTTCTTTGATCCATGATCCAAATCTGGCTACCCAATACCCTCCATTTCTGTACTACTCACGAGGCATCATCCCCGTAAATGGACAACATGGCATTTCTAAACGTTAGGACTTTTTCGTGGACGTTTATTTACCTTAGGTCAATCCTTCCATGCTACCGTGTGCTACCCTTTCCAACAGTACTACGGTATCAACAGCCTCTTTCATTCATGGAGCCCGAAGAGATACTGTTCATGCAGTCTTCTCTGTAAAGTCTTTCTCGAGAAACCCGCGAAAAACACTCTACGTCAACTGCAACGCCGGCAAGGAATGCGTCGGATTCACTGTGTAGTCTCCCGGGCTTTCTCATATTATGGAACTCACCCCGTTTGTAACATTACTCTTCCACTCTCATCGACTTCAGAAGCAGCCAGGAGACATTGCCTTTGACCTACAGGAAGCGTGTTTTGAGATCCTAACTACGCCGATAAACTCTGACAACAGCAAGTATCTTGAATCGAGTTGGAATTTTAAATTTATGCGACCGTCCTGCTTGCTGTTCCTGATAAATACTGAGCAACAATTTCTCCAGCGTAGATAGCTACGCTTAACTAGAAGAAAGCGAGTACGTAATGATGCATTGTCTTTCGCAGAAGCGTGGAAGACTGTACAGTACAGGATGTTGCAGTTAATGCTATTTACAGTATTACTCATTTTCAATATGGGAAAGAGTTTGGGTAAATACTGCAGTCCCCAGTGGATACTGAATGCATTAAACTTCTTTCCCTGTACAGTTGTTTATTAGCTTATGCATCTGTCAATGCTGGACAGATAGTCCGCGTGTCTATGAAGAGCAGAAGCTCTCGAAGTTTGCATTGTTCGTATCGCGTTGGGGAGGACGGATCTCACACGGAGGTGAGTGCAAGCTGATGTTCTCAGCTTTGCATTCCTATTTAGTGTATAATAGACGAGACTGCAGAGTGCACTCGAGGAAGACATGGAGGCCATGTCTGAGCCAGACCAATAGTCTATAAAAGTCAGAGTACACGCCTCTACCCTTGATGGAGGGAGGTAGCCGGCTTCCTGTGCCGTTTAACGTTGCTTGGTCAGAAATCTTCATCCCCCACTCAGCCGATCGATCTCAGCGCCTCTCACTACCTCTGACAATAATGTCATCCCTCTAAGGCCCTTAAAAATCTTCAGTCATGGACCCAGAGGCTCATGAGATCTCGGCTAGCAAGCTTATCGAAGCACCGAGACTATCGTCTCAATCAGACATGCACAAATATAGAAACCACTTCAAAATGTAGATGCAGACGGTGCGCGTATTCGCTAAGGGAGGTGATACAAAGGCTAAGGGCGTATAGACATGCACTCTAGGCAAGTATGGACGAATTTTATCAGAAGGTTGTCGACGTAGAAGTAAGACTCGGCAAGCTATCACTCGGACCAGAAGACGATGAAGAACTCTCCTAAAAGATCACCAAGAAAACATCGAAAATATCCTCGAGCGGGCTGCTCAGGAGTCCTCAACGGATTTTGCTAGACGATTCATCAACACAGGTCGAGTAGTGTTCATTCGCAAAAGGAAGAAAGGAGAGAGGTATACCGAATTCGCGGACAGTTTTCGGGGCATTGCTCAAACCCATCTGAACTATTTTCAGAGACCGCTGTCTGACCAGGAGGAACAGCATATTGCATTAATCCAGTTGGATAACGCAGAGCTACCTGGCACAAACAACAACAAGCTAATGTCAATTCTAGTAAACAAGGCGGATGATCCTGAGAGAGGAAATACCAAATACAGAATCCTCAGCTCATGAGCTTGCGGCGTTATATAAGATTAAGGAGAAATGTACGACGTCTCTACACGAATTGACAGGGAATCAAGATGCAAGCATTCACATCGGTACGTCAAGAATTGTAAACGAAGAACTCAAAAAGATTGAGGCCGATATTACCGGGTTGATATCCAGGATTGTTTCCAACTCTCCGAAAGAAAATGTTAAGCTACACTTTTTGCCTCGAGGACATGTATTCAGCACCTAAGGATATCCTCGCTGACAATGATGGCGCCAAGTTGGTAAAGGATGAGAATCCACCATTCCAGATCAAAGGTCTTATGAGTATGGCATCAGCTGACCGCAACAGTCATCAGGAAAAGTTCCACGATTATAAGCTTAATTCAAGATGCGCGGTATGCGGGCAAGTGGGTCATTGGGCAAGAGACCCGGAGTTTCTACTTAAAAAGTCGTAACAGAAGGGTCAAAATGCATTTAAACGAAAGGTCGTCTGGAAAATCGACCAGCATCCGAAGAGAGTGGTTCGAGTTAACAAAGGCCGAGACGAGCCAGACTCTGACGAAAATAAGACGCCCCGATGCTTCTTTCGCGACTAGCTCAGTCTACGTCATCGGAGAATAAAGGGCCCCAATCCGATTTACGACCCTGTTTCTCCAGTGTTGACCGCAGTAATTAACAATACCGCGCGCCTATGTGACCTTCTCGAAATCGACTCAGTAAAATTTTCCCCGCAGGAGAATCGGTTACATGGATGTGGTGAGAAGGGCCTAGACCCTGTTCCCATAAAAGGAACATGTGAGCTAACTATTCATGATATTAATGAGAAGCCTTTTAATCTTCTTTTTGAGTTGCTTCGTAATGATTCATACGGTGTAATAGGACTGGACGTAGGTAAATATTGTATCTAAGATTGCATTGCAGAAAACCCTTTCATCACTTTCAAGCGACCTACGGACTCATGGACGAGATCGTTTAACATATACGTCGCCACCGACCCGGAAGATCCGCACAGTCCCGTCCTTAGGGTACAGCTAGTACATAACTTCGAGAAGTGTATCACCGCGCTTGTGTCCGCGAATCTGATGAGGACATCCACGCGGAAGACAAAATTGTTTGAAAAGAGAATCCACGGCATCACTCATGCTTCGCCGAATAAAGCAAAATAATATCCCAACAAGCCGGTATCCTTACTGAGCGTGTTGAGAAAGCTATTGATGAGGTGAGCGCCGCATGTTTCATCTGCGCCCGGTCGGGGTACCTCGCTTCGTCTAAGAAGATATCGCTCTCACACGTTAACAAGGGCTTTAATATCGAGTTACACGAAGACGTTGCATTCTAAGTAATCTGCAATCAGAAGCGCATCATTTTAATGATTATAAACGTCGGTACGGGGTGTTCGGAAGGGCTCATTACAGGGAACCGGAGCGCTGACACTATATCCACAGCATTTGAATTACAATGTTTGATCCGACATGGCGCAACTTCTTCTCTGGGTCAAGAGTTCTGAGTTCCTTTCAATTAACATATACCAACCTTCTTTCTAGGCATTCCCCCACGCTTGTCCCTCCAGACCTGTTTTCGGCACATTTAGAACAATCCGGTACACGGGCGCTGCAGCGCCTGAGGATGTCAAACGCAAGTAATACCGTGAGCCAATTCGCATACAAACCGAGGGACATCATTTGGGTATGGTACAAATCGCCAAAAGGTAACGAACGCAACGAAAGGATCCAAGCGATAGTCGATAGGGCCCTGCCACACCACCTTGAAGCCAAGAGATTGAAAGATGGTAACCTGTTAGTGGTGTTCCGACGAAACCACCATACGAAGATGCCGCCTCGCCCCGAGATCCCATCTAACCAGAGAATTGATGAGCTGCTCCCTAGAGGATGAGCTCGGCAGTTCGGTGGATTGGGGGGAGGGAGACGATGCCGTAACACAGAGCGCTGAACATGCACCAATCAACTCGCTCATATCAGCGTCAATCCCGAGAGAGTATTCACCCTCCATGATCGACGCAGGAATCACTGAAGTTATTGAACCAACCGACATGCACGCAGCTCTCGGAGCTGGGAACTTTTGCATCGCTGAATCACAAATGGATACGGAGGATAAGGATGATGAAACGGAACAAAAGTCTGAAATCGACATCGACAGGCCAGCTGATAATGTTGAAGGACCCTCTCCAGACGACGAAATGATAGACTCAGAGAAAACACGTATCTGGGACGAAATGTTTGAACAGGTCGGCTCATAACATGTACCAAGGACGAAGCTTCAATTTGCCCCTTCCTGGATTCTCGATGAATCATTCGAGAGTGGGCACTCGAGCAACTGGGCTGACGCATACAGCGAGGTCGAAGAGGATGCTGTGCTAGCAGAAGCGAATGTTTTCAACTCATATGTAGTATATCAACTGAAAACTGACGAAGAGAGGGCTCGAAAGCTGAAAGGATAGTGCCTCACGGCAATGAAGACGACGATAAAGAAAATATACGGAAGGACTCTTCTAACGCCCAGCTGTCTATAGTACGACTCCTTTTAAGCCTGGTAGAGTTCTTGAAATTCACGATAAAGACTGCAGCTATCAAAGGTGCCTACCTCCATAGTGGTCCAATCAAGAGGGACATATACGTGCGACCGCCCAGGAAATGATCGACGAATGGAAAGTATCGTAAGGAGACGTTTTGGAAGCTCAAAAAACTCCTATATGGGATCGTGGAAGCTGGAAGACAGTGGATGTTGACAGTCGAAGATTGGATGTTGACAACAGGCGGATTGATGAGGGTGTTCGGTATCAGCCAGCTTTTCGTGAAAATGAACAAGAAGGGTTCCATAACTTTTTTAGTGGCGAAGCTAAGTGATGACTTTGTAGTCGCGAGCAAAACTGATGATATTGATGAGTTCATGGCCGATCTTGGAAAGAGGTTCATGATTGGAAAGATAGTAGAGGGACCGAAGTATGGGTTTGGAGGATGCGATATTACACATTATGAAGACGGAAGTATAAGGATCATGATGGATACTTACTGGAAGGGGTAAAGATAATGGAGATGACTAGAATTCGAAAGAATATGTTGTCCGCACTAACTACAGCGGATGAGAAAGCCATGTATCGGAGCTTAGCTGGTACTCTATTGTACTTAGGGAACGTGGTACTCCCTCAAGCATCACTGGTTGTATCTCTGATGCAGCAAAGACTAGGACGTCTCACTGTGGGTGATCTTTTTGACGCAAATAAGATGATAGGCGAACTGCAGAAGCTGTACCCTGCTATCCATTTTCCTATCGTCAAGAGAATGAATGACTTGGTGCTATGCACTATATCCTGCGCTACACATCCGCACGGGAGATATTGCGGCCAAACAGGGATTTTGACAGGTATATTGTGTAGAAAAGGGACGTCACAGGGTGATCTGATTCATCTGATAGACTGGAGTTCACATAAGCAGTCAAGGGTGAGCCATTAGTCCTACGGAGCTGAGATCCTTGTTTCTGCGTCCTCTGATAATAGGGGATTCTACTTCAAGGTTGCTGTGAATACCATTTTCCCCGACAGCCAGCTCAAGCATGAGTTGAATTTTGGTAATGTAGCACTAAGGGCTACAAATAAATCTTTGCATGATGGTAAGGAGTATAGATTGAGACACACAGTGCAAAGGATAAGGAACTCCTTCGAAAGCAAACAAAAGAGCACAATCAGATGGATACCTGGAACAGAAAACGTAGCGGACGCATTAAAGAAGCACAATACAAATATGTGGGAGCGACTCAAACAGATCTGTACGTCGGGAATATTGGATGTCGCCGTGAATAGAGGCAAAGTCGCTGAAAAAAATTATTGGTGATGACGACAGGATTGCCTATGGAGTCATAAGCCCCAGACGAGTTGTTTCGACTGGGTTTTTGTTGTTTATTAGCTTATACATCTGTCAATGCTGGACAGATAGTCCGCGTGTATATGAAGAGCAGAAGCTCTCGAAGTTTTCATTGTTCGTATTGCGTTAGGGAGGACGCATCTGGGTCGGAGGTGAATGCAAGCTGATGTTCTCAGCTTTGCATTCCTATTTAGTTTATAATAGACGAGAATCTACCGAGTGCAGAGAGCACTCGAGGAAGGCATAGAGGCCATGTCTGAGGCAGGTAAATAGTCTATGAAAGTCAGAGTACACGCGCCTACCGTTCGTTCCCCATTTTCTCACTTGCCCAATTAGAAGAAATAATCTTTTCACAGAATTAATCCCAAAAGGCGAATTCACCCGTCCCCTCCCTTCCGTCTTATTCCAAATCGTTCCTTTCATCCTACCTCCCTCGAATTCGTAAAGCCTTGCTACCCTCAGACTGATCGCCCCTGTTGTACTACCCACCAATACCCCCGCATAAATAAGCAAGGTGAATGAAGACGCACTGGCTTGAGAATACAGGAAGGGAGACGAGTGGATGACTAATACACCTCCCACGGCCCATTTACTCCATAGCAGCAACAGAAACTACAACCAGGCAGCAATGAGAAGCCCGTACAGCGCTTTTACAAGCTCAAATCATTCGACTGACCGTATTGGACATGGGCATGTACAGCGCAGTTGTATTATAAAGGTACCATAGAATCCCTGTATCCGGTAACCATGTTTCAATCCAATGACAGCATTGTTGAACACCAGTAAAAGCGTACCGGGACACGCCGCAAACCTCTGCGCCACTAGATTTGGTCACGTTGGTTGTGACGTTTCCTTCTAAAACGCTCCGGGAGCGCGGGTCGTCCGTGCTGCTGGCATCGACTGAGAGCTCGAAACCTTATTGCTTATCCTGGGCACCGAAATACTCCTTGCGAACATTGTAAACCTCACCACAGCCGATCCAGCTCCGTAGAATATAGGAGGATGCGGCCTCCTACTCTGGAGTCAACAAGGTTGCCTCTTTTATCGTAACACCTTTCGATTTGGTCCTTTACTGGAGTCCTCTGGTGTATATCTGACGATAAAGGAGATCAAAACGACTCAAATGATTCTTTGGGTCTTCTTTGAAGCACGCGGCATCTCTTTCACTCCAGGCCTCAACCCTGAACATTGCCTTGAATGGCGTCTTTCCTGTAGCTCCACAACATTCTATGTTAGAACGGAAGCCAGATAGAGCGACATGCCAATCCCAGTCACTCTCTCATGTTCGCATAAAGCATACGAGGTCCTCGATGAGAGTACAGCTCCATCTCTCCACTTTTAATTGGCCTGGGGGTGGAAGGGATACGTCTAGAGTTTCTCGATGCCGAGAATACTTGCCAGATTACGGTCTACTGTAACGGTTAAATTTGTTCCTCTATCCCAGAGAATCGTCTCCATTGGACCAAATATCGAGATAAAATAGCCCACCAGCACACGAACAATTGTCTCTGCGCGCTCATCCAGAATGGTTCTAGTCCTTACGTACAGTGCGAAAACGTCAACAATGGCCAAAAACTTGAGATTTTTCCGTTCCAGTACATGGAGTGATGGTCTGGATGTGAAATGCGACTTTTTGGAATCTGCGCTTTGAATTGAAAAGCTCCTAGGTAACTTGCTTTATAGACGGCCTTTCCTGGGAAAAGATGCAAGTGAAACATTTTTCACAAAAGCAGCTCTATTTCCATCCATAATCTTCCAGTAGTAGCGAAAAAGGAGCCTGGCCTAGTACGTCATTGGTCTTAATGCCCATTAAAGTTGGAACTATGTAGAAAATTCAAAAATTACTGTACTAACAGTTTAGGTACAACCACAGGCAGCTCATCTCTTCCAAATTGGCGAAAAATTCCGTCTTTACGTACTAGAAGCTTTCCTATGGATTTGGCGTAGGCGTGGAGGTCTCCAAACTCCGAAATCTATGACTCTTTGATCCTCTGCGTATCGGGTAGGTACTTTTCTTCCTGTAATTCTGCTGGAGATCCTTCCCTAAATCTCACCATTGTCTCCTTTTCAGCTTCCTTTCGGCTTCCTATGCAGCTAACTGCAGGATTTTTGTCTATTTCTATATAGAAGCGTTGACATAATAGATTCGGAACCGCATTGCGGCTGAGTGTACCTGGTACCACCAAATAAGGCCTACTACGATATTTGATGTAAAGTAGAAGTCCTGGATCGCTATTTCTCACCAATAAAACGTTTCTCGAGTCTTTTTCAGGTTTAATGGCCGTTTGAAAGAGAGATGGTTTGTTACTAATGTGAAAGACTCTCCGTGAGGGCATTGCTGCCATTTTTGAGGGCATAAACGATAACCAGACATTTTTTTCCATTGACGTATTGTTTCTGTCGGGTTTACGAAGATTTACGCTTGAAAACGAAATAGGGCGACACTGACCCTTATCATAAGACTGGAGCAACACTTTGCCAAGTTCATACAAGTTGGGATTGGTCAAAATACTTTTAAGATATTTTCTAATCAGGGATACCAAAAATTTGGAAAGTTCAGGTCCATTTTCAACCCTCTCAATGTCGTCTGTTGATCTGCCCTCCATCTCGTGTTTCAGTTTGGGATTAACAGCGTTTCTCCGTGCTGACTTTTTTTTTTGAACTCAGTGCCCTGGAACACCTCATGGAGTGGTGCAGCTTTGTCAACTAAATGGCCCAAGAAGGCCGCAAAAAAGTTCACGAGTTCAAAGAACTGCATCGATTCGTCCCTAATTCAATCCCTGAATGCAATTAACTTGCGGATCGGCTCTATGTGCTTGTCAAATGGTCTCAGCTCATCCTTGTCCAATAAATGGCCTAAAGTCTAGGCAAAAACAGTAGCTTAGGCTCTTCAGACTCCAAAGGAACACTTGGATAGCTTAAGTCGAAAGGAACACTTGGATAGCTTAAGTCGAACTCCTTCCCGAAGTAAAGTATCCAGAATAGCACGTACGGAGTCTACATGCTCCTATTACGTGCTTTTTTCGATGCTTGTATCATCCAGTAAAGCCAATACGTTATTTTACTTTCGATTTACAATTTAATTCTTCACTACCCTTTGGAACAGTCCTGGGACTTCTTTAACCATACTGGGAGGCGCGTTTATTGGTATAACCCAGCAACGTGCAGACTGCAGTCAGAGGCTTGGAATCAGGATGTAATGGGACTTGATTGAAACCATCTTTAAGGTCGAACACCGAGAAGATCTTCTTACTCCCAACCTGTCCAAAATTTACCTCATGTTCTCCATGTGGTAGGAGTCTGTGACAGTGAGATCATTCAGATGGCGGGAATCAGATGTGACTCTCATGCATGAGTCATTTTTCCCGAATACATTATTCAGAGCATATAGAGATACGGTAGGCTCTACGACCCCTAGTTGCAAAAGAATTTGCATACACTGGTGCTCTATCTCTTCCTCCTTTGGAAAAAATCTCCATATCTGTGATCAAATGGGGCCCAATGGCTTTGAGTGATCTTTTGCGTTGTATACTGATGATGGTTTCAAACCCTTTGAAATTTACCTTCTATTTTATAAGAGACCAAGAAGTCATCGCCGCATATCAGAGCTCGAAGAGATTTCAGAGAGGTCCATGGATCTAAAATCGCATCATTTACCTTATGTTTTTCGGGCGCCGGATCTATGTCCGCTCGCATGTCCTGGGGACGGAACAACCATGCCTCAAGATTTCTCGCTGCACCGTTGTTGCTGATGTTTTTTTCGAGTGGATTGTCGTCCCGCGCCCCCAGCCCACGTGGGACGACCTGGGAAAGACGTGTAAGCGCGGCTCTTCCACTCGAACAGGGTTTTCAAAGTTCGCTATTTCCTATCGCTTTTCAACCTACTGTCTTTGTTACAATCTCCGAAGGAACGTGGTCTGCGCAGCCATGTCAGTCCGTCGGCAAGTTCGTTCGTCCGGAGTTTTCTTTGTCTTGGTTGTCGTCGTCTGTAAGTTGTCATGCTTACACTAGAAGTTTTTCAAGCTGTCTGGATCCCGTATTTAGACGATGGAATTTTCTTCTAGTCCCCCTTTTGTCCTTGTTGGAGTGGGTGATGGTTCAGCCGTCGCCTGGAGATGTTCGGTCTTCTAGTGTACCCACTATACCTGTACGGTTCAGGTTTTTGAACACATTAAAAGATCCCCCCCCCCATGTTTTCAACAACTTCCTGGATCAGTTGCATTAAACTTGAATCCAGATCCCTCCTCGTCGTCAATAGTCGACTGATTCGTTCCCTTCCATACAAAATTCACACAGTATCTGCCTTTATTTCTCCTATAATGTGACGCATTACCTCTTTGTCTCTTTTTCACAAATTGAAAGCATAATTACATTCTGATGATAAATTTCAAGAGAATCTGAAGATAAAACCAAGGAAAGAGTTTTAACCCCTCTATTCCAATTCTCTGTAATACGTGCACTTAACAAGACCGCTCGAAATTAAAATTAAACTCAGGGTAAAGCGGAGACGTTATTTCCACATTTTCATTTCAATAATAATATTCTCAATGACGAATATTCACATATTCTAATATAAGAAGTATGATTACTACATTTATTTTAAGTCTGATGCAAATATTAATAATTTTCGTTTACAACGCTACTGATTTCTTTTCTAGATTTGGTGTGGCTTCCGATTGATTTCGATATTTAAACTACGTAAAATGATAAAAGGTCGCTCTTTCATCTGTCTTAGGAAACTAATCCATCCGTAAATGAAAATATCTCTTCGTGGACTTATTATTATTAATATGCTATTCAATACATTCGATTCTTTTAAATTTTCATTCCACATAGTTTTCTAATACTTTATCCTACTTTTTCATCGCAGTGAACCAACATTACTCTCCTCAGCTTACAAATGTGCTATAAAAACTTCCGTACTTAACGCACTTAAGAACGAGGTGCTTCAAGTTTCGCACACTGAAATATATCTGTTTGCTTTAGAGTTTCTGATCATCCGTATCTACTGTGGTGGTAATTATAATTACAGTATCAGTTACAGTTAGTTGAAAAAATCAACCATCGAAACAATGTCTGAGGGGAAAATTCCAAAACAAGATTACAAGTAAACGAAATATCTGTACTAAATTGGCGAAATACGCATACTTGATTTCCTTGGACTGGTTTGCGAGAATTTCAGTGCCTGAAAATATGATTCTTATGCAGTAAAATTTGCCGGAGTCAAAGGAAGCATGAAAAATTTATTAGCCGATTACTACTGCTCTGTGATTATCATTTGAAGCGATTATTTCCTTTCAGGTACCGCAGAATTTGTTTAACAAGCTTAAAAAAGGTTTTGCGGAGTTTTAAAGTTATAAGGACAACTTAACTATCTGAAACGTAAATTATGATTGATCATACGCATAAAGATTAATTTATGATCCAATTAAGAAATGATCTAAATGATATTCATACTGCAATACCATTGGTCTCAAATATCTTCCCAGTGCTAGCTGTGTAATTTCCTAATGCAGTAAATTAAAAGCAGTGATTAATGACTTCTACATGATTCCCAAAGTGTTTTGCAAAGCGATTTAGATCAATGATAAATAGTAATTCTGAAAAATACACTGGCAGTCTCGTGAAATATTTTTATACCTTAGTTTTTCTTTCAAATTTCATAAAAATGATTTAATGTAGTGAATAAGTAAATAACTTCGTATAATAAAAGTTCGCAGCGAGGTAAATATAATTAACAAAACTACTAAACTGGGATAATTATTATTGAAACGAAGAGAAAACAGCCAGTAGTAGTTAAAGATATTTATTCCTCAATTACTAAGTGTCTCGCGGGGGGGCAATTTAGATGGTTTTCTTCGTGTAGCCAAAAATTTAACTTTATAATTCGCACATTTTAGTTACTGACCAGCTTCACGAAAGAATAAGTAGGATATTCCAAATATTAAAAAATAGTACGCGTAAATTTGAAACTCATTTTTGACTACAAAAAATAGCCGTTACCGATCATTTTCAAGACGGATACAAGTAGATCTGCTACGCACCACCCGTAAAAGTACATATTCGAAAAGAGCCTCCTCAGCGATCTGAGCAGTCTTGGCCTTGCGCTTGAACAGCTTGAGGAAAATCTGGGGCAGATTTTTGTGCACTGTGCAGATAGGCTCCAGCTTATCCTCTATTTTCAGGAGGCTACCCCATCTTACACGTACGCAAAACCATTTACCGTACCTTCGAGTCAAATTGTTGTGATCTGTAAAAGGATTGAAACCTTGTGTGTCTCCTAGCAGCCAGTGAATGCTTTATGAGATAGAAATTACTGCGTAGGCCTCCCTCTCAATAGTGAACCAGCAGATCTGCGAATTGCTGAGCCGCCCACTAAGAAAAGCAACCGGTTTTCGACGTTTATCGTTTTGTCGATTCCGAACATCCGGGCTTGGGATGTGCGCCAGTTGTCTAGTTACAAAGCCGTGCAGTTTTGCATCTACACAGAAGATTAACTTTACTTGCGATAGCATATCTACAGCGTTAATCCGCTTCCAGTTTCTTCGTTCCCCAACGGGCTGCAGATAATACGATCATAGCAACCCCTGATTGGTGCATGTATTTGTGCGCTCTTAGACTTTCTCCAAGAAACTCTGCAATGGGTCGGTGAGAGTTTTGAAGTTTAGAATGGCAGTGCTCACCCACTTCAGCGCAGATTAACACTGCTGCGGACGTTTTATTACAATCTTTACCTCCATTTATGGATGAAATCTTTAAGAAATACCATAGGAAAGCAGTTATGCAACAAGTTTTTTGAGTAACTGTCTTTGCTATTGCTAATATTTCCTGAGCTTGAAACAGATGGGAAGAATTTCCGGCAGAAGGTCGATTTTGAGGGAGTAGACATTTTACAGCGGTCCCATGGAGCATGTAGAGATAAAAATTCTGAATTTCTGTTTGAGCAGCTCGCATGGCGCGTCCCCCTTATGTTCGGGTATTTTTTTGTATTATGCTTTCTTAACCTGCTCCTTGAGGACGACGCAGCACTCAGTTTCTTTACAGTGGGCACCGCGCACGTCGATAAGGGACGGTTTTTGACACTAGTCCTCTATCAAAAGCCTCTCAAAATAGTTTACTGCTTGGCGAAGACAATACTTTTTGATTGTATATTTATCATGATTCTTCGACTATAATACAATTAGACAGTAGAATAAGCTCAGACAGTCTCCTCTTGCTATGAATTGCACGTCAACGCAGTTTGTTCTGTCCAAAGACTTACAGTTTCGCTCGAACAGTGTCCATGTGTGGATCTTGATGTTATGTAGAACCGGAATGGGGTCGACTTCTGACAGATCTCTATCAGCCACGAGAAAGTTTTTTCGAACTTTATAGCGAAGAATTAAAGGATAAAGAGATGACAAGTGCAATTGCGTAGTGAATGTTTGCGGGACGCCACCGTGGGTCAGAAAGACCTGAATATCTATCAATTTGATGCGACGCACCTCAAAATTGTAATTATTTGCCGCCAGATTCGCGAATTTGGTGTAGAAAATCGTGTAGTCATATACATCATCGCAGCAATCAGATCAGCGAGGCGCACAGCGCAGGATAGATCCAGATTTGAGTTATCTTGAAATTTATTCTTGCCGATTCGATTAACGTGAACCTGATTGGAACGATTGTTAGTCACCGTTCCTTCTTCTGTCATTCAGAGAAGTTTTCATCAATCAGAACGTTCTTCATGTTGTCACGGCAATCTATGTATTCCTTGAGAAAATAGAGGATTCCATGTTGGCGACAGGGGTTGTAAAAGCGAAAACATTTTTAGATGCCCTTTAGTCTTTACTTTCTTCGTTTCCGTCGTAGTGGCCATGTTCAATGGCCATTATTTACTCTTTTTCTTGTCTGATGCTTCTGTTTTTTTTCTTAATGTGACTGATATCAAGCGTTTGATATTCCATATCAAGTTCTAACCAGTGCTGCATGAAGGCCTCTAATTCATTACATATATTTCATTTCTTGATGCGAAATCAGATTCGAGAAGCAAGTGCAGAGTATCTGGGTGAAATACTGACGTTACATGGCGGTCAAATACTATTTGGTTGTCTTTAATAGCCCAGCTTACGCAATGCCTCCTTTTCAAGCAATTTTGGCGACGAAAATAACACAGTTACGTCTCAACAGCGTTGACGTCACGCATATTGATCTTGAGCTCCGGTTTTAAAATAAGATCGGGCTTTTCGATTTTCAGTACCGCGTTCGACGCTGAAGCCTCCGACTCCAAGAAAGCAATCAGTTTTTAATCTTCTACGTCTAAATTAATAGAAGCGCCTGCCATAAACAAAAGTGCGAGAAGCGACTCAATATACTCTTTGTCTAGGCATTACTTAAGCGAATTAGGTCGAATGGCACCTTTAGATAACGCATTTTGCACAATTTGACTCGCGCCAGACACGAGCTCGCGCACTTTGATGTCATAATTTTTCAGAAACATACGTACAATTGCACACCGCGCATTTCACTTTGTAGTTCAATGCGCGGTGTGCAATTGTTTCCGTCTAGGTACGGTATTCCGCCAGAAAATAAGGAACAAACACTCAACAAGACTCACAGGGTGTTATCTGTCCCATTTTATCTTCAAGTACCCTGCCGCGCAGTATCTCAGCTCGCTGACGGCGAGAAGTTGAGGTGGTGGAGACAGAGAGAGAGGGGGAAATTCTTGGACGGGGGTAAGTAAATTTAATGTCAATTAAGTAATAAGGATCCAAATTAGAGATGAGTAAAGTCGACACTTGGCCCAATAGTTGCCTGAGGTATTCCAATAATGCCTGTAGAGGCCTCGGTAGCGGTGTGAAAAGCCACAAACGAACCACAGTTGTGGGTGTCGCCTTGCGGGCGACGGGGCTAGAAGTCAGTACCACGGTGTGAGCACCAGTGACAAGAGAATCACGTGTGTGAGTACTGTGTCTGAGAGCGGAGACTCAGCGTAGCCAAAAGATATATGTATCAGACGGTCCCGTGACAAACACACCAATAACAAAGTACCCAAAAGTAACGCAAAAGTGGTCAGCTCTACGCTACGTGAGGATATCCTCGGGACAAAGAGCTATAGCACAGAAAGGTAAAGGATTGTTACTATAGGTGCTCTTGCATCGGAGACGACGTAGGATTCTCACGGTCTGACCAAAGGGTCTAGAGTTGAGGGTGTTGGTTGGCCTTCGCCTCCCTCACCTGGGCAGTTCGCCCTTTACTAGGCTGCGAAGCCACTCAGTAGTTTGACTGTGATGTCTAAATGTGTGGCTCTCCACTAACTACAATAATAAAATATAATAAAATAAATAAATAAATAGTGGAGGCCCAATACAGTAACATGCACAGTAGTGCAGTGCCAAATTACTATTCGTAGTCAAAATTTATCCATAAAGGGGTTCCTTCCATATTCTCCACTGAGACTTCATGCACTGTAGGTCGCCCTCGACTTAGCCATTTTTCGGTGAGCCGACACCGAAGCATCTTGAATCCTACATTGTCCTTCTCCTGCGAAAAAATCAGGTCCAAGTTGGGGCCAAGTGGTCCGGACAAGCCTTCAGGCCCTCTCGGGTGAGCATACAGTGCCAGGACCAGGGTTGTGACGGGCATGTAAAAAAGACTTGCACCAGGTACAAGAAACATGGAATGTATACAAAATAAAAATGCGCGAAGGGCATTGGTACATGCAAATAAAATCTTAAAAGGTCAATTACATAAATTTGACCGCAAATAACTAAAATAAAATGGGCATGAACAGCGCTAAATTAACATGTACCAGTGGCAAATACAAAAAATAAAAAGCGGGGTAAGTGCGGAGGGAAGAGAGTAACTTTATGGCATCAGTAAAACGGGGTTCGCTGCAGAATCCGACTATATTGATAGCTAAGTGCTAACCGTGTGGTCCACGTCGGCCACGTGCATTGACATGCGCGGCACAATAGATTGTGCTCTCGACGACCAGATTGTGCTACTAATGCGCCTTATTATCCGAGTACGGATAACATCTGTTGCCTTGTGGAATTTTTAGGCAATGCGAGGCAACAGTACCTCTATGAAGCGGACGGTTTGGGGCTAAAAACGGCTATCTAACAGGCACACTTTAAAAACAGTTAAAATCATGACATGTACATATACCAAAGCACTAGGCCATGTGGCCTAGTGGCAACAACTGTTACTTCACAGGATCTAACCTCCGGTTCGATTCCGACATGTCCACGCTAAAAACACACACATACGTGTGGGTCAGACGAAACAAGGGATTGTTGTTTGGAGTCTAGTTCTAGACTGATGACCCGTCCCGGTTTTACTTGGAGCTGTATTTTCTCCACCGCAGCAGTGGGAATAGCTTTCGTAGCCGAGATTCATTAGGCGAGGAATAGTGTATAGACGTCATCCATTGAATTCAATGGTCAATCAGTAACACCGGGAACTATGCGATAGGGATTCGTCTGGCGGCTAAGCACATCTTTAATTCTTCCTAAAAGGTTCAATTCCATATTTGTCCTCTCTGCAGATAAAAAATCACTAAATTCTTCAACCGATTCGGATTCGTCCCTTTCGTTCTGTAAAGATTGACAGTTCTTTGCAATCTTAATCACGTTGTTAATAGAAGCTGTCAAAATACGATTACGAAACGGACTGCAAAAACGTCCACCCATACTAAAAACTCTCTCATTGTCAATCTGCGTAGAAATAAATCCCTAAAAAGAACGAACAGAACATTGCTACTGTAGGAAACAAAGCTTCTCTTTCTTGTACTCACCGTAATTTGCTTTCTTCGCCGGAACACTTTCCATCCTGTAAACTAGCAATTCAGCTCTCACTAGGTCCTTCATGTTCGTATTTTCGGCTTCTAATTCCATGTTCAGAAAACAATACTCAACGTTGTCATTTTCATTCTTTTGAGCTGGTATTTCTGAATCTAATTCCACCGTATTAGTCAGTGTTCCAGACTTTTTCTTCGTGCTTAACAACAGAGGTATTATTATCTTTTTATCATACCTCTTCGCAATCGCCCTTCCTTTGCTCAGATCGTACTTTTTCAATGCCATTAAGGTCGACTTCATATCTTTCAAAGGAGGATCAAACACCACAGCTATATAGTGATGAGCATAAATTCCGTCCAATTCTTGAAACTCGAAAAAAGTATACAGTACATCACAGAACGATTCGCAAACTGCAGATGACATTTTTGACTCCAACATGTTAATTTGGGCATCAAAATAATCACCAGCGACGGGGTGGATAGTCCTGCAGTTCTCTTGGAGTTGATGGTACACAAGAACCAATTCTCCTATAGCATCACTAACCAACCAAATCTTTTTCTGACATTTTAGAGTCAGAAATGTCAATGGCTCTAGAAAATCGACAATGCATCGAACAAAATCCCATGTCTCTTCTGTGGGGACTCTTTTTCTTAGATTTCTATCTTGTTGAGATCCAAAACATCTTCCCACAACATCCTTGTATTCCAGAATTATTCTCATCATTAATACTACGCTTACGAACCTGTTCTTCACAGGCGTAGGTATAAGTGTCTCTGCCTTTCCTTCTTGCTTACAGACCTCGTACCACGACTTTCGTCCTTTCGCTTATTTCTTGGTCCAAGAAATACAGCTCTGAAGGGAATTTCGAATTGAAGCAATCGATGTTAAGGGCAGACCATCGCAAATTTGCCTTGAAAAAGCTGCATTGCATGCGTTGGCGACAACTTGGGCGAAACACGTAGCACTAAAACCACTATTTATGTCGGCAGCGTCAAATGAAGATATTTCTTGTAATGCATTAGTGCACGTTTTAAGATTTGCACTACCATCCTTCACACATGCAAGAACTTTGGTTGTAAGATCATATTTTTCCAGTTGATCGAAAAGCATGATACTAAAATCTTGGCCGCTTGTGTTGTCAACCTCAATTAACGCGAGATGAACTTGCACGTGCTCATAACTCTGACATACTCCATGAGCAATAAGATCAAATATATCTTGACATCCTCTTTTCATCAGAAGTTCATTGATATTGAGGCCGAATCTAAGGAAGAGAGCTTAGGCTTCACAACATTCTCTTCAACATCCCTGGTGAACGATGGAATGATTTTCTGCTTGAACAATTTCCTGTTTGGGATACAAACAGGAAGATTAATGCTGTGGGCAAATCGAAGAAAATCAGTATGCTCAACAAAAGAGAAGGGCAAATTGGCCCTGGTAACAAGCAGCACAAGATTCTTGTTGATTTGTTTCGTCGTACTGGAATATGTATTGTACTTTTTGTGTTTCATGATCACTGTCTGCAGATTTTTCTGCTCCTTTGCACGGCGTTGTTCTGATTTATCACTGCTTTCTCAAATTGCTCCACTAGTTCTGAGTGATGATATTTCAGGTGACGACGAAAAGAATTTGTGCCTGCACTGTTCTTGAAAGTTAGGATCCCCTTTCTGTCTTTCTTATTGATTGATGTAGCAGCGGTAATGTCAGGTGAGCATGAAATGCATGCATACTTGGATTTTCCGAGAGGTTTATAGAATCCCCACAAGAGTGCCTTTTTTCCTGTCTTCAGGTTTGACTTCCATGTGTCTTGGGCAATATCCAGAATATTCGCTGTGATTGTGGCTTCACTTTTCACGGGGTGGTGGGTGTTCGTGACCACCTGTTAGTTTTCAGAGTTTGTTGATTGAGAGTTAGTAGTTTGATTAGACATGTTTTTTTTGTTGTCTGGCTTGAAGGCGTCTTTGGCAGCACAGTAACTTTATTCTTCTCGATGTGCGTGCTGCGATGAACGAGTAGCAAAACAACCAAAACAGCTCCTTCGGGTTTCCCTGAACGACGGGAACTCACGTATCACTGGTACAATGGACATTGGTAGTTTATCAATTGGCCGGTACATGTGTGTCAAATTTATCAGTACAAGTTCGGGCATTTAGAAGTTTAATTTTTAGTTTACTGCAGTACAATTACAGTACCACCACGATATTTTTATTGGAACACGTACAGTACATGGCTTTTGTACTTGTTCATGTACTTGTTATGTAACCGCTCAGTGACACGTACATCCCTACCCTGGCCAAAACCAATAGTGGCGACATTCAAATATTGCCCTTACTGTACAGCACAGTACCTGCTGACAGCAGTGCGCTGGCATGAACAGAAATTAGACCATGAAAAGATCACCAAAATCTGCTCTGCAAATGGCAGTACAGTGCAACTGCCGATTGCACTACACATCCTGCTCGATTCGCGGGTGTGCGATCATCGTCATGATGATCGGTACATTAGCTGACTTTTTTGGACAGGTGTGTCCATGGCGTCAGACTGCATTTTCCCATCTGAATTGGCGTCTTAGTGGGACCATATTCTTCTCTACTGTAGGTTTAACAGAAAAAGTTGATCCTCAAACGCTATTTTCTTGGTGTAGTAGTCACTATGATAAGCAGTGCCCGGCGATGGACGATATCCCTTTTCCTTCGGAGTCCGTCGGGAGCAGTCGACTTTCATTCTTAATCTGCAGTGAAGCTCCTGATAATTCCCTTTTTTCTTTTTGCTTTTAATAACTAAAATAATAAAAACATGTGTAATACGTGTAATTTGAAACTTGTTTTTGACTACCAAGTAGAGCCGTTATCGAGCAGTAACGCGCTTGCTGGAAAGTTTGCTACAGTGAAGCAGCAACAACATTTTCATCTCCATTGCAATCGATTAGATCGTCATTCAGCCTCTAGAAAGCTCTAGTTACCCGAAATGATCCACCTTGGTCCGTCAACTTCTCCGACGAGAAGTAATCTTACTTTTCTTGACCAATGAGTCCTTTCTCCAAGATCATCAATCACAAGTCAGTCGCCAGTAAACACTTCCAGACGAATGGTTTCGAGTCATATTTGCATATATTTTAACCTTTGGGGATGGGAGCCATCGCTTTCTGCATTCAAATTCTCATGAGGGAAGCAACTACAAAAACAATTTTGGAAAACTACGGATTTCCTAGCAACGTGACAATATTCAAGCGAAGCTCGGCCTCAAGTAATAGATTTACATTCTGTCTCGAGAAGATATTGAGTAAAGCGAAAATCATTTTCGGAGGTTCACTCCAATTTTTGTCGAACTTGTCACACCTGTTGTCGTCGAAGTGGAAAACAACAGGGCCGGAAAACTACTCAGGTCGTTGCCAGAATAATTCTCTGTTGTTTTCAGACTTGAAGAAGCGATGAATTGGAGCCATGAATAGCCCGCAGATGAAATTAATCCTAATATCGATCCTCTTTCGCACAACATCATAAAAGATAACAAAAAACGTAAAGAAGAAAGCTCAGTCACACCTGGTGCTCGCAAGATAGTAGAGAAGAAAATTTTACACTCCCAAGCTAAAATTGAGTGCCAATAATGCCATAAGTTAGTTCAAATGACTAGTGATTATCGCAAATGCAAGATAGACAAGTCGTACGGAAAATAAGGCCGCCTCAATAGTGGTCTAATTCTTAGATTGGAACGTGGTCGTGGCTGTAGCTGAATGAAATCTGGTAAGTGGTACTTTCAATAACAATATCCACAGCGCACGTAGCGAAATTATTTGACTTAGTAAATGAAAACCAACTGAAATTGCAAGGAAGAAGCATCTAACATGAACGAATAACGCAGCAATAATGTCAAACGTTAAAAACTGTCAAGATTCAAAAGGTTTGGAATAAAGCGAGATCATCCCCCCATAATAAGTCGCCTTTATCCCCACAACGAAGACCGAACTTCTATAAATATTCGAAGTTTTGGGTCTACTGCGCAGGAAATGATTACTTTGGATCTAATAGTTCCTTCTTAAATCCATACAGCAAGCTGAATGGCCCGCCACAGAAGCAGATGAAGAAGAATGAGTTCTCATTGGCCGAGGAACAATCGATATGCCATTCGGTGGCAAGTTCACCGTTATCATCATCAAGCACCTCACTAACTTCAGCGTAAATCTCTTATCGTTATCTAAATTCTTCAGGAGGGAATAAATACTTGATTTCAATAAGGAAGAAGAATTATTTTATACACGTTTGAGTATGAATTAGAGACGCACAAATTAGCCTTTTTCCGGGAACCAGAAGAAAATGGAAAGTAACCCGCGCTTGAGACGCATGTTAAACCACAATGGGGCCCTACATTGCTACTATAGCGCATAAAATACTCTGGAACGTTGTTAAGAGGGCACTGATCGCGTTATTAGTTGCCAATATTGTACTACCCCCAATTATCGCGGATGAGCTCCTCACACACCATTTCGTTCAATCCTTGGAAGCCGCAACCAAGCAAGCGCTTCTTTAACTACGTTAATACATAAGGAACGATAATTTTAAGGAAGAATTATCTGTACCTAAATCAACCCGACGTTAACGGACCCATAGACAGAACCTACCTTGAAAATTAATCATTATGCTGCCATTTTCTCTAATATGCAACAAGTATGAGAGCGCTTTTATTATTTACTCGCGCGATCTGGATTCTTTAATTCAATAACTGCATACAAGGCTTTCGTCGAAAAAAGTAAAAGCGAGATGTTACGCCTTAGTCTCTATCGAGCTCAAGAGAACGTAAGCGGCGCCAAGTTCCCCATCTATCAAGGGAGGAGGTTAGAGGAACCCCCTATAAATTCAAATTAGTCGAACGGAGCAGCCGAGAGGCTGATACGAGAACTTTGCAAAGCGTCCTGATAATGCCCCTTGCAGATAAATTACCGCTCCACTTATGGGAAAAAGCTGTGTCGCGTGAAAACTGGCTACGAATCCGTTTGCTGAATATTAGGGTCCAGATTAAAACAACGGTCGTAATTATGGCCTGTCTATAAGCTTAATTCCTCATGTACTGAATTTCAGAACCACAGGCTAAGCATTTGAGCGCCTTTCAAACGCGACTATCCGGAAGAAACAGTTAAATAGATCAATACATTCAAAACTTGCTGGCATGGAAAGCTGAGAGTCGCTCTATCTTCTCTATGTACCATCAAAGGAATCTATTATATTCTTCCGAACGTAATACTTCACCCTGCTCCAAAAATATCCAGTGATACCCTCCGTATATTCTATTCTTTACAAGCCTCCTGCCAACAGTCCTTCAACGAAGAGGAACTGCAAGTAGGAACTAAACAGGGCTAGAGAAACCTCAACATGTTGCATGTTCATTATTTCCATCTACTCTAACCCTATTGCAATAATTTACAAGGTAAAAGACCCCGCGTTCCGAAGGGCTTCACTAATGCCTGTTCAATTTATGGATGGCCTGAAGTAGCTGGTCCCGAATACTCACCTCTCCAAAAAAGAAAAATATGAAAGTTCATTCCATTTGATAATACAATACTACCAGTATTGTATAAATAGAATTTAATGATTATGAAGAGCCCGAGAACAGAAATTAAATGTAATCGTAAAGGCAAGATGTTGTTTTTGTGGTGCAAAGCAAGTCTTTTACTGTGATTCTGCTCCTTAGACGCTCTATGACCCCATTTTTTGAGATGATTAACATTTTTCTCGTGAATTTCTCCGCATAAGATCCAATTGTCCAAGGATTAGACCTCACTGCCGCTTACTTGCATGTAAAACTTAAACCCACCAATCATGGACCTCCCGAAAAATTTCTGGTATAACCTTTCAAACTGAATCACTTCGTGCTTGTCATATAACCTTTATACAGCCTCCGCGATACTAGTATCATTTGTATCACATTTGTAGACACAATTCGGTTCATGTGGATTCAATCAGTGCAATATCTTGGCCTTTCGCCTGCACTTCCTCCAAAAGTATTACGGTTCTCTCTTTCTCGAATCCTCAGTCTATTAAATTGCCCTTGTCCTGTCGCAAATGGGTCTTATTGAATAAAAAAAGTCGCTTCTCTCATAAACGTCCCATTTCAAGTTGCTTGTGTCTCTTCTTTGCCTCATATGGTGGGAAGTTTGTTGCACTCTATCTGGCCTTAACGTCGACCAAGCCAGGTACATAGAGAAGTTTGCGTCTTCCCTTGAAATTTCCCATATCAAGTCTCCACAGACTCCGATGGCGACCAGCGCTGACTTCTCCGCTAATATCTTCTAGATCTCTTTGAGTACTGTTGGGCGTGCTAGCTCAATCTATCTAAAGATCAATCAACATCAGATTGATGTACGGCAGAGTTTGCACTCATTAAAAAGTTTCCTTCGCTGCATAATTTCTTGCAATTAGAATGCACCCTCAGGCCGCTCAACAACTTGTAATTTCCAGGACGCTGGTGGAGTACCTTATCGGCACGAGTTAAATATTATTACTGTATCTATTAAGATCTTACTCTGTACTGCATACTGTAAACTCTGAATAAGGGATACAACAAGTCAAGTTCAGAAAATTTGGTGACTACAAGTGGCATCGCAGTAAACTGGTCATCGAAACTTCAACGCCTTGTACCACTCCTTTCCATAGAAGCTGAATATATCCCGATGTCCTTTTACGGTAAAAGCGTGACATGAAGCTGCCTTCCTTTCAGAATTGAGAACGGGGAAACTGCTTGATGACGATATGCGACTACATCCGACAGCCTTGTGTCAGCATCTACACTAACTGCGGCAACCTCAACTTCGAACAACAATAAAGTCTCCAAGCGCATTGGTCGTATTGAACCACAGGTTTATCACGCCCTTGGCCTTTATCGAAAGAGTAACTGTCAATGATTCGTTTATCTTTATTTCTGAAAACTTATTCACATTTTGATCGAGACTTTCTCCGCACTGCAGGTGAAATATTTCATCAGCCGCTTTATGACATGAATAGTAATGCAAAACTGAAGGGTAGGATCGGCAGGTTGGCGCGTGAATATGAATTTCATACTAGAATATTTTTGCTACAAAAGTTTTAAACAGTTATGTTTCTTGATAATGAGCGAAGCGTGTACCCAGGGACGGTACTCGCTCAATCATACTTATCTCTTACCATGAACATAAGCAAGATATTTACTCCAAAGTAGTAGTTTACTATACACTTCTATCGGGATTTTAACGAAGTTGAACGCCATCACAAGTTCTGTCGAAGACGCAACATGGTACTTTGCGCACAATACCGTTGAAAACGGATATTCGCCGCGAAATTGTTTGGCCAATATGCAGTCAAGGCCCTACCACCACTAATAACATGGTCATGAGTTAAGGTAGTAGTTATTCCGCAAGCGAAGAATCCGTGATAGTTCGCAACACCTTTGACGATTTCTTTTCCATGTTCATCTACTTTTGTACAATTATGGGCAAAAGTTGGGTTGCCTTGATGGTTTTAAGATGTGTTCGGTTTTTCTTACGCCACTGAAAGTGCTCAGTTATAAAATTTATCACAAAAACATAACCAATTGATGACATTGGCCTTTTCAGAGGAACTGCTCATATTCTTGTTATTTGCTCGCGTGACCCATTAAATTACAGTACCTAAACTTTTTTCCCAAAAGCTCCAAGTCTACGTATTGATTTGTCTCAACTTTGCAGTATAACGGCATCAATATATGGACTACGGCAGACGCATTCCGCAATTCGTGAGAAGTACCAAACAAACACTCGTAATATTTTCGCTACTTTTGCAGAATTCTGCTATTCGCCCGTGATTAAAATTGCAGAAACATGACTGGTTGGTGAAGTCAGTTCTGCAACGCTTCTGTAACATATGGAGCGAAATTTGCAGCTGCTCAGGACTCATCAGCAGATATCAAGGTCTCTAAGCTCCGACATTTTTACTTTTAGTGTCACGTGACCAGTAAGCCATGGCAGCAGAAGGCCCCAACCAAACATAGTAGGCACCGCATGTTACACGGGTGGCAATAGTTTCAACAGATAGCGGAAGAGAGGAGCAACCGATTACAAAAGCTCACAATGGAGTCGGTAGAAAATCAAAATTTAAACCAGCAGAGGATATCATCATCGCTCGCGAGGTTGCTGCGTCAAAAGTGCTCATCTCTCCAATTGGGGAGACGCGAGAGCAATTTGAGCTATCCGCTGCCAATTTCAACGGCACCAAACTCTTTTTCAGCAGCCCTAACAGGGAAGAGCGTGAAGGACCGATAAAAGCGTGCAATCGCGGTTCGACCGCAATTTTCGGATAGACGCAGATATATAGGGTACTATTGGGGAGGCTGGGAAACTAGAAGAGATTCTGAGCTAAATGCAAGAGGCATTGAAATAATTAACAAGGGACCGAGAGACAAAAAGTCAGAATACCATGGAAAGGGAAGTTGGGAAAGAGCTTTTAGGCTCGCGAATTCAACATATAGTAGCTAACCGACGTGTGGATAATGCTTTTGGAGAAGCGATGCATTCAGGAGCTGCGGTCTTTGTCGATTTGGAGAGTGGTAACGGAAGTATTGGAACGGTGTCAAGTAAGAATAGAGGATCGCGGGACCCTTCAAAAAAGATGTAGAACTTTTCGCTCATGTGCTGTCTGCAAGTGGCAACCTGAGGTGTTAAATGTATAGGGACAGGACCAGTTTGGACGGTGGGCTCTTTGAAGTAGAGAAGCAGGAACGTGAGGCAATGCGAAGGGAGCGTGAAATCTAACGCGAAGAGCGGCGTGTTTTCTATAAGCAGTTGTGTTTACCTCAGTAACATAGACAGACCTATACTCTATATAAGCTAGTCATGACGAACTTTTTTCCTTTTATATACACCTTTCGAGTGTTATGAATATCAGATTATCTCTGGCTCATATGATTATCTACTACTAAATGCAACTTTCTCCATGATAGTGAATCAGTTTAACTATCACACTGATTTCAAGTGGCATGTAACGGTGACAACTTGCGTCTCTCTTCACTAGCTTTCATTACCCTGTTGCGCACTAACACTCAAAACTCCCCCTCGAGCGCAACTATCAACTCAGTTAAGTCCCACCTGAGTGGGAGAATACTCATGCTTGTTCTTCGGCAAGAGTTTCGTCAATGCATCTGCACCCACGTTACTTGTTTCAATGTATTCTAACTTGACAGTACCTTTTCCAATATGATCTCGAATAAAGTGAAACTTCACATCAATTTTCTCGGATCTTTCATTGGTAACTTCGTTAATAGCGACCGATATTAGACCTTGATTGTTTGCATACAGTAGGGTCGCGTCACATATCTTCACTTTTATGCCAAATGCCTTTATTAGTTAACGTAGCGATATAGTCTCCCTATCTGTAAAACTCAATGCCACATACTCGGCTTCAACGGTGGAGTGCGCGATAACTTCTATTTCCTTACTCTGCCAATATATGGCCCATACTGCGTGAATTAACAAGGTTCAGGGGTCTTTTGGCTTTTGAATCCACTATTTTTTCATACTTTTAGTCTACTTTCCTTTTGAACACTGCTCACATGGCCGCAACTCGTTGCACTTCTTGATATTCAAGCCATCGACAAGGGTAAAGTTTTTGGTAATCATTCCCTTACTCACATGCCCAAGTATGCTGTGCCACAGATTCTGCTTTTATGCGTGTGTGAGGACTATATTCATAACCATTATCTTTTCTTCACGTACGTTCTCAGGTTTCAACTCGATTTCATAAAGGCAATCCTCGCATTCATAGCTCTTTAGGATAATTTCGGAGTTGCCCTTCCCCTTAACGAAAATAATTCCTTCCTCATTCTCATTTGAGTCAAAAGTAATAGCATAATCACTTCGACGAAGTTTCGACACAGAGCTGAGGTTGCAAATTAAGTTAGGGATAAACAATGTACCTTTCATTTGTAAGGACACTTGCTTTGGATCACAGAAAACATTTTCCTATGATAGAGCTAGTTCCTGACACAAGTGTCTACTTACCATTCCCAACTGACAAGCTACGCCGCTCAGGGGAATTATTGAAGTCCGAGAAAGACATGTCATTGTTAGACTTGTTTGAAGTGGCCCCTTATTTTACAAAACATTTGTTTCTGAGACGATCAACTTCGTCAGATTGTGTTGCTATTCTAGGCACTATGCGAGAAATGTTAAATATCCAGTTCCAACCTTCTGTTTGTTTTCAGAAGTTTCTTCAAGATCTGAGTAGTCATTCTTATGTTTTCCACTCCCACCCTTGTTACTGCGGCCGCCTCCGCAGTATCCTCTTTCCCAGTTTTTCTGGAAGGATCTAAAGCCCTTCACTTACTTATCACTTTCCGGTTTGTGGAAGCAGCCACTCTTCAAATGGCCTTTACGATCAAAGTAATGGCACTTTTTGTCTTTTACGCTTTGCAATTGAAGATCTGCTCCACCCGTACTGTCACTCTCTGAACGCTTTCTATTTAACGCAATCTCTTTATTGATAAGCATTCCGATTGCATCAGTGCAATTCTTACTCATTTCCCGAACCAAGTCTGCTGCATTGTAATATTCTTCAGTTAGTCCGAGTAGCAATGCTCTGAGCTGGTTTTACTTCCCTATTGAGTGCCTGATTACATTGAACTTATTCCTATAAATCCCCTAACATACTTCATTATTCATTCATTAGGCTTCATAAACGGCATCGGACTGCCACTTCAAACTATCGCATATTTCAGTGTTATTTTCCATATGAATTACTGACGCACTTTATAGATCACTTAAACTTAATAGTATATCAGCTAACACAGCATACTGCCGACTCTGAAAGCGGTTGCAGCCTCTACCTGAGATCCACCCGGTGATTTCTCATCACCAGTGACAGCTTTCAATGCTCACTTACTAATGAGAACCACTTTCATCTCGCGGGACCACTAGTGGTAGTTTTACCCCGTAAGCTTTTCAATTTTGAGCCCACTATTGTGTCTGTTCCTCCTTCTATTTTACTACTTGCTTTGATAGATAGTCCTTGACTAAGATTCAAAGAATAGACACACAGATCACACTAAACTTTGCTGCAGTCAGTAAAGAGGGAGGGAATAAATTTGAAGCTAACTTCAGGAGCTCTGGGCCCATAACCTTTTATAAACAGGTGGGTTTACCTTAGAAACATAGGAATGCATACAACCTGTATAAGCTAATCATGACAAATAGTGTGCCTCAAATATAAACCTTTCGGATGTTCTAAATATCAAAGTCTCTCTGACTCACATGATTATCTATTACTAATGTAACTCTCTCAATCATAGTGATTCAGTATAATTATCACACCGATCTCAAGCTACATGTAACTTTGACAACGTACTTCTCCCCTCACTAGCTTTCATTATTTGTTGAACACTTAAATGCAACAGCGCTGAAAGACAAGAAAACAATAGGCTCAAAATAGAGAAGTTCAAGCTGATAATGGGTGTGTTTAAAGGCGTTTTTCCGTGGGACGTGGAGAGCCATGAGGAATCCTCAAATTTTTTCTTCCTTCCCTCCGGCCTCGATCCATTTGCCGCTGCGGCCTCCGGTACGGAATTTTCACTCCGCTTTCTCACACGATCTATTGAGGTTCAATAGTAATACTGCTACTACTGTGTGTTTTGCGCCGTGTTATACCATGCGAAAAAATCTTCTAATGTCTGCGGGCTGTAGTAAAAGTATCTGAAGACTTTTTTGCCGTGTATTCATGACTTAACTTCACATAGTAAATCGCAAAGACGTAAAGAGAGTCAACGGGAGGGTCTCCATATCAGAAAACGGTAGAGAGCTGGACTTCTGGTTGCGCAAGAAAACAGTATTTACTGGGGTTGATCTGCCCCTCTAGTCGAGCTACAGGTTTGCGTTCGCGCGCTATGCTTATAGATACGTTCTCCGACGGCTCTACGCTAGCTCCTGCGCGTCTGCGCCTAAGCATCCCGCGTGGATGCGGCGATGCGAGGAGATTACGCGTGGGCTATGTAATAGCAGCCCTCTGTGGAGACATCGGCTGGTTTCCACCTCGGATACACGGCGTACTGTAGACCTAACCTGCATTTTCGTAAGCTGTACAGTACGCAGCTGCACTGTACTGTAGCCCTAGGTCGCGTTTTCGTACGCGGCCAGCACAGTACGGGGCTGCATGTTTCATTACAGTTTCAAACTCACCCCTCTTGGAAACTGTGTTCACCCCGTAGACTTTTCTGAGCGATCTAACAGTGCCTGATCGAAGTCAACCGAGAGTCATCCGTTGTCGAGCTTTAGTTTCAACGGCGTACACATGGGGCTATCCGTTTGGGTAAGTGGATTTGCGGGGTTGCTTTTTTCTAGGAACCATATCATTCGGTTGATTTGGCGATTCAAAACCTTGTAGCGAATCATTTCCACGTCTCCATGGATAGCGCGGTCTACTGCTTTTGGCAAGTAGAAAAGGTTTCGTACAAGTCCTTTGAGTTAACATCAATCCACAGGTCTATGGGCCGTCAAGTAGCTTCCTCAGTCCGTTAGATAACGCCTTTCCTATATAAACGGCTTCGCCAGCTGCCAGAAGCTCGGCTGAACAAATTGATTTCACCGGTCGACGTGACTTGTGCGAGCTCCAGGCCAAAACATGAAAGACTGAGTCTATCTTTATCTCTCCAATTAAGAGTCCGGCCACATACCAGAGCTCTCCATGTTCGTTAGGGCGATTAGCGTCCGAAAAAACTAAATAAACACTAAGTAACGTCCCTTGTCTGCAGGTCTGATGAAATATAGTGAGGTGCTGCGCTTCTTTAGGCCACTGAGCGGATTTATCTGCAGTACTAGATCCTTAACCAACGGCGTGGGACCCTTCTGCTGTGGATAGCTGGAGATAAAGGCGCAAAACGTTGACGCCGCGATACCAAGCCAGCCAATTGAACTGTTCAGCGATATGAAAGCTGCTGCCTCGATGCTATTGAGAGGGCTTTCACGTTCCTTCCTTCTGCTCCGGGAGATCGTCAACTCTGCGTGCAATTGCATCTTGTGGTCTCCATCGATACGCACATTCAGCTCCTTGTCCTGGGTGACAGTCAGTCTATAGAAGTGGAACGTACCCGGTCCATACACAATGGTGCGGAGTTTGTGACGTTGTCTGATCTTCTCAATGACAGTATGGAGCTTTTCTCGGTCTCCTGCAAACATAATGTCGTCCACCACTTTGACGGCGACTATGGAAGTCCTTTCCGCCGTCTTCCTGAAGAACCGTTTTGGCTTACATGGGCCAGCTGCGCGAAGTTGAGGGAGTACAGAACATCTTCGTCGCTAAGTTGCTGCCATTTAGCACCAGCATTGGCCAGTCCATACGCGGTTGAAAGCAGAAGCCATTAATGCCTGTACCTGGATGTGCACTCCCTTGGTGGTACTGCGTACATGTCTCGATGCGCGGACGTCTGCAGAAACGCGCTCTTGAAGTCTATTTTGGCGATAATCCACAGGAACACAGTAGCGAACGATAATAGGATGCGTATTCCGACCGGGCGACACGTTGCCGAGTCCGTTTTCAGTACTTCCTTGCCGCGGTCTTTGTGCACGTGCACTGCAATGCGGGCCTTCAGTGTGAGATATCCGTCATCGCACTGTTTCACCTTGTATAATACGTGGCTGGTCACAATATTCGCGTTCCAGGGTATCTGCGACACTGTCACATCCCTGACCTGTTTCTTGAAAGATACTTCCTCTTACTGATAGGCGTTCTGTGTAGCAAACGGAGGGAGGCCGTGTTCCTGGTGCAACATGAACTCGGCGGTACCAAATACTCGGTGGTACTGCTCAATCAGTTTCTTTTCGGTGCTCTGCAGTTCCTTTCAGGGCGATAGTTCGACTTCGCTGCCTTCGAGATGAGGTCCAGTGGTTGCTGCTTCCTGCTGCGCGGCTTCCGGCTGCTCTGCGTGCTTTTGCGATTGGGTTGCGACGTAGTTCCATACTTCGTTTGGCTGTAGGAGTGACTCTTTGTCGCCGTCGTAGTAGTAGATGTCGTGCTTGCCAGTCTGTGTGTCGAAGTTGTGCACTGTTCCGATCTAGAATTTTTCGTCCATGGGCCAGTAAACTTCGATGGTGTCGCTCATGGTAGGAAAGTCAGGCCCTATTCTATCGGGCTCTAAATCTGATTCCTTGCCTGCTTCTTAGTGTTAGATGCCATACTCTGCCTGGTTAAGGCCTGGTCGGTCTGCTGTGCTGTTCACCTGGTGTATAGCGTCATCTAAGTTCTGGTCTAGCTATTCAATGGCATCTTGCACAGCGGTTGCTATCTCATAATTGCGTAGCGAGGGCCGTATGTCCTCGATAGCTGCGGTTATCTTCCTGCCTCAGTTCCCGGAACGGTTACAGTGCGGTTTGGGAGATCGAATGCCAACTCAGGACGGTTCTCTGTCCACTGTCCTCTCTTCGCCTTGTCCTTCTTGATAAATACCTGCACATGGTCTCCTAAAGCAATTGGGGTTTCCTGGATGGCCCATGATCGAAGCATGAGTGTGAGCTTCCGTTTCGCCATGAAGGTCTGGTAGGCATCGATTAAATCCTGTGTGAGCAATTTCGGGGGTTGCCCGGCTTCGATGGGGCGCGGGTAGCCCTTAGATAGCTCATGTGCTGAGAGTATCTCGTTACTGTAAAGGTCGTTCGAGGTTCTGATTGCTCGCTGAACCTCCAATTGGCTCATCCCCTCGTTTTCGTGATTCCCAGTAGTCGTCTTCAGGCGTTCGAATATGTCCCGTATGATTCTGTGCTTCGATTCCATCACTTCCTTACTGTTCCTTCGGGGGGGAAGCGGTCTCCCTTCGATGTCTTGATCCGTCAGGTAGGATGTTAAAGTATTTTTCTCGAATGCCCCGTCAAAAACGACAGTGCTTGGGTTCCCGAAATGCGTGATCCACTGTGCAACGAAGGCAGTTATAGCCTTTGCCATGCATATATCTTCCACTACAGCACCGGCGTAGTATCTCGACGCCTTGTCCATGATGTGCATTACGTAGTGTTCGTCAAGGTACATGTGGTCAACGCACACAACTTCATTGAACGAATGGTTCATCGAGCTTAGAGACACCTTTCGTGTCGTCGTAGGCTTGGTTGTGGTCCTACAGCTGGTACAGTTCTCCAGGACCAATTGCAAGTACTTTTCAACATGTTCGTTCCATATGCCATTGCGTTGCAGTATTACCTTGATGTCAGTGTATGTCAAGTGCCCACAGATGTGCTTGTGGACTTTTTCCATGATCTTCTTGGTTTCATGCCACGGCTTGCTGGTATTTCTTCCTGTTGTCGCCGCAGCTAATAAAAATGTAGTCCTGCCCTCTTCGGTGATGGCACCAGCACTGTGGGTAAACACGGAGTGCGGCAAATACGTGTGCATGTCGTAGTCGACCAGCATGATGCATCCTGGGGAAGCGCCGGTAGAGTCGCGTGGTAGCACTAGCTTGTTCTGTTTCGTATGCGGTATGTCACAGTGCTTTGTGACGTTCCTTCCCACAACCCGCTGCAAAGAACCTTGGAGTACCAAGTGCCTGATGCGCACTGTGTTGCCTTGGTCTGTTCTGGCATTGAACAATACAGATCCGAGGATATTCCTCGCCTGGCTGCTGTGATCGCCAGTACCACACTGCCAGATTGGTCTCTGTGCGACTGCTTTGGTTACCGGTTCCAGGTCGCTGCTACAGTCCGAGCACACCAGATCGGAAATGAAACTTAGTTCTGTGGCGCCAATGCCACTGTACGGGGCACCATCGTCCAGAAGTGGTCCTGGTTGGGTATTTATTGTCGCCCTTGAACGGTACTAACGGTCCAATTGTGCCATGTATAATGTCAGGGCTCGTTCCTGATTATCAGGGTCTGCCGTTTCGTCCAGTGACAGGACACCTGGCTTCAGAGATCTATCCAGATTGTGGTCTTTCTTCCAGTGTCCGGCCTTTCCATACCAGCGACATCTGGTTCTGGCCATCAGCTTTGCAAGCTGCTCAGGAGTACGCTGTTTGCCACTATCGGATTGGTTCGGGATGTATTTCGGACACAGGGGGTGTGCTGCGAGGAATTGGCTGAGATCGACTTCTGTTGTTCCTCCCTCTACACCTTCATCTTGTCGCATCGCCTGAGAACAGCCGTAATGGACTCGTAAGACACAGCTGAAAAGTATTCGTTAGTCGTAGACTTCGAGGTTATTGTCGATTCCTTCGGTGCCGCATTGGCCAATACGGACACTCTTTGATTACTGTCGAAATCTGCGTTCGCCAACAGCGCTAATCCAAGTAACTCCTCAGATAGCTTGTCATCGGAGCCGAGCGAATTCAGACAGGATACCTGTGCCTGAAACCGGGATTCAAAGTTCTTGAATCTTTCGCTGTGGTTCCGCTTAGTGCCTGGTAGAGACAGAAAATCCTGAAACACGTGCGAAACAACTGCAACGGGATCTCGTTTGAACCGCGTGTCCACGATGATCGGATCTTACTGTCTGGGATCGCCTTGCGCAGGTTTTTTGCGCGTCTATACAGTTGTGCCTGTAACATTATTCCACAGTCCTTCGGAGCAATTTTGTTGCTGTTCGGGTCCGGCAGTGTATCGTTGAACGTCTGCCACAAAGAAACTGCTCCTGCATAATTTTCTGACTCCCCCTTCTATCTGCTCAAGGTACTATTCGAAGGTTCCACCAATACTTCAGCCGCGACGGGAGCGATGCTGAGCTTTCTGGGCCCACAACTATCAGAAAACGGGAGAGAGCAAGACTTCTGGTTGCACAAGTAAACGGTATTTACTGGGGTCGATCTGCCCCGCAAGTCGAGCTACAGGTTTGCGTTCGCGCGCTGTTCTTATAGCTACGTTCAGCGGCGGCTCTACGCTAGCTCCTGCACACCTGCGCCTAAGCATCCCATGTGGATGCGGCGGCTGTCTGCTGCTGCGCGGATGAGAGGTGATTATGCGCGGGCTGTGTAATAGCAGCCCTCCGTGGAGACATTTGCTGGGTTCCACCTCGGATACACGGCGTTCTGTAGACCTAGCATGGATTTGCGTATGCGGCACAATACGCGACTGCACTGTAGTGCAGCCCTAGATCGCGTTTGTGTATGCAGCCAGCACAGTACGCGGCTGCATGTTTCATTACAGTTTCACACTTCAACTTTCAACTTTCGCTTGAATTCCATCACAATCTAGAAGATCTTGAGCTCTTTGAACATCCACTCTACTGTTACGGGCGCATCAACTATAGCTTTATTGAACTTTGTGTGGTCCTCTTTGAGAGCTCTTTGGAATTGAGGAAAAAGGTAGTCGCGGTTGTTATAGCCAGGCATTATTACTGTTATCGACCATGAATGTCTGTGACAGCTGCTCTTCTATTGCAGATCTACTGAACAAGGTCCATTCCTGACTTCTTTCCTCCAGAGTGCCAAGAAGTGCATAAACATACTCTCCAGCGCTGTCATAGCTTGATATTTGAGACCTTGCTTATGTTGCTTAGGTTTATGGGCTTTTATACTATCTTTTTGACGATCTTTCCATTTCGGACGGGCAATCCCAATCACAGTTTCATGGGAAAACCTTATGCAGTTCGGTAAGGCGTTTAACTTCTTTTCTGCAGCTAGAGCATAGCAGAGCGAAAGTCTTTCGCTCCAATGAAGGACTTTTGCAATGGTCTAGTAACAAGATGTCTATGTGCGTTGAATTTGAGTTTTACTGTCTCCCAAATTATTTCTGATACATACGAGGTGTGCTTTCCGAAGAATAGTTCTACGTCTCGCCATCGGAAGAGTGCAAACATTATCCGAAGTACAACAGAAAGAGAGAGGAGTGGTGTCGTAGAGTACTGGTTTCGCGCAGTGCACAGCATATTTGGGGTTAGGTGTATCGAAAGATGCAGCAGCTCGTGCTTTCGGAAACGATAGAAAAACAGTAGTCCTCAGTTCCGTTGGTAAACACAACGTCGAATTTTTATTTGTGTCATTTGCTGGGTTTTAGAGACATAAAAGTATGGTATTACCTGCGCCACCGGATATATTTTTTAAAGGAGAAAAGGAGGATAATTGATCGCGTCCAGCCAGGGATTGGCGCCGTTGGAAGTCGCATTAGTGTTGGCGACCTCCACCTGCGGACGTGCCATCTGTACCAGGAGTTAAGTTAGCGTTGCTTCTAATTGAAACAGCTTCCATAGGGAGGGAAGGGTACGTCTGTACTACTCACGGACATTACTCATGTGTGGTAACCGTAAATGTGGTCTACCATTTGGGCACACTGCAGCGTGAGTTATGTTCAAAAATTCATTCCAAATATACTGTAGAGTTACAGAATAGTTGCAGGATTCTGCTTTGCCGTAAACTGTGTATTGATGGTCGGCATGGGATTTGACAGGCACGATCCTGGAGAGCTTTGTGCAATGCTTGCCATTTTTGTTGAGTAATTGGCTTGTCTGTTCACGAAGCTGATTCGACAGTTCGCTCTGTATTGTTAGTGAAGGTAGAGGAATATTGATATCTGCCGCGTGTATAGGCGCGGATATGATTTGCTGTGCCGTACAATTATGTCGGTACTGAATCAGTACATGTGGTGTAATCGTGCACTCGGTGATGGCGCACTGGAGGGCCTGGCTGTACTGTGCAGCACTGCTCTAGGTGACGATGTCTAGAGAGCTAGTACCACCAGTGTTTGCCCAACCAAAGATACATATGGAGAACACGAAAAATGTATATCGCATTTCCTCCAAATCTTTTGTCCTGCCGCAAAAACGCTATAAAGACAGCTCTGATCTTTCGACGAAACCTGTTTTTGTGTTCGTCCAACAACACCCATCACTCCCGCGAAGGGGCGGCGCAACATCCACTCCCACACACCAGTCACAAAACAAGATCGCCGTACCGGTACCTCAGTTACCACTGCACCTCAAGCGCATGCCAGCCGAAGACCAGGACATCAACACTGCGCTTCACAGCGCCATCAAAAAAAAGAGAAAAGTGCCCTTGGTTGGCAAAGGTCACCCGCTATATAATAAACGAATGCAACCTTACGAGCTTACACGCGGCCTTCAAGATGGCCCTGCCGAAACATTAAGGGACACGCATGTGGTCCTTACACCGATAAATCTGATCGATCCAGTATCGGAACAGGCGGTTCTAGCGAAGATTGATTATATTGCAGAGTCTCGCAAGTTTGTTGAGGGGGAAGAGTACCCATTGTGGGATAATACAAGGGGCAACAAAGCGCAAGTGGATGACTATTTCATATTTTGCCACAACCAGGTCTCCAAGGGGCGGGACCTCGCAGAAGTATTCAAGGTTACTGCGATACTGCCAGTTAGTAGAAGGCCCTCGCACTGGCGAATCAGGGAACATGCAGAAAGGAACGTTCTGGTGCTATCCCGGTACATGGGCTATACTACAGTAACTGCTGTGATGGTAGCTGTCGGCAGCCGGCCCTCTGTTGCCGATGGAGTTAACTGCGTCCGTGGAACCAGTCGACTGAAGATTTTCAAGGATATGGTGATAACTCTTGAGAAACCGCCTAGATGACTGCACTGGCAACCTGATACATCAAATCTGTACTGTAGCCAAGAATTGTTTCAAATAAAGCGTGTAATCTGTAGCTCGTTTACATTTTATTTCACAAGCTAGGTTGTCGTCGCGATTCCAAATCCACTCTAGCTACAATCACAAGGTTACCTTTGCATCGAATGTGCCGCTTCACCGTGAAATACCATGCCAGTAGTAAGGGCAGTGGCAGCACTGCTCTACATAGCTCAGCCTAGTCTCTGATCATCCTTTTAGAAAATGCCTGCGAAGCCTAAAGTTGGAATGTGTGTCTGCGTGCAACACACGCCTCGGGATCGCAACAGATTAAGGTCGGCAGCGAATGGGGCAAGGTCAAGGCGCCAATAACGGTTCAGGTAGGCGGTACAAAAAGCCAAACATGACACCACGAAAGATGCAGCGGTGACTGGTGACGAAGGGGTAACCGGGGGCACTGATTCGATGTTCGTCACTGTCGATGAGGTTATCAGCTTAAGAGAAGATAGACTTGGAGGCAGCATCAAGGGGTATTCGGGATGTGGTTCAGGCCATCGGCAGGTCCTTCCGCTGAACTGCCAATGCGGGGAAGAATTCGAGGCAAACGAAGCAAAGGATGTGTTGCAGCCGGTAGGGAGGTGAGGTGGCGCGCGTGAAGGTGCGAGAGAGTGCGGGCATCCTGGACTGCGGGGGGCCGTGAACATGCGTTCCTTATGGCATTTTTCAGGAAAGACTGAGGCTGCTAACGCACGTAGTCATAGCGACTTAGTGCGGCGCACATAAGTGCATTGCCAGGCTCAGCCACCAGAGATTGGGCTGGTAAAAGTCAGAGAGCGAGAGGGAGAATGCGAGAAATCGCAAATAGAAGTGTTATGGGACGAGCGCCGAATGAAGCCAAAGATGAAAACGGCATCGGCCCGAAGAGAAAAATAGAGCGCTGTTTTCGGCGTTGGCGGGGAGGGAGCGACGCAAGGACTAGAGGATGTGCAGAGGCAAGGAGGTTTCAGGAGCGAGTATCTACGAGGGGAAGAAGTTACTTTCAAACTGTATTGTTTTTTCAGATTGTTACTGTCCCGTAAATAGTCGGGATCACGCTGTACCACTCAGTTTTCCAAGCTTCAAAATGTCAGCGATTGCCTCCATCTTCAGATTCAACTCATCTTCAACTTGCAAACTCTTCCGCAGCAATGAATATCCCTCTTAATTGGAATCGTCATCATCCCCCGTACCATCATCCTCTTCCGTGCCGTCCTCGTCAGTGTTACTATTGTCCGAGTTCTTGTTCACTTCGCCGTCGCCGATTGCGTCGCCACCGGTCGAGTCCTTAACGCCGCCGTCGCTGACCGTATCACCATTTTCCGAATCATCGCTAAGCGTATCATCGTTGGCCGTGTCACTACTGTCGGGGTTATCATTGACTGTATCATCATCGTCCGAGGAACTATCGCCCGACACATCGTCCTCCTCCTCAATACACCCATCGATTCCCTTAATCTCCGGGAAATCCTCCCTGGCTCTGGCTTGACTTCCTCCAGGTCCAACATCTTATTTATCCTCACCTTCAGCAACTCCCTCCTCTTCTCCTTCAGACTCTCCTTCATGTCTTCTGTTTCCCTAGGCACTGTCACCCTAAACAACCCCTCATGTCGAGCCATCCCAACCAGCGCCCCCTTCAACCACCCATATACTGCGATCAACACCTTATCTATGCAAACCTGCTCATAATTTCCAACGTCTGACGGCATCTCCATCTTTTCTAGCACCAATCGAATCACTTCCCGCACATGCAACACCTGTTGAAAACCTCTCATGCAGTTCTTCTCCAATCCCGCTCCATGGCGCAATAAATCTGCCGCGTTATCAAACACAAACCCAACAAACGTCGAAATCCGCTCACATACATCTGGTTCCTCCCGTAATTCCTTGACTTTATCCTCGCCCAATTCTTTCCCCAAAAACCGGTACATGGCCACCTGCTGCTCAACTGAAAGCAACATTCGAACCTGCGACTGCGGCATCCTATCCATCTTGATATAGGTGGCCAATAATCCCTCTAATTCATTCACGCTCTTCTTGGTAGAATCTGCGGAGAAGCCTTTCAAAGCAGCGCGCTCGTAGTCAGCAGCAAGCTTACCAAGAGAAGCAATTGAAGTTGAAGTGCTCTTGGCACAGATGGGGGTGATGAGGACAAGTAGGAAGGCGAACAGGAGACATAGAAGGAAATGCGGGGTAAACATGATGGTTTTTTTCGGGGCTTGAAAAGACTTTGTCAGGGCTGGTGGGGTCGGTTTTGCTGTAGTGAGTCTATTGGGTTGTTCAGATGCAGAGGGCTGGATAGCACGGCTTAAATAGGGGGCAGTCAGGGATTGTGCTCCATTTGTTCGAGCCCTCGGAAAATTTCTTGAGAGGCAAGGCGAGAGGAGAGAGGACTCCATCCCCGTCAATTTTCAGAATGCGGTGGCGATGGAATGAACGTTTTGCAATAATCATGGCTTAATTTCCAAGAGATATTGGAATGAAAGAGAAATGGAGGAGGGCGGAGAGAGGACATTGGAAGAAAATCCAGCTGCTTGGCTTAAGCTTGGCGGAAAACACATTGCGGTGGAGTACATTTGCCGGACTTCCGAGTGCATTGCATTATCATGAAAAGAGTATTTGATTCTCTCCAAGCCTCCTCTTTGACAGAGCAGGGTTGAGTGATTTCCGAAGTGTTTGCGAATATGAGGCAGAAATGCAGAGTCGGGGGAGCACGGTCAGCAGTCGGCACAAGTGGTTGTGAGGCAGAAATGCAGAGTCGGGAGACCATAGTCAGCCGTCAGCGCAGCCTCTCCTGTGAACCGCGCTGGCGCTCCCCAACAGGCCAAATCAATGCCCGTCTTGAACGGATTCGATGAACAGCCTCTGCCAACGAATGGACCACGCGTTGGCATGAAGCTATCGTGGCCCACTAATCAAGGGGCGAACGGGCCCCTCACCGACGCGCTCGCACCCGCACACCCACTCAAACGAACATCCCGCTCGTGCAACGCGCTTTGCTGAGAACGCGCAGTACTCTCGCGCTATGCGCGCCCTCCCGAATTCCCCAATTGTCGGCCCACACAATCCCGCCGCGCAGGCTGCCCTTGCTTCTCTCCAACATTCCCCACACACCCCGGTCATCCCCTTGATGATTCGGACCTACTGCACCTTCCTCTGGAAATCATCGAGGGAGCCGCCCTGTCAGCTACCCGCTCCATAAACCCTTCATCCGCCGGTGGCCCTGACTGCATGTGTCCTCGCCTACTCCGCCTGCTGGCCACCGCCTCGGTGTCTCTCGAAGCCAACGTCACGGGTCTCTCGTCCTTGACCAAGCTTGTCCGACGCCTTGCCTGTGATGATCTCCAAACATCTATCACACCCCTTGTCGCTGTTGCCACGCTGCTGCCGCTTTAGCCCCGCCCGGACAAGATCAGGACGATTGCAACAGGTCAGAGCCTTCAGCGCTTGGTCGCCAAGTTGCTCCAGCCTTCGGCCCTGTCAGACTCCATTGATTTCCTCGCGCCCTCCCAGCTCACTAACGGTGTCCCCTCCGACCTCGACGCTACAATTTACGATGCTTGCATGATCATGAAGCGCAAAGGTAGGGATTCCGATTTGCTTATGGTCCCTGTTGGTGCGAAACATGCATTTACTGCCTTCTCGCTTTAGCACATGTTGCAAGCCTACCCGTCTCACACCCCGACTCTTGTCGCTTTATCAGTATGTCTACGGCCATGCCCCTCCCCCTGTCGTTCCATTATCCAATCACCTCTCTTTTGCCTGCAGTAGCGAGGGATCCCAACAAGGTGATTCCGCCAGTACGCTCCTTTTCTCCCTTGTCCTCCAGCCAGTTATTTACCGCGTACCCGGGGAACGTGCGCTTCTGTCGAACCACTGGTACGCAGACGACGGCACTCTTATTGTTTGGATCCCGGAAGTGGCAAAGGCGCCTCAGATCGTGCAGGGGCTAGGCCCCGATACCAACTTCGAAATCCATGCCTCCAGGTCTCGCGCCTTTTGGCCCACCTCTGATGATTTCATGCGTCAACAACTTCATGCTTCCATGCAAGGCTGCATATCTGCATGGGCCCTGCTCGACACAATTCCCGATGCCTGCGTCCGCTTCCACCTCCACCGTTTCACCTCGTCGGTCTGTCATGGTAAACATACGTTCCACCTAATTCTCCCTGGATGTTAAATTCCGCTCGCGATCCAGTTTGATGATCTCCAGATGGAGACCTATCCCCGGCTCAATCACGTCCCCGTCCAACCTTCCGCTAGCTCGTCGGTCACAGCCAGCATCAGATTTGGTGGGCATGAATTGCAACCACTTACCTGTAATATACACGCGTCCTGCGCCGCAAGTGTGATGGACGCTGCAAAGCATCGAGTCACTGGCACTGACCATCCTCAACTCTCCAACTATCGCCGCATTCGCCGCCTTCCCCTCCCTGGCTACGTCGAACTCCTCCTCAAACGCCTTCGGCCATTGGTCTGTGAATTTGGCCCCCGTGATCTTGGCCCCGGGGAGCCCGAGACACTCGCCCAACGCACCGACCACCCCTTCACACTCCTGGTGCAGATGGTGCAAGCCACCGAGGCGCTCACATTCTGGGAAGATGCTTTGGGACGTCCACCCCAACCCTCGTGACCCAAGCGCCACATTCATGCGCCGACACGCTTGCCCCACCTCTCCTCTCCCCCCGGCGCCTCCGCCTACCCTACCACTCATCCAGCCGCCAACCCCAAGTTCCAGAACAATGTCTGGTCAGTTACGCTGCGTTGCCATCTTGACGTCCTCATTTACGATGAAACGATAGCTCCGATTTGTTGCCACCATTGCCGTACCCCGATGAACCCCCGAGGTGATTAATCCTCGACCTGCACGTCTGGCTTTGACGATGTGCGCCGGCATACCATCATTAGGAACCTCTTCACCAGACACGTGCTCAAGCCCGCCGTTCTCGTAGGTCCGCAAAAATTTCCCTCTTTGCTAGCCGGCACCGCTGATCGCCCCGCCGATATCCTCGTCCATGTTTCGCGGCCTGACAAGCCCATCGCATATGATATTCCGGACCGCTGTACGTGTGCCTACGCCACGATCGGCCACGCCGCCGAGAAGGCTGCTGGCGCTGCTGAGTTCGCTGATGGCTCCAAACTTAAGAAATTCCAGCAGAGGGTGCGCAACGCCCTCCTCCTTCCTGAGGATGCCGAACTGTCTCTCCACGTCCGGATGCATTTCGTCCCTCCCGCATTTGACGGCGTTGACTCGCTTTCTACGCGCTCTCGACGTGTCTTCGACGACCACGCTCAACGGGATCTCGTTCTGCTCTACCAGTGGTTACTTTGTTGTCAAGGCCCAACTGTAGCAACGCATAAGCTTTGCTATGTGGTCCAGTGTTGCTGGTGGCCTCCTCGCTCGCATGCCGTCTCACGCCGAGTGTCCTTCATCATGAGCAACTCGTAATCCGATGCATGATTCTGAAATGCGACCATCTCCTACTGATTGAAATAAAGGCTATAGGTTTCAACAGCCCCTTAACGAAGGATGGTTGAGAGTAGGGCAGCTGTTGCAGCTTGTCCTCCGATTGCGGGAGATACTGATGTTGCGGTGAAAGTATTCCAGCTTGCAATAGATTGATCACGAAGAATTGAAGGATTGCAAGACATCGTATTGAATCCTAGCGCTAATCCCTAGCGCTGATTCTAGCTCCCTTGCAGACCGACTTTGTACTGTTACGGATATGAAAAAACATATCCGAAACTTGTCAACGTCATCAACCAATGGGAAAAAATCGTTGGAAAGAAGCAAACGCCACTGCCAGGGTCAACACGCACGGCGGTTTGGAAAGCGATTTCACAAGGTCACGAACAACATTCGCACGAGGAATGGCGGTCGCACTTGATCGTAGGCCCATAAGATGCTAGAGCCGCCCCCCGAGATGGTTTAGTTGGATTGTGGGCGCTTGTGTGTCGTCACCTGCACGGTTTTTGCAAACTTGTATGTTTCCTTCTCTAGCTAGCTAGCTAGGTTGTCGATGTGGTGAACGTATTGCGACAAGGGAAAGTCGTATTTCAGTTGAAGGTGATTTATTTCCAGGGAGCGAAATTTCGACTTGGAGCTTTGTCGACAGTTTTCGAAGATCTTTATATTTTTACTGTATTTCATTGAGCAGAGCGTGGCCGCATTACAGAATAATACGAGGCATTACAGTTTGTTCATGTTTAAGCTAGACCTTCGCCATGAGAAATCCCTAATGGAACATGTGACCTCACTTGAGAAAGAAGTTTAATTCCAGGACATACATATTGAACGCATTAAATGGATTATAATGCATTCAGTATCTACGTACTGGGGACTGCGCACGTGCTAACTATACAGCTAAGATCTAACCGGATGTACCTCATCGTCCATGCGCGTAAAGTAACATTACGCTACTTTCCACGGACTGGGAAAGGAGTATAAGGATGGCTCTCCTACTCGATCAAGGTTTGCAAAGTCCACCGTAACCTGCCGCGCTCAAATCTGCCGTCATTTTGACAGACTGCGAGGGGTTGTGGTCTTCACAGCCTTGCGGGCTTGTCGTCCGAAGTTCTCGCCGTTGTCGTCGCCGTCTCTATCTGTAAGCCTATGTGCTTACAGCGGGAGTTTTTAAGCCTCCTGAATCCTCGGGTCAGGTGGTGGAGTTTTCTTCCGGTCCCTTTCTCGCTTGGGTGGGCAATTGGTTCAGCCATAGCCCGGAGTCGCCCGTCTAGCAGAACCCGAGGTCCTGTGTAGTGCGGACTTGTCTTCAAACAATAAAGCGTCATTCTTCTTCTTGTCCAGCAGGGTCTGGTTCGCATGTTTCGTGCAAATTTTCGAGCTGTTTACCTCGGCGACAAAGTGTGCGACTTGAATTCCGAGTATGATGTTTCCAAGTCCTCTGCTGTTGTACACGAGGCAGTGCTTCATCCAATACCCGGTAGCACCTTTTTGAAATGCTGTTTTGCTTTCCTCACATACTTTTCGTTGCGGTGCTGGCTGTGTGGGATTCGCACGGCCTTGGCTGTACCTGAAGACAAGGTTGAGGTGCTTCTTCGATACTATCGAATACTGCCGAAACGACCACGTGATCACTGCAGTCGTACCACGCACCGTGCAGAATGGAGGCGCCCGCGCACTGAACACCGTTTGTTAGAAAGAGGTCTACAGTACTTGATCCTCTGTGCCACGCGAATCTGTGCTGTTCCGTTGCAAGGGTCACGTATCCGTGCGACGTTGTCCACTAGAGTAATAGTCTTCCCGATCAGTTCTGTGAATTGTCCCACTTGGTGTGGCGGGCATTGAAGTCGCCCATGACCACTTTCTTGCCCTTGCAGTTACGCCTTACCTTGTCTAGGCATTTTAGGAAAAGGTTCTAGTGGTCTACACTAGCAATATTGGTGTCCCTTACCTTGATGATCAGTGGCTGGAACTCAGCCTGACTATACCGAGCAAGCACTCGGTACTTGATGATCCGGTTAACAATAAGGCCAATCCCCCCTTGCCTTCGCCACCCGTTATGGCGTTGCGTGACAGATAAAGCTTCGTCAAATATTCCATAACCGCCATCTGCCACTCGTAGGCAGGTCTCACATACACCCAACAGATGCACCTGGGGGGCGATTTCCTTGACTTGTGCTTCGCTATTTCGTACACTATGCACATTGATGTTCCAAACTTGACCTCCATGTTGTGCAGTTCTTCACTCATTATCGGTGAGTTGGCGCTTGCCGCGCCTGCTGCTTTGTCTGTTCTTCAGTATCCTCCAGAATGAAACAGCCATGCGCACCAACCCCGACATGGTCCGCCTACCACGACATGGATCGTCAAATCAGACAAGAGTTAAACCGTAATAAGAAGGGGAAACGGAGGAAACAGATCCAAGATCTCGCAACTACGGCGGATGCCCGAAATGCGGACAACATCATCAGCTCATCACTACGAAGAGCGGCCCAAAACTCCCGTCCAGTAGCCCTCACCCGCACCAGTCCAAAAACCCGCCAAATTCACCCGCTACATGAGTTCAAAGCCAGGCACCGGTCATGCCCCAACTACGTCCCCGTTTGCAAGAACACCCCGATTCGAAGGCTTGTCGTCGATGCCATCACGAGGGCAAGGCCAAACAAAGCGACCGGCATAGACGAACTGTTCTGCAAAGCTTTCCAGATCGCACTCGTCGCCTTTGCAAACATACTAACCGCATTTTGGGATAGGTGCAGTGAGTTGGGATACGTCCTTAAGGCCTGGGACACCGGACTGCTTATTCCCCTGTTCAAAAGCAAGGGCTCCACTGAAGACCCGACTATGTATCGACCGATCGCACTGCTTTCACACGACCGCTCGATGATCATTAAGGCCATCGCCACCAGCGTCCGTAGTCTGTACAAATTCCGTCCCGCACAACTCGGCTTCCAACCACACACTGGGACTAAGACTGGTATTCTCCGCGATGACGCCAACCTTACCGCGGGGTTTAATTATACTGCTGTAGTTGACCTGAGGTCCGCTTACAACCCTGTACCCTGCGACAAGCTAATGCAGATTGCCAGACGCCACCTCTGGGCACATTCTGCAAACCATATAGAACTGCAGCTACAAACAATGACCATTGTCACTATAGATGCCGAGTCGGGAACAACAAGTGAAATGAACCGTGGGGTACCACGAGGAGATGCCTGCAACCGAAAACTGTGCAACCTATACATGGACACATGCGGTGAGGCTATGGAGCAAATTGCGGACCAAACAGAAACAGACAGAGCAGTTGCAAAAATGGAAGTGTCACGATGACGCAAAGCTGCAAGCAAGTAGTGCAGTGCAGTGCAGTCAGTGTTGGACATCTCAACAGAGTGGGCGAAAAGCATGGGCATGAAGTGGAGCACTCGGAAGTCTCATGTACTACCGTAAACAGTTTACATCAAATAGTTTCAATAGTGTCCCCTGCAGGATGCGACTACAGGGCTGCGCACTAACCGAATGGGCCACTTTGGTCACGTGCAGTAGCGTTGGCGAGCAGATAGGCATAGCAATAGTGGATCACAAGATGCGGCTACGGCGGTGATACACATGCCGGCGCAACAGGCCTGCAGTGGTACGATACTTGCACGCTATTCGCGGGATGAACTCGTCAAGCAAGACCATGGTTTGGGGGGCCGGCGCACCGAGCGAGTTAAATGCAATGGGTTGGAAGGTGAAGTTCGGTGCACGAGTCGGGGTGTCAGACGGTGCGGAGAGGCGGCAGGACAGCTTGCGTTGCAGTTGCAGATCCTGTACTGTACAGTACATTATCACGGTGCGCCAACGTGGCAAAGCCGCTAGCGGCTGAGGTGGCCTTTGTTGACGGGGACACGACGGGAATGGAGCAGCGCCAGGCTGGATGGAGGCCCTCCAGTACTGTACGTACAGTACTGCGTGATTCACACTGCATACGTCATCGCTGTACTGTACATACTGTACGGTATTTGATTTTGCACAATACCTTACAGTACTGCGGGTGGTGCGATAGTTGGGGGCCCAACGAATTTCATTCAAAACAGTTCTTGGAACCCGACGGTTACTGTACAGTACAGTAGACTGCAGCGAAGCCCTCGTTACCAAGCCACTGTAACTCATACAGTAATTTCCGACTCACAGCACACCACAGCGCAGTAAATGCACAACTGGTGGCAGCAATCGCATTGCCTCAATTGCATCATGGCTGTATCTTTCGAATCATTCATTGATGTGGCCTAATTTTTCGCCAACACCCTGCATGGGAGAGCACACACTCCATTCCACACCTCCCCATCGCCGCCAACTGCAGCACGCACCGCATGCTCTCGCAATCGCAACCCGGTATTTCCCCAACCCACTCACCATTCTATGTCAACCGTGCTTGGCAAGCCAAGCCAGGTTGAATGTCTCGCCCAATTCTTACACGCCAGGTAGTGAAGAAGCGAACCAGCTTTTACGCACGACATCTAGATTAAACTACACTATCCCCTATACATTCAACGGTAGCCAGTTAGTTTCCCTACTACCCAAGTCATCATCTTTCAAACGATCCCCTGCAAACACAGAAGCGACGCAGGCCAACCCCTGCCTCAACGCCTCCAAACCGAGTCAGCATGTTAAAACCCAGAGTTAAATAACCTCCCCACACTTTAACGAAACCTCACTTCCCCCGAAATAGTACTCCGTTGACCAGACACAACGTTTCACCAGGAACTCAACTCGACTGCAAAGCCCGAGTTATACGCGGCGTGTCCCACCGGCGGACGTTGATGGCGTTCGAGGTCGAGCAAGTCGTCCACGTTGTCGCGGGCGAAGCGACTGCGACGATGCAAGGGGGGCGAGGGGACGGGCTTGGAAGGAGGGGTGGGGGGGGGTGGCGGTGTAGGCGGCGAGGGAGGCGAGGGGAAGGGAGAGGAGAAGGCGGGGTAACATGGTTTGGGGTGGAGTTGGAGTGCAAGTGATTAAGAGTGGTGTGAATGAGTGAGTGATGGAGGTGGTGGTGATGAAGAGATAGAAGGTGTACGGTGGGCCGGGGCGGGTGGAGGTTGGTTTATATTGTCAAGGCGGTGGGTGCAGGGATTAAATTTCAAATTTTGATGGGGCGTCGTTGCGGTTGGATTTATGGCCGACGACGAGTCATCGACGGTTGGTTGGGCGGTTGGTAGATATGGGGGCATGTAGTAGGGTAGATTCGGTAATGAATGGTGGTTGCGAGGGGTGGGAGTATGAGGTTTATCATAATTTTTTGGCGGGTATTGCACAGGACGGGGAGGGAAGAGTGAGGGTATGATACGGTCTGGTGTGTAGAAATTTGGATTTTGTTGATTTAGAGGGGCGGGAATGTAACGGGTAACGATTTGTGGATGTTATGTCATTTTGTCTTGTTTTTGGGTTGTTTTGTTGCACAGTGGACGGCAACGTCGACAATTCGGTACAGTACTGTACTGTGCTACGCCGTATTGAATATTGTATCCATTCCATATTCCATCCACTTTTTGTTTTCCGAGAGTCAAGTTTCTCCCGCAAAAAGGCCATGGGCTGCACACAGAATGGAGGCTCCAAATTGGATTTTGCAACGCCAAGAGTCAAATCAATATGCTTTGAATTCGGGCAATACTGAACTGTATGGAATTTGCACCAAAAAATTCACGGTACTACAAAAGTTGGCTCCAACTATACAAGCCAACTACAATAAAGGTACAGTACCATTGCCGTACAAAGCTGTGCTACTCTTACGGTACTACTACCATCCCAGGACGGCCCAGTCTTGGACCATAGGTGCACCACAAAAACCAGAATTTTGGCCACACTTTTCGAAGCGAGAAATGGTTTTGCACACTAGAGTATGCTCATCACGGCCAAAATTGATGTTGCTGGAAACAAAACAACAAATACTAGGGGACGATCGTGCGGCGTCCAGAAGTGCGCAATATCGTAAGGCTGAGGAACACTACTTTTTCTCTTTGTTAAAAAACGAGTTGGTGTCAATATGGGCCGCACTGGCGAAACCACGGTGCATATGTACTCGAATGTTGCCGCTCCCATGCAAAATCCATTTTGTAGAGTAGAATTGCATGGATATGTAACATACTCAGCCAAAATGTGTCATATGCCAACGTGGACACATCTTGGCTTTTGCTGTACGTACTGTACAGTATCAACTTTATTGAACCAAGATTTTCCTTTTTGTTCGTATGTTTCCATTCAGGCTTGCCGAGCTGTAGTTCTGGAGTTACTGTAAATTACTGTAATGCAATTTTGGAGTGGCGTGTCCTTACTGGACCAAAAGCTACAAGATTATTCAAACGATGGACCAAAAAAAAGCAAGTGTTGATCCTTCTGGGGGTCACAATTTTTGACAGACAACCTCTGTTTTGTTTGACCCGAACTGAAGAGGCTCTAGCGTATGATAACATCCTGCGCAAGACGCCGCAAAGAGTCCTTGACAAAATGGCCAGCTCCTTCACAAGCCTGCTGTATCTTGCACCATGGCCACTTGTTCTTTCGTTCCGCCGAACAGAAAATCTGCGCGCGAGATAGAACAATGTTGCAAAACTGTTGCTAATCCAGAACCCTACCGTACTGCACTCCCTTTTTTCAAACCAACTTCAATGAGCACTAGGCTCCGAACCAAACCACATGCCTTGAAAAGAGAATTTTGCACCCATATCAAACGCTTGTGAAATAAAACAAAAAGAAAGTTCCTGGCCTCGCGCAATCTCCCTTTTTTGTAAACTGCCGCAACAAATTGCCACCCTCCGTCGGAAGGATGCAGCACTATTGATATTATTGCCCGGTCCCATGTCGCCATTTTCATCCAACTTGCACCAACCTGACCACTTCGACCATCCATTCCACACATCCTTAGCCACACTCCCTGCGCCCATTTGTCTCCATACTGCACGCGCCCACAAAATCTAACCGTCTTTGCAAGTCGTATCTCCCTCTATCTCCCGTGGCCTATCAAGTGAAGCCATGTGCATCACAACACATGTGCATCTCATGTCGAAACTGGTGATGGCCAGTGCGCTTTGATAATTGCAGGATAGGGGCAGTATAATCCCAACTTTGACAGTATCACAGACCTACATTATTGCTCAACTCCGCGGGCAAGTTGCCCCTGCCCAAACCGCTGCACTGAGAGTGCAGCGGTGAACTGGGTAACCTTCTCGGGTGGAACTTGTGTTTTCCACTCGTCGTGCGCCCTAACTGCGGATTTGCTTGATTGGAGAGCACTGTTCGGTAGCACAGGGAGACCAGTAGATCACGGGCACGCGTGAGCATAAGGGAGAAACGGAAGTCAGCAGCCGCAGTGAGTTTAGTGGAGCGGAGCCCGATGCCGAATATTGGCTTGTGGGGCCCAAAGTGCGCAATACGGAGTTGTAATTCTCGAAAAATGTCGGCGTCCAGAACCCCGCCTATCAACCCTCGCAGCATGTCTTCAACAGCGCTGTCGAATTCCGCAGCCCCCTGAGATTGGAATAAGGGGGAACTACACGGAGGTAGGTAGTCCGACATACGCCGAGGCAGGTCCCCAGTATGTGGAGAGCTACCTGAGGATCCTCCAAGGTTAACAGGGATTTGAGGTGAGGGCTTTGCGAGGCGGCATGTTTTGAGAATTCGCAATAAGTCCGATATGTTGGGGGCGCGGAGCATTCTTGTCCCGTCGTTATAGTCCTGGCGAAGCTCACATGGGAACAACTGCTGAATAGCTGGGTGGGGGGAGCGGTTGGCCATCAGACGGCGTACTTACCCATGCCGAGGTGTAAACCCAAGTCGCGTACCTCCAAGGAAATGAGGAATAGTAGTGCCGTTCGCATGGTTTCATGGGTGCCAACTATATACCCATCGTCCAAGTACCGCAGCTAAAGGAGAAGAGAAGGAATGGCTATGGTGCTGCCCAAAACTTCGAGGCGATTTTCAAGTTTCCGCGTCACTTTTTGGAGCGCAAGGAGAATAAAAGTGGACCAAGCGGTTCCCCTGCTGCGGGCTCCCCACACTCCTTAGCATATCATCCCCACACCACAGATGACACGGATTCACGCCGTACGTACAGCGGACCCAAGGGAAGAGCTCCGGAAATCTCTGTTGGAGCTCCGTCAAAAACGCATTGCGACTGACCAAGTTGAAAGCGTTTTGGACGTCAACTGTTAACAGTGCATACTCGGCGGACTCACCGTGCATGCTCCTAGTGAAGAACCCCAAATTCCCCCTCATTGCCATGTGTCCCGGTGGGTTGAACATTTGTTGCATCCTCAACAAGGGGCCTTCAGTGGGCCATGAAGTTGAGTGGCCACCGACATGGGCCGGGGCGCAGTTGAGGGAGTGTAATTACGGAGTTAAACAAGGCAGTCAAAGTTGGGGCGAAAGCTGTGGCGGGCGCCTTCGTGCATTGCAGGATGTGCACTGTCAACGCCGAGGCGTTGCCAATATTGTACTACTGTACGGTACTGTACTGTACAGTACTTTCTTCGGCCAGGGCCCTCGGCGACCAGGGGGCAATGGCGACCGCAGGGCACTGGAGACAAGGGGGCTCTGGCGACAAGGAGGAACTGGCAACCAAGGGGCCCTAGAATTGTCTGCTAGTGCCCCATACTGTGCAGTATGCACTATAACCCAGGAGCACTATAATTGCCATGCACTATAACCCAAGAGCACTATAATTGCCATGCACTATAACCAAGAGCACTATAATTGCCATGCACTATAACTGTGCGTCACAGCTTGCTTGGCCGAGAGCGAATCTGACGTCGCGACCGCCGGGGTACAATCCGAACATCGAACATAACAAAGGCCGCCCGGCACCTGGTCATGGAGCACCGTCCCAATGACCAACACTGTACGAGGCCAGACATCAGGGCTACAGGGAGCATCGGACGGACAGACTTTTTTGATGTCACATGCGTCAATCCACTTGCTCCCTCAAACACACGGACCCGATGTTTCAAACCCCTGACATCTCTGGACGCTGTGAAAACGTCAAAGTTCAGGAGGTATCAAGACTTTATCACCACGCATGCCAGGTCTCGACAAATCCCAGTACCGATATCCACTCTTGCCGGGTGGCACCCGGACGCATTCGCGGTTCTAACAGACGTGGCCAGGCACGTTGCGTGCGAGCCATGGAGACCTTCGGGCGGGTGCGATCTGTCCTAATGCTAAGACACGCTGCGGCATGCCTTACGGCTGGCCTTACACCAGCCTTGTGAGATCGTCCCGCCTGACTCTGACTCTGCCTCCTTTTCAGACCCTCCCTTAGACAGACTTGCCACCCCAAGTTTCGGAAAATAGCCGTCCTACATGTCTAATGAGTAAAGCACCCCAAATTCCCTCCCACAACTGTGTGCAAAATGAATTACCTCAAAAATAGTGCTGGCCAGCACTATCGATCTCTCTCACGCAAGTCTGTACGCTTCCTTTACCCAATGGAGTACGCAAGTGGCACCATAAATGCAGCACCAAGTTTACGTCATTCCAGTTTACGGCACCAAGCTTACAAAACCAAGCTTACAGCACCAAGAGTACATCTCTGCAAGCTAGTGTGCCACAAGGGCTCCTTACCGCGGTATCAATAAAATGTTCGGCGCATCTTTGTACGGCGGTCAGGCGGTCAGTTGTACAGTAGGTCGTCAGTGGCATTTCATGTAATTCGACGTCGTTGCAAATGAAATGAGCAGGTCCATTTTGGGACTTCTGCAACGTACTGTATGGTAGTCGTAGACTGTTATTGAATGCGCTTGATGATTACTCGATCCCTCACCACACACATCCAATCTGTCTCTGCGGAGGTTGATCTCCCACGCAACTCTGGACAATTGCAAGTTGATAACTTCCTTGAGATCCCGCTGTGCCACTTAGCTTACCTTCGCAACAACAGCCTCGCAAAGACACTTCAGCAGCTTTGCACAAATACGCCTCAGGATGCTGAATGTCATTTGGGACATGGACGGCGTCCTCCTCGATAGTGAACCCATTTACTACCGCGTAGAGCAGCAAATCGTCTCCCGTTACAACAAAGACATCAACACCATTCTCCCAAAGCTCCTTGGCCGCACCGCCACCACCTGCGCCAAAATCACCGTAGATGAACTCAAGCTTCCCCTTACACCGAGCAGTACCTACAAGAACGCAATGCCCTTCTCCTCGACCAGATGAAATCCGTCAAGATCCTCCCCGGTGTCGAGCAAACTGTTCAGCATCTCAAATCCCTTGGTGTACGCTGCGCAATCGCTACTTCCTCTCCTCGTGATCTGCTTGAATCAAAGAAACACGGGAAAGATGACTTTTTTGCGCTGTTCGATGCCCTTATATGCGGGGATGATGTAAAAAATGGCAAGCCGGATCCCGAAATTTTCCTTAAAGCTGCCGAAGCTATCTGTGCAGACCCTGCGAACTGCGTTGTGTTTGAAGATGCCCCAGCCGGCCTCAAGGCGGCGAGGCTGGCCGGTATGAAAGCTGTCGCGCTCCCGAATCATAATGTTGACATTCAGCTTTACAAGGATGAAGACCCTATCTATGTTGTTCCTACTGCCAACCTCCTCGACTTTGACTTAACCCTTCTTGGTTTTCCGTCTCTACCAAATCAGTAGCATCCTGATGAGAATCGGTATCGCTGCGTTGTACTGACCGAGACTGGCAATAAGAGTGACATTCGAGACATATTCCTTTGCCATTCTGCAGTCGTCAAGCTTAGCAGTACTACTGAATGAAAACCTGGATGGTGTGAGTTGCTACGACGCGATATTTTGCCAATTTTGGTGGTACATATCACGGGAACCCACTTTCCTTTCTCAAATCTCCCATCAGGCTGATAAATTCACAGCATATGACCTGACGCTACCTAACTTTCGCTGTTTCATCTCAAAACAAAACCCAACGAAGCAATCTCTCCGGTTTCTTAATCACTCTCAAGGAAGCGTACTCTAAATTCCTGGCGACATACCTCTTTATCCTGTCTTTCGCTATAGTGCTAACGGGGGAGAGGGAGAAGAAAGGCCCTCTCATTCCCGGTTTTCACAAACGAGCAATGGATTCCCTTTCGTTCGTGTAGCCTTTGAAATTATCCCACCGAGGTATCGGAGGATTTTGACAATTTTGAGCTTCTTGGAAAGGTTAGCATTCCCTTGCGTCTTTCCTGACGTATGAGGGGAATCAGTTTACGTCATGAGTTCCGCACTCATGGGAGAAGGGGACGGCGTGTGTCTTGATGCTGTATGTGGAAGAAATCGACATGACGAACGAGTAGAGCCATGGCGTACCCAGCTGGATGTTGGCGCAGTGGTTCTAACGAAAAGGGACTTCAGTATCTAATGTCGACGTTAGGACAGCGATATGGGTTAATGCTGGCGCACAAAGACTATGACTGCTATGTAAACCCGGTATGATTGCCTGCTCAGATGCGCAATAGCGCATGGAGGAGAACGAGTTAAAGGGTATTGTTTGCTTTTGAGGGACAACTTTAATATACTGCCATCTGTCTAACGGGGATGATGAGCGGCGATAACAGTGAATCCCATTCACGCGATTGGCCACAAAACGGGATTCTGAGGGTGTTTCGCGAGAATGCTGGAGTTTACACAGCGACATTTATGTGAAAATAGCCTTACATACAATGATCTACTCATGGAGAAAAGGGATGTTGACTCGGGTGAATTGGGATTAGACGATTTGGCAAGCGAAGCCGACGAGCTTTGTGGTATTTCCTGTTCATCTTAACCATAAAGAATCTATGAAAGGCAATGCTCTACAGTACAGTACTGTACAATAAGAGAACAGGTGTCTATTCGACAAGGCTATCAATTGATTACATTTTCGAATGTTATTACATTTTTGTAATCAGTTGATGACAAAACATGCAGCAAAGCGGCAATAATCCCCACCAGTGGTTCGCGTGTCGTCGTCGGTATCTCGTTGCCCTCGTTCTGTAATGTAGGAAGACCAGGCACAACTTCCCCGTTTTCAAAAACTGGAAGGTCCCCCCTTTGCCAAATAGTATTCTCTATACCTTGGGTGTTTTTGTTAGTCTTGACGACAGTTGGTGGAATACTGATCAATTTTCGGTTGCCGTGGGTATCGGCAACAAAGGATCTTCACGACTATCCACGACGCAAAGGGCCATCTCAACTGAAAATGAACGTTGCATCATCTTTGTGGCAGCTATATTCTCTTTGTACCAACTTTAGCATTACATGCACCTGACATATTTAGGGCTTTCGAAGATTGCCTTCTAGGTATTGCTGTCGAGATGAGCTTTTCGCAGTACTTCCTTTGCTTGTGCTCAGGAGGTTGGAACAATATGCAGGACTCTGTTTTCAGTGATAATATCATCTTGATCACTTGGGATATCATGTGCTCTATCACTAGCAATCGGTTCGAGACGAGAAGCACAGAAGATGGCAATTGGTTGTGTGCCTACAGCTAGATGTGTATCTTGAGTTAATGGCGGACCGGCGATAGGGGAAGAGTTTGGCTGCGGAGGATGTTGAGTAGCGTGATTTGTTGGATTGGCTTGTTGCAATCCATGCGATGTCTGCATGGGTGGAGAAGTCATAACAGTGAGGTGATGATAGCGTTTGAAGATGGATGGAATTGCAAGGAGAAGGTAGATGTTGAATGATGTCACATCCAACTGGATTTTTGCCATGAGCTGATGATTTCGCGGTATTTTCCATGCCGGGGAAATCCTAGATTTCCCCGACATGGAAAGAAACTGGAAATTGTCAAGCGACAGATGTACGCCAAATATTGGCTGATGTAATTATGATTGATTTCCAATTTCCAAAATTCCGACGTTTCAATGATCAAAGATCCCTGATCCCCAGGCCACTTTAATAGTAGGTAAAGACTCCAGTTTCCCACCAAATCCCACCATTAAAATGCGATTCTAAAAGTGGTGTTCTTTCCAAAATTAGCGCTGCGCATTTCTGCGCGCCACCACCCGTTTTCGCCTACTTTGTCTCCTACACATCATTTCTATTGTCGCCAACAATGCCAAAAGGTTTACAAACGCCTTCCCCGCGCGGTCCCGATGTGCACTGTGGGCTTGAAGTAGTCGAGCCGACTCGGCGCGCAGAGTGTTATCTGTATCGTGCCGTTTCTGCTTGAAGTTTGGCCGCGAGGCCAAGTTTAGCCGCGAGGCCAAATTAGGTGTGAAGCGCAAGCGCAGTACCAATTTGCAGGTGTTCAGTCGTCCATTTCGTACTCATTTTTACAAAAAGAACCATTCCAGCGCCAAATCCGAGGTGTGGAGCAGATTTCGGGGCTGTTTGTTGACCGAGAAGACAAACTTCTTCCATAGTTAAGTAAACCATGCCAGCACATTGTTGGCCCACTTCGAGAGTAGAGGAGCTTTGACTCTCAAATTCAACCGCGATCTTGTTGAAGCCATTTTCGGAGACTTGCTTTTTGAACCGCATGAAGAATCGACACAAGCAACGTGAGAAAGAGTCCTTGACGTGTTAAAACTGCTTGAGGATGCTGCCGTCGCAGTCGATGAGGATCAGCCTCAAAAGATCGTAACCTGGAGGCGTACAGAATCAACACCTCGTCAGTTCGCAGGTTCAAAATGGTTGTCGAGTTTATCTCGATAGGGGTATTGTTTTGGAGTGCTTCTCGATTCGTAGGGGTGGCTATAGAGATTTTCAAAGCGGGCTACTTGTCTGGCTGCAGTGAGGGTATTTGTGCCAACTATGTGCGCATCATTTGCTCTTGCAGCTATCAAGCAATGTTCGAAATTGTACGTGATTGCTGGGGTTATTCGATTGCACTATACGATGGACATGCTCAGGGCACGTAGAATCTCAACCTGGAAATTCAGCTTTTTACCAAGCACGGGAAGTTGGCAAATTTTCACGTTATTGCAATTCCTTTGCTTCTCAACAAGACCGCTGAGACCCTGTTCATCCTTTGCTTCAAAGTTTTGGACGTAATTGACTCAGAGTGGCGCGCTAAGCTCATCTCAATTAGTATTGGCGGAGAACTTCCGATGACGGTGCGTGTCTCTGGTGTGCAAACGCGCTTAGAAGAGGCATCAGAGCTTTCTATTGCGCGCATTTGGTGTGGACTGCACTAAGTTGACCTCGTCACATAGCGAGAGTATGTGGCTCTCTGCGATGATACGTATATATCAACATCGACGGGTTTGATCGCGTAACTTCACCGCTAGCAGAGTCTCTGGACATAGATGAAGGCGACGCGTCCGTAATTCGTCAGCACTCGATGGTTGTCGATGAAGCGTGTCACTACATGGTTGAAGACAGATCGTGTGAGGGTATAGATTACCTGAACGCAAGGGAGCCTGCATGGACGCCAGTAATCGACTGTTGGATGGTGCTGCTTTGTCTCGAAAGCGTTGTTACCGTTATTTCTTCGGCAGTGACGAAGCCCTAAGGACTCAGCACCTTGCTTTCCCAGCAGGAAGCAGAAAGGAAGGAAATCGTCGCCAATCTCTCAAAAACGTGCAAGAATGAGGGCCCGTTGTCAGCCGCACTGCTCGAAGCAGTGGAATCGTCCACAGCTCTCACTCAAATAAAATTATCGGTGGAATTTGTTCATTCAACCACTTTTATTCGAAACCAAGGGACGTTTTTGATTGATTAGCTGGCGGTTTTTCATCCGCAACGCTCTGCTGCGCTCACAAGGAGTGTTGCAAATCTACTTGCAGGTTTTTACGCCAGTGTTATGGATGTAATCGCTACCAGGGACTCCAACAAGCAGAGATCCGCGGATGCGTTGCCTTGTGGCCTGCCTCATAATCTTTCGACCATTCGCACTAACGAGCTGTGCGAGATCATTAGCCTCTATTGCGCCCGACTCGATCAGATCGGTTGGACTTCAGAGAAGATCGATCAGATCGAAGAAGACCATCGCGAACTTCGACGTGCGGTGAGCAGTGAGTCACAATTCAAGGCGTTGTTGCGCGAGTTTTACGACCGCAGAACAAGTTTTATGGAGGGCTGCACAATGTGCTGAAATCGTTTCGATAAGCTGCAGCTGTTCGTTGGCGGCCTCGCGTCGATATTCCCTAACCCGCTACTGCTGATTCCGACTTTTCAGTCATTGGAGCCAAAAGGAATGCTCACCGCCAGTCTCTGACCGACTTTTTATTCGAGGGAATTCTTCATGCGAAGCAAGTCAAGTCATTTCGCTTACTTTTAATAGAAGAGACGCCATTCCGGCCATTAGTACTTGGAATATATCCAAAATCCGATTCCCACCCACAACCACTATCAATTCATGAAGCTCCTGGATACCGTGAGCCACCAGGCATCAACATGCAAAGGGAGAGTCGATGCGGTGCGCCGTCACAACCGTTTTCGAGATATTATATACCGGGAACTTACTAGGCCGGCCATGTCCCTCACCGCAATTCGGGAGCGAGTCTTTGCCGCCGACCTTCGCAAGACCCACCCGAGTAACGCGCACTGGACCTCGTCATCGACGACCCCTTATTCGCGCCCACACTACACGGTATTGACATGACCATTGTCAGCCCTCACTCTGCGTCATATCGCAACCAGGCAGATGGAGGTCTCCCAGCACTGACACAAGCCGAAAAGAGCAAAAGGGAACACTATGCGCTACCCTGTCGGCCGAGGGTATGGCGCTTCTACCTATGGTCATCGCCATTTACGGACAAATTGGGGCAACCGGACTCTAGGCGCTCCATGACATGAAAATCATCACTGCTGACCGCCGAGGGAAGCATCCTATGTCTGAATTCCGGCAGCTTAAGACACGTGTCTCGGCATTTGTTCTACAGTACACCGCAGTCATGATTAATCACCGAAAACAGAGAATGTACAGTATCCCACCACCTGACGTCCAGACGGGGCTCTTGCCTGATCCCCCACTAGCTAGTGTCCAAAGGACAAGCAAATCTACTCATATGAGTACAGTAATGTACTCATATGAGTACAAATGATTGTTCGAAATTACCCAGATTTTTTTAATTAAAATTAAACACTGGCGCGCTGAATCCTTGAAAACTAACTTCCCCTAACTATAAAAGAAGTAGTTTCATCCTAATTCACAACAACCGCTGTGGCCTAATGGGCTTCAAGTAAAGAATGAACAAGAAATCGTGAGTCCGACTCGCTGCGCTCCACAGGAGGGCAAAAACTTCCTTCAGGAAGGTCGACATTTCAGCGACAGCTGCTACCTCAGTTTGCCTTAGCGCGCCCACTTCAACATGAGCAGAGGGGTTAATTCTCTGATCACTCATAAAGGGGAATAACGCCATAGGTACGTATGCTAATTCCGCAAGTCGAACGACGCGAATCAGAAATGTAGGCGGCTATAGTCAACGACTCAATTTTTTTTCATTTTTACTCATTCAGCCTACATAAAATGTAAGCGTAGACAAGTAAACATCACTATAGAGTAGTCTAAAGCATCTTCTAATTATGACGGAAGTGGACATCGCGTAAGTGATTTTGAAAGCAGTTACGTCCTGTCTCTGAATGGCATATCCAAACCTCTTTGTTCAGTTTCAGGCACTCAGAGCAGATAAATTTGGACTTCTTGTCAGATTTGCAAATTTTGCATCTGCTTTGAAACGCCGCTTTCGTTGGGGCCCCATTGGCTCCTTTGCGCCTTTTCACTGTGGGCACCAGGTAGATTCCAGTACCGCAGGCCAATGAGGGAATAGAATCCTCTGGAACGTCAATGTCATATCTGCGGAGACCTATAGCATCAAATAAATTGTCAATGAGTTTCTCTGCAAGTTTTGCATAAAAATCTTTTTGGGACATGCAATTTCTTGCACCCATCAAACCCTTGTATAGCAGCCATGAGTCAACGATGCAAATTGCAAGCAAAGATGTATTAACCCTCAGTGACCAATCAGTGACTTCGAATTTCTTCTCCAATCCAAGGTCATCCTGTCTGCATCTGTTACACCTGTCAATCTGGGAGCACGTTTGATAATATGTGCTGACAACCGCTGGAACTGGAATTTCCATTTCAACAAGCACCGTTTCTTTACCAGAAGATCTCCAACGAGATCTTCTGATAGGCTCTGACGGAAGTGTTGTACCGGAAGTACTGACAAAGTATCTTCTGTCTCTATCCATCCACAGAACGGCCATCATAGAAGGGTGGCTTTCCGTCCTGGGACTTACCATACAGATATGATCTCCGCGCCTGAAGAGTTCCAGCCCTGACAAAAATGACATAGGAAACTGCCTTGTCGCATTCTTGACGACACCTGTAAACCTCAGTCCATATCCGAAAAGCGCATTTGCTATGGCCACAGAAGCAAATGCAGAGTCTGCACAGACAAGTCGATTTGAATGAAACCAAGGCTCTTTAAGGCGAAGAACAATAGCAGTACCATGACGGAAATTTGACTCGTAACGCCGATTACTGCCGTCAGATGCTGACAAAACAATCTCCAAATTCAATACAATTCCACTGACACCGCAGCATGCAGTCTTGATCTCATATCCGTTTTCAGGCTTACGGTCCATGGCGACATAGTGCGGTAGTCCCTCTTACATCCAGTCACCACCCATTCCGTACCAGCGCGACATGCTTTCATCCACGCAAATTCTCTCCGATGGCGAAAAACTTGACCTCCTATGCCGTTTTATGGCATCCACGAATCCGCTGACCAAAGAACATCTTCTGTCAGTGCTTTCAGTTTCAGTGTAGCGGCTGAATGTAATACATGATACCAGTGCTTCGAAACGGTTCCTTGAAATTATTTTTCCAAAAGCCGCCAATGGAATAAATTTGGATGTAGACTGCGTACTCCAAAGTGACCTTCTGCTTGTAAACTCGAATCTGCATAGCAATATGAGAATTCTAAAAAACTTTAGAATTTTACAAGCTGATGTACGCATGTGCCCACCATTAGCGAGTTTCCGTTTGTAAGTTCGGTAATTGTAGAAAGGTGTTCGACGGGAAACATGCAAAGGAAAAAATCATACGGGTCTTCTCATACTCGGTATGATCTTGTATGTACGTGTTCCCGCTGGACCAATTACCTTCCATGGCCGACATGCCGTTGATCCTTTCAACGGTAATAATACCTCCTGATTGGTCCAAAATTTTCCATGCACTTCTTTGCATACCCCTCCTACTCCAGCCATCCCATTGGCTTCTTCTCGAAGTTCTTCAACAGAAGGTTGACGATTCGGTAGGTCGACCTCAGCAGCAGTTGTCTCCATTTCATTGGACGTTGCTAGGTCACCTTCAGATGCTTCTCCTGGCTTGATGTTGACGAGTTTCAAGCTGACGCGCTTTGTCCTGTCCTGAATGGACCAGTCTGCGGTGACCGAAGTCTGACGTCTTCCGGTAGATGTGTCAACTTCGATGTTGACCACGGTTCCGTTGACGCGCTTACTTCTCCAAAGGGAACCGAATAGTCGCTTACACTCAGCCGCTGACGTGACAAGGGTTGCGCAAGTGTTGACAAGGTTTCCGGGCTGTTGACGGGGTCATTTGGATTCGTCATTTTTGGTTAAATTTTTGGATGTCGACAAACTTGTTGTGTGTTCGAATGAACTGTTGAGGTGTAAACTCCGAAGTTTTGCACGGTTGACTGCCTAAGGGTGCTATTAAATATGGTGAAAAGCTAATGGTGTCATTCTGTAAGTTTTTTATATAAAATATAGCGGTTAGAAATATGGACTCATATGAGTACATTTGGACTCATATGAGTACAATTGTCCTCTGGACACTAGAAATCATGAATTAAAAGGTCTCTTTTTTCTCTTAATTCATGAATACTTCCCACTATTAACTTAATATTGCAAATAGTGGGATTTCCCACTACTAAAGTGGCCTGCTGATCCCCTAACGACTTGGCAGGGAATTTCCGCCACGGCCGTCGCACTACACGCCTTCGCCGCTCAACGCGTCGCAACACGGCTCCGCCGAGAGCCACACCGCCTCCATAACATGGCCATCCGCTCTTGGGTTCCATCCTTTGTCCGAAACCCTCCGCCATCGCCCTGCCACACCACGCCCGCGGCATCATCGAATCCCACCGACTTGCCCAAGCCCGCCGGACCAACAAGCCTCCGCAAGCCCCCGCCCACTTCGCTCCCTGCAATGCCTCCCCCGTCAAACAGGCCCCGCTTCCCCCCCATACCACCGGTTTCTCGGTCGCCGAAAGTGCCCCCACTGCTGCCCTTTCCTCGCCCGTTGCCCCTACCGCCACTCCAGCTTCCTACACTAAGGGAAGCAGCCGTTCCGTGCCTCGCCGCCCCGCGACCACCCCACGCAAGGTCATGACGGACGGCCCAACCTCTCCGACGCACTGCGGTCAGTTCCCGGCTTCCCTGCCGACGGTGACCAAGCGCGGATGCCCGGAGCGCGTCGCGCACCCTGACGCAGAATGTCACCGACTGGACACTCCCATGACGCGGTATCCGTCGACGGCCCCGGTGCCGGCGGCAGATCTCGGACCGCTACCTGACGCGATCATGCTGCCTTCGGTTCCGCCTGCCACTACGTTCCACCGACACAGGCCGCGGACAGCGCCGCTTCCGACATGTCACATGAGCTCCGCAAATCTCTCTGTGACCCCCTACATCTTCGGCACATCTGTCGTCTGGCGGACGTACCAAAGATCGCACCGCCCCGTTAACCTTCCTCCCCGTCCTATCGCATACCAAGTGTCCAAGACATCCTTCGCAACGCATATCGCAAGGCAGACATCTTTCAAAAGGTCCCTTTCACCTGCCTCATTCAGTTCGTCCTACTCTTCATCAAGTTGGTCAAAGCCGCAGCGAATGCACGAGAAGACGAAGCCATCTGTCGCGCCTTCTTGCACTTGCATATGCGTCGCCATCTGCGTGGGGAGGAAGGCTGGTATGATGAGAAATTTCAACAGGCTCCTAATGGGGCGCCCTCTGGAATGATGCCCTCTCTGCACACCAAGCCCGAGCCGAATGGCTGGCCACCAACAGCCCCAAAACTGGCTGTCTCCCTCCCTCCAGTCCTGTCAGGCGGTCCCGCCGCGCGGAAGCTAGTTGCGCTGATGCCCGCTTTGGCAAGGCTACGCGCTCCCTCCATGATGCCCCGCTGGCTGATGTCAAGGACCCTAGCACAATCGCACAGCTCCGCGCCCTCCACCCTGCTCCAGCTCGGCATATTGTTTCACTTCCAGAGGACAGCTTCCCTCCACCCCGCACTACGGAGGCCGCCGTCGCATGGGCTGCTCGCAACATCTCACGTGATACTACTGCAGGACCGGAACGGACGCCCTCCCCATGGTTCTATCTGCTGGCCACGACCCCTATCAGCCCCGAGAGTAGTGTCTCTGGCATCAGCCTCCTGATGAAACTAGTCCCTCGCATGGCCAACAGGGAGCTTCCGGATGACATCCTCCCCCTGTTCTCTGCTGCCGCCTTGCTACCCATCCAGCCGAAGCCAGGTAAGATAGGGGCCATCGCTGTAGGCTCCGTCCTCCGGCGCCTAGTCATAAGACCATGCTCCCCTCCGCGATTGACCCCTCTCGTAATTTCTTGGCCGCCTTCCAGACGGCTAACGGGATCAACGCTATCATCGACTTCATTGTTCACGATACCCGAGTGATGTTCAAACAGGTCTCCTTCAACCTGCAGGTCGCCACAGTCCTCATTGATAGCCACAATACCTTCAACTGTGTTGATCGGCAGTCGATGCTGCACCTACTACCGACACGTGCCCTACATTCGCCCGTTTCGTGAACATGCTTTATGGTCGCACGCAGCCACCCTTGCTCACCCCGAACCGCGACCGCGCTACATTTGTTAATGCTCAGGGCACGCGACAGGGTGACCAGGCGAGCATGCTGCTCTTCTCACTAACGATCCAGCCGCTTCTACGGTGGATTGAACCCGAGGAGGGCATAATTCTCAATCAGAGGTATGCGGACGATGGCACCATCAAGGGGACGCTTGGCGAGTCCTGTGTCTGCTCAATCTCTGCAGCCCGTCATTTGGGCTTTTCCTCAACAGGACGAAGACACGTATCTATTGGCCACACACGGCGGCCACGGACCGAGTGGGCTCCCTGGCGGAATTCCCGCTCTCGGAGTGCTCCTGAGATGGCTTCGATCTCCTGAGCGCTCCGATAGGTAACTCCACGTTTACTGAAGCTTTCCTACGGAGCAAAACTGCCGAATGCAGCCACGACCTGCATCTTCTCGAGGAAGTCCGAGATCCACGGGCCTGTTTCCATATCTACCGCCTATCTGCTTCAGCGTGACGGATCAATCATGCGTTCAAGCTGGCGAATCCCGCACACTCCGCCGACCCTGCGGACGAATTTGACTCTCTACAGTGTCGGCATACGCATCCCTCCACAATGTTGCCCTCTTGGCCGATGTATGGGACCAAGTGTGTCTCCTGCTTCGCCTTGGAGGTCAAGGTTTCTCGTCGGTCGCTCCGCATCTACCCGCCACCGTTGCCGCCAGCCTCCTCGATGCTGCCCCCGCATTCGAGCGGACATCAACACACAGCACTGCTAGATCATCGGCGCTCCTGGGCAAACGTTTCCGAGGGGATCGGCCTTCCCGCTCAAGCCTGATCGTCTCTGCGTGACTTTGTGCGTCACGTCAGTGGCAACCTTGTACACAACGACCTAGGAACCTATGACCCTGCCCCCTTGCTGCCACACCCGGCAACCTCCGTAGACATTTAAATAAGGTGCAGCAAGAGGCGAGGGCAAACGTGTTCTGGGAGGATGCTCTCTGGAGGGAAGTACCCAGCCCCTCTGCTCACAGTCCTCAACGTAATCGCCGCCGGATCCGCGGCCTCGTATTTCTAAACACTGCTGCCGCCTCTTTCCTCCAAGCGCATCCGACTACGGCAACGAAAGTTTCTGGTACACATTGGAGCATAATGCTGCGTCGACACATCGGGCTTCTATTTTACACGTACTGGATGACGCTGCAGTGCCAACGGCATGAAAAACACTTGATACCTATGGCGACCACGCTACTGACACCTGCCCCGCCGGTTTTGCCCGCATCCGACGCCAGAACTCCATCCGCAATGTCCTCGCATCTCATGTGTTTCGCGCTGCAGGTTTGGACGATCAATTCGAGACCCCGCTCCTAATACCTGGCACCGGCCTGTGTCCAGCAGATCTCCTTGCCCATCTTCTCTTACCCCCGTTGGACCCCGGGAGCGACACATCGCCTGTTACGTCACGATCGTTTCGCCGTATACATCTGCCTCCGTCACAGCAGCGACGAAAGTCGCTGCAAGCGGCGTTGCCCAGGCCTACCGACGCAAGGACCAGGATCTCGAGCGCAAGCTCTCCTCCGCCTGGTACCCTCCTTTGACAACCCTCTCGCGACCCGGGCTTCCGTTTCCAACCCATCGCTTTTGCTTCTATTGGTGCGCCATCCCCGGCCACCTTGTGGTTCAAGAGGAGTACGTACTGCGAATTGCGGCTCGCTACCACACCACCGCTGTTTCTATTCGCACACGCATCTACCAGCACCGCAGTTATGCGCTGTAGTCATCGGTGGCTATGGCCATCAGTTCTCGGGCTCCAATGCAGCTGATCGACGTGAACCATCCAGTTTGATGTGGAATAGCCGTTCAGTCAGTGTACACTTCAGAGACGCAGTAACGAGTGTTATGATTCTTCAGATCCTGAAAAGCAAGTTTGCCTTCATGCATCTCTCAGACCCAGTTCTCGGCGCTCCGAATTTTCTGTGGAGAGAACGGTAGACTGCTCAGCCAATAGAATGTAGATAACGGGACGCTCGCGGGGACTATCAACTGTCTCCGCCGCGCCCTCCGCGTTCTCGTCCGTGACAGCATGTCCACTGGCCTCTATGTGGACACTCGGAAGAACCCAGTGTTCTGGTCCCATACACCTCCTCCCACCGAGCCTCTCATGTCACCCCACGGCGATGCCACCGCGAGCATCATAGACGCTGCACAGGCCCGAACGGTAAACGTCGTATACGGTACTCCACTGCTTCGGACTACTCCAGATCCGTTTCTGCGGGGACCGATCCTTCGTGATCGGACAGGCCCGGTCGTTACTTGCAACATTCCTGGCCAATGTCCCCGACCACTCTCCCCAGCTCGGCCTTGGCGCCTTTGACCTTGAAAGTCGTGCGGCTTCACCTATCAAAACAAAAACCCGGGGGAAGTCCGGGGCTCACTTACTGTAACAGACAAGCTGGCTGATACCCAGGCAACTCCCATGGTAGCGTGTATGTACGTGAAATCTTGTGGCAGGCGCACATGGCACTTCACTCCACCAGCAAGTAGAGGGGAGGCCAGCAAGCAAACAAGCCGCCTTGGAGGTTTCTGCAAATTCCCAGTGTCTCTGTAAAAGAATATGTTGCATCTTCGAAACCTGTTCCATCGCATGACTGGCGACAGTTCTAACAAGTTCCTTGAAGACGGCAAAAGTCGCCTGATGCAAGCCTCCGAGCGAGGGGACAGGAACTAGCCTGCTTTTCCCTGACAATTTAGAAACGATTTTTGGTATTTCCGCTTCTCCGCGTGACCGGTGTTGAGGCTCGCGAGTGGGTTGAACCTCTTCGCTCGGTCACAGGATGGGGCAAGAGGGTTGACGAAGATTACGTTGAAGTAGTCCGTGCTGCTGACCGCTCCTATCGCCTTGCTGTCCTGTCTCCTCACAAACGCAAACCCTACTTACGGTAATAGTAAGCAATGAGAAGCCAGACATTGCCAACTGCACCGCCGCTTGGGGGGGAAAGCCTGCCTTCACGGAGTTTCGCGCGCTTCCTACAATGGTGTCAGCATTCGTGCAGCGGTATAGTGATACTATTCTTTTATCGCTGGTGTACACTCCAAATGTGCAACGTTGCAGAGTACTTAAATTTAAGTTGGAATTGGGTGACTAAGCTCTGCGTGTTGCGGTGCGCAGCAAATTACGGATGCTGCACAAGTTGACCAGATTGAGTAGCTAAGCTTCTGATACAGGCGAGTCTTCACTTCTCCAGTCGAGCATCCGCTACGAGACGCCACTGCTGCCGCGGATGTCTCTATAACCCTGGATGTTTCTAGGGTGTTCCTAACGAGTCGAAGGCTAGTGGTACAAAATCCCATCCTAGCCTTGATCGTCCCGGCATTGCCTCAGTATTGACCTTAACTACGTGGGTTTCTAAACGTAGAGATCATTCTAGGAATTGTAGGGAGTCTAACCAGCCTTATAGGTACCGCTTTTGAGTGGATTGGAAGATCAAGCAGCCGAGAACGGTCAGTCTAAGTGTTTTGCTATTTTTAGCTTCGACTGTGGCATTTCCCTTCGGATTGGTAACTTTAAAATCAACAGAAGGTTCCTATCCTATTAAGATTGCATGAGCAAATACTGTGAAATCGTTCCGCATCGAATGCAGGTCAAGAAATATCGTAATATATACTGCCGTCATGAGTGCGTTCATGCTTTCAGTAGATACTGAACGCATTAAACTTCTTCTTCTTCATGATCAACCAGCGCAAATTCTGCGCGTTTGAACCCCAATAGGTCCAGCCGGGGCCGTACGGTCCCTCGTCATGCATTTTAGTAATAAAAGGTCACAATTCTGCAGCCAGAAGCTAAGGTGCACTGACTGAAAACAATGACTACGTGAACCCGAGGACGCAAGTAGGTGCAGAAAATGACCAAGTTTTTGAAAGAATTTTAAAAAATTGATGCATGGTGCATCTGACTTTTTGACGTCAAGGTATTATACAGTGCGCGAAGTTAGATTAGCACCACCACAAAATATTGCCGTTCAGTGGCAAAGAGATGGGCGTTCTCGATTATTTGCAAATCCATCGGACCGCTATGTCAATTCATTTCAAGGGTGTAAACGCCAAATCAAATGGATCAGGAATATGAAGGTTATGAACTAAACAATAATCAAGTAGGCAAAATTAGATTAGCACAACCAGTCGCTATAACATAAAGAAATAGAGCGAATCCCTTTAAAGCTTCATAAATCGCATCGACGACAACTGTTAGATACAAAGAGCAGAGCCACAGCAATTTGGATTCAACAGAATGGGAAAAGAAAAGCAGTTGAGCGAGCAAGAGAAGGAGTCAATTTTGGCTTGTAAAGGATAAGGGCTAAGCAACCGCTCCATTGCAAAGCGCATCAAAAGGATGGAAAAAAAAATCAACATTTGACCCAGGAACATAGGACAACCCGTCTTGAGTCGGCCCGATTGCATGACAATAAACCCGCGCTTGAACGGGGATTAGTTGTATGGTATGAAGAAAAGAAGTTTACTTAAGACGAACCAGACGGGTTTCGTCACTACTCGTATGATATGAAAAAGTCTAAAGATGTTCTATCGAAGCGAAGGGTCGGAGGTGGAGGGATGATGGTCTGGGGTTAATTTTCATCCTACGGTTTTTCTGATATGGCTATTCTACAAGGAAATAAAGACATTCTGAAATGCTGTGCTAGATTGGAGAACTATCTTTCTCTTTATAAAGACGAGGAGATGCCGTTGAGGTGGATTTTCATGCAGGATAATTCATCCATACATATGTCAAATTTGTCAGCAGAGTGGATACAGAGCAATTTGGCTCATGTCACTTTGTGGGCTGCATGATCTATCGACTTGAATACCATTGGAAACGCCCGGGGGTTTATCGCCAAGGAATTTTATGCTAATCAGCAGATTTCTATTGCTGAGGAGCTCAAAGACACTGTATGGAGCGAATGGGAAAATTGAGATCAAAATTTGGTCAAAAATCTACTCGGAAGCATTGCCAAGCGGTTTTAACAATTGGTTGAGAGGCAAGGCTTGAAAACAGACTATTAAGTTTTTTTCAATAAAGTTGTTGTCATGGTTTTTGATTGAATATTTTGGTGCTATCCTAAATTAACGAGTGGAAAATATTTTTAATAATACTCTTGCTGTGTTTGGCCAACAGCCTTGAGTTACTTGTCATTGAAATGATTTGAGTTTAGGCCTCTATTTATATAAAAAGCTTTTAAATTCGCTGCTTTGTTAAGTCAGCACACGCATATTCAGGGTTAGTGCTACCCTAAAATTATGCACTCCAGTAATGTATTACTGTAATACATTCAGTGGCAATTGGTGAGACATGTCTTGTATCGGTGAGAATTGTTTGCGTGACGAAGTGAACGTATGTCTGGCATACAGAAGTTTGCTGTATGTCCAATACAACACTGTGCCCCGTACAGTACTGCTCGGCCCTTGATTCTACGAGATGCGTCTGGATACTTCCAGACTCATCTCCCATGGAGCATACGTAGTACAGTACTGCAGGGCCGTATCATGTAAAGTTACTCGAGAAAAGGAGAGGTTCCACTTGGCCCAGGAAGGGAAAGCAAAGAAATTCCCAAGCATAACATGGTACCGCATTTAAGGTTGGGGAATACGATGAAAAATATTGCTAAGCCCCATTTTTCCTTCGATGAATCCTCTTCGTCCGGCGTTCCCAGTTTCCTTTTCTCGTATTTTGTTATAAGCGGCAGTAGCGATGAACAGAAGGCACTGCAGATCATCTGTCACTTGGAGGGGGCAGGGGTTGAACGCTACTATGGGGCGTTCGCACGAGAGAGATTGATGACGGAAGAGGCGAAGGACTACGCAGTCGTTCAGGCTAAGCTCCTCAGGAAGTTTGGGTATACAGTGAAACCGGAAGAAGAATTGCAGAAGGCCATCAGCGCTAGTTTAGACCCAAGGGAGGTATCAGGCCCTCTGGCGCAGTTGGATTCTCTTCACAGAAAGGTTGTTTTAAATGACACCGAATCGTTCCAAAATTTTCGCAAATCTGTAACCGAGCACAGGAAAATGGTCCAGTTCGTTATGCACCGTGCGTCAAGCGATTAAAAGGGTCTTCACAATGCCATAGAAGATTTCAAAATTGGACAGAAGGCCTTATTTGCCGATCAGGAACAAGCTTCCACTTCACCAATGGTCTCAAAGAAGATATTAAAGAGGCCAGGACAGTGCAAGGGAGGGCATGAACAGCTGGAGGAAAAGATTGACCAGCTAGCTGGACAGTTTGTGGATTATCCCTCTGTTTAAGGAAGCAGTTTGAGAAGGGGGACCTATCGCTTCAGTTGATGAAGACTTCAGTTGCAGTTTTTGTTGACAAATGGGGCACCGTGGTACTCAGTGCCCTCAGAACACCCAAAAGCACACTCAATTCTCCATCTGCGAAAGGATAGGCCACTCGAAGGCGACTTGTTGGTCCAAGGATCAGCGCAGTGGAGAAAGATGGGTTGGAATCGCCGGGGGAAGCGCTGACTCCGGAAGGGAACTTCGTATGATAGATATGCAGATGAAGAGCCAGTGGTCGTCGCCTGGGAGGCAAGGAACACCGATATTGTCGCAGTGGATAAGACGAATGCCGAGTGCCAGACACTTCCGAAACAGAAGAAGGAAAAAGTCATGGATATTGACGCTCTGGTAGAGAATAATTGAGTATCCCTCCGCCAACGGTGGTACCGGCGGCCGGAAGGAAGTAGAATAGGAAAAGGAAGACGAAGCAAGTGTCCCGAGGTACCCAAGAACACGTCCGAAAATAAAATATGATAGTGGAGCTAGCAATCGCTTCTTCTGGCATGAAGTTCGGCTAGAAGCTTCGCGAGGATGCAGAAGAAGCAAGGAAACAACTTAAGCTGTTGATTAAAAAGAACATTACGGTGACGCAAGCCGATTACTGGAGCACGACCGGAGAGTCGCGTAGGTTGAATATAGTTGTCGTGAATGTATACGGCACATATACCTATGGGTTATTGGATACTGGAGCCCTGCCTAACTTGATGTCATGGGAATTTTTTCCAGAAGTTACCGATTTTGCCAACGGCTCCGGACCTTCAGGTTACAGTCTCTGATTGGGTAGTTACCCAGGCTCTCGGTTGTGTGGAGAAAGTTCCGGTCTCGTACGGTACGATTGTGACTCCCCTCTACTTCTTAGTGGCTCGAAACGCCCCATTCGATGAAATTGTCGGGTGCCCCACTTTAGAGTATCTGCAGGGCTATCTAGAGTATAAGCGATAACAGGTCACACTCTTCGTCGGGGGAAAAGAAGATCTTTTGCCGCTGCTTAGAGAATCTCCAGTAATTGACAGAATTAGCACAGATATCGAGGACTTCACGTCACCAAGAGAGAAGGAAAGTGAGAAATTTGCTGCTTCCTCCTCCTATGAGCCCGGTAGCAGCGGGGATGGGCCTGATAGCGAGCAGGAGCTACTATTAGCAATTATGAACAAGGAACTTTACGAGCAACAAAGAGAAGAAGAGAGTAGTTATGTAGAGAGCTAGGAAGCTGTTACTGCCGTGATTCGCGCTTCTAAGAGGGGAAATATTGAGTAGAAGGAACATGAAAGCCTGGTGAAGGCACTAGAAGATATTGACGTCATCGTGTGGGATGTTCACGACATTAAACAAGCTGATGTGCCCGCCATACACTTGTTCGAGCTGACTGACGACACCTCTATACATTTGAGGTCCCGCTAGACGGCGCTGAGGCATAATACTGTAGTCAGGAAGGAAGTCGAGGAGCTATTTCAGGCGTCGTCCTTCCCAGTGGTCATTGCGACCAAAAGGGATGGAATAATTCGATTTCGCGTTGACTATCTTCAGCTCAATAAAGTAATGAAGCCTGATCCTAAGCCAAAGATCTAGGAACCTTTTGGTGAACTTTTGGGTGCCAAGGTCTTCACGACACTTGAAAGTTTTACAGGCTATTGGCAAGTACGGATGTCCGAAGAATTTAAGGAAATGACAATATTTTTATGACGTTGCGAGACACAAAAGTTCGTATTGATGATCTTTGAAGTAATGAACGCCCCGTCGACGTTTCAGAATAAGATGAACGGTGTTTTACAGAGATTAACCTTCACAATGGTGTACGTAGAAGATGTAAATATATTCTCAAAGAGCTTCGAAGACCACATCTGTCATTGCCAGCAGGTTTTCTGGATGATTCAGTAGGCAAAAATTAAGGTCAAAGATACGAATTGCAGCTTTGGTCACTCGGATATCAAGTTGCTTGGACACTTTGTAAAACCAAACAGGAATTAAGATTGACACGGGCAAGATTAAGGATATAGTTGAAGCCCCTCTTACAAATAATGTAATAGAGTTGAGGAGCTTCCTTGGACTGGAAGGACAAGTACGGGGCTTTATTAAGAGCTTAATGGAAAGCTCTGCGGAGGTGTATGTTGCAACGTTGGTTAAGAGGGATTTAGAGTGGACTGAAGATATGCAAAAGGCTTTCGAGGACCTTAAGAATAAGCTTACGACGCCTCAAGTTCTCGCATACCCTGACTTTGAAACACCTTTCATAGTCGAGATAGATGCTTCTTCCGTCGTGATTGAAGTCGTTCCAGCACAGAAGAAAGAAGATGGTAAGGTTCACCCGGTTCAGTACGCTTCAAGAAGACTAACAGAACAGGAACGCCGTTATTACACCAGCAAACGCGAGGCTCTCGCGTGGAATTTGTATCGAAGAAATTTCGAGTGTATCTGCCCTCGGACAAGCTATTTGTCGTTTAATCAGACCATCAAGTGCTAGAGACTGCTTTTAAAAAAAGGAAATTCACGAAAGACTAGCACGAGGGGTGGATTTGATGGCTAAATAGAAGTTAGAGGTGTATTTTCGCCCAGGTTCTGGTAAAAATACCAAAACCAGGGCAACACTACCTATCCAGGAAACCCCAAGGAGTTTTAGCGAAAGAAAAAAATGTTACTGAAGGACTTGACAGCACGATTTGCTGGTACGATTTAAAGTTGGACGTATTGTAACAGAATTTGTTGGACGTGGCTGGGTTCTTTGGCGGTGAATAGGTACAGGAGACCGACCAGAGGAAGCAGACCGCGCTTCGGCTGAACGTATAGAAGTTTATATGCATAGAGATTTATGTTGTGGAACGACACTTTGTTCCGCCGTGAGAAGGATGGACTGCGGGTCGCGCCGCCCCTTGGACAAAGTGCCGAAATCTTTACTACATTCCACGATGATATAGGCCACTTGGACGTTGGATCAAAAAGAAAGTTTGTAAGAGAGGGATTATGGTGGTGAGGGGTTTATCGCGATGTGATGGACTACGTCAAAGCGTGCGAAGGTTTCCAGCACCCTCGACGGCTACCGAAGTATCACATGAAACTCAGGGCCCTTGTCACGGGTATTTTAAGACTTTCTCGATCTACTTCGCGGGACCCTTCAAGACATCAAATACATGGCAAATATTTGGTCTAACTGCGGTGGAACACATGACGGTTTGGCCAAATGCATAGGCCACAAAAGATGTTACGTCGGATAATGTCATCGTGTTCGTTGAACAAGATATAACAATGACTTTCGGGCCACCGCGCAGGATAGTTTCGGAGATCGCTACAGCCTTCATGGTAGCTTCCGACTAAGAGTACATGGGGGGCACGGGATAGATTGGAAAGCTGTCCTAGCTGTGCGAATAGAAGAACCGGGAGAATGATGGGGACCATAAAGCAAGCTACCAAGAGGTCCGTGGTTCAGAACGGTGATAAGTGAGCGAAGGCATTACCAAAACTCTTTTATGATTATCGTAGGCGGAAAAACGGCAGAATTTCTTCACCGTTTCGTCTGATGTACGGGGTGCATCAGAGGACGCTTGATGGCGATGTTGTTGCCTTGATAAGGGAGACATAACCCCATCAACCCCTCACAGAGGTGTTAGGTGATTCGAGCAGGCGCGTGGAGAAGATAGAGAATTCATGAGGACAAAAAAAGACCACGAGAAAAGTTGAAACTTTCGCAGTTGAGGAAGACTTCCTGGTTGCTCACGGAGCAGCATTCAATAAGAAAAAAGGTTGGTAAGCCTTTGACTATTACTACTACGGGCCTTGTAAGGTCATTCAGGCCGATAAACCACGCCACAAAATCGTTTGATCCAATGGAAAGATCATCCGTAAAGGTATTCATGCAAGGAGACTAGTGCGTTATTGAAAGGCGAAAAATCATTTAATTGGATTAAGGAGAATGTAGGATGATTTTAAATTGATGGTAGAGACTAGATTCAGTGCAATAAAGAGAACAAATAAAGAATAAAGGACGAAACTACGATAAATAGAGAGCTCAAGTAACTGTTGAGGGCCCTGCAGAGACATTGGGCCTTGCCATTGCTTCGCGCTTTCGCTTAGTTTGCGTGTCGTCCCGAAGATGGGGAGGTAGCTTGGACGAATGCCTGCAGAGCAGAACCAGCTTTCGGACTTCCCGAACCGAGATAAATTCGGGGGTCTTACAAACGCAGGAATTTTGGGCGCAAAAGGAAAATTCAAGGACAAAAGCCTCGGCAGGATCTATGATGCGAGAGATGGCGAGGTTAGCGCTGACGCGACGTTTCACTCCGTCTGTTCCGGTCACAGTCAGGAGACATACCCCAGGGTGTAAACTAGAACGATTCCTCGGTTGGTAGATCGAGATTGAGAGCGCGTCGCAGCACGAGGTCCCTCGGCGTCAAATGCTTCTGGGCGTCCCTGAGATATCGGACGCATCAACCACTAGAGGGGTCCCGTTTCTTCCTGGGACCGTATCTTTGAAATTACGGAACTAATTGACCGCTTCCGGGTGATTACGGATTTCATGTAGACCGTTTACAATGGAAACGCCTATGCAACCATCGGTGCGATCGATGAAAGGCACAGGGTCCAAGGGAATGGCACGGTGAGTGAGCGGGTTCTTGAGGGGAGCGCGCGACCTGGTCGAGACGAGGACGATTTTCTGGCCGGGGTTTTCCTTGCACCACGCATGAATGTACAGGATGGAAGTAAGACGATCGCCACTGACCTCAAACTGGTTCTCTTCAATAGTATGCTCTACTTTATCGCCATATTACGAGAAGGCTAGCGTTTACAAGAGGATTGCGTGACTTTCACCCGTTTCGTCGTCTGTGTCCATGTACAATTCAGTGGCACTGCACCACCAGACGTTTCGAAGACACCAGGCTCCGTTGAAGACGACCCGGTAATCGTTTTGGTCATTAAAGGATTCGGTCAACCCCTGTCGGTAACACTTTTCGCAGTTTCACTCGGAAAAACGACGACCAAAGGAAGTGGTATGACTTCCAAGAAGGGTGATTCATTAATCTTCACTGACGGCGATCGGATTTTCCAAGCGCCTTGTACAAACCTTGAAAGGGAGTGGGGACCCAGTCCGGTATGATATCTTGTCTACATCGCACGAAGCTGACAGCTTCGCGCCAAGCCCTGTCAGTGATGAAATCAAAGTCATCGGGGTTCTCGCCGCCTTGGTGGCTATGAAAGCGCGAGGTGCGCGGCCGCCCGTACTATTAGCTGCAGTTTGGCGAGTTTTATTCATGGATGGCGACTAAGAAGACTCGTGCGGGTTAACTTTCGTTCCAGGGGCAGCGGCACTCACCCCAAGAACTGATCACTTGTTTCCCTTGCAGCAGACTACAATGCACAGCGACGCCTCGCTCGGGTCACTCGCGCACGTTCGATTGTGTGTGCTGCTGCCACGGAGTCGCGAGTAGGCAAGGAGAAAAGGCAAGAGTGGAAGGCGAAGTGCAGGTCGAGGGCAGTACTACAGGTGACGTTCGGAGCAGGCGGGGAATGGTGCAGTAGGCAAAAGGTTCGGTGCAGGTGGAGTTCTTCACTATAGACGAGGTTAAGTGGAGATGGGGACCGAATGTAGACAAGGTTAGGGTAGGATACGGCCGGCAAGGTGGGGTTGTCGGAGGGGGAGAGGGGACAGTGATTTATCACGACAGAAACTTTGACCTCTTGCACTGCCGGGGCCGGTATCGTACGCTGAGCAGGGGTGTGTGGCATACAGAAGCTTACTGTATGACCTGTAAAGTACTGTGCACCGTACAAGACTGGCCTGCCCTAGATTCTGAGAGGTGCGTCTGGAAAGTTTCAGACGAATCTCCCATGTAGCATAGTCAGGGCCGTATCATGTCGAGTAAGTGGAAAAAAGGAGAGGTTCCGTTTTGCCCAGGAAGGGAAAGTAGAAAGTCAAAAGCATAACAGTTCGAAAATTTTGATCGACGACCTTGAAAATGTAGCAGCGGAACGGAAGGAAAATCCGTACGAGTTCTAAGGGACGAAAGTTTGCGGGGAGTATTCATATATCAAGTACGCAGGCAGGCGACAGGAGACGACCATTCACGCCTTCATCACGTGGAGGCTAAACACAAAGCGAGTAAAGAAATCGCGAAGTTCTTGCTTAGGAGAGGAACCACGACGGGAAGCAGCGAAGAAAGCTAGGCGTGGGGAAACCCTTTATGTTTTGTCACCCAAGGTGCCATAGATATCTATCCCGAGAAGTGAAAGGATTATATAATGTCGGTGGCAGTATTTGCCGTAGTGGCGATGTTTCTCGTGTTCTGCGAGTATTGCGACAGCGCCTGCGGTAGCTATACTAGGCGATATGTGACAGCAAATAGAACGAGGAGCAGTAGTAATGTCGACGGCAATATCACTAGTGGTATTACTGATTTGAAGACAATAAGCACCCAGAATGTAGATGTCCATTCGTAATAGATTAGACTCCGAATGAATAGAAGAATTGGGATCTTGAGCGGGAAGCGTGTGTTATACGAGTAGCAGAGACGTAAAGGAAAATAAAAAGCGAAATAAAGCATTAAAAGAATATCCTGAATTCATTTTTTCCTTCTGACAATCCTCCATCAATTGATTTCAAACCTAAATAAAAAAATTAATGAATGACATTCCGTGGTTACCAACACACTTGCGTTTGAATCCACGAACTCGTTCTGTGTTGAAATTTCTGTTGCTGCCGTTGATATTGTTGTGGTTGATTGTTTTGCCTACTTATGTTGAAAATTTGGTTGGCTGTTATTAATGATGATTTGAAATTTCTACCTATTGTCTGGCCACGAAACCATGATTTCCTCTATTAAATAAGTGGCTTTGCCACGACACGATGGCGCTCGATGCCCTGAAATATTCACGTGTACATGTATCTAATAGGGTATAAGTACCGTGCGCGTGCCGGCCCGTAAAGTGTGCAAGCGACGGGGCTAACAAGTAACCCAGTGCTCTCCCGAGTTTCCTTCGTCAAGGTCGTGAGCGCGAAGAAGACGCGCCAGTGCGTACAAGTAGTACACGTGGCTGAGAAAAGCCATCTGCAGCTGGCTTTTGCTCTTTCCCGTGACTTGTGTCGAGTCGGACCTCTAGACAATTTGGTCAAGACCTCCGTGACTGACAACTCTACTTCGGCAAGCACTGCCGTTGCGCAAGTACCGCTGATACGAATCGACTTAGTCGTTCGCGGACTCCACTGCAGTTTCCCGCTCACCTATATGGTCTACTTATATAGCCTTTCCTAATTTCTATTTTGGAACTTTGGGCTTGCTTTTTGGGGTTTATTGACTCTTCCGGCCGTTTGATTTGACACAAATCAGTTATAAACATGAAGAACAGGCCCTCTGAGGGAAACTGCATAGGTGATAGGGCTACTGAAAAAGTACTGTGTGCATCTTCGAGAGGTAAGCTGGTAACTATGTGAGAAGGGCTGCCTGGACGTATCTGGTACGAGTTGTTTCGGTAAAAACATATCAGCAGTACTTTTCGTTGCATTTTCTGCGCTGCAGTGTTTGCTTCCACAAACTGCGTGGAAAGAGTCAGTTGGACCGAAAGTTTTGAATAAATTACAAGGGTCTAAACCTTTCTCTGGTACTGTTATTCTCCTCATATCACGAAGATAAATTAATTTGGACCTTTTTAGACTAATCTTGTAGGTCAATTTCCGGACATCTGTTAATAGATACTAGAATCAGCGCTCTGAAGTACCGCCCTTCGATCGCTCGCAACTCGAGAAAATCGAATGTGTCCCATGTCTCACCGGAAAAGCTAGAAAAGCCCCCATCAAACCACACTCAGCGAGGTTCACATGGATGTATCAGGTCCGTTTACTAGCTATATCGGAATGTATAAGTACGCTGTTCACTTCCTCAAACCATATAATGCTAAATCCTACATTTTGGTGATCCAAATCAGGTCTGAGCTCCCTGCAATATTTAGTTATTACAAAGCTATAGTCGAAACTCACTTCTCGACCTCCAAGTACAAATTGCGGAGAATCCACTTTGATCGAACGGGTGAGCACATGAGCAGAGGGATGATGACTTTCCTGAGTTACTCAAGAATTGAAGTCATCCCCTCTCCTCCACGAGCACCTGAGAGCAATGGTACTGCTGAACGCCTCGTCCAGAAGCATTGGAAAGGACTAGAATCTTACTATTAAATTTATCTCCCATATAATCCATGGGGAGAGGTTCTAAAGCATTCAAACTGGCTACGTAAAAGCCTTCCGGCCTCAAGGGTGAGTGACCATATTACGATCCAGCTTTGGGATCCTAGTTTATAGATAGACTTTCCAATACTGCTGATTTTCGGTCAACAGGGGTTCGCATTCATTTACCGACCTCACGCGGAGCAAGCCAGGAAGCTGAAACGTCGTTCAGAACCCGGGTACCTTGCCGCGATGTAATCAGACACGGGGGTGATTAGGGTATAAATTCCAAAATCCGAGTCCGTTAAAGTCATCAGGAGGGCAGGCTTCACCACGATAATGAACAATAATCTCCCGGGAATTTCTTCCTTGGTTGATGTTCTTGCGTGGCAAAACGGATTGAGGTCGCCATTGGAGACTAGATGGATACAGAACAAGAAAATTTAATCCAGCGTATGAACTCCGCGCATCAACAGAACCCAGAGATGGGCTCACACCGACGGAAAGGAAACCCTGAGAACGGTGTATGACTTTTGGACTTTTGAAGAATCCTGCGACATACTTTACTGTCTTATTGCCGGAGGTATAGACAGAGAGTAGAATGAACTTGTAAAGAGAACTGCGTGGTCTTACGTTCCCAGAAAACCAAAATGGAATTTCCATTCAAATGGACTTTCAAAGCTAATCCTGTGAACTCCACAGGGAAACAGCATATGGTAAAAGCAAGATTTACTCTGAGGGGGGATCGTCAACGGGCATACGTGTAATTCGATCCAAAAATTATTTAAACTCCAGTCGCGTCTCATGAGACTATAGGTCTTTTGCTCTCTATAGCAGCATCAAACAATTTCATCCTGGAAGAAGGCTATATTTATAATGCATACCCTAACGGAACAATTTATGTACTAATATACCTTGAAAAGCCGACAAACTCTTCCCTTCAGCTGGCCAAGCCTAGGTATATGTAAACTGGAGAAATCTTTCTTTAGTGCCAAACAAGCAGGGCATATCTACTGCCAATATCTCCACGAAAAATCGTCAATTAGGTAACGAAAACTTTCAACTTCGACAACCGACTGCATTTTCTACGTAATGACTCAGAGTGCATAATACTAGCACTTGTGGTCGACAATATGGCCTTTGATTCGAATTTCCATTTCCTATTTCAGAACTTAAATTATTTGTGGTCATCCACATTCAACATCAAATGCTTTGGAAAACTCAAATCCTTCATCGGATCGACAATTAATCGTTATCCATTGGGAATTCGGATCGGCCACACGCTCTACGCAAAAACAATTCTCAGAGCATATGGGGTGAACTAATCAAATGATGTCGTTACTACGCTCCCGACGGACCTCAACCTGCTTATTCCAGCAGAATGCCGGGAATCGACACTAAATGGGAATGGCCATCACGCTTAGCGAAGCATGGTCCGCCGATTACTCTCCTTAGCCATTTCAGCCCGACCGGATTTGTCATTTATATTATCTTCATTGGCTCGTCAAGTCCACGCCCGACTGAGCGTCACAAGGAGCTCGTCAATCGACTCATTAGTTATCTAAACGAGATTAGTCACCGAGGACTGAACTATAAGAGTACGTACGGTATCACAGCAAACTTTATCGGTGCTTCTGTTGATTCCGACTGGGGCGGATATGTGAATACTGGGCTATCAACTACTGGATTCATGGTCTACATTAACGGTTCACCAATCTACTGTAAGACGAAGCGACAGATAGTTATAGCGAATTCTTCTCGAGAATCCGAATATGTTGCGCTCAAAGCTTTTGGAAAAGATATATCCTAGATAAGGAAACAAAACTGTTTTCAATGCAGACAATACATTTACCATTTCAATGGCTATGGCAGATCATGTGACGCCTAAGAAAAAGCATATCGACTTCAGGGTAAACAAGGTTGAAGAACTGATCCGTGATGGCATAACAATGCTTCAGCATATTAGTACTAACCACAACAAGGGGGATTTACTGACAAAGCCAATGTCAAAAGTCGCTTTGGGATGGATGATTCGCAGGTGGTACTTGGATAGCTACGGGAACGTCTAGTCGATATTTTCCTTGTTTTAGTTTAATTTTTCCTTATGAGGTGCAGAAGCTGAAACAGCTTGTAAAAAACAAAAAACGCCGCGGCGGAGTGAAAATCGCAGCAACATGAAACAAAATGAAACAGCGGCAGATCAACCTTAAAACATAAAAGAAAAATCACAAGAAGCAGGAGAAAAGGCAGTAGAGGCAGCATGGATGGATTATTCGTACTTCCGAACGGGTTTTTCACATTGAAATGATTACAGTACAATGCAAAAGGACAAATTATGTCCTGAGTTATACTATTATCCTGAGTTACACTTAATAATCAGGATACTATATTCGAGCCTACAACCAACCATCGAGATTCAACATGCATGTCCCCCTAGTAGACTACAAGATTATAGTGAAATTCCCTAGAATTGCTGCAGTATATAAAGGACACTCAAATCCCCTCTGCGGGGCTCTAGATAGCAAAAACTTGTCAAATCCCTAAATTTATTCACTCTTCATGACTGAATGTGAGAAACCGTTTTTTGATATTGACATCGTATGCCTTAGTCCCTCATTTCAGTTCTATTTCAGCTTCTTTTCGATCGATTTACTTTATATTCAATAAAATTTATTTATAACTTGACACATTTACAACGAATATCGGTCAATGATTAATCTAAGAACTAAAACAATAACAAGGCATAATAAAATTCTCATTTCATTTGAGATCGAAAGATTGTAAAATAATGCAATTTAGCATCTAATTGACAGATAAGATATCAAACATTCGAAAGAATTTAATAATTGATCATTTTATAAATTGAAGACATTTTTAATAGATACTAATTACAAGTTTGAAATATTGGTCAAATTATCATGTAAATATGTTTTATTAACCTTTGCAGCTAGCTTAATGCTACATAAATTTATCAATATAGTTTTCGAAAAATAATTAATAAAGTTTAGTATATGGAAATCATCTTGAATATAAAAATTCTTTAGCTATTATTTTTTACGATCTTTTACCTTTTTTATACTTACGAAATTTTTCCTACAGATCAAGACCAAATGTTTTCTTTAATAATCCCTTTTTTCGAATAATATTTTCGGTTACATTAAAATACAGTCTTGGTTATTTTTTTGGTTCAAATTCAACATAAATTCCATTTATGTTATATTCAACTCTTCCATTGACTCTGATCTTATCTACGATATCCCTCATGAAGCTTATTTCGTGCCCTTTTGCACTGTACTCAATTTCAATCTGATCCATTAATTTTTTGTTCATTTTTCTCCTCTGCTTCTGGGAAACAAATTTATTGTAATGAAAAATGATTCCGTTCTCATTACTACCCGTAGTATATTTTATAAATTAAAAAATATAAATCAAATTATTTGATCTAATTATCCTCTGGTGCCCTCGCAAGCCAAAAGTTGACATTTAATTAAAAAGTGGTCAAATAATAAGTTTATCTGAAAGTTTCTATAAAAAGTAACTGATGGAACATATACAACTCTTATAATATTGCAAGTTTTGCTTTCTTGAAAAATATAATATTTCAACTAAGCCTGACATTTAAATATTTTATATCACAAAAACTTAAGACATTATGAATGGAAGCCAAAGTTTGCGGCAAATGGTATGAAAGTAACGACCTTCCAACGCGAAGATAATTATTTTATATAACAGCGAGGTGTAGCAAATGACTTAAAAGCCATAAATTTTTTCTGTAATTAAGTAATTTTACAACTTAATCGCTTATAGGATAGTTATAATCGTAAAGAAGATTTTAATTCCACTCTTTTTGAGACATGGATATAGACATAGGAAGATAACATCTATAAATAGCAGATGAATTTCAATTATTTTGTTCCTGATTAATATCTTTATTTTAAAAATCAATTTGAAACATTTATCAAGAAAATGCAAAATTTTCGGTTGCTGACTAACACTAAAACGAGCATAATTAAGACATTATGAATGGAAGCCAAAGTTTGCGGCAAATGGTATGAAAGTAACGACCTTCCAACGCGAAGATAATTATTTTATATAACAGCGAGGTGTAGCAAATGACTTAAAAGCCATAAATTTTTTCTGTAATTAAGTAATTTTACAACTTAATCGCTTATAGGATAGTTATAATCGTAAAGAAGATTTTAATTCCACTCTTTTTGAGACATGGATATAGACATAGGAAGATAATATCTATAAATAGCAGATGAATTTCAATTATTTTGTTCCTGATTAATATCTTTATTTTAAAAATCAATTTGAAACATTTATCAAGAAAATGCAAAATTTTCGGTTGCTGACTAACACTAAAACAAGCATAAATTTTTTTATCTAAAGAAGATTTGTACATTTTCCTGAAAATTAGTGCTTGTATGCAAGATATGTTAGTTGCGCAAAATGAATTTGAAAGTTTAACGATATCAAGCAGCTGATGCAATTGCACCCTTTTCGAAGCCAACATTTTTACTAATTACAAGAAATTAAACTTTCTATAACTTATTAATACCATTTTACACTAATTTGAGTCGTTAATAACTAGTTTTTTTGATTATCCTGCTTCAATTTCTCTATACTCGATAAATAAAAGGGCCGTTGTAAAATGTAATCTCATCAAGACGTGCAACACACAAAGAAGTTATAAAAGTTAGTGAATAGAGATTTCTTTAAGGAGTATTAAATATTTTGCCGTTATCTTTTTTATTATAGGGGGAAATTTGATCTTTTATTACTCCATAAAAAATGAAGTCAGCTGCTTCTTCAGGAATTTGGTGATATTAGTAAAAGATTAAAATGTAACAGATTGGCGGGAATCCGTCACAACACTAGCTGGCTCTAAATCTGAACAGAATTGACAAAGATAAATGTTTTCTTCCTATTGGGGTACACGTATGGATAAAAGCGCTAAAGTAAGTATTTCTTATGTCAAACTTGGGATTCCGTCATTTGATGATTTGCTAAGTTGCGAGAGAAACCCCTTCGGTGATGCTATAGATATTTCAATCATTGCTGCCTTCGTTGCGTCTTCTGGACTGAAAATTGGTGATATTTCCGAGAATCAAGAGCTCTGGACAAAAAACCGTCCGTATCGGTCTTAATAGTCGCATTCATTATTGAGAGGCATTCTTTTACAGCGGCACTTCGCTTTGACAGTAACCTCCAATGCCGCTTGTTTGCTGGCTGGCCTCCCTTCCACCTTCTGGTAGATTGGAGTGCCATCCACAGCTTTCGACGCATTGTACGGTTTCGCAATTGGCTTGACAATGATACCATATCTACGCTTCGGTACAAATTTACTGGATACCAACCCACATATCTACCACAGTAAATTAACCCCCTATTTACACTATTTCCAATACTCCGTCATATGCTAAATTTAAGTTTCATTCTGCCCATAAAAATACTCGAGAAAAAATGCAGGGAATATTTAAGCACCTCATAGCAATCTCCAATCGTATGGAGGTCATCCAAAGCCTGTTGCAGTTTCGCGCTCCCTGATGTCTTAAAAATTGTTCAAAAATTAAATAAGTACAAAAATCAATTTACTTTACTTCAGTGGTTTATGTGTACCCTTTTGAATAATTCTTCCGCTCGCGCCATTTTAGAAAAGTGTATATCAACTTATAAAAGATTGATATCGTTTAATTTTTGAATAGGGGTAACTTATTGAAACAGTATTCGAAGTCAGAATCATCCGAAACCATCTCACTATATTGCTATGTCGGCGACGAAAACTTTCTGACCTATCGGAATTTTACTGTACAAGTAAGCCGAAGTTACATGAACTAAGCAGAGAGAGATCTTTGGTGGGCATTGAATAGCCAAACAGCACATTTATCTGACAGCAGATCAAGAAAATCCCGGGTAAGGTGAACTAATACGCTAAATAAGTAAAATAACTGTGATTTATGCGATTTCCTCTCTTTTCATAGGTAAAATATCGTTAATCGTAATAGCTAAATTTTTTTTTTATTATTTAATCAATAAAAACTGCCGAAATTTCTTCTTCAAGGACTAGAAAATTAAGTTTTATGGAAATTTTCTCATTTTCGTTTCCACCACTCGATTTCACACTTATCAATATCTCGGTAAATTGGATAGTACGAAGATGAAAAGCTTCGATCTAGGTTATATAATCAAACATTCAGGAATTTATATCGCATTCTTCAAAACGTGCCTTTACGCCATCTCATTCTCCCGCAAAACGTCCATATCAGTCAAAGTAAAAAGGGCTATAGGAAACCTTCGGCAAGAAATTGCGACTTGTAGTGGAAGATTTTTTGAAATGCTGTGGACTCTAGTCCGCAGTTTTGGGCGACTCACTTTTGCTCTGGGGATTAAACCATAAAATAAAGTATTTTTTCTTTAGATCTTCCGTATTCGCTATAAAAAACCTCTGTAAGGCTATTACCTATTGCAACACATCTGCATGATTGCTGCTCCGGAATTTACAAGACTTAAGTTCTTTTATCTCGAATATTTGCTTAAGGGAACTGGTTTGCACTAAGGATGTCCCTTGAATCATTTTTGAATGGACCTGTTCAATAATGAGATATTTAATTCGTATTAATTAACTTACAGCAAAAAATGTGGATTTTTTTGTCATTTAGCTTTCTCAATAATTCATTGTAAAGGCAGAACTGGAAGTTTAGACATACTTTAGAATTGAACACTGTGATATTTGGATTTTTCAATACTTTGGTTAGCTGTACGATTTAGAAAAAATGGGTGAGTATGTAAATACTCTCTTCAACACTACTGCCTTCAACAATAATCTACTGCTTCCATGAAAAAGTTTAATTAAATATCAAGCCTGCATTAAAATTACGCTTACATGCTACTCTTATAGTTTTCTTAGAAGAAAAATGAAAGCAAAGTTGAAGGAATTCTATTTCAAAGGAGTATACACTGTCAACATTTAATGTTGTCCCTGTCTCGTTGCGACTTTGTAGTCCTGCATAGTGTAGAAGCCAGTATTTTTCTTCCATGCGTCGCGAAATGATAAGAATTATTCTCATGGCATTTCATTAAATATTACTACTAAAATAAATTCTCATTTTCTATCTTTATCATTTCACATTGACCGTTCGAATATATTAGCTTTAGTGCTGCTCGTTCTTTCGAATACGTGTTCCAAGAAACAAAAAGCTATTCAATGTTGTTCGCACGATATTAAAGCTCGCCCCAGCTGGCGGGTATATCTTTGGCAGTTTTTTTTAGCTTAGAAAAGTCTGAAATTTTTCTACAAAATTTCAATCAATTCATTCTCTATTGCTGCCACTTATACGCATTTTTTCTTTCGCGAGAAGTAGAGGATCTTCTATAGTACCAATACTGTCACTTAAACGCAATTATTTACTGAACATGTCATTTGCCTTTCCATTTAGGCTTCTGGAATAGATAAAAACCTGACTTTTTGAATATTTAATATATATAGTCTGGACAAAGCAGTAGAATCAACTTCATGTTGCAGAGATAGATAAAATACTCGCGACAAGTTTACGAAAATCAGCTTCCCGAAGATTAACATAGCGAAAGAGGATGTAACATCTAAGTACTCTGTAACTTGTCTTAAAAATTATAGTTGAATATAACATGGGTTTATTCCAATTTTGGGAAACAAGTGGCTTGAAGGGAAATATCTAAGGAAAAAGAAGTGATCATTATGAGTAATTTCATAGCTTCACATTTTTATATTGTTACTGGCGTTAGTTAGTGACAAAATATGCAAATGAATTGAAGGTTGGGTTCACACATTTTATGTACGAAATTGAGTGGCTAACGGAAAAATTTTAAATTAGTTATTTTGAGTTTACTGATTAAGATTTTTGTGTTTCTTCGTTATAATTTAATATCACTGCATTTTTCGGTGCCGAACGCTGTCACATGGACATATTGACAGCTAAAGGTACTCCTTTCAGTCCTTTTTCCCATTCAAAGGTATTCATGTTAATCAATACACTTATGTATTACCTTACCGTGCAATGATAATCAAAATTATTGGGGCTTCAAACCATTTTATGGTAATTAAATTTGTGCAACAAAAAGTAACAGTATGAATTTTCTCCAATCCATTGCTAGACCACACAACGAATGATATTGTCTCACTGTCCTATTCACTTGCATGTGGCACTTTTTGAGTATTTTTGAGGACTAAAATAGCTCTTACTAGGAATTTTCTGCATTAATTAAAACTTTAAAAAGTTTGGTAGGCAAACGGGATTTCCAATTAGTAGGAAAATCCTGTTATTAAATATTTTTGGACAATGGTATATTTCTTCCCTACATTTCCTTCTGCTGCAGAGGCCCTTTGGAAGTCTATCTTTTTTCCCAATCTTGGGCTTTCTGTCATAGACAACGTAATGTGGGAGTCCTTTTTTGATCCAATCTCCCTCGAGACCGTACCATCTGCTAATACTTTCATCGACGCAGATATGAGAAGACCGCTTGACATATTGCCTGTGGTGGTCATTGATAGCCTTCAAAAATCCACTTACTAGAGACCATCTCGAGTCATCCAAGAGCCTTTCCTCCCGTTCAGAAGTGTGACTGAAGCAAATGTTTGCCAAAAACAGCTCAAACCATCTACGTGACATGATCTATCCAAAGCTCAGTGCTGGAATTTACTTCGATCCAGATTCACTCCAGGGGTCGCGGCCGTTTAAAAATGAGAACCTTTTCGTATGTATGAGAATCCCAAAGAACTTCAATATCTCTCCAGACGAGACGGGATGATTTCCAATGGCATTAAATCGATCATTTGTAGGGTCACGCATGACGTTTAGGTGACGGAGCGGAAACATGCTCATAAGGCATTCAAATGGCGATAAATCTCGAGGAGCATAACCATACGCAAGAGTATTACCAGAATAGCCAATTATTTTGTAGCTTTTTTCGGATACATTTTCATTGATAGGTGGTAGGGTCACACGAATGGATGACTTTTATCTGCCAGTCGACTGGATTGGAAGTCAACTTCTATTTTTGAGCCCAGTTAACTGGATTCCTCTCCATTTAACTGGACAGGTACGTAACAATCAAAAGAAAGACTCTCCAGTCGACTGAATTTTCAGGGGCCAGTCACTTTCCAATCAACAGTCGACTGGGTCTTTTCAGGGTCCAGTCTTTTTCCACTCAACAGTCGATTGGGTCTTTTCATGGTCCAGTATTTGTCCAGTCAACAGTCGACTGGATGATTCAGAAACCCGTCTTTATCCAGTCCAAAGTTGAATATTTGACTGGATTAATGGTAATAATTTACAAAAAACAAGCATGTCGCCATTTGGGGTGCTGTGGTAATTATTCAGTTGACTGAATGACTAATGACGAATGGGTTGGGTATTGACTGCTCAAAGCAACCGACTTTGAAGACGTCTGCAATTCTACACCTTCCGAAGGAGGGGTGCCTATTCCCAAACCCAGTCCCCATCAAGAAAAATTATCTCTCCTCTCCACCTCTCTATAGCAGACCGCAACACCCTCCCTCCGCCCTCACAAATGAGGACGATGCTTTCGAATGTATCTCAGAATACTCGACGAAGTAAGGATCAACACAGTTTTTCCTCCGAAATCACACCGTCGAATGGCAGACTAATCGTTGCTCAAAGAAGTGATATATTTGTTCATCCCCCCGGATTTGAATGCATACCAGTGCCCTCCTCATCCAAGTCAAGATCAGTGATTTAGGACTAGGCGTCCCTGTTATAGCAAAGCTCCCAAATAGAACTGTGAAATAGTTGTTCTGCCTAGCAACAGCCGACTGCAGAGATTTAATTCGAGACACATCGAACACGAGCAATGCTACGGACCATTTGTGACAAAAAAATGGAATAAACTCCTCTCGCTCCATCGCACTCAGGACCAGAAAAGCGAGGTTGGATGCAGTTTTAAAAAGGAACACAGCGTCGTCTCAATCACAAAGCATAATATCAAACGACATCATGAGGTCCACATTGCCAAATTCCATGTTTTACACTGCTTGCTGTTTACGATCGTAAAGCCTAAGTTGTTCAGGCTCTTAACTGGAATGTTTGACTTGCGGTGCCAGGGTAACCACTCGATGCACCCGGACTTATTGAGACGAATTATATTGTAAATGTACTTGGCGACTACTGCTAGAATGAGAGCAGTTATCGCGTCACTTAGTGGTGGAGGTTCATGGCTTTTACTGCATCTAAACGTTGATTTATGGACTTGCTGTGTCAAGCACGACAAATACATTGGATTACATATCTTCTTTATTGATCGGGAATGGGAAGCAAGATCTTACTTACTAGGTGTTCGTGCCTTTCACCCTGCGTCTAGCCTGGACAATGTAAGACTCTTGTAAAAGCTACTTGTATGGTGCAAAAAAGTGGCAGGTGGGTTTACTATTTTCTGTTGAACAAATATGCAGCACCACGTCAGACTCAGGATCTAATGTCAAGTGACTATACACAACACTAATGTCAGGTAAGTGGGACTGGTGTATTTGTCACTTGCTAAATCGCGCTCTAGTGGAAGCGTTTGGCACAACGCTGGATCCATCGAAATCGAAGAATCCATCCTTTCGAGATCTCTTAAAGGAGAATAAGAAATTGATAGAACATGCGAACAAAAGCCATGCAATGAGAATCAAATTTTAGGACTTACAGCTCACCATGTGTGGGACAAGTTTGAAGCTCATTTCAGACATGCCGCATCGATTGCTCGGTACTGTTTGGCTTGTGGAAAGATTTTTGAAGCTTTGGGATTACATTCGCAAGCACTATTTTAGAAACGAAAGTATCTGGCAGTTCCCATTAGAAGGGAAAAAACAAGTGCTGTTGGAGTGCTTCTCCATGACGGAGCCCGTTGGAGATATAATTATTGCAGCACAGGCTACAAATTATCCATCCGTTATCGATTCATTTCTGGCTTTATGCATGATTCGAAGGACTGTTATTCACCAAAATGATCCACTGCCGATATATTATCCGTCTATTGCAGAAATAGGGGAAGCTCATTCTTCATTTGCTTTGATTCCTGCTCACAGACTTAGTGAGTTGGATAAAAAACAAACCAGAACACTACTGTTGAGTGGTATTCAGAAACGCTTCTACAACAGCTACAATGGTAGTCCCAGTTCCTACATGCTGGAAATGCAAGTGTTTTTTCATCCCGTATACAAGTCATTGAACTGCCTGAATGCTCTAGGTGATACAGTACAGTCTGGGGAGATTCGTGATTGCGTGCTTAATGAAATATCACGCTTCGCCGTTAGTATTGCGCAGAGCTCGGGATCAGACTGCGTCCGCAAATCAGCATGAAAGCTCATCTAAAAAAGGCATATGGAATTTCGCAGAGTTTGCAGATGAAGATATACGGCCGAATGAACTGAACATGTCTATTGCAGAACGTGTTCAAAAATAATTTGAAGAGTACAGTATCAATGAGTTTATTGATGCTGAATCACTTCCATCTAATCGCCTATTGCGTCGGTGGAAAGGGAAGGAGTACAAAAAGTGTAAATATCTGGCACCTATCGCCCGTTGCATACTTGGGCACCCGGCGTCATCAGCAGGAATTGGGCGAGACTTTGGTGTCGCCGGGAAGTTTTTATCTGGTGTGTGGAGCTCTATAGATGTCGCAATTGTGGATATGACTATGTTTTTACGATTCAATAGGGATTTAATTCCTTCATATGTCCCCGAACTGTCGGCCAGTGACTAGAAGTCAAAACTACCCAGACGATTCGCAGAGGATTATTACATGCAAGAAATCAGCGATAGCGCTGAAGAAATGGATTTTGAGGAATTCATAATCTAAATGGAGCACGGTGATGATAGTGCAGTTGACGGTATTTGGGATTCCACATAATAAACTTGCATTAGGTAATTAGGTCTGCTCCCATTCTTTTTTACCTAAAGGCGCAAAAGGTGCAATAACTGATAACAACAGCACTGCATGTGAAAGCTTATATTCACCTGCCAGGTGAATACAGGCATTTACAAGGTAGGTGAATACCTAGCGGGTGAATGCGGGCATTTATAAGTTATCAAGGAACAACCTCTCTAGATTACTACGGAACAGACGTAAATGCTTAGCAAATATAACTCCATGTTTAACTTGATATTTAGTTCTTAATGGATAACGTGCCCAACACGTTATCCATTACGAACTAAATATGGTATCGAGTTGATTCCGTCCGCCGCATACGTTTAATAATTCAAACAACGTCCACAGTTGAACTGCTTTGGTGATGTTGTGCATGAAGAGGTACAGGACTTGTACCTCTTCTTGGACGGGATTCTAAAACAGGGCAACCGCATGCTAAGCAAGGTTCCAGTACATAGCATCAAATTCCCTGTCACGCGTGGGGGAGTACTGAGCCCTCAAGCCAAGCTCTTGTAAAAGGCGAGTAAGGGAACAGGCCAATACAAGAGATGCTCCCGAAAGTACACCCGAACGCATTTTGTTGATCTAGAATTGCCGTGCTGGCCTCCAATGTAAGTTTTTATTGATTTGGCGTACGTGAGGAACAGCTAGCTTAGATGTCACCTTCGCCAACTCTCTCTCTCCCTCCAACAGGAGAGTTCGTTCTGGTAATACGCCCACATCTCTTAACTCGACCAGATCCGTGAAACACAGAGGATATGACTCCTTTATCGTGACCTTCAGAGGTCGTGCTTTTCACTGCATCTAAGCTCGGAGGTTACCACTCAGACGCGTCTGTGGTGCTAACTGACATGGCTCTTAACACAAAATAGGCTGCAGCAGCCGTGATGTCCAATGTAGCATGCCGTATGGCTTGCCATGAGCCGGTCCTTTACGATACTAAATCGAGCTTCACATTCAATGTGCAATATTCATTAATTTATTATTTACTGCTTAATCTATTGTGAGACACACTCAACCAGAATTTGCGAGCAGTGAAGAACCTCAAGCTTTCTCCCTTAATTGAAAATAGTAGGCCAAAGACCGAACTCCTAGAGGTCATGTATCTAGAAGTCGTTGACTCATGCCTTGCATGGTTTACGTACTGACCCAGTTCTCTGCTTGTAAAAGAGGGGGAAACTCGTGTTGTTCATTTACTGTGAGATATATGTTGAGTGACACTTAGTCAACTTCCATGGCAACGTGGATATACTGATCCGTACAATGCTATGAAAACCGCTCATGGCACTCCACTCTACAAGAAAGTATTTCGTAAAAGTAACAACGTCTCTCTGCGAGATACAGAAGTAGATAAATCCACTGGTGGCTTAAACTTCGTAATCCTTTCTTGTTCATTCTCAATGGAACAGTTCTCAAAGGTTCAGGGTATTCTTATCCAGCACCACTCTGCATTGGCAGTAACCTCCAATAAGGCTTGTTTGCTGGCTGGCCTCCCATCTACTTCCTGGTGGACTGGAGTGCCATCTACCGTTGTCGTAACATTTTATATACTGTTGGATTTGTTTGCATCAGTATATCCACGCTGCCCTACAAGTTTACTGGGTATCAGCCAACATATCTCTGAGATTAAATGAACCCCCTTTTTCCCCCTTTTCGGGTAGAGAGCCGGATTTCTGCGTTCGACACGCCTTTAGAATGTTCGCTGAGGACTTCCTCGGCTTTTGTTAATTGGTTTCGGAAATGGTAAGAAGGTAGGACATTTGTTGTGGTGCACATAAAGAAGAAAGGTGGGATGAAATGGGAAGCAGATGAATTGTAAGAGGATTTAGAACTACCTTACTCCTATTGGTGGGTTGTACATTAGTGCGATTGCTTACTTTCGATGAAGATAATAGATGACCTCCTCAATTAGCTACATTTACAGTGTAGCTTTGCCAGTTGCCTTTGTTATGTTATCATATTAAATTGGGTACAGACTAAACTGGACTACATCATCAAGATCAAGATTTGTATCGTTTTCTTAATGAATCGAGATCAATAAATGCATTACTCTGTCATTTTATGGTATCCAGTCGACTGTTTCCAGTTGATTTTCTAGTCGACTTGGTATATTAGTAACCCAGTCGATCTCCAGTCTCCAGTCTACTGGACCTTTCAGTAACTGTTGTATTTCACCTCACAGACCTTACAGCTTTACACAAATTCACTGCATCTACTGTACTGTAGATTCAAACCACTGGTAACCTTGCAACCAGGGATACTAGGCACTTTGCTTTCATTACACTTTTCTTACAGTTCTGAACACAGCGCTTGACCCAATTGGTACACTAGGAATAGTTACGGGCGAATTGCACACTGGGATATTATACCATTGCTTTACCAATCAAAAGTCTCCTTGCTATCCCATGCCACCTGGACTAATGTACTTCTTACATCTTGTCAGAGTATGTCACTCGTGCCGACTATAATTCTGAAAGCGCTACTTACGATACCGTCAGGGCTGCTTTACGGGAAGACCTTTGAATTCGCTACTGTTAGAATGCATTTTCCTTTAGTTTGTAGCTATCTTCAGTTCTATACAAACCCTGGTTTGGAGTGGCCGGCTTAACCTAGCCAGCCTCAACCAAAGTTTCAACCACAGTTCTACCTTAATCTGCTCATGTGCGCTTAACACCCCACAGCAACCCTGTCAAAATCCAGTCCCCAGTCGACTGGGTATTTTAGTAACCCATTAATGTGCTAAGCGGCAGTCAACTGCGCAGTCGTGTGACCCTAGAACAGGTGTGAAAACCTCCTGATAGTTCTATGATCGTCCATGATAAAAAAAACAGGTGCATCTGATTGATGCGCCGTAAAATCATCGGAATTTCCATCTGATGCCGGCAAAGACAGTTGAAGTGCACCCAAACCTTCATATACCGCTTCATTTGGCAATTGAATGGTTCCTTCTTCCACTACGACGCCTGTTGGAGGTAATCTCGCTTTGATGGTGACAATCTTCATCGTGACAGTTTTGAGACGGCCACGTATCTTCCAGCTAGCCTCCACTGCCTTCCTCCTTCGACCGCTTGCAATGTCGATGTGGACGGCAATGACGGTTCCAGCGAACAATTTCGTCTTACAAGCTGACCCATACAAGCGCTTACATTCCGCAGCTGACGTAACAAGGGAAGCACGGCAGTGATTGGGATTTCCTCCAACGGTCCGTGGATCCATTTTTTTTGAAAATTGAGGGGGAATCGATGGGTATCGTGTCAGGAAAAGATGTTCCTGCTTGGAGCAGAGAGGGAATTCTCGAAAAATTTGTTTTGATCGAGTATCTACTGTACTTGTGTAAGAGAGTACAAGGGAACTAAAGAAATGCGGCTAAAAAATTTTGGATTTAAGAGAGTAGCTTTTAAAAGTTGTCCTCATATGAGGACAGTTTCCGTTACATTTTGGAAAGGTAAATGTTTTGGAAGGCCGAAATTTTTACTGGAAAACAGGTTTTTCATGTTAAGTTACAGTACAGTAATTTTTACTGTACGTGCACCCTCGTTTCTGAAACCCCCCACGATAATACGAACTATTTTTCCTTTCAAAACGTAGTCGTTTTCACAACTTCTTGCGAAGAGCGGAAGCTGGTGAGGGAAAATTGCTCTAGGCTTAACCGAGGTCAATAATCTTGAAAAGTTTGTTTTGATCGGCCATCTACACTCATGAACTAATGCGGAGGGACAAGAAATGCGCTGAGGTAAAAAAGAATTGTATTGAAAAAAAAGGGCTAAAAGTTGTCCTCATATGAGGAAAACGGTCCAATAGACACTAGTCATTACTTTCAAGCCGACAGTTACTGCACTCATCTCGACGATAGGGCGTACATGGGAGGCGCTCCCGGTACTGTACCCTTTACCACACAACTCCATGCCTGCTGTACATGCCTTGAGCGTGCATGAGAACTCCCGGTAATTTTCTCACATGCAGCAATACATGGATTGTAGTCATCAATCAAAGATGACATGAAATATTCAGCTTTCGAGTCTCGTTGCACCAAGTCTGGGTCGCGAAACAGCAACTTGTTGCTAAACGCTGATACACTAGCCGGCGTACCACGCCTGCAGTCGTACCATACCTCTGCGCTGTTCGCGGGATTAGCTTCAAGAAAAACGATAGTTTGGGGGGGGAAGCGCACTCAGAGGGTCAAACGCAATGGGCTGGAGGGCGAAGTGCATTGCAAGGGTATGAATGTCAACCGGTGGAGGTGGGGGCGACAGCTTGCGTTCCAGGTCCTGTACGGTGCGCTAAAGTGGCAGCGCCGCCAACGGCTAATATGGGCTTGGTGCGGACGGCGGCTTTGAACGGGGAGACGACCGTGACGTCACACACGACGTATCGTGTCTCTTCGTTGCTCGGATCGGCGGTGGGGTGAACAAGGATGTCTGCGGGCCGGAACGCGGTGCACCGGACAAGGAGATGCACTTCGAATTGACAGTCAAGTCCGGCGGCACGGGGAATGTGGTACGCAAGCGCGTTGCGGAGCGCGTTGTGGCGGTGTGTGCGGTCGACCCCGGCAGGGCAGAAGTCGGCCGCGTGATCGCCTAGGCGGTCCATACTGTCGGGATAACAAAGCCCGTTTGGACCTGAGTCGAATCGACACTACTGTAGGTCCCCTAAAATATGACTAGCACTTGGCTTACAATGTTGACAGGTTGCCGTAGAGTAAACTGTAGAAATCATTACAGATTTTACTCCAAAGGCACGCTGCAGCAGTCGTCATGTCCAATGCGGCGTGCTTGATGGCTGCCCTGAAGGTAGCATTTTAGGGAGCGTAGTTCCTTCCCCATTACTGTGTTGGAATAACCTTTTTGAGTCGATTGTGGTTGTCTGGAAAACCATGGGATAGATCGGATATATCTTCCAAGAGTAAAACACCCAAACCTTTTCCTCCTTAAGCTAACAAATTTTGCTTTCCAGCACCTCCCTGCACGTGGTCGGCGCGGACCACACAGTAAGCTCTTTGCTCGCAATGTAGTCGGATCCTGCAGCGGACACCCGTTATACTAATGCCATAAAGTTCTTAACGCTCCCATAAGCAATATGCACCATCGCTGGCAAGGGGATGAATGATGGGGTAGTTTGCAGTACTTCATCGTCTGACACTTCGGGGGAAAGGTCTGGGTGATTTACTCCTGGAAGATATATCCGATCTATCCCATGGTTTCCAGACAACCGCAATCGACTCGAAAAGGGTATACTAACACAGTAATGGGGAAGGAACTACGCTCCCTAAAATGCTACCTTCAGGGCAGCCATCAAGTACGCTGCATTGGGCATGACTGCTGCTGCGGCGTGCCTTTGCATCAAAACCCCCGAACCTTTCCGTACGTCTCCAATGCCCTCACGGCCACGTTCCTTGCCACGTCATTTAGCACTGGACATGCATCCGGGTGCCACCCTCCAAGAGTGGAGATTGGCACAGGCACGAGACACTTTTAGAGGGGTGAAATCTCGCTGGCAAGTGAGAGATGAAGTGATCAGGTCAGGATCCGTCGAGCACTACAAGGAGTGCGATTCTACAGCTACGGTAAATGAGGAGTGCTTTATCAGCAGACTAGCGCTAGGGAAGTGCAACGTGCAGGGCCACTAGAAGGCTACGGTAACCTTCAGAAAATGAATGATAAAAGTATCTGCCGGAAATCCTATTCCGCTGTCAATTGTGCAGTGACCCTTTCGGCTGGAGACCTCGCAAAGGCTGCTCGTCACAGGACAGTCGAGCATCGAGGCCTTCATCGCACCAGACCCGATATTCGGGCAACAGGGAGCGCAGGGGGTATCGACTTCTTCGATGTCACCTCTGTGAACCCCCAAGCAACCTCCAATAGAAGAGTGCGTTGCTTCAACCCAATGATATCCCTCAACGCGGCAAGCACTGCAAAATATAGAAGGTACCGCTCTCCTTATAACTTTCGCCAGAGGTAGACTTGTGCCTGTACCAATATCTACCTTCGGCGGTTGGAACCCGTAAGCATATGCCATGCTTACCGACATTGCGAGGAACGTGGCTGTGAGGGCCATGGAAACATATGGCAAGGTCCGGGCCGTGCTGACTCAAAAGGCACGCTGCAGCAGCAGTTATGTACAATGCAGCCTGTCTGTTGAGTAGCGTGGAGTTTCCGTTTTAATGTTTCTCACTACACGCGTCCAATGTAACACTCAGATATAAAATGTGATGGAGTTACAGAAAAAACATCTGTCACAGTAAGCGAAACCCCTCTTTTCCCCTTGTACAGTCACTGCATCCTGGCAAAAGCACCGGAGCTGCATCGCTCTACTACTGTACGACTCATGATGCTCTTTGTTGCCAGGGACATGGACAAGGTCCTCGATAGCGAAGTAGGATGCTACCGCGTTGGGCTGCACATCGTTTCCCAATACAAAGGCATCAACACTATTCTCCCCACTCCATGGTAACCTCACAATGACCTGCGGCCAAATCACCGAAGATTTTCTCGAATTTCCACCCCTCCCGAGCAGTGTTTACAAGAGCGCAATGCAGATCACGTCGGTGCACACTCGAGATAAGTCATGAGTAAATATCATTATTATTATTATCAGCCCAATGAAATCAGCAAAGATCCTTCCCAGTGTTGAACGATCTGGCCTTCGTCCCGAATCCCTTTGTGAACGATGCGCTTTCGCCATGCCCTCATCATGTGATCTGGGAAGTTCAAACTACAATATAGAAAATGAGTTTTTTGCTCAGTTCTCCGCCCCAATTTGACGAGATAATGTCCAAAATGGAAATCCGGATTCCGAACTTTTCACAGGACCGTCGAGGCCATCTCCCTAGAACATGGATACTGCGTTGTATTTGGAGAGGCCTCAACAGGCCTCAAGGCTGCTAGACTCTCCAGTGTTAAGGTGTAGCCCTTCCGGACCACTGTTGTAATATTCAGCTTCACAGGGATGAAAATCCTGTCCATATTGTGCTTATAGCCAATATCTTCGGTATTGACTATACCTGACTTAATTTTCCATCTCTTCAAAAGCAGGGTCTTAATCAGAGTCCGCATATCGAAGCTTAACCAACCGCGAAGAGCAAGTTGCCGGCATTCAAGTCATACTCTTTTGACCATTTGCAGCCATGTTACTTGGCAACACGACCGAATCAGAAACTTGGCGGCATGACATGTTACCGTTGATTTCATTTCGACGCGATTTTCTCTCTTTTTCGGTGTTATTGCAGGGACTTCTCACTTATTTCTGTTGTTACATCTCCCATCAGCCTGGAAATTCACAGCATACCATGTGAAACAACTTAAATTTCGCTGTTCCATCTCCAGACAATACCTGAAGAAGCGTTTCCCCACTTTGCGGTTCACCGTCATGGATGGACATTCGAAGTTACTAGGTGCATCCCTCTTCATCAAACCTTCTGTAATGTATGGGCGGTTGTGAATGAAAAGAAGGGTTCGCCCAATCCTTAGTCATTACTTTGGAATGTCACTTAAGTGGACCGCAAGGGTTCAGGGCTTGTCCCAGTGAGCACACAGTATTACTGACATACTGTTTCTCCGGTCCTTCGCCTCTATCTCTAACTGTCTTTGTTTCTCACAGAGAAGCGAGTACCCGAGAGTTGTTCTCTAAAGACGTTGTCCTCCAGAAAACGAAATGTGCTCCTTAACGGATGAGCTCAAGCGCTTAGAAGTATTTGTTGAGTGTAAGACGCTTCTTGGGTGCGGGAAGGACCCTATCAATTCCTTCGCCGTCGTTCGGACTCGCATTGTGGAGGGAGGTGAACTTCTTGAAGTTGCAAGGACGGAAACGGTCTTCAACTCAGTCTCACCGGAGTACTGCACTTCATTTGAGCTAGAGTATTCACCAACGAACATAGAACACTGTTTTCTTCGAGTAGACGTTTACAATCGTCAGACAGAGGTATCGGAGCACCTGGACGACCATGAACTTCTTGGAAAGGCAACCATTGCCCTTGAGTCGGTACTGATGGATGAGTGGAACCAGTTCGCGGCACAAATCTCGCACGCGTCGGAGGAGAGGACTGTAGGTGCGTTAATGCTGTATGCGGAAGAAATCGACACCACGAATGAGGAGAACAGCAGCGATATTCAGCTGGACTTTAGCGCGGCAGTTTTGAGGAAAAGGGACTGGAACAAGTCGCCGCTAGGACAACGATATGAGTTGAAAAGGGCGCATAAACACGATGACTGCAATGGAAATACGGTCTGGTTGCCCATTCACAAGAGTGATCGCATATGGAAGCAACATGATTCAAAAGCTATTGTTGAATTTTGCAGCATTTCTTTAAAGTATCGCCATGTGTGCAATGGGGATGACGAGCGGCGACTGAGAATTCTAGTATATGCGACTCAATCGAGCGGCCACAAGAAGGGCTCCTCTGAGTTTTTGATCGGAATGGTAGAATTTACGTTGCGAGACTTATGTGAGATTGACCCGACTTGCGAGGTTATTCCCTTAGAGAAGGGAGATATCGACGTGGATGACCTGGGGAGTTTAACGATTTTGCGGGCGGAACCAACGGACTTTGGCAGTCTGTTCTCTCTGCAGCTGAATTATGAGACGACGAACAAATACACAAGTGCTGTTTGCACCGGTCCGAAAAAAATTTTGAGGAGGAAGCCGATGTTAGCCGTGCGGCGACTCCCACTTAGCTTCCAAGGACGACAGAAGTCGCCTAAGACTGGACTTACCATGGACGAATTGAGTTCGCCCGCGAGCACGCTATTCACAGGCTCCTTTTCCAATGAGCCTAGACAGCACTTGAATAACGGCAGCCTATAGCACGTAACCATGCTCGGTAGTCTCAAATACAGCTGTAGCTGACATTACGCGGTTCCTTCTTTGCATGTTTTCTACTGAGTTGTACATGGAGGCTCTTAGTATGTCCAGTGAGTAGTCTGTGCCGGAGAGGCCCGGGCGAATCACCTGGCCTTTGTGCTTTATTTCAGAATGATATGGATCAAACTGTATTTTCCATCATTAGGGAACAGAGCCACATTTCGAGAGTTGAATGAAATACGTTAGAACAGCTGAGAGGGCTGAGACCTTTAATCTTATAGATTTTGGGTAGGGGAAATTCAGCTAGGATGCTTGTCTGGAGGTACGGGGGTATGGTGTGCGCGCGGTTTTCTGTCGTTGATTACAAATTCGTGGTTCAAACTGTGTCTTTGCGTTACACTGACTGGTCCGACTATTCGGCTAAGAGCTCGTCGGATGTTCCACGTCTTGTCGGGGGATCAGGGCACACTGCTGACCTCCTAGTGTGTAAGCTGACAACCACGTGGCTTAATCCATGAAGGAACATGGGGCCGATGTCAACAGGGTCGCTGTTGGCCATTGTCATGACATTTATAAGAAATCCTGATATAATCGCATTACAGTGAATTTCGAACAGCACAGTTATGCCACGTGGTATGCCCCTGAACTTGAGCCACATTTGATAAAGCATAAATGAATCTGAACCTGAACACCAATCTCACTTCCTGATTCCGAAACTGAAATACACGTGTACACAGAAAATGAAAATTATCAGTCAGCCCTGGGCAGGCACAAAACTCATCCGCAGCTCAATCGTCACCACCGCTCACCAACCCTTGCGACATCCAAGATGCGATTTCAGCTCAACGCAAGATCGTCTCCGAGTCTTCAACGGTTTTTGCCCTACTGGGGTTGTTTGTCATGTTAGTGTAAGTACCCAGCTACTCAAAAGCTGTACTGACTGTTACTGTAACACTACAGCAGAGCTTAAAGCCATGAAAAGTCTTCAATTATGTTTATCCTAGAATCTGACCGTTACAGATCTTTGAGCTGATCCGCATTGGATCAGCTCACATAGTTTAGGGTTAATATGTCACCGTCGTCTACTGTCCTTCTGGAAAATTCCAGGAACAGCTCTAGAGCTTCGAGCAACCAGGCTCAAAGTCTACATAAGACCGACCCTCACTTCGTTCTCGGCCTCAGTAAAAGATAACCACCGTCTCTCATTTCAACTCTCTCTTTGGTGTTTCACTCTCTCTTTGCCCTCACTCCTCTTTTCTCTGTCCGTCTCCCTTCTCCTTGGTCTCCCTCGCTCGACCTTCGACTCCTTTTCTGACAGGTTACGGGCACAGGTCTTCGAACTGCCAAACTACTCTAATTCTTGAGCTACTGACCCCGTGAGAAGCCTTTTTCGCACCTCATAAAACCCAGTCATCTCTCTGGGAGTAAGCGAGAGCGAGAAAAGCTGAGTCCGAGCGAGGCCTGCAAGCGCGAGCGAGCGAATAGAGAGAATCCGTTCAGGCGTTATCGCTTGGAAGTTGTTGGAAGGGGCGCTTCGCCAAAAAGTGGAGTATGTCGCTGTCTTGACTCGTTGAACTTAGCTTTTTGCATCGTCTTTTCGCACCTTCTATCGTTTGTCTTGTGGCCTGATTGCAGACTGTCGTCTCTACATTACCTACCTTCCGTTTGTCTTGAGGCCCGACATCGCCTCTCATCTCTTTACTACAAAAGATTTGCTCGGTGCGTCTAGTCGCTCGGATTTCTTGTTGTATTCGATTTCGTCTCTGTGTTTCATACCCACGTTTGTCTCACTGTCCGCATCTGTTTGCAACAGTAAGTGACCTCTGTCCTATTTTTATTACGCCGACATACAGACATCTCCTCTGTCCTGAGCTAACACTTCAAATACTCAGTGGTTATCTGTCGGTCTGTCTTCAAACGAGGAATTAAAACCTCCCCTAACGATCCTGTCGTGCAGCATATCCGTTTCCGCCGCCCTCTCCTTCAAAGCATCGACAACCTCAAGAAGCTGAACCGTTTCGTCGTAAGTGCCGCTTTAAAGGCGACTCTGCGATCGAGTCCGACGGTGAAGGAGGCGACATAAATTCAACTGCAACGCCTCCCGAGGTTACAGAAGTCCGTCCTTCTCCCCAAAGAAGAAATAATTTCTTCAAAACATTCTCGCTCTAGGCAAGAAGAAAAAGGTGGCTGGGCACTCATCAAAGATGCATTTTCGTCTTCTATCAAAGCGCCTCGTCTCTTAATCCTGTCTTCTCTCAAACCTCTTGCCTGTCTCCTCTACCAGTATATCAAAGCCAAAGGGAAAGAAAGCAGTCACACCAGCCGAAGTGATATCTCTAGTATCTCCATCTCCAGTACCTCAACAACAGTCTACAGTGCCTCAAGATCAGACTCCAATTTCCGTTCATTCTCCATTGTCGCCTGCTCTTCCTTCCGGTTGTAACCCTCCTCCCATTCCAACGGTCCCAAATCCTCTTTCAATCGAACCGCTCTTTCCGGCCCCACTTGCTCAGGGACCAGCTGCTTGTGTCATCAAGCCAAAATCATCTTCACTCACGTGCGATCTTTGTGAGCTAAAAGTCTCAGGTCTAAAGCAGCTAGAGCAGCATAGAGGTGGTAAGAAGTGTCGCAATCGAGTTGAACGGAATTCTGCGTGTGCTTGCTGCAACCGTCTTTTTTAAACGAGACATGATCGCAACAGGAACGTTACTCGTAAGAATAATTGAAATTCTCTAGACTCTCCGTGCAACACATCTCCGTAAGCACAGATCTTTGCTTCCTGCGTTTTTTTCATGGACTCTTCCGGTCTTCGTATCAACACTCTTGAAAAGCTACGTGATGAAAACTTTCACATCTGGAAATCAAGGATGTAGCTCTTGCTGTCATTGAAGGAGGTCGATGAACATCTTACTGAAGATCCTTCAGAGTTATCGTCGCCGACACACTCCTCTTGGAAGAAGGCTGACTGTAAGGCAAGAGCCATGATTGGATAACTCTATCGGACACTCACCTAGAGCAGGTCCAACATGCCAGTACTGCCAAAATGATGTGGTATCTTATCTGCGATATATTTGAGAAACACACGCTTCTCAATAGGCTCGCTGCCAGGCGCCGCTTCTGCACTGCAAAGATGAACGATACCGAAAAAGTGCTCCCATTTGCCGCTCGTATTCGGCAACTTGCGGCCACCTTGAAGTCAATGTACGTCAACGTAGAGGACTGCGAGATGGCCATTGCTTTTCTTAACGGACTCTCTGATCGCTTTGACAGTCTTATTTCAGCACTTAACGCGGCTCATATTGACGATGAGAAACTATCATTCGAATTCGTCCAGATTAGATGCCATCAGGAAGAGCAACGTCATGCTCAGCGTGATCGAGATGCTCTCAAGATTGCTGAGACAGCTGCTCTTGTTGGAAGCCGGGCGCTTCAGCATCGCAATGGAACTTCCTCAGAAGTCTGTATCCAGTGTGGAAAGCATCGAGATAGCAGTCGCTGCTACAAAACGTTCCCGCCCTTCGCTTCGAAAAGTCACCCAGCTCGTGCGCATCTCGAAAACGCAAGGAAAAGTAATGGAAAGGCACTTAATGCCTCAGAAATGGCGGAAACAGATATCAATCACGATGCTGTCTACTTGTTCACAGCACGCTCTCCTGTAAAAGAGATATCTCTACAGTCAATAGGAAGTATCCCTCCACTATCTAATCAGTGGATAATTGACTCAGGTTGTACATCTCACGTAACGTATGACCGTTCGGCATTTATCAATTACAAGCTTCCTTTCTCCCCTTCAACTTTGGACTTGGGAGCTGATTCTTCTGCCTTAATCGTAGGACGATGAGATGTATCCTTGATGATATACAGCAACGGGGCATGCACTCAGTGCAAAATACGTAACGTGCTACATGTTCCAACGCTTCGATACCAGTTGCTCTCGGTGTCCGCTATGTCGAAACTTGGTATTGAGACTCGCTTCAACATTGAAGGGGCTGCACTTAATTGTCAATCCGACTCACATCCAATCCTAACAGGTAGCCTGATCAATGGCCTGTACACATTGGACATAGTTTAAGGGAAAGTGAACAAGCAAGAAAACCCACAAATTTCCCTGGTCTCCTCTCTTGCAAGATGGCACCAGTGATTAGCTCACGTAAATAATTCAGCTATCAAAAAAATGCTCAACAGAAGAGTTGTTACTGGAATCGATCTTGCGAAAGACGACAAAAATAACGGAACATGCGTCGGATGCATACTTGGAAAATCGCATTGTGCTCCCTTCCCATCGATAAGGCAGAGTCAGTCGACCAAACCACTTCAGCTAGTCCATTCAGATGTTTAAGGGCCAATTGAAACTACCTCATTGGGAGGTACAAGGTATTTTGTCTCATTCATTGACGATTTCTCGAAGTGGACCGTTGTGTACCCTATATCACATAAGTCATTGGTTCTTGAATGCTTTCAAAACTAAAAAAACTTTGCAGAGAAACATAACAACCAGTCGCTTCAATTTCTTCACATCCATGAGTTTCCCGAATCTACCTCTACCCCTGAAGAAGATCAGATCCTCATCAAGGCTCCGCGGTCAGGCAACGGTGGCGAGTACCTCTCAACTGCCTTCAAAGACTTCTTAATCAAACAAGGTATCAAACAACAGCTCACCGTAGCTCACACTCCTCAACAAAATGGAACCGCGGAGCGAATGAACCGCACTATTCTCAACCTTATCCGTTCCATGCTACACCACAAGTCACTCTCGAAGCACTTCTGGGCGGAAGTACTTTCAAAAGCTGTTTATGTCCTTAAACGAATCATATCGAGCTCCTTGCCTGGCGACAAAACTCCGTTTCATCTTTGGAATGGTATTGCGCCCACCCAATCTATCACATATGCAAGTATTCGGTTCTCAGTGGTGGTACGTCTTGCCGAGAAAGCGACTCAAGAAATTAGATCCCAGGTCTCGTGAAGCGCTTATGATGGGATACTCTTCTCAGAGTAAATGGTACAAACTTTGGGATATTGATTCGAAGAAAATGGTTGTTTCCCGGGATGTGCTGTTTAATGAGGAAAGTGATTTACGTCAAAATCGGATACAATTGACGCTCTAGAAGACTTTGCGGAACATGATGTCAAAATTAAAGACAACTACGAAGATCATTCTGATGATTATTCCTCGCAAGAAGACATGCAGAATAGCCAACAAATTGCTGATTCTACGGCTCAAGCTCAACAACATGAGCCCGAAATTCCTGCTCCCCATAGATCATCCAGAATTTCTAGAAAGCCAAGGCGCTTCCATGATTCAGAAACAGCACTTATTTCTACTAGAGTACCTGAATCATATGAAGAAGCTATTTCTGCCGATAATATCGACTTATGGATGCCTGGAATCAAGAAGGAGGAAGATTCAATACAGGAAAATGGAACTTTTGAGCTCGTTTCGCGAAAGCAGGAAATGCACGTCATCCCTTGCCGTTATGTCTTTCGTGTTAAGCCCGAAGTTGGGCCGAAAGTCCGAATAGTCTCCAAATGTTTCAGACAAGTTCCAGGGTTGGAATATAACGACACCTGTGCTCCTGTAGTCTCTCTGCCGGTAGTGCGCACGTTCCTGTGCTTTACAAACTTCTTCAATCTGGAATGCGATCAGATGGACGTGGTGACTGCATTTCTCAACAGAGACCTAGACGAAGAAATATACATGGAAGTTCCGTCTGGTTTTCGCGACTCAGACAGACCGGATTTGGAATGTAAGCTCCTGAAAGCCCTCTATGGACTCAAACAAGCTCCTCGTCAGAGGTATGCCAAGATCCGTGAATATCTTACTCGGGAACTTAAGTTCTCAAGCAACCCTCACGAATCTTGTCTTTACGTCTATCGCAATGAATCTTTAGTCTGCATAATAGTTCTATATGTCGATGATTTGTTTATTGCAGGAAACATCAGGTTCATGCTTGACAAAATGAAGACAGAATTGAAAAAGCGCTTCAACGTGAAGGACTTGGGCGAAGTGAAGGAGTTTCTCGGTATCCAAAGAAGTCGTGACCGGGCAAAACGAGCAATGCATCTTTCACAAAAGTCCTACGTCGAGAAAATATTGGACAGATTCCAAATCTCTGAGTCGAAACCCGTTAATAACCCTATGGTATCAACAGAATCGCTTAATGAAAACTTCAAGGGAGAAGAAATCCAGCCAAATGTTCCCTATCGATCTGCCATTGGCAGTCTCATGTACTTGATGATATGCACCCGTCCAGACATTGCTTTCCCTGTTGGCAAACTATCACAACACTGCGAAATGCCTCTCGTCAGCCATTGGACAGCACTCAAACGAGTCTATCGTTACATAAATGGAACAAGAGAGCTAGGAGTTTGCTACGTTCCCCCTTCGTCACCCTAAATTCAAGGATACAGCGATTCTGACTGGGCTGGTTGTAGGCTGACTGGAAAGTCAACAGAAATTTTCGTCTCCATGATGTCTGGAGGTCCGATATCATGGCGCTCAAAGAAAAAAGGGTGTTTAGCCTTGTCTTCCTGTGAGGCAGAACATATTTCGCTCTGTACAGCTTTTAAGGAGGCAGTTTGGTTGTCTAATCTTCTTTGTGGTCTATTGGGTGCGAAAGAACCAACTCCTATAACGATGATGGTTGGTAACTCCGGCTCCATCAGCTCTGCGAAAAACCAATCAATTAATTAGCGTAACAAACAAATTGACATACGCTATCATTATGTCCGCGAAGCTGTTGTAGCAAAACAAGTGCTCGTATCCTATTGTCACACTGGGGAGAAAGTCTCGGATATTTTAACGAAACCTTGACTTCGTGTCAAATTTGCTGCATTTCGTGATGCTCTGGGAATTTCAAAGGCGATTCTCCGCAAGTAGTACTTTCATAAGGTTCCTAATTCGAGGGGGAGCAACAAGAATTAGTTTCTAGTTTAAAGGGGCGTGTTAAAGGAAGTACCCAGCTACTCAAAAGCTATACTGACTGTTATTGTAAGACTACAGAAGAGCTTACAGCCATGAAAAGTCTTCAATTATGTTTATCCTAGAATCTGACCGTTAAAGATCTTTGAGCTGATCAGCATTGGATCAGATCACATAGTTTAGAATTAATTTGTCACCGTCGTCTCCTGTCCTTCTGGAAAATTCCAGGAACAGCTCTAGATCTTCGAGCAACCATGCTCAAAGTCTACATAAGACCGACCCTCACTTCGTTCTCGGCCTCAGTAAAAGATAATCACCTTCTCTCCTCTCAACTTTCTCTTTGGTCATTCACACTCTCTCTGCCCTCACTCCTCTTTTCTCTGTCTGTCTCCCTTCTCTCTTGCTCTCCTCGCTCGGCTTTCGACTCCTTTTCTGACATGTCAATCATTGCATTGACTCGATTTCTCTCAATTCACACCATCATACCAGCACCTATTTTATCGCATTCAGTAAATAGCACCAATATTAGGGGTCACAACTTAGCAACCTAGTCGTTTGCCTTTGCGTAAACTCCGGGCCTCGTAGCCCACTTAGGCTTCTTTTAGATGTGTCAATAAAATGTTTGCCTCATCCGTCCACCCTCCGGACTCTAACATTGCCATGCCCTACCCTAGGCCTTCGTCATTTCTTTCGTTAACATTTTCATGTCAATCTGCGGGTAGCCTTGCAATTTAGGCCTCGACATAAACCGCGGAATGAAACGCACCGAAGCGACGCTAAATACCTAAAGTTTTTCGCCGTTTCCAAAGTGAAAAGGAAGGAAATCATCGCTCTCTTGAAACTCTCCACCACCATATGTCGCATTCCTTCCGTCAAAAGCCGACGGAGAGCCGTCCCTAGGTTGGGTCCTGAAAAGAACACTTTTCACGAGTACTACTCTCCACAACCTACTCTCAATTCATGCCATTTGACACATCAAGCCCGCCAACCAAAATTCCACCGCCACCCGCTTTCGCTGCGGGTGTTGATGACAGTAGCTGGAAGGTGATTGTTATGTGTGTCTAGTAATATCTATGACGACTTTTTAGGGCAACGTACTGTACTTTCTATCTTTTACCTCGTAGTCTTTAATTGTTTTTTATGGTCAAGTACAGTAGCGTACACTAAGTACACTACTATACCGACGACACTCAGCCACAGACCGCTCGGGTGTCGGTTATATAGCTAGCACCTGAGTCGGCTGGGCAGTTCGCAGGAGGTAGCGTCACCTAGCCACCCCTCCCTACTCCTAAACCTACGCCTCTGTACTGTCTTCTCCCAGTAACACCCTTTCGCTCCCATCATGGTCCTCTTGCGCAGGGCCGATACTTAGACAGAACAAGATGTCAATGTTTACTCGATACCCTCTCTCTCAACAGCCGACCCTCGTATCCCGCGTGAAGTAGACTAGACGCTGTTATCCACGACCTTTCTATCCGACTAAGTTTCATGACTTCCGCGCCTTTTCAGCTTCGCGTCGAAATTCCGCGAGAGGAAAGGACGCCAAATTTAGATGTCTTTTGTAAACTCAGTATCAGCCAAATTTAGGCGTCTGAAATGACCGGTCGCAGATACTCCCAGCACCAGCGCGGTCGTGTTCGACGGCACGAGCGACGTACAAAAATTCTTCTTTTTCTTTGAGAATGTCGCAATGGCATCCAAACCTGACGAGGAGAAAGCTCTTACTCTCCTCGACACATAGACGGCGCAGCGTTCGACTTCTGTTACGATATGTTTAGTTTGCGTCGAATGGCGAGCTCGTCCCCGAAGCGAAAAACTACGCCGAGGTTAAACAGAAGTTTCTCGAGCATTTCGCGAAGGATGAAGACCCGGAGGACGCCATCCGCCAAGCTCTAGAAGTTGGGCTTGAACTAGAATACATTCTTGGTTGTTTGAGGGAAATTAAACGCCTCTACGAGAAGGCGTGGTTCGACAACACCGCCAGGTTCGGACTCCTTCGCACTGCCGCCTGTCGACACAAGGAGCTGCAGCAGTTCTTGGCATTTCGGGGACCTAAGGATTATCCGGTAATCGTCAAGGTGCTGAAGGACTTTTACTCTAATCGTGTGGCGTTTACTGGCCCTTCTAGCCGCACCACTGAAGTTCCTGCGGCAAGGTTGCTGGTTCGGCCGGATTAAAGGTCTAGGAACATCGAAGACCAGGTGGACGCTCTAGCCGAAGACCTTTCGAAGGTGACTCTTTTTCTGAAGAAGAATAAGGGAGACGACGGGGCTGGACCATCGTCAGCCCCAGGAAAAATAATAAGGTCCGCCAATGCTCTTACTGCAACGAGCTTGGACATAACGCAATGAATTGCGAAAAGAACTTGCATCGTAACACCCGCTGTTCCCTTTGTGGAAAGATGGGTCACTCAGATGCTACGTGCTGGTCCAGCGGAAGAAGGGCAGAGATTAGAGAAGAAGCTCCCGCCGAGAAGAAAGAAGCCGGGGAAGGAAGTGACCGAGTGAACGACCTCCGAGAAGGCTCGTCCGAAACAGACTCCTCACAAGACGAAGGAGCGATTTTCTCCAAAATAAACGCCGACGGAGAGGCACTACCCAAACAGCCCCGTCAGGACAATCATGGAGGAATTCCGATCTCTCGCCTCGTAACTGTTCCCCACGCTAGCGTTATGCAGCCGGTCCGAGCCCTACCCCCGGAAGTATTTCGAATCATTAGCCGTAAGAAGAAGGCGAAGAAATCGAACCGCGGGAAGAAGAATTCGAATGAGCTGCAGGAATACGTAGGGAAATACGACGTTGTTTCCGAGCTTGCAAACGCAAATTGTGGTTTGGCATTCGGTCAGCTTCTCCGTGGAAATGCTGAAGGAGTTATCAAAGTCATGCGCCGTTTGTTCACAAAACAGTCTATTTCACATGTCACAGTCGTCTCAAATTCGGGTCATCGTTTATTACGGTTGGTTCAACTCAAAGTTTACGGTACCGAGGTCTGGGCTCTACTAGACTCCGGAGCCGTACCGTACGCCATTTCAGCTGATTTGTCTAGACCCCTTTACTTTTCACCGAACTTCACGTCTAAAAGAATAACTGTTGCGAATGGTGACAGCTCTTCCTGTGTAGGTTCTCTGGTCAAGGTTCCGACGACCTTTGGGGACCAAGCCGTGAAACTAGACTTCCTTGTCATCGAGAAGTCTCCTTTCGACCTAATAATAGGCCTCCCTACGCTCACATCTATGCGCGCGAATGTGGATTTCGAGGCACAGAGCGTCCGTTTAACCATTGGTTCCGAAGAAGTTGTGCTCCCGCTCGAGCCTGATACTTAGTCTACCGAGAAGAAACTAGCCGAGGGTGAGGAGATGGGGACTCCCAGTGAATATTTTACTTCTGATTCGAACGCCGGTCCGGAGTCCTCGGACTCTTCGGAAGAAGAGCTGGTCCTAGCCATCCGCGAGGACAACTTTCCCGGACCGAGCGACGGTCCCCTCAGTGAAGAAAGCACCACCGACGAAGAAGAAAAGAAGGAGAAAATGTGGGATGCTCTGAGAGCTCGACTTGATCATTTGAAAGAAGAAACGCAAGGTGAGATAAATGGGTTGCTTCCCGACATGGGAATTGCGGCTTGGACTATAGACGAGCTACGTTCTTCAGCCGTGCCGACGAAGCATTCCTTTGAAATGAAGGACCCTACCCCGATGTATCACAGGGCTCGCCGACTGTCGCCTCGAAACAACGAAATCGCCCGTCGAGAAATCGATGGCATGTTAGATGCTGGGATCATCACCCCAGCGTCCTCGGCGTGGTCGTTCCCAGTGGTTATCGTGACGAAAAAGGACGGTAGACCTCGTTTCTGCGTGGATTATCGCACTCTGATCCGCAAGATGAAGGCGGATCGTTGGCCACTACCTAAGATAGAAGAGATCTTCGGCGACCTAAAGGGTAGCTCTATATTCACCACTCTTGATTTGTTTGCGGGATACTGGCAAATCTGCATGGCCGAAGAGTGTAAGGAGATGAATACGTTCGTCAGCCGTTTTGGTACCTTCAAGTTCAAGGTGATGCCATTTGGTCTAATGAAAGCGCCTTCCACATTTCAGCGCATGATGGATTACGTACTGAAGGGCATTCCCTTCGCCCGTGTCTATCTTGATGATGTCTTTATCTTATCCAACTCTATGGAGGAGCATATTGATCATCTGGCTGTCGTTTTCAAGGCAGTTGGGGACGCAGGACTTAAACTTAAGATTGCAAAATGCGTGTTTGCTATACCAAGCGTAAAGCTGCTTGGTCACTTCGTAGACAAACGTGGAGCCCGCTTCGACGACAAGAAGATTGACGCCATCAAAAGGGCTCCCGTTCCTACCACTTCAACGGAGTTGCGTAGCTTTCTTGGCCTCGCCGGGTATTATCATCGCTTCATCAAGGACTTTGTCGGAATATCCTCTGCCCTTCAAGCAGCAATTTAGGGTAATAGGAAGCTCGAATGGACTGAGGAGATGACTGCCGCCTTCGAAACTCTGAAAGAGAAGCTTACTTCTCCGCCGGTGCTAGCCTTCCCGGACTTTGAGTCCCCTTCATCGTGGAAACCGACGCTTCTAATGTCGCCGTTGGGGCAGTCCTGGCCCAGAAAAAGAAAGATGACAAGACTCATCCCGTGCAGTACGCAAGCCGGACGAAGAACTCAGCAGAGCGTAACTATTCCGCCTGCGGGAGGGAAGCATCGCCGTTATTTTCGCTTTAAGGAAATTCAGAGCGTACATGTTATCGACGGAGCCCTTCAAGCTCGTTACCAACCATCGAGCCCTTCGTTATGCCTTCAAGAAGAAAAAAATTCAAGGAAGGATAGTGCCATGGATGGACTTCATTGCGGAGTATGAATTCGAGGTGTAATACAGGCCAGGTGCGGGAAACGGAGCAGCTGATTTCCTCTCGCGTGCGGTACCTGCCGGGCCGTCCCCTGCCTCTAGACCTGATGAAGGAGACTCAGTGGCGGCGCTGGATTCTGCCGCTACCGAAGATAATCCCCTAATCGAACCTTTCCTCCTCGACGTCGCACATCATTTGCAAGGTTTGAAGATCCAAGTTGATGATGAAGAGAAGCGTCGTTCGGTCAAGCGTATGGCTAAAAGCTTCATGATTTGGGAAGGAAAGCTTCTTTGGCGAACCAGAAACTGGCAAAAATCTGTACCGTTTATGAAGGAAAAAATCGCGATATTGAAGAACTTTCACGACGATATCGGACATTGGGATAAGGAGACGATGAAGAAATTTGTCATAGACCGTTATCGGTGGCCGCAGATACACCAAGACATTCACGACTACGTGAAAAGTTGTGAAGGGTGCCAGAAGACGAAGCCCCTTCCGCTGTACCGTACGACTTTGAATATCCCATTTACGAATATCTTCGAAACTTATTCGATCGATTTCGCGGGACCTCTGCAGATATCAAACGCCGGACAAAAGTATTTGCTCATCGCAGTCGAGCATTTGACAGGTTGGCCAATCGCAGTAGCCATCACATACTCGTCGGCTGCAACTGTCTCCCAGTTCATCGAGAGTGAACTTATGCACCCTTTTGGTCCCTCGAAGACCATTATCAGCGACAACGCTGGGTGCTTCACCGCTGCCGCCGTCGCTGACTTCATGAAGAAACATGGAATTACCTGGACTACTGTTCTCGCGTATTCTCCCATGTGTAATGGTGGAGACGAAAAGATGGTACGAAACATCAAGACGGCCGTGAAGAAGATGGTTGTCGGCCAAGGCATAGATTGGGAAGAGTGTTTGCCTCGTGTCTTGTACGGATACCGCCGCCTTCGCCTTTCCGCGGGAGCTTCGCCGCTCGAACTGATGTTCGGAGTATTTCCGGGCATGAGTCCTTCCGACCCGTCGCGTTGATGGACTGCGCTTCCGATACACATCGCAAGATGGCACTTCTGGCCTCCTTTGCCCTTCGCGTTCATCGTCGGGAGGAAAAGATGCATAGAATGGGTGATTCAACTTCTACAGAGCCTCGCATGTTCAACGTGGGGGATTGGGTTCTAGTGGCACATAGCCAGGCGTTAACTTCGGCCGCAAAGTGGCCTGCACTCCGTTCTCGCTATTACGGGCCTTGCCGCGTTTGGAAAGTTGCTCATACCCGATACTGGCTCATCTCAAACAGGGGTCGCCATTCGCGCCGCGCCATCTACGCGAGGAGACTAGTTCCTTTTGTCTTGCACTCGAGCCACCTGAAGACCTAGGAGCAATTGATTGAGCCGTGATATCCATCGTTCGTCCGTTCTTTAATGCTCTTTTTGTCTTTCTCTTTTGTTTGTTGAGTAATAAGCAGCCATATGGAATCTCAATTTGCCTCTTCGAGCGAAAAAGACCGACTCTGGACTATTCTACACCCTCGAGAAGTGTTATCTTCTCACCCCGCACTCCTGCACCATAGGTTCCTATGCTCGGTTCTGCGCACAGTTGATCTTTGCTCTGATCGCATTCCAGCTTTTCCCTAACCGCGGTCTGTTTCGTATGCGCCATCCTACTAATCCACAGGGGATTTTGGGGCGACAATACCACCGGATTCCTTCGGCTCTACACGCTCAGTGGATAGCCCAGTCGTGGAGGCTTTGTGTGACCTGAATCAACACTAAGCTTTGAGGCGAAGGCGGTGCGCGGGAGGAAATGGAAGCCTCTGAGGGTAAAAGGCCTCAAGAGTTGGTGGCTTGGTGCTTGGTTGCGGGCAAGAAAGTGAACGATTGTGTTGCGATTGGGGGAGGAGGTGTGTGCAAGTGTGTGTGAGGGTGTGCAAGGGTCGGCCGATCTCTACCTTGAGATGATCGAGCTCACTGTATACTGCACCCGGTTTGCAGTTTGAGGACGGGTTGGTGTTGATGAAAGTGGCTAGAAGGTGATTGTTATGTGTTTCTAGTAATATCTATGACGACTTTTAGGGCAACGTACTGTACTTTCTATCTTTTACCTCGTAGTCTTTAATTATTTTTTATGGTCAAGTACAGTAGCTTACACTAAGTACACTACTGTACCGACGACACTCAGCCACATACCGCTCGGGTGTCGGTTATATAGCTAGCACCTGAGTCGGCTGGACAGTTCGCAGGAGGTAGCGTCACCTAGCCACCCTCCCTACTTCTAAACCTACGCCTCTGTACTGTCTTCTCCCAATAACCCACTTTCGCTCCCATCACGGAGGTGAAAAAATAGCCTTTCGACACGAAAGAATAAATTCAGGAAGTTACCATCGTCTTCTGAAGAACTCCTGAAAATGGCCTGAAACCTTTCGCCCGGATGTAGGTCATGGCGTTTCTGAGGAACTAGCCTCGGCCAGTGATATTCGTACCATTTCAGTAATGTAGAGTTGTTATTACATATCTTTACAGTATTATGATATTAATGATTAATTCAGTATTATCCAATGGACGATAAGTAAACCTACTTCATTTCCTGCGGAACAGGGCTCCGACGGCTGAAAAAGACAGTCTCTTTCGCCTGCCATTCAGTACCATGCAGAAGGATGCGACGCCGACAAGACACACCGCGGAAGAGAGACCTTGACGACAACCATGCAGCGCAGCTTTACAGCACCGTTCGAAACGCAACGCCATGTTAGCCCCATTTACGTTTAGTCCAACGTGCTCCGCGGCCGAGAGGTAGCGGTACTGCCGACAAGGATATCGACAAAATCGGTACAGCGAGATCGCAGCGGTCGCAGCATGTCGATCTGGTGATGGGGTGAATGGAGTGTTTGTTGGGTGGTTTATTTAAATGTTTGGGTAAATGGGTGGTACGTGTACTTGATTTTACTTATTAAGGCAATAGAGGCCTAATGTTAGTAGCTACTGACATATCCTAAGAACGGAGATTCTCTGGGGGGTACGTACTTCAAGTTGTGACATTAGTTGTCGCTCAAAACTCCTTCCAACAAAAAATGGCATTATTCTGGACAAGTATCGCCGCGTGACGAGCTAATGTTGTTTGCCGCACATCAGCAATCGGAACGGCTGCCCGTGCGGCAATAACAGTCGCTACTCGGTTGTTGAAGTCCCGGTAATAGGGTTGCACGAAGTACATACGGTTAGATCTTAACCGTATAGTTAGGACGTGCGCAGTCCCCAGTAGATACTGAACGCATTAAACTTCTTTCTTTTTGCAAATGATGGAAATATTACGGAATGAGCCATATGAACTTGCATTCAAACCAGCAGCGCAAATGCTATGCTCAAGTCTGCTCTAAAATTATGTAAAACTTTTCTGTTAAGGAGCGATTTTTTCTTGGTGCTGGTTGGCTAAATTTGTCCGTTTGGCCTTGCCGTGGGTCCACTGGGGTCAGATCCATTCTGTAAGCAGGCCATTACACGTGTCGTTGCTGCACACAGGGAGCCAATGACGTTGTACTACTTACAGCAATGGTAAATTCGAAATCTAACATTCACTGTAGATTTTTGACGTAGAAAGCACTATTTTACGTCCACATTTCTCCGGTTCCATCATTCATCGAAGTGGAATCCGGGCATTGCCAGAGTTAAATGCCGACAGTATTTCGTCAGTTTCAACCAAAAGTGTTCAAACTTATCAACTTTTCTTTGCAAAAAATGGCAAACAGTCAAAGGTATGTTGTACACTATTACACATAAAATATTTAGGAATAATTACTGGGAGTATACAGTTGTTTAATCTCCTTTGAGATCCATTGGATACGTGGGTCACTACACAGGTGCACACTGTTCAAGTTTCATTACTTAGACTGGGGACTGTCTCTTCTGATGCCATTCTCTATTGGAACGCAACAACGTGCCTTATATAGCTGCGCGGATGTAGATTACCACCAGTTACTCGCCATAGCATACGAGTTGCAAATCTGTCAATCTTGCATTCTGCTCATTCTGATTACTCTGCATTCCCCAGTCCATTTCTTGTCCCATGGCGCCGAGTGATCGTTACAATGTCAGTTCAATGTACCAGTATCGGCCCTGGACATTGGTGCATTCCCCTTGGTCGCGTATCTTCATGGTCTAACCCATTCGCTCTGTCTTGTCAATGCACCTCATTCGTCAGTGTATTGCAAGACTCATAGCTCGATCAACTTCATGGAGAAAACCTTAATGTATGTCCATGCAGATTCGAAGGAGGACCCTTCGTGTACTAAGAGACTGTAACAAATGAGCACTATTACGTATATCATTGGTAAAATGCAATACAATTTAGATCAAACTTCATATCAACAATCCAAACAAGCTCTACGTCACTTAACAACAGTAATGTCCCCGGTCGCCGCGGTCGGTCACTGCCGCCGGTAAGTCGGGTATTTACAGGTTAAAATACTAGCACTACACTGTCAGGTGCTATGATGTCTCTACATTAAGGAGAAATCCAGTACAGACGTACATATGTACATATGTGAGAGTAGGGAAATGTGGGGTGATTTAATATTTGAAAGACATAGTCGGTTGTGGCCCGCAATATCCTACAGGGTGAGGGTGAATTTATGATGTCTCTACAGGGGGTATGTCTAACAGCTGTTGAACTTTACAAGAAGACAACGGCCGCTCTTCGAAAATCATCCATCCAAACAACACCAGCAACCCCAAGCACTGCCTGGCAATGAATCCCTCTCTACGCACTCCATCTTTATCTTCCATCGCCCTCATCCCTCCGCCCTCAGCCCTCCTAGCCCCACTCCCTGCCTCCATCTCTTCCCCTATCTCCAAAGCCTGTACGGCCTAACCCCCAACCGCTGCAACATCCTCACCATCCCCGTGCTCGTGTGCCACCGCATCGTCCATGTCGCCACTATGGCACCAAATCTACAGGTCGTCATGTTCCTCTTCGATCGCAATCTTCCCCTACTAAGCCTCCACTACTATATCCCTTCTTGCCCCACGCCTTATCTCTCCTATTATCCCCACTTTTTACTCTCCTCGAACCCTACAGGCCTTGCATGGAATCGCCTGCCATACTTTGCAGCGCCTGATTGCTGTCGGCTTCATCTGCTCCCTGTTATAACCTCTTGGACACACATTTTTCTTGCGTCCGCCCCAAATCCCCATGTCAGTGTCCTCAGTCGTCCCAACAGTATCCCCCCAGGTCTTTTCATGACGCAATCACGAGATGAATTGACCAGATACTGTCTCACGCCAAAATTGTTGTGGTTTAAAATTTAGTTATGCATCTTTTGGGCTTCATTTCAAGGTCACCGAAGCTCTGCAGGTTACGGCTGGTAATTTACTATGTATAATATTGTATGCGTGGTGTTTTACGATCTATTTTAAAGCCCAGTGCTCATAGGACACTCCTTATACATGCCGCTACATGCTGTACAGTAGGGCAACACTACTTGATGTATTATTTTGTGCAACGAAACGTTAAGTGCGGAATCAAACCAGAATATAATGGGGAATAAAAATTGATAAATACAAATGAAATCATATAATGGGGTTTGAATCAGGTTTTACAGGGAACAGCGTGAGCTCAAGCCATTTTTACCAGACTTTGGGCAAGTATTACTTGTGAAATAAAACGTCTAGAGTCTGTCAGTCTTTAGGACTCTTACTTTAATGCTGCTGCAGCCTACAGAAACTATGAGGGGCCGTAACATTTAGAAGCAATTACTTTCTACGCTGATGGGTAAAATGCAATATGTTTTCCCTTCTTCGCCTCTCTGTGTAACAACAAAATTCAATGATTCCCAAGTTTCGTCTTTCTTGTAGCGCAATGCGCGTTGCGCAGTTCTTTTCGTCTAGGAATGTAACCCTGTCAGACAGTGAGAAATCCAACACACACACACACACACACACCCAAACCCACAGGGTGTTCGCTGTCCCTCTTTCTCTTTAAGCACCCTGAGAAGCAGTAGCACAGCCTGACGGTTGCGAGGAGAAGTGGAACTGGAATAACGGGGTGATTCTTTGGACGGCTGGACGGTATAACTTGTCCTCCGGGTTGTGAGGCCGGGCCGTGGTCCGCGGAATGCTAGAAATGTGATAAGGATCGATTCCAATGAACCGCAGACACCAGTGGTGTAATACTGTACAAAGAAGATGTAGTAGTGGGTCAGCAGTTTTGAATATCTCCTTTGGGGATAAGGGTGTTATCAACAAAGACAACCTTGAAGTTCCTATTTGTATATATTTGTATATAGACGCCGGAGTACGGGGCGCCAAGTGTGAGTAAATATCACGAACAAACAAAAAAAAGGATATTATAATATTGGATAGAGGGCGGGGAATAAAAAAAGGGGACCCAGGCGGATAAACGTGGCTATAGCCAAAGTTTCCGTTGACAAGGTTTCTGCAAACTCGGAAGTTGGGAGTCAAGTTCAGAGCAAACACCTGGGTGACTTTTTAACATTTAACAGATACCTTTTAATAAAGAAATACCCTCAACATGCCCTATCGAGGTGGACTGAAGTTGCTCGACCGGCTTGAACAGACTTTGGAAATATGAATTCTGTGGCACACAGCTTACTATCGGTATCCAGATTCCGCTCACCCTGAAGTTTGGAAAACTGTTCTACAAATCCGTCTGCGAACAGACAAATTACATGGCCAATGCCGAGTACCTCTTCTCCATTGCCGAACTAGCCCATGTACACCAGAAACTTTGAAATTCTCCTCCAGGATAATTTTACAGTGCACTACGTAGTGCGCATCCTATTCAAACTAGTGATATGGATCTAGACAAGCTTTTTGAAGTAAAGAATCAGTGCAAAGGTTGTCAGCTGTTCAGCAAAAGACCAAGCAGGTATCGTGAAGCTCTACCAGAGCAATTTTTATTCAACTTCTATATGGATATAGATGTCATGTTTCATCATGACGTGTGCAAACAGGCTCACTTCTCTCGTGCTACATTTCTCCCGAAGTAAGACTCTTACATTATATGAGCTACATATATGAGCATCTGTGTAGTCAACTACCTTGGAGTTTCACGCAAACTTTGGGTTAATCAGACTAAGTCATTCCTTTCTACTCAGCTTACTACTATTGGTAATGTTCTTGATTGTAACATCGCTCCTATTGCTGTCGAAGTTCACTGATCCCTAACTTCTGAACGCAAAAATGACCCATTACGTCTTATTGGGAATAAAATCATCTTCTATCATCCTGCAGCTCCACTTAATCGCATAGCAGACTACGCTAACTTAGCGATGTCGCACAATGTTGGCCCTTAAGGATTCAATATTGCCATTCTCGCTTTTAGTGGCACCCTCGACTACCTTTCGGCAACTATGAGTAGCATCCTCAAACCTCACATAACTGCATGGACCTAACGACGACTGCTCGTTGTGAGTATGAGGCTATCGTCGCTAGTTTTCGATCTAAGCATGCAATGAACACAGCCACTACGAACGAGATTGTTGCGGACATCAACCCTGGCGATAAAGTATTGTTCTACGGTAACATAAGGCTAGGGTGGTTCATACAACTCCCTTTACCGTGGCAGCAGACTATTTGTTGAATCGGACAGCATACGTATCGAAAAATCTTCCAAAACTCCATGATCAACCATATACCCGACCATGCCTCCCGGTCAAAGACCTACCCATTTCGGTCGACGATGCCTCCAATGCTCCCCAGAACAAACTCAGTACAAACCTGGTTGAAGTAGTGCATGACGACAAGGAAGATCGTTTTATTGCAAGCCGATAGAAATAGTATGAGAGAATTGTTGCTAAAGGTGGCTTCAAAGTTGTCAATCGTGCTGTTCTACCACAAGATGCAAAATTGGTTGGTAATAGGTATGTGTCAACCATAATGAATCCGTGCTGAATTCAGCTATGCTCTCGTTGAGCACTTTTCATATGTAACCACTCGCCTGAAGCTCCTGCCTGTTCGCCGATAGAATCAACCAGTTAAACCATCGGTTACATTTTTGCGCTTAACACCCGGCAGTTTTCAAATTATGCTAAAATAGCCGTAAACTAACAATTTCCAGTACCGAAGAGGCTCTAAAACCACCCGCAAATTTTTTCACTGGTGATTGGATCGAAATGAGCACACAAAAAAGAGATTAGATCGAAGCTAGCCTACAAAAAATTCCTTCCGCTTCTGGAACCACATTAAGCACACAAATCATCTACAACTCCTTTTCCCCTCCATCTATTGCAGTGTGTCACCTTCAGGTCCCAATTCCAAATAGAAAATGCCGGAAACAGACCGAACCCTGTAGATAAATGTTGTTGAAAACCATCTGCTTCTCCACCAAGTGCCATAATGATCATTTCTGATTTTAATACTGTACAAAATTTGACAACACCGGACGAGTTGCATCAATTATAAAGAACGAACCTCTTGCCTATTAGACCTTTTTTTACAACACAACTACTGCAGGATCCATTAAAAATGATCATACTCGTCATTAATCAACTGAAGTATTCGATTAGTACACTGTAAGATTATATGAAGCTTCAAATAAGTTCCAGGGTTCTACATATGCCTATTATATTGTCATTTTCGAGGCAAATGCGTATAGGACATACATAGTTCTCAATTCTGCTATAAGAGAACTTCAATAAATAAAATCTTCTAAGGAAAATGCAACAGAAAGGTAAAAGGAGCAATAAACCGGAAATTTGGACATGAAATTTATGTGCTACTGAAGGTAGTTTTGACAGTGATGAACGCTCCGGAAATAATTCAAAGAGGGGGCATAAACTAGACGAGCGATAGATGTAGGTAATGGAGGTAATTGGTATTTCAATTAGAGCTTGCGAAATCAAGCAAAGACAAAGTTCATTTGACAATTACATGGATATTGGGTTTAAAAAATTCCCGAAGAATGATCCAAACTGGAAAGTTAAGTAAGGCGAAGGCGTCCATCTGTTCAGACAGACCTCCACATCACGAGGAAGAATTCCCTAACGAGCACGGTACATCTCTCAGTTTATTCTATGGCTTTGAAGTCTGTAAGGTTTAATAATAAAGTGAAAATATTCGTATAAAAATTGGCAATTAAATGGATTGCTCAAGTGACTGAATTTCTCTTTAAAACATTGCAGTAAAATTGTAAGTTATTTGTAGAAATAATACTGAAATCTATTGATGAGAGATGCAGGAAGGTGTATAACATGTGTTTAAACGGTATCTTTGGCGATGCTTCATGTTATCTTTTGTACGTTACTGAATTTAAATGTACAGGGTCATATAATTTAGAGCACACAGGGTGGCCGGGGAAAAAATAAAAGTTAGCGTTTCTTCCTCGACTCGGAGCCAACTGAAGCCTAAATCTTAAAATATCTGCTCCTTTTAACTCCTCTTCCTCTCAAAGTCCGTGTTTCCGAAGGACCTACGATGTGACCAAAGAATTACGCTCATTAAATTTTTGCCGAGGATAAATTGATCTGGTATAATTTTTTGTCCCAAACTTCAAGCGGTTAGAATGAGAGGATGGGGACCGTTAGCAACCCTTCGAAATAATTATTATCCTCTAGTAGAGGCTTTATTTCTCGGTAGTTTACCACCACTGAGTGTACAACACTGTACTATATATTTAATGTTACAACTGGCGTTCGAGCTTTACAACAGCTCATTGGACAGACGTACACTGTACTGTACTTCTGTCGGAACTCTTACAGTTCCAAAATGCTGGCATTATTGTGGCGCAAGTTTGGTATCGCGCGACTCCAAGCGTGCATTATCATTTTAAAAATGCTGAGAACATTATTTAAAGTGACTATAACCGTAGCTACTTACAACATGGCGTCTCGACTGTCACTTTCGGGTAAAAATGTTATGCGGAAGAATTTCAACTCTGTGTCATGGCTTGAAATAGACTATACTGTGCTTAATTTTGGGAGCATTTAGTTACAGTACGATCTTCCTACAGCGATGTTGTAAGCCTTGTGTGTCACACCGCAGATTTCTCCGTAGAAGCTATTACTTCACAAGTCTGACCATGAAACCTGCCGCTGGTCCTAAATATTGTATTTAGTACGCTATATTGCCTCCCTCCCTCTGTTTGTTCAGCCCAGGGCGGTTTCATTTTTTCAGAGTAAATTGTCGCTGCTAGCGGATCCCTTTAAAGCACACGACACTCGTGATAGTGGATCCTTACGATTTGTACAGTATGACACATCTCGCCAAGTACGGTTACCGCAGGAACTGCCGGGACACTCGCAGAGCGCGAGAAAAATTGTCATTACGGCAATTAATGCAACTAAAAAGATACCCCTCTCCCCTGTTGGTAATGATCTTTATAGCGCACTGGGCGACGAAGGTCAGGGTTTCTTCCGCTTCCTTGTTTCCGTCTCTACTTTCTTTCGCGGTTCCTCCTCTCATCAGGAGCTTCGCGACATCGTTACCAGATTTGCGTTTAGTTGCTAAGTGATACCGAAGCGTCTGCATCGCAATTCGTTTACTCAATTATCTAAGAACACATCCAAAACCAACAAACCTCATACTGAGTATGGATTAAGAAGCCCAAGTCAACACTTTATTTGACAAATGCAATGTTTTATTTAATCGTTTCTTCATTTCTGAGCCGCGCAGGTACTTCAGGTACCAACTTGTAACTTTAAGTTCTGAAACGCAAAAAGACTTTCTGCAATAAATGTTTGTCATGTGCAGAAAGAAATGGACCACTCAGAGCTCTGAAAATAAGTGCTATGTTGATACAAAATGTAGAATAACTTGAGTTTCGGCATCTTTCTCTCAACAAGCCAATCCATTCCCCTAATCATTCTCAGCATCATTTAGTTATGCGTCTGTACATTCTTTGAGACGTTTCTTGTTAAAATAATGCAAATAAATTCGGTTCTCTCGTGATACGGAATGAGGCGTCGTGCATATACACCCTTTCTCTACCTCTTTTTAGAGCTTGAGCAGAGCTCGTAATGTACAGTATGTGCCTTCCTTGGATTATAACGCACGGATTAGAATACTTCGTATGGAACGCGGGCCATTTACTAGTCTGTTCTAAAGCCTTACCATGAATGACCAAAAACTTCGACCCGAGAGCAAATGTCCGCGGTTGTTCAGGTAACCCTTTATTTTGGTTTCCCTTCCTGGCCCGGTGTACCTCCAGTTTTCGGAGGCTGATAATTCCGTCTCTCCTCCCTTAGATTCCATATTGATAGATTTAATGTCCTCTTGCACCACTTTAGGGGCATTCCCATACATTAGCTCAAATGGAGAGCCCCTATTGGTCCCTTCTCTATGCCTCTAGCCGTATAGAACCTTTGTTATAGCGTCCTCCACCGCGACGTCGTTTCCCGATATGATCCTTGATATGGACCTTTTAACCGTTCCGACCATCCTCTCTGCCTTCCCGGTAGACGTAGGGGAATATAGACGTAGGGGAATATGCCATACCCGTTTGGCACCTAATTTAGTTTTCTCTCACGAATTTGGCAAGAGATGTAGCCTTCAAGCAAAGTACGTTGTGCCAAATGAATCTCCAAGGCGGGCCAACAAGACAGATAAATTACTTCCTTATAAAACCATTGAGTCGTCGGCAATTTAGTTCTTAATCGGCACTGCAGGTGGCCGTTCTGTAAGTTATTCAACTCCTATGAGAATATATTTGTTCTAAGAAGGAATTTTCTTGAAGAGGCCGGCGAAGTTTAGGGAAAAATCTCAAAAAGCCCGGAAGTAGGAATACTGAGAGTAGGTTTTTTTTTGGACCGGAGTGAACTTTTGAAAACTATTGCAACTTTTCACAAATTTATAGATGTATCTGTGCATTTAGAGACACCCAAATCTCTCCGTGATAAATTTCTTCATTCTTATAAGGCTCCAAAAGCCCAGTTTATTATGGAAGGTCCTCAGAATATCGCTTATTTTTGCAATAGGAGCCACTGGCAGGGGATCCGTTTTAGTCAACCGATATAGATTTCATTCCCATACCAAAAATATATTCTGGTTCCGTCTCACCCAGTGTCTGTGTCCCACATCCACTTTAGAGATCTACAGTCCCGTCAGAAATCGAAACGGGATTTTAAATTGGCTTTAAAGTCAACCGGTCCTGCGTTATCAACTAAAACCAATTCAGCACTATGTTCTTCCGCTTATTAGATGTTTTCTTTTGTACCCTAGGTTCTGGAAACAAAGTATGCTGGATGGTTGATCCTTTCCGGCTGGTAAATAAATTCGAATAAGGATTCTGAGAATAATTCGAGCGGTATTCTGCGAATAAATTGAGACCTCAATCCAAGCGGTTTGAACATCTTTCTTCTTGAACGCAGTCTTGAGGACTTGAGGATCTTTTATAATTCAAGTTTTTCTAGTTAGAGAAAGTATGAACGGATTTTTTTGGCACAAACACGACAGATAGGGCCTTGTTCTCGCAGACAGTATACTTTGTTTCAGAATCTTTCACTGTACGACTTTCAAACCGAACTTAATTTGTCATCGTCATTTCTCCGGGACAACTTAGCGCCTACATAATAGTCCGAAGCATCAGTATATACGATTGAGGGTTTCTCAAAGTCCGGATGTAAGGATACTGGTGGCTCGCATAACTTTCTTTTTAGCTCGACGAAAGCATTTTCCATTTCTGGGCCCCAGTTAAACTTTCCATGCTTTGAATTTAACGTTTTTAAAGTGGTAAATATCTTAGAAAGTCCCCGAATGAACCGTCTTAGTACGACGTCAGGCCGAGAAAGCTACGTAATTGTTATTTTTATCTTGTTCAGGGAGCGTTTTTGATCCTAGAGGTCTTTTTCGGATCAAATCTAATACCGTTGCCGTCCACCACACGACCAAGTAATTTGATAGACGGTTGCGCGAAGAAGCATTTTATCAATTTGATTCTCAAACGATACCTTTAGGTCTTTTACATCACTACCCCAATACAGTACAGGTGGGATTCTAAATATTATTCCGTCGTCCATATGCACCCGAAAAAAATAGAGCCTCCTCAATACTTCATTCATTATTCTTTGAAAATTTACCGCTGCGTTCATAAGACCGAAAGGCATCACTTTGAACCTAAACGTCCCTAGTTTGTAGGTAAACGTCATCATGGCTCTGCATTCTTCAGAGATGGGGATCTACCAATATCTTCTGTACAAATCTATAAACGTAAAGTAGTACTTTCTTTTCAATTCTTCTAGAATTTCTTCTATGGTTGGGAGAGATAATATATCCAGGATAATCCTTTGGTTAAGTAGGCGGTAATCGACACAAAATATCGACTGCGCATCTTTTCTGGGAGCGATTTCAACTTCGAAGGACCAAATCTGGTGAAGTCAACCCCCGTCGTTTTCAATGATAAACTGGGTCGGTTATTGGTCAGCTCGAATGATTACGTGACAGGAACTCGGACCAATCGTACCTCCCTAGCGTTCCAGGCGATCATTAACTTGAAGATAAGTATAACAGTTTCCGAGCTTGATATTTTGAGTGTGTATGGTTACCTGTCTATAAGTCCACTATTTTGCATTAAGATTAATAGTTTGTATCTATCTTACGGAGCGGTACATATGTATTTGGTTGCATCAATGGTAGTTCAAAAAGCTCATTACATACGGAAGAAGCCCCGCAATTTCATATTTCGTTACGAGATATCGGTCGACGCTCTAAACAGTATGTGTTAAAAAAAAATTAAACAGTCATCAAAACATTCAAATTGCTTTGTACTGTTATGAAATGAGCAGATATATCTTTTCTGTGGTTCAAATCTTATCATTAATACTTCAAAAAGTTTCTCCGTATTTATAACGATTAGATGCAAGATTAATTATTTATAAAATATGTTTGTCATATTAATTAGCGATATGTATGCCGTATGAGGTGGTGCCAAAAACTCGTTAAACAAAATTTTGTTAAGTAAAATTATTTTTTTGAATAGAGGAAGAGCGATTGAAGAACGGTATAATCACCGAAAATGCCAGTGAAAAGGATAATTTTCGAGCTGAACCTTCTGAATAGAAATAGCGCTGCTTCTGCGAGCTTAAAATAAAATATTCGGGCACTCATGATAGCAATATGCCAACTACTAGTAGAGCCATTTACAGAAATCTTTTTCCAAGGTAACGTAAACAAACTTATTTGTAAATAGGGCGTTAAATTAGTGTCTCTTTGCACTAATCGTCGCGAAAATTTCACCCTTTTCTTTTTATCCTGTGAAAAAAGTAGATTTCTATCTCGGAACAAGTATGATAAATTCAAGACAAGCAGATTAGCACACTGAGTGTGCTACAAATACAGTATGTACCGCTGAAGGCGTGTGCTCAGAAAACTATCCAAGTAGTACAAACAAAAGGAAAATACGAGAAAATGAGAACAAATAAGCAGCAGAAACAGGAAAAGTGCGACATGCACCGCAAAGCTTGAGCAAATGTTGTGGCATCTAATGCCTCCACGTGGTAAAACCCTTTCTTGAAAAAAATGTGTGTATAATTCTGCAGTTGTACTGACAGCTGGCCGCGGGCCTGAAGGAATAAATCTCTCTAATGAATAAGTAATTAACTTACGCGCACGCGCTTAAGGGGGATACAGAACGTGAAAGAGCGAAAATTGACAGATGTACAAGGCAAGGGTAATCTGCTTAAGCCAAAGGACATGGAGCCACTGTAGTAACTGAAGACTACGCTGAGAGTGACGGAAACCGGGGCGGGGAACAAATTGGTTAGGTCCAGAACCAATATACTGGTGCTTGTTAACTTCAGGCAGTGAGATTACTACATCATCAAATAACGATTGAAAGGTCATATATATTCCATTACGAATTAGTTTTCAAGAACTAAGAACACGTGTCTAAACATAAACCACAGTAAAATATTATAATATCAGGTCTAAAAGGGAGTTTCATAGGATATTACAGGCTTGCTACTTCTATCACCCTTTGCGCTTCTTAAGAACGTAAAATAATTTTAAACAAACGGTGACTACAAAACTTTTTGTCGAACTCCCCTACTTTTATGGACCATACACACCCCTAGCATACCCATGTTCATTGCAGTAAATACTAACTTTTGATTCCTCAGAATTATCCCAATCGTTAGCATCAATTTCATTTATTTTGGGATTTAAGAGGCTGTAAATGAAAAACGGTTCAACAAAAAATATAGAATTTTGGATATTTTTGAATCAAAACGGTAGCTAGTGCTTCCGTGTGAGCAAAGCGGATTATTTTTGCATTTGTCTAATCTGTTCATATTTTTTCAACATCTCACATTTTAATGCAAAGCTTATTTCGTTTTAGACTCTATATCCCAAGCAGAGCCCACTGCATGATAAGAGTTATAGTTAGAGTAGCGCATCTGACCAAATATATCATTTAATAGCTTATGATTTATATAAAGCGGATCATTTTGCTTTTTGGGGCCGCGTACTTCTGAAAAAAAACTCGTCCTCTTCTGAAATTATTGTGCAGCATCTTTCCCATTGTAATTTATAACCAACGATAAATCTATCTGGAGAATAAATTAATCATTTTAAGTTCTATTCGTTTCTAAATATGTTATGTTCTGTGCAAATCTGGAAAACGTCTGACGCTTTCCTGTAATATTCCGTCCTTTTAAGCTCTGTAGGTGCTCACGTAGGAAGAAATTGGTTATGAATATTCTAATAGAAATTTTCTTTACTTTATGCTTAACGTTTGATAAATATTTAGACACCACGTAAAGCTAAGAAACCTTACTAACGTGAGAGCTACAAACTTTGAAGGCTTCGTTCGACGCGAGCGTCGCTCGGAAGATTATCACTGTCACTAATTTACCTAAATATCCTATTGAGAATTGGATTCAACATGTCGTCGCATCGCACTGTTTATGAGATCCACTATAGCGATATTAATGCAATTTGGAGAAATGATTAGCTTGAAATCATTGAAGCTGTCGATAGTTCTAGGGAAACAAGTGCTTTTTATTTATCAATCTGCTTTATTTTGTATTAAATTTGTTTGTCTAGATTGATATAAGATATAAAAATATACTTTTAGATGTTCCTCAAGAAAACAATGCATCCAAAAATTCAAGATGAGGAGCTCAGTGGGTTGTTTCATCCTTTTAAATCTGAGTAAATTGGAAAATCATATTTAGGCATGTTGAGCTTCTATTCGTGGCTTTTAATTCTTGTTTCCCATATATTAATGTTAGCATGTGCTTTAAGTACTAAATGGGCCCGATTTGTAGCTATTTAGACTCATTCTTTCATACTCTGAAGCACAAAGCTCGGTCTAATTTTCACACAGGATATATACAAGCGGCAGCTTGATTCTTTTGCAAATTATTCGATTACTGTCATCTGTGTTTCAAGAGAAGTCTGGCTAAATTTATGCATGAGCTTGATACATTTTTATATTCTAAGGGTAATGGAGTCACAAACAGCTGAAAACATCCCCCATGTCCTTTAATAAACTACTTGCCTTTATAACCTCTGTCACTAGTCTGTTCGGCCCCTTAGTTCTGCGATTTTAAAATTTTCTCCAATCTGTAATGAACCAAATTCTGAAAATAAAATCTTCGAAAACCAAAATTCTAATGATTTACGCTTCATTTGAAGAGGGTGAGAAGGGTTTAAACTCTGCTTTCTATTCCATAAGTCCCTTATCCCTCTATTTCATTTATTTGAGAGTATTTGATCTTTGCAGCTAGAATTAGATAGTGATGAAGAGGGAAAAGTCCCGAAAATTGTTGCTTATAAGGCTTAGGCTTAGAGGTTGAAAAAAAGACCTGCTATTGGCTTTTATAGATGATTTCAAACATCATTCTTTGGTTTTTTGTAATAAAGCTCATAAAAGATATAAATCCCTCACTTCTTCATTTGAAAAGCTTAATTGGGTAACTATCGAGTCCTTTTAATGTCTGAACTTCTCATTCTACTCGATGTTGGTCTGTAAGAAAGATATAATACATATAACTGCTTTTCTTAAACCACCGTGATAACTTTAAATCATTTTGAAGACTAAAATGTCCTTTTTCTCCCCAATGTGTCATTCCATATGCATTGTAGGGTATTGCTGCCTGTTTCAGCACCCATTAATTTTTCTTGATAAATTTTGATTTAGTTGCTTCTTTAACCTAATGTTACTGTACACCCCTAAGGGTTGTCATTCTAGTACTCCATATGAATGTTTACGATAGTTGCGGAAACATTTCTATTTGCTCATTCGACCGTTCCAGATTTATTTTGAAAGTATGCAAGTATCCAATCAACTTTTTTTCGACAGGTTTATATAAATACGACAATAATTGGATTTCCAAACATAAATTTAATTCCATTACAAGTTTTTATTCCTTTTCATCCGAAGTCAGGACTCACTATTTTATTGTAGAGGTCTCTTTGAGAAAATTTATCACTTAAATTTTCGGATTTGATAGGTACTATCTATTTAACGCATAAACCCCCGGCTAATAAGATTCTAACAGTCGTTTACAACATAATTACTAATAAATTTATTCCTTACTTACATGTGTGCATATTTACAGTGATAACGTTTAAAATTCCGATTATTCCTTAAATTTTATTCAACAGCAAAGATATTTGATGTTGGCACCTGCAATATACATTTTTCTGTAGCAACAGCAGTCTACTCTATAACTATTAGGAATTTGAACCCTCTAAAATTAGATTCCTTATATATTTTGCATTGCGAAAAAATAATTTTTCTCTATATATGTCTTGCGAAACCATAGTTTGGTTACTTTTAGTATTTCGTCCCATTAATTTGATTCATACAGCTCATATGCGGATTTACTTTTGCCGAATGTTTCAGTTGATCAAAATGTTCGGTCCTGCGCAAAAGAAGCTTTCCCAATAGAAGAAAACATTCATTCGAAATCGGTTATAGTTTACTGTTTATAAATTACTGCAGGAAATTGTGCTTTGCACTACAAATTATGTGTTGATGCATGTATTTTGAGATCAATCAATATTAGATAGAGAGCAGAAGGACGTCCAGTGTAGGTTATTCTACACAAGATGAAGGCATATTTTTCTCGAAATTTAGGGGACATTTCGCAACTTTGACTACATTTATCTCATAATTACCTACAATTACAGTCCAAAGTTCTCTATTCAACCCTTTTCATCTTTCTAAATTCATTAGTCCAGACTTTATGCCTATATAAACACCTAGTATTGATTATATTCAGTCAATGATTAAAATATCTTTTATGAAAGATCTGGAAGCTATTAATTTGTGCCTCCTACAACTATGTACCCAAACTTCACACTCATTGAATCTAATTTCAGAATATTTTTGAGTTTCTTCCACATATAGAAGTTTTTTTGAGTACCATGTTCGAATTTTCATTGCTTCGAGGGATGTATCCAAACATATTTAACCCTGCAGCCTTCAATCTGTTTCGCATAAAATGAAAGTTCTGTCTGGGCCATCGATCCTCTATTTTTAGAACCACAATAATCGTATTTCACGAATATTTTCTTTCCACTTGTAGCTTTCGTTGCACAGAGAAAGTACAAAATAATAATTGATTGTTTTATAATGAAGTTCTTGATCTTCCGCATTTTCGGATATTAAAATCCATTCTCGATATAATGAGTGGTATATCCTTTTCTATTTGTGATTAATAGAACAATTAGGGAAATAGCTAATCATTTCCAGTTTCTCTTCGTAATGAAGTCCCAATTAGTAGAAAATTTGGCTGTTTTAACTATATTGTGGAGTTTCTGTGTCTTAAAACGTGTGGAGACTTTCTTCCGTTGCATTATACTTCTTCATAAACTGATTAGATGATCCCAGTTGCTTCAGCTGTTTCATTATTTGTTTCATGTATCAGATCGGATATATCCATCTTCTTAATCTCCCTTTCAATGTTGACATGGCCAACGAAGCTTGAGGGAGTACCTTATGCCATTAAATATAGCAAAGTTCCAGCAAGGCCTTGGAATAGAATGATTCATTCCCTATTTTCCTTTCACCGGATATTTTAGGTATAAATGTATGCATATTAAATTTAAAGTACGAAATAGTGGACAGAGTGATGTTTCATGATTGTTCAAAGCGAATGACGCAGCCACCAAACCCGAAGTAGAGCACCATAGGGTACCATCCCAAGATTGAACATTCCTTCTTTACTTGACCCCGCAGCGATCCTTTTGACTTATTTTCCTCTGTTTTTGACTTTACATGCCTTCGGGAAGAATCTCCGCTTTCAGGTCTCCTAGCCATATTATCACAATATTGTGCTCCTGACGAAAATAACATATTTTATCTTACATTTGGGAACCAAAAATGTTTCTTATATGTATTTAATGCCCATTTTGTATACGAGATGAGTTTCTATCATTATTACATACAGAAAATTTCATGTTTTCTCAACAATACATGTGATTTATACATCAAACCCTATATTTGGTTTATTTGGTCAATGCCAGTTTCGCTCCTCGTGAAAAAATATTGCAAATATTTTCTTTATTTATCTGTCAATTCAAGGAAAGATACGTTCAAATTATTTGTTTAGCTCACTGACATTCTCCGTACTTCCCCTCCCAAGATGTTTGCAAAGAATTGTAAAACTCCGGTTCACAGATTATTTCAAATTCACAGATCATTTCAAGACCGTAAAACTTCATATCAGTGCCCGCAATTCCTATCAATTTCAATATTAATAATCCATATGAAATGACAAAAAGATGATACCTTGCCACTTTTTTCGTCTATATTTGGGCATCGACGACAAAGCCTGTTTCCAAATATCTAAGCCAAGAAAGAGGAGAAAACTAGCAGCTATTTAACCTTTTCTATCGCAGAGCCTAGAGCCAAGAGACTTCCTTTTCCTAACCTTTCAGAGGATCTAGTTTAACGCCAGGGAATCAAATATTTTCATTTCACGTTAACGATGGTCTTCTTTATAAATAAGAAATTTTACTCGTTAGATTCTACATATGTTTCTGTCACGGTTCCAATATGGACCGGATGATCTCAATTATGACATTTCTTTCCGAAAATGGCCCCAAGTAAGAGAAGGTGACCCGTCCTAATTTATTGGGGAGCAATCATTTTCAGATATTTTTGGGAAAGAGGGTATCGGAAATGGTTTTACCTGTTCCGCTCACATCATTTATTTTCACTGTTCAACTTTTTCTGCAAATATTTTTATGATGCAGTTACTTCTTCCGGAATTTTACGAGACAGGAATGAAAATGTTTTCAGTTTTACTTTTCCCAAGTTATCTGATGACATGAAAGTATCTTTAGTTCGGAAATTGCAAAAACAGAAAATTCTTTAGTAGTAACAGGTATAATAGTGGCCTTTATTCATATTATTAGCACCATAGATAGTATCTGTTTAATTATGGGTGCTCAACCGCAGCAGTTAGTTTTAAGAACTTCTGGAAACAATGAAAGTAGGTCGTCTTCGTATAGGCACACCTAATACTCTGTGTAAAATACCTATCTTCTGGGTTCGCTCTGTTAAATTTTTGTTAAGCTTGACCTTCCCTTTAGAATTTTCAGAACTTTGGTTCGGTTCATGCGCTTAATTACAAGTTCAGTTGATCAATAATTTATTACTTTTGCCTTTTTCCCATATAATAAAAATTTTATGAGTTAATAATCATCTTTTCCAAGTGAAGCTTGGGAATGAGTAAATTGTTCACTTCATCACTAGATGGTCGATTCAACAGCTTGTTTCCCCATTCCAGCTCATTTTCATTCCCATTTTTTGTCGTTGAAGTTTCCATAGTCCAGCTGATGACATTGCTCCTTGGCTGTAATCATATTTATGATTCCACTCGGACTGACTGCTCCCATATAAGTTTATGTCGCTATAAACCTGTCAAATTTATTTCTGGTAATGGTTAGGGAATGGAAACTTAGTTTGGAATCCCCATAACCATATTAAATCAGTGCTTCATTTTTCGACAATTGTATTAGGTAATCTACAGAAAAGTGCTTCAACTCCAACGGTAAGAAAAGAGCATTTCCCTACTTAGTGAGTCTATCATATAAAAGATACTTACAGGAGAGAGGTGTGAAAGGACAAAACAAATAACGTCTTACAATATCATGGCAGGTACTCTGCTTTGAATACGGTGATTTAATTTTCGTGTTATTGGTAACTTGGTTGGGTGCCCAAAATTCATGACACCATTTTTATTAATAGATGACATGTTGGCAATAAATAATAGTAGGGAACACTAAGATATTAGTAGATACCAAGTTTGACTCTGGAACCCCTCTATACCGTCTAAATTAACTGCATTCTGGTCTACAAGATTAAGTTCCTTTCAATGATACGAAAATATTAACGTTCAAAATATAAATTATCAGTGGTAATTCTCGTTCCCATGATTCACTTGATTATAATTTAGGGAATTTATTATACATAACTAGGATCTTGGTTCTACCTAAAAATCATATTCAGGCAGATTAAAGTGTTCCCCAAGAGTTTCCAAGCAAATAGGTATAAATTAAAGCGCAGGCTTGAGACGTAGCAAATATGGTCGTCAAGTATGCCTGACACACGTTCTCGAGTGAGTAGAAGCGAGAGAAACCGCCCTTTAGAGTCAGACTAGTGGTTCCTCAGTTTCTCGTCACCTTAATCCTTCGGAAGGGAAGAATTGTTGCTTTATTAATGTAGAGGTCGCATTTTAGGGAGCGCAGTTCCTTCCCCATTACTGTGTCGGTATACCCTTTTTGAGTCGATTGTGGTTGTCTGGAAAACCATGGGATAGATCGGATATATATTCCAAGAGTAAACCACCCAAAGGTTCCCCCTTAATGTAGAGACAGTGGCGGTTATTAGTCGAAAGGGGCATATATGAGCATGAAGAGCAGAGAGGGTGGGGCGTTGTTAGGAGACTGGCATAGGTTCAGACGCGAGACACGCGGCACCCCACTTAACCTTCCAATATTCCCAAACCTATAATAAATGCTCCCAAACCTATAATACGGTAGAACTTGTGTTGCTTGCAGTTATTTTGTTTTGGTACAGTAAGCACTGGAGGTTGCATGTAGGTCAATCCTCTCCCATTAGCATCCTTTGCCTTTGAGATTTTGTTGCTACGGCAGCTGTATCGAAAAACGCCTCGCTAAAATGCAGAGGGTATTCCTTAAGTAATACTAAAACTTTGTTGAAGATAGGCCAATTACGTTGCTCGAGTTACGAGTATGAGTGGTCCATTCATTGACATTGATTTGACCTTGGATAGTGGGTACCATGGCGTGATTGATCACACTTCATATCAAGCTCAAGAAGTTATATAAGAATAACCCTGGCCCCATTGAAAGCAAAAGCTGAAAATGTTTCCTATATCTTGGGACACGTTTCAATCTACTGAGGTCAACGTCTCATCAAGCCATAGCAGGCTTACTGAATTCATAGAATAAAATTGGCGAAATACTTTGGTTTGAATGCATTTCATAAGTAGTGTTTTCTCCGCCGCCGCCACACTGCACAGGTTAGCGGGAACTTCACCCTATGTTCCACTCGCAGTAAACTAACCCAAACGTCAGATTTAACCCAAACGTTAGGAAAATTAAGAATACCAACCCATTAAAGTAAACCCAAACGTTCCCCCATTCATAAAGGACTCCAAAACTTTGCACCTTTCGCAGTGAACTAATCCCATTCACAGCCGTTTGCGCCAATATTGCGTACGATATGTTCAATTGTATCTGTAACTTCCGATACCATCAGCACCCATCCTAAGTATTGGGGAGATATTATCGAGAGCCGCACCAAACACCTTGCCTTCCGGTTTGCGCTATACTATCGCACAGATGACTTGAGCCTTTGACAAAGGCGTAGCTGTGCAATCGGGTCCAGCTTCTCAAGTGTCCTACTCTCTCACATACAATCTAACTTGAAAGGATTACAATCATTCAAAGTTCAGCGAAAGGAATCTTCGTCTGATTTCACGTGGCAGAGACTAACTTCATGATTTCAATGAAAGTTCAATGCTGTAGAATTCTTAATCAAGCAGCCAGTGACGTGAACATCTGCTGCAGTATTACTAATCGATCCTTCGTCATCACTGTACGGCATCGCCTCCAAGGGCTTAAACCTAATTGGCCATCGCAGTAGATCAACTCCACGTTTCTTTCCGCTGCACGATATCAATTTCGGCAGGTTTGTATGTGGGTTTCCTCAGGTCCAGAAAACCTTTCATCGGAAAGCACACGTACATGTGTCTTAATGCTGAACGCTATCAGTTTGTATTATTCATCGCTGATTTGCACAGTGGCTAGAAGGAAAGATCAGGCATACCGCACTACGTTTCGAGGGTCTAGTGGTGGTACACATTACACACTGCTGATATTCATAGGACTCATACAGTAACCTTTGCACCATTTGCGGTAAACCAACCCCATTACCCCCTTAAGTATACATCAAAATTAAGTATACCAACCCAATTTCATTCAAGTAAACCCCATTACCCCCTTCAGATGCTGAGGTGCATAATCAACAAGTGAATAATTCCCATGCGTAGAAAAACAACCTGCGGCATGCTGCTGCCGAGATGTGCTTTGGTCCTTGTGAGTTTCAGGCATGAAACTCACACAACCGCAATCATATGTGTCCAAGGTCGACCCAACTTGCTATGGGAGGTGGGCATTCCATTGCGGTAATTTAGTCAGCCCAGATTTACTCTAATCAGTTGAATATATACCGTGGTTGAAAAGTTTTGGTGTTTTACCCTTGGAAGATATATTCGATCATATTGCACTTGCCGAGGATTTGTCGCTAATTTTCTTCGGTAGTTTCTCAGAGTGCAGCTAATCAATACTCTCCTCAGAGAGAATCACATTAATTTAGACGTGAGATGTAAGACATAACCTCTACAGCTGTAGAGAAACACCGATTGGAGAATTGTATTAGAAAATTCCAATGTCAGCAGAGGGTTTGCCGGTGAACACGTGATAACAATTAGGTCTACAGTACGGTGAGTCCCCAAAATCCCCGTGTAGGTCTTCTCAGGCCCCTTGCTTGAGGCTAGAAATGCCCATATGCTAAAAGGCAACGCACTTCCAGTGCCGCTTGCTCTGGCGGGATGTATCCTACGGCAAAAGAGATTATCGTCAATTCAAAATATGTGTGTTTGCGGTAGTAATTTAATCTACCCTGCAATTCAAAGTCGGCTTGAACTAGGTTTCGAGGTGTTGCAATCCTTGTCAAAAGTATCTCCGCATGCTGCTAGTTCTGCGGCTGCTGTGGGACGTTTACTGAATGTGCTTAAGGAGGGTTATCAATCTGTACAGGGATCAAGAGATACAGTAGTTCGAAAATTTGGTTACGAAAACTATGCAATACGGCAGGACTCAGACAACTCATTGAGCTATGAAGAACACCCCATACCTGACTGCACTGTACGTAGACCCGCAAAAACCCTTTCTGGTTTGGATCTGTCCAATGAAATACAAAATTCTAGTGGTCAGCCGACAACTATTCCCATCAACATGATGAATTCCCCTATCAAAACCGATACATCACTCTTAATTGAGAGGTAAAATGCACTTTCCTTGAAAAATGTAATGTACACATAGGTCGATAGAGCTGTAATACGTCGGATTGGTGCTTGTGGAGTCACAAGCTTCTGAACAAGGGAATGCAAAGAGCAACGAGAATGAGCTTGCTTCCTCAGATTATTCGCTTGGGGTCTACGGCTGAGAGCAAACTGTGGCCAATTCAAACTTTCGCATTCATTTTGGGAAATGGGGGTTAATTTACTGTGGTAGATACGTGGGTTGGTACCCAGTAAATTTGTACCGGAGCGTAGATAACGCATCCATTTTGGTACTATAATTTTGAGAATGCTATGTCAAAATGGGCCGCACTGCTGAGGAACAGCATAGATCAGAATAATTGCAACCGCTTATGCCTCGCTAAGTGTTTTCACTCTACAAGGAATGCAATCATGAGAAAAATAGGCTATATAAGGTCATTCGTACGTGACTCCAACCGCAATGTTGGGATTAGGCAACGTTTGCATATCTAACTCACCGGTCAGCTTTGAGAAGACTACACATCTCCCAACAACCATGAACAACAGTATTTTCTCCGTGCTTGTGCTACTGCCTTTGCTGTTGTGCGCACAGTGCTTGGCCCAAACGATATGCAGTGGGCCGGTTAGTGGAACATTTTCAGATTTGTCTGTTTTGGGAGGGCTCTGTACTTTGCAAGCAGCAACTGTGACCGGTTCAGTAACCGTTTCTGGAGGCGGAAGATTAGTTACTAACGGAATGACCCAGATTTTCGGGAGCATTCAGGCTGATAACGCTGGTGATATTCACCTGCAAGGAACGACAACAGTTCTTGGCAATGTTCTTTTCAACAACTCCCCATCCGCGACACTGCGAATAACATCGAACGCCGTGGTTTCATCTGTGAAACTGGAAAACTCAGGGTCTTTTGTTTTATCAGGAATGAGCAGCAGCATTGAGAGCAAAATGTCGGGATCTATCGATATAGATGGGGGCTCTATCACGAATGGAGCACTGCTTGTTGAAGGTGGATCAGGCGATGTGATTCTTTGCGGGGCAAACATAATGGGGTCTGTTTCATTCATAGAGAGGACGGGTGACTTGTTAGCGAGCGCTGGTAGTGCGTGTGCTCCTTCGCTCTTAAGTGGGACAGTGAGCGTGTCAAAGGGAACAGGAGACGTGAATCTTGAAGGTAGCACCATAGCTTCAGGGGATGTCTTAATTGCAGAGCAAATGGGAGATGTTTTGATTACGTCATCCATTATATCCGATATATTGGTTCAGAAGGGCACAGGAACAATCAGCTTTTTGAACGTCACCACGGACAGCGATGTGGGGATACTCGAGAATTCAGGCGATGTCAGCATTTCTGACTCATCCTTCGAAGGAGATGTCTCAATTGTAATGAACAACGCCGTATCATTAACAGGCTCAACTTTCAAGAATGAATCAGCAAGTATCAACTTGAATAGTGGGTCAGTGGTCTTCTCCGGAACTCTGAGGTATCCCCTTCTTTCCTTGAAAACAATGGTGCCGTTGAGATAAGTAATAATAATGTACTGGAGGCCTCCGTGGTGAAGAATACTGGGGGCGTCACTATCACAGACAATACATTTGAAGTTTTGTCATGTTCGGACAACGGTCCCGCTCCAACTGGATCTGGTAATACAGTAACAAACCTCGCCGACGGACAGTGCTCTGCCTTTTAAGGCTGTCCTACTGAAGTCATTGCAGCTGTATTCTCTTCTCTGATGATGACAGTTTATAGCATAAGCAGTAGAAAGAGATGATTACAAACTCTCACACTCGCAATTTGTTGCTTCGTTTTTTACTTGTAGGTGCTGTGAGATTTCGCTGTCTTTTTCAAGTAACTAATGAGCGTTGTTTTTGGCTTTAAAGGCATCCTGAAATCATTAGGACTGCACTGCACAGAAAAGCAACTTGCGTACATTGAAACACCTCCGTTACACGCCTTGCGTTTCAATTATAGTGTGGTTTCAATAACCACGATACACGTGTGCAACTTGTATGCCTTTTCCACAAGAGCATAAACGGCCAATTTGACCGAGGTGTACATGAAGAAGTCAGTGATCCTCCTCTGCTGCTTAGAGCTGAGCCGCTTAAGTTTAAGGGATTGTTGAGCATCCCTTAAAGCCTTCAAAGATTGACTACCCATATCATAGCAGTGCTCCTCACAAATACGTTTTTCGAGGGACAACACACGCAATTGCCCACAGAGAGATGGCAGCCCAATGTCATCATAACTAATGGCATTACAGTCCAAATCTGATAAATCATCCTTATCACCCTTGGCCAGCTCATTACGATCAACAACATAAGACAATAAGACATCATCTGTAGCAAATTCAATGAGGTCGTTCTCGCCCACTTGGTTAAGTAGCTCCGACGTACCCATACGACAGCGTACAGGAACAAGCAGTGCGATGCTTTTTTCTACTTCTAGCCGAATTTTCTCATCTGTAGGATTACAAATATCGGAAAGAACCATCAGATAACCCCTACACTGGAGATATTCGAGAAGCCCCTTATGCCTCCAGCAATTAGTAATGATGCTATCTGGTAGCTCCCTCCAAATTTGCTTCAACCATTTCATAGCGGTGACCACATCAATTTTTGTATAAGTCTTTGGCATTCTCATCAACTAAATCAACAGCTCTTTTCATTTGCAGAGATCGGAACAGCAGTTTCATTGCTGCAATAATACCGGCATCCATTGGCTCTAGCTTTGACGTGGTATTCGGTGGAAGATAAGACACAGTAGTGTAGTTCAATTGCGGTAGGGTTTAACGCACACCAAGCGCACTGCAATTGTCCATTACTAGACCCGTTTTTGAATTCGACTTAGAACCAATCCACTAGTTGAACCTAGATAACAATTCTCGGAAAAGACTTGCGGTCATCCACGCTTTCTTATTCTCTTGTTAGTCGAATCCCCGTTTAATCCCTGTATTCCCTCCAGAACATCTCGGTTTGCACGACTTTCACATCAGCATCAGCTTAAAGTGCCCGGAACCGTCCGCATTGCAACATGACATGATGATTATTCTGTCCTTTGCTTTTTTCCGTCCTGGAAGACGTTCTGTGGCAATAGTTACATCCTGTGCCATCCGATAGAAAAGTCCAGATTCATCACAATTAAAAACGTCCTTTGGATCATATTTAGACAAGTCCTCTTTCAACTTTGGTAGTTTCCGTTCCAGTGCTGTAACGTTTGCATCCCAACTCTCGCCATGGGACTTGAAAACACGTAGCCCCACCGTTTTAAAGGTTTGCGAGCCATCCCTCGGAGAACTTCAGATGTGATTTTTGTCATCTGTCAAACGGCGATTAGTTTTATCCCGAATGTTGCGTGCTTTTGCACACATCATTGAGCCGTTTAAGTTTCGGCAATTAGATTGCCGGTCAATAATCCAGCGGAATACGGCTTCCTCTAGGGCATGATTAGCCCCTTACTTATCCCTAGTGCGCCTTGAAATAGCACTATTTGGTTTAGCGACCAATTCCGTTGTGTTGAGAAGTATGCGGGAAATTGTTGCTTTTCTTTGGGGTGTGGCTAGTTTGAACCTTGCCTTGGCCCATTCAGCGACCTGCGAAAGCGAGGGTTTATTTCCCTTGTCCTTTTCAGTTGAGTGGTGGGTGCATATTTCTTGCTTCTGCAACATGGTCAATGCCGCGTACTTCTGTTTGCTGGATGTCATGATTTGCACACTGGAATGCGTAGAACGACAGTCTTTGCGGTATTTGCAGCCTTGGTTCTACTTATTTTGTATGCTTTCATAAATAAAGTTTTATTAACAAGGCCTAATGCCCTGGCCAGGGAAAATGTCCTTTTCAATTATCGTTTATTGAAACGATGTTTAATTTTAGTTATTTTTTTGGCGTTTCCCGAGTCGGGAAACGGGGCACTGTTTCAAATAAAGTGCCGTTACGCTTATCGTGTATTACAATTATCGCGAGACTACTGTATAAATAGTCTAGAAGTCACTCGCCCCATTACACTCGTATCATCAACCATGGTCGATCACTTCTGATCTATGCTAAATTACGTATGTATGAACGTGGCCGTGAGGACATTGGAGACGTACGGAAAGGTTCGGGCGTTTTGATGCAAAGGCACGCCGCAGCAGCCGTCATGTCCAATTCGGCCTGCTCGATGGCTGGCCTGAAGGTAGCTTTTTAGGGAGCATAGTTACTTCCCCATTACTGTGTCAGTATACCCTTTTTGAGTCGATTTTGGTTGTCGGGAAAGCAATAGGATAGATCATATGTATCTTCCAAGAGCAAAACACCCAAACCATCCCCCCTTCAGACCTGACGATCATCAAAAGGGGAAAGTGGTAAGAGGGGATGGTGTGCGAGTAATGTAAAGGTTAGAAGTCCTATGAATATGCTTTCAAACTATGATCGAGATAAGCAATAATGTACAGTGCGAATAACATAGTGAGTCTATTAGCTAGTTTTTATCGAGTAAAAAGTAGCTGGTAGCCCCATCAAAAGTAATTCGCGCTGTATGTGACAATCAGGGCGGCATCTCGTTCATGTAAAATCACTCTCACCGTATAGTCTTGGTACAGGGCTCGGTTGGCTACCGATAGTGCCACTTAATTGCGGAGAACGCATAGGGGTGCCACCTTCCGAGCGTAGAAATCGTAACTGGTACAAACCTGTTCCTACCAGGTAACCAAGATTAAGCCCCCTGATTTTTTCGTAGCCTATTAGCCTGAGCAGCTTTCAAGCTCTTGAATGGGTGTAAAGGTCCTCATTAGGAGGTGAAAAGGGGTCAAAGGGTCAGTTGGGTTGGTCTACTGTGAGATACACAGATTATGGGTCCTGTGAACTTGCGTTCAAACTAGAAGGCAGGATCTACATGAAATTAATGGATCGTTTACACCAACTAGAAAGCAGCTGATAGGCTAGTCGAGATACAGGCCGCGGTGGAGGTGACCATCAACGAGGCATGTCGTTGAAGGATAATCGCTCTCATACTGTAACATTGGTCCAAAGCTTATTTGGTTACCGATCGTGCCACTTCCTTGGCGTAAGAGAATAGGAACGGGGACGAGCCTGTTCCTACCAGGAAATCCGACTACAACCTCCTATTATTTTTATAGCTGGAAGATTCAAGTGGGTTCATGAAAGTAGCGTCTAAGTAGTATGAGCCGCTGTCTGTATCCTTCTCCTTGATTTCTGTCCTCATGTTGTTTTCACTGTGCGACCGAGGCTCAATGATGGTATGTATCGCTAGGAAGTTGAGATCGTTACTCAGTAAAGCGACCTGGTCATAATGGCAGTGGATCTGCCGAGTGCCGTATCTGCGGTGGATCAGGTGGTCCCCGTGGACGTCTAGGATTTCCGGATATCCGCCCCTCTGCCATAAGGTTCCCGGTTCAAACAGTGGTGCTTGATAGTGTTTTAATCGTACCGAGAAATATCAGGTGCAAGACGGGGACGAGCGGGGTGCTTAACTTTTTATAATGTTCAAACCTTTCCTAAAATAGGTAGCCTACCTGATAGTCAGCCGCATTTGTCATACACAGCATCCCCCAGAAAATCGACCTTAGACAGGCCATACGGCACGCAGCGTTTGAGTTCACAGCCGCTGCAGCGTTTCTATGCCTCGGGACCCAATGAATATCACTATAAGGTTCCATAACCCGAGCAGCTACATTCTGAGCAATATCAGTTACCATCATATATATAGTTAGATGCCAAACTTGAAGTGTAAATATAGGAATTGGGACGAAGCTGGATCTCGCAGAAGTCGCAATGAGCCCTTCGTACTTCTAATATTTTGCAGTCCTCGCTGCGTTTACTTACGTAAATTTGTTGAAGCAGCGAACTCATTCATAAGAGGAGCAAGATGTTTGATGTAGATGACATCGAATAAGTAGTTCCCTCCTTTGGATCCCACAGCGCGAATCTCTGGGCTTTTGGGGTCTTTTTCGGGTTTTTCTTTGAGGTAGGAGTTCAATGGCAGGTTCTCTGGCAGCCTTTGCTAGGTCGAAACCAAGGATATTCACCTGATTTTAATGTCCAAAGACTCACTCCGTCCCTTGCTAACAATCTACGAGGTATTCTCCGAAAACTTCTGCTGAAGCGCGTGGCTCTATGTCTATTTTGGGCCTACGAAGCGGGCGCAATGTACTCAGTCGTTGGCTTCGGGGAGGTTCATCAATAATCTCAATTCTATTCGGCTGATATCTTATGCGGAAGTCTGGCCTCACACTATTTCTTCGATATCATCTGTGAATTTCTTTTGCGAGAGGGTCCTATTAGACCATAAGATAATGAAGGTGATGGTCTTTGACAGCGGTCAGGATTCATCCGAATTCTGGTAGGCATGAATATCATCCTGGTATGTGCTGAATTTCATCAAATAATGGGCAGGAAGGCTTGACAGGCTTATTAGAAGCGTCAAGGGGGGCTTTAAATTCAGGCCCCATTATGTTGTCCGCAGATTTAACACCTTCCTGGAAGTTTGACTCTTTTTGTCCTGGGGATTGACTGGAAGTTGGAGCTTCATTTATTTGGAATTTAAAGGTAGAAAGAACAGATTGGCGCTTGAGTGCCACTCTGAAAAAAAACAAAAGGTTTTATGCAAGCAAGGTCTAGGTTGAAGATAGATGAATTGGTTGCCCCCCTAATTCCCCCGAATTTAATCACAATATGTGTACACATTCCTGACAATATAGTGTAGCTCCGGCATACTCGGGTAGCTGTGTGTACTATAATAAAGATATTCCTGGGCAAGGTATCCATAAATATCTACAGATTATATGGCCTCAAACAAAACATAAATATCAATAAGATATATACTGCATACATATGTATTTGAATAACAGCCTAACAAAAGAGCCCCGTAGCGAGTTCTACCTAATATTGTATTAAATATATAAGATTTTTTCTGTACTCTCTCTTATGCCTCTCTTTTTCCTATTATATCTATGTTTTAAGCGCACTTGAGAAAATCTGGCTTGATATTGGTTTGAAACTTGGGTTATGTTGTTTTTTTGGCTTAATCCGGCTGCTCAAAACCATGGATTATGTAGAACCATGGATAGCTCATTTTTGAAGGGAAATGTAGTCGAATGATAGCATATGCAAATTTTTCCCCGTAAACCTGCTCTGATAGTATCGTAAGTAGCGCTTTCAGAACTTTCATTCATTCGAAGTGACACACTCTGAGAACATGTAAGACTGTCATTGATCCAAGTGGAGTGGAATGTCAAGAAAACTTTTGATTGGTAAATCAGTGGTAAAATATCCCAGTTTTCAAATCTCCCCTAACTATTTCAAGTGTACCAATGGGGAAAAACGTTATTTCAAGAGCTAGAGAGAAAAATTATAAGGCAGAAAAGTGGCTAGTCGACCTTTTATGAGATTACTAGTGGTTTGAGTCTACAGTAGATTCAATAGATTCGTGTAAAACTGTAAGGCCTGTGAAATAACACATCACACAGATAGGTAAACCTGTGGAATACAATATTATCTCTGAGATCGTGTAACCTGTAGTTCAACTGGTAAATAACACATTTTTGGGAGAAAACCTTTGTGAAGGTTTCGTATTTTCTGTCTCCCCGTAAACTTATCAGTAAAATTGTTCTAAGTTATTACAAAAACGACTTAAGATATCTCATTACTACAATAGACGTCGAGAAAAACACAGATAACCATCATTACTTTTTCCCCTGTGTAGAGAAACAGTTTTCGATTACCTATTATAGGCAATTAAAGTCTGTGAACATCGATGAAGGTAGCTTTGTCCCCAGAGTTGACTCTGGATCGTGTTTAATTATGTAAGACGCATCGAAGGCGTACTTGACTGCACCTGGGATAGAACAGGTTACTTTACGGCTCTATTGTATTGAGGATCTCAGCACATTAAATCTATTCGACACGTCCGTAAGTAGTACAATGTATCACAGCCACGGCTTGTTTTCACCACTAGTGGAAAGGGAAGATTCTGTGAATATCCTTAATATCCGGGTATTGAAGTCTAGCTTATAGTGCTTGAGAGGCCCGAAAGTCTGTACAAGGGATCAATTAATTCGAGCAATTTTGCACTGGTTAGTTTAAGTTCCTTGGGATTTTTCAAGTAATTTTTCCTCAAAAGTTTCCCTTTGACTGTAATTACGCTTAGTTAATTTCCTGTGAACATATTTTGAACCCAAATTGCGCTAATACCTCCACTGAACTTCATCTCATATTGTTATCATCTTAGACTAGAAATATTTTGTACTTGTCCTTTCAATACTGAAATGCAAACATAGCCTTCGAATGTTCCTCCTTAGTACCTTTATTCTTTACAGCAAATAAGAACCTTCCGGTAAAAAATTTGCGTCTGCAATTATATCGTTTTTCAGTGCTTTCTTCAAAGTTTCCTTCCGGATTAAACCCAGTAGTTTGTTTATCTTTAGATAGCTTGAAGGAATTAGAATGGCATCTGGTTCCCTTGGAGGAAAGAAACCTGAAATATGAGTGATAATTACCGCCCCGAAAAATTCTCAAAAGAAGGGATTACCTTGGTCCTAGACTGACGTAACTCTGATCCATCTAGATTGATGAAATTTTTTCTTATTTCAATAAAACGTCTCGTAAGGTCCCGTCTACTTGTTACGTTTATCATTCTAGAGATATACGAGCAATTTATAAACTTCAGATAATTGGTGCCTAGAAACATTTGGTATCCGCGAATTCAAGCACGCATGGAAACTCAACTCTTATGGTATTGTTTCCGTTTCTGCCTAAACCATCTCTAGGGCCCTCATTCTCTCAACTTGGCTTGGATCTTTCTCTCGATAGTGGTGAACCTTGGTATGGTACCGAGGATAAGAAGGGACAGAATTAATCCATCGTAGCTCATTGTATCGTTTATTGCTTTTATTTCAATCCATACAACGAATTAAGGTTCAACTGCGGGCTCTAAATATATATTGCTTTTAGTATTCACGTCGCAGAAGATAGTTATAACCGTCTCCACTACCAATAGAATGATAAATCTCGACACCTGACAAGGAGACTACAATTCAACTTTCTTTCTTGATCATTGTTGGGGACGTTCTCTCGCTGGGACGTATATTGCAAATCCAGGCCGATTAAGGCGTATTCTTCACAATCCCCCAATCGCCAAAATGTCTGTAATCAATGTTCTCGGAACGAATAAAGTTTCATTCCATGTTTATATGAATACTTGTGATCGCCTGTGATGACTACGACGGATTGCTGCCACTTGCAGCCATATCATTTTGTGTTATGCGCTCGATTTAAGTCGACGTCGCGTGCACTTTATTTAGTTCAACCTTGCAAGTTTCCCTGTGCGTTTCAAGTATGTTCAGCCAAAAATTCTCGTAGCTTGAAGCTCTTTTCGCAGTTCTCAATAGTGTCTGGCATTTCACGCCACAGGTCGGCAAGGTCGCAAGTGTCCGTTGGTCGCGGTAGAACTCTTAGGGACAAAGCTTGATCCTCTAAGTTCCCACCTCGGTCACGTTTAAGCCGAAATTTTCCTTTTCCACTAAACCCACGCTCATCTGCTATCATATTGTGTAAAATTCAGCATGCTCTAAAAACTCGGCCCATGTCTTCTAGCTTATTCAATCTGGACAGCCTTGTTAGGATCTTGAGTTGTCCATACAGTACCGGAAATATAATCTCTGCCCCTTTTCAAGCACACTATGGTTGCTTATTAAGCCTCTGTTCCCTCAAGGTCCGGGGATTTGGGAAGTTTTTCGCGAACAGACGGTAATCAGGGTTGATTCCATCTGCTAGAAAATAGAACCATGACAGCTCCATACCTAAAACATTTGTCGAGGGCTAATATGAGGACTAACGGCCAGTCCGAATTTCGTTGAAAAAGCTACTCTGAACTAGGATCTACTTGTTGTTTTTTAGCTCGGTATGCCGAACATTGCATGCCAAATTCTTATTTTATCATCACAGACCACCTCTATCCGACGAGCTGGCGATTCTTCCTTCTCTCCGTGAACTCCTTGCCAGGAAATGGGGCATTTATTACAAAACCACGAAGAGCAGTCGACTAAACCTAGACAGCACGGAAAGCCAAGCTATGCATAATCTGCCTCTGTCAGTCTAATTTCATCTGTGTCCGCCCTTCGTAGCCACATCTTCTCATTTATAATGGTGACGTCTGAAAAAAAACGCAATGAACGCTTCAAAATCATGCTGCCAGATAAAAAAACTACTCTACGACTTTTTCAGAAGCTATTATACCACTCAACATACGGAGCGCAGCTGTTAGCTTTTTGTCTTTCGATCCCGCAATACTCCGAGCGCGTCGGGCTTTTTTTGAAGAAGGGATAAAAAATAACAATATCACGTTGTAACATTTCATATATTGCCCTTGTAATTGAGAAACGCCTCTCAAACGCTTCTTCTAACATGGTAGTTGTATCTGGGTAGTTTTGTTGTATAGTCAAGACAGACTTGCTCCGCGCCCGACCGTGCACCTGATATCACTATTTGGCCGACGACCGGACCTTGACCCACCCCGGCGTTTTGGTTCAGCGTGGGTACCCACCTACCCCAATGAATTCTCATCTTTAATTGCGATAGCGGCAATTGAGATAACTGGGCCAATTATTCTGTCTTCTTCCTCGCTGTCGGACGACATTGCGTCACGGACTATGTCAGTAAATAGTGTGGACACTTTCATTTTGTTTGGTCGCCGCAGATGCAAAAGAACCGAGCAGTGCAGTTCTATTGCAGGGAGTTTGAAGAGATTGTGGTTACTGTGAAAGAGAGGCCCAAATGGTTTGCGAGAGGGAATGCGGGGCCTCCAGTGTTGGATGAAGAAGGGAGGTATCACCATTTGTATTTTACAGTTGATACATAGGAACGTTACGTTGGGAATGAACGGACCAAAACGTAAACCATCTTATTACTATTTTTTGATGCCAATACATGTTCAGTGCTTGTACATCTATTTTACGTATTAGGCCGGCGCGGTGGGATTGCCCTAAGATGTTGCTTTAATTGGGAGTGACTCTCGACTATCTTCGACCAAAGCTTTTAGGCTGCCGGGTATTTCTTGATTTTACTATGTGCCCAAATGCCTGCGGATGAGAAGATGATCAAAAAAAACGTCTTTTGGTCATTGGACATAATTTTGCACAAGTAACAGTGTATTTTCACCTTAAAACCTCCAGATACCAGTTTACGAGTAGGCCACCCTTGTCGACGAGACCAATCTTCTGCTTCTGGGGCTCTCAATTTGACGAAAGACCCTATTTTTCGGCCAACAATCGCCTGAACCCGTTCGGTGGCGTATACAGTAGTACCTCACGAGAAAAAAACCTCACCTAAGGAATCCTTTGGCCAAAGCAACTGCAACTAGACTACGGGTATGATGACCCCCAAAATCGCATCGCAGAGGCCGTTGCGTGCTTCCTCTTCATAAGAAAAGATCACAAAGAATCAAGGTACAAAAATTTTATTTTCTAATTGAATTTAAGCACTTATGCACCCTCACATGCAACGGTCACTGACCGTGCCATGAAACATATTATCTAGCTTTCCCCGGCTAAAAATGGCAATACACACTGCCGCTTAAGCAATCAAGCCACAGGGCGTTGTCGCACCAAACACAGCCCGGCCATTCCCTACAACTTCCACAGCAATTCCAAGAAACTACCACAAAAAAACAGCGTTTCGCCATTTAGGCAGAAATAAAATAACGCAGAAAAGAACAAAAATACTTTATGACGATGTTGCAGAGTGGGCTGGCGGCTCGCGCCCAAATCAAGCTTTCCTTTGCACCCTCCAGTTCTGCCCTCTCGCTTCTTTCTACTGCTCTCTCTAAAATCAGTAGCATCCCCTCCAATGAAGCGAAGCGAAATGGACACCAGCACAGGCTTCTATAGATCATCAGGTTTTAGAATGGATCAACGACCCAAAATTTCCGGCAGATGTTTGACTGGTGATGTTATCAGAGCAAAAGGGGCCCGATTGTTGGCGGAAGTCAATGGCTTACTTCCAGTCTTCTCGACTTGATCTGAAGTTTTCTGCTGGTTGGCTGTGGAGGTTTCAGAAGAGGTGGAATTTGAAGTCCCGCAAAATTCACTCTGAAACAGCAGATGCAGGTGAGCAGGCAATAGAAAAGGAGCTCTTGGAGCTTTGTGCAGCATGCATCCGTTCCGCGAGAGCTTTTTTGAATGCTGATGGGACTGGCTTGAACACAGCCATGTCCCTGGATCATGCGGTCAGTAAAACATCGATGCCTGGTCGCAAAAAAGACAAATAGCGACTATAGCTTCTGGTGTGTTCGAACGTAACTGGAACACCAAAATTTCCTCTCCTCTTCATAGGAAATAGTCACATGCCACGTTGCTTCAAGAAGAAGAATGGGGAGAAACTTGGTTTTCATCACTCCTTCAATAATAATGCGGGGATTAAAATGTAAATATTCTTCGAATGGTTGAAACATTCGGACACATTCTTTTTCCGGAAATTCGGAAGAATAATTTTTCTGTTGCTTGACAATGTTTCTGGTCATGGATCTATACATTTTTTGCCTAATTTATCTATTATTTAAGTTAATTTTTTACCCGCCAACACTACATTGCGTTTTAAACATATCGATGCTAGATTTACTGCCAGTTTAAAACGTCGATATCGCACAATCCAGTGCAAATGGGTTCTGGATGCAATGGATGGTTAAGATATTGTCTATAAGATTGACCAGTAAACATCCATGCGTTGCGTGCAGTCAAAGTGGGAGGAATTATCATCGTCAACAATCGAAAACTGCTGGAATTTGTGTCGGTTTGAGTCTGTGGGGGATTGAATTTGTGATGGATGTGCTTTGGCAGCGTCAAAGACAGTTGCTTTAGGAACAGATTTAACCAATTTTGTGGGATATTAGAGAATTATGCCTATCAGAAAGCTCTTGAATGCTGACGATAATGACTTTTTGGAGCCTTTTGATGAGTCAGTTTAGGCGTAAAGTATTGTACAGGAGCTAGAGGCAGAATCTGAGACAACGCTGATGCTTCATATGCCGATGATGACATCGGGTCGTCACTTACGCTTCAAAAGCAGATAGAGACAGCCCAAACGTGTTTAGTCGTTTACGAATGTCAGCATACATTAGACTTGTAGCTTTTTAACCATTTGCGCCCTCTTTTGCGAGCTCTGAGAGGTCAGGTAGTGTCTGGCATGTGCCAGGCTACTCTTTTTTTCCCGGATTTCAAAATGTTCAAATTAGGGTGTTTCCAGGTCTATTTATCAGTTTTTGATTGTTCATTGCGGCCCTCATCACTGCGGCCCCCATTGCAAGATGGCTCGTCAAACTGCCGACAAGTGGAATCTGGAAAAGACCGATTTTATCTAGGGAGCTTTTCGGTTTATTTACGGTCGCTTTTGCGCAGTTGCTTCAGATGACGGCGCAAAAACAGTCACAGAAGGAGTTATGGGGCAGCTAAACTCTGACTACTTTGGAAAGTATTGATCTAGACGTAACTATCTCAGTAACTGGCATAGATTAGGGTACTATGTGCCTTTAAAGTTGATTTTCGGGCATTACCAAGTGTTCAGAGAATGGAAGAGATAATCTTGTGGTTGCAATTTGCAGACTTACACGTAGATCCAAACAGTGCTGTAAACCGCAACTAATGGCATTATTCTCATTTAATAGTGTAGGAAATTACTTTTTGAAAAACATGAAACCACGGATAAATGCTGACTGCTGTTTATTTCAAGACAGTGAAAACAGAAGGGCGCTTGAGGGAGACTCTGAAAATTTTGTTTATGCTGGCTGGGTTTTGTTTGAAGTTAGATTAATTGTTTGCTCCCTTAATTCACTTAATTTACCCGAGCGCGATAGTCGCATTACTTGTACACGATCCTGGTACCGTAAAGTAGATCTGGCATTAAATTTATGTAGTTTCTTCTACAATAAAGATCTTCCTAGATAGAGTATCTATAAATATCTATGGTGTTAAATACATACAGATTCTATGACTGAGATAGACCGGACAAAACATGGATATCAATATAATATCTACTGCATAGATAGGACAGAATAACAGCCTCATAAAAAGGGTGTGGTGGAGAGGGCTGCATTACGCTATCGTGCATATGCACGGATTTATTCTCTCCTCCTTTAGTAATTCCTTTTCCAGAACCCCACCAGTCACGGCCTGAAGGCAGTATTTCATCACTTCATCGACCTCTTCAGCACCATTCAGTTTGCATGATAGAACGATAATATGGAGGTAGTGTCTGATTCGACAGACTCCGGATCACTTACTAAAGACCCAAAAGGACACCTGAGTCTTCTGTAGATTACAAACGAAGTCAAAAATAGTCCAAGAGATGCGACGTGTGCAGAAAAATAGTTCCCATGAAATTTTGTGAACCAACAGAGGCGTTCAGTACGAGTGTATCCTCCCTTTAATATTGCATCATTTCCCGCTGATGACGCCGTTGTACTGAAGCAGGTGGGGAAAGGGCCATCAAACGGTGCATTTTTCCGGCCCCAGATGGCGGGCTGGATTTGTACCGTACTGGGAAAAGGTAATCAGTGCTGCGCTGGTTTGTTCGTCGACCTCCGCAAGATTACGTACTTATCGTGATGATACCAAAGATGAAGAAGAAAATTGCCGAATTTTAGGTCATTGTCGTCTCCAAATCATAAGACATATTTTTTCATTTAGTTTAAATCAAGGTTGAAGAGCATTGTATCTTGATTAAATCCTTTTTGAGATCATCTGGAGCTTTTGACCAGCTTCAAACCTATTCATCGATGAACAGAGTGATTTGCATGCTAGTATGCAATCAAATGGGATATTTCCAGAACGAAATATTTGGCTGCTTCGGCAAAACCAGAGCGGCTGTAGAGATTTAATTTGTCTGTGTCTGTTCAAGCATGAGCAGTTCATACTCGATGCTGGGGTTAGATTGCTACAAAAAATATCCTGACGCCATGAATGGTTTTATTGGTCCTAGTCTGAGGAGACAAGCCGAGTAGAAGCAGCTGAAGGCATTACGCAGCCTCTCCAGAAGACTTTTACATGCTTTAAGGGCATACTAAGGGATATAGAGTCTCTTCGACGACAATTGGTTCCAGCGTGTGATCCTTTCTGGAAATTGGTGTGAAAAATGCTACGATCCATATTGCAAGCGTGTAAAGGGTATTTACAGAATACAGAATGTTGAGTACGTTTGCTAGGGGATCAGAAACTCTTACTTAGCTCGAGGGGATGAATATTTGAGGAATTGCACTACGCGAATGGTTTAGTCTCGGCACCCCAGAAGCGGGTCCTGGTTTAAACTGTCGTACTGCGAGGACTAACTATTAATTCTTAATATGTTCCAATAGAAGGATATCTATGGATCTTATCTGCGGGAGCTCAGTTGATAATAGGGTTTCATAGTTGGCCGGTAAATGCTTACAATAGTTCTGCTGTCGCCCTTATGACAACTCCTAAAGGTAAGGCTTAAGCTGATTTCCCGTAAGGTCCCTCTTTCACCAGTTTAGTTTTCCTGTGGGTATTTTCGATTAGCTATCTGTTGTTAGAAAACTGGTCCTTTCTGTAGGAAAGCGGTCCTCTTTAAAAACCTCTGTCTTCTTCATTCCTGACCTCTGAATTTTCAAAAAAGCACTCCCACCTATTTTCTTTTAAGAACAAAAAACTAAAACTAATTTTCCCCTGCGAATCAAAATTCACTGCACAATTCCATTTTAAGTTTTACCTCTGAGAATTTTGGTCCTTGTTCAAAAATAAATCTTTCTACTCGTCACCTGCTTCGTCCTCGAAATCAATTATTGCCCCGATTGCGTAAATTCAAAGCTGCAACATTTCCCCACGTTTTATTCGCTAAGAAAGTGATCATTACCAAAGACATGCCCCTATTTAAAGTGCTACAGAGCAGCCGACGAAGCATCATACCTACTATTAACAAGCATATCAGCTCATCTACTCACTCCTTTACCAGAAATATGTTGTTGCCTCGCCTCTCTACTCCGATTTCCAAAAACCGCCGTTCGCGCCCCATAGATGGGCCCCAACGCGACGCCTTCGGCCAAAACTATGACGATGACTACCTCCAGCATCAGACAAAAAAGGAGATTATCGAGTTCGTCCGCCTTCTTTTTTAGAAGGAGAAGCGAGGGAGGTGAGTATGCATGAAGCTCAGGAGGTCGAGGGAAAGAGCTGGAACTTCTTCAGGGAGTAGGTAGTCCCTGAGCAGGTTTACGAGAAAAAAGAGGAGGGAGAAGGCATGGATAGGGCAAAATATCGATCCGTGGCCGAGGAAGCAGGGGAAGGATTGGTTGCCGGGAGGAGTTGGGATTGATAGAATTGGACCAGAAGCTTCCCAAGTTGGCAGGACTAGAGCTAGGAAAGTACCAGGTGATACCGTTCACGGAAGTGCATAAGTATATCTTTGGTGGTCTACATGTTTCAGAAGAGGCCATGGGAAGTCGCGAACCACTCGAAGGGATATGTGTGGACTGTATGGGTAATATGAATATATGGCAAGAGCTGTTTTTTCTTACCTCGAAGATAGTGTTTATGAGGAATAGAGATAGATATTTATTGTGAAGGTATCCCATGGTCAGCATCTATCCGCCACATGATCTGTTTTAGTGCTTCCTGTGGTAATTACTACGCCTTCTTGAGGCTTTACGATTATCCAAGCAGTCTGTATAAGCTGAGTCAACTGCTTTCTCTTTTATAGGTCAAGCAAGTTGGGAGACAACTTCAAGTGCACACCCAAGTAGTCTATAAGTTGAAAGTCAACTTCAGCCACAAGAAACCTTCCTTCAACGTTAGCTCCTGAGCATAGGTGGTAGACCTTACTCCTTTTATACTACCTTGTAGCCTATTCATCCTTCTTACTCCTTCATCTCTTCTCGTTCCCACAACCGTACTTCGGTGGCACTCTTGTCGCTTGTAACGCCTCCGTTTTGGGAAAGCTGGCTACGAGAATAATATCCTCGGTATATTTATCCCTATCACTACCTCTGCTCAGTAACCGGGTGTTCCGTTTACGTTGTGGACTTCGTTGAGGTTGTGTTCCGCAGAGTTGTGTGGTGATAAGTGTTACAAAGGCGCAATCTTTTGCTCCTCTTTGTACTTGAATACGCTACGGTTTTTAATGTACAGAGACTCAGAACATGCCAGGTTTGTCACCATCGCCGCAGGGGAGCAGAAAATCTTTGAAAGAAGTGGTAAATTTTTTTCCGTTCGTTATTTCAGGTCCGCACTGCTTTGTTGATCGCTTTAGCAAAGATCTCGTGGCGTATCCTTTTAAATTCGGGTGGTTGTTGGGATAAAATGGGCATATGCGTTTTGAATATCGCCCTCAGTGTAGGCAAAGGTTTAGCACTTCAGAAATTCCGAAGTCATCCCGAGCTTGCAAAGTCGGTGTCGGCGGGGCGGGAAAATTTTGGAGCTGGACAGCTGGAGCTGCCTGCTCGCAGGCTGCGGGACTGGCGTGACGATCTGGCGGCGCCGTTGAGCTCTGCTGCGGTGCTAACTTTAGTAAATGCGCCCCGCAGATTCGTATCTAGCGTTCGGGCGTTTTGTGAACTGTACGTACAGTACAGTATATTACAAGAATTCTTTCTCTTTTAACTTATCTTGAGTGTACAACGACTGACCGACTAATCAGTAAAGAGCCAACTGGATGGACCACATCTGTCACGTGCAGTGGGGCCCGCGATATGATGGCCATAGCCACCGACGACCACAAAGTGCAACTGATACGCTGGTAGATGCGTGTGCGAATCGTAGCGTCCGAGGTGTGGCATTTCGTGGCAATATGTGGCACAAACTCTTCGATAAATAATGCGGTATCCGGAGAAGGGGCACCGAGGGAGTCGAAAACCAGAGGCTGGAATCGGAAACCTGGGTCGCGGGAGGGCAGAGAAGGGGGGACCAGGCGCCTTGACAGCTTGTGCTGTAGGTCCTGTATCTTGCGATGGTGCATGTGGTGGGGTATTGCGGCTGAGACAACGTGAAGAGGCCTTTTCGCCCTGTCCGTAGACCTTGGAGCGAAAATATTGGTTGTGGCAGCCGCAGTACCAGATCCCTTTTGCCAACTGTCGATTCAACTTGGCCTCCTCGTGACGCCCTGTTGCCCAGTACTTGACTTCCCATTCCACATGGTGAGCACATGAGCCAGTAGCTGTGCCACTATCTCAATTATTGACCTTGCGTAGGGCACAGAAACGGTGCTCGGGAGGAGTTGCGGCCTCCTCGAAGCCGGGCCTGCCATGGGTCGCGGGGAGTACCATTTCGACCCGCTTACTTGGATATTGGGATGTGTTCGACTGGGGTAGCGGTAATTGCATAGTTGCAATTTCAAGTCGCGATCATGGTGACAATACCACCCGATTGGATGTCCTAAACCAGTGCACACAACTAAGAAATTGTGTGTGTGTGTATGACCCGGTGTCAAGCGAGTGGGAGCAAGGAAGACCTGTAGGCCAGTTGATTTCGTTTATTTGATCTGTAACCATTCTTCATAATCTCAAAGTTGTTCTTTTGCGGTATCTGCAATTCTTAAATCGACGCGAGGACATATCCGCTTAGTACACAATGGCATATCCTGGAACACAGCCACTCGCATCTTTCAAATATTAGACCCAACCTCCCGCCTTACTACATCACCTCAATGTGTGCAAAACACCAAAGAAACCCGCTTAACCCGACAGTTTAGCCTTAGCTGGACATGTCCGTTAGCGAGACTACACTGATCACAGGCGGGCATCATTCAAGATATTATGGATGAATCAGGCGAGAAGGTATTGACCATATGCCGTAATTAGTTCATGGGGCCATATTGAACAACTCGCGCTTCGTTCCTCCCGAGTGACAAGTTTCTGCGAAATATCGTCTTGTTTCAATTTGCCCGTAGATTTAATATCTTCTAATCAGGTCAGAAGAAGTTTAATGCCTTTAGTCTCTCGGGTTTGCAGGGCAAACGAGACGCAATTTCTTCAAAAATCAGTAAACTTTCCTCAACTGTTTTCCTGGGGGCAGGTCGTCTAGGGGTACTATAGGCACTGACTGAGGTAAGGGCTTTACCTTACTTGGCTTGCATTATAAAATGTGTAGCGGCATAGAAGTGTTCTGGACCATTCATTCATTTTTCTCATGTCTCTGAAGTGTACACTGACTGTTGCCTTGCTGTACGAGCTTTACAGGACAGCTTTGTACAGGCGGACAGTAGAACTTTCCCTGTTAGGACCAAAGAAGCATGGATACCAGTCGCTCATATAACGGTCGCGCCCGACGAGCGGTTTTACCATGGCCATCGTTTGCAGTAAAACAGGTCATGGGCACTGCACCAGACATCGACGCTATTACGCATCAACTATCAGAAATCACACGCCAGCCCTATGATCTCATGCTGAGTCCAAAAACTGCACACCTACCCACCACCTGACCTCCATACCGGGGTCATGCGTGATTCCCCCCTGAAATATACGACATGAAATGTTCTCTTTTTATCCCGTAAGATCAAAAACTGTAAATGGGGGGTTAATTTACTGTGGTAGATATGTGGGTTGGTATCCAGTAAATTTGTACGGAGCGTAGATATCGTATCATTGTCAAGCCAGTTGTGAAACCGTACAATGCGTCGAAAGCTGTGGATAGCACTCAAATCTACCAGAAGGTGGAAGGGAGGCCAGCCAGCAAACAAGCGGCATTGGAGGTTACTGTCAAAGCGGAGTGCCGCTGTAAAAGAATGCCTATAACCTTCGAAAACCGTTCCATTTCGCGGGTGGCAACGGTTCTCGCGAGTTCCTTGACGACGGAGAGCGCCGCCGGATGCCATCCTTCAAGCGTTGAGATGGGAACAGGAACCAGCCTGTTTCTCCCAGGCAGCTCAGCAAGGAACCCTTGGTATTTCCGCTGCTTCTCTGCGTGAGCTGCGTTGAGGCTTGTGAGTGGGTTGAAAGCCCTGGCTCTTGCGTGGGAGGGAGCGAGCGGGTTGACAAAGGTTACGTCGAAATAATCCGTGCCACCGCCGGCTCCCATCGCCCTGATATCCGGCCTCGTCCTGTTTTGGTAGTGTAGACGAGGTTCGATGAATTGACGGATACATCAAAAATGTATCTTCGCTCCGGTACAAATTTAATAGGTATGTACCAACCCACATATCTTCCACAGTAAATTAACCCCCATTTTCCCAGATCAAAAAAATACTCTCGATAAAGGAGAACGTTCCAGCCCGAACGAGCTAAGAGCTCAGGACTCAAAACACGCAACACCCACTGCCGTCAAGATTCTCTAACTCGCAGGACGTTTCTTCTTGATTCGGTGGCGCCTCTCCTAACCCCGGCCTCACCCTCCATTTCCATAAATTGCAGTTTTCGTCGGCCAGTGACAACATGCACACGAAACAAGCGACGAAGACTCGGATAATTCTGGCCAATGGCAGCAGCGATACTACTACCGCTCTAATCAAGCTTACGTATAGCCCCGCAGCACTCCATACCAAGAAACAATGCTCTCTGCTGTGTATTTCTAGTCATTCAGTAGGTGACCAGATGACAATAATGTAGCTGACATCCAAGACGCCGTTTATGTTTCTCAAGCTTCAGTGTCCTCCCATCGCATCCCTTCCCGCGCCAACGACAAAGCGCAAGCGGCTAGGACACATCCCCAGACATAAACTTTTGTGCTCAAACCCCACCCACAGCCCAAGGTCTTCAGACTGGACCCCATACACGCAGTTATCAGTCGTGCTCCCACCGTCACTGATGAACGTCGAGTATTCGGGGTCCCACGCCTGTCCTGGCCAGGTACCGAGATCCAACCATACCACCGTATCGAAGCTCCGGAACGTCTAGCGAAAATTGTATAACGCGGCCAAGCCCAACTTCCCATCTCTTGCAAAGAATGCGTACTCACAGAGCTGCCCCAGGACCTGAGTTCGGTACCAGCGGCCTCAGTCCTTTCGACCTCGACGCCCATCTCCAACGCCCTGAATGCCCATTTGCTTTCATTTTACAGCTGCCTCTGACATCTGAAGGCGGCACCCTCTGCGAAGATGACCTCTGGGACTTTCGTCCTAACCACTCCCATCCCAGCGCAGCGTCTACCCGGCTCCGCGCCCACTGCAACTCCCTGCGCTCCCCTGACGTCTGTGCTTTCCTCACTGCCCATCCCTCCCCCATTTCACACCTCAGCAATGGTTTCTGTTCTGTAATGCTACGCCGACACCTGGACCTCGCTGTGTATGAGGACTCGGATTATCCGATCCAGTGCAAGCACTACGACCTGGTGGACCCTCGCAGGGATCATGCCTCGATTTGCAAGTCTGACCTTGGCGTTGTGCACCGTCGCAACACCATTTGTAAACTACGCGGTACGCATTCAAGCCCGCTAGTCTTGCGTGATAATTGGGGATTCCTTTCCTCCTCCCCGTTACTGCCCATCGCCCTGCCGATACCCTCATTTAGCCCTGTCCCCCGCCCACGGTGCCAGTCCGGACATCCCAACTGCATGCGACATTACGGTTCGGTCCGCGTGAATGCTCGGCTCAATACGGCAGGTGCTGCTGAACTTGCCTAAGCGGCAAAACGTCGGTCACCTGGAGCTTTTACCGGAAGACACCGATCCGCCACCACATGTGCGGTGGCACTTTGTCCACGTAGTATTCGATACCCTTGGTGCCCTCTCCAGTGGATGGCAAGAGGTGATCAACAATTGGACCAAACATGTAGCGTTTCGGACGGCGCGCCGGTTCAGTTACGCCAAGGGACAAATTCTGCAGCGTTCCAGCTGCTCTATTTGATCCAGCGTTGCCAGTACCCTGCTTGCTGTCACAGTGAGGGTATTTCTCAATCTGCGTAATGTGCAACCCGTTGTATGACATTACCGTAGCCCAACCAATGGCTAGCCCCAAAATCGAGAAAAAGTCAGAGGAATAATGGCACAGTACAGTACAGTACAGTGCAGGTCTGCAAATGTACAGTACTGTATATCATTGGCATGATTCATTGCCAAGGCAACCGAAATGCCCCGAAACTGGCGGTAGGGCAACTGCAACCAAATACCCGAAAAAATATGTGAAAGAGTGAAACTCCTCAGCACAGGCGCTAGTCAGGGGCTGGGTAGCAAAGTCTCTTTTCGATCCCCCCCAGATCAGCGTGCCTCGTCGCGGCCCGTGGATCAAATCAGCCGTGGTCTATTATCGTCAGCCAGTGCACGGTGGCTTGGAATTAAGCGTTGCAAAAGCAGGACCCAGGGCCACCAAGTGAAGGAGAGGGATGTCAAAGAACGTGTTTCTGGAGCGGATCCGGACGGTATCGTGTCGTGCGCTTGAAGCGGGGGCACTGCAACCGATCGAGACGAGTGGGGCCGTTCTTTGGTCGGATCCGCCATTTCTGGTGCGAGTTGTGAGCAGTTTGAAGCGAAAGACGGAGGCGGGGGCTGGGGATGTGACAAAGTCGAAGCGTGGAAAGGGAGGTGGATTTAACCCGTTTTTGCCGTATGAGGAGATGTTGTATGTGCAGGATATGGGGGAGGGGCATGTATTGTTATTGAACAAGTTTAATGTGGTGAAGGATCATGTGTTGATTGTGACGAAACGATATGAGGAGCAGGGGGAGTTGCTTACGGTGGGGGATATGGAGGGATTGTGGGGATGTCTGAGGGAGGTGGATGGGGTTGGGTTTTACAATAGTGGTGTTGAGGCGGGGGCGTCGCAACGACATAAGCACTTGCAGGTGATATGCGGACGGGTTGGGGAGGAGGAGTGGGGGGAAGGGGTGGTGCCGTTTGATGGGGTTTTGAGCAGGGGGGGGAGGATTGGGGGTGAGGGGGGGTTGTTTCGAGTGAGGGAGTTGGGATTTTGGCACGTAGGGGTGAATATGGAAGGGGTGGGAGGTGGAAAGGAATGGTGGGAAAAATATATGATGGTGATGGGGGAGGTGATGAGGGATGAGAGGGGAGGGAGTGGATTGCAGTACAATTTGATAGCGACGAGGAGGTGGATGGTGGTGGTGCCGAGAAGAAGAGAGTGTTGGGATGGGGTTAGTGTGAACGCGTTGGGGTTTACAGGATGCCTACTGGTGAAGGAGATGGAGGGAATGGAGTTGGTGAAGCGGGTGGGCGGGATGACGGTGTTGAGGGAGGTGGCGTTTGCGGAGTAAGTTGGAATTTGTTTGGAGTGGGGGAGTGGGTGGATTGGATGACGCAAGGTGGGGAAGTACTGTACAGTAGATGTTTTGAGGGGTTTGGTTGGTTTTGGGTAGAGAATGGCGGGGATATGCGAAGAGTGTGGTGGAGTGGAAAGAATGTTGTGGATTTTGAAATGCGTCACTGGAATGAATGTGATGGAGACTAGGGGGGGAGGGTGTAATGAGAAAATGAGGAGAAATGACATGGTTGGTGGTGGTGGTGGTGACGGTGCCGGTGGTGGTGGTGGTGCAGAGCGAGCGAGGAGGGCATATGAGCTAGGGATTGGGACGTGTAAGTTGTCGGGACCAAAATGGTATTGGGAATGGGGGGTAGATTGTTATATGCAATGACTAGTATGGCGCATGTCAGTGGCCAGGCAGCCGCAGCTTTTGGTTTGCTGGGGAGGCGGAAAGGAGCTGGGTCGAATCGAAACAGTTTTTGGACAGGTACAGTTACTGTACAGTACCAATTGTTGCGGCAGTGGAAGGGATTCAATGGAATATCAAAAATATGCAACTGCAAGCTTTGAGACGTTAACATATCCTATCCGTTTCCTTTCCTTTCCAGAAATTGCCCCTTTGCTTTGGAACAGCCCTCTCCACTTACATTATCGTACCTATCCACTTGTTGATATTCGATTGGTTCGTAACGGATCAAAAAATACACACCCTTTTGATGATTTGTCCAAATACTGTACCAAATCACAGTCCAATCTTTTGATGTATACTGAACACTGTTTGTTAATTTTTACAACCGAACAAAGGCGTCCTGCTTACGCACCCCCCAATGCCCACCCTGGCCACCTGTGGCAACCCCCGTTCCCGCAAATAATAAAGCTGCACAGTTCAAACTGAAACGAAAAAAGTAAATTATTTGATTAAACTTTGGCACCTCGTGAGACTGGTAATGGATGAGTGGAGAGTGCCCAAAACGCCAACCAAAAGGGAAGCAAACCCACATATAGACCCCATTCTCTCCCGTTTTATTATTCTTGTCAAATTGACCCGACCCGTTACACCACCCCACAAATCGCACTCTCCCACGCATTCGCGATCTGCATCTCTCGCCCATACCTACTCTGCCCTCCCCCGCCCACCCCTACCCGTTCCCGTTCCCGTTTCCGTTCTTGTTCTTGTTCTCGTTCACCCCTCATCCCCCCCCCCCTTTTTCCGTCAATCATCCGTCCCCTGTTCTTGCGCATCTCCTGTCAATCAACCCCCTTGCACCTTTCCCCTCCATCACCTTTTTCATCTTCTATCACTTTGCCTCTTTCGTTCCTTTTTTTTCTCAAACCATCCCCCACTTGTCTCCCTCTTCTCTCAACCCCTTTTCCTTTTCCCAAGTCTCTCGTGCAGATGGCTACCACTGCCGGTGAGGCCGCGGCGCAAGCCGCACGTCGCGCCGAGGCACTTCGCGTCCATGAAACTCCGCTATGCTGCTTTCCTTTTTCAACCTTTCCTTTCCTTCCGCTCTTGCCGCTTCCGTCATCCCTCTCGTCGATCGGACACCCCCGTCAACAGACTCTTGCCTCTTCTCTCCGATGCCATTTGCTTGCCGATATCGTCGCTCTTTTGTCCCCTTCCCGTTTACCACCTTCTTCCATACTACGTTCCATTCCTCGTAATGCACTCTCTCTTCCGTCGACCAACACTCGCCAGTCGATGCAAGGCAGAGAGATGTCTTATACAATACCAACACACGGAAAGTGGTCACAGCAGTCAGAAAGTTATTGGACGATGCCAGGGCAACTGCAGTCCCCACTTTACACGCTCCTCCAAATGCTGCCGATGCTTATTTGGGCGATGTTACCGGCACTTCTCCGGAACGCGACATTCGCCCTGCCCTCCGACTCGCAGAGCTGGTTGTCGCAGCTGCCGTCTACGGTCCAGATGGACGCAAGTATGCTGCCTCGTTTTGGCAACTACCGTCCGATGCTGCTCGCATGTCCTTTCATAAAAGCATGACTGCCGTCGCCCATGCTATGTATTTGCCAATGCCCGATGGCCTGTACGCTGATCGCGAGGGTGAGGGAGCACAGCCGTCAGTTGCACGTTCCGCTTCCGCTGGAGTCGTCGGTTTGGAAAGGAGGCATGATGAGGAGGTTGGAGTTGCCCCCATTGCCGTCGAGGGAGTTACTCCCGTGGAGGAGGGCATGGGCGGTAGGAAGATTAGTATGGTTACAGATGATGAGGTTGCTAGCGGTGGTCGCTCTCCGCCGGGAGGCATTGACGATCCTGACGTTTTGGGGAGTGGGGGGGGAGAAAGCGTGTCGGAGGAATTTTACACACCGAGGGAGGCTAGTCTGAGTCCAAGGAGGGAAGCTGACAAGAACTTGGCCACTGATGAAGAGGTCTTTTCTCCAATGGCCGCGGGAGGAGGGGTTGTCCGTGCGGAGTATGTGGCGGAGAATGTGAGGCAGTCGGTTACCACATCAATCACGAAGAACATGTCCAATGTTCAAGTGTTTGAGGAGGATGACGGTTGGACACCATTAATACGGATATGTCCTCTCTAAATTTAGGGGAGAGTGGCAGGAATAATCAGGACATTGAGGAGCCGAGTAGTGTTGGGTATGACAGGGATAATGCCAGGCCGGTCGATTTTTGTGATCCGTCGTTCATGATGAGTCCTTCCGGCTCGGAAGTTCCAGCGCCCTCAAATCAATGGCAGATCGAACGTCAGCGGCTGCGGCAGCGAATGTGATGTCACCGCAGCAGCTGTTTTCACCGCCTAGAATGCCCAGGAGACTATCTCGTACTGCAGCAGCAGCGCAGATGACGCCGCCGCCAGGACCTCCACTTTTCAGAGCCGATCACCTCAAATGTCAGTGTCATCAGCAGGTGCACGTTCTTCGCAGGATATTGATACTCAGTACCTGGGAAAGGCCCCGCGTGTTTCTTTTGCCCCGAACATCATATCTCCTGGAGGTCATCGACGACCGCTCGGTCGATCCTTACGCACAGGGTCTCCTGAAGTGAGGAATGTACAAAAAGCGGGCTCGTCGAGCAAAAGTGCGGGCTTCAGTGTACTCCCGCCGAGTGCAGCTGCCGGTGCGGGACCGTCTCGGGTCGAAGGTGGGTCCGAGCAGAATGTCCGTGAGAGTCGAGAATTGGAAATACCCGAGAAGGGTGCGCCAACCAACACGGACTCACGAGACATTGAGGATAAATTGTGGGGGGATAGTGGAAATGTAGTAGCAGATGAGCAAGAATATGCTGATGCCGACGAAGGCGAGGTCGCCACGAATGCGAGTGTTTCCTCTGAAAAGCCTTCCTTGCAGGCGGTTGAAGGTTAGTCGTGCAGACGTCAGTCCATGACAGCCCACGACAGAGAGAAGGGATTCAATATACGACTGCCGGCTCTACAGAACACCATCATCTAGGAATTCAGAGAAGGTTGACGTTGAAGGCAGATCCAGCGCTGCTGACGCAATTGATACCGAACCAGTTGCTGACACAGGAAGTGAGGGTGTGGTCGGTGGGAGGAGGAGTATCGATGGATTTGAACTAGATGCCTGTACGATGAGAAGGCGGCTATGGAAGCTCTCAATTACACTCCTGGAATGTCCCCAATGCGAACACCAGTGCCAGCATCGCCTGCACTCGGTAGCGTTCGTACCCAAGAGAGGTACCGCCGACGCCTCCGTCCCGCCCACAGTTGCTGCTCTGGTCGAGTCGATTACTCCTCGTAGGCAGACATCAGATGCGATTGACGCTCGTCCAGTGAGCACCATGGAACCGTCTGCTGGGCTTTTCCAAAAGTTAATATCTGTCTGGCAGAATTCGAGGAAGGGGGTGGCCAATCTGCACTGCTGCAAAGAAATTTCACTTCCGCTGTTTGCCCAAGAGGCCACTACTTCATACTCCACACAGGAATCCACTCTTCCGTCAGGGGATACTGAAATGGAGTTCGGTAGGCCTCAGGCCCAAATGGAAAGCCCCGAAGCCGTCGACGTCGTGGAATTCGGATGGAACCTGGATCTCCAGCTGCCCGTGATTTAGGTCGCTCACAGGCAATGAGCGATGATTCTGGTCATCAAGACGAAAAAGGTTCCGTGGCTTCCTTCAGTGACGCGTTTTCCTCGACAAGGAACGTAACTGGTTGTACGGAGGGCGGACTGCTGCAGATGGCTACGATTGGGAGGAAGCGATGCGAGGTGATAACAACGCAGGGATACCTGTTTCAACGACCCAAAGCACCAAAGGATTGCAGCGCTCAGTGGATGGTCGCAGGATGGTAGTAAAGCTGCCGCACCTGGCAAAACGCGACCTCCTCTTCCGCCTTCCCCGAGAACATCAGGAAGAAGGAGTAAAACTAGTAACAGCACGAACAAGGGCGTGACCCAGGATGGACAATTCCTGAAGGTCGACCGTCGCCGCCTGGATTGGCTTACGAGGGAGCTCCTGACAGCTCGAGATGCCATCTCTCGACAAGAACTGCAGATGACTTTTGCGGAAACGCACGATTGGAGCAGAAGAGGTCCTACTTCTTGATAAGCAGAATGCGGAGTCCGTAGTGGATGCAATGAAAAAGATCCTTGGTGAGAGAGAGGCAGAACTCAAAGACGCGCGAAGCCGGCTCTCGGTCGCAATTGAGGGTGTTGGTAACCAGCAACGCGCTTCTCGATCATCGGAAACTTCGGTTGGCGGTGATAATATCAACCTGAAGGAGTTCATTTCGAACGCCACACCCATTTGCACTCGCGAATGGACGAAGCCGACCGCAAGAGGCGAGAGGCGGACGAAATCATGGCAAAAGAGACGCGAGCCTTGTGGGTTGAAGTACAGAGGGCACTCATTGAGAAAATGGCGGAGATGACCGAAAAGAGAGACGCCGAATTGGAATATTTGCGTGCAGAATTAGTGCGCAGGCAGAAGATTGCCGATGATTTGCACAAGTCCAGGGCTGATTTGCAGTCAAAGAATGATGGTATGCAGTCGGACATGCAAGCCCTCCGTCTCGAGAAGGAAGAGCGGCTCACAGGTACAGATGGAAATGGCTCACGTTGGAGCTCAAGTGGAGCTTGTGAATGAGTTCTCCAAGAAGCTTCATGATAATTTTAGGGAGACGGAAAACCTTCGGCAGCAAGTACTGCAATACCAGGACAAGCTTGCCCACATTACAAGTACATCCGGGGTTAGTCAAAGGCAGATTAAGGAGTTGCGTGAAGCTGTTACCCGAGCAAACGACGAATGTGCCCGGTTGCGACGAGAGGCAGACATGGCAAAAAGGGCTGGAATGGAGGCAGTGAGGCGTGCAGAGGAGCTTGAGGAACTGCGAAGAGACAGCGGGGGCTCTCGGAATCGTCTTCCAGATCGCCAAGATCGATCCTCTCGGGATCGTTCCATAGTCATGAGCCCGTAAGGCCGGCAGGTCAGAATCGGCCTGGCGGAACGGGAACCGGTGCTCGTTATCACAACGCGACGCGAGGTAGGGGTGTGGCGGCGGGCCCGACACCCGCACAGAAGGCTTGGCTCGTTATCAAGGACAAGATTGGAGGAATCGTCACAGGGAAGGAAGGTAATTCCTCTCGCAGGCGCCAGCCGGTCATCCTGGGAGAAGGGAATATGGGCGATCGCCCTCCGCCCATTCGGTAGCCGATCATCGAGCCATTCTCGGAGTAGGCGATCCCACGTGAAGAGGAAATTGTCCGTGGTATGCGTAGTCCGTCCGTGAAGTCGAGGTCTTCGCAGGGCTCTGGCTCGACGGTGCGCAGTGGACCGCCCCGCTCTGTTGGAAGCAGTCGGAGGGCCTCTCCAGTTATGGAGAGGGAATACATGCATAATTCGCCGAAGTCTCGGGAAATGCGTATTGGTGCCGTGGACTTTTGAGAGTATTGTAGTTTGCAACTATAGATTTGTCCTGAAGCGTGGCTATAAGGAGACACAGTTGCGCGTGCGTGCCTTTTATGGTATTTGCAAAACAAAAAGAGCTACGTACTTCCTAGCTCGTCCCACTTTCAGTAAAACTACTCGAGAATTAGGTAACATGCCTTTCGTGCTAACGCAGACTGGCAACTCCCACCAATGCACCCACCAATGCGCGAAAATCCCACGTGCAGCATGCACAGATGATTTTTTATTACGCCAATTTTTTGGATCCCAACTTTAAGCATTTTACTAAAAAACTAAACAAGGACTATGTTAGAGTGATTTATTGTGGAGAATTGTCTGTCAATCCCGATATGCATCCAACTCCACCTATACTCTTGATTGTTTTCCGCTGGACCCGTTCGCAAGGACTCCCGCCTTTCTCTTCCGCGGGATCTTCGTGTTCATCAAAATAGCTTTAAAGCCATCTGCCATAAACGAGGATTCAAATTGTAAACCGATATTACGACGTTCGGGCGCATCAGTCCCTAATGAATCAGTCGCAGGACTGCCAATCTCCTGCTCCTCTGCAATTATATCTGTAGGGTCCTTAAATTGTTTTTGAGAGCTGGACTTCCTGGGGTAAATTGCCGATCCACTCGTAGTACCGCTGTCACTTCCAGATATCTTTTCCTTCGTGGTACTTGCTGGAAAACTGCGGATCTCCTTCCCAGGCTGCGCTCGGTCATTTTCTGCTGTTCTGGCCTTTGCGGCGGAGAGTTTGTTATCGACATTCGTTTTCAAGCCTGCACTTGCGGAGGTGTCGCTTTCGTGGTCAAACTCGTTCCTCTTTCGGTCCCCTTTCTGAACCGCAGGAAGGACCGAAGGCGTTGAATTAGACGGCCCGGCTCTCTTCTTCTTTTTAGGGGGCCCTCATCATCAGTTGAAAACTCCCGCGATTCATCAGATTGCTTTTCCGCAAGCGGTCCCTCTCTTGTTAATACGGGTGCACCATGCACAGGTGAGTCTGGCCGCTTACCTCCGTCGTCCCTCTCGTCATCATTCTCCGACTCATTTTCTGATTCACTCGATTCTGACTCGTCACTCTCTTCCGGCCTTTCAAACATTCCCCTCGTGGCCTCTGCCAGATACGTTGCCTGCTGACTATCCTTCATTGCTACGTGCAAAACCGGAAACTCCAAAACAGATCTGCCGTTCAGCATTTCCCTGACACTCTGATTCGTATCGACTCGAATATAGCGACAAATGTCAGCCTCCTCCGGCCTAGTGATTGCATTTGCAGATATCGGTGGACTGGATGGACTCGGAGGACCCTGAGGAACAATATCTACATGTTCATTTTGCAAGTACACACCATTTCATCCTGCGGTACATCCAAATACTTGCGATACCCATCATTCTTCTTCATAGTACAAGTAATTACACCAGATCTCCTCCTTTTTTATCTTTCCCGAGCTCCGCGACAGCTCCATTCAAAATATCACTGAGACGATCTTCCTCATTACACTCATCGACTTTGACCAACTTGTGACCAGGAAAGCGGAGATTGCAACTCTGAAAATAAATATCCAAATGCCAAAACATTACTTTTCCCTTCCAGTCGGTTGTATTTTCCGTGGGCGACGTGTTGAAATGAGTGCGAACAAAAGAACTATTGCGGGAATGACGTGAAAGACCACGGGGCATAAAGCGGAGGTTAATATTGCGTTTGGCTGCCTCCTTGACTAACATGTTCATGCGACCACGAGAAACACCAGGGGCAAGCATAGGATTGCGATATCCAGAAGTTTGGGGGTTGGGTGACGCAAACTGCGCTTTGCTGAGTCCAGAGCGCGAGCCGTGTCTTCCAGCAGAGTAAAGTCGGAGATAAAATGATTCTCTGTGTATTTGGACATCGAAACGGGGGCAGAACGGTCACGAATACCAGTGCAGTTCTGAAAGGATGGCATATGGGATGGAGTTTTGTTTGTTGAATTCCGCGGAGTGAGACAGGTTAGAGGGTTTGAGATGAGAGGTACGGGTGATATGGAGAATTGGGGAAGGGATGACGTACTGTATCTTCCTTGTGTTTCTTGACACAGGCTAGGGAACATGAAGGAGCAGCGCAAGCGGGCAGCGATACTTGGCCGGGACGGAGGTGCCTATAAAGGCGCAGCCGGAGCAGAGGGTAATGCGTTTGCCAGACATAACGAGTGGTAGGATGGAGACAAAATAAATGAAAAGTATGAGCAAAGATGAAATGAAAGTGCGTGGGCGAATGTCAGCGAGAAGTGGTGAGAGAGTCGGAAGAGGATTGGACAGGACTTTGGTGAGAGGCAGAATAGCTGTAAGTGGATGGGAGGAGTGGGTAGTGAAGGTGGAGGTGGAGTGACTAGAGATGGGGGTGGTGGACGAAGAGTTGGCTAGAACGGTTGGGAGAGCAGGGATCAGGAATCGAGGGTATGGATGGTGGGATGGTGGTGGTGTGTGTGATTCAATTGCATGAAAGAGAAGGAAATTGTGTGGAGTTGAAGGAGGGTGGTAGATATATGAGGCGGGAAAGACGAGGGAGGGTAAATTTGGAGCAAAGGATTTTGTGGGGAAAGTATGTGCGATGGTGAGGTTGATGACGCCGAAATGTTGTAGAGCAATGTACAGGCGAGGCCGGCAATAGCGGTACGATGCGTGCAGCACTCTATTCTCGCTGCAAATCGATGGTACTGTACAGTACAGTACGGTAAAATTCTGACATCGGTACAGTACAGTACAGTACAGTACAGTACTGTACTGTATGAAAATTTGCAGTTTGGATTTAATTTAGTATTTAACATTTTTTTGTTTGTTGCAAGCATTCACGGGTGGGTGTGTGCTGCTGTACTGTATTGACAAATGGCAATTAATGGAAATGGGCAAAAAATAATTTAAAGATTTATCTCGGTTCAATGCCACGCGATTCAAATTTGCAACTAAAAATTCCACCTCCACCCTCAGTTCTTTCCCTTTCTATCTCCACACCAACACCGTCAACCACAGCCGGCAATGCAACACAAGGTTTCGTGACACGCACCTTAACCCTTTGCACACCCCCCACCTCTTTCAACACACCCGCCGCAATATCACCGGCCACCTTTTCCACAAGGTTTTTCGCCTCCCCCTGCACCGTTTGACTCGCCAATTCGAAAACCTTGACATAATCCACCGTATCCGAAAACTTATCACTAACACAAGCCCGACTCAAATCGGCCTGTAATTCGATATCCACCAGAAACTGTTGCCCGAGCGATTTCTCCGCCGCATGCACCCCATGTCTCCCGTACAGCCGCAGCCCGCGTATAAATAGCTTGTCCAGTTGCGTTGGCATGGTTTTGTCACAAGCGTTTAGACGACTGCCTCCAGCTACCTTGCTGACTGATGCCCGCGCGCGCAATTCTGTAATCGTCTTGGCCAGCCCTTCTCTTGACATCAACAGGTGATCATAAATAAGATCAGTCTCGTGGCGATAAGAGTTGCAACCCAAGAAAAACTCAAGTGCACTGTACAGTACAGTGAACTATCCCACTAAGACCCGCGGAATGACAATGCACCATACTAGCTGCGGTTTTCATTTAGTTTTGTGCCAATGGCTTTCTGACATTTGTTATCGCAGGCTGCAGTCGAGTGCTCCAGGACCACTAAAGTTACTGTACAGTACTTTTGCCTACACAGATGCGAGTATCCGCCCAGTGCATCGTTTCGGGGGATCACGAGTGCGCATAAACCTGCCCGTCGTTTCACTTTTCAACCAGCTGGAACCAGCTGCATCACCGTTCAACCCATCCACTATGCCGCCGTCGCCGCCATCCTCCACGCTGCTCGGCGGCCCAAATTCCAATCCCGCGTAATCGCATTTCCCTCGCCCTCGCCACTCCTCGTATCCACTCCTTTCTCTTCACCGCTCCAAGTTCACTCCCAATACAGCGTCGATAACGTATGCCTCCGCCTCCGCGGCCTCGTTTTCTGGAACAGCCTGGCCGCCTCCTTACCCCCCGCCCGATGAACCAATGCAACCACCATTCCCGCCACCCACGCAACCTTTATGATTCAACCGTACCCCGTCCGCCCGGCCTTCCATGAGCCCTCAACAACTACTTGCCACCACTGCCGCAACCTGATGCGTGTGTCCAGCGACCACATCGCAGTCCTCTGCCCCTCCCGCTCATTCCGTCCGTCTCCATTACCGCAATCGTAATCGCAATATCCTCGCTGTCTATTTCATCCACCATGCCGGACATGGATGCGAGTTCGAGGTCCCCGTCCTCATCCGCAAGTACTCCAACCCCATGTTACCCCGTACGCGACCAACACGTCCCGCTTCTCGTTCCAAATCTATATCGTCTCTACCTTTCAATCTACTACTTGCGCGAGGGCCGTCCAAGTCATTGAGGCTGCACCACAGATCGCTCACCAGAATGAGATCTGTGACATTCAGCGCAAATTGTCCCGTCGCCTACTCGCCATCCTTGATGGTCCAGTACCCGTTCCGAGCTCCGTCCTCATTTCCCTTAACTTTGACCCGTTGAGCAACCCCTCTCTTGTCAGTCGCCCATTGAAAAGTTTTTTCCCTTCAATTTTCGCCGGGTTTGGGGTACCCCTGAAGTGGAGTCGATGCGTCTCAGAGCACTCTGAGCCTTGAGCCATTACAGCATCCCCAAACAATCAGGGTGTAAATATCTACTGTACGACATTACGGCGGAGTGCCGTTACCCGAAAAAGCAATTGAGCACACCCCTCAATACCAAGATTCAAGGGCACTGATTGGCTGGTTTGAGTAAAAATCTGACCAATCATTATGCTTTGGTAAAAAAATGTGTGCAGATTTTTTTACTGTACTGTACTGTACAGTTGGATTCATTTTTGTCCACAAAGCTTTGTACAGTAGAGGCTACCCTACACACTACGACGACGGACAACAGCAATGATATCTTTCAAAATTTAACCACCCCACACATTTCCTCTTTTGTCTGCACTGTACCGTACAGTACTGTGCAGTACACTCCTGACTGATGCCATACAACAGCCTCAAAATTTTCAGTTTATCAGGTAATGCCCTTTAACATAAACGAGGACAACATACAGATTCAAGGGACGTGGTGAGAAATATTACATAACTCCTAAAAATGGGGTTACCTGATGCTATGCGAAACGATATGCGTTACTGGGTACGACTAAAACTATGGCTGGACGCATCAAATAATCTGTCAAGCCGCCCTGGCTCGCAGTGATTTCATTGCAGCGACTATAAATTGATTTCAGGAACATTTGGACATTTCTGTTACAATAATCAGTGATGCAACCTATGGGTTGCAACAGTGTAGCAAAATGCCTCGAATTTACCTACAAGCCCCTGGCCAGCATGTCCTAAAAGTTTTTCTAGCGCGTTTAGCACTCAACCCTGTGCTGGCAACTCCAGCACAGATATCCTTTGATTCTGAACCCACTTTTCAGCTACCTTCGATGGGTCGGCTGGAGCATTACCCTGCTGGGATACCCATGAAAAGAGCAAATTTCAACAGCTTATTCAAGCGACAACTTCTGCACTATCTTCACGTACTTCCCTTCAGTTAGGTTCAAATTTAACTTCGCTATTATTGTCTTTTCGCTAGCCCAAATGGCTATTTACGCCATCAAATCATTATTACCAGGGTGAAGATTCGAAATCGTAGTTTTTCATTCCTGAAATCGTGCCAGTATCACATTAATCCACGTTGAGCAGTAGAGATTGCTTTGTGATAAGGAAAAACTAAAGAGAAAGTTACATATGCATCAACCTTGAGAACAGTCGTGGTGTTAGTACAGGTTTTGTGCAATTGTTTCGTTATTTACGTGAGAATATAATTGAAAGGTGGCCTGATCATATTTCTTATGAATCTAAAATTTGCCCTTTTATGGTGTCTTTGCTACTTAAGTCCGCATGTTTAGTTTCGATGCTAGTTAGACTAAGCATCTACGCATACCAATTTTTTTATCATTAAAAGCACATAGTTTTCCCTTTTGATGAGGCGCAGACTCATTATATCTTCTTTATTACTTCTTAAGTTTTTATTTAAACTGGAAGCTAGAGATTGAAAGATTGCGTGTTCAGATTACATTAATTCCAAAATATACAGTTGAATCGCAGTTCAAACTTTGGAAATTTTGGGAAATTCAAATTCTCAGAGAGAGAGAGCCAATTGTTCTTCAAGTAACTTATTCCGCATGAAAATTTGTATAATATCATTATAACCGAAATATTATATTTCTTCAATGCTTATACGGGCAAAAATTCTGCAAAGCGCAGGTTTTATATTTTATCTGTGCTGCCGATAATTGAAAAACATAGAATTATTTATACCCAAATTGTATAATTTTTTCTTGCTTCAAGAACCTCATTATTCCATCCTATTAGAATTTGTTGAAGTCTTCTTTAGTTTTGATAGGATAAAGTTACCGAAAGATGTATACAATGGTGAAAAATCGGCTCAAAATAATATTGAAGCGAACCTTAGAGCCATGTGGATGGTATTAGGCTCCATGACATTTCTTTATTAAATTGTACTTATTTGTACAAGATAGTTCTGCAGAAGATTCCTTTTGCATTAAGGTCTTGTGGCAAGGTAAAAATGTATACAAATGGTCCAGCTATAAAATGTATCTGCTTAAGAAATACTTTTTTTAACCCTAATTGGGATTCTTTTCAAGATACATATTCTGGTGGACCTCCAAGTAATGCGTAACTGCTCGACGCAACCATTTCTCTTATAAAGATTTAATTCAATACTAATAAAAAAGATCACCGTACTCCTCTAAATCGCATCAAATATCGCATTTTGAACAAAACTAAATTCTTCATATTTTTGACTCCCGTTCTTATTTTACTGTTCCCTCATGAAAACGAGACTTTGAAAGCGAGAGATATAGTATTTCTCTGAATAGAAATGTTTAGAGTGTATAAAATATCACAGAAATAAATTAGTATCATCAACATCATCATTTCTTACACCAATCCCCGTGCCCTCAGTAGTATCTTCAGATCAAAATGTTTTCAAAAATTACTGTAGCGATTATTTGCAACATGTGTTATATGTAACAGTCTACAGAAGTGCTCTCATTGATCCTTCTGAAATCAAATCACGTAATTTAGACATATTTTAGCCGAATATTACTTCATGACATGTCTCTCTACAGAAATATCATTGGTTTTTTTGTTAAATAACTGGACTGAGAACTACAGCAGACTTATTCGAATTACTTTTGCAGTCAAACTGAGTAATTCAGGAGCTTTTTTCAAGAAGAAACGATTTATTCTTCAATTAATGTATTATCAATTCATCAACATCAACCCACCCTTTTCAACTAATTAATACTTAATCATCTAAGTTGGAGTACATATGATTTGTCAAATTGGTGTATATCGCTTTTTTCTATTACTGTTACTAAACTATTCTGAAGATTTGAGGATATAAAAAAGGAAAATTTAACCAAGCTGCTTGTCTCTAGATCAATGAAATTTCATAAAATTGGCTAAAATACTTCTAACTTCAAACAGCTAGAACGGATAGTTAAACTGCTCAGAAAAAAGTTTGTTATATTCTTACTACTATCAGAGAGTATGCTATACACAATAATAAGTTGTATATATGGATTTTGAGAAGGAGTGCTCTTAAATATATTTATGGAACACATTAAATTATTTTCTATTGACAGAAGAGAATATAGTTCGCGATCCAATTATTGGATTTTCATTAAAAATTACCTGTGTCTGCGCTGCGAACATGAATGAATTTTTTCCGCTTAAATTTTAATCTTTCCGGTTCTTTGCGATATATTTTCTGTTAAAGGAAAGCTGAAATCAAACCTATACTTGAGCAATTTTGTTTTGCAAAATAAATGTTTGAAAAAGTATCGTTTAAGTTTTATGATTGCGAGAAACTGTCGCAATTGCATTTACTTCGCGACTTGATACCTGTTTTGCGAAGACATGAAATTCGTACGAAAAAATTATATCAAAAGCCATGATTAATTGATATAGCTAAGATAAACTGACGTAGATACACGCATCCCCATGATATTCAAGAAAAGCAACAATTAGTACTACAGACAGGACAGAATAGCACTCCTTACATTCATCCACTAAGGCTGAGCGTTTTTTATTTATATGGTCTTTTCCCAAATTTTGTAGATCTGTTGACCTCTAACTACTAGAACTATTCTTCAAAGGAAGGTAGGAAGAATAACTTGCCACATTAGTTACTTCCTGAAAATTCTTTGATCGAATATACGTAACTCACGGGTATGAAAATAAAAATATTTGAACAGTGGGAGGAGGCTATTCTAATAATAGAACGCATTACTGTCACAAAGAAAAAGAAATTACATTGTGGTCGGAAAGATTTCTGGCCATGAATTTTTGGAAAATATTTTCTTTATTTTGATACAAATATACTTCGAGTTACACAATTTTTTGACACCAGCTATCTAATTACACATTTGCATTACGGGATTTGAGGTATATTCGAACGTATTAATAAAGGCACGAATAAGCACCTCATTTTGTCTCCAGATACGTCCCGTAAAGAAGTCTAATTAATCAGTTAATTTACTTGGATTTACTATCAAAATCTCCCACTTTTCGACAGATGACCCTCCCATTAATACGTGCTGCATGTAGACTGTGAGATTTCTCGACTAAAAACTTTTAGTCGTAAGGGTAACAGGCATTAACGAGAAATACTAACCAACTGCATAATTACGCGGAACTGATCACCTGAAAAGAATAAAAAGTTTCTACTTTGCTTTTCGGAACTCAAATTTCTTTCTGATAGGGACATTCCGGCCCAAGATCAGGTATTAACTTCAAAATTTCGTTGATCATCATCTTGAACGGAATAATTGCACTATTTTGAAGTAATAGAAACCAAAAAAATACAGCAAACAGTTACAAGTACACTAAATTATGAGGACCAATTGGAAATAGATAAGAAATTGAGGTTAAATTGGGGCTGTTTTCATAAGAAATGGGTTCGATTACACTTCAACTGAATGAGAGATTCTTGAAACCACCGCTTTCTGCACTGAAGTGGTAAAAACGTTATGCTAGAGCACTTTTCTTGCATACAATGTAAGATACGCACCAGTAGCCTATCAGCCTCCGTATTAATACCTCAAATATAGGATTACGTTAGTAGCGCTTGACGAGTTTGGTTGACTCTAGATTAGAAAAGAGAATGGATTATTGCAGTAAACATTCGGCATTGTAATTTGTTGTACTACTTATAGTTTCATATAATACTTAAACGCGAGGACGTGATGCGATTAACGTAGTTTAGTGCGAAAAATCACGGTATGAGACATCCTACAGGGATTTACGGGACTACTGCGCACGAAAATGGCAGTATGCAAACACAGTGACGGTTTTTTTTGCTGCAAAGTTGTGTTTTAAATCGGATTGGATTGAATTTGTACCTTTATTGCACTAATAGACGAGTAGTATTCAAATGGAAGACTTTGCTCCCATCAGAGGAGAAAAATGTACGACGATTGATCTTTCGCCAACATTAAAAACATTCTGCAAATCCTATTCGGGACGAGAGAGAATCATGTTTCTATGATCTAATATAGAATTTGGAATTGTTCGGCACCAGAAAACCCAACAGCTGTCCTATTGTAGCTATTCCCTGTGTAATGTTTTATCACAACAACTATTTTTTGCAAGATTAATTTCCAAGTCACAGAGGATCCAGAAAGAGCCAAGTTTTGTATATTTCGCGGTAGCCTTATTTGCGATATCAATCGACACTACTACTGAGGTGGGTGTAAGTTTTTCGCTAAACAAATGAATCTAACTAGACGTATTTCAATTTGTTCTAGTACTTTACTGCCACTGGCAGAGCTTGTCTTTGTGATACTATCTTGATCTCATTTTGGACGAGTCCACCCACTGCGAACAGTAGGTACTGCACTGTACAGTGAGGTTATTCCTGTCGATTTTCAATCACTATTGAAAATGTTTCTGTACAATCACCTGAGTCGGAAACATGGCACGTGGTCCGGACCACTTAGTCTTCAACTTAGACATGATACTTTCGCATGTGAAAGCCACTGACTGGACCGAGTGTGGATCTAACTCATTTAAAATTTGTATATTTATTACCTGGCTGATATTGAATTTACTCACTGCGCTGTCGTAGATAGTTCGGACCTTACTTTTATTAATACTTATCTGGCCACTAGGGCATCTGAATAAACAGCCAACCCGTTGTTTGGTCTGAGTTCGACTCCCACCCTCCGCTTGAGCAATTACATGTCAGCAGCAATTTTAACCCCACTCACGTTTATCCACCCCGGATCCCCCTTTTCACCCATTATGTACAAAATTATATTTCCTTTTTATTCTTTTTATGTGATATTCACTCACCCTTGGCTCCCCGGACTCCGACATCTAAATAAAAATAGGAACTTCAGGTTTGTCGTCGGTGAAAACGCCACTATCTCTTAAGGAGATATTCAGCCCTGTTATTGACCACTACATCGCTTGTTATCCGATTTTGCACCTTTGGTGTCCTTAGTTTTTTATCTGAATCTTCGTAAGGTTACATAATTCTACGGATCACGGCCTGGCCTTGCAACCGAGGCGGAAATTATGTCTTCCAGCCGTCAAAAGAATCAAATCCGCTCCTCCAACCTAACTTCTCCTCGGTACCGCAGAGCCGGGATACTGTATCTCAGGCTACTTAAAGAGAAACTTGACAGCGAAAAAACTGTGAATCCTTGTCTGTGTTTGTTGGTTCTGTCATTGTCCGACGAGATCCCTTAACTCGGAGAGGACATCTGCACACTGCTCATTGCACTATACTATAGTATATAGAAGCAAGTTCCACAACTTTTCGCTTCATTTTTTCGCACCTATCGTCTTCAATTAGATGACTTAAATTCAACATGTGCCTTTTTTCAAGCACTGAGGCGAGTGTGGTAACGTAGATAGTCCCAAGTAGTATTTGAACTGCTCTATTTCATTGTATATGCCGATAGGGTATGTAAATATTTCAGGGGACCTCCAAATTATATCTTATCAAAATAATTAGGTCTGATTTTAGTAGTACCTGCGTTTATAACTTTAGTTCATTCGCGTACTCCGATTACCGTATTTTTTATTGAGCAGTCGTCAGTTCGTTCCATGATAATTTCCCGTTTTGATTCGTCAAAGATAGGTTCTTCTCACTGCTTACAACTTGATAGCACGGGACGGAATTGGTAATAAATTCTAACGTGTTGTATTTCAGATAGACTAGGGATAGTATGTCGTGTAAACAGAGCATTCGTGTGATAACGCGGCCAGAAATTGGTACATTCCAGGAAAAGGTTGTCTTTAAGGTAGAATAGGGATAAGATGTCGTATAAATAAAGCAAGTTGTCCGAAACTTTTATTTTAGAATCGATCCACCTCCTTGATATTCTCCATAATTAAGTCAATCTATACTTATCAACAAAAATATAGATTTTGGACTTTTTTATAATTAATCCTACCTTACATACTTTGCTACCATACTACATACCCCGAAAATACGATAGTTTCGCCATCAAGTCTCAAAACAGCGCCAAAGTCTGAAGAGGTTCTGTTGCGGACCTATATCTTCAAATCATTATTACCGGAATTTACGAAGTTTTCGCTGTACTACGTACTTAATTTTGATATTATTGAATATAAAGAGACCTTTGAGTATCTTTATGTTTCGGTCAGAAGAAAAGTACTCATGTGTACTTTAATTCTCCATTTCTTTGGTCCACGACATACTTTTCCCTCTTTTACGGGCTTACAGCTATGTCGTTTATTCATACGCGTACCGCTAACTCGCCAGGCCTCAAATAATTTTATATGAATATATTCCTATGATATACTGGTCAGAGTCCAATCGAAATATTAATCAGGTAATTGGGTTCGAGTAAAATACGTTTTCACCTTATGAGTGCCTCGTTAAGTTCCTTCTGTAGCTCAACAGCGGCTTATGCAATTTTATGTCTTTTGGAAAGTAATATCCTTATTAGCTGTTCTTTTTCTATGTGAAGACCAGTTGGGAGCGCTCTTTTATTCTAATTGAAACTATTCTTTTCCAGAATCGAAAAAAATTCAGAAGAGGTAGCCTCTACACCACTTCACACAAATTTTTACTACTCACATAAGCACTTCTCAGACCAACTGGGAAACTTCATTTTATCTTTCAGCTGTTTCCATGCTTCGAAAAATTTGAACCGTTCCCCTCAATCACCCACGAGAGCAGCAATGGTGATACAACTATACAACAATGCTTAAATCGTTCCAATATCAGAGTCGCTTTCTTCTGTCGAGTCCAAGGAATTTAACCTAGGCAAAAGCCCAAGGAAATTTAAGAATTTTTATTTATTCGCTTGATGCATGTAAAAAAGCGAGACTCAGACGCTGTTGTTTCGAAACGATCAAATAATTTCTTCGATTTTGTTGAAAAAGTCAAGCGACCTCTGCGTTAATTCAACAACTGGATCTTCCGAAACAGGTATTCCTGATCAAGAAATTAAAAGCCGCAATTGAAGCCGCCGTGCGTTTCTCCTGGTAAGTTGCGGGGAATTTTTCGAGTATACCTTCAGGGAGGTTGACGATAATGAAGAAAGGACGGTGGAGCGGATTGATCTCCGTAGCCTGTCACGGTATTTTTGGAGGAATCTAGGCTCATTGGAAAGAATGTAGGACAGAGATGAGTCAAAAGGCTGATTTGGTCTATGAAATATGGAGGAAGAGTATATTAGAGATTCATGTAACATTTTACTCTTTACTACTTTGCGGAAAATTTTAGTAGTCGTCAAATAGATTGAAACAACTGTTTGCTCAGCACATGGAAAAATCTTCATGATGGTTCTATAGTCTTGGAGTTATAGCACCCCGTTTTAGCCCCAGTGTAAAACTTTGCTCCATCGGGATAATGGCAGTGGCATTAAACATATGCTAAAAGGAAAACTTTCCATTTTCGCTGATTTCTAAAAATTGATGGAGCTCCTCAATTTTTCACTGGATATCGTTGCATTTAGACCTAACGGACTTCTGTTGTGGTACTAGCATTAACCCAAACACCTTTACTAGAATTATTGGATGATTATAGGTGAATGTTACAGGGTGAAAGACGTTATCTGTGGTCTACAAATAACGCAAGTCTATTTTTCACGGCTCCATCTCTTTGCTGCAAATACTTTGGATAAAGGCCACCCAGACAACGCCGTATATGCAATATGGCACGGTTGTATCTGTTAATCACAAACAACTCGAATGAAGGCCATGTCGACGAATCACTGCTTGCGTAACCGGAATTGGAATATGATGAAAACAGGTTTAACAGGGTCATAGAACAATTAACTTGGGAAAGTTGGTTGCAAAATTTGGTTCCTCTAATCTTGATTTGTTCCATCACATTTCGTCCTCCACTCGCCCTATATGTTCCATTCGCAAACTTTCGTTGTTCCTCGTTCCAATTTCTTTATTTTTTATGTTTGTTATTCAGTTACACATGCCATATCATACTTGAAGTCCTTTCCACGATCTTTGCATGGTTGCAAAGAAAACTAAAAGTCACGAAGCATATTTATCTTTACTCATGATCTATATCAATGTTTTTTCCTCCACAAGAAAGTTTACTACGATTGAGGTTAGTAAATTGGCTGTCTATTTATCTCTCGGTCATCCCAACGAAGTTACCCTGAGAATTCTTTAACAATATTTTTTTGTTAGAGAGACGATCCAAACTGCTCTTGTTTGTTCGAAGGCGCAAAGGACCTTCAAAATTGGTCTTTTGAGAAGGAACGGACCCTATGTGTTACGATCCGTAAAAAGTAAACATGCCTCAATTAATTGAGTGGCTTGGGTTTGGACTCTACGTAGCATCCTAACCATGTTATGAAAATCGTCTGTTCCAAATTTTGACTTACCTGACCCTCTTGGCTTCATCATCTCTTTCAAGGCGGCTACTGAAGACATACAGTCTGCGAACGGGAACGCGTGGTCTGGTACACGTACTATACGTGTGTGTACACGCTATATTGTATTCTACAGCACTGTAGAAGCATTATCTTTAGTGTTTGATTATGCTTCTCTATTGATTAATTCACTACTCCAATTGAAGAAAAAATAATAATTGCACACGACTGACAGTTGTTACATAGCTCGTTACTGTAAGCAGGCCCGTTAGTGTCTATAGTACTGTACTCCCCGAAAAATTAGCGATGCGAAGTATTGTAGATGAATTATATCAAGTGTGTACAATACTGGCCTGCGCGGTCCAGTCCAGTATCATATGGCTGTGCACAAATGGCGAAATGTCAACAAATCCATTCCGTATGAATCACTTCCATTCATTCCTCTCCAACTTTCCTCAGCTGCCACCGTTGCACAGCACCTCAATCTACCCTAATCCATCGTACCGTCCCTCTCCGCCCGTCGTACCGTGCCTCCTCCGCCCTCCCGATCCTCCAACCCATTGCTCACCATGACCGCAGCCTCAGCCTCGACTCCCTCCTTCTCTTCCGCCTCTCAACAGTCCTCTCACAATCACCCTCCAACTCCCACCAAACCTCTTTCCCAAACATCCGGCCCTCTCACCCCTTCCGAGGCTCAAGACGCAATTCATAAACTCCATGCCGCCCCCATGTTTTCACGCACCACCCCCTCTCGTCTTTCATCCCTCGCCAAGTCCATGACAAAAACAATCCATTCCCGCGGCGACACCATTATCTCCCAAGACACCCCGGCCGACAGTCTAATCATCCTGGCTCAAGGAGACGCTCGTCGAGTGCGTCGCGGTTCCGACGGAATCGATCGCCAGCTTGACAGTCGTCACCAAGGTTCCACCCTCACCGCACTTTATGTTACCGCCGGCGATCCAACCTACTCCAGCGCCACATGCGTTTCCCCCAAATGTGTCACCTATTCCATGCAACGGGACACGTTTCGCAAAGCACTGGCTCAATCTCCACTTGCCATCGACATTGTTGAGGGCCTATCCGAGGAACTTCGTATTCAAACAAAGCGCTTCCGCACCCCATTGTTCTCCCAAAAAAGCAATGACGTCAACTTTGCGGCCGTGACGGTGGCTGCCACGGTGGAATGTTACTACCGCTCAGCCCTCAACTCTCTCATTAATTACAGTCTTTCCGGTATTTCCATCCCCTATTTTCCGAACATGCACGTGCAAGTACCGGCACGTGTCGCATACATCGGTGGCTTGAAAGGCTTTCGGGCGTTTCTAGATCGCAATGTCGACCCCGATCGGTATTCAGACCATTATTCACGAAGTGCTGTGCGACTTTCCACGGCAATCGGTCCAGGTTTGGTGATGACTCCTGTGTCGAGTATTCTGGAAGCATGCAATGTGGTGACGCAGGGGTCAGAATCGATTGCGTGGCGTGCGACCCGGGGGTTGGTTCCTCGTTGCGGTCGGGAGATTGTTTTCGGTGTGGGCCTGAATCAGATGAGTGATTACTTTGAGGAACGTTTCCGCAGTGTTACCAATGCAGTGGTGGCAAACGCACTGGGTAGCTTGACAGCTGGTGTGGTGTCTGGGTACTTTTCGCATGTGCCACACAACATGAGCACGTACAAGTTGATGAACCCTGAAAAGTCGTACGGAGAGCTGTTCAAGGTGTTTGTGGACAAGTCGGTACCGGATAAACTGGTGCCCGCGGCATTGCCAAAGGCGTGGGGACCTGCGTTCAAGTCAATAACTGCCATCTTGTTACCCAAGGCATTTTGGGTGAGGACGGTGCAAATTTGCGGGTCGTTTGCAATTTTGAACGGGATCGTGCAGGCAATCGAAGGTGATAGCCGACGGAGAGTGCGAAGAGCTGTGGATGCAGCCAATGCTGAGCATGGGCGTGATGTGAGCAAGACGGTGGCGTCGTCGCAGGGAGAGTAGCAGCGGTTAAAAGTACAGACATGTTCTGTATTGAGCACACTAGTTGTTAGGAAATGACAGCCCCCGCTCTGCAGTCTGGAGATTTACTTGAGAAACGGGGATGGTCCGTTGCCAAAATGTCGTAGGGTATGAGATCAAGTTGAGGTGATATGCAAAGTCGCTGCCAAATGGACGCGCCTGCTCATAGTTGTCAGTTGTAGGGCAGGACCGCGAGGCGCAGAAGTAAAGATGCAGCTAATATTTTGGGAGGCATAAAAGAGGAAGGGAGTTGTGTGGGGAGGTACTGTAGTCGGGACGTGAGTGGTAGAGACGTGTTTGACCAGCGAGGGGGGAGGACAACGAGATGTGCTCGGGAAGATTTTGATGTGAGCATTGTCAACCGTACAGTTTTGTACCGTAATTTGCTGTACAGTATTGTACAGTACAGTATACAGTACAGTTGGGTGGCTGCTGCCCTGTTGGCAGAAATGGGGCCAGCAGGGCAAAGGTGTGCTTCTATCCGCCTCCAAGTTTTCCTCTGTACCGCTGCTGCTGGGCCATTCAGTACCGTACCGTACCGTACAGTACAGCACAGTACAATATTGTACCTTACTGTATTTTGAGGCGCCAGTGACAACATACTGTACAGTACTGAACTGTACAATATCGATGGCCTGCAGTATCCGAAACCTGTTCGCCTGGCATTCCAAATGGCCTCTCAAATTCCAATGACTACTGTACCCACGCCTTGGATTTTCCAAAAAATGCTACATCGTTCTACAGCCTTCCGTCGCGTACAGTGTGTACATACTGTACAATTTGTAACCAGCTCCCGCCGTCGACCGCGACCCGAATCCCACATCATCAACTCCATAAAACTACAAACACTCCCCTCACCCTCCCCAGACCTTTCAAGCTTCCATCCACACTCCCATCAACCACCCAAGCATCACTGCCACCAATGCGCGCCCTCCTCCGTCTCGCAAAGCCGGCCCTTCGTCCCCATCCCGCCATCCGTCGCTCCGCCACTGCCGCCGCGCTTCCCCATGCCTCCCATCACGACACCCCAATCGCACACGCGCCCCCTCCACTAACCGCGCCGTCACTCTCCTCACATCCTCCCGATGTGATCGTCTCAGTGCTTGGACCTGACCGCGTGGGCCTGATTCACACCTTTACATCCACGCTTGCAAATGCACAAGCGCATGTTACTACGTCTCGTATGTCGCTGCTTGGCAGTGATATGGCTATGATTGCTCATGCTCGTTTGCCGAGTCATTCGAATCCGACGCATTTGTTGAGTCATATTCGATCCAAGTTGCCGGATTGTTGTGTTAGTGTTAGGGAGACTTTGGTGCCTAGTGTGAGATTGGTGGAGGAGGTGTGGAGAATTGGAGTGGAGGCCAAGGATGCGGTTGGGATTGTCGCGGCTGTTGGGGAGTCGTGGAGAAGTGGGGTGGTAATGTGTTGGCTATGGAGACGGGAGGTGGTGGTGGTCGGTTTTGGTTGGAGGGTAAGGTCAGTGGTAAGGGTATCGACCACTTGGTTGAATTGGTGGAGGCGGAGGTGGAGCAGGTGTTTGGTGCAAAGGTTTGGTTGCAATTTGTCGCTGTGGACGAGGGGAGGGCTGCATGACGGGTATGCATTGGTTGCGTTTGACTTGGAGATGGGACGCTTATTTTAACTTTGGATTCCGGGAATGGAGGTTTAGTCGGCTTTGGGGAAGAATGGAGGTACAAGTTGCTCGCAATTGGTTAGGTTAGTTTTGTGTTTCATGTTTGTTGTTTTACTTTTACTCTTGGGATCCGATCAAGTGATGATTTCCACAAGTGCGAAATGCTGTTAAGCTATACTGTACACACTGTACTGTACTGTACTGTAATGTACCATACTGTACTTGTACTGTATGGTACTGGAGCAGACTTTGGCATGTCTCGGTCCTATTTTTCAAGACTTTTAGGCCAACACGGTAAAATAAATATAAAAAGTCGCAAATTGCACCGTTTTCGACGGCGGGCCAAGCTGGGCCAAGTCATCCCACCATTGGACCGTTCGGTCTATTCCTTCCACCGGCCGCAGTCACCGCCGGAAACAATCCGCACTTTTATTGCAACCCTGCCACAAGCCACCGCTCCAACCTTGAGCCGAATGTCGTCCAAGTCTACCCGCGACCCCTATCCCCAGACCAAGAGTGTATCGCGTGGCCACTGTGAAAGTCAAGTGCGCATCTCCTACTGAGCAACAACTTCATCCCCGCACAGCTTCCCAAGCGGCTATCCGCAAATCTCCGGTACAACCAATTTTATCACCGCGCGGGATTTCAACACGTTCATTTTTGACTACCTGCTCAGATCCTATGGTCACTATGGATGGATCTTGGCGACGCGGCAGCACCCCACGAATGACCTTCACGGATGCTGATATCGAAGCTGCAGAGGAACGTACGGCTGGCACGTTTAGTGAGGTCCCGGAGGTAATTGGCCAGTTTCTTACCTACATACACAAAACCTTTTTGGATCGTAACACTGCCGAAATGCACAGTCTGTACGAACAAACTTTTTCTCGCCTCACCGATCGATACTTCAAGAGCGTACCGTGGCCTGCACCTGACTTGGCTGCAGACTATTTTGACAATGACCCCACCTTTTTGTTGCTATACAAGGAGTTGTACTACCGTCATTTGTTTTCAAAGGTCCAACCTACCTTGGCACAGAGGTTGGAGGGATGGGGTAATTATTGCGAATTGTTTGACCTTTTCATCAAGGATGGAATGATCGATCATGACCTGCCTGCATCCTGGCTGTGGGACATGATTGACGAGTTTATATATCAATTTGAAAGCTGGTGTCAATACAGGGCGAGGCTCAAGAGTAAGACCCCGGAAGAGATCGAGTACCTACGGGAAAACTCACTCATTTGGAACGTGCAGACCGTTTTGTCCCTCCTGCACTATCTTGTCAACAAATCCAACATCATCCCTGGTTGATCAGTGGTGGTGAACCGAGCGGTTCAAGCGATCCCGACAGCGAAACCTTTGATATCAGCACCCTCCCATTTATCGCTACATTGGCTACTTTTCTATCATTGGTCTGCTACGAGTCAACACTTTGCTCGGTGACTATAGGCTAGCTCTAATGGTTCTGCAGCCTCTTGACTTTGAGCTTCCAAGCGCCCTCTTCACGCATGTCACTGCCTGCCATGTTTCCATCTACTATTACATGGGATTCTGCTACATCATGTTGCGCCGCTATGAGGATGCCATCCGTGTATTTTCTGCAACTGTCTTGCAAATTGGCCGCATCAAGCACAATCATACGCGCAGCTACCAATACGAGCAAATCAACAAACGTCACGATCAAATGTTGGCATTACTTGCACTATGCATCGCGCTGCAACCAATACAAGTCGATGAAAGCATGATGGCCTTGGTGCGAGAGAAAGCAGGTGATCGCCTCTCCCGATTGCGTCAGGGAGAACCGCAAGCTTTCGAGGATCTTTTCAACTATGCGAGCCCGAAATTCATATGTCCCGCTCCTCCAAACTACTCAGTTATTGAGGATAGCTACATGGAAGCTGCCAATTTACAAAGCAGGTTGTTTATGGAAGAAGTCCAGTCGCAGTTGTTGCTGCCGGAGATTCGCTCCTACTTGAAGTTGTATACGACGATCGAGATTGAAAAGCTCGCTGCGTTGATGGATGTCGAAGAGGATACTTTCAGGAGCCATCTCCATGCATTGAAACACAAAAGTTGGACAATCTGCGGGAATTTTGCCGGGCCTCCCCTTGAAGGGGTCTTTAAGACGGCCTCTGACGTTGGCTTTCACATCGAGAGGGACGTTGTGCACATTTCCGATACCAGGCAATCGAGCCGCTACGGGGAGTATTTCATCCAAAATATCGGGAAGCTGGATAGCTTGTACAGTCAGCTCCGCGGAAGGTTACCGGAAATTAACAATGGGACTACAAAATCGAATGGACGATGGGGTTCCAAAGTTGAATAGGCTCATGGATCCTCGAAGTGGCACATCCTCAAGTGCACCTCAATTTCATCCCGCCCGCCATAACGGTCGATCATAAGCCGTTCGTCAAGGAAAACGGGGGGCACTAGTGAATTTACCAGTCTGCTAATTTACACTTTGGCATCGCTGCGATTGTGTGGGCGCCGAAAAGACTGCCCGTAACAACTGCGACTCAATTAGTAAGACTTTATTTCCAATGTGCCTTTGTCACAGGGAAATATACTTAGGGGCCTTTCAAAGCGCACTGATGAGGAAGTGAGTCATTCCCAGTCTGGACCATGGAATAAACATTTAAGTAGATTTCGCTGACCTGCCGCGCAGATGAGAAATAACGATAGGCATCAACAGCTTATGATCTGGGCCCGCTATTTGTCTACTAGGTCCGGACTGCTTCCATCGTTCAGGCATGTTGAATTGGCGCAGCATTTTTTTTGTCAGAGTATTTTCGTGAAGGACGAGTGGGTAGCGAAAACAGGATGTAGCCTGTTTTTGTCAAGTCTGAGAGCTAGAAAATATTACTGAGTGTGATAACCCCGAAATTACTTGCCATAATCGCAGAAAGCGTGATAAGGCAACGCGATAAGGCAACGCTGGTATGCCCGAAAGAATGACTGCTGCGCGACGACCTTATGTTACCCATGGAGGATTGTGGCTCGCTTTGACTACCGCTCTGACCATCGTGGTTCCGCTCTTGATGGAACGAAATGCGGCGAAAAAAGTTCTCATGAATGCCGTGCAGTATTTTTGATCCAGTGGCAGTATCCTCCACTGTCGCTTGTTTGCTTGTGCTGGTACCGTATTGTGTGACAATGTGAGGGCGATCTATTGGAGAAAAGTGTCGCAAGAGATTTTCTTCTCGGCAGGGGGCTGATATAGGAAACTGGGTGACTTGTAGGAGAGGGGGAAGACTTGGGGTGTGTTCCAAGGTGAATCAAATCATTGGTTGTCGAATTGTGGAAATAAGGAAGCGGTGTCTATTCGACAAGATAATTTTCTCAATACTGTAAAACATGAACAGTACAGTATCTTGATCCAGATGTTCCCTACTACCCCCCCCCCCCCAGTCATCCCTCTTTCACACCGATAGGCGTCAACTCCCCGCGCTCCTCGCCCGCATCGCCCCGCCTGTTGCCGCTCTCGGGTATGAATGCATCCTATTTACCCGTCGCCTCGCGTCTTCCTCCGCGTCCTGCCTCCGCTACAACGATGCTCCCCTTCGACTCGGTGCAGCTTCCCCGCATCACGGATCCGAGTGCTCCTCACGTCATCAGCCTCCCTGCAGCGCACTACCCCCCTACAGCACAGAAGCTCATTGGCCGACCGGCCGACCCTGATCCCGCCACCCTCGCCCGCGCTCGCAAGCTACTCGCATGCATATCCTCCACCCACCGCCGACTCGAACCAAGGTTAGGTCACGCGTTGCTACTTGCGTGGGGAGGAACGCTGGTATCATGAAAAAAGGCCAGCGGGCTGCGCTGCGCGATCGATTCCGGCGCGTCCAGACTGGCCCTTATAAGCGACGCCTCTGCACTCATGCCCTCACCGCACACCATGCTCGAGCCGCGTGGCTGGTCATCAAAGGCCCCAACACTGGCTCTCCGCTTCCCTCCAGCCCTGTCAAGCGGTGCCACCGCGCGGAAGCACTTTGCGCTCATGCTCGCTGTGGCAAGGCCATGCGCGCCCTCCATGATGCCCCGTTGGCTGATGTCAATGACCCTGGCACAATCGCACAGCTCTGCGCCCTCCTCCGTGCTCAGGCTCGAGGCACATTGCTCCACCTTCAGAAGACAGCCACCGTCGCACGAGCTGCACGCAACTGCTGCAGGCCCGGAATGGACGCCCTCCCGATGGTTCCATTGCTGGCCACGGCCCCTATCAGCCCGGGGAGTAGTGTCACTTGCATAAGCGTCCTGACGAACATCGTCATGCGCAGTGGTATGCGGACGATGGCACCATCATGGGGACGCTTAATGGTCTACAGCGAGCATTGCTTCTGCTCAATTTCTGTGGCCCGTCGTTTGCGGGCCGACCTGGGGAGGTAGGTGGGCCGAAGTTCGGACCGGAGGACGAAGATGGGGGCTTCAAACCGGCAATCAAGCCCAGCGGCGCGCATAACCTGGGAGGCGATGGCGTTGCGAGGTGGTAGTGCCGGTGGAGGCGGCCGAATCCGTGCGGGCAGTAGTCAGCTGCATGGGCTCTCCAGGGATCTTGAGCCTGGTGGTAGTGTTGGCAGCGGTTTTGGAGGGAGTCGGAATAAACAGGCCGGCCGATGCGCCTTAGAGACCGACGCAGTAGCAAGGTGCGGGATCCGAGAGTTTGAATGCGTGGGCAAGGAGACAGGCGGAGTCGCAGACTCGATGCATATGGAACCGGACCGGTGCGTTGCCGATCTGATACAAGCGCTCGAGAGCGCGGCTGCAGGCGGTCAAAGTACACATGTAGGCCGGTACGGATCGGCAGGCCGGCTTGGGACCAGACTTGGGTAGTTAAGGCAAGCTCTTTGATTTTCTCGTAGATCTCCCGGTGCAGGAAGTGAGAAAAGGTCGCGGCCTGGACAGCAACCCTGCGCACGTGGTACTGAAGGTAGTAAAAATATTAAATTAAAACATGGGGACAATTTTCAAAAAGATTTAAAAAAATAATGCATAATGCATCTGATTTTTTGGGCAGAGAGAGATATCCGTACATGTACTGTACTTAGCAACTTCATGGCTGAGAGGCGTGGGAGACGGGACAATATGAGGGCGATCTACTGGAGAAAAGTGTCGCAAGAGATTTTCTTCTCGGCAGGGGCTGATATAGGAAACTGGGTGACTTACCGGGGGGAATCATTTAATCTGTTCAAAACTCTGAACCATACAGGTACTGGGTTACGCTAGAAGACTAAGAACATCTCCAGGCGACGGCTGAACCATGCACCCACTTTAACAAGGACAAAGGGGGACCAGAAGAAAATTACACCATCTAAATACGAGATCCAGCGACACCGTCATTCTGAGTTGTCCCGAGCCCCGATGCGCATGGACGATGAGGTGCATCCGGTTAGATCTTAGCCGTATAGTTAGGACCTGCGCAGTCCCCAGTAGATCCTGAATGCATTAAACTTCTTCCATGAGTTTCATTCCCTGCGTGCACGTGTCTCATCGTTCGTCCTCCGATATACGGCTGTAATGACGAATCATCGCAAAATACGTGCCGTATCACTAGCGACAGCTCTCAGTAATACTGCCTACGGCTGGGCCAGATAGTCTCTCTCCCCACTTCACACTTTTACATTAAAAGGTTACCTTTCCTTGTTCTTGACTTTTTTAGTGTGGACCGGCTGACCGACTAATCCGGTTTAAACTAACTGGATGGACCAAATCAGCCATCATGTACGGTAATGCATTTTTTCCTGTGGAGGGTGGTCGTCAAACAATATCATACTCGGGATTACGGGTTACTCAGATCCAGATGCAGAGATAATAATTCGTCACTCACTTAGACTGTAAAGATAATTTTATGGTATTAGCACTACGGGTGTCCGCTGCAGGATCCGACTATATTGCTAGCTAAAAGCTAACCGGGTGGTCCACCTCGGCCACGTGCAGCGATAGGCGCGAAAATATATATTTTGCAATAGACGACCAGATTGCACAAGTAATGCGCCTATAGATGCGTGTGCACATAACTCCAACGGATGTGTTGAACATCTTCGCAATGCGCGGCAAGAACCCCTCTATGAAGACGGTTGCAAGGGAGCGCGAACCCAGGGAGTCGACGGCTAGCGGTTGGAACTCGAAATTGGGGGCTTGTGTGGGGTTGGCTGAGGGCAACAACATTCGATGTGGCAGAGTTCGCTCCAGGTTAGTCTCCTGGTTGCGGTTTGCAATTACAGCGGCACCGCTCAGTTCCCGAGTGGCCTTTGATCGTACGTCATCATTGGGTGGAAAGACAACCATGGCATCCAAGGCGATCGGACGGACTACTGCGCCGTCGGGAGCTGCTTATGGGTGGACCAGTATGTCAGCGGGTCGCAGCTAACCGCTTGGCACGAGGAAACGGACCTATACCTGGGCATTCCAGGCCTGCTGCAAAGGGGATACAGCCGGCAATGACGTTACGGAGCAAGTCCTGTCGGTGCCTGAGGCCGAAACCCGCGGGTCACAGGTCCCCTTCCTGGTGTCCTAAGCTGTTCATTGGGCTTTTACACTTCTCGCAGTCTGATAAAGCGATTCATCGAAAACGGGCAGGCCAAGGAAGCGTCGTAACGCAATCTTTCGGTGCACCGCAGACACTTCCATATCGGCGGAGGGATGTGGAAAGAGAAAGTCTGCACCGGGTCCTTTGAGGAATACGAGGCAGCAAATCTGGAGCCTCACTGCGGCGGTGATGAGGTCATCGAAATCTGGGGAACAAGTCCATACTTCGTCGTCCCAGTGTGGTTGGCAGGCACCTCCTGCTGCTGGTGTTCACCGAGACTTTCAATTTGGCTGTATTATTACTGTAAATACATTCAGTGGGATCTGTATAGACGTGATTTATGCGGTGTAGTGGTCGAGAGGAGTTCTTCTGCAGCTACTAACCGTATCGATCATACGCTAAACGCCTCACTGAGTTCTCTCCGGGAACTTAAAAATCCTCAAGTACCTTGAGGGCTCGATGAAATTGTTGCTTCTATTTGAGGATGCTATGGTGCCCTCTTGAACATGAGACAGTACAAAGTGAAATCTCGTGCAGGTTTATTCCACCATAGAATCAAGTATATCTAGAATGTCAAATGACGCAGATTAGATTTGAAGGGTGCAATAGGAATAAGTAAATTACTTTATCACTCTAATTTGTATGCGCAACATATGACGCTGTTCTTTTACTCATGATGTTCCTAGAGTGTACACTCACTGACCGACTATTGAGTTAAGAACTAACTGGATGGGTAACATCAGTCACGTGTAGTGGGGCACGGACAATGATGGTCATAGCCACCGAGGACCACAGAACACAGCTGAGGCGCTGATATATTCGCTAGCGAATAGTGGCATCAGAGGTGTGATATCTGGTCACAATCCGCGGAATGAACGGTTCTAGAAACGGAGCAGTGGCTGGGGATGCTGCTCCAAGGGAGTTGAGATGAAACTCGGCTGGCGTGACGGGTTATCAGATGGTGGTACATGGCGCCTGGAGAGCTTACGCTCAAGGTCCTGGACCTTGTTGCGGTAAGCTTGAGTGGCGGCGCCTGCGGCGGCTTGCGTTGCTTTCGTGACAGAGGCCTGTTTGAACTGCGAGACAGTAACGCAACGTTGAAGTCAAGACAAAATTAATTTTGAATAGGGTGGCCAAATTCTGCGTGTTGCGGGGCATGACATATTACAGACGCCGCACATGTGGACCAAATAGCGTAACTGAGTGTCTGATACAGATGAGTCCTCACTCCCCCGTAGAACAGACGCGACCGCTGCCGCGTACTTCTCTATGAGCTTCGATGCTGTCTGAGAAGGTGATCCTAACGAGTCAAAAGCCAGCGGCACAAAAACCCATCCTGACCTTGATCGTCCGGGCAGGACCTCGGCGGGAGTGGCAGACACTTTCGTGGCTAGGTCCCTCTTCTTCCGCTTCTCTGCTGCGTCGGCAACGGTTCGCGCTTCTCGTGCTCCCATTGACATATAGCACTCCTGGAATGGCGAGGATACGGTGATGTCGCAGGCCACCGGGAGAGGGGACGAGGTGTTCAGTGCGTCGGACCGTGGGTGCACTAGAATATGCGCGGGTCGCGCATTCAGTCCCGGGAGTAGGTATTTTACCTAGTATTGGACGCCAACTCCTGCCTTTAACAGCTTTCGCCTAAGTACTATTACAACTGCTGTGTGCCGGTTGGTCCACCCGAGACCTTTGCTAAAAAGGTCCGCTGCATCGTCTCCTAAGGGATCTGCGGGCCTGTGGCACTCAGCGCACCGCAGCGGAGCACAGTCGTCAAACATGCTAACTCCCAGGTGACGGCGTAGCATTGCTGTCCACATCCCGTTGGACGTTCGGCTGACTACAGAAGGGTGTGCAGTGAGGAAGGCTCCTGCTTGCGTTTTCAGATATGGTTAAAGTCGAATTCTGCGCCGGATATCTGCTTCTGAGTGCGATGCGGGGTTAGGCAACCTCGTCCATTCATCGTCCTTCCAGAAGAACGTTGCTGCCGACTCACACCAGGCTCGATATAAAATGTTGTACGTACTATAGGGCTTGGCAGCGAGGTTGGCCGCGGTGCGATAGGAACTTTTTTATTTTCCGATTTTCTGCAAGGTCTGTACCTACTGATACTGATTCGTGGATCATCTCCTGCACTGTGTTCACGGAGGCCACAGAATTCGAAGACGCGGCCGCCAAGTTCACTTGGGTTCCCAGGACCTGCAGAAAGCTGCTCTTCACCCCGCCATCGAGCCGAGGGACGGCCTTCATCGTACAAGGCCGGACATCAGGGCTATGGGAAGCACTGGAGACACGGATTTCTTCGATGTCACTTTTGTCAACCCACTCGCGCCATCCAACAGGAGAGTGCGCACCTTTAACCCGCTCACATCCCTCAACGCGGCAAAGGCTGCAAAGTGTAGAAGATATGAATCTATTATCGCGACCGCCGCCCGAAGCGGGCTCATGCCTATCCCGATATCCACCCTCGGGGGCTGGCACCCAGACGCCTACGCAGTGCTAACCGACGTGGACCGGAACGTAGCTGTTAGGGCAATGGGGACGTACGGGACGGTTCGAGCGGTCTTAACCCAGAGGCATGCCGCAGCAGCAGTGATGTCCAATGCATCATGCCTGCTGACAGGCTTTGAGCCAACCATTTGGGCACACGAGTGACATTACACATTATCCTGAACACGTCTACCATACACCGGGGGATAGCCAAACCACACTTTTCAAACATTAAAGAACCAAATAGATTCCACCTACGGATACAAATTAAAAATAGGAAAATTTCGATAAAGTAAATGTTTAAATTGGAATAGAAAGAGCAACAACTATAAAAGGCACTTATCAAATCAAAAAATTCGAATATCAATGCAGTAGTGCTTCTGAAAGCAGTCCCGTACGCTATCACCATGAAAAATAAACTCCTCCTTACTGTTTGTGAGAAGGCATCCAGTACACACATGTTTAGTGGGCTTCGGAATACAAACTATGTATCATGATAAAGGTACAAAATTTGTCATCTTACTATTCAGAAAGCGTTTTCTTTTTGCAAAGGGATAAGTTTCAATACCAGTGACAAGCTCATATTCCGTTCATTCATCGTATTAATTATGAAGAGCACTTGTTCTTATTTCATCCAAATTGCCGTCTGCGAATTTTTTTTGTAGAGTTAGGAATCTTTATTCAAGATATGTTACCCAAACTATTACCGACTATTCATTGCCGAAAAATCATCCTAATTAGATTTACTTTGAACTAAACTTGACCTTGATAAGTAAATTGCATGTAGTGGAGCTAATAAGTCGCTCATTTTCCTACATGGTGTCTTCATTTGTGCTGCGTGTGAATGATACTAGAGTATTTTAATAATTTTGTAGGCTTAAACTCAGGGCGTAGATAAATTTTTGAGTTATGTAGTTCATGATAAATGAGGTCGACCATTAGGGTGTAATATTGTTTCGCTGAGTGAATTTGATACTAGGCAGAAATGGCTCACTGTATTTTTTCCCTCGCGGATATTGTCGAAACTTTTGAACATTTCTTATGTCAATTGAATGAATGATTTTAATCAGAGTTAAAAATTGTTGTTTTCTTTCGATATAATATTTACAATGTAAAATGAAGTTTCATGTTAAAATAAAGGGTGGTATGTTGTGAAACTCGCTTTTATTTCCGCTATTCACGTAGATATGATTATTGAGGTTCATTTGAATTCCATTGTAACGTTCAAATAATTTTCATTTCGTTTAGAAGCTACTCTAAATCTTTTACAAAACTTCCATTTTTCTCTAAACAAAAACTACTTCAAATCAAACATAGAATAAATCCATACGATGAAACAATCAATCTTGTATTCGATAAATACATTGATGTATGAGTGCTGTGTAAAGTGTATACATCCGGAATTTCTTGAAGTCTTCAATCTCAAGGAAACATCCCTGAATTCTATAAATTTTGTCAAGATGCAAAAGTAAAATTTTCATTTTGTCCGTCTGATGTAATATATTCAACTCTAAGAAACGTTACAAGTATGGTATTTTGAACCTTAAGAGACATGAAGAATGCAAAATTATTATATATATAAGAATATTTTACACTGTCATGTTATGCTAATTGCTGTAGAAGATATAAAAGTACTGTGTTTGATTTTTAAATATTACACAAATTATCAAGTTAAGAACTTTAAGAAAAATACGTACCGACATGATTTGCAGAAAAACATCCGCCTTTTTCTTCACATTGAAGTATCTCCACTTAAAACCTAAACCTAGTCTGGAATACTAATCAATGGATTTATACTTTCTGAAACGCTTTTAATAGAGTTACTATGCATTTTCCAATGCTTTAAGGCCATTGACATCGAAATATGCGCAGTATTTTTGGTATTTTCGGACAATTGAAAGTTAAAAACCACTTTCTTTTGGACTTGTCCCCTTCATCGTAGTAAAAAGGCTGTTTTGTACCAAACAAATATCATGCGAGGATATTTGTTTCTCTGATTGTTTCTCTGAAAACAGTCCATTTTGACAAGTTTTGCCGAGAATATTATCAAAACTGAAGACTTGAAATTTAGTATATTTAATTCGCATCTTACACTAAGTCTCAAGTTGTAACAGTACTATCATTTGAATAAGTATAACGCATATCTATGCATTTTTGTCGTTTTTTACGACAATTACTAGATTTGGATACCCCTGAAATACGATATATCTCTGAGAAAACTTGAGAAGTTCTTTTCACTAGGTATATTTAATTCCATTTATTTCTGTGAAATTACATACTTCATCCTTTTTGACGATTAATAGTTCAGAAAATAGTGGATGAAGAGGAATTATAACTGTGAATAATGAAGAGTCATAACAAAGTGCGGAGGAAGTAAGATATTTTAGCGAGTAGCTGTCAACAGACATAAATATTTTGAATAGGATATAGGAAGATTGTTTCTTCTTTCCTCGTAGTCTCCTATTTTTGTCCCCACGAAGCATGCTCGTATGAATTTGAAAAGGGGCGCGATTTCAGAAAATAGTACGAATTAAAACTTTATAAAAGGTTCATTGACAGCTTGAAATCCAATGGGGCTCCCAAAACACTTTAACTAATTTTTATGAATTAATGATGCTGCTCGAACACCATTCTTTAATGATATGAGCACATAAAATAATAAAATAAGAAATTAAAGTAGATAAACTCAGCAAAACAAAAATATCTGGCGTAAAATTGATTAATGGAGTAGCAATGGTGACAGAAATGTCTCAAAATTTTTGTGTAGACCTACTGAATTTAATTATGGGTTTAAACATTTTGTGGTGTTCGGAGAAGTTCCCAAGGTTCAGTATTCGTACTGTTTAGATAAGACACTCTTAATCATATATCTTACTCAACATTCGCGCACCGTTACTTTTCCGAGTCCATTGACACATGGACTGATGTTTTAACTAACTGCATAAACTTTTACCCTTTTTGATGCACCAAATCGTATAATTATCTTGCACCACGAAATTCGATCGTTACTGCATATAAAAGATATTTGGACGAGGCCAAACGTTTTACGATGGATAGTATTGCACAAAAATTCTTGACCTTTAAATTAGTCTGGAAATAAACTATATCTCTTTAGTTGTGAAGCCTCCTATATATGTATTTGATTACTAAATGATTTATACGTACCAAGCTACTTCAAGGTTCAAGAAGGAAAGTGAATGTTCTTAGCGCAGAGCCCGCTTTTTGGAAGGTTTTGCTAATCCACACCAAAATTAGCTTTTCTTCATTACAGTAAATTACGATTACTTTTTGGAGAGCCAATAGCTGAATTTCAACCACCTTTCGGAATAAAATTTGTTCTTTTAAATGACAGATAATGATTAACGACTAATTCTATCTAGAATGGAAATTTTTTTTCTCCAAAAATAATGCCCGGCATATTGAAGCGTAATATTACCAATTTTCGTGCAACTGGACTAAACTGAAAGCTTTCCTTAATTCTGGAAGAGCTAGTTCAGCGGTCTACATTTTAAAAGAAAAAATAAACAACCAGGATGTTGCTGCTAAATATTACGCTATTGTGCATAGTTTCACAACAGAACCTAAATAAGAGAAATAATGCTTTGTAGGCTTTGTTTTAAAACCTTTGTTTTAAATTTCATACAATTCAGTTTTCTGTAAGTACATAAAATGATACTTTCAAGTGTCTTAGGGATTTCCAGTACTTTCTTTTGATTGAATTTGATCCCAGTAAATTTATTTCTACGCTTTAATTGGTTTATTTCATGTAGCAGATTATACAAGAAGCTGTGGGAACACAGAGATCTGCTTTAATCTCCGATAGGATCCAGTAGAAATTTTTGAGCTGCATGAGGCATCTTGAATCGGGAACTTCGTGAGTGGAGAGATTTTGTGGTAAAGCTGATCACCTCCAATTTTTATGTATGAGAAATAATAATAAGGGAATCAAACGTACTTTTTACCTATATCAGTTGAATTTAGTCGTGGACAGTTGAAGTAGTAGTCAATCATCGGGGCAATAATAGATGATCTCTAGACGAGTAGATCTGCGTAAATACAGCAGAGTTATGGTCGGAGCTTGTTCTAAAGGAATGTGAGTAAACAGGGAAAGATTGGTGGGTTTGGACATATAGGGAGATTATTTATGCTTGCAGAGGTATCCATTGTTATATCATTGGGGGTGCGGTCAATAAGGGCCAAATACCTCTGGTATATTACCGAACATGTAGTAGAAGCAGGTAGGCGGATGGAATCACTGTTTGAGCAGGGATATACATCCGTACCATTCTCCGAGTGGTAGTTAACGTGAGTAAAGAGGAGATGATGACGAAATTTAAGTTAGAATATGGCAAATGATTTGCAAAAGTGTCACTGTGGAGGGAAACGGCTCAAAATAGTGATTTTTCTAGTTTCGCCCAGTTATTGTTCATAATTTCTATATTGAAGTGAGAATATTACGAACGAAAATGGTAAAAGAGCTTTTTACTGGCTGCAGTTCTCAATTGAGGGTATATTGCGTGAGAACGATATCTTAAATTCTTTATTTGGCACATGAAAGTTCTAGTGAGGTCGACCAAATTTAGGATACGCGACGCGATATCCATAAACTAAATTTTCAAAGGGGATTTTTATTGCACGATATTCCAATTACGTAAAATACTACGGGCGTAGTGATTCGGAAAAAAGACAATTCTGTTTAATCTATGAAAATATAAGCATAGATTACTTGAGGAAAGCATTTAAAAAGAAAATATGCTGTAGCTCGCTCATATCGAAAAGTTTGAAATGGAAAAGGTATGGAAACAAGACACTCTTGTTGAACTTTTTGCGCGGAGAAAAATTATAGAACAAGAGACCCGTAGAGATGGAGATATTTTAAGGGTTTACAGTTGGGAATTGAATGCGTTCAAACGTTATTTGTTGCGATCTATGCGTTTAGATGGTTACGCCTTCACAAGAATATACATTACTACTTTCTAGGGAATTTACGTGCATTTTGTGGTCAAATCTCTATTTCGGTTTAAAAAGCTACGATTTTTAATTCTTTAAGATGTTCCGCCTGTTTCTTGCAGTATCTACGGGAGCATCTGAACCAAAAACTTATTCCATAGATTTGTGCTCGTTCCTATGTTAATATCAATTGTGAATCGCTGCGACGGAATAGGATTGCGTCAACGCGACAATTTATAGAAATTGTTCTTGAGACTCAGTTTAGTCTTTCAAGTTAATAATTTTCATTGAGAAAGAAAATAGACTGAAGAAACTCGAGTCTTGAGTGGGAAAAAAAGTAATTTGGGTGTTTTAGCGGCCAAGAAGATGTTAAATGTTCACAGAATGGCGCGAAAGCTCCCAGAGTTCTTGAATTATAGCTATAAACTGGTTTCATGTATTTTACTCCGACATTCATCCTTGTCATATGTTCTTCTAAACCCAGCTCTCTCGATGAAAATTTGCATTTTATTCACCTGCTTCGAAATTTCAATAGCTGAGCGAATGGGAGAAGGGCCGAAAGTGTAAATTGCAGAACAGAAAAGGGCGTAGGGTACATTTTTGTCGCCATTCTTTCTACAGTTTGACACATCAGCGCACAATGACGCATAGGCAGGAGGAATATTTGATCAGAGTACCTGAAATGAGTATGCAAAGCGATAAAGAGGAATAGAGCCTCGGAAATTCACAGAGTACAAAAGATATTTTTGTTGCAAGGTTTTTGAGAGGTCAAGCTCTGTTGGGACGACTGATCCTGTGGAATTAGTTACTTTGTAATAGCAGTTCGCCATTTGTTCTCTGTTTTAGTATACTTTCTCTTTATCTTCATAAAAATAACGGGTGCTTTCCTTTTTTGATAATCCATAGCATACAGGTCTTATAATTCATATCCACTGTACGGATATTGGCATCTTTCCCGATGAAGATCGATCCGAGAAAACTAGAGATTTTGATGGATTCCATGAATTTCTTCTCAGACGTATATTTAAGAACTTGAAATATAGGAGACACAGGGGACAGAATTTTACCAATCAGCTATTAAACTACATTCTTGAAAAATAGTGACTAAAAAAGGGGTCTTCAAGGACAAGCAGTTAGAATGGGCAGTTATTTCAAGTAAAATGGATTTTTACCAGATATGAGAAGACTAAAAGAAAGAAAAGGCCAGATTTGGAATCTCTGTTCAATATGAAGCTCACAACATTGCGGAAAAAGAAGTTTGGACGGTGATATGTAGCTGATAATGCATTTGAATGTCCTGATGAGGGATAAAACTCTCGTTTGAAAACTCAACTGACACGAAAATAGCCTTTAAATGCATCAATGTTTTTTGTCGAGAAATGGTGGTTAAATAACTGTGGTCGATACTTGTAAGGAGGGACATTTTATGGTGGATTAATTATACCATAAGAGTTTTAAATACACTTCCTTAACAAATAAGAGATTCTTTTTAGTTTTATCCCCCAATCTGGTTACACTTTGGTTTAATAAAGATCTAGCTAGATTATTGGCTCTCTAGACCTTGGCAGTGGAAGATTAAATAAATGCAAATTTTGGGTCTGTCGCCAATATTTTTTTTCAACTGTTCCATTGACGCCCTTTGGAATCGAGAAACGTTCTATCTAGCGAATCTGCAACTTTCTACGGCCTGAATTTTCAAATTATCCTCCAGTATCGTAAATTAGAATTTTCCATTCGATCGGTATGAATTTTGTAGGTCGTAAACCTCCATTGTCCCCTTGTGCTCTCTTTATTTTCTGAAGAAATCGAAGCATTGCGGTCTACAATTCATAAAGAGATATTTTTTTGTAATATAAATGGCTTCGGTGAGACCAAACTGGGGGGATATTACAGAAGTTTTTTGCATTTAGCAAATGTTAAACCGTAATTTTTATATTAAGTATATGAAAAACTTTGCGCAGACGCTCTTTAGTTGTTAGTTAATTATCAGTCTAAAAGAGTATGGGAAATATAGCGTACATAAGTGCAGTCCCAATTGATGTTCCAGATGTACTCTGAAAGTACCGCAAAGCTCATCCCCGGATTTTCGTGGCTCTAGAAGCACCTTTTCCGAATTGGGTAGGGGTAGGGTAGAGTACAGAGCACATATCCTAAGAAGAAAATTTCTTGTTGGAACTCCGCGTGTCGTTAGTTTTTTTAAGCTGATGAGACTTTACTGGAAGTAGACATCCGATAATCGAGATTTATGTGGATCTGGGAGATAACTTTTGATATCAATGTTTCGGCTACGATTCCATTAGACTCTGAAAATTTTCATCCTACGACTGCATTGACTTATGTACTTATACTTATTTCCTGTCCTTGCTCATCGCTGACTGCATCAGTCCGTCTCTTCTCTGGACCTTTCTTGATTTTCTTAATCTTTATTCCTATACTGCTTCGTGTTGTTTGAATCTAAAAACACATACCCTTACACTTAGCAAAATAATTTCCACAATAAAAAAAGAGGAAAACGACCAACGTGTATTCGGCTGAATTTTAAAGCATCCATATACTGCGTAAATCACATTTTTATTTAAGAAAAAAGTCATCTTGATCCAACTAAATGTAATCGATGCCATGCAAAGTACAGAAAATGTTAAAATGGCAACCCTCACATCCTGAGCATTAATAGAATCAGCTATGGCATAGAAGTAAGCGCCGTCCTACTAATTGGCCTTAGAAATGCATTTAGAGTAACTATTCCCACAATTAATAGAATATTATTGTCAAAACTGCCATTTATACCTCTTTGCGTACTGTTTGTACCAAATAAACGAATTATTAGATAAAAATGTAGTTAAAGAATACCCGAAAGCTAATAAATATTTGCAGAGCTCTCCAAGGTTCCAAAACGGACACAAAAATCATTGACCTTGCACAAGAGGTCCCCTCAAATATTTTTTTTGGTTCGGATAAAATATACTTGTTTACCTCTGTATTATCGTAATATTTTGCTTTTTAAATAAGTTTGAAGAACGGAATAATGAAATTAATTAAGTGCAATTCAGATATGTCACTCCTAAAGAGCTAAGTCATGTCAATAATTCAGGATTTAGGAGGCTTTATAGCCTCTAGATGAACCTTTAATAAGTTTTTGTACGGAATTTAGGCTTTTATATATAATTGACTACCGTACACAATCTATAATAGAAATATGAAAAATTGAAATTTGAGCTGCAGAAGAGATTATTTCTCTTCAATATCTTAGAGAATCGAATTTTCGGCCGCCGATGGTTGGTAAGGAAAGACTACAAATTAGTAGAATGGGCAATAATGAGCATAGAATATAAGCCAAGCTGGAGCTATGAGTATATCATGACAGATTCTTTAGTTCCTCGGGGTAGAGATGGATATAGCCCTGAGTAGTTTCCATTTTCTCAATTTGAATCTTTTTGCATTTTTTAAGACGTTTCCCAACTCAGGACCGTTTCTCAGTTGGGACCAAAACACATTCTTTATATTCCGAGCCATTTAAAAACGATTCTGAAACCAATTAGCGATGGTAGTGTTCTTGAAATAAGTGTCTAAAAACAGAACTTTAAATATTCGATGTAAATTTCCCGTAACAACCTTTCATCTGCCACACGAAATCTCCTTCCATTCCCTGTTTGCATTGAACACCATACTTCCTTTTCATGTCCTTACTGCAAATCCCACAACTCCAGGTCAAATGCCGCCCTGTGCGTAATGGATAGGAGATGAGCAAAACACTGAAGCTACTCCTGCAATCGCTGGTTCAAATAGTCATGAACTTCCAACTATTATTTTAGGAACATACTCCGTCTCAAATTTACAGGCGTCCTCTAAATCGCTCTTCTCAAGGATTTGTAGGCTGTAAATGAACATGGTCCCAAACACGGCATTCCCTTGCTAGGATTCACGGAAGTAGTACAGCGAATTAGCAGAGCCAATTTTTTAGCAAACAGATAGAAAACACTGCCAAGACCGATTTGAATTATTTATAGAAAAGTTCAAGCGAGAAGACAAAGAAAGGGTAAAACCATGAGGAGGGGTGTAAGAGTACTTTAATGTCGAGTAGTTAAGCCAAGAATAGGTCAAAATAATTCATGATTTCAAAACGGAGACGAATGCTTCGAGAACAGAAGCGAATTAAAAATAAGATGACCTCCTAAGTGCAGAACAGAATTTCCAGGACATGTAACTGTCTCACAGTAGCTTTCGTCGTCTCTTAGAGGTCAGATTGAGGGATGAAAATATGTCCCGACGCGGAAAAAGAAGAAGAGTTCCATTTCAGAAATGCAGCACAACATAGAAAAATAAACTGCTGCTGTGAAAAGAGACGAATAGCAACGAATGGCTATGTCAGCTCGTCAATATGCCAGATATAAGGATCGTCAGAAAATATAGAAAAAACTCATGAAGTATGACGATATGCGCCTGTAATTGGAACAACAACGTAATGAAACAAATAAATGTGCTTTAGAGGGCCGTAAAAGTATTAGGAAGCAGCGGGTGGATCTAGAAGAGTGCAAGCTTTACGCTGAGTCTAAAAGAGCCGTGAAGGAGGGAAATGAGCCGCATCTGTAGATAGAGCTGAAGCATGCTAGAACTTATTCTAGAGCTTCAGAGCAAGAAATGGTTGGAGTGAAGAGCGGAGTAGTGTCTTTAAATGCCACCACGTGAGCAGCATGAGAAAGCACTACCATCATTAAGGCTCCTGCCATCCACAGACCGAAGATCAGACCATGCCGCAATTCTCGCGGTCCCATCCGAACCTTTCGCTACTATTCGTTTATTCACCCCTCCCACTACTTCTACAGTACCTATTTCTTATCCTCCTCCGGCACTGACCGCCCTTGGCCATTTAACTAACTAAAAACACCCTAGTCGTCCGGATCCACCTGATTTACCTCGCCAATCCTCCACCTTTACCGTCTTACCATCCCCCTGAACGCCGTCCCCGTCTCCACACACATATTTACCTCTCACTCATCTCTTTTCCACAACCTCACCTCCCTCCCTCCAACCTACTCTTCCTCTGTAGCAGCCCGTACCAATTTCCCTTCCACGCCTCATGTCCTAAGTGTTGAGTTAACATTGCTGTACATCGTGGAAGACACAAGTTGTTTAGGGCCATTGCATTTAGACAAGTATTCAAGTTGCGTGAGACAATGAATTTCATTTAAGTCATGAGACAGTTGATCAATATCAGGTAATCAATTGGAGCGGTCTACTTGTTCATGCGTTTACGTAATATTGCATGTTGTTGTATGCATACGCGGTCGCGTATGCGAATATTCCTTTGTTTATTATTGGGATATATATGTCGTTTCAATCTCATTTACGCAGAAAGCAGACTCTTTGGGCTGATTCAACAAATTTTGGTCAGAATGCCTGCAAGTGCACACTGCTAAACTGGCATGCTCGTGAACTGTATAAGGGATCCATGAAAGAGATTATATCAATAATAAGGTTATCACAACACAAAACAAGCTTCTTTCTCTTAGCTTCATCAACACTAAGCACCTACACATCACAACCCAGTTCCAATCCTCTCTATTTCATTCTACAACTCATCCGCCTTCAAATCCTCTCTCGCCGCCTTCATTGACCTATTGAAATTAAAGTTCAAACTCTGCCACCTCCACTCCGGTTTCAACCTCACCTCTCCATCTCCAAGGTCCGACTCTCCAGCATATTTCCTTCCCATATATGCACCCGAACAATTTACCTCTCACACCCCTGCGCCACCCCTAATTTATTGCAGTGTTACTGCGGCACCCCCAATGCGCCATCGCTACCTCTTTTCCTGTTCTCTTTACAGTTCCATACTTCCCTACATCTTTCACTGAAACTTTCCCGCCTGTGAGCGTCGAATCTAGAACGAAATCCTCTATATTCACTGGTGGACGTCGTGGATCGAGTAATAACGAACTAAAATTTTTGCTTTCTGTTGTAAATGTTCCGCGTGATGTACTACGACTCACACACTGATGTCTGACAGTGGGAAGTTGTTCGAGGTGATTTTGGTTAGCTCGACGGGCGGTAGGTCTGAATGACGAAGCTGGAGAGTCCGAGGGCGCTTTGGAAACGGTGTTTAAATCTGGTGGGCAGCTTGAAAACAGGACAGGAGTTTTGGCTAAGTGGAGACTGCAGATGAAAGTATGCTTTGTGGGTAGGCTCTGATCTATCAGTGGCAGTTCGAAATCGAAGCTGTCGGTCTTAAAAGTATACTAAACAAGCTATTTTTATTCTTATTTCGAGTAAATAAAATATGCGTAGTTCTTACTTGTCGAGGCTCGACACTTAATAAAATCTTTGCACTCTGGATTCCATACCGACAACCCTGAAGCTCCAGATTGTAGCGGGAAAAATCCTCACTACTCTGTTGGAGTTCTACTTGCGCTTATTTTACGCGTATTAACATGAATGAAACATTCCTTGATTTTCTTGAATCCCCACTCTATCGAAATTCTGCAAGGAGAGATGCGCTTGATGAATTTCTTCCAGTGTTAACTGCGAAATGCTCCAGAAAATCCATTCGGCGGATACGGGCCCACTACATATACTCAATCTCCATACATATATGACGCTTTCGCCAATCTTGACTGCTATCGAGCTTCTTGCCTATTTTTTAGTGTAAATACACCGTTACTCTTTTTCTCCTTTCTTCTACTGGCCCTAAAAAATGAAACATAAGTCCATTCTGTGTTCTTATATCCTGAAACTTGAGTCATTTGATTGGCTTATGGTCACCTTACGTATCACGCTGTGCGTTCCGTTTGGAGTGATAAATTTAATTGTTGGTTCCATCAATGAGACCGACACAGCTGTGGGATAGTCATTAGTACTTTCAATTGCATTGGAGACCTCTTCTGCTTTGGTGCGAGTAAATTCTCCTCGATACTATGTAAAAACTTTCTAAGCATCAACTGTACGTATTCCAATACCTCATAGAATATTTTACTTAGAACTGGCGCCACTAATCCAGACTAAGCTCCAAATCTCACTATGTGCATGTCACTTTATGTCTGCGGCACAATATATAAAGCGATGAAATGTATTAAATTTATTATATTCTTCTCAAGGTCAAATTTCCGTGAGCCAATGCCTTAATCGAGCGGCAAAAATTATGTCTCTCTTCGTAAAAATGAAGCCTCTTCATCAGACTTCACGACCAACGCACGCCCCTTGGTTCCCTTTCTAGGCGTATCTTCTTCATCTTCTTCACTTTTTTTCTTGTCAAGACCAACCGCCTTTGCTCTGATTTCCTTCCCGGCAGCCAACAACCTCTTGTCCAGCTCAGTCTTCTCGTCCTGCTCCGCCCTACGCTTCTCCTCCCACTCGTCCATCGCCAGAGTCACGTCGTCCAACCGCGTCTCCCGCTCCCACGCACTTAGATTATTCCAGACGCTACTTTGTTGTTTCTAACTGCCACGCGATGGTCAGAAACCACTTTTTTGAACCTGTAACTCAACGTCTTCCAAGACGGAGCGCAGACATTCTCAAGTGCATCCGGAGGATCTAATGAAATAAATATGGACAAAGCTTCCTCAAAACGCGTTTGGGTTTCCCCGTGTGGAGCAAGGTGTGCGTCTACCACCTTCACGTCTTTCAATAAAAGGATATTCCAAGCGCTGGAAAATCGAATTCGCTTCTTTTGACCTGTCAGAACGGTTGCCGGGGTGCTTTTGGGTGTGCATCGGAAGCGCAAGAAGGGGAATGAGAGGATGGATCGGGGGTTAAGGGAGTCGCCATCGTAAGGGAATGTTCGCGGTATGGAAATGGTGGGCAAGAGACTGTGCTCTGCCGCGTTGGGGAGAAAAGGTGTAATGAAAATCACAACTTGACATTTGGCGGGAGTAGAACCCCTTAATTTGAGATGTCGGAGAGGGGCGCAATTGCTGGTACTTTTTCCAATCTTGCTTAGAGGGCAGTAAGTGAAAAACGATATGGCTTGCAAACCAAATCTCGTCTTACACTGCACACATATGTGACTTTACACGCAAAATGGATGTCATACGAAAGTAAAGGAGCTTGCGTAATCCCTCTAATATGAATTTTTTATTCTAATTCTGTACAAATACAAATTGTAAGCAATCATAAACATATCAACCATACAAATACAAATACAATCCCCATCCGTAGAATAATAATTCGTCTCGTGGAAAAAGGATTCTTATTACTATCTCCAGTAAAAAATGAAGTGGGTCGTTGAGAAACAGTTTGCTTTATCTGTGCAAATGCTTGCCTAATTAATCGATACGCGGCTATGAATTCAAAGCAAAAGCCCAGAATACCCAAGAAAGCTTTCCACTAAAAGCGATCTAGTGTGGAAAGGAGTATCAAAAGTCGCTGAAAACCCCAGAAAAAACAAAAATATTCACGTTAGATGTATGTGCGTATTGATTCCATAACATGAACAGAACAATGGAAAAAATAAACTTAATGATATTAAATGGAAAAGAAGATACAAAGAAAAATAATTGCTCATGTATAACCCTTCTTGAAACATGGTGTGTAGAAATGGTAATATCAAGGATTTTAGCAGAAGAAAAGGAAGTAGAAAGGGATAATTAATACTTTAAAGTCGAGCTGTGGGACGGTACACTTATAGATATGGAGAAAAGTAAAGATTTTCTTAATATACGAATAGGAAAAGCGCAACTTCGTCTCGCCCTCTACATAATTGATTGGATCGCTGATGATTTAATTCTGGCAAATAATGGCTATCCGAGCTCAACCCGTCATTTAGTGAAAGTTAAATCGTATATTTCTCCAGTTTGGAGATAAAAATATATCTCTGGGCGCAGATGCTCTTCAGATAGATGTTTCTCACCTCGGTAACTTGCTATCTATTATACACTTAGTTCTGTGTGTCTGTAAGAACGTAAATGTTATACATCATTTGATGATGAAGCAGAAGAATAAAAGAGAGAATAATAGCCTGAAAGGTGGAGGAGAGGGTCTGATTAAAGAATAGAATACTGGTAACAGCTACGAGAGAGATACAACTCATACTCACACAGAGAATAATTATCAAACCAATTACCACCAAAGAGAGTTGTTGAAATGGAAATAGAGTTACGAAAAGACTGATTTTATTCCCCCAAGTATTAGTTCTTGGGAAAGACCTGTATTTCTCACTCCTAAAAGGACGGAGAACTGAGAAATAGGATCAAATAGGCGGAGCAAAATACTTTTCCGGTTTGATCTACGATTAGAATATCTCTAAATCGTAATTAGTGAGAAATATGTACCAAAGGCAGCGTATAGAACTCGATATGGTTAGTTTGAATATTTTGTTACACCATTTTGACTCTCAGAAGCTATAGGAGTTTCCAAATATTGATATATAATAATATTTCGCTATTTTTTGTATAAACTTGTTCTTTTTTACCTCGGTGATATTCTTATTTATAGTAAAACAAAAGGATATCATTTAAGACCTAAAATTAAGGTTTTGGAGGTATTAAAGAAAATCTTTTGTACCGAAAACTATCCACATTTTATTTATTAAATTCCGAGTTGCAAAACTTGGGACAAATAATTGGAAATGATGAAATATGGGTCAATCCAAGTAAATTGAGGGGATTAAAATTGGGAACCACCACCTCCTGGTGTTGAAATTTAGATTTTTGGGGACTCTTTAATTACCACCGAAGATTCATCAAAGATTTTGCTGAAATTGATAGTCACTTGAGAGTTCTCACAAATAGGGGGTCACATTTGACTGTACTCTACAACTTTAAAACTCTTTCCGTAATTTAACGAAAAAGCGTAATGAAACACATGTTTTCCGATGAATAGATCCATCGTATCATACGAACTTGGTACAGATGCTTTTCAGACAAGTACTGGAGCAGTTTTAACGCTAACAAATTACACAGGTACTCGACGGTTGCTTTTGCATCTCGTAAACTAAACGAGGTAGAATCAAATTCCAATACTTACGACAGAGAACTACTTGCGGTCATTCACGAATTAAATTTGTGGATACCTTACCTTCATGGTTCAATGTTTATGATCAAATCTGATCATCATCCACTTAAATGTTTGGATACTCAGAAAAACATTTTGCGCAAAACAAGCCAGATGGGTTGAATTTATACAATGGTTTGTCTACAAAATTACATGCATGAAGGGGAAGAGCAATTTAGTTGCTGATTTCTTAGAAAGAAAACAAAAAGGAGTTTAATGGACATCTTCAAATATTATTTCCAATTTAATGAATATAGAAGTTGGTAGAGTCAGCGATGGAGATTCAAACAAACTGGAGGAAGAATTCTCAAAGATGATTTTTCAGAGATGATTATATGAATCCAAAGAATACGTACAGCCGAATAGGAAAGAATCAGTATCTTCAGAGCAAACTATGTATACACTAACGTACAATCCCACCTTGAGTTTAAGACTTATTGCCATGTCTATTTTGGAAGTCCAGGTATTTCTAAACATTGGTTCCTTTAGTTCCCAAGCGCCTCTGATATCACGGTGGCCTCGCCATTAAAGGTCTCCACCACTATGAAGGCCATCCCGAACTGCCTGCGGCGCCGCCGGCCTTGCCCACCGCGATAAGCTTAGGTACCTGTAACGTAAGCTCACATGCCGCCTGACGCCTCGCTCGTCATCATCGTCCGTGACCCTGGCCTCGACTTCCGCCCTACCGCGGTCGACTCCCTTTGTGCAACAGCCCACTCCACTGCCCATTGTACTACCCAACTTCAGTGCTGGACATATTCATCCCCGCATTGCCCGGCGGTACCACACTCGGATGGTGTGCTCAGTCTGCGCATCCACCGTTCCCGCTATAGTGTGATGTGGTCTTCCATCGCTAGGTCCATTCTGTGCCGCACCCCACTGCACATGGCAGATGTAGTGCATCCGGTTTGCTCTTAACCGAATAGTCGGACCAGTCAGTATACCGCACAGACACAGTTTGGATTAGGGATGCCAACAAGTCTTCTATCATCAAAGGTCTACTAACAGGAATTGACTTTACACGTAATGTATCACAATGGTAGTTCAGCCAGTTTGGAAGTGAAGTTTCTCCGCCATTCCGACTCCCGCACAATGTTCTCAAGGTCTAATGTGCATTAAAAGGGTGTGTACATTGAGGAGTAGAGGGGAACCTCACGCAATGCTCTGTGGGCGTTATTTCTTATTCAGATACACAAGGTGGTTCCATGCAGTGCAAACAAGGCTTTGAACGAAACCTTCCGCAAAGGTGTTCTGTGCCTGCAATTTCCGGCTTCGATGACGAGACATTTGAGACAATTGTCTGTTTAATGATGTGAATTGCTGGCTTCTGCCTGGACTACAGCCATTTTCCTAGACCACTGCAGTTGGTTTCTATCCTTGTATTTACACGAATCATCTTTTGGGTCAATTTACTTGATACGCAAACCGCGCTTTTCTGGAGTATTTTTTGAAATGATCTATCCTCTGGCACATTATGTATGACTAATAGCATGTGTTTCCCAAACTGCAAGGCATGCCAAATCGGACAACCGCAGTACCAAACCTGCTCATGCACCTACTTAGTAACGACTAAAGGACTAAGCTATACGGTATCCCCTCATCGTTTCTCATCGCATGTAAGCTCTGAATTTACAGACACATACGCGTCGTGTATCAGATAAGCCCTCGAACGAATAAATCTTCCAACCAAGGGGATTCGTGCAATTCCTGATGTGTCCACTGCGGCCGCGAAGCCGGGAATCAAGAATCACAAGTTATCTTGTCCTCACCAGTCTGCAGACTCGGTCGCCCCTTGCCAACATATTTCAAGATAAAGAACTTTATGAAGACGTTTGTATTACAATGGGAACAGCAACAAGTAGGAAAAATTGTAAAGCGCAGAATAGATTTTCATCTGAAACCCAAATGGGTAGCATGACACCCCACAACTGTCATAACGATGATAAATACAGTATATAAGAATAAAATCATCTGTTTTCTAACCGCCGGTGGCAAGCGCTCACTTGATTGGTCATTGGTGGCTATTAAATCAATTGCAATATTCATTACGTTACGTCCCAGATTCGACTTGAAATGGTACTGTATTTACCGGATGCGTAAAATTCAAAATTTCAATTGTCTCCCAGACTAATTTTTCAAATTCAAATGTGTGTTGTTTTCAAACTGGATGGCATACGAACGCATACATGATGTAGTATCATATGGCAAGCGAAGACTGTCATGCTCTGAGCACGAAATTTGACGTGCACCTGGATTCAACAAGGCTAGAGAATAGGAAAGCTGTTGAATAATTGCGGCTGGTGGATGGGGTCTGCATACCGTAGGCTTATGTCCAAGTCTCAGGTCACAAGTACGCGGACGCCATTCGGAGGGGATAACCCCTTTGCTTCATGATAATGTTTGTAACTGTAGAGAACCAAGCGTGTTAGTTGGAATGGGCGGCTTATGGTAGAAATTTGTGCAATGGTGGTAGGGTACGGAACTCACAGATCCGTTGCGCCATCTGGAGTCATAAAGGTGGTACAACGTGGTACTTGAACCTTGCTTTGTAAGTCATTGAGAAGTTATTAGCATTGTTCACTACCATCAAGATGGCGTACACCATGTTGCACCATAAGCTTTCAAGCGTCGACTTGACAAGGTTTGAGGCTTGAAATGTTTTCAAATGCTCTGATAAAGCAAAGATTCTACTTGTTGATTGATTGGTTTTGTTACACGGAGGAACCGAACAGGTAGAACCAGCCTTAAGAATGACAGAGGCTGCAGTAGTGGATTGTTGTCTGCTTTCCGATAGACTCCGGTTGGAGAAATAAAAGAAGTTGCGCATAAATGAAGCATGAAAGAGAACAGTGGGATTATCAAAAATACCCGCAACTTGTCTTGCAGAAATTGTCTACAATGAGATGTCATTTTTTTGTTTCAAGTTGAATTCCTCGGTGTTTTGTCAGGGTACAGTACAGTATAGCTGTGACCCACTCGAACTTGTTTTGAACAGAGGATGTACTGTACGTACGTATCCCCAGCTGATAAGCTCCAAAAATATCCTTTCTGTAAAGTTTTTGAATAGCCCTAGAGAGCAAAAAGAAAAAAGAAGTTAATGATTTAGCAAAGAGCTCAATTGGAGCAATTTTTTTAAATATTGAATTGAATATAAAATTGTAAGCGGATAGGCCGTGACACAGATCGTGACAGAATTTGAATTGGATGCGGGAGAGATCTGCGAACACTTTGAAGAAAAAGCAAGGAATATTGATGGGAGTCACTCTTTTATCATCATTGTGAGTATGCAAAAACAACTTACAATTTCAGACTTTTGCGTAAAGAATTATATAGAATTAGATTCCATTTCATGGGCCAACTGCTTAAATATCTGTGGTTCACTCGTTTATGAACTGTACCAACAAAAAATTGTATGTAAGGCGTTGTAAATATTTAGTGGGCCGGGCCCACATGCTCTAAAAATTGCCAACAACGGGCTACATTGTTCTTTAAAGCCAGTTCTCCGGGAAATTTAGAAAAGCAGCAGAAAATGAAACACTGTATGGTGACAGTTGTCTTTGATTAAGACTCACAGAATATCCTGGAGAATCAGGCGTTTGAAAAATATCTTAAAAACAAGAATCAAGTTGCGGTCCAATTAGCTGAAAGAATCTGTTTCAATCAAATAAGAGAGGGCCTTTACGTCTCTAGGAGAAGCCGTCATTGACATTTAGAGGGGCGGCAGTGATTTTATTTGTTTCGGGTTTATTTAATGCGGCAAAAGATAACGAATCAAAGGCTAGTTGGATACAGAAACGATGGCGTTTGATACTGAGCATGTCATACTAGGGATTTCGACAGTGAGAAATATTTTTAAAAATTGGCTCCCTACAGATGTATTAGTTCTGCACAACGCCAAAGGCCTGTTATTGGGCCAAACTATAAATTGAAGTCTTCAACTTTGCTTTACCAGTTGATGTTGCCCCTCGCTTTTTTATTTTCTCAGTTCTTAGCATCATGCTGTGCTCAACTAGCATGACGGCACAATAAATGATTGACAAAAAATACAATCAATTCAAACCCTTTAGCGAAAGTAAACGACATGATTTTTTTTTATTAAAAGAAAGCGAAAGGGCTGTCTGTTTTCCCCGTAATACGATTAGAATACAGGTACCCTTAAAACAGGCTTTCGTGAGTTAGTCGTCAAAAGGTACCGTTTTACCCCAGATCGTTCACGAGTATCATAAGTCATTCTGGCATAAAAGAATTTGTTGGATGTTTTTTGTGGAAAGTCCCATGAACTGTATGTACAGTACAGGATATAATTGACCACAACGCGTGAAATGTGGTTCAGTATGTAGAATAATCGTTACAATTATTGAGGCGGCAAAGGGTTTGTGGAAAGACTCTTTTCCAGGACCAACAGACATTCCATGCCGCCTTTGTCATACTGGGCACTGGAGTATAACATTGTAACTCTATCGGTGATTGAGTGTGTGCAGTGGACTGTGCCAACCCCCTTTCCTCGCGTAGCAATTAAAATTTGGAGTTAAATTTAAATTGTCATACCACTCAATAAATAAATAAATTAATCGAATTAAAAAAGGATATAAAATCAAAATATTGTTACAAAAAGAAGGTCATCAGTACAAATGCAGAAGGATGACTTGCACTTGTCATCACACGGATTCCTAAAACTGAGCAATGCACATGGCTGGCCGCCTCGAACAAAAAGGATAGAGTTGAGAAGCGCTAAAAAAGCCGACAATTCCCGAACCTCTCGATTTTAGCGCAACTTGTTGAAACCAATCTTGTGCTTGTGGTTGAAAGTATTCTTAAATAGAAATGGCTTTTGAATGCTGTCTCGTGCTGTACAGTACAGTAGTGGTACAGAAGTGTACGGTACTGTCGCTAGTCTGGCCGATAAAAGTATGGAGACTATTGTATAATTGGCTTGAGGTCGGGAATCTTGAAAGTCGTTACGACGAGACAATAATGCTACACAGAGGGAGGCAGGTAAAAGGCTGTAGTAGTCGTCCACGATTCGCCAGCAGTTCGTAACAGTATATCTCCCATACAGTGTGCAGTGTGCCACAGCCAACCATAACCATTCTCCTCAATGTCCAAACGCCCCTACCACCTGCTAAAAATTTCTCTCAAACACCCAATTCCCTTCTGCCCCTACCCCGCCTTTGCCACCCCTCGATCTCTATTGTCGTCCCTCTCTCCCAAACTTTTTAATTATTTTTTTCCTTTTTAGCCCCCACCCACACCCCTTCTTACCTCTCCTCTCCTCTCCGCCCCCCCCCCCCCCCCCTGCTCTCGGCTCTGCTTGTTTAAATCACCGCCCACGCTACTGTCCAACCATAATCGGCCCCAACCCCCATCTCTAATCATTTCCGTCCCCAAACTCGCATTTGCGTATTCATTAACCCGATATCCCTTACATTGCCACGTCGCAATCTGCAATCCCTTACCCGTTGGGTACAACTCACCCTTTGTACAACTCACCCCACCCCCATCATTTCTCTCCACCTCTTTCCGTTGCTCGTCTTATCCCCTCTCGTCCTCATATATCCAATCCACCCTTTCATCAAACCTGCCCACCGCTCTCTTCCTCCCAATCCTCACTTTGTTCTTCCATTGCCAAGTTACCCGCTGCTGCCCGCCCAGCGTGAATCCAACAACCGTTTATTCCACCACCCGCGACAAACAAACAACTTCGATTTCCCCGCCGGCCGAAGCGTACATCAGCAACCGCATCATGAACCATGTTTCAATAACCAACCAACCTGCCGTTCCTTTTACAGATCAGCCCATGTGGCCTGACCTCGACATATTCGACCTTACCGCTCTTTCCTCACCGCCATCCTGGGTCTCCGGATCCGCCTCTGTCGAATCTCCGAATCTGTTCGCCAATCTCTCCTGCGACCAGACCGTATCCTCCGACCGCGTCTTGACCGCTCTTATAGATCCATCTGATTCCCAAGAACAAGATTCCGTGTCTGCGAAACCCCTCACTCTCTTCACCAAACCAGAGCATCTTCAATTCGCCTCTTACTCCGACTAATTCCTCTCACCTTAGATTCTCCCGTTCCCGATGCCGACGCCATCGTCGACAACGCCTTGGAACTCCACTGCATTCCTCTCCTGTCCTAAGCGACTTTCCTGGTTTGGAACCACAATCAAGCATCCGTTCTTACCCCGCTGCCTCACCCAATCATCTGCAATGCACAACCAACTTGTTTGGCAAACCGTACCCGCACCTTTGGATCGCTTGCAACAACCGCAGCCTGCCCCCATCATGCCACTCCAACTTGCTCGTCGAGCGCCGTTGACTCTTTGTCAACCCACGCGAGTAGTTGCCCATCCCCGAAATCGCTGCGACGGTCGGTACTTCCTGTGAAAGAGGCGACTTCCGTGCCCGGTCGCACGGGTCGCGTGAATGTTACCGGAAGGGTGCAAAAGCAGACGAGGAGGTACTCTGCTCCGAAGAGTTCTAGGTATTGTCATTTATGTGCTCGTCATCAGCGATGCGTGGAGATGGTTCCTTGTGGTAATGTGGAACTGGGGCTTTGTCAGAAAAGTGTGTGCAGGAAATGCATTGTCGTGTACAAGTTAGTGGTGACTGGACCATCGTGGTCTTGCCCTCACTGTCAGAACAACTGTCCGCAACGGGCAAAATGCTTTGCTTACGATCGGCAAACGGCAAGAAGAAGAGAGAAAACGTTGAGGGCCAAGTTAAATGGCATCAACTCTTCTAATAGTCGTCAAGGTAACCGGAAGCAATAGTAAAGTTCTTAGGAGGTTTTCAAGACGTGGGGAAAGGCGACAGCTGTGAAAACAAGACGCGCGAAAACAATTTGAAAGGCCCGGGAACTTGTTCTTCGGTCCTGCCTTTGTATATATCTCGCAGTTGCGGAGTGAGTTAACTACAAAATCTAGGTTGAAACATCAGACGAATACAGTGTGTATGCGAGGTGTAGGACAATATGCCATGCAAACAGGCTGCGTCCCCGAATAACTGTCCGAGTAGGGGAATAAAACGTAAAGGGTGTCTACTTTGAGTTGCGCAAGAACTGCAGTCTCCATGCAGTGCCCTAGATCTGTAGTGCACATGGCGTCTCCAGTAGAGTCCAGTAAATACGTCTATGTGCAGTACAAGTCTAAAGTAGCGCAAAGTATAACCGGTACCGGTGGAAAAGGGGTATGGTACAGAGGAGATAGACAAGAGCTCATTCAAAGGCTTTAAAGTGGTTATCTCAACTCTTGTTACTGATCCGTGGAAACTGTTGGTTGATGAGCAAGAGCCGCCAGCAACTGTTTTATTTACAAGACCGAATCCACAGGGCGATTAAACAGCTGCAGTTTGTCTTCTGATCTGCGGCTTAAACGCAAACTAGTGGAGAGTAGCCTTTGAAGCATAAATCCAAAGAGTTGCAATTCAACTGACGGAGAATATTTGAAGATTGAAATCCGGAGATACTCCCCTGGCATTCCACACAGTCACTGACAGTACTGGAATTGGTGTTTTGACATTAACACTTCTAGGCAGGGAGATGAGTCGCTATGTCGCTGTGTAGAGACTAACGACTTTGGGATTTCGATCGAAGATGTTTTGTGGGATGACGAATGACTGGTGCGGGCAGATTATGAAGTGATGAGGTAGGGTAGGGTGGGTGGTCCAAATGGTAGTACAGGACATGTGCATGGAACGTGTATATGGAAGTCATGATGAGATTACAAGGGCCAGAGGAGCAAAGAGAATTGAGGAATCAACGCATGATACAGTAGTGCAGTATACTAGGTGGATTGAGGCAGAGGTGGCCCGGAGGAAGAGTGATGGGCAGGGATGGCGAGGGATTACACTTTTTTGGCCTGATGATGTTGGCAAGAGTAGAATGGAAGGAACGAGAATGGTAGGACGGGACATGCAACTTGCGTGTTAAGACGTGGTCCATAGGGCAGGTAGGAGAGACGGGCCTTAACAGACTTGAGCGGTGGAGTATAGAAAGTGAGTTTTTGTATTGCAGAGAGATTTGCAAAAGAGAAGGCGTCAAGGCCTCGGTAACGTGAAAGTGTCACAGTGATCTAGCAGCGGAACGGTACTTGGTAGGTAAGGGGCAGGCAGGGCCTTGAGTAGGGGAGAAGTATTGAAGTGATGAGAAGATATTATGCATTGTAGGTGTATGTAGCCATGGCAGATGTGGTGGAACAAAAGGATGTAGCAAGGGTATATACATAGGTAGTAAGGCAGGCGGAAAACAAAGGGGGGACAAAGACCTTTTGGTGGAGCAGGTCTGCGGATGGTATTGTTTGGTAGAGGAGTTGTGCACCGGCCCGATAGGTTGCGACGGGGTTGTTACTGAGTGGACCTCGAATAAGTGGCCGTTTACTTTAACTTTACGCAAGGCAGCGGCTGCATGGCACAAACCACTTGGCAGTGTTGGTACGACGCCTCGTAGATATTTGGCAGGAGCAGTCCATTTCCAGGACTGTTAAGATGGTTGAAAAGTAGTTGATTAATTGGGATTTTTGGGGCATGTAAGTCTGCAAAGCAAAAACCTATTTATGATCTGATTAATTCCAAATAAAATAAAGACGTGAATGTTCCAGGTTGGAATTGGCATCTTATGGATTGGGTCCTTTTTTCCATCATTTTTGGAATCAAATAAACCAACCACATTGTCACGCTGAGACGAAACAACCTAGAAACTGTTTAGAAATTATTTTAAAATACGAAATCATTAGCAATCATTTCGCCAGTCCCGTGCAGAACCGTAGGATGTGACGATTTTAGTCCATTAGGTCTCCTGCTTTCCAACAAAAGTAGTTAGCTATACGTTAATAAAACATAATAATTTGTAATCATATTATTATAATTTAGAGTATATAGGCACTGTGTAATAATACTTAGTCGTACTGTGAGCGATGGAGATGGGTCTGCTCTGAGGCTTTGCTCGCAAGTCACCGTCACTTCGGCGTCGGCTTTCGGCTTTCGGTGCAGTACTACTGTACAGTACAGTGACAACGTGTTCAGTGGAAACATGCCTGTCGCATTTCTCGAAACTATTGCCCATGTACTGTACTGTACTGTACTGTACTGTACAGTATACTGTAGTGCCTACGGTAGTCGGTGGTAGCACATTCATTCTCAAGATCACGATGGTCTTAAGAAACATCATCATCTTCCTCGTCTCAACTTACACATGTCAAAGATAGACAAAGGCGTTGAATGTTGCAGGGTTCGCCGAACGGATTACTGTGAGCACCAATGTCTGGCTAGTAGACATCCGACGCCATTCGACGCCGGTCGCGTGAGGCCAAAAATAGGCCAGGCAGCCATTTCTAAAAATGCCACTTCTTTGGCATGCAACCAATGCTCAACATTCCAATCCGATCCAACATTGTCCGTTGAGTATCCAACTGTACAGTAATTTTGTACTGTGGTGTGCGTATGCAGTAATCAGAACAGTACACATCCCAGACTTTCCAGCAACCGTCAGTGCTGTACTGTACTGTACAATATTCGTTGGATGTCAAAGGTACAATAAAACTACGGCACTGCAGTATGATGCTGCGAATAGACAATGGAAAATTAACGTCGGAGATAAACAGGAGGGGATAAAAGCTACCGTCAGGCGGCAATTCCGAGCAGAAAACGGGAACAAACAGATCCTCCACTCCGTTACTTTGAATGCGCTACTTGAGGAAACATGTCTCAAGACAAGTTCAGTCCGCTATCACCATCCTGGTCCAAAGAATCTTTCAAAATGCCGTATGAACGCTTGATACCACCACGACTCGGCAAGAATCAACTAGCATTTCAAATATAAACAACATCGGAAAAAGCATATTCAAATTCATCAAACATCGACAAAACTCAATATGTCAACCATTTGTTTCAATATACTCTGTACCGCGCAACGACCGTCCCTCGCGTCAATGCGTTGACAAGCAACTCGCACTTGATTTTGTGCTGATTACGATCCCGTTCAATCATTTGCCTGCCTTACAACTTTTCCGCGACCACCTCGCACACAAACGTTGTATCGACATCGAAGAAAATTAAATTACCATTTGCTCATTTTGAAATTTCCGTTCCGTCCGATCCACATATGTGTCTCAGCAACCTGACACCCGTTAGACTGCTATAATTCCCCGCTCATCCCTCACGGAAGCCTCACCGACACTATAGTGTATACATTGTTCGATCGTGTTAGCTATCAGCCGCAAGCACTTTTGCGTTGTCTTGACAGCCACTCTGCGGGTTTTCGCCAACATCTCCATTACAGTAGAGAGACCCCCTCTTTCCCCTTTCGCTTGGCCCACTTTCGTTTCAAAAATTGAAAGAGCCATCTCGTGGTTCAGGTCTACCGCTTCGGCGCAGGCCACACCGAAAAGTTTTCTAAACGCCTCCGGGATCCTCGATTTTTCGCAGCGCGATATCATCGCAGCAAGGGTAAGGGATGATTCGTCCACTAATGCCTCCATAATTTCATCATCGCAACTCTTTTTCGCAAATGCCGTCACTCTTTTCCTAAAGTCGATTGAAAGACAAAGCAAAGGCATACAACTCGATTGAGCTGTATCGCTGAGCTTTGCCTGCGTCTTTCCTCCCATGTTAGTGCGGCGCACTTTGATGCACCAAGGGTTGGAATGAGAGATATAGAACAAGGATCGCCCGTGGGAGCTGGTATGAACACGGGTGAACACTTCACGGTGCTGACGAGCAGAAAGTGACTGAAAAAATGCGACATGGTTACCAGCGGCGATCGCAACAAAGGTTGTGAGGCGATGCGACTTGAGTTATTTGAATTTGTCTGCAGCGTTTCAAGTAACATGACTCTTAGCCAACCCTCTTTGCCGCCTGTAACTTCCAAAGCTTCTTACCAGCATCACATATTCGCGTTTGATCCATACCATGCGGGCTACATGTTCTCGAGAGAACTCAATCCGTAGAGAACTTTCTCCAAGCTTGTCATGTACTTATTTGACTTGCAATGACATCTATGACGAATTTAAGGGTACCCGCCATTCTCCTCTATATCGTAGGCAATGCAATTGCGCAGTTTGTCTATTGCTGGGTTTCTGGCCTCCGTCTTGTGCCGACGGGAGACACTCAATGTTCAGTTGTGGCTTTCACATGTTCCCAACTTGTTACCTGGGCCTTGGGCAAGAGGCTGCGCGTTTCACAGTACGTCCATGTATCTGCGAATGCAAGCGTTTTCGGTAAGCACAGCGCTTTTCAAAGTGCGTCAACGCTGGTATGCCATTTACACTGCAGTGTTGGCAGACTATAGTTATTTTGCATGGCATAGGACGCGAAACAGCAGCATTGTTAGAGACTGGACTTTCCATCTAGTCGAAAAGATGTGATTCCCCGAGACGTGTTGCAATGGTAAGAGTGAATCCGTTGAGGGAAACGGTTTGTAAGTATCAGAAAACCGACATGTGCAATTCTAAGATTGTGGAGTCGACTATGGCAAATGCGGTAGATCGCACATGCCTAGATACACGAAGTTCTAAAGGCATGGTGCTTTGTGCACATTGCATGTGAACGAGATGGTCAGAGCCAAGAATTTGATCATACGGTGACACGGGGCCAAAGCTGAGTATGTAGCGACACTTGTTTCAAGAAGTGTGGAATACGTTGAGATGGGGCAGTTGGTAACATTACCGTATGACAAAGGATTGGGACGGTATGCAGGCGGTGGTGACCTGGTGTGGCTATGTTCAAAGCCGTTGGTGCAAAACAAGGATATTTGGTACGCCGTGAAAAACATACAATAGGATGATCAAGTGTTAACAGGGGCCACTATGTGATGAGAGAAACAAAAACACGTGACAGACATGGTAGAAGGTGATGCCAGATTGGGTTGCAGGTGTGTGGGGATTGGCATGGAGTTGCATGTGGTGAGTATGGAGATAGCAAGCAGCAAGCGTTGGATATAGCGGTGTGCTACGTGACGCGTGCAGGGTGCGCTGTGAGGATGAGAAGGCGGTTGAGGATACTGAGCGGGTATGTAGGGGGGGGGTGTAGTAGATTGAGATGACGGGTGGTAGGGGTTCATGTTTTGAGTTTCGTGGGATGTAGAGAGCGTGGAGGATGGAGGGAGGGGGGGGGTTGGATGGATGGGGGTTGAATGAAGAGTGGTACGTATGTGGTGACGGTGAAGGCGGTGAGTTTGATATCAAACAGTGTCTGGGAGCGAGCCGGGAAAAGATGAGTATCTACAGTGCTGATTATGGGTGATGAAACACGTAGAGAGCATTGATAAGGGATTGGCGATTGATGGTTTTGCCCGCAGAGCGAGCATTCGCCAGCGAAAAGAGGTGATACTTTCCTGTACAGCATGATACGAGGTACTACAACTGCAGTACTGTACTATACAGAACTGTAGCGATAGTAGTACCTTTTTATATTTCATTATACATGGATTGAGCAAGTACAGTACACTCCTTTTTTTGTAACTGTCGTGCAAAAACCAGTTCAAAAAAAAATGGAATATCGAAAGTCATTCTAAGAAATACAAACTTCTTTCGCAAGGTTTTAAGAAAAAAGCACTGATTAATGTTAACATTAACAAAGTGGCGGTCTGCCACATGCTACGTACTGTAGCATGATGGCTGGTACCCTCCACCACGGCCATTTGGGAACCAAGGGCGCCGCTACTAGCGAAAAGAGCGCTAACCAAGTTTTCAACAGGACAAGCAAACAATCTACAAAGTATACTGTATTTTTGCATTTGAATGAATGTGCTTACTGTGTAAGTGTTGTACAGCATTAGCAATTTACTTGTAATGATCGCACGTCATGCTTCCGCACGGCTGAACACAGGAGGATTCCAAGACGTCGCGCCGCTTCCCAATTGATTTCCCATCACCACTTTCATTGCAGCAGTACAGTATGCAGTGCAACCAAATTATTTTGTAGATTTAGTGCTGGTACCATTGAAAGTGTCCTGCAGTCTAATGTAGCCATTTTCTGCCTGGCGCAGGGCCACATGAAAAGATTCTCTTCTAGGTCCACTGTAATGTTGCAAAACTGTCATTTTGCTTGCGAGAGCACTGCGGTAAACAAAGACGTCGTTGAGAGCCTTTGAGAGCAACGTACAGTAATGTACTGTACAGTACTGTATGTACGTAACCAGAAAACAAACCAGTTGTGCAATTCATCGCCTTTCATCACCTCAGGTAACTTATTACCGGCCCGAAAACCAACCTTACCCCACCACACAGTGGTCACGATGACAAAGCCAAGCATCAACCTACTCCATTTCAAAAAGAGCACACCGCATCATTTGCATTCCTCCACCCGTTTCCACCCCAAAACAACCGGGCACACCAATCGTCGCCACTCGGAACAGATATGTCGCGCAAACAACTCGAGACTAGCCATTTAATCCCTCCACCACGCCAATCGCTTCGAATTCGATGGAAGTGAACAGTCTGTAGCAACCTACTTTTCCACCTCGTTAGAATCTTCTTTTCTTTTGTAAAAAAAAGTCCACACAGCATGCTGCACTATTTACCCTCACCGCCTTTGATTCCGCAATTCAAATTCCCGTCCGCATTTGCTACAAACAGCCACACCATGCCTGGAAATGCGAGAGCAGGAGCATAGTATCGCACCAGTACAATTCAACAGAGCAGAGCAGAGAGAAAGCAAAGCAGAGCGGAAATTGTATCGTGGTACAGTCATTCGTGCTGTCCAAGGGCCATGCAGTAGCAGAGGCTGCAAAGGAACATTGCAGTACTGCACTGTGCGCAAAATGTCTGGACAAGGCCAAAGGGGGTTTGTTGATTTCATTACGCATGGCCGCCGCAAGTTGGCTTTCCTGCAGCAGCGACAGTACGCACCATTCAGTAGGGTAGAAACGCCTAGAATAGGCAACCCTTCCATCTTTCCAAAAGAAGCATCCCAACGCAAGGCCAATCACACGTCAAAAGGGCACACCAAGTCCACATGGAACCAACCGGAACCAACCAATGAATTGGCGCAAATCGTGATTCCACGACATATTCTCAGCTCCCATCCTGCGTTTCGCCTTTCGCTCCCAACCGAAAAAGAGCACACGCAATAATAATTATTCTTTCAATTCACTCACTGCAACCCACATCCGCACTGCGCTTTTGACTCCTCCCAAACCAACCGCAATCCTACATTTTTCCCCCATAATCTCCCATCCCTCCCCCTGCCTCCCCATGTCTACAGTCCAAACCTTCACCCCGCCATCTCCACGGCTCCCGCGATAAACTTCCACGCCCTCCCTCCCTCCGACTCCTAACCTCCGTCTCATCCCTACCACCCTCTCAATCATGCCACCCCGCCCCCCTCTCACAACCCTGGTCATCCACACCTGGAAAGAGCATGGCAAACCCCGCCCCCTCTCCAACGACGACACTTCCGAAGCCTCAGCCCGCGCCCGCATATCCCGTTCCATATCCATAGACGCCCATCTCACCACAAACCCCCCCCCACCGACGATCCCTCAACCCAATACCCCCGCCCCATCATTTCCCAAAGCTCCACCTTCGAAGACGCCCTCTCCTATCTCAATCCCCTCTCCACACCCACACCAACCACCTCTCACGATACGCAATGGCCCGCTCCGTCTCCGTTGAGGACGGCATGCGCCTTGCCACACGCCCCACACCTGGTTTACGACTCGAGGATAGCCTTCTCTCAAGTCCCTTTCTCCTCACCCCTGTCGAATCGGAGGATGAAATAGACAACCTCCCATCCCCCAACCGTCCCATCCCTCAAATTTCAAACCATGCCTCGTTGCCCGCACTCCGATTCACATATGCTTCACGCTTCTCACGGAAATCATCGCAGGACCCGGTCTACATCGGGCATGTGTTTAACACCGGCTACACGCTTGGGTCAGAGCCCTATTGCTCAGACTGTGTATCAGCCTGGGGTAGGGGCACGCAATGGTCCAGAGGGGATGACTGCGGTTTTGGACTGGCGATACCCTTTTGGTGCTAGTGTTAGTATTGATACGGCTTATCTGCCATTGCGAGGGGAAACCATGTCTCAACGAATGAGTAACGACAAGCTTTGCCGCCCGCCGCTGCTGCGTGCTTTTGTGTTTTGTTGCATGGTTGGTTTTGGTAGGTGCATTGGATAGTTGCTGTTGTCCCCATGTATAGACGTTGGGTGTGGGAAAGGCACACAGATGTTGAGAGGGGCATGAGTTTGGGGAAACAGGGAATGGGTATGTATCGGACCAGAGTGCGCGTAGCACAATTTGTAGCATTTGTAACTTTGGAAACAAATAGTAGCAACCGTAATCAGCGCGCAGAACTGTATGTTCACGGGATACCAAACCCTGACCAACGTTGATGTACACGCTATTCGATTAGTCACTTACAACTCCCACATTTGGCCTTACCACGAAAACTCCGGTTTCAACGTTATCACTTGGTTCCCTTCCGCAGACTCACGCAGGTGGAATAGCTGGTAACACCGGGTCCAAGCATTCCGCAATCGCCTTTGGCTTTCCGGGCAAGTTGATAACCAACGTTTTCCCACAAGTCCCGCTGTTTGCCGACTCAAGATTGACGTCGGCACCTTTGCAAAACTCACCGAGCGCATCACCTCGCCGAATCCCGGCAGCATTTTTCGACACACTGCTTCCGTCGCCTCAGGGGTCACATCTCGCGGGGCGGGTCCGGTTCCGCCGTCGTGAGAACCAGACAGCATGTCTTGGAGAGTGACTTGATTGCTGCCTCAATCAAGCGCTGTTCGTCGGGGACAATTAGCGAAGAGGTGTCGTAAGGAGGCTCGAGATGGCTCTCAAGGTAGGATAATATTGTTGGTCCACCTCGATCCTCGTACTCACCCTTGTACGCGCGGTCCGAAATGGTCAGTACTCCGATTGTCGGTTGATCTGAGAGGTTCTGATGCCATTTTCCTGGAAAGAGCAGCAGGGGACGGTTCGTGTTAAAGGGGTTTGCGGTGAAAACTGGTGCCGGTAATTTTGCAGCCTCGTTAGAAAGTTGCATGTGTTTTCACGCTTTACCAAGATATTCTTGTGTTGAGCTGATACAAATACGTGGAATGATACTGTCGCAATCCCTTGTCAGATTGCTTTCAGTAAACCTTTCCAACAGTTAGCTCTAAAATTTACAGTTACTTTCTCTAGAACTACGAACACATCATGCGACACATATGGTGACATCGATGTGGTTTGAGCAGCAGCAGTCTTCGTGCCACCATGAGCGATCGGCGAGAGTGCAAGTGTATTGAGATCACGGACCGTTGTGACAGGCCATCCAAAGACGATTACGGCCAGTACATTCGAATAGCGTAAGCTTGCTCCGCGGTCAATTCCTTTGCTTACTTAAATGTCCGGGACTTTGGCTTCACCGACCAGCCGCGTCGATAAAGATAGAGTTACGGGGACAGCGATTAATCTTGTGTTCAACACGGCTTTGGGAGATGTAAAAGTTCGTAGCGTTACTCGAGATATCAAGTGCGTTATTCCGAATTCAAACGAGAACAGAGAGAAAACCGCCTCATCCCTTATAAAGGGCAATGGGCATGTCAACTGCAGTCCTAAGGTACACCCTCCGACGGCTTTGTAACCAACCATCGGGCTCAAAGCCACTACTCTGTTCCAAGAAAGCATGCCAACAAATTCGGCACACTCGAACATGTCCACCGCGAAACAGGACCTCAACTTGACTGCCATTCCACTCTATCCGACTCCGTGCAACTTTCCGATAAGCACATCACGGCAAGTGGCAGAGTCAGCTAAGCACTCTGTGGCTCTCTTGACCGTGGACTGTCAACACAGCAGGACGCTTTGATGATTTTTCAAGCACCCCACCCCCTGTCTGTGCGTCAAACAATCCCTGCTTAGTGGTCGTCATCAGATCGTAAAGCCGAGCCGTCGACCATCTCGTGAACATTACCACCGAGCGTGTGCAGCTTTAGGCAACCTCCGATCGTAGGGTCTAGACCACAAAATTCTCACAGAATCCATGACGCAAAGTAAGCCAGGCATAGCACGGCAATCTTCGGAAACGCACGGAGCTGCAAAGTCACTCAGGAAAGACATGGTAAACACGAGCCGTTAGCAAGCAAGCCAAAAGATCACCGAGACCAAATCACGAATTTCAAAGTAGCGGTCAGTAGCACATGATTATGCGCTAACGTCCAATGCATCTCCATGACATGCCAAGTAAGGTATATGGCGTCGGATACCGTCGAACAGTCATCACTCCAAAGGCCCTGCAATAGAGCATGAAATTACTTACCTGCTGTCGCAGGGTTTGGGCACATTTCTTCAAGTGCTACTCCAATCGGCGGAAGCGGTAGATGTTGTTTGAGGCATTTGGATGCGTCCAAACAACAATCTTACCTCTCTGGACGATGATTGTGAAAAATGCCATGATCCTCACGGCGCAGTGGCGCACATATCCCGACAAATGACAGTCGACGCATTGCTTTCCTCTAGAGACATCAGCAAAAATTAGGATATAGTCGTTACACCCTTCGCCCCGTCCTCGATCGTTTGTACAAACATGCCTCTGGGGCATGGTTAAATATCGATCATGTCGCACGTTATTCCACCTTTCTTGCGTAAGCTCGGGCGGCCTTTGTTCTGAGAAATGTGCAAGCTGTTTTCGGATCTGCGATGATGTAAAAGCTGAAAGTTTTAGAACACTGACTGCTTCGAAATAGGCAAAGTCGGTGTGACATTCGCGAATAATCTGATTAGAGGCGTAACCGTTCCTAGCGTACTGTTCTTCCACAGCATGTTTAAGTACGCGTCGGGATGGCACCCAGAAAACTGTACTGTACTGTACTGTACAGTTTTCCGTGTAATTTGGTAAAAGAGAGAGAGAATCTTTACTTTTACTTATCTCGAGTGTACACCGACTGGCCGACTATTCATTTAAGAACACTGGGCGCATCCGGAAATAACCAAATCGCCAAATTGATCAACTTTCAGCCAATCACAGATCTGCAAATTTGGCGAAATCCCGCCAGATTTTCCCATCTGGTTCGACCCCTCGGGGTCGAACTAGTTCGATAAGGTAAAATAAGGCAAGAGGTGCGCGGAATTCAGAGATTTCTGCCTAGGCCACCAGCGTACATGGTATCAAGGCACTGGCGATACCGTAGAGCTGTGCTCGCAGCTTGCATAGCGTCAACTACTACTGCTCGGCTTGCTTTGCGTGTCGTTCGCAAGAGCAGGGCTTGATAGGGAGGGGAAGATGGGTGTTGACTTAGGGAAGGACTGGGGAAAGGACTAATACAGTTTTCTACATTTTCAGTTTAAGGCAGAAAAAGAATGTAGCGGGCTGGCAGGTCGGCATTTGTGGGATTTTTCGGATCGACATCAAATTAAAACAATTTGGCGATTTGGTTATTTCCGGGTGCGCCCACTATGCGCTACCCTGTCGTGCCGAAGGTATGGAGCTTCTACCTATGGCCATCGCCATTTGCGGACAAATTGCGGCAACCGGACTCAAGGCGCTCCATGATATGAGTAACTTTACTGCTGACCGCCGAGGGAAGCATTCTATGTCTGAATTCCGGCAGCTTAAAACACGTGTCTCGGCATTTGTTCTACAGTACACCGCAGTCATGATTAATCACCGAAAACAGAGAACATAACCCACCACCTGACATCCAGACGGGGCCCTTGACTGATCCCCCACTAGAAATCATGAAATAAAAAGTCTCGTTTTGTCCCTTGTTTAAGAGCTAACTGGATGGACCACATCGGTCACGTGCAGTGGGGCCCGCGATATGATGGCCATAGCCACCGACGACCACAAAGATACGCTGGTAGATGCGTGTGCGAATCGTAGCGTCCGAGGTGTGGCATTTCCTGGCTACACATGGTACAAACTCTTCGATGAATAATGCGGTATCCGGAGAAGGGGCACCGAGGGAGTCGAAAACCAGAGGCTAAATCGGAAACCTGGGTCGCGGGAGGGCAGAGAGGTGGGGACCAGGCGCTTGACAGATTGTGCTGTAGGTCCTGGACCTTGCGTTGGTGCGTGAGGGCGGCAGCCCCACGGCGACTTGCGTCGCTTTGGTGAGGAGGTCTGCTTGAACGGTGACGTAACGGCGACGTACAGCATGGGTCGGTCTGTAAGCCGGCTTCAGTGTCACGGGGGGGATGCACGAGGAGAATGTCAGCGGGCCTGTAGTCCGTCCCGGGAGGAGATTCTCAACTTCGAACTCGTAGTCAAGGCCGGCGGCGCGGAACACGTGCCACGCGAACACATTGCGAACGGAGTTGTGGCGGTGAATGCGTCCAAATTCTGAGACGCAGCGGTCGGCGGCATGGTCACCGTGGACATCCATGTCCTGCTGGCAGTGGTGGCATTTCAATGGCACCGAGTCTGTGTAGACTGGGAGACCGAGGTGCCTGCGCAGCATGATGCTCCAGTGCTCTGATGACACCTTCGTCGCAGTGGTGGGATGGGCATAAGGAACGCCGCAGCACCGGTGTGACGGAAGGCCAAGCCTCGAATCCGGCGACGTGTGGACATGTCGGAGTGGCAGCTAGGATGAGGCACTGTCTTCCATAGTTCATCCTCCCAAAACTCCTTTGCCCTGGCCTCTTGCTGCGCCAGATTTAGATGAGATTGCAGGTTGACGGGCATGGCGGCAAGGGAGCGGGTTCAAAGGGGCCTAGGTCGGTGGCAAACGGATCCCCTTGGATCTGGCGGACGAAGTTGCGCAGGGGCCAGCGTTCCTGGTTGACCAGGAGGATCGATCACCCCGTGCCTGTTTCCTGAGTACGGCGACGGAGCGGGGTAGCGTAGTCGGCGGTGCGCAAGCGGGCGGGGGCAGCGTCCAGAATGCTGGCGGCGACAGCCGCGCGCAGTGCGGGGCCAATCCTGGAGAACCTGTGCCCCTCTAGACGGAGGGGGAGACATGCTTGTTCCCAGGCGCCGTCGGTTAGGGGACATTATGCAGCGCGCTGTAGGCGGATGGCTGCAGGGAGTCAAACTCCGCTGTTAGCTCCGCGGCGTGCTGAGGATCAGCAAGCCGAAAACGCGTGAAGCACCCGGCATGCGGATGCACATAGGCGATGCATGTGGAAGCGGGCCCTGGGGTCTTGGACCCCTTCCAGCAACGCCAGGGTGCGACGGCACCCCTCTACCTTGCTGCGTAGAATGTCTTCGTGAAGGCAGCGTTACCCAACGGGGCCCGAGGAGCTCGAAACCGTCGCCGGCGCATTCTGCAAGCGGAAACTCGGCCAGGAAAGCAGCGCGGTCGCTGGCGAAGTGTGCGGCCAGGAGATGCGGGTCTTATGGGGGTTAATAAACAGACCATAAGACGGCCGTAGAGCGCGAGGGACCGTAGTGCTCGCCGTAGACCCTCAGTGACCCATATATTGTACCGTCGTCGGCGTACCACTGATTCAAAATGATACCCTCCTCATCGGCGACCCGCCGATGAGCGGTTGATCGTAACGAGAAAAGCAGCATACTCGCAGGGTCCCCTTGCTGGGTTCCCTGGGCGCTAGAAAGAATCGTGCTCCCGGTTTGGGACGATTAGCGGTGGTCGGGAGCGACCATACACCATGTTTGCGAATCGGGCAAGTGAGGGGCACGGGATGGCAGCATGTCAGCATTGCTTGCCGATCAACGCAGTTGAAAGCGTTTCGGGCATCGATGAGGACGGTGGCAACGTTTGGGTCCGACGACACCCTTCGCAGCATCGTGCACGTCATGGACGATAGCATCCATGCCTGCCTTGATGCCATTTGCAGTTTGGAAGGGGGCCAAAAATGCACGGGAGTCATCAATAGCCGAGGAGCAGCGTCTTCGTGACCAGGCGCCGGAGGACAGAGCCGACCGCGATGGGACGGATCTTCCCAGGCTTGGGCTGCAGGGGAGGAGGGTCGCTGCGGAGAGCAGGGGAAGAACCGAATCGGGGAGGTCTCCCTTTGCTATGCGATTGACCCTTCGTCAAAACTCCGATGCCAGTGACACCAGCCTCGGGGCTAAGAGCGGAGTTAGCAAGCAGGTGGAACCATCTCGAGGGCGTCCGGTCCGGACCCGCTGTGGTATCCCGCGGGATGCGACGCGCGGCCTGCGCAACAGCGGCTTCCGTGAGTTGCGGGGTGGTGGGAGGCTTTCCTCGGGAAGCGGGGCGATGGGCTGTGGCGGCGACGGGTGAAGTTCTGCAGACGCTGGATGGTGGTAGGCGAGTTGACGTCGGCACATGGGGCATTGTGAAGGGCGCATCGCCTTGCCATAGCGGCGTCAGCGCAGAGAGCTTCGGCTCGCCGGGAGCGTTTGGCGTTGTCGGATGAAGCAGGTGTGCGAGCATTGGGGCAGTGTTCGATAACCCACTCAGCCCGGTGGTGATGCGCGTTGACAGCATCAGCCCACAGGGCGCCCCATTGGGAGCCGGTGTGAGCCCGCCGGAGCCGGTCCTTGGACGGATCTCCACCCTTCCTCACCCCAGGCTACGCCGCATGACAGCGGTGGGCAGCATATGGAGGTGAAGAAAGGCGCGATGTGTAGCTGCGTCACCGCGTCGTTAGCAGCGGCTTTGACCAACTTGATAAGAGAAGGGCGAACCGGAGGAGATCCGGGCAATGGGAAGCAGTGGAGGTACGGACTTCTTTGACGTGACGTTCGTCAACCCGCTGGCCCCTCCCACAGGAGTCCCCAAACGTTTAATCCGCTCACCTCCTTCAATGCGGCAGTCTCTGCGAAGCATAGAAGATATGAATCTTATATTGCAATCTCTGTGAGAAGTAAGCTAGTACCTATCCTTATATCTACTCTCGGAGGTTGGCATCCGGACGGTTACAGGGTGCTAACCGAAGTCGCACGGAACGTAGCCGATAGGGCGATGAAGGCGTATGGTAAGGTTTGTGCGGTACTTACTCAGAGGCACGCTGCCGCGGCTGTAACGCCCAACACAGCTTGTTTGCTGGGCGGCCTTGAGCCGGCTTTTAGGGAAATTTAGGAGGCATTTCCGGCCACCCTGTAGGATATTCCGGGCCACAACCGACTATGTCTTCCAAATATTAAATCACCCCACATTCCCCCACCGTAGTCAACACCTGTGACTCAAAATCTGTGAGAAACGTTTCCGCGGGACACACCGCAGGTTAGCATGACATAGCACCGCAAAAGAGAAAAAAAGGAACCGCAACAGCCTCATCCCACCACTCCGTCGTTCAAACTACAGCAACTCACTGTTACAGGGGCGGTAAGTGTAGTGCAATGCGCGGTCCGCAGTTCTTCTCGTCTAGGAACGGAACACCGTCACACAATGAGAAAACCAACACACACACACACCAAGACCCACAGGGTGTTCGCTGTCCTTCTTTCTCTTTAAGCACCCTGCGATGCAGTAGCACAGCTCGCCGACGGCGAGGAGAAAGAAATGAGGTTGGAAGGGCGGGGTAATTTCTTGAACGGCTGGATGGTATACTTGTCCTCCGGGTTGTAAAACCGGACCGTGGTCCGCGGATTGCTAGAAACTTGATAAGGATCGATTCCAAAGAAACGTAGACACCAGGGGTGTAACACTGAACAAAAAAGATGTAGTATTGGGTCAGAAGTGCTGAATATCTCCTTTATAGATAAGGATGTTGTCACCAACGACAACCTTGAAGGTCCTATTTGTATATAGACGCCGGAGTCCGGGGCACCAAGAGTGGTATATATCACAAACAAACAACAAAGGGGGTATTACAATATTTGATAGAGGGGGGAAATGGAAAGGGAGGCCCGGGCGGATAAACGAGGCTATAGCCAAAGTTGCCGTTGGCAAGGTTTCTGCAAAAGTGGAAGTTGGGAGTCAAGTTCAGAGCCAACACCTGAATGGGAGTTTAGTCTGCGGCCCTAGTGGTCAGGTAGGAATAAAATACGTTAGCTAGGTTAGGATTATCTAAGACGGCGGGGTGAGTGAAGTTTGGTCAGCGAAGCAAGGGAGATCCAAGTTAGAGATAAGTAAATTCAACACGTGGCCCAATAGCTGCCTTTCACCTGCGAAAATATCAGGTCCAATTTGGAGTTCTAGTGGTCCAGATTGCAAGCCCTCAAGCCCCCTCGGGTGGTTATAAAGTACCCGGAATAATAGTAAGCTACAAGCGAAAATCGCCCTTACTGTACAGTACAGTACCTGCTGGTTAGCAGTGAAACGGATCAAAAAAGATCACCAAAATCAGCTCTGCCGATGGCACTACAGTGTGAGTGCCAATTGCACTACAGTAAGGTCCCCTCTTACTACATTTGAATAAAAGATCCCCTCTTCCCTTCTCCCCCTCTGCCGCCCCATACCCCTCCCGTTCTCACCTCCTCCAGATCTCTCCCGCCCATGGCCCCCCATCTAACCCCCATCTCCCCTTATCCAACCCCCATCCTCCCCCCTTTAATCCTCAAAGAACCATTCCCCCCTACGCCCACTCCTCACCACCTCTCGCGTAGAATGTTCACAAAAAAATTGCCAACTTGCGCCCTCTTTCACGAAGCTCACCACCCAATCCTCCGAAAAACTCTCCCGATGGGATCAATCCAGCAGCGTCCTCCGACCAGATAAAGGAACTCAAATAGCTTCTCAAAAGTGGAATCGAAGTCTTGCCCCCCTCGTCGCTTGACAAAGGGAAGAAGGGTCTACACTCGAGACTCACCGCTGAAGAGGATTTCTTAATCATGCTTGAATTTGATGCAGCGAAAGCTCAAATAGCGTCCTGTGGTTCATTATCAAAGCAGTTTGAAGCTGTCGCTTAGAAAATTAACGCACACCCGAAGATCAACAAAAAGGTGTTCACGAAGTTTGCTCAAGACAGTTACAAAAGGATACAAAACACTCCCGACAAGGGAAGCAGCTTCGCTGTGGTGTGGAGGGGGGATCTACCGGAGGTTAAAGAGGTCCTATTCACGATGAGGAAGGCATGGGGAGGGCTTCGCGTGACCTCGATAACGAGAAGGAGAGAGTTTGAAGAGAACTTATTGTAATGGCCAACTGGGAATGCCCAGCAAGGGTAATTAAAGAGAATATTAGGGTTACTGGCGCCCAGGTAAGCAGCATGCATGGGTAGTGATGTTACAGCCTTTGGTTAAGTGGACAGATTTGCTTTGCATCGTCGAGATGCAGATCTCGCCAGCGTACAAGTCAAGAAGGATTGCCTGCAACTAGGGAGTGAACGTATTGGGTTTGAATCCGCCGAGTAGGAGAAGAAAAGTGTTGAAAGGCAACGCGAAATGGAAGCATCACAGAAGCGCTAATTATAGAATTTCAAGCTATTAATGGTATTAATGGAGGTATTTATGCGCATATAAGTTCTCCGTTCTGCTTGGATCTAAGATGCTTGTTACTAATGGAAAATAGATCACATTACGACGCCAAAGTTTCTGTTCGCACGTGCATATTCGACTTTAGCTCTGCTCGGGCTACGCCGCGCGTACTATGGTTAGCATCAACCCTACTATCAGAGAAACCCGACGTGTTGGAATAAGCCAAACCCCTCCCGAAATATTTGGGACAGTTACGATGAGTTCTTTGCGAATTAAAACTACAGTTCAGACCACATTGCTGGGTCGTCAAGTCTTCTCAGTTCCACGCAGGTAACCAATAAATCATTAAAGCCTAAGAGGTTCGACTTTTTGCAACCTTACAAGGTAGCCAAGACAGGATTCTGGTTACAAGTGCAACGTGTGCTTTCTCGAATCCGAATAATCTTGAGCACTCTGTATTTGATAAAACGTTGAAGCGGAAGGTAAATCTAGATAAAATGATACTTCTGCTTCTTTCGGCGATTTTCTGGAATCATGTCGTGCTTGAATTGATTGATTCGTAGCGTTAAGAATCTTCGATGATCTCAAGAATGCTAAATCTTGTGCCTCTGGACCGTTATTTATGACGGATAGAAACGCTGGCTTCCAGTAGGTTTCTTTCTTTTTGCATTTGTACTTTGTAAAGTCCTTTATTCTTATTATGTTATGGTTGCTCTGTAGGAGTCTTAAAAGTAGGGAATTGGGCTACCAGGGCTGTGATAAAAGCGTTTTCTGCACGCCTATGCGCTCCTTAAGGGTAATGTCGACTGCAAAGACTGAGACTACTCAGACTGGAATGCATTTAACTGTAATACTCAAATTCATCTATTCATCGCATTGAGCGTAATGGCAGGCGGCCACATAGGAAAATTAACTTTTCAGCGCTAAATTTTATCACAAAGGGGGCTGCATATTGATGTTTTTTCTGAATTTCTTTAAGCCTTATGTGACAAATTTCGATAATTGGCGATGAATACAATTGAGGAATTTTAAATGCTACTAGTAGGGGTTTTTTACACATGGAGGGGGTAAATTTGCGACTCTTTCGCAACCAGTGTTTCATGGTAGTTACAATGCTCCTAAAGTAGGACATTGCAATAAATACAGTAGCATCACATTATTTAACACCCGACCTCTTTCACGTAGCACTTTTCAACCGACATCAGCTATTAAAATTCAACCTCTGTTCCCGACATGGTGTCTTTCCCGAGTCGACTATGAAACATTCGATATTGTAAAAGTTGTTTTCAACCACAGGGAGCGAGGCTTTAGCGACTGTACTGAACTCGTCCTTTTGTTTTTATATTCGTGTATGATGAACTGCAGCTCAAGCTATTAATAGCCGAAGAATTGTGATAATGTAGCTATAGTAAGTGTTGAGTGTTCCAAGTGTACTCAGAGATCAGTTACGGAGGATAGGTCTAAGTACTACCATTAAGAGAGGGGGTGACTAACTACTGCGTGCAGGTTAGGTAGAAGAATGTGTGAGAATTACACACTCGATCCTCTCTTCTGAGCGGAGTTGCGCGGCGTTTTCCAACTTGCTCCGGATGATCCTCTGTGTGACGTCAAAATCACAGATCTTGGCGTCTGAGTTGTGGAGAAGCAACTCATTATGTCAGTATTTTGTCCTTGCGTCTGCTCCATTTGAAATAGAGCGATTAAAGCAACATAGGATACCTCACAGTTCGAGTATGCCCCCTGATTTACGATAGGTCAATCATTAGGTTGCGCTCTGATATTTTCGCAAGGTATTTTATTCTGGTTTCATAAACTCATTGTTTTCAATGTGCATTAAGTTGTCAACATAACTTCCGGGAAGCAATAGCACACGAATACTTGCGTGCTTACTTTGGAGAGAAGGATCTTTATTGGAAGGAGATATTTGCAGATCGTACCTTAGAAGTCCGTCAAAACTTTTCCCAGTAATTCCCGGCATCTGGTAATCCATACGAAGGATTGAGGAGCATAGTAAAGGTTCTTTGGTAATTTTAAGTCTGTTGGAGGGCGAAAGTAATCGGGACGGGAAGGGAAGGTCTCGGACTGCAAAAATGATTGACTTACATCATGGTAACATACGCAAAAACCGAACGTAGATGTGACTGATGATATGAAAAGGATAGAAAGTTGCACTAGAGTATTTGATGTACACTGACACTTAAAAGTGTACAAGAGTGCACTGATTTGAAAGAACTCAAAATGCATTCATGAAGAATTTTAAAAATTACATCAACGGAATTAGCGGTCGAAAAAATAATATAAAAAGTCAGAATGTTCTGTACTCGGGTGAAAAGGGTATTGAACATCCTCAATGGAAAAAATTACCCCTACTGAAAGTATACGACACTTTTACACTCAGAGCAATGGAAGCAATAAAAAGCGGTATAAGCCCAACTAATAGTGCGGGTGACCCCCTCGGTTAGCAATAAACTCAAGAGTACGCCCTTGCAAAGAAGCAACCAAGATTAAACCAAGTTTCTTCCAATCGATAGCGGTAGAAACCTTCAACATCCCAAAACCCAACCCTTAAGGTCACCAAGAGTAGAAAACCGACGCCTATTGGCGTAAACTGGACTCATATTCTTCATTTTGACCTTGAAAAGCGAGTCACATTTTTCTGACCAGGTTTTGGGTATTAGTATTTTCGGGGGATAAAACAAAATTATATACTAAAATACTCGCTTCGGGGCGTACCGTGACTTTTGGAACGATTTCGCAGATATTTCCTTTTTCCAGGCTCTTCAGCTCTTCCATCTTGGCCATATCAAATTCATCTGCCTAAGCTTCGATGTCGTTCGATGAAAGCAATTCGGTTAAAAAAGTGTTGCAGTGACTTCTGCAAGCAAGAAGATGATCAACTTTTTCCAATGCTTGACGGAGATTTAGTAACGCTACATCTCCGTTCAAAAAACTTTATGAATCTAACTTGCGTATGCTGTACTACACCTCTTTATTGACTCTAACCGTAATAATCTACTTCTTTTCGACGCATCTGATTCGATTTAGCCCTTGCAAACTTCTTTCAGTCTTTTTACTTACACGCAAGAACATGCCCAGGCTCACAATGTAATCAGCTGCTGGGGTACAATAGTAGAGGGTGCTTTTTGTATGAACAGCGTGCAGGTGATTCAAGAAAATTTAAGCCGAGTAGCAATAAATGTCCTCATGCATTGTCGTTGATTACGTAGCTCTAAATGAATGGATGGAATTCGACGGATAGTACAAAATACAAGTACAGATGGAACATATCATTTGGGTACCATTGAATAATTCATGGACTTAACAGCAAGACGGAGGGAAAGGTGAAGGCTGAGAGTTGGATAGTCGATTAAGATCTTGGTAAAAATGCGAAGAAGTTGATGGTGATATCGCCCCCCGTTGCCCTGTAATTTATAGATTTCTAACCCTTAAAGCTTGATGTAAATGCCAACGTTCTTGGTGTACTTTTGACACTTGTAACTCGTTGAGATCTATCCTTGGCCCGCCTAGATTTTTTTGTACATTGTATAAAAAAAGCATGTTAGGAACATCTGCTATAATTCGGAAACGGAATGGTTAGGAATATAAGCTTCACTTTGAATTGATTAGCTGTATCTAAAACGTTTGGGATAGCTTTTATGTCAATAAAAATCAAATCAAAAGCGATTCAATGATAAAATTCGATGTTTACATTCGAAAAAGACATAGAGCTTCTCTACCGCGAGGCCTTGAATTAAATCTAAAGATATTTTAATCATGCGAGAGAAAAAAGGATACCCTACAGCGGCAAATGAAGTCTAAAAAAATAAATATTGCTTTTCACTAATCACGAGTTGAGGCTATGCGCACGGTCAATAGCTGCAAATCATGATCTAATGAATTTCAATAGCTGCGGGAATGAACCAATTTAATTGGACTATTTGAGAGGAACAATTGCTCGTGGTGTTTGGAGGGAAGGGGGAAACACTCTGGTATTGTTATGCTCAATGCCCAAGGATAAAAGCGAGAAGAGGCAGAAAGTTGTTTGGTATCGCCAATTCTTACTCAACATGGGTCGCGGAAAGACTTTGGATCTCACAGAGAATGAAAAAATTTGCAAGGCTTGGGTTTATGCGTCAGAGGACCCGATTGCAGGCGTGGATCAGACGAGGGAAACATTTTTCGAGACTGTAAGGCATAAGTTCATGAAACTTGCACAACATACAAGCAGTGGGACAGCAGGACGGTATGGATCACGTAATATGATATCTGTTAAGCAACACTTCAGTGATATGTCAGCGGATATGCAGAAGTTTAGGTCAGCTGTCTCTAGGACAAAGGCTTATAGTTCGACTGGAGTTAATGCGGATAATATTAAAAGTATGGCTTTAGCTATTCATCTCGGAAAGACGAACACTATGGATTAAAACTACAAGGATTTTTCAGTAGCTAAATGACCATACTAAAAATCATGGAAGGTACTAGAGAAGCACCCCAAGTGGAGCGATGTTACAAGCAGTCCTTTTACAAGTGTTCCGACACCAAGGAGTGAAACAACAAGCGAAGAAACCACTGTGAATGAGACTAAGTCGACAAACGATAGCGAGCAGAGGGAGATTCGCCGGCGAAGACAACGAAAAGGAAGAAAATTTCTCTGTACAGTATTGGAGCAAAAAAGGACAAGATGATGAAGGAAGAGGAGATAAGAACCAAGGCAGTCAAAGGCATAAATGAGTCCGCAAAACGTAACGCAGAGTTACTGGAAGAGAAGAATGCGATAGCAGTACTTTCCAGACTTGAGGCGGAGAGACTTCCAGAGGCAGTTCAGTTCTTTGCTGCTATCAGAAAGAGCAACTTTGTGTTAGTGTAATTTCACTTCTTTGCCTTTTTCTGACAGCTGACAACTCGCAAAGAGGCTTACAGTTATTACTGTACTTTACAGTTCAACCTATAACTTGACCGTTATGTTTATGCACTTTACAGTGCTGTAAGCTTGAGCTGATCTACTTTGGATCAGCTCAAGAAAGTTTAGGGTTAGACACTCACCGTCGTCTACATGTCTTCTGGAAACTTCCTTCGATCAACAGAAAGCATCAGTCGACTCGCCTTGAAGTCTATATAAGCCCCGGTCTCTCTCCATCTTCTAACTGAGTAAAGTTCCTAACCACCTTCTCCTCTCTCATCTCTCCTTGTCCGTCCCTCACTCTTTCTACCCTTCTCTCTCTCTGTCCTGCTCTCCCGCTCTCTCCATCACTCCTGCCTGGCTCCCTCGCTCCCTTTCTCTCGCTCTGTCCATCACCTTGCGCCGGCATTGAAGAGAGCTTGTATGGCTACTGAAGAGAACGAAGTTGTTACTTCCTCCGGGGCAACAGTAGCAGATGATGAATCGGTGGCCAGTAGCCTCGCTGACGAATTACAATAAACGCGTCTTGACGCAATTTTGATGCTCTCACCGATCAATATTGCTCCCAAGTCATCAAAAAATTGCGTGGTGGGTACAAACAACCCACCACATCAGGGGATATCTCCGGGCTGCCTCTCTTTTGCGGCGTTTCGCGCCGATAAAGTGAATGTTTACGAACAAACAAATTTATTCTCAACGGCGACGCGAGACAATCACCTACGGTACTATATATGTTCTACGAGATCTGTTTTGAGCGAGCAATGATCCACAACGCTGATCAGACTGTGATGTCTAGATGTCGCTGTTACAGCACATGGCCTCTCTGTGAATGCCTCACCCAGGAGGTCCACTGTCACAGATCGTGATTCCCACTTGAATGTTTTCCGTTGCTAAACATTGCCTTCGCCTCCTCACAGTACATAAAACTGTTTAGTTTGCTGGTGTAATGGACTCTGCGTTGTTCGACAATCCTAATGTGCAAGATGATGCATAATTTCATTACCATTCCAATCTCTTCCCTATAGCATAGTCTTGATGGCTGTTTAAGAATGTGGAAACGTGACGTAAAAACCCCAAATGCTCTCTCTATATCCTTTCTAACCGCCTCTTGAGCTGCTGAATAGGCCTTTTCCATTGGCTTAACGAATATAGCCCATGTAGGATATATGCCATCTGCCAAATAATACGGTAGCTTACGCTGTTCTACATTCATAAAGTACTGAATTGATGGTGAGAAACTGCCTTCGACCATTTTATGTAGAGTCGGGGATGTGTCTAGGAGGTTGACATCATTTAGACTGCCTGGGCTTCCAAAATGCACATGCCATATCTCTAACTCAGCATCAAAAAATCGCTTCCAATACAAGTGTCTGCTTTTCCCTTTTTCCTTTTAAATGCCCCGCCCAAGCATCTGAACAGTTTTTCCATTCACAGTGTTGGCAGTCAATACTTCCAACACAGCCTGGAAACTAACGACTAGCATTAATAGACATAACTCGCTTTAAATCTTCTTCTCGGGGCTCACGTAAGTAATCAAAATCATACTTATCGATGACTGCCCTACAAAATCCCTTCATTGGCAACAATACAGAATCTTATCCCATTTGTAGATACCCATCCAAAGTATCTGCTGCAGCACCGTATCCAATCATACGAACGTCTGCTACGATACGCTGCAGTAGATGGATTCTGGGTTTACCAAGTGCGTCAACCTTTCGGACGAATATAGATGTTCCCTCTAGATCATGGTGCACTTTCTCAAATAAAGCTCTTGGCATTCGGAAACGACGCTTAAAAGAATGGTCATCGTAACTCCGTGAAACACCGAGATAGTCTCTCATTAGTCGCTCCATTACGCCGTCAAAATCCCTTAGTGCGTTTGGCTTTTTTAACTCCTGTGATCCTGCTGAAGTGGTAGGTAGTTACGGAGACAATCTGGGAAGTATTGAGGTTGCAATAAGATATTCTATAGCATCGCCATGGCTTGATTCGCTGTCACCCGCAAGGCATGTATTCATTGCATGGGAATTGTGATAGCTTTCGAAGAATAGCAATACATGCGGTAGGTTTCGTCGGGCGCATCTAAAAAGTACATGATTAATACGAGTACAGCCTCTCATTCATTCAATAAAATTGGGACAATTTTTCATCTCTGAACCATTACAACCCCGCTCGGTAGAGATGCTCTAAGTTTGGATAAAAGAAATGAGATCTTTGCTAGTGTAAATTCAAATTCATTAAACCTATAAGTTTCCAAATATTGCGGTAAATACAAATTATTTGCCATTTAGGCATGAAGCTCCAAAATATCGCGAATTAATAGATTATAGTGCTCACTTGAGTTTCCTTTCAAATTAATAAGTCGTCAAAAGTAGTCTTGAAAAGTCAAAATGGTACGATTGCAAGACTTATACTCGTTCGGTCTGTCCGCAGAAATAGTTTTCTTTCTTCTGTCTCCGAAAATAATACTAAATTTAAGAATGGGTCGCGTGCAGAGAGAGTAACTTTTAAAATCTTTTATACTGTATCATACTATTCGAAATTCTGAGAAATTCGTGTCGAACTTTGCACATTTATTAAAGCAGAGTAACATCATAAAATGTATTAATGAGACTACAAGTTTATTTTTTGTACGATTAGAGCACTTATTCATCTGGTACTATTCCGTGAAATATATACAGATCACTATCATTAGCGGTAGCCACTATCTAGAACTATAAATGTTTTCCTTAGAATGTTTACTATATATATCTTGAATTGATGCGCTGGAATATTTCGTTTATTTCTTCTAGAGAGGTATTCAAAAGATTAATTTTAGTGAAATACAAGTTAGATCTGAATAGTTGACTCAAAAAATCCTATTTTTTGTACAACACAGATTTATCTGAAATGTTCAGTAGAACCACTCTTATCTGAAAAAATATAAAGCAAGCTTCGGTCCAAGAGCAGTACTTATGATCATGGAATGAAACTTTTTAGCATTTTCACTGTTTTTTGAATCTGCTGAAATGTGACAGGCGTAAGCCTCTTACTTTGTTACTAGAGGACCCTTTCAAGAATACTATATGGGGGTTTGAGACAAGCAAAATACATCACCCTAGTATACGAGTTGAGTTAGTTTCCCAACGCCTGCGAAAAAAACTCAAAATGAATCACAAGTAAGGAATTTACTCTTCGCAATTGTTCAAAATTTCACCCGAATAAAAACAGAAACAACATAAATATATAAAGACTAAATTTTGGAAATATTTCGATTAGAAAGATTGAAATAGTTATTTAAAGGCATATCAAGCTTCTTACTTTGATAAGTTAATTTGATGTTCTGAGCGATGTAAATTTTTCATTTAGCAAGAATCATTTCTATTCCCGACAATTTTAATTTATTTTTCAAATTATTTAATGAATCCATTCAATAGTGGGTAAAAATTAATTCCATGAGGATGTGACGCAAAAAATATTCTTCTGAGCGTCATTAAGAATTCTAACAGTACTAAATTATATTAAATTATCACTTCAAAGCTGAATAATTTTGAATGTACTGGATAAGAAGATCTAATTTTCAAGTGTCTAATTGCTAACATTATTTTATGTTTTTGATGAATTTACGGCAAAAGAATCTAAGATAAAACAGTATCAACGAGTTAAAAAACTTTTCAGTTTTCAATATCTCTAAAGATAAGAAATCTTAAACCGCTGGAGTGTCTCTAAAAAAGCCACTAAAATATAACGTTTGAAGATCTATTTAAAATTGATAATTTAGATAATATGTAAATGTTATCGACTTCATTAGATAATAACATGGATATTTTACGTTTTTACGCTTGTACGATTTCACGCTATACAGGAAGATTAAAATAGTCTTAATGACACTCAGATTAGACTATCTTACAATTTATTTTATTCTAAAACACTTTTTTGGTACTAAGATGACATATAGCACTTTCGTAGAATTGGGAAACTCTCATGAAATCATATGTGTTAAGGAAATCATACAAAAGTATATCGCACAGGAAATCAAAGATTCATGTAGTCTTCACAGCGTAGTGTTTTTGGTGCTGTACATGATTTTTTAATAAATGAATGTGTAGCTCGTAACAATACGAACCATTCTCAATCAGATCCTCTTCCGATTGGTCCGCTTTGTGACCATTTTTCCGATCCCAATGTAATTGCTCCTCCTGTCATCGGATCACATTGAACCACTACAACTTTTTTTTATGAAAGTCTCCATATATCAACAACTCTCTTCATATCATTCGTTGTCGAAATGAAATAATACAAAAACAGCTTTCTTCACATGTGTTTTGGAGAATTTCTTTTCGAAACAAAGGACTAATGAAGGGAATATTTCGAGTCAATTTCAAGTTAAAAATCTGGTATTGCTCAAAGAAAAACGTTCTAAGTACACCATATTGGCCTTTTCTAAGAAAAGGCCAGAATATTTTCTATTTTATTGATCTCGACGTCCAAAGAAGGGACTTAAAACCCAAGATTGATCATTTTCCAGGCCAAAAACCTTGAAGCAGCTTTCGAAATGTGCTGTTTTATGTCTATTTTATTGTTATCGTGAGCTGTTGCGGCACATATCATAAGTAGCTAACCCCAGAAGCATTTTAAGTCGTCAAATGACGTTTAGGGGATGAAATATCCCTCTTAGGACAGCTTATAAATATTTTTTTTGCAGAAAAGTTATATTTTGGTTCCTTTGCAGAACTATTTAACTTTGATTGAACGGAAGTACAGTGGTCTCGGGATAATTGAAACTGCGTGGTTAACAGGTCTGGGTTTCAATTATCCAGATTTTTTCAATAAAAAATTTTTGAGAGCGAAACGTGTCAAACGTCTTTGCTCTACAGTTGGGAGTGAAGAAAGGGCTGAGGCATGCCGGGTAACGAGGTTTACGCAGTATCAAATGTATAACTTTGACAGAAGTGAGGCAACGTGGTCTGGAGCATGGATTAGGCCATATCGGCACGTAGCTTGTTCTGACTCCTTTTGATACCGTCCAAAACCGTGAAAGAACTCTCATTTCGGTCTCAGATCGGGTTTGATAGCGCCAAATCCCTTATTTGCTCTCTAAGCAGAGGTAAGTGTTCCTCAGAATCATCATTCTCTGTCTCTCCTTCATCCTCAACGCAGTTTTCGTTATGTAGCTCTTCGCGCAAAATCCCTTTCAATAGCGAGTCGTCGGTTACCTGTTCGGTACAATCTTCCTCACGGGAGGGGTGTAAAGGCGAGTTATCTTTAACACGCCAACCGGTTGGAAATAATTGTTGGGTTGTGAAAGTTAAATCTGAGGTTCCTTTGGTAGTAAAATTGGCAATATCCATACTTGATCCTATTTTCCTGTTACTATGAGGCCAGTAGTCCCCCAGCAGTTCTGAATAACAATCGAAGTTAGTTCCGTCCAGATTTTCTTAAATGGAATCATAGCTGTCAAAATGTCCACCTTATATATGTCCTTAACATTCTCATCTGTAAGATCCAATGCAAGCTCTATCTGGAATCGCCGATATTGGATCTTCATAGCCGCAAATATGCCTGCCTCAAGAGGTTTAATCTTGAAAATGTATTACGAGGTTAGAAAACAATTTGGACATTTGGCAGTGCAGGGATAGTTGCAACAGTTCCGTGCGCGCTACAGTTGTCAATTAGGAAAACTACTTTCCTCCCTTTTGTCTGTCCAGTATATCTGCTAAACCTCTTCAGCCAATCATAGAACATAACGCAAGTCATTAAGGCTTTCTTGTTTCCATGATATTCAAACCCAAGCTCTTGACCGGACCTTTTCTTAACGCTCTTCGGCGATATGCCGATACAGTAACCAATAACTCCAACTTCTCGGAACCATCAGCATTACAACAGGGCATAAAGGTAATTAAATCCTTCATAACCTTTCTACCAGGCAGTCTTACTCCGCTATTTTTGAAGTAGGCGCCATCTTTTAAAACAATCTCGTCTCATCTGCATTAAAAATATTTTAGGGAAAATATTTTTAATTTCTCACGCATGTTCAGGAGCTCTCGCCAAAACGCGGATAAATGTAAATACCCACATTATCCGTGCGACCTTAAAAATCTCAACTCCCAACGTCGCTTAAGCCATCTAGCCAGCCATCTGGAAATTGCATAGAATGTTTTTTGGTGGTAGGGAGCTCATCATTTGCCATCTCCAAAAGCTCTTTTCCCTTCTTCTTGATAATTAATCCATTGATATTTCGACGTGCCTTGCTTTGCTCACGTATCAAACTAAATAACGCTGATTCTATTGCATAACTGCGTCCTTTTCTAGTTCTCGTTATCTTCTAGATTTCTTTTGCGGGCATGGCCAATAAATCCGAGGACTGCTTCAATATTCTCCACCCAGTTTGCTGACTGGTGCCTCATTGAGCTTCCATTTTTCTTAGCCTGTTCGGCCAGTATCAAAGGTGTTGCTGGTTGGCACTGGTCTCTCAACCGCCGCTGTTCCTTACATATTTACTTTTCTGGAACACCGTTATCGATTGATAGCCCATGCTGCGACCTAGCAGTCGCATCAACGACGCGGTTGATTGTGATGGGTACCTTTGGTCACTACAGCCAACCTCAAAGATCTAACAGTCTTGCGACAACCGTAAATTAGTTTTACTTCACTTCAAACAAAATGCTTTAGAAAGTCTGACGTGTACACAATGTCAAGAGGGTTCAGTTGACTGCTGCAGTACTGTGCCATACAGTATTTTAATATGCAGTCAGAAGTTTCAGAACAGTGTTGTAAGGGCCAGAGCCTCCTTTCTCCTACTGTTTCAAAAAATGAGGAAGAAATGGGATTTGGAGGTTTATAACAACTTGCCATCTTCAAAAAAGCCCATAAAACGATGTTTCAAGTATCCTGGTTGAAATAAATCTTTATTTTTACTTACTTTTGGCATTCTACCGTCGACTTTCCTTAGATCTGGCTCCAATTAAAGCGAGATTTTAATTAAGACGTGTTTCATTTATCCCGAGACCACTATAAATAAATATTTCAGTTCGCAGTTTCGAACAATGAAAATACATACATTTGTTTCTCACATAGTTGGCAATAAGATACTATTGAGAAGTCGATATGCCCCATTCTACAATCTTCATGTATAAAAAATCAATACCTTTAGGGTTTGCTGCGGTCGCGTTATATTATGTTCATTTCTTGTATTAAATATTCTAGAGAACTACATACTCTTTTTTTTACCAAGAGCTCATGAAACATTTTGCAAAGTTCTCTATTTGACTCAATTTACGTGCTTCAGAAATGACTCTAGCAGAAACTTCTGTCATGTAGATTTTTCCTCTAATTAATTTTCTTTGTGTTAACTGTGAAAAAATCCCAGGAGTTCTTTTGAACACCACTGTAATTTCGGTAAGTCGCCCAAACTGGATACGTGGCTGTACATATTTACGTGTTTTCCTTCATATTCACTCTTTACAATTAGCAGAAAGATTGAAAAGACTAATTTGAAAATTAAGACCTTTTCCGCAGACTTAAATTCTTCCTATTAGTCATTTTCTCGTCTTTCAAATGAACTACGTATTGAAAGTAGTGGGTAAGTGTTACTTTCTGAATTCAAGTTTCTCTTTCTTTCTGCTTGTTAGCATCTAAATTAGCAAAAGTATAACCCTAACATAACAACAGTTTAGCATTCTAAAAATTGTAGAGCAATTATTTTACTCCCGAATGAGGTCCTAATCGATCGAATGAAAGTAACTGGTTTAGTATGAATTTTTAATGATATAATAATTTAATTAGCACGTAGAACAGAGAATTTTCCTATTCTAGTTCTTAGTACGTTGGAATATGTAAGAATATTTAGAAATCTATCGTCTCTTGTAACTGCCTATTGAGCGCAAAATAGATGTCGATTGGCCATTTGAGCCCCTCTCCGACAAAAAGGTGGGTTAAACTTGATTATTAATGAGACTCATAATCTCATAGTCAAATATAAATTGATATGGGACGTGGTAGCTCCAGTTACATGAAAAATTTTTAAGAGCACCTAGATGATCTGAATACCGTGAGAAGCACGGATATGACATGATATCTGCAGGATTTTCCACGTAATCTGATGAGCTATTCATTACTATTTAGAGATCAACTGTGAGTTTTGAATATATTATATAAAAAGAATTGCAAATTGAAAAAAGCTAAGAAATCGATTAGTTTATGATCGATAAAATGACTGCATTGTAGAAGTATAGAAATAAACCTCCATTTTTATACCTATACTGCTCAATTGTCAGAGATGACTACTACGAATTATGCTCAAATTTTGTTCCTAAATTTTATAATATATGGCTCTGAAGCTAGCAACCTAAGATCTGGGCGAAAATGTTAAAAGTGAAGGAAAACAACTCGTCTTCGTAACTGTAAGTATAATAGAAAAGCCAAACATTTCGCGCAATTCTTGAAAATGTAACTACCAAACCGTTTTCGTAAAACTTCAAAACAATGCACATGAACAACTACTTCCTTCACTGTTGAAGGCAGCAGACCGATCTTCATTTTACTAGGAAAAGTATTGCAAATTTCAAGACCTTGATAGCAAAAAAACTGGTGGTTTATCTTTTTAAGTGTTATCACTAATATATGCAGGTTGAACTTCTCTACAATGTGAAGAACTGTGACAAACACCAAAATGAGCGTAACAATGATAACATTTATTGGTATTAGTGCAAAGAAAGCAATTTTACTGATTCAATCATTTCATTAATCAAATGAGTTAGCTAGTGGCCGAAGCTTGCATTGTTTTTAACAATGGGAAGCGCTCTATTTTACAATCACACTAGTTTCCGAAAATTATAGAAAGTTCTAGTTTATTGCAAATATTTTTGAAACGTACATTTGAATTTTTAATTTATTTACAGCTAAGAACTGTATACTTTATAAATCGCTGAAAAATAACTCTCATCCTGCAAAGAAATTTCAGATTTTCATTTTTTTCGATCTCATATTTTCTCTATTCTCTGAGCCAGAGTGGATAAAGCAGTGCCTAATCGTTAACTTAGCCTATTTTAAACTGCAAATTCTGAAATTAAAAATGAAAATAAAAAATCCTGTAATTATTTATACTCAAGCTAGTCACTAAAAGCAAGAAATGAATAATCTCACTTGATCATAGCATGCTTTCTTGTTTCGTTCATCTCTATATTAATATCACACATGACTCATCTTTAGTATATTTCAAAAATGCAGGAACCCAGAATACCAGCACTAAATTATTCATCAGAATCATTAATAATTTACACAAAAATATTTCAAACAAAGTCGCAATAGTGTCTCGACACTGTCCTTTGACCCATATATCTCAAAATTTTCACTATTTGTATTCCTAATCTCAAAGTAAATTTATTAAGAATTATATCCATTCTTTACAAATAATTTCTGGCCTCCTAAGGAACTTTAAAATATTCATCTATGACGTCTCTTGTCTCTTATTGTTGTATTTCACTTCACAGAACTTACAGCTTTACACGAATTCACTGCATCTGCTGTACTGCAGATTCAAACCACTGGTAACCTTGCAACCAGTGCTACTAGGCACTTTGCTGTCATTACACTTTCCTTAAAGTTCTGAACACAGCGTTTGACCCCATTGGCACACTTGGAATAGTTACGGGCGAGTTGCACACTGGGATATTATATAATTGCTTTACCAATCAAAAGTCGCCTTGCTATCCCATGCCACCTGGACCAATGTACTTCTTACATATTGTCAGAGTATGTCACTCGTGCCGTCTGCAATTCTGAAAGCACTACTTACGATACGGGCAGGGCTGTTTTTCTGTAACACCTTTGAATTCGCTACTGTTAGACTACATTTTCCTTTAGTTTGTAGCTATCTTCAGTTCTATGTAAACCCTGGTTTGGAGCGGCCAGCTTTACCCAGCAAGCCTCAACCAAAGTTTCAACTACAGTTCTACCTTGATACGCTCGGGTACGCTTAGCACCCCACACTTAGAATTCTATATTCACATAACTGCTTGTCAAGAAACCTGCATCAAATGTGAAATAAAGTTGGTCCCTTAAATATGGCTGAGTCAACTTACCTGTGAGAGAGTAGTTTTGCTCCTTCAGAGCTGTTCCACTGTAATGACCCACAACGGCCTCTTCGGGGCTGTTTAGTCGGGTAGAGTCTGATTGACTTAGTATTGTAGTTTAAGGGTTTGATTTTATGCATTGAATGATGATGGCTCTCTACTCAAGTTCCGCGGGGAGATCGCGCCCTCTTACAATGCTCTGATCAATATTCTATCCTATACCATTGCACAATAATATCCCCCTTTTGTTCCAACGAGTTCTCTATTAACTATCAAATCATTGAATTCAACTCGAATGCATTGTGAGGTAAATCTTCATGTATATCATAAGTATATATTAAATATTTCAATGCACTCCCTTCATATTCAGTCTTGCGTACTCAAGTAATATACATTGCCCATATTGAGTCTCAACTTTACTTTCTCGGAACCATAATGTCTCGAAATAATGAACAGTTTTTATTAAATAACAGATCGAAGGTAATGGTAAGAGACGAAAAAACTCGGTCCGAACGCCCAGGTCCTTTTTATGGAAAGAACCAGAGTGTTACTTGGATTCCATCGAACATAATTTGCACCAGCCATTGAAATTGAATTCAAATGTTTATTAGTAACTCCTTGCAGAGAAAAGCCTAATTTTGATGATGGAAATGAGATAATAGTGTGCCGGACCGTGCCCTTCCTGGAAGAACACTAGAATTTCCCAACGATAAATTAGTTTATTAAAGATAGAGATGGAACACCAACCCTTTTATTCGACTGTACATCTCTGTCTCTCCAAAATACAGCGATTAGCTATGAAATGGAATTAAATATGGTTATATGGTTTATTTAACAAAAATTGTAAAAAATGGGGGCATAAGCACTTCTACTACAAATTATGCCGTTCAAGGCAAGCATTGATGCTAATGCAACGATTTGGGTGTAGTTTCTAGAATGTTCTATGTATATTAAATCCTTACACACAAATTTCTTCTGAGAGAAACACACTTGTCATGCTCACAATAATAGACGAAAAATTCTGTACCGATTTAATTTTTATATGATTTCTCAACCAAAAAGGTAAGCTTAAGCCCCATGGACATCTTTCCGTCTTAGAAATACGCTGAGGATAATATCTTGCGGCTATAATCAATTGAAATCTGTATAGCTGAGATGCAACAAATATAAGTCGGGAATAGAAGAAAATTTTAGATGAAAAGCCTAAATTTAGTGCTCGAAGCGCTTTAAGTAAGCATAAACGATTCATATCCATGATTTATAAATTGAGTGCCATTAAGCACTTACTTCTTGGCAGAACTGAGTATTCTCACATCATCCCCCCCAAAACGTAGAAGTTCTTCTTTATGGAAATTTTATTTTGTGTTATTTGATATTCTGAACAGAAACTTGTACGCAAAATTTGTTTCTGGTTCATTTGCATAGTGGTTGGATTAAAAATTTAAAATTGTGGAAATACCAACGGTTGACTGTTTGGATTGGCTTTGGGGGTTATATAGCTGCCAAAATGCTCACGTTTGAGACAAATTTTGACGTGAAGGGCGAGTGCAGGGGAAAGTATATTAACAAATTTGTAAATATTGTACTAACGTACATGTACAAGCATCTCTGTACTGCTATTATGAGATCCAGCTTTTCTTTATGTTCGCTTTCAATATTATGTAACACAATATCTAACAGAAAAGCAGGGCTTTCAGCTTGACTGGAGGTTTAATTGGTCAGCTATATGTTCTTCTTACAATACGACGAGATAAGATTGAAATAAACTTCTACCATACACAAGTGGTTTACAATAAATTTTAACTTCATTATCTCAAGAACAACTTTCAAAGACTTCTTCACTTTATTAAAAAATTATTTTTATAAATTAACACGTATGAACATTCAACAGAGTCATGAAAGTGATTTGGTCGAGTAAAAAAGATCTTAAGAAGGACACTATTATACTAGAACCTTGTAGTACTGTACCGTTGATAATTTGCGAGCAATCTCCTTAATAGTTTTGAAATACTAATCCAATGTAATTAGTACTAATCCATTAAAGCACATTCTGTCAGAGTGGGGAAAAATAGGAAATGGAACATTGATATTTAGGGCACACCACCCTTGAAGCAGGAATTTATTTGTAGAATTGTTATATTTGGAGCACATTCAACATTAGCACAGTTCGTAAGTTTCAACGGCCTTCAATTTCTATTAGTTTTCAATCGGGATCAATCTTTATTGCCCATAACCACCCGTGTGGTCTAAAACGGCCAAGTGCAGTCCAGCATAAACACAGAGCATAAATTTGTAAATGGCAAAGTATGCACATGCCGAGGAACAACTCAGGAGTTGTGACATAGTGGTCGAATGGAGAAGGAATTACGGACACAGTGCAAGTTCTCCCTCTTTTTTGGGTTCAATGCCCTTTTTGCTCTACTCAGCTTGTTGCCCAAAACAAGAAGTACATTTTGTATGCAATGATAGTTCAAGGTTCCAGTTTACCGCACCCTGAGAAATTATTCACACCTGTCATCCGCAGTAATGAAAGGGACTTAATAAGATATAAAATAATTTATACCAACAAATATAAAAAGTCTAGAGTGATTTATTACCCTTAATATTTTTTCAGGTAGCTTACCGGCACGAAATCAATAAATGTGAAAGACTAGACCTATGAGAAAAACATTATAAACTTATCAAATAACGTAAAAGGTTTATTTTGAAAGCAATTGAACTGTGTAGAGAAATAAATCACCCGAAATTAATTTCCAACTAGCCGGGAGATTTATAAAAACTATAGTTTCAACTGGGTCCTTTATGTTCATATAAAATAGAAAGGTTGAAAATGTGATACTATATCTTCTTTTGGATACGTCGGAATTTACTGCAGAAGCTACGCGCTAGCTTAAATTGTTCACTAGAATATTAATATGAACTATTTACAGTCTAATGAATGCATCGAAGCGATGATCTGCAACCGAAAAAGATTTATTAGCAAGTGGGGAAGCAGATGTGTCGATAGAAGATCGTAAACCATCTGCAAATAATGTGCAATTGATTGCATGAGTTTAAGCATTCATTTCAAATCAGAGAAAAGTCACCTCTCCTATATGTAAAGAGAAAGACACAATTAAATCAGGGGAGGGAATTTTGGTGTTATTTTAAGAAGGTTTGGTTGGTTGTATCCACGCCGTTAGTGCGTTCTGCGTAGTAAGTCGTCACTGATGGGGAACATTTAATAACTTTCCTTACAGGCCCGGCTCAAGCGAGCAGGCATGCCGCGTTAGACATGACGACCGTAAATATAAATAAAGTGCTAGAAGATTTTTTCATGTTGTTTCTCCTTAGTTAGTATTGAAACAGTTTTTCATGAGGCATTCTGGCGTTACATAGTATCCTCGCTTTGTTTGAACAACGAAGGAGAACAAATTGAGTGACTTTTGTAATCATTTTTTCCATACGTGGTGTCTTACCTCCTTCCCTCATTTCCGAAGGGAAATATGTAATAGGAAATTGAAGCAGAGAAGAAAAGAATTTGATTACTATAAATACGAATTATTTTAACTGATAATTTATTTAATTCTACTTCCATCTGAAAACCTCTTAATTACATGTGAAAAATATACTCGCCGTTGAAAATGTGGTGGATGATTTTGCTACTCGATCAAAGCTCGTTCACTTAATATATCGGAACAGTTGTAAGCTATTACCAGTCTTCATCATGCCTTTTTGATAGTTAGATTATATCCGTACGGAATGAGGAAGTTGAAAAGAACCTTAGAGAAGGAGAAGAGATTCGTCAAGGCGTGGAAGAGGGAAGTAAAAATGTGCAGCGTGGGAGAGATGCAGACAAATTGAAGGAAAATAGATAATAAGAGATTATGCGTCTATTTTGTGGTTTCTCGGCGAGTCATTGAGGATTCTAATGTTTCAAATTGTGTATATTTTGGCTGAATGTTGCATTCTGGGTTTTCTGTATTAAGCGAATTTCCTTTTTTCCATGACTGGCCTAAATTTAATTTTTTAAAATCTCATTTATTCTCTTATTATGTCAATTCCTTGGACTTGAGTACACCGATAACTGAGATCGCTCCCTTTCTATTGATTGAAATTCCATTTTAATACTCTAAGCAGAAGTTGGGGTGTTTTTTTCTCATACTGAAATGCATTTCAAATGAAGTCCTGCTTCAATAGAACTTCTGAATTTTATTAGTGTAAATTAACGCACATTCTTGCAATTTCTAATCAATGGAAATATGGCTAACGGGTACTGGCTTTTTCAGAGACTGTTCGTCAAATCTACTGTACATATTTGATTTAATGCCTATTCATTTGACAAACAGTCTATATATTTGACAGTATACTGTAACAGTCTACATATTAGCAGCATAAAAGTACATAGCGTTTGATTACCTTCGATACTATAAATTCTATGTGCTTTTTATATATCAAAAATAGTATTTTAGACCATATTATTACTTGATTAGTCGGCCAATTCTAAAAAAACAACAGAGCCATACTAAATTTGTTATTATACCGTAGTACAGCGGCTCATGGAACGGGAACAACTAAATCTCGAGTCATCAGGCCTTTGCGTTTTGGGTTTCAGAGGCACTGTAATAACCCTCTGAAATCTACTTTGATCACTATGGTGATCAATGCGGGCCACATCACTTACCACTTTTTTTAATACCCCTTGAAATAGATTCTTCCTCAGTCTACTCCACACCACTTTCTGCTTTCTTTTCTTCACAATCACGGCTGCTTATCTCCTGGAGGGATCCCTCCGCATCTAACCCGCCAGTTAAGACAAGCTTCGCATTGTGAGCATTTTTGTTGAATGCCATAAATCTCAGGAGCTTTTCCTAACACCATGACGGTTCCTCATGCACATAAGATCAAAACAATGAGAACTCTGGTTAGTGGTGCACTCTCCATGCAGAGAAATTTTTGCCTAATTTTGCCGTCGTAGAGCGCAGTACCAAATAGTCGCTTGCCCCGGGGTATGCTTTGAGCGCTAGTCTCATCATCCATCTTCTGCGTTAAAGAATTTCAAATGTTTAACATTCTGTCTTCTATGATAGCGATTATTACCTTTTTCAATCCTCGTTTCCTAAATCTTCTCTTTTTGGGCCAACTGCCGTTCTTTAAATCCCAAACTAGGCATAATAGATTGGGTAGAGAGAAAAATCGAACGTTAAGTCTGCTATCGACTGATACTTATTATGTACATTCCTGTATTCTCTCTTACATTCGAACAAAAGCAATCGCGTTTAAAGCAACAGTTTTCAGAATTTGAATAGGCAATTTCTGTTTTCACCTGAAGTGAGAGTTTAATGATATCAGGACTGGTCTTTGCGGCGTAGCGCCGCCCACGCCTATTTTTGCCTTCCTTTACAACGTTTATGTGACATTTTAATTAGCTTTAAAGCATTTAACGTTCTCCTCTCTCATTTATGCGAGTATCTATGAAGCGTCAAATGAAAAACGAGACACTGTTGGGATCTGTTGGGAAAAAAATACTAATTCGAGTATCTTGTTAGGGTAATCGTGTGCCCATTTGATAGAGGATGCAGCGAAAGTCTTGAGAGAAAGCCGAAATGAATCTGAAAACGTTTCCGTGAAGCGGACTAGTACTGTGTACAGTACGTCCGTCTCATATTCAGCGCCATAAATTGCAATATGAATCGTTATGACGAGCATTTGATGGATAATCTGACTTACATTCTCCTCAAGGATGTATTTTTTAAACGTATCATCTCCCATAAGGATAGGACCCGAGCACACATGTCCTAGGAACTGCCCGGGGCTTCTTGGTTGGACTCTTGTCTTGATCTATGCAGTCTTCGGTACTTAATATATTCTATTCACCTCGAAAATTTATTCCACATGAAATAATTCATCGTCAAAAAGATATACCTGAAATATATTTATTCCATCTCGCGAGCATGCAAAGAATGGGGCATCCCTTCCTTCCACCATTCCACCCACAAAAAGTGCCCATTTCCTTCAGTTATGCGCAAAGCAACCCTCACTGGAGTATCTTTTATGGTCCCTCGCATCATTGACTCCATAGGGACTTTTGAGCTGAACCATGATTGGAACAATGCTTTAAACCATTACGCTTTTATGTGCTCCACCATGCTATCCATAGTGAGTAGTAGCAAGTCATCTGTGTACAAAATCATTATGCATAACTAATATCCCCTTGTTTGTGCCAGTTATGCCGAATTGGCGAAGGGCTGACCAGTTCTTGCATCTATGTACTACTGTTAAACAATTAAGTTTTGGTAACAAACAACCCTCCGGGTTCTCTTTCATTTTTGACTTCCGTATTCTCTATAGATGCTCTTCTAAACAAAAGTCTTCTCTCCGATCTATTTTGCCTTTGGGTACTGCAAACCATGTGTTGAGGGGTCCTCGCATCCTTTATGTAATTGAAAACATGAAACGTTACACTTAGTATAATTTATCAGTGACTCTCTTTCTTACTGCGATTGCTATCACTTTCTTCACCCCAATAGGGTGCTCTTCGCAGCAATGTAATTTTTAGAAATAAACACATCAGGGCTGAGGTTGGTCTCATCCTGAATAATAGACAATGGATTGCTTTGGGGTGAGGCTACTTTTCCCCACGAATTCATCAACTTGATATATGGAAACAGCACTATTGCCCCATCCTCTCCTACCGCTACTATCTCCTTGTCCTGCAGACAGTGACGACAACTTTCTTCACCAGGATTTGCAGTCAACTCTCCACTGTCCTTCTTTAATTCTCTGCAGTGAATTAAAAGGAAATAATGACCGAAGAATGAATATGAGCATATCAAGTTCTCAGTCGTGACCAGAATGGAGCTGAGAACCTTTACACTAAGGATCCCCAAGAATGACTCCTTACCATTCCCTCATCGTTCGTTATCATGCAAACGTTCAATGTCTCCTCACCATTCTCCTCTATACTGCTGGAGAGAGTGTTTTTGGCGGATAATTTCTGTTGTTGACCTCTTCTTGTGAACCGCAGTCTCAACAATACGCAGAAAAGCGCTTATGCAATCGCATTGACGTAGTCGGCTTATTTACCTGCCTTACGCGCGCTGAGCATTTTCACTTGCTTGCTGGCAGTTTTCGTCCCAAAAATCATTATCAAAGGTTGCAGTCAGATGCGTAGGGGAGAAGAACTTTTTATTTGTCTGCCTAAATGCGAGGGGCTCAAAATCTCATAATTTAAGTGTTTAACCTCCCTGATAGCTCCAGGTCAGTATTCCCTCTTTATCTCTTCCTATTGAGGCGAAGGCGCGAAATTATGCACAAACAGAGGGTAGAAGAGCCAGATGGGGGGTTGTCTGTCGAATTATTCCATGAAAGATAGCCTATTTGAAACTGAAACCAGAAGTGTGAGTTAAAGAAGAACTGTAGAAGTAGATAAATATCATGTCTTGTAATTCTATCCTCCTTTTTCTGATGAAGCACAGTTGTCTTGTTAATCCAGTCTCACATCTATTTTAAAAATAGGTTACAAAACAAGTACAGGATCCAAAGCGATTGAGTGCAATTCCTTTCACTACACTCTGACTAATCAGGTTTTCAACTACCTTCTTGCACCATAATAGAGCTCTCTACCCTACTGCGGCCTCATTCAACTACCCACACATCATATTGACTTTCTATCATCTCGTTACAACTTTTAAATCGCAGATGGGTCAATACTACTGTGTTTTCCACGATTTCTGAAACTAAGTCAACCCTTTAGCCTTGATTGACCTCTTCCATGACCGCAGGCTACTCCTTGCTACTGCCTCGTCCTCCTTTACTTGCTTGCATATGTTAATCATTTGGTTCATTTGAGAGCTGGTCTGAGGAATTACGGTTCACATAACTCTCTGATTTATTGACCGCGTCGCTTTGATTTTAATCTATCACTTCACTACGAAGAAGAGAGGTACAACGAGATAAATGAAGCAAAAGAAGGGTTATTCAGTTTGAGATGAGGCTACAGGGCACATAGTTGATTGGGATGTTTGTAGAGTGTTGCGAAGCGGGAGTAACACGTATTTTCAATACGATATTGTGGCGATATGGGACTTTGACCTGTCGACTTTGGTAACTTATCGCCAAGTTGTCCGATTTTGGATTTTGATAGCCCAGATGGTGCCTGAGATGTCACTGTGTGTCATGTAGCAGAAAAGAAACTTCAAGCTTGTCTAAAAACCTCGCTGTCATTTCTTCAACTCGGCCTCTTGAACAGCTTTACTGATAACCATAGTGAGCATTACCCATATAACGGCAACTTCTATTTTGATTTAATTTTCAGTATAATAATCAGGAAATTGTTGGGGGTATGTCTATACCGCTAACTTACAAGCCGGGGCATTTTATTTAACGTATCTTGAGAGTAATTCCTTACCGCTTACCTCCACAGGAGCCCAGCTGAGCGCCTCGCACTGTTCCTTTTATCGGAACCCCTTTTTTCGCTCCCAATGCACAGGGAATAGATGTAGCAGTTTTAATCTCTCACTGCTCACACGGCTACATCGCAACTAGGATTAAATAGTTTCTTCAGCACTTAGGAGGGCCGAAAGGCGTAAAAAGGAACAATGTTTGATAACATTTCGTGCACAGGGTATTGACTTCTTTCTATCGCTAGTGATATCTAAGGAAAACCATAATCAGCCAGACTTCAGCATCGTCTTGGCCTCAAAAACGTTACATCTGATCGTCGAGGGAAGCACACCTTCTTTGAATTCCAGATCCTCAAGGCCCGTGCCTCGGTGTTTGTTCTACACTACACCACCATCACGCCGAATCCCCGAAAACTATGTTTGAGATCCTCTGTAGTGCGCGCCGGCGTGAAATATTAATGGTCCAGAAGTGGAAAGGCAATTCCGGCTGAAGGGACCATCATCCGTTGCGACTACTGGACTGTTAGCTACTGTCCTTTTCTGAGTGTTAACCCTAGTAACTGGCGGGATATGGGAGAGTTATCCTTGAGGGATAGCGCCGCTGTGTTACTTTACGTGCATATTAGAGCGGTGATGGTTACTAAAAAAAGGGCCGCTTAGGCCTGGGGAGAGGAGAAGAGCTAGGAGAAACTCATAGTTTCTTACTGGTAGACTCGCTAAATTTCGCCCTTCCAATAAATTGGCTTCATCTTCAACAATCGAATCCACTTCCTCCATCCCGCACCGCAGAAGGGAGGGCAAAATGACGGTGAAGCTTAAGGAGCTGCATCTTCGTGAAGATAGTAAGGGTAGGGAAGCACATAGACGCATAGATGTGACCAAATTGAAAAGTGAGTGGCAAGCTCTAAGAAGTAAGGGAGCGTTTTGTTCCGTCACCTACTTGAGCCATGATGTGCTTCTTATCCAAGCGATTGGTAACAGTGTCAGGCGTAATTGAATAGAGATTCATGACATCAGGACTAAGGACTGCGGGAAAGTCCAGTTACGACGTCAAGAGTGACACTCTTTAGAGTGTCGGGATCCGAGATATGGTGCGAGAGGGAGGGCTATCGTCCCGAGAGAGTCGAAGAAAGCATCAACAAAATGGAAGCTCTTGATAATTGTCTTGAGGCAGGGGAGCTTACGACCAAGATGGGTGAAAATGCGGCGCGCTTTCTTCAACATGATGGCAGAGGTAGGGGCTCCTGTGTCAACGCAAAAAAAACCGGGGCTCTCTTTTCCGTGTGGGGCACTTTTGAATTCTGATGTGGAGATGGTATAGATTTCAGTAATGGTCCGTGGGAGGTTATGGGATGAATGTTCGTGTCTTGGTACGTTATTTCGATGCACTAAAGTCCTGAAATTACGTCGTCGTCTTCGAGAGGCGTCGAGGAAACGCCTTAGTCAAAATTCGGCGACCAGCTCTCTTCCTAGTGCACAGACGAGATGTTTTTTCAACTGGGTCGTTCCCTGTGGCCATACTGGAGGCGATTTGGTCGCACGCGATCGTGGCTTCATTCTCCTCCAACGCATGTATCTCCGCAGGATCCGAAGGGATGAACGCATACATAAAACTTTCGAATTCAGCGAGGTCAGAGTGGGAGGAGCGTGTCTGGTTGATCTCCTCCGGTTCGATTTAAATGTCACGGTCTTCTTGGTCTTTGAGAGAGGAGATATCTTCGACTTGTTGTGACAGGTGGTCGATGGTATTAGCAAGATTTTTGACGACGTGAACGGTAGGGGTTCCTTGGGCAAAATCATCACGGACGTACTAACGAATGTCGCGGGTTCGGCGGAAGCTCGAGAAGTGCTCGTCAGAACCGCATGTGTGACAAAGAATTCTTTTCCCGTTGCGACCGAATGTGTTCTTGCGGGGCGAAAGAGTCACAGTTGGTTTCAAAGCAAGACAGGAGTGATGACGCTTCCGGGTCTTGGGCCTAGGCGGTTTTCCGTATTGCTGAAAGTAGAGCTTGTCAGCAGGGGTTCGGAGTAGCGGCATCCTCGTCAACCGTGATCGTGCAATGGCGCTCTTGGCAGATCTTTAGTTGCTCCCTCAACGTTGTGACGAAGCTTTTGTAGGAAAACTTGGCTGTTATGATCTGACTGATCGCGGGAGCAGCCCACTTCTGATGGAAGATTGCAGAGCGAAGGTAACGAATGTTGTTCTCTTCATATCGGAACTGGTGAGGGCCTTGAGGCGAGAGCGAGTTAATGCGCGTGACAAGGCGATCGAGCCCCATACTGACGCTAGGGTTGTCAGTCTCCTGCGTAATCTTCGGAAGAGTCAGGCTCTCAAGCTCGGACTGGGCCTCAAGCTGACGTGCGTCGGAGTCATATTCTTCCAGCATCGTGGCTACTTGCTCATGGTGCGACGTGTCGAAAGTGCAGTTCTCGAATAATAAATCTCGTGCATAGCCTGCGAAGACGTTATTGATGAATGAGGTCTTCTGTTTCCGGGTGAGCCCAGTTTGTGAAGCACACACGGCGTGATACCGAAGGTCGGTGTGGATGGGCTCCAGTTGATGGGTCTCGGTGTCTCGCTCTTCTGTGAATTTCTGATCTCTGGAGAAGTTTAGGATGATGGAAAGCAACTCGGTGTCCGGGTTAGGGCGATCAAACTCGGGGCCGCGACGTTCGTTGTGGGTAACGACGGGGGCAACGGTGCGCGATTATCCCTTGCGTTTTGCACGTCATGCATGATCGGGGCGAAACAAGCGTGTGTCGTAGTCAGCGTAACACGAATGAACGGGGCTTAGGCAGGCGGCATGAGATCGGCCGTGACATCTGTGTGAGGAGTCGCAGCGCCGGGTTGGGTGGAACCGGACGGAGCTGAAGGGGATGACGGGGCTTCGGTTGCAGGGATCAGTGTCTGCAGAAACGGCAGCCTTCTCAGATCGCTTGAGCAGATCTTCATCTTGCGGGGGAAGCTCCATGAATTTCTTGAACCTTGATATCACTTCTTCGGCCAAGTCCGCCTGGTCTTGTCTTTCGGTGACGACGTTTGCCAGCCAGAAAAAGCCATTACATTGCCGTTAACCTGGATGAAGGCGTCTTCGATCAATGAAACGGCATCCGCTTTGACGAATAAGCATTCACAGAGCTAAGCGACATCCCTGAGTATCATTATCACCAGTTTCGGTTTTCAAGACAGATCTTTGGTGAAAAAGGAACGGATCGGATGTAGATTGAGCTTGATTGAGTCAGAGATTTCATACAGGATGGCTTCTTCTCCAAAGGGGCTCATTTACGAAACGAGCACGATCAGTTCCAGTATCTTCCTCGATATCTTGTTTGTGCCTTTTAATTCTCAGCCAATTTCTTGAAACGCTTATATAAGGCACGGCCCGCATTGATGCGAGTTGAGGTTGGGATTAGAATCGATGATCATGGGCGAAGCGCAAATCCGGATTCTGGCCCAACTACGTGATCAACGGGGCCACGCAGAGAGTCCAAGCTCTTTGGAAGGAGTGTATGCGATGTTAAGAGAGAGTGCAAGGTGAAGAAAGTTGGAAGGATAGGGCGAAGGATATCAGCAGAAGCAGCTAGAGGTTTACTGAACAATTCCTCCTTGCCTCCTGGCGGAGTTAGATGCAAGGAGGCCAAGGCTAAAGTACGGGTGCCGCGAGTCGGGCGACAGCACTTCACTGCTGACTGTAGGCTTACAGTGCATGTGCCCCAACAAGGAAGAAATAAGCTTCTACTGTACAGTACTGTTGGGTGGGTGCATATAGAGGTAGTTTGGTTGGTCCAAATGTTTGTACTGTATGTTTTGTATTTTGTATTCAAGTATTTATCTTTTTGACTGCTACTGAAAGGTAGCGAATGTAGGCCCCTAGGGCCACCTATGAAGTCTACATAAACGGTGTGACTCCGCGGTCCTGGACCACAGAGGACATCAGATTGCGCAAACACAACTTTGTCTAACGCTTGTGGCTATCTATTTAAAGTAACCGCAACATAAAATCGATTTTATCGCCTTTTGCGAGAGTTTTGACGCATTTAATAGGAATACAATAGATGATTTACGCAAAAAATTTCAGTAAAGCAAAATTCAAATTTCAGTAAATGTAATTACACTAGCGTCACACGTTGCGGAAATTTGCAGAAGAGATGTGACCATCTTTTCTGAAATGTGATTAAATAGTGAAATCCATTTCAGTAATTCACGCTTAACACGTTGCACAAATGGCATCGTTTCGGCGGGAAGAGGGTATCAGAGAAGACAACCAATTTTCCTTCTCCGTCCCTCCCAACAACTCGCAACATGGCCAACGTAACCACTACCTCCCCTAGCCCCAGTCCTCTTCCCCCTTCTCCTCAAACACCTCCTCCTCCATCCCCATCCCCTCAACCGCAGCCACACCCACACCGACCCGGTTCCGGAACGAAACAGGGCCGCCGTCCTACGTTCACTCCCGACGATGACGTCATAATCGTCCGGGAGGTGGCGGCGGCTAAGGCGCACATAGCCCCGTTCGGTGAAGTGTTAAAGATATTCGCCGAAGCCGCGGAGAAGGTCAACCAAAACCCGAACCTCTCGCGAAGGTAACGCCGAAACGATTACAAGATCGTTACAAGAAGCTGATGGAGGCGTTCGCGAAGAAGGATGCTAGAGAGCGGATGATGTCGGGCGTGAGCGGCGAGTTGGGTGATTTGCAGTATCTGCTTAGCGCAATGTTGGACGCGCGGAGGGACCTGGAAGCGACGAAGAATGCGGAGAGGACGCTGAAGGAGGCGCAGGAAAATCACAAAGAGGAGGCCGGTCGTCGGTTAATGGAAATGGCAATGGAACGTGGTGGCGGGAATGGCGATGCTGAAGAGAATGGGAAGGGAAGGGGCAAGCGGCGCGTATGCTGGATGGAGAGAGGGATGAGGTACTGGAGGTTCTCGCCGTCTCACTGCGCGAGACCGATATGGCAAGGATAGAGATCGAGCGGGAGAGGTTGGCATTGGATAGAGACCGAATGGAGAAAGAGGTGGCGGATCGTGCGGCGGAGCGGGACTTCAGGAGGAGGAGCGGGAGGCGAGGGACAAGCTGGAGCTAGATAAGTTTAAGCTCATGATGGATACCTTTGCATCCGCACGGAAGTAGGCTATGTAAAGAATGCGCCGTTTGTCTGTTTACAGACCTTTCGGACGATTTTTACCTAATAGGAGCAGCAAGAAGCAGCAAAAAATCTCCCGGGGCGGTTAAAGCTCGTCCCTCGCATTCGCGGACTTTGTCCTCGTTCCTCGGGCCGGGTCGCGAAGCGACCCGGCCCGAGGAACGAGTACTCTACTGACCGTTGAGATATTCTCCAATGAGGGAGGAGTACATTTGAAGAACTGCGCTATCGTGTTCGGATAGATGCAGTTTCTCATGTTCGTCAGCAACATGGCCGTTACATAAAGAGCTCCTACAGGAGATTCCGCGATCCTCATTTTGCGCTTGAAGTCCACCGTGGTCAGTAGAGTTTGATCTCTTTGAAGATCCACTCTACTGTCACGCGCACCGTGGACATCGCTTTGTTGAACGCTTGGCAGTGTGCCGTTAGGTTCGACCCTTGGAACGGTACCTCCATAAATGTACGCACGTTGTAGCCTGAATCACCATATATTACGTACTGCTTTCCATCTATATAAAGCAATTCCCCAAGCGTCTCGTCCAGACCACTCCTCATGTATAACGTCCAATCATGCCGACGCCCCTCCATTGGCCCAGAAGCATGTAGTATCATTCCATCCGGAGTCGTGACGGCCTGATATTTGAGGGCGTGCTTCCTCTTGTGGCCGTTGTATGCCACGCGTTGCTCCTCATGATCCCCTGGACGAGCAATCCCAATTACGGTCCCATCTATGAACCCCACGCAGTTATCCAAAGCGCCACCCGCTTCTTGTACAGCATTCGCGTACCGTTCAGCATTACGAGAGATGAACGTTGACGATATAGGGCCCATTAATAGATCTCTACGTGTATCTAGAAACTGCTCAATGCCTTCCCAGAAGATCTCAGAGAGCTGAGACGCGTGACGCCCGAATAGTAATTCCATGTCCATCCATCGGGCGGGACTACATAGACGCCGTAGAACGACGCATGTTACAAGTAAAGGTCCACGGCGTATCGATTACGGCCTGTACGAACCCAACAAACGGGCCAATTTATAGCCGTTACCATTCGGTAGATATCCTGTTTACGGAACCGAAACAGGCTCAACGATAAAGCATCCGTTATAGCGTTGAAGTTGAAGGTAAAGCTAGTGGCAAAAATAGCATTACGTCGAAGGATGTAACGGTACTGCTCATTTTTGTAAGCTGCAAATTGTTCAGCGCTGTGGAGAATGACACTTGAACCAAGGGGGAAGCGTGACCTCCTAGTAGATCGGGATCGAATCAGTAGCGCTGTGGCCGCCTTCCAACGCCTCTTGCGGATCGTGGCCTTGGTGAAAGTGTGATCTCTGAGCCGACCCAAAGCCATGTTGAGGAAGGATGTTGGTTGGTGCTTGTACTTTGCTCCTACTCAATGTACACTACAGTAATACTCATATTTCAATTTGCGTAAGTGCAATTTTCAATTTTCTAATTGACATTTCAGAATATGATTTCTGTAAATAAAAAAAAGCTATTTCTGAAATCCTTTTCTGAAATCTCTACTGCGTAAATCCATAAATATCACTGGTTATCCAAGGTCTGTCCATCGAGACGTCGGTGTAGGATCTTGAAGAAGTCGATTTTTGCTTGAAGAAAAACCTGTTGGCCAGAGAAGCCATAGAAAGGGATCAAGCAAGGTACGTATATTAAAAGGGTAGGTGTAATAACCACAAGTTGCAACAGAAGAAAATGTTACGCCCTCGGACCAGGGGTAACCCGGCCGGCGTAAACAAAGAAGCTTCAATCTTGGGCAATTCCGACCGGGAGGCCCAAGCTGTTCTGGAGTAACCAATGCAAGAACAACATCAACTAATATGAACTCCACCGGAGTACCGGCCCAAGAAACCGTAATTGATGAGAGCAAGGGAGCCGAAGTGTCTGCAACGGAAGGACAGGAAGTTAACGAAGAATTAATTCCCATTCATGTTGCAAAAAAATCTCTACAAGACTGGAATGGAGTCCAGCAGATGCAGGAAAGTTGGAGATGGTTCTTTCTTGGATTCAAAGCGTACTTGTACTCGTCTTCTACGCTAATTTCTCGTACGCAAAGAAGACCAAAAAAAGCTGCTATCCTTTGCATTTGGTCAAGAACCCAAAGTTGTATACGAGGACGTAGCCAACACCTACGCGGGAGCATCTATGGATACCCTCTGGGAAAAATTGGAGGACAGGTTGTGCAACGAAGACCAGCTTGCAGACCTACAAGAAAATTTCTTCACAATCCAGTGGGAAGAGACTAAAATCTCTCAAAATGGATTCGGAGCGCATCAGGACTGGAGCACGCATGCTCCAGATACCTGTCACCAACAATATGTTGGTAAATCGGTTCAAGGCAGGTCTCCCGTTCCAGCTAAGGCAGCGCGCCATGGTATTAATGGGAAGCTTCGATACTCTGGTCAGTCTAGGCTCTCCTCTAGTCTCTCGTCTAGTCACGAACCAGCAGAATGCTTCCAGAGAGTCTGTTCGCGAAGTAAGGGAGCCAATTAGGGCGCCACAGTCTTCCCCGGAGCATCGAAAGGCTCCGGTTAAGTGCTTCTTCTGCAACAAACTAGGACCACATGGCGCGAGATTGTAGTAAGAAATGTTCGACTCACGTAAACAATCCAGCCCTCAGGCGGTGGAATGGGGCGGGGATTCGAGGCCCCCGCCACGGAATTTAACCTCGAATCGGATATATCGAAGGAAGTGAGGCACGAGGAGGTATGTGCCTGTAGCGAGCCGAGTTGGCCACATGGCTCGGATGAGGAGGAAGTAGCGATGGAACTCCAGGCTTTCGACGAACATCTCGTGGCCCAGTTGGATACAGCCGCACTTTCCGTTTGGGTTGAGCACGCCTGGTTCCGACAAATGAAGGAGAAGTCTTACAAGCCTAGTGACAGATGCGGAGTCCGTCGATGAGTCTCCAATCAAGGTCACTGGAATCGGACGACTCACGTTCACCTTCTGGGACAGACGTTCGCACAGAACCAGTAAGGCTGATGAGGACGCTTCCAAATAAGGTCCTAATTGGCAGAAGGGTTTGGAGGTCAAGAGGGCTCCTTCTCGACCTGAAACGGAACATAGCATGTATCCAGGTCGGCGACACAGAATACAGTTATAGCTCAGCACTAGGAAAAGGTCACCCCAAACCCGGACCAGCGAGGAAGTGTACGCCGTAATTGAGGATGCAGATGTGGACAAGGCGATTTCGGAGATGGACCTTAGCGAGTTCTCCAAGAAAGAGGCCAAGGTAGAATCCTCACGCAACCTCCTTTGGGAAAGAAGAGCAATCTTATTAAGCGAACTGAACTGATGATCAGTGGACACCGAGACCGATTTGCCTGAGGCGATGGTAAAAATATACGACCTCCACCGGAACCAGGACAGGGCAGCTGGAGGAATAGACATGGAATCGCAACTTGAAACGGAAGACCTGGACTTCTCGAGAGGAGTCAGACTCCAGACCCCTACAGACCCTGTAGGTAGTTCGCGTTTTCATGTCTAACATAAGTCTTACGCGAACCAAAACAAGGCCAGGTACCCTCACATAACTGTAAGGGTCCCTAGGTGTCGGACACCCGTCCTCCAGAATGACTCTCTGGGTAAGGCGTGATTTCAGCTGCCTACCACATCTCTGCACGCACGAGAAGGGTGCAAGCAATCCCTACGAGGGGTTCCAAGGAGGCTACTGACGGCAAGCCGGGTTCACCTTTAAAGCCAAGCCACCTCTTGCGGAAAATTGCGTGGCCGGATCGCCAGGAACCATATGAAGTGCGCACGAAACCCCGTCCACGATACGCGCCCGCTTGACCTCACCGTTATCCGCCCCGTAGAACCGGTCGAAGCAGCAAGACGCAAATACCGCTTTGGATCAAGTCGCCAGGCTCGCGTCCACAACATGTCTTTCGACAAATCGCTTCAACCGCTCGTCGCTTACGGGCCACGGTATCTGATGGCATCAAGCCAGGTTGAATCAAAAAAAGGGGGGCCCAGCTCTCGGCACTGTACGCATACAGTGTACCCAAAATGCACAGGTTGCCCAAAAAAAGCCTACAGTGTACCGAATAAACAGCGTACAGCGCACTGTACCAAGAAATGTATTGAGCACTGTACATTATATACAGTATGGTGTACTGTACAGTGCCGGCCAGCTCTCACCGTCATCTCATCGATGTGACCATCGCAACCCCCATCCGGAACAATGGTCGCACCGCCTTTCTCTGCATCCACATACTTTTCTCCCTCTCAGCTGCGAGGCCTTTTCAACGGGGCGGATTCGGGTAAAACTCCATACCTATCAAACGCCAACCGAGACCTTAATGAAGTCCTCACTACCTCATCATCATCCACCTCTTCCCCGGCCAGGTTTGCTTCGTCATTCGCTCAATACCCTCCGGCCTACTGCTCGCAGGAGCTTATCTAATTGGCCTTCCAATAACCACATGGTATCGCCAGTACCAGACAAGCCTCCGTCCCAACCAAGGTGATCAAAATATGTATCCTTTGTATCATCGACTAGAACAGTACCGCACCCGTCGCGCTCTTTCAACTGGTAGGTTGCTAGTGCACGGTGACTTTCGCTTGGATAATTTTTTGGTCCATGCGACAGACCGGCGGGTCGTTGCTGTTCTAGACTGGGAGCTTGTGTCGTTGGGTGACCCACCTGCTGACTTGGCTACTTGTTCGATTCCTTTCGGTTTCCCTGACGGGTTCCAAACAGTGGAGATGTTGAAATCAGCAGTTTTGCCAAAGCCGTGGCCACAGGGATCCCAGGAGAGTGGATGGCTATATACGAGAAGGAAAGGCTATACATGAGAGAAAAAGACTATACACGAGAAGGAAAGAGATGATATGTCAGGAAATGGGAAGTTACATTGTAGTGCCGCAACCCCTTCTTCCCGCAAGTTGCATTATGGCGTTGTAAGGCGTGCTTTTCAGGGAAACACTTTGCCGAGGTTGGGCTCCAAAGTGAAAAAGCTTGCTTATTTACGCGCCAACGCAGGACACGCAAGGTTGGAACAAACGAAGGAGCGCAATGAGGCTGAGTAGTCCATGAATGAGGACCAGCCACACAACTTGAGGGAACAGCTCCAGCGCTTCATGAATGAGAAAATATTTTGAGGAATAGCCACACGACTTGAGTAAACAGCTCCGGCGCTTCGTGGCTGAGTAAATCTCTCCGATGGGAAAAGATTTTCATAAGGCACGTTGGGTCCGAGGAGCTATGGACTTGGTGGCCTCCTGCGGAAGCAGTCGAAACAACAAAGCGAGGGGCGCTGGGCTGTTGGAATATGTACCATGCCGAAGGAATTTTGGCGGCATCCTGACCAGAAGAGTATGCGCCTCTTGCAGAACGGACAGATCAGTGTTCATTCGCTCCGGAGATGTTCAATTGCTCCGCGCCAAGCACAGGAAATATGGAGCTGGTCGCGAGATTCGGAACCCCTGGACAGAAGGTACGATGCTGAAGCCTTTATTCTCCGAATAGATATGAACCTGTTTCGCCATGCCGAGCCGGGCGTGGCGTCATCCGACGCAGCAAATACTGCCACCACAATAACAAGGGCAGAAAACTCATATGTCATCAATGGTAGGAGATGGTGAACTGGCGGCGCCCTGCACTCTGACTGCAAGCTTATTGTCGGCATGCAAAACAGGCAGGCAGGATACAGTGATGAAGGGATCTGAACAGCAAGTGTTCAAGGCAGTAAGTCGGTGTCTGGTGTAAGGTTGAAAGCGGGGGCCAGAAAGCTGGGCGTGAAGGGGTAGAAATTCAAGCCGGGCAGACCACGTGAGGTTTTAATACTAGTTTGCTATTGGGATTCTACAAACTAAGGCAATTAAATGCAACGTTACCTAACAAGTGCAAGCAGACGAAGGGGCATTGGCGAAGGGACGGCGCTCAAGGCGCGCATCCGAGGGCGTAAATATCAAGAGAATCACAGATGTGGAAGACAAGTCGCTGCGGGTCAAGCAAGCTACACGCAGCATGAAATATTTAGAGATCGCAATCAAGGCAGCCTGGGCGGGCAGCGCTGCGTTCCGAGAGCTGGTCAAGAAACTGGAAAACCGAATGGAGACGCTGTCTCCGCTACAGCCGCCACCACAGTTCTCGCAGCAGTCTTCGCCACAATTCTCACAGCAGTCTTCACTACAGTTCTTACACCAGTCTTCGCCACAGTTCTTACAGCCCTCATCGCCGCAGTTCTCGCAGCAGTCCTCGCCGCAGCCGCTGTGTTAAGCGCGGGAGAAGCGACGCCATATCTACGCGGATGAAGTCGCCTTCGGGGGCCACCTGAACCACAGGGACTCTTGGCGGTCGAAATAGCCGCTCGAGCCGCCGCTATTTCCATGGCCGCATTCAACTCCTCTGCCATCAAACTCGCTCGGTTCGTCGCACAAGGTCGAAAGTGATCGCAAGGCACGTGTGGGTGCATATAGCGGTAGTTTGGTTGGTCCAAATGTTTGTACTGTATGTTTTGTATTTTGTATTCAAATATTTATCTTTTTGACCGCTACTGAAATGTAGCGAATATAGGCCCCTACAGCCACCTATGAAGTCTATATAAACCAAGGTTGCAGGGGGCATGTAAAAATCACTTGTCCCAAGTACAAGGAACAAAGGGGACCGATTGAAGTCCGAGTAGGACAGTACATCGTTACATGTAAATAAGTTATTTCTAAAGCCCATCCCGACACGTGTCATCCCTAAAGAATCCAAAGACAGTGCATGAACATAAAATATTTCAAAAGTACCAGGGACAAATAAAGAATAAATTTTCAGCAGGGCAAATACAATGCGAGAGAGTAACTTTATGGCATCAGTAAAACGGGTGTCCGCTGCAGGATCCGAGTATATTGCGAGCCAAGTGCTAACCGGGTGGTCCACGTCGGCCACGTGCAGCATGCCGAAAACAGACATGTACCAAGTACAATATAAACACAAGGAAAATCCGAACATGTACTTGTACTAACCCAAAAGGCCCTACAGCCTAGTGGGTACAAGTGGTACTTCACCGGGAAAAACAGTAGGTTCGAATCCGAGAGTGTACGCTAAAACCACACGATTACTCGTGTGAGTCAGACGATACAAGAACTGCCGTTTGAAGTCTGGTTCTACACTGAGCTATATCTTCTCCACCCCAGCAGTGGTGATAGCTTTCGTAACCAGGATCTCATTAGGCGAGGGCTAGTATCTAGACGTCAATCATTGCTTTCAATGGAAAATTGGTAGTACCGGAACTATGCGATAGGGATTCCTCTGGCAGCTAAGCAAACGATTTTTTACTGCTCCAACAAATATTTAGCAATCTCAGATTCCTGCCCCACTAAAAGAAAATCGCTAAACTCTTCAACAGTTCTGAAAGTATCTTCATCTTCAGCAAATGAAGTAAAATTCTTGGCAATAGTCACGATATTGTTGATAGATATAGTAGACATTCAGTTTAGGGAACTGCAAATTCTACCTTCCAGACTGAGCACACGCTAATTATCAATCTGACATGCAGGTATACCGAGAAAAAATGGACTAAGTTAGCGACTGTTGGGAACATCGAATTTTTCTGCTGCATACACCTGAGCTTCTCAAAATTAGTCCGACGTAAACTTCTCTCCTGTAAGTTTGAAGCTCAAATTTCACCGAGTTCATGATACCTGAATCGCCCTCTCCGTCTTGTCGAGACAGTCAAGAAAGCATTCCTCCACTTGATAGTTGTGTGGCAATTGCATGGACGTGCTATCATTACTTAATTCGTTATCCGTTGCACCAGTGCTCTTCTTTCTGACGCAAGGCAAAATAACTTCTTCATCATATTGTTTCGCTATTGACCTTGCCCTAGCTGGATCTGACTTTCGAATTGTCATCAACGTACTCTTCATTTTTTAAGCTCTAGATCAAAGACGACGGTTATATAATGATGCAAGAATGTTCCGTGGAGATCTTGAAATTGAAAGAATGGGCGCAGTATGTCTAGAAACGACTCACATCGAACCGATAACATCTTTGACTTCATCTTTTGAAGTTGTATTTCAAAATCATCATCGCTTGGGACAGGATGAATTGTTTGACAATTACATTTTTGAAGACCACGTAGACTTGCATGATTTCATTAATTGCCTCACTTACAGACCTAACGTACATCTTTTGACTTACCAGTCTTATAAAAATCAGAGGTTCCAATGTTTTAACAATACAGTGAACAACATCCCATATCCCCTGAGTGGGAACTTGTTTCCGAAGATTTCTATCTGGTTGGGAACCAAAACATTTCGAGACAACATTCTTGTATTGTAATATCATTCGCATGATGAAAATGACGCTGACAAACCTCGTTTTAACCGTGGTTGGAATCAGTCTTTAAGAAAGCCCTTCCTACTTGCATGCATACCATGCTTTCTTTCCTTTCAAAGACTTCTTTGTTCAGTTAATGAATTTCTGTAGTGAGCCACTGGTCGTTTCCAACTAAAGGAGAGGAAGTCTTCGCAAAACTTTTTGGACAAAGCCGCATTACAAGCCCGGACACAACATTGGCAAATCATGTAGCACTAAAACACCCGTTTGTATCTGCAGGTTCGAAAGACGTAATATTTCTAAGAAAATGAGTGCATGCCTTTATATTACTGCCCCCATCTTTCACACAAGCAATGGCTTTGTTAGTCAAACCACATTGATCATTAATACTATGCTCAAATCTTCGCCACTTGTGTTATCACATTCAATCAGACAAACGTGAACCTGGATGTTTTCGGAATTCTTGTCAATACCGTGGGCGATAAGATCAAAGACGTCCTGGCATCCTCCACTCATCTAAAGATCAAACTACCTACTCAAAGAGTCTAGAGTGAACAATCTTGGCTTGACCATGCTTTCCTCAACATTCTTGGTGAACTCAGGAATAATTTTCTCCGGAAATGTAGTTCTATCCGGAATTCTAACTCTCGGATTAATGCTGTATACAAAGCGAAGAAAGTTAGGATGCTCGACAAATGAAAATGGTAGACCTGCTCTAGCCATCATGAGTAAGGAAGTTAGACCGCTACTAGAACAATAGCACAGAACAGTTTATGTCAATGGCAAGGCGACTTATGTATCAATTCAAACAAAACAATCAACTGCAAGTTCCCACAATAAAAATCAACATATCATTACATGTAAAAGCATAAAGCAGTCGTAATCATTAAATGGCAATACGAAATTCCAGCGAATGGCCGTTTCATGGCGCATTCATAATCATCAAGATTCATATCACTCCCTCTTTCTGATGTTATCCAAGGTTCTTCTCTGAAGACTTAGTCTCAGCGACAGACTCTAGATCAACACAGAGCTTACCACTGTAGAGCGTCAACTGTAATGCCTCAGTAAGAGGGCTGTCTTTCTTAGTAAGTGGATCAGCTAGATTAACGTTGCCAGGAATCCAAGAGATTTGATCTACTGCACCTGTTTGAAACTCATATCGAATACAACCTACATCCCCACGAATCGATCTATTGATAGAGTTACGTTTGCGTCAAAAGTTATGTAAAAAGATCTTTGGAGTCAACACAGATTCGTAACTTAATTTCCATATCCGTCAACTCCGAATAAGCACTAGAGATTACTTTTCCTTCATCGATGGCTTCGGCTGCTGCAAGTATCTCAGCGGCAGGGACACTCTTAACAGGGTGTTTAGCCTTATGAGAAATCCATGAGATAGCATAATATATGGAATTCTGTTTCATCTCTCCAACAAGGAGTCCAGTTATCAAACCTATCTGTCCTGTTTCGCATGTTCGTGATGCATCAGCAAATACAAGAATGCTTAGCTCGTACCCTGTAGAGTCAGATGGTCTAGGGTAACATATTATAGTACCCAATTTCTTAAGCTTACGAACAACATGCACTTGCTCCACAAGGTGATTGACTTTTTTATCTGGGGTCTTCTGCTGCAGGTAACTTGCATAAAAGAGCAAAATAGTGAAGCAGCAGTACCGATCCATCCAACTGAGCTGTTAACAGACGCAAAAACAGACTTCTCGATATCGTTCAGAGGCTGATCAGATTGGCGACGGCGTTGACTAGAAAAAGGTATTCTGTTACGGCATTCAGCTTATCGTCTGCATCAGTCTCTATTGTATGGTCCTCGTTTTGCACAGTATTAATTCCAAAGAAGCGAAGTTTCCCAGGACGTGATTGACAGTACCAAGCTTAAAACGGCTGTTGAACATATCTAAAAAGGTTTCGCACGTTTCCTTCGCCAGCTACTTCAAGTCATCAACAATTTTGGCAACGAAAAGAACTAGCTTCCGATTTCCTTTTTGAAAAATAGCTGCGGCACATGCCTGGACTGTGCGAGACCAAGTTGAAACATGTGGTCATCAGATTGATTTTGCAATTTTGCGTTTGAATTGACCAATCCATAAGCTGCAGTCAGTAGCAACCACAAGTGGGTTGATTTCATGGAACTCTCACGTGGTGGTCTGACATATACATCACGTTTTGCTTGTCGAGTCTGTAGAAAAGCTGCAGTTACATCAGCCTTATATATCTTCCAACCGTGCAAGACGCAAGCGATTCTACAATTCTGAGACCTGTGGGAGGGCACGTTGTGAGTCCTTATTTAGGACAGCTTTTAAGTCATCTTCATTTACCATTGGGAGCTATACGAGCCTTCAGTTTAAGCGACCCGTCATCATTTTTCTTAACCTTATAAATTGTATGGCTTCTAAATGTTTGCTCCGTCCGGAACATCGGACACGTGTACTGGACGCACGATTTTCATAAAAGTTTCCTCTTCTTGCTTGTACGAATTAACCATTAGAAAGTGGTCAAAACCATGTGCCTGATGCAATAAGAACGGCTTGTTCCCAAAGTGCTGACCCATCGATGTAAGCACCTCTGTTTCAACACTGTGGACCTGCAAGTTCTTGCAACGATCCCCTTTTTTCACAGTACTGGTGCTTGCATTTGCAGTGCTCTCAGAAATTTCATTCTACTTCTAGGTTTCTTTAGAAATGTCCATACATTAGTGTAACCATCATCGTTCCGAATGTTTAACCGACCATCATCTTCAGTAGAATGTACAAGACCAGGGTAAAACTGATCATCCAATGGCCAATGAACAGATATTCGATCTCCAATAGCAGATTCGACCAATGCAGTCTCAGATGAGAAATCAGCATCGAGTTCATTAGATTCATTAGCGACTTCATTCTCACTGTTGGGAACATTGGTATTAGATATATCGTCGTGATGTTTGTATGCATTCAAAGCGTCATCCAGGTTTTCATCGAGCTCTGTAATGCTGTCCTGGACTAATTTTGCAAAGCTGTCTTGTGGAACAGACAGATGTACATCCTCTATGGCAACAGTTATACATTTACCGTTTTTACCCGGCACGGACACAGTCCTTGCTTCATTGTCAATCGAGAGGATAGTTTTCGATGCTAGCCATTTCCCCTTTTAGCATGATCTTGTTTTCGAAAGACATCAACAACATCACCTACAGCTAAAGGAATCTCTGTAAGCGCCTTTGAGCGTAGTATCAAAGACAGCTTACGTCGAGCCTGTAATTTCTCGTGAGCATCACAGATTTCTTGCGGTACAGAGAGTAAGTTCTGTTTTGATGTCACGGGTTTTGTGAATCCTTTAGAAATCTCGAATGCAGACATGACATTATTTCCATAGAGATCATTCGAAATACGTACAGCTTCGTATGCGCCACATCTTGAATCAAATTTTTCCTGAGCAGCATCTTTGAGACGACGATAAATGCTGCGGATATCTGTATATGCTCTCTAGAGCATTTTTTATGTCTCCCTGGTGGAACAGGTCTCATTAGGATGTTTCTTGAATCTAAGTATTCTTTAAAATCCCCGATGAAAACGCTTATCTGCATGCACAGCTTCAGGATACCAAAACTGCGATATCTAGCAGGCTTCAAAAGCTTCAACAGCATCTTTCATCGTCGCTGTATCAACTATATGTGCAGCAGAAATCCGGGTCACAAGATCCATGCAATGCATTAAACGAATTTCATCGAGATAAAAATGATCAAGGCATACGACCTCGTTAAAATTTTTAGACAAAGAGCTGATCGAGAATTTCCTGCTCGGGTTCGGCGGAGCAGTAGACTGACAAGAGGAGCATCTCTCAATTAGCTGCGAGATATAAGCTTCAATTGCTTCGTTCCATAATCCATTGCGCTGTAGCAATAATTGAAAATCAGTAAAGTTGGCATGGCCGTACACGTGTTTGTGAACCTTGTCAACAAGCGATTGGATCTCAGCCCATGACTTGTCTTCCAAAACAACACCGTTTAGGCAGGGCAACACTGAATCGGAAGTAGAGTAGGAACAAATCGATCGAGCGATATGTAACTCAAAAAATTACTATCGACCATTGATATGGCGTCTTCTGAGCCACCGTTCGTAAATACTAGAGCGTTCCTCTCTATATGCTCAATATTCTCCTTTCTAGTAACATTACGGCCGATCACCCACTGAAATGAGCCATCAAATACTAGGTGAGTTATTCTTACATTGTTTCCAGAGTCAGAAGTAGCACATAAAATCACAGATCCTAAAATGCGACGGGCTGCATTTGAGTGCTGGTCAGAACCGTACTGCCAGTGTTTATGCCCCTTGAGGTACATTGGAATAGGTTTCATTGCCGGAACTGACGGAAATCCAAATGTTTCCGTTAATAGTTTAGCTCCAGTTGCCCTATTGCGGAGTATGGAGCACCGTCATCAACAAGAGGTCCAAGATCTTGTTTAGGAGACCACTTATGTTTAGCAGTAGCAGAATATGCAGTGAGGCTCGCCATGTTAAACGAACGGTTTTCTTTTTCTTTTTTGAACCAGAATCACTGCCTTGACCAGATGAGGACGGACCGCTAGAGTTTTCTTTATCAACATACTTGACATGGGAGGGCAGTGAGCCGTCTTCATTGTGCGATTTCTTCCAATGACCGTATTTGCCACATAGATCACAAGGAAATTTCATGGTCAACTCTGCATAGTTGGGCTTATATGAGGCTTTCTTTTTTCGCTTTGATTGCGATCACGACCAAAACCAGATGAGTTAGCATTTAACGAACTGCCACCTTCAACTTTCGTAGATGTATCACAGTGCTTAACAACAGATGCTACACTGTTGTATGTGATTGCAGCTAGAAATTGATCATTGGTTGACTGACTGTGAAGACTGGGGTCAGATGGCGCGGCGGCAGCCATAACAGATACCCTCTGATTATCATCGATAGCAGAGTTTGATAAAAGCATCAAAGCTGTTATACATTCTGGGAGCTTGGTGGTATTTGATATCGAGTTGAACTTGGTAACCATGGCAGAAAAACGCAACTCGAAACTCTTCATCGACTCGTTGGTACCTCTCCTTGTATTCCATAATAGGTTGAAGACTCTAAATGCTTCACTTACGACAGACAAAGCATCTCTCTTATAAATTGATTGAAAAATGAGAGTAACACCATTCTCACTGATGAGTTGATCATCTGTAATACCGGAGCATAGGTCTTTTGCGCGACCGAAAAGTTGGGACTTCAAACAAACTCCTCGGAGCTGCGACGGGATTTTGTTGCTGTTGCTGTCTGGAAGAGCATTGTGGAACGCCTCCCACAACCTGACAGCATCACTGTATTCTTCCTGATCTCCTATATCGTCTGTCTAAGGGGCAGACTTTCCATCCCAGGAGAACTTTGCCCTCGAAGGCAGATGAGATTGGAGCGCTGGGCCCATAACTAAGGAAGTTAGACCGCTACTAGAACAATAGCACAGAACAATAGCACACCCGCGTCCTTGTTCTCGTTTATGTCAATGACAAGGCGACTTATGTATCAATTCAAACATAACAGTCAACTGCAAGTTCCCACAATACAAATCAACATATCATTACATGTAAAAGCATAGAGCAGTCGTAATCATTAAATGGCAATACGAAATTCCAGCGAATGGCCGTTTCATGGCGCATTCATAATCATCAAGATTCATAATGAGAACTAGATTGTTGTTGATTTTTTTCGCTGTGCTTGAGGTTGGATTGTACTTTTGCTGTGTATCAAGGATAGTCTGAACTGTCTTCAGTTTCTTCCCAGCAGGTTCCCCTTTGTCATGCATCCTCTCAAATTCTGCCATCAGTTCGCTGTGGTACTCTTTCAAATAGCGTCGAAGCGAATTTGTTCCTGCATTGATCTTAAATGAGAGTGCGCCTTTTCTGTCTCTCTTATTCAACGCTGAAAGGTTCTGGAGATTCGGAGAACAAACAATACATGAAAATTTGGAATCACCAACAGGCTTGTAGTATCCCCAAAGCAGGGCTTTTTTTCCAGCCTTTTTGTTTTTTTCCATGTTTAAGTTGCAATTTGAAGAATTCTGTAACCATTTGCGTCGCTAAGAGGTGCTGATCCGGTGGTGGTGGCATTTTTTCTGGTTTTGGAGGGGGACGTCTGATGGTCGTTCATGGCGTCAGTACAGTACTGTACAGTTGAGTAAATTACAGTGATGACAGTATGTATTTATGTGCAGTAGAGCTGAATACTCTTGAGGCAAATTCACACTTGGTACACAAGTACTGGCTATTGCCAAGAGCGCTCCTTTTTACTGTTCCGTGTATGGACACACGTGTGGCACACTCGTCGCCTGGTATTCTCTCTTCAGCAGCATTCAGCCACGCACCTTCTGTCACGCCATTTCCTGTTTCACCACTTAAAGTTTCCATCGTCTGCGACTTTACAACATCAAGAAATCTCATGAGGCGCATCTGGAATCGAAAGTCTTATCTCAATTGCATCTGCAGACCACACCTTCCCCGCACTTTCCATCCGCTCCATCACCCAATACCTACACCATGTCTGGCTCAAACTTGCGCCTGTTCCCCGCCTCGCCCGCTTGTTATCCTCCACAACCACAAATGTCTCTGCCACACCTGCGTCCGCTTTACAAAAGACCCGTCCGATCTATCTAGACATGCAGTCAACCACACCGATCGACCCACGCGTCGCCGATGCCATGCTTCCACATCTCACCAGTCACTATGGAAACCCTCACAGTCGAACGCATGCCTACGGCTGGGAGGCAGAGGAGGCTGTTGACACTGCACGTGCTCACATAGCCAGCTTAATTAATGCGGATCCTCGTGAAGTCGTGTTTACTTCGGGAGCTACGGAGAGTAACAACATGGCTGTGAAGGGAGTCGCCATGTTTTACAAGGCAAAGAAACGACATATCGTCACTACACAGACAGAGCACAAGTGCGTCCTGGATAGTTGTCGTTGGTTGCAACAACGCGGCTTCGAGGTCACCTATTTGCCTGTTGGTAATGATGGGCTGGTTGATGTCAACCAGTTGAGTGATACGTTGAGAAGTGACACCGCCTTGGTTAGTGTGATGGCAGTGAATAATGAGATTGGAGTCGTGCAGCCCATTGAAGAGATCGGAAAAGTTTGTCGTGAGAAGGGTGTGTTCTTTCACACGGATGCAGCTCAGATGGCAGGCAAATTGGCAATTGATGTCGAGAAGATGAATATCGACCTGATGTCCCTCTCTGGACACAAACTGTACGGACCAAAGGGAATTGGCGCTTTGTATCTCAGAAGGAGACCGAGGGTAAGGATTGAACCGCAGATGAGCGGTGGGGGACAGGAGAGAGGGTTGAGGAGTGGCACTTTACCAACTCCGCTGGTGGTGGGTATGGGAGAAGCAGCCAGGGTGGCAAAGGAGGAAATGGCTTATGACCTAGAGAGGGTCACAAAATTGAGTGATCGTCTGTACAAGGGGGTTGTGGAGAGGGTACCCGAGGTGGTCCTGAATGGCAGCAAGGAGAGGAGATTTCCGGGCAATTTGAACATGAGCTTTGCATATGTTGAGGGAGAGAGTCTTTTAATGGCTTTAAAGGATGTCGCCGTGAGTAGTGGGAGTGCATGTACTAGTGCTAGTTTGGAACCGAGTTATGTATTGCGAGCGTTGGGAGTGGATGATGATATGGCTCATACGAGTATTCGATTCGGTATTGGAAGATTCACAACGGAGAAAGAGGTGGATTACGCTGCGGACTTGGCGGAGAAGCACGTCAAGAGGTTGAGGGAGATGAGCCCATTGTGGGAAATGGTGCAGGACGGTATCGACTTGAAGACAATCAAGTGGACGCAAGAGCACTAACGGATTTCGAGACTGCAGACCCCTGCCTGACATGTCCGCGCCAAGTTTTGTCCGGCAAATCAATTGAAGCATAAGGCACTCTAATGATTAAACCTATTCCTCGAATGCTAAGACCGAATCCCTAGTTGAGTCACTGCTGACACTAAACATGATACACACTGTCTAGCATTACGGCAAACCCCTTTAGTGTAATCTGTGTCCTGCAAGTACCCCGTCATATCACACGTCCTCCCCGTTTCCCGGAGATGAGAAAGTCCTTGGCCTCGTTGACCTTGGTCGCAATCATAGTACTTCCGCCGTTGTCAGGATGATTCAAGCGCATCAATCTGCGATGCGCTTCCCTAATTTGCTCCTTACTAGCGCCCTCTCTCAAGCCCAGGATTTGAAACGCCTCCCTTCGAGTCATCTCGTCTGCAAATCCACCAGCCATGGCACGTGGAAAACGTAAAGTTGCACCGGCCCCTTGACGCGCCGTCATGTTGCGAAAGGCAAGCAAGGCATATCGTGAAGCGTAAGCCGCACCGGCTACTGCGACGCTGGCGAGGAGAATGCTTGCCATTTGCAAAGTGTGTTGGCTCGTGGAAAGCTGTGCTGCAGGCTGACGCGGCTTAATCGGGAATGAGGGTGGGCGAAGAGTGGATTCTTGCGTTGCTGTTGGTGAAGCAGTGACGGGAATTGTGGAGACTGTGGCGTAATCGTGAGGGCCAGTTTAATTTAGGTCCGGGATACCTGAAAAGATTTGAAATAACGCGAAGTCATTCGCTGTCGCAAGGTGTCTGAAGCGGCACTGCCGCAGGAGACCAGGCTTTTGGCAGTCTTTTGTAGGTCAACACAAAATGATTTGCTAGTCTCTACAGAAGCGCCTTGGTGATATTATGTTCAGTGGTATGGAGGGGGGGAATACCGAAAATGTGGTCAAGAGTTAATTGATGTCTAACTGACGTGCTCCTCTGTGAGATAGGTGGCGTTCCATTGGACGTTGATAAGTTTCAAACCCACTTCATAATTGATTCCCGTCTTCTGCGAGTGGAGCACTTGAACATCGCGGCGAGCAAGTCCTCCTTTGGGTTTGGAGAAAACATAATAAACTCGCCGGTCGACTTCCTCGAAAGCTCGGTAACATTTGTTTGAAAGTGTCCCAACACTTTTTCGGACCGATTCTTCGGAAGCGGTACAGAGTAATCAACAAGCCAGTACTCTCCTCCTCCATACAAAGATCCCTGAGTGAGATTTTGGCGGTTGGGAATTGTCCCCAGCCTTGCTCATCAACAGAAATGATCTCGCTCTTGAAGACCGGGTGCCAGGTACCGGTCCCTGCGCGAGCAATTTCGTAAAACATCCTCATGGCGACCCCATAGTAATTTGTTTGCATTAGCTGAAAGGACATGTGCAACTGGCCGCCAGCATCTCCACCAATCGATTATAGCCTTCCAAGGCGGTCAAGAAGACACGCGGACTACCCTTGACAGGCTCCGGGGTGCGCAATTCCAGCTCAACAGGCTTGCCGGCGGCTAGAACGAGAGAGGCGAAATTTACCTCGCAAGTGCCAAGGAAACGACTGTCGGTCATTTCTTTGTTATAAAAATCGACTCTGATTTGTTGGCGCCTTTGGTTATCATTATCTCCTGGAAGAGCGATGGATTCAGGAAAGAGGGGTTCCATTCATTTGGCCTCTTTTGGTGCGTCCAATCTCTGTCCACTTGCCGGCACCGCCGATGAAGATTACGGCGAGTGGGTCGAGGCGTATGTTGCGGCCTGGAAGACGCTTGGCTGAAACTTTGAGGTGGAAGAAACGAAAGGTTGAGGAATTCATAACTTGGGTGTTACTGTGGAGCGTGAGAACCTGTACAGAGATGGATCGGTTGGGCTTACTCAGCAAGTGGGTTAAGAAGCGGCGGGTGGTCGGGTGATAAATGGACAAAGTGTAAGGGGAATGTAGAACGTTCGCAGCGATCCAAGACCAAGTCGGAAGCTGACGAGTCTTAACCGAAGAGAATTCTACGCAAAGGATGAGTATTTGGTCTGTTACGCTGTTCTTTTTTTTTGGATGGCGTTGAGGAATTGGACCGGCACACCTACCGTATGTACAGCAATGAACGACTGCATCGTTGCCGTTTCGAATCATGATTGGTTCGAATTCCCTCCATCCAGCAGGGACGCCAAGGGCCAATGAATTTTGCCACTTGGTGATTGCTGTACGTTCGTTGTACTGTCAACTTGTACGATACAGCGAAAATTGCTCCGTGTCAATGCAATTCACCCCGAAATTCCGAACACACACCATACAGTAAACCCTCTTGCTGTGCAAACTACAGAATTGACAAGTAGGGGACGCACGGCAACTCACTCACAGCTGCAGTCGCTCAATCTATAACACGATCAAGACGAATGATCCTCATTATCGCTCCACCGCGTCAAGTCGAACGCTCAGGTGAACAACAATCTCCGACAAGCATGCCGACACCAATCCCAATATCTTTACCTCTGTTCATTGCACCCCAACAAAACCTCCATTCTCAATGATCCAATGAACACCCGTAACCTTTTGCACCCAAACCAAAGTAACAACCGCACGACACATACCCCCCACACACAACCGCCCACAAGGCCACTCAACCAACCCCACCCCCCAGACTCCGTAGCGCACCGCCCAAAACACACCTCAAATCACACGTGCCCCTCTCTTGCCCGCAATCAAAAATCTTTGCCTCATTAACCTTTGTCGCAATCATAGTACTACCCCCATTGTCGGGATGGTTCAACCGCATCAACTTTCGATGTGCTTCCCTAATCTGTTCCTTATTGGACCCTTCCCGTAACCCCAAGATCTGAAACGCCTCTCGTCTAGTCATCTCTTCTTGAAAACCCCCTGCCATGGCTCGTGGAAACCGAACCGCCCCACCCGCCCCTTGTCGTGCTGCTAGATTCGAAATGTTAGGAGAGCGTAACGGAGGCCCATGCAGCCCCGGCGACTGCCATTCCGGTTAAAGAGGGGTTGCCATTCCTTTTGTAGATGATGCACTTGTTGGAGGCCGTGCTGAAAGACCCAAATTGTCGCAGGTGACAGCTTTTTGAGTTGGCCTCAATTGGAAGGGTCACGCTGAATCGTTATTTGTCAACATCTGTGACGTTAACCCCCGTCCGTCCCGACTGTGAAAATGGCACACTCGTCACAATTTACGGCGTTCAAAGCGCCAAGAGCGATCACGAAATGTTTTGCCTAAAAATCTCTCAAATTTCTAAACTTTCGAAACCTTTTCACAAAATCAACTGAAAATTTATCAAAGCACAAAAGTATGCGATCCAAAAATCTCCATTCTCAAATCAAGCCACAAGCACAAAATTCACCTCCCTTCAAACCCGCAATAATGAACGGTTGCATAACACCCGAAACCCGTACCCGCTCCCCATCTACTCAGCGTTGATCTAATCAGCAATCCCATTTCCATCGCGGTTGCACAACCCTCACAGCACAATCAACCCATCCGATCCACATTATGCTCCGCACAGCGACAAGAGGCCTTTCGTCTCACGGCCGCCCACGTCACGCGTGCCTTTCTACCGCGAGTAATGATCTTTTGCCCCCGCTTAAAGTCGCAGTCACCGGTGCCGCTGGTCAGATTGGCTATGCCCTTGTCATGCGTATTGCTAGGTATGTTGATATCCTCGTACTATCTTGGAGAGTCTCATGATTCCAACCTTTGTGTTGGCGATGTGCACTTTGGCTTGGCGACCGTCAACTTCGTTGCCATGTTTCCTAGAATCATCGATGCATTACCGCTGTGTGGGCGATGTTTGATTGATGCTATGGATGATCAACTTTTTGCCAACCAGCGATCTAACGTCTTGCACTGTTGTGTCTTTACATTCTTTTGATTGCGCGTTTTCGCCATTCAACCGTTTCAAGTGGCGAAATGTTAGGAGCAGATCAGCCGATTGATCTCAGCCTCATTGAGACTGAAGCTGGCATGACTCCTCTTCGTGGTGTCATGATGGAGCTTGAAGATGGTGCCTTTCCGCTCTTGTCCAAGGTTACCGCCACCACTGATTTGAACCAAGGATTTGGCGATGCCGCCTATGCGATGCTTGTTGGTTCGTCTCCACGCGGTCCTGGCAAGTTCGCTCCGATCTCATTCTCGCCAACGCCCAGATTTTTTCCGAGCAAGGAAAAGCTTTGAATGATGCCGCTGCTCTCAACTGCAAGGTCCTGATCGTTGGCAACCCGGCAAACACAAATACCCTTGTAGCTTCGGAAAATGCCCCGGATATGTGGCAAGAGCAGTTTATCGCGATGACTCGATTGGATCAGTCCCGCGCAAAGTCAATTTTGGCTGAAAAGGTTGATGTTCCGGTCAAGGATGTCGATCGGGTTATTATTTGGGGCAACCATTCAGCCACCCAATATCCCGATCTTTCCCATGCTCGTGTCGGTGGGAAGTGGGCAAAGGGAATCATAAAGGATGACAAGTGGATCAAGGACGATTTCATTCCACGGGTCCAAATGCGAGGAGAGAAATTATTGTTGCCCGCGGGGCCTCTCTGCGGCATCTGCTGCTTCCGCCGCGCTTGACGTGATCAAGGATTTGCACCTTGGCTCGGGTGATGAGTGGCAATCAAACGGCATTATTTCCGACGGTAGCTATGGGATTCAGCCTGGTTTGTTCTACTCTGTTCCCACAGTTTGTCTCGGTGACTCGCATTACAGGCGTGTCTGCGTCTTCCGATCGACGAGTTTTCTGCAGGGATGATGAACGCTACGGAAAAGGAGCTGATCGAAGAGCGGGATGCCGTGCGCCATTTGATCCCGGGGCACAAGTCGAAGCCTATATCTTGGAATATCCTGGAGTCGATTAAGACTTCCTATGAAGCCGGGGACATGAAGGCTGTGGATGAATTCGCAAAGGATTTGCCCCAGCATTCAAGAAGGGCATTGACAAGGCAAAAGTCGCCAGCGCATAGAGCAGGTTAGGTGCAGTTTTCCTGTTGATTTGAGCACTCATCTAATGATGGTCTCGGAATAAACGAGATTGCTTCGAAAGATGTGCAAGCGCCGTTGCGTGCGTGAATGTCGTTTGTTATCTTGAGCGTCATGGGTCACGTCAATGATTGCTTTACACCGTACTTTGCCGCGTTGCTCTGCCCATATAAAGTGCTGTACATGTATGCGCGGGTCTACCACTAACATTGCCACTGTAATACGCTGAGGCTTGCGAGGGTCGACCGTGATGTGTATCGAACAAAGAGCACTAGTGGCTGTTCTAAAGTGTGACAAAGCTGTTTGTACAGAATCTACCTCCCAGGTAAGAAAGCAACGTCCCTCTAGTGCCCAATTCTTGTCTCAACTGCATGCCGTCTCTGTTGCAGTACCATTAGCACTGTGGTCGCCATGTTCCGCCGTGACATCATCGAAATCAGCTTGTACAGGGTCTTCTTCGCGGCGCAGACTGTCAAAGCCATCTGTCTGGCCATCGACTCCGCGTTCCTTGATAGCCAGACATACGACCGGCTTTTGGTGGCACTTGAAGACAGAGCTGCGACTTACATCCAACATGTCCCAAGCATGACGCGTAGGTTACTGCTACAAGTGAAGAGGAAATCGTCGCGACGTCCAGGAAAAACTACATCCCATACCCAGCCCGGATGCTCTGCAAAATCTCTCATAGGACTACAAGTCTCCTCGCCGGTCTCGGATGAAGCGATACTACGCATAATATCGACATTCGGAAGACCTTTGTACTCTTTGATTTGGTAGTACAGGCTAGATTACCACCGGACATGGATAACCTGACCCTGGTAATGTAGGTAGAATTACCGCGAAAGCAAATTGGGGCGACGTTGGGAGAGGCGACAAGGTCGGCGACCTTGTACACAAAGACCAGGCCATCAAAATTGGCGGTAACCAAAGTGGTTCCCTCGTTGTTAAGTTCCAGGCATTGCAAATTTCGTTTGCTTTGATGAGGAACGACTGAAGTTCGGGGGCGAGTCTCGGTACCCATGGCATGACGACGGTCCCAAACGCGTATCCTACCCTCTGCGTCAGCGGTGAAAAACATGTCGCGATGGGGATGATAACGGCATCGTGAATGGCGACCATACCATTAGGACCAAAGTTTTCAAAGCGAGAGGGGATGAATTCCTCGCCGTATAATTGATAGTGACCCAAAGCGCCGTGGTTGTTGAAAGGAGTGTAGGGGTAGTAGCCATTGGTGGGACTGACAGGATAGGGGGCAAAGGAGGGCGGCGGGTGGTGATGGAGGTGCTGGGCATCTGGAATCCAGGTATGTAGGGTGCCATCCTCGGAAGCGGAAAAGACAAAGGCGGAATGGTTGGGCTCGAAACCGACTGCGGTAATGGCGTCGGTGTGTGCGGTGTAGGGTGTGAACATGTTTGGGGAGTTGCTCTCCGAGGTGAGATCGTAGACGAGGACGGTAGGGGCACCGCCGGCGACAAGATAGAGGGGATGACGATCGGGGACGGGTTGAAAGGGGGCCCGGAGAAGGAAAGACGGATGATGTGTTGATCGGGAAGGGTAGGGTGCGGATAGGGTCTGGGTGAGGGCGTCGTAGAGACGGATGGAGGGATCGTAGCCGCCTGTGGCGAGGATGTGGCGGGTTGGGGGCAAGGATTCGGGGGTTTGGGGGGATCGGACATGGTGAGGAGAGGGTGGAGGGACGGCGGGAGGGGTGGAAATTACATGCGAGGGGGGTTTGGTAGGTGAGGAGTGGGGGATTGTGAGAGGTAGAGGTGTGGGGGGGGGAGGGTTTGTGGAGTAGGGCGGGAAGAAGGAAGGGGGGGCACGGTGTTATATGTGGATGGGCATTTGCGGAGGGGGATGGGGATAGGGATAGGGATATGGATAGGGATAGGGAGGGGGAGGGCGGAAGTGGAGATTCTGTTGGATGAGGAAGAGGAAATATGTGACTCGGTCGGGTCGGGCGGGTGGGGTCAACGTGTCGTAGGCCACAAGAAAGAGGACAATTTAAAGTTGATCCGGCGGTGGTGTTTGCGTGTACTGTACTGTACTGTACTGTACTTTACTGTACAGTATGGTACCACTCTGATTACTTTTGGCTGTCTTGTACAGTACAGTACAGTACTGTACGGTACCCTGTATTGTGTTGTGTTGTGGAGCGGTATTGTACGCACGTCGTACAGTATACAGTACGGTACAGTACAGTACTGTCTGTACTGTTTGCTCGCCTGGCCGTGCTTCCGGTGCCAGCACCACCAACCATTCCTGCTGTTGAGCATCCTTACACTACAAGTGTAAGCGGCATGCAATACAGTGTCTCTGAAACGATTGTGACAAGTTGGCGCCATTGCCGGCTAGTATGGAAAGGTCGAAATTGCGGTCGTCGTTTGTGGACGGCGCACTGGCGCTGCCGCCGAAATTGCCATGTGTTGATTTTGTCCGCATCGCCTGCGGATGTCCGCACTTTTTTTTGTACTTTTTTCCGTTGGACAGTGCGTGTAGCGTCACACTAGTGTACAGTAATCATGTACGGCACTAACCGTACTGTACAGAATGTACGGAAAGTACTGTACAACCGCAACAAAGTATTGTACTGTACACTCGTTGTCACGTGTCCAGAAAAAGTCACCAAAATGTTGTGTTTTCCGTACATTCGCGGTTGCGCCATGCAACGTGTACATCACAACATCCGCCGTTGATCCGCAACACATGTTCCAAGTTTCAATCTGGCCAGCGGCCTTTGCAAACAAATTTTGAGTCTTGCTGCAAACGATCCTCTCCTTGCAAGTGGTTCACAGCGATAATCCTGAGCGCTTTCTCCGAAGCGATGAACAATGTCAATTGAGTAGGAAACTGTAACTAACTTTACCTAAACCGTCACTGTTTCGTCACCGATCGTGCCTCTATGGCCGTTGTTTTTCATCTCAAGAGTTTGGTGTCTAGTCGTAACGTCACAGGAGAGTGTACAAACTGCAGCGGGGTACTGTAGAAACGATATATTTGATGTGTTTTCTCCAGAGTACTGTAGTGCACTTGTTGATATTAATATAGAGCAGTGTCTGACATCCTCGACAGGACCAGAAACGAAAAAGTTGCGCTGAGAATGCTGAGCAGTGATTGTACTGTACTATTGCCACAGCGTGTACAGTGGTACTGTAAATACTGCACAGTATTGTACTGTATTGAATATATGGTAAAAGCACAACTGTAATACCTGTATTGACAGACTCGGCCTCGATCCAAGTGTCCAATACTCTACAGAATAGTGCACACTCCGCTATTCCATTCACCCTCCGCGCCTCCCGCACCGAGACACACGCACGCACACACACTTTACCCACCCAAGATCCACACGACCATCGCTTGATCAGCATGCCACACTCATTCCCACAAAATCGGCCAAACCTCACATCACATCACCCTCCTACGCCCCGCACACACACCATCACGTCAATCTTTATGTTGATGCTCCATCTTACAACCGTGTGACATGCACACATTGTACAAAGTGCAACATCGCACCGACCATATCTATCCCAAACATGATGACACATTCTGTACTGCAACTGCCACGCAAGACATTTTACAGTACAGTACAGTACAGTACACTGTACACTATACTCTACTCTACTCTGCGGCAAAGCAAATTCCACTCTGAATCCCGCACCTCCCAATCCGCGCGTCGATAGTCCACTACACTTGCCGCACAGCACAGTAAACCACACCCCCACCCCCAAAACCACCGCAAATCCTTCCCTCCCGCATCCAGCATTCCAAAAACACCTCCCCCCAAAAATGTCCCGTCGCAACAGCCGCAAAATCGCCGCCACCCACCACGTCACCATGCTCACCAACGAGCAAGCCCGCATCCGCAAGACGCGTCGCAAGGCCGCCCGTCGCCAACGCAACCAACAAATCGCCCGCAAGAAGCCCTGCTCTGTTCCGCCTTTGTACGTTTCACAACACAGCTTGCCATTCCATCAATTCAACACCACCGTCGTTTCTGCTGACTGTTTTCTCATGTGCATGGTGCCCGCATGCCGTGAATGGCTCGTGTGAGTCAAGACGGATGTTGCAGTGGGAACGGATACCAAGAATGCGGTGAGGCCGCTTGGTTCGCCTGTGGTGACGCACATGCCTGCGGCAGAGGGTCGCGATGTGAACATGAAGCCGGTTGTGAGGAAGAAGGTCAAGGTGCGGAAGGATAAAAAGGCGGAGAGGAGGAGAAAGAAGATTCGGGAGAGGCAACAAAAGCGCGCCGCGATGGTCATGTGAGCGCCTGGTGCGATGTCGCGCTAGTGTGCCCCAGGTGACCGCTCGCCTGCGCAAGGGCCGTTTGGTGGTGGGAAGCCGCGTTTGATACCTGCACAACGGAGAGCTTGTGACATGTTGGAATGCATGCGGCGGTGGAAAGGACAATGTACTTTGGGTGGGTTGCGTAGGTGCTGTTCTTGTGACTCTGATTTTTGTGATGCTAGATGTGGAGGGGACGAAGCGTGAATTGAGACCGACCACGGAGACCTAGGCGATGTAGATTAGACTTGTGGCCTCGTTACGATGAAAAGACTCTGCGGTAGGATGCAAAGGGATGTCTGCTTGATTTAGACGGGCCCGGTACGATTGTAGGATGGACGGCAGGCGATTCAATCCCAGTAGTAGCTGTTAACAGAGAAGAGTGTAGAACATCTCACCTCGCACGCAGGTGTGAATATTTTACTAAAACAAAAAACACTAGCCAATGCCGACAACAACGCCGGTATCATTCCAGTGTCGTAACCGCAGGACGCAGGCCTTTGTCCATACAGCTGCCTTTTCGTGCATCACGCACCTTGCCCATTTGCTTGTCAACGAAATTCAGACGACGAGATTTGTACAACGACCACCTGAAACGCTTCATATAGACCATGCCTATGGCAAGAACGGCAAAGGCACCAATCCACTCCATACCCATTTTCTTCCGTTCGTCATGCTCGGGCTCCGCAGCCCAAGCTAGAAAGGTGGAGACATCCTTGGCCATCTGACTGGTGGTAGCCTCGGTGCCATCATCATACTCGACAGCACCATCGTACAAAGCCCTTGCCATGGCGATCTGACCACCGCAAAATAGGGATTGTAATGGAGGCCCTCCCTGACATTGATACCCTCTGGGGCATCACGATATCCGGTCAATAAAGCCCACAAATAATTCTCACCGCCATGCCTCGCCTTGGAAATCAAGCTGAGATCCGGGGTAGAGCACCATTGTTGGCGTAACGAGCGGCCTCCTCGTTGGGATAAGGTGCGGGGAGGTAATCTGACAAACGACCCGGACGAGAAAACATGAGACCCTCCTCATTGGGACCATCCTCAACCTCAATATCTTCAGCCATTTCCTTCACTTCCTCCTCTGTATACGCGACGCCGACGAGGTTACGAAACGCGATGCGATTCATAGAATGGCACGATGCGCAGACATTACGATAGACTTCATAGCCTCTGCGAATTGCGGCGGCATCAAAAGAGCCGAGATACGAGGAATGAGGCCAGTGGATATGAGGGGGTGTAGTGCTTCATCATCTGCATGTACGATGCGAGTTAGAGAAAAGGGGTGCGAAGCGGGATTCAACGTAGATTGTGGAGAAGAGGAGAGTGCCACGGCGGTGGTGGCTGTGGTTGTGGCGGCGGCGGCGGCGGCGACGGCGGGACGGGTGGCTAAGCGCCACAAATGGATAGTCATAACGGGACGTGGGGTGGAAGGGGATGGATGTGTGGATTGGGGGTTGGGGGTGCGGGAGAGGACGGTGGGTTGAATTTTTGGTGCGGAGGTGGAGAGAACGGGAACGATCCGATCTGGTTGGGCGGGATGGTGTTGAGGGAGGGAGGACCGTAATGTTTGCAAAACTGTGATTGGTGGTAGCGAGAGTGGGAAAATGGGGTTTGTGTAAGGTGCCAAAAACGGAATTGTGGCTTACAGTAGGTTGGGTTGGGTTTGATGGTGCACTGTAATTATAATTGAATTTGAGACGTTGATTTACATATTGACAAATATTTACATATTTGATTCAGGATTGGTTGCGGGGACTGTTGGCCAGGAAAAGACAAGGACAGGTTTCCTGGCCAATGATTCTTGTACACGTATTACAGAGAGTATGCCTCCCAGCTGACTAGGAGAAAAGGTCCACTTGGAAGTGTCAGACACTTTCTGCGAACCTTCAAGCTCCAATAACGGCACCTAGGCACTCCTCGCTTATAAGAAAAATTCGCATTTCCGCGCAGAAAACAGCTACACTTTGCTATATCACCCCTCCAATCCACCGCCCGTCCATCCTCTCGCACCCCTCCCCCCCCTTTCATTCAAGCCCTACCTCCCTGTCCCTCCTCCCCCTCCTTCCTATCCCCATTCGCCGCTTCCCTCTCCCATCGCCCACCATTCCCATCCCTCATCCCCAACAAAACAAAGCAAAACAAACAAAACAAAATGTCCTTCCAACCACCCACTAACCATCCCGCCATCCTCACCTTCCGTCACGCCGCCGCAACAGCACTCTCCACCCATGACCGTCCATCCTTCGAGTCCGCGTTTCACACCTTGTGTACGGCCCTCCCCACAACACTCAACCAAACCCTCGCCTCGGACCCTCATCTCGCCACCCTCATTCATCTCGCCGCCGACCGTCACTGGATCGATCCACCCACCACCCACAACCCACCTCCGCACCCCACCCACATCATGGGCCTCGGTGGCAAAACGTTCCAGGGCCTCCTTCCTCCCAACCCGCCGACAACCCACCTCAATTCCGCAAGCACACCTCCTTCCGCCGTTGGAAGTGGCACGCCGCTTCCATCACCCACTCTCCACACATCTCCGCCCCGCCTCACCCGATCAACGTCTCCCAAATCGGATTCAAGTTCCATCGCATCAGCCTCCTCCCCGTTCTTCTGCACGCCATCTCACACACCACACTCCCCTACCCACTCGTGCCATCCTCGAATTGGATGTCAACAACCCAGCCTCCACCTCCGCATTCTCCTATATCGATGCCAACAACACTGGAAACACGGGGAATGCAGGCACAATGCAGAGTTTGAGGCCGCTTTGTTGAATGGCATGCCTCGTTTGGAGGATGCAAGACCGGCTGGTGCGGCCGCTGCCGCCGCGTTTCGTGCGTTGGCTCCGTTCTTGCCAAAGGAGGAACGAGTGGCGTTGAGGAGGCGTTTGGAAGGTTGCCGCCTGTGGATTGTTTGGCTATGGTTGTGAGGGTGGCCGAATTGGCGAGTGAGAATGGGCGGAGAGAGGGTGTGGGTGCGTTGGGTGGCTTGCCAGGGGGTGGTGTGTGGGGTGCGGGTGGTGCGGGTGGTGATGTCGCTTGGGAAGGTGTGTATAGGAATAAGAGTAATGGATGGATGTTCATGCTCCCGTCGTTTCAGATGGGTGGGGGAAGACTGCGTGGCAATTAAGCGATGGGATTGTTGTAGATGGTAACGCTTACTGTAGAGAGAGGTGAGGGTTAGCATGACGTAGTTTAGGTGAGCGCTTGAGTGGTGGTGGAAAGGAAACGAGTGCCTGTTTGAGTAGTGTACGTTGAAGCGCTGGGCCTTGCTGGCTGGCGGAGGTAAGAGGACTGTCGGTAGACAAACGGGTTGAGGCGGTTGAGGCATCTGCTGTGAGCGAGGTTAGTAGTAGGTTAGACCGACCGAATGGCTTGGCTGAGTAAACTTGGGGACACGGCTGAATGGCAGCCGGATGCCACGGATACGGTATTGTTGTTGACTTGAAGTGTGTTGCTGCCAAGGCGGGGAAAACATGTTACTGGTCATTTCGGATGTTGCGGGCACGGTGAGGTCATTTCATCGTCGAATCAGCTGTTTCTCGACGTGTGTCTCCTTTGCAATGTCGAAAGCGCATTGGAGGATTCCTGCTGTCCAAGCAGGATGGCACGGACGTGAACAATATGGAATATGCTTTGGCAGACTAACATGGCGTCATAAACTCAATTTATGTCTGGTGTAGGAAAAAATGGTCAGAGTATTCGTGGTATGAATCGCCTGGATCGTGATGAAGATCATTGAAGGGACTAGCTACGGTGCCGTCACTGCAATCCATTGCGATTAATCTTTTGCTCTAAGACTCTAAATCCGGTACCTAAATCCGATGAGCTAGTATAGAAAAGCAAGTTGAAGGAATTACGGATTGTGGATAACGGGGCAGAGGTTCGATGGAGAACAATTAGACAGGCGAGACCCAGCAAAGGAGCGAGTGGACAGGGCCACTTGATTTGGAATGTGTCTGGAATGACCGATTGCTGACGGCGACATGGAGGCCCTCTCAGTGTCCTCTACAGGACTACTTGAATTATCACGACAGACATTTTAAGGCTCAAATTTTGCGGCAAAATTCACAAGGTCCGAATCGGTAAACTGAATCTTCTTACAGTAATCAGATGCACCCCGTTGCTGACAGCTAAATTTCATTACAGTACGTGATTCTGAACACGTTTCCATCGGCAAAACAATTATGCATCCACACGTCGGTGCGGTCAAGCCTAATGGTGTCTTTGGCTGATTCTCACGAGCGCAACGCGCGCGCAACCGCGCTCGTTTACATCGTCACAATGTTCACTCCTCCATCCCTTCACCGCAAACCCTTTCTAACCTCAACTCAACCCCCTATCATGCCCTGCCACCTGCCGCTCAAAGCCCGCATGAATCGCTATCCCCCTTGCTTTCTGTCCTTCTGTTGCTCAACCCCCTCGTCTCTGCCCTGTATTTAGAGCAGCCAGACTATTCCACCGTCCTCAACCATCTCCCATCCAATCCCGCCCTTCTCATTTTACAGTTCAGTGGTGTGACACAGCCGCGCCCTAAGATCTGAAATCCAACGATTGCGTCCTCCGCCACCGATTCATCGCTTTTGGTCGCCCGTATTGACGCCGACTACGACCCTACCCTTCCGGCCGCTCTCTCCGTCTCGGCATATCCTACCATCCTATTCCTTCCCACTGGTGCATCCTTAAAACCTGCGCATGCTTTTGAATTTGCAGATTACCGTTGGGCAGAGGTCATTGCAGAGTTTGTAAACAACCAAACTCAGGGTGATCATTTGGTCGTGGAGCCTGTTGAGAAGTTTTTGAGATGGAGAGAAAGTCATCCGTTCAATTTGGGGTTGTCAGGGAAAAAGGAGGTCGTGCAAAAGGTTGAGAGGGAATTTAAGCCCATTCCGGGCATACGGGAGCCCACGAGGTACAGGGAAGACTTTTTTGAACAAGTTGTTTTGGGCTCCGAGTCGACTAGGTTTATGATATTATTTACAAGGAGGACGATCCATGCTGTCGGATTTGATGGTTCAGTGGAGGCAGGCTAGTTCAGCATTTACAGAGGCGGATCAAGTAAGTGTCGGCGTTTTGAGGTCTCCGGAGAAAGAGAAATTATGCTCGCTGAGCGGTTTAACGTGACAAAGACCCCACATGTTTATATTTCGGCCAATGTGTTGAGGGAGAGAAGCTCCCAAATGCAAGGGGCCTGTCAACTGCGATGACGATCGTGATGATACCGACGAAATTATTCAGTTTCTTTCCCGTAAAATAATGGAGGAGATTGGTTTAGAGTACGGGGAGACAAGGCAGGGAAAAGCTACCACTTGACAGAGGAAGAGTATCAAAAGATGAAAGCCGAGGGGAAGGTGTTTGCGAATGATCCGGATCAGGAAGAGGAGATTCGCGGGATATATAGGGAAAGGGAGGATGAAGTTGCTAATCATAAAGAAGAGTTGTAATGGCATTTTCGCCTGCCACTGACAGGTACGTGCACATTTACTTGACTAGCTTCATTGAAGGAATAAACATTAATACTCTGGCAAAGGCAGTGGGTTGACACTATCCGGTGCATAGTTTTCCATCCATCTATAAATTCCATGACCAGATTTTGCGGAGTTCTCCAAATCCTCGCAATATTGAGTAGCTCTTCCCATGCGTTTTTCTGTGCAGGCACACGTTCCGGGAGAAAGGCGAGTAGACGTTCCCTATAAACACATCTGCTTTCATTCCAAGAGCCCAGGAAACCATTTTTGTCCCCATGGAACCAGAAAATAATTGTTGAAAGTTTTTCTTTGGGAACGGCGGTTCGAAGAAATCCATCGATAATTCGTGATTGCAATAAAGGTCTCCTGAACAGTCAACAATCTTGTCAAACTCTTGCATGAGGAGGTGCACAACCTTGCTCGGGTTCCTCGTCCGGTTTCCATAAATCAGCAACATTGACCCTGAGATTGCTTGATTTTTACGCAAAGCGTCGACAACTTGACGCGCATACCGTTCAACTTCCCCGGGGCTCGCTCCTTTTGTGAGTCCATCAAGTCATTGATATGAATAACTGATACTGGCCTATCCATGTCAGATAGTATGTGATCCACAACGTCCAGATAGGGCTGTTTCGGGGATATCTTATGCCTAATATCGTACCACCATGGCATAAATTTCTCAAAACAGAAATGTAAAAAGTGAATGCGGTCGAGAAAAACGTATCGGATACTTCCATCAGTGCTCAGATGCATGGTGCCTGCGAAACCGTTGCACTTCTGTCTAGTGTTCTCAGGGTCTACAGACGGCATTTCCAATGTGACTACAGTGTTGCGTAGTTTCCCGAGGATACCTAGTCTTGACTCATATTCCTCTTGAGAGTTCTTCGGCAACGGGACAGTTCCGATTTCTCCCTTCAAAGCACGGTAGTCGTCCGAGCCAAGAAAGGAGGCCAGAGTTATCACAGGTTGGAGTTGGTTAACTGAATCAATCTCGAAGAAATCTCCAATTAAGGACACCTGGTTCGTCTTTTTGTTTCTTGGTGTGGGGATGGCTGGCATAACTGCGATCGAACTGGTATTTTTCGCCAATGCAAGAAGAGACACAAGAGAAGTCATTTGGTGGTCCAAAGACTCCCACCAATGAAGGTTTGTAAAAACGTATGTTCTATTCGCAGACTGACCGTAGCTCCATGAGTACCTGATGCCATCAAATGACTCATCGATGATTCTCCTGCCACTGCGTAGAATCCGAGGTCAAGATTACAAATTCTTGCCGTCGAGCGTAAGAGTAAGTCTTTCATATTGGAGATCTTTCAATTGGACGGGAGGGTGGTAAACAGCGGTGTATGCTCTCCGCAGACGACTAACGGAAGAACAGGGCCTGTCTGATTATGGAAAACAACAAAAATACATATAATCTTTAATGCTGAATGACAAAAACCTATTTTTTTTCTTTCGTGTTCGCTTACTCTTGCATTAAGTGGTGGTTTTTTTATGAGAATATGCATCAGGATTTTAAGAGGCAATGCAATTTTACCCGCAACTAAATCGTCTCAAACTAAACGTATCCAACAGAAAATGAGCTGTGCTGTTTGGTTCAGTTTCCCCTCTCTAGATTCTCTCGCAGACCAGGTCACGACGAAGGGCTACGATTTTTCCAATAATAATTTTGAGAGTCCCCGCCTGATTACGTACCGCGAACCTCCCTAAAATATAGAGGTGAACAATTAGCAATTGCTCTTATCCAAGAAAATGAATTCAAATCGAGAGATAGGTCAAGGTTCTATTGATTTTGCAGCTGTTAAAGAGACCTTTAAGTAAACTAATGTGGATGTGTTCTGAGGCCCAACTCTCGCATTTATTCGGCGAGGGTAGCATGAACTGCACAGAGCTTGACGATCATGTTTGAAACCAATCTGATTAGAATGTGCCTGATGTCATAGGGCACATGTACGCGAGGTACAAGTGGGTACAAAATGTCAGCAAACGTTCTGAGGACGGTGTCATGCGTTGTTTACTGATTACCACCGTGAGTAGACGACTGTCTGCCGACTATCACCGGGAGTATTACGTGGCAAAATGAGGGTCGTCTGGAAAAAGATCAAGTCTGGAGAGCAGACAACCACGCGGTTTGAGCAGTATGGAGGGATTCAGTGTTCGTAGGAATTGGGAGCTGCGGTACAGAGAGTGCAGTAATTTGGGCGAGAAAGGACCAAGGACAGCAGATGTAACTGCGATGAAATTGAGGCATGTAATCTGACTAGGAGCTGAAAGAGTGATGCTGGAAATCGACCGAGCGTCGTAGGTTTGCCAAAACAGCAATGTAGCCGTGACCGCCAGACGGATAGTGTGACCTGGATTTATCTGTACTGTTGAAAAGGTCGTGAACCTGCTGGTCCCTTTAGCTTTGTTTGCTACAGTTTGCTACAGGTAGTGTGCTGAAGTCATAAAATCAGAGAATAGAGGCCGGCGTCGGTTTGATATGGAGAAAAGGCAACGTCCCTCACTTTTTCAAAGAGGGGGAATATTTACTTGTCCTGAAGACGTGGAATCTGCTCCAAATTAATACTGCTACGAAACTTGTCCTCGACAGTTCCCAGGGCGACACTGATCTTTTCCAATTCTTCATCGCTGACTGCAATTCTACCTTCATACGAAACAGGGGTAGCCGGCAAACGGGGCGGTGGTAGTCTCGGTGTCCATATGATGACATTTGCACCATGGGTAGCCAAGACATTGGTAACCTCTGCAACAATGCCTGGACAATCCGGACCCTCCAGCAATAACGTCCACATGTTTCTCTCGACGGTATCACTAGGCGGTGTAGTATTCCTAACCGAGATAGAAAAGGTAGGCAACAGTTCCTTGTGAGGTAGCAATAGCATCTGCACACGATGGAGTCTCAGCGGAAACGTAGACTATCATGGCAAAGTCCCCACCGAGAATTGCCATCTTTTGACTCTTCGACATTGGCGCGTTGGGATGCAAGGGTGAAGTGACTGTGCGGACAATGCCGACGCGATCCTCACCAGCGAGAGATATGACAATATGGTGAGGGCGAATGGCTGTAGTGGGGGCTGTAGATGGGGTGGGGCCGAAGTGGCGGTGATGGTGGTGAGGGACGGGAGAGGTAAGGCAGAGGCCGGGAAAGCAGACGGGGACGAAACGGGAGAGGGTCATGTTGTCGTCGACGTTGCAAGAGGCTGACTTGTTCTTCAGTGGGGTCAGGGTGGGCAAGTGTGCTGACGCTGAAGTATTGCGGTTTTATAGACTGGTTTGTGAGTTGAAATGTCTAAAGATTTGAGGTCAGTCAAACCTTGAGAAAAGCGCTGCTGAGCCCTCAGCATTCAGGGTTTGGAGAGAGGAATCAAGAGGCAGGTGATGAGCAGTCGGCAGATTAAGTTTGCACCTGAAAGCTTATTCGCCCAAAATATGGAAAGTTGTCCTACCTGCGGTATTACTTCTCAAAGAGTCTCGAGCTTTAAGTCCTACCACTTATCCCAACCAATCAAGACAAGTGTCAATTTGGACATCTCCCAAGCCAGACCACGTCGCATAATTGACACTGTTCCACCCCCCATTGGCCTCTCCGCAATCATATCACAAAATATCTCCCCGATTTCTTTCCCTCCCCTGATTGGCCCACTTGTTCCAAAAAGTATTTCCCGCCAAAGCCACATTTCAATTACCCTTCCCTTCCTACTACCTAGCACCCCGCTCTCAAACCATCATCATCTTCAAGCCGCACGTCTCCCCACATGCACAACCTCCGTTCCCAATGGCACTCCACCTCCACTGCCTTCCAAAACGGCCGTCGCCAACATGCCAAAACCTCCTTGCACACCCTCCGCTCCGAATCCCCGCCGTTTCTCCGCGCACTACTCCACTCCAACATCCACGCCTTACACCCCGACACCCCCCCCATCCTCACCCTTCCCGACCATGCCCATTCCCCCTTCACATGCTTGTCGTCGAGGCAAACCTCACCACTCTTTACAACCATGCCCTCGCCAAACGAGCCGCACCACCACTCAAGCCCTGCGGATGGTCGACCAAGCCTCAATTTAATGGCGAATCGCTGTCGTCTCGATGTGCCTCTGATCAACTATTACACGCCCTGCTTGTCAACCCAGATAAGGGAAATCACATCGAACAAGAGAGTATCCTACGGTTTCTATCAGCCGCTCTGTCAGTCTACGAATTGTGCATCGCCGTGTGGTTGGAAGCGTCAAATCTATCCAAAGCGGACCATGCAATCACAGTTTACAAATCCATTCGGAGACTGTTCGAATCGATGGGCGGTGTGGATGAAGCGGAGGGTGAAATGGAACGGCTATTGGATGGGTGCTTGTGTGCTGTAGGGGGGATTGGGAGGGCGGCGTTACTGCTTTGAAAGGGGTGGCGGTGGATTGCGTGAGATGTATTTGGCCGCTGTGTTGATGATTATGAGAGGGGGATGGAGGAGAGGGCGGCGCATTTGTTGGAGAGTTGCGTGGGGGGTGGGTATCGAGGTGCGGATGCATTGGCGTTGTTGGCTAGGTTGAAGGGTGGGGTCGAGATGTGGAGGGCTGTGATTGCTATGGGTGTTGAGCAACGGTGGGGGGTGGTGTGCGGCGAGGGAGATGGGGAGGAAGGGAGTGTATTTGGGACAGGCGGGGGTGTTGGAGTGTTTGTTGCGGGTGATGGAAGGGAGACGACGTGCTGGCAAGGGGTGAGGGTTGGGGATGGGATGGTAGTGTGGAGAGGGGATGGTTATGGGGGCTTTGGTGAGGGCGTTGTGTGGGGCTGGGAGTGGGAAAAGCGAGGAAATGGGTGACGGAATGTCAGGGTGAGGGGCAGGGGGGCGTTGGAGTGGTGGCGGATGCGGCGTGGGTGGAGGTGGTTGGTGGGACTTGGAGGTTGGTATGAGGTTGGCAGATGGGGCTTGTCACGTGGGTATGAGGGAGAGTGGGTTGCTTGCAAAGGAGAGGGTTGATGAGGATGGGAGGTTGGAAGAGGCGGAGGGAGTGCTCGTGGAGGCATGTAGGGGAGTGGTCGGGGGGCAAAGGGCAGGTAATCAGGGGGTTTGCTTTCACAATTTGGCTGTGGTGAGGCACTGTTTACGGAAGTGGGGTGGATGAAGGGTTGCGGCGGCACAGTCGGCATTTAAGAAGATGAAGGTGGGGTTGGAGGTGGGGCTAGTTTTGCGAGGTGTTTAGTTATGTTTGCTGAGGGGAGAGTGGAGGATGGGGCTGGGCATTGGGTGGCGAAACGGGAGTTGGAGGGGGTGCGTGTGGAGATGGAAAATGGGCGGAATGGTGAGGATGACAGGGAAGGGAGGAGTGGAAGGCGGAAACTTTTGTGATGACAGATGTTCCAGAGTGGATGTTGAGGAGGATGGATCAGGTGTGTGTCAAGATAGTGAAGAGGGCAGACGCTAGACGAAGACTGACGGCAATGATGCAGCAGGTAGAGGCTGAATGGGCTGAATCGCAGTTGGACGAGGAGGGAGAATAAAGGGGCCTGGGTTTCTTGTCTAGCAAAGCGGCGGTTTGTGAAGGCTGAGGAGGCCAGGTCCTGCGGAATGTGCGAGGAATAGAGTGATCTGTTCGGGTCGGCGATGCAATGATCGTTGACGGATGTCAAGTCATTGTTTGATTCAGCTCGATCGATGGGCCACTTCCCTTCTAAAGTTGTCTACTTTCACAGAACAATACTGTTTGCGCCAGGATAACTTATGTACGGTGCGGAATGCGTGTCGTGTTCCCAGCTATACAGTACTGTACTTATAATGTCCGATGGGTGTTCTTTGTAATCCTGTACAGTACGGTATATGATTAAAACTGTACAAACTGCATTGTGAAATATTATTGCATGTAAATATCACGCTTACAGTCATGTATGTTGCCGACAACATCAATGTCGGTATGGTCACTCTTTTCAAATCCGCTTCTTGCACCAACTCGGTTGTCTAGCGACACACTTCAACTTCCACTTCCACCTACCTGTCGTTTCGCTCATTCGTCCTCATTAATATGGGCTCCGACGTGGGGGCTCGGCATCCGGAGGTCGCTGCCGTTCGCGCGCGCCGGTCTCTAGCCGCTGCCCGCGCCACCCGCGATGGTATCACAACCATGGTCGATTCTCTCAAGATATCCAAACCACCTCGCGCCCCTCAGTCGTTGCCGCAGTCAAGACGACACGCTCTTATTCCTCATGCGGAGGGCAGAGCTCAATTAGAGGCCAGAATCAGGTCCTTGGAGGACATGATCTCCGCTCGTGATGCTGCCCAAACCAAACTTAAGGCCCAATTGGGCCGCGCTTTGGTCAAGCGACGTGCTGCAGAGCGGGAGAGAGACCAACTACGCGTTAATATCAGGGCTGCAGTGATGTTGAGGAAGCAATTTGAAAGGTTTGTTCAAGATATTGCAGTGCCGTTACCGGATTTGCGACAATGTGTTGAAAACGCCGCGAAAGATGCCCCGCACCTTGCTGAGGAGGTTGGTGCCGCCCTGGATGATATTGATGAGACTGTTGCTACCGCAAAGGACGCGCTTGGCGCGCCACCGCCAGTCGTGCCAGGGGAGGAAAGTCTAAAAAGGATTGCAAAAGGGGTAGCGTCTTCAGGAGGGTGATGATGAGCGAGTGCAAGCTTTGCAAGTTCAGCTTTAGGGGACGATCGGGAGACCCAGCTTGATGCTTTGGTAGAGTTGGTCGAAATGCTGGATTCGGTTAGCGGGAAAGACACACCCAGTCGTCAGTCGTGCGAAAAGGAGTATGGCAGCGGCGAGGGCAAATGTCAACCCGGAGATCGCCGAGTTGGTGTGGAAAGGGATCGCCTCAGGGAACAACTAGGGGCGGTCATGAAAGAAAAGGAGAGTGTTGGCGGTGAGGATGCCGCACTAGCACTAGCGGCGAGGGCAGAGGCCGAATTGAGAGATGCTAACAAAGAAATTTTCGAGCTGAAAGAGCGATTGGTAACTGCGGAACGGCTGGCAGGAAAAGTTGTGCGACAAGAGGAACTTTTGGCACGCAACTCGGCACTGAGGGAGAATTACGAACGCGAAGAAGACTGTCGGGCGGTTGGTGCAAGAAAGGAATACTTTGCGCAAGACAGCGCCAGTGCTGCTTGCTGTCGAATGCATCAAGCGCCTCTCGGACACCAGGCCGCGCTAACGCCGAGGCGATTCGTCGGATTTTAGACTGGCGGCAAAGGGCATCAAGTGAAAATCATGATGCTAAGAGTTCCTCTGGCAGAACCCTTTGAAGGCAAGCAGATCAAGGAAAACAAAGAAAAAGGGGAGGAACTGTATAGTGCGTCGGCCCGTGGAGCGAGTCGACCCTCTTCCGATCGACAACCCGCAACAAACAAAAGAAGAGAAGGGTTGCGGTTGCTGACGTAGATTCAGTGAATGCGTGGATGCAAACTCAATCAGTGAAAGAAGCGTGGAGGTTGGACTTAATGACTCAGTGAGCGCTCAGAGCTTGCCCGTGCAAGGGTTTTTGCGTCGGCATGATTCGTTTTATCAGCTGGCAGTGTCAGCGCCTCTGGAGATGCAATAACACTCAACAATTCTCGAAACATATTCAGTGCAACCGGGCCGAAAGTGGACGGATTGCGGGGTTTGCTCAACGGATCGTGATGCTCTCGTCTTGATCCTGCCTCTCCAAGTGTATTCTGACGAATGTCGAGTGGTTGGGGCTATGATCGGTATTGCAGCGATTTTTGGCCCATCGATATAACATTTGTTGAAGCACAGAGCATTGTAGTGCAACTAGAGAGAGATAGAGCGATGTTATCGTAGAATAACGGTTCCGTAAAACTGAACTCATTCTATAGATGTAGAGGGTACATAACTTCATGGCTTTCCTCGAGTTGTTTGGTATTGGAGGTCGGGGTGCAATCTTGGCTTGCAAGTGCAGGAATCGAGACCGGTCATCCTCAGAAGTAGTCCATCAATGAATTCTAGTCCGCGGACTACTTAAGCTTTGCTCGCTCTTCTTACCTCCTCACCTGTATCGCTACAACGCAGCCAGCGTTGCGGTCGTGATACGCCTCTTGAAAATCTGGGAATTTCATTTCGGGGCATTGTACACAGGTAGAACCCAACCCCTGACTTTGCTGCTTCTATCATAGTCGGTTGACTCCTACCTCGATAGGTATGCCCACAAGAAAACGAGCCTGGTTGCTGTGAAGTCTCGTACGCAAGGGCTATCGAAAGAGTTAACCTCTGATTACTACCTTCTATTTACAATCCGCGAAGAAGATTACGTTAGGATTTTCCAGTTCGTAGCGGGTGCCCTCCAAAAGCTACATGAAAAAGAGGCCAGATTGAGCTGCTAATGAGAAATCGCATTAAAGATAGCGCACGATTGAGACACAAACCCTTACCCGTCAACAAACCTCCAACGCAGCCAGCATCATCGGTTCAGCCGCTGCCAGCCACCCGCTCGATACTTAACACCGCATACCTCATGGCTCTTCTGGCACGCATGCCTGGCTTCCCCCGGTTCCCTCCTTTCTCAAGCCGAACCATTGTTACGCTGTTTCCTCGCCACAGTTTCTGCTACCCGTCGTCCCTTGAACATGGCCCTACCCCCTCAACGTCCTTTCTGCCTCTCCTAGCAATACTCTCTCCATCTTAAGCAGGGTGCGGCAGGACGCCACTTCCCAGGCCAATGGAAGACAAAGAGTAGAGTACCACTCCCGCACCAGCTCAATACAGTGATGCGAACATACGCCTCCGAATTCGCAGGCTCGCCTTCCGCCCTAGTCTGCGACTGCCTTCATTACCGCCCAACTCTCCCGCCACCTATTGGACAGTGATGCTCAGGCGCCGCTTAGGCTTCCGGCCTTCCCCGAGAGCCCATCACTTTCTCGTCACCACCGCCGCAGAGAGATATGTGTAATTGGGGACCACGCTGCTTACCTCTGCCCGTCTGGTATCGGCAGACACGACCGTCAAAACTCAGTTTGTAACGCGTCTGCGTTCCATGGAATCCCGGGCTGCCAGACGTGAATGCTGACATTCCATAGCAGCCTAAACCGCGTCCCCGCCGTCTGAAGAGCTTGTGTAGAGCTTGTGTGTCTGGGACCTGGAAGCGAGGAGGGCAGCAGCAGCGATAGCCTTGGCGGAGGTAAGGCCAATGCCGATATATACATCTCAATGTAGAAACGAACAGTGCAGTACAGAAGGAAGAAGAATGACGCTTCATTGTTTGAGGACAAGTCCGCACTACACAGGACCTTGGGTTGCTAGACGGACTATTTACAGTACAGAAGTGGACAAAATTATAAACAATATGCAAAGCATAAAGGAACGATTCAAGAGTAAAGCAGCCGGGAGCCTGGGCAGCGCGCGCCGCCGCCAATGCTGCGGAACGACGAAAGCTGAGGGACTTTGCGACCAAAATCGCCGCCATTCCTGGCCAAGCTTCACCTAGATGCCCGCAGCTCGGATGGCATTTTGTGCCGCCAGCCTTCGACTCTCTGGGATGCTCGTCGCGACCGCATCTAAGAAGGTGGACGAGTACGAGGCTGTCAGCGCGCCCGTATCTGAAGCTCTGAAGGCGGAGGGTTATTTCGACTTCATCAGAAGCTGAGCTACATGTGGTCCACGTGTGCAGCTTCAGTGATTGGTCGTAGTCCACAACATGCAGATGTTTGCCGCCCCCCAAAGCTAGTTAATTTTGGTGACCCTGTGACAGCAGAAGAACGGTACAATCAAACAAAGAGTTGAGGTAAATGCACGAGCTCTGTCGGATAGAGAGTCGCTGCACACGACGGAAGTGTGGGTAGGTTGAGTAGGAGTAGAAGGGGAATGGGTAAAGGGAAATGACAAGGGGGACAACTGAGGCACGAAGGGAGAAACAGAAACGTGAAAGGGTGCTACCAAGTTCTGAGTTCACTCTCAACCCAACTCGGCAGAAGGAAATAATCAATACTGAAACTTGCTACCTCCCCTAGAGGCGCAACTTTACTCACTAAAGTAGAAATTTCGCAAGCGCTACTCATCGATCGATCCTTTGGATCTGTGATTCGCATGGTGAAAGTACTATCATGCAAGCAATAATTACTAATTGCTTGCAGTCCACGTATCTCCAAGGTGTTTTTTGTCTTTCGAGTGTAGCACTCAAAGCACTCATCACAACGATATGCTGGAGTGGGCGGTGGCTCTGACCAATCAGAATTTTCATTGGCTTCTTTGCATGTGAACATTTCTTCCCTAGCTACAAATCCTCAAATGACAACGGTTCATCTAAGTCCTCCTCACACTCATCCTCAGATGCTTCCGCTGCCTCTGAGTCAACCAAATTAGTGATAGAGGGCCCAAAGTCCAAATCAAGATCCTTCTTTCTCATCAGATATTTCGTCTACCTTGCTATGCTATTTCTCATTTTATTTGCTGCCATGAATGCGGCAACCATTCCAAACCTTAGTATGACAATAACCCGTGACGGCACGAGAGGAGGTGCGCACAATAGATTCGTACAGATGGAGGAGTGTCCAAGGGCGCGACATCCTTGGGGAGAACCGTCTAGTTGCGGAAGATGGAAGAATGGGAAGGAAGGAATGGGAATTGCAAGGGTGGAAAGATGTGGAAAGGGGTGGTTCGTGGTGGGACGGCTGAGCAAAAGCCCGTGAAAGGATTAGTTTATATGCTGTTTAGCAGAAAACAACTTAGCTTGTGGTATTGTAGCGTAGAAATATGGTAAAGGTGGGCCAGCGTAGGTAGAAACTAAAAGGAGGGGGAATTTGGGGCAAAAGAGGGGGAATAGAAGCACGAGTAGGCAAAAGAGGCGGAACGTGATATAGGATATCGTAGAAAACGAGCTTATTTGCGCAGGACCCCACTGCCATAAAAAAGTGTCATGTCCATGCGCTGCACATGATTCAACATTATGTTTTGTGATTTTTGCACGCAAGAAACCCTGCCTGTTACACTTTAGTCTGTTGATAAAGCAAAAAACTAGCAAAAGCAGTCGCATATTTTGCTTTTCTATATATTAAGCATTTAAACGCTGAAATTGATGCAGAAAATAGATTACGCTAAGTTTAATGGTTTAAAGATATTTGGATGTTTCAACAAGACACAAACAGAGATGACTCAAGCAGGACTAACTACGGTTTACTATTTGATCAGTAGGAGATATTCTCTCCGTTCTTTTTGTAAACTAGCTTCCACCTTCTCGGCATAAAGTTAACCATTGCAGATAAAATATCCTCGCTGATATTGTTCCAGCAATGAAATGCAGTTTCCACAAGTGAATCAGCATTTTCACCCTTTCGGCCATTCTCATAAACTCGACAGGCAAGAATACCTCATAAAGTTTCGATCGGATTGAGGTCACGGGAGTATGCAGGCAACCACACAACAATAAAAACCTCGCCCTTCTACCACTTTCTCACATTCTGAGCCCTACGTCAGGGGGCACCATAATGCATGAAAGTCCAAGAAACAGGAAAATCTTCTGCTAATGGAAGAAGGGTTTCTTGCAAATTGTGTAGATATGCCGCGCCGATTGTAACCCTTACAAAACTGTCAATGGGTTTTCCTGGTTCCCACAAATGCACCAGAAACCCTTACTCCGTCATTGAATTTTTGCTGTTTCGAGAAAGGTCTGCCTTGGCTCGCTATTATCCTGCCATTTGAGCGCCAGTCCGTCAGGACCTTCCAAATTAGTTTTTTCCTCAACGGAATAGTTTTTTCTCAACGGTGCAGACCGCATTGAACCAATATGAAGCATCCCACTCGGGCTTTTCCAAAGCTCACTTTTCCGACCCCGCCTATATCCTCTTTTTATAGTCGTAGTTGTAGTGATCTTCTTAAACATCATGAATCGCAATTGTTCAGCACTCTCCGCACATTGCGCGGACTGAAATTGAGTTTCAAACTTTTGATAATCATTTGCGACCCCCAGCTGCTTGCATTGGGCTCCTAATGATGAGACGCTTGTCAATATTTCCATTTCCCACAGATATGCCAGGCAGAAAAAGTCTTCCGTATCTATCTTTCAGTCACAGGAAGATCCGAGCAATAGTTGGGCTTCTTCCGAGCTCCTCCGAGATCTCCGTAGGCGAAATTGTTCCATGAGAATAAGCAAGAATAAGGCCTTTTTCTTCGTCTGAAAGATGCTTTCCGCGAGGCATTTTCGTGGATTTATGGATAAAACTTTTCGGCTGGAAATGCTCGAAAGGCTTCAAAGAACCAAAGGCGGTACACAAAACTGATTTCGGTGCTAACGTCCTGTTTTATTGGCGCGAAACTGTTCTACTTTCGGTTTCTGTTTACATTTTTGTTCATTTGAAAATATTTCCCAAATCATTAGACTTTTTTAAAATATCTTTGCTGCATCATATTGAAAATTTAAACATTTAACATAAAACATACAGGGACATTCAATTACTTCAGTATTACAGAGTACTTTTTATACTTTCAATATTTCAATATTTTGATCACCACTGCATGTGCCAGTGTCACGATAACGGTGGCCGGAGAATGAAGCGAGCCCGATTCGCAAAAAACTATAATTTACAAGATTTTACACACCGCTTGTCACCCTCGCGCGAAGCGCGCACATACAAGAGCGTTGATTTCTCCGCCGCCGTCATACTGCACAGGATTTTGAGAGTTTCACCCTATTTTCCACCTGCAGTAAACCACCTGATTCGTAGGGACGTGAAAGCAGGCTCTCAGTAGAGATTTCCGAAATCAATGTTAAAACTGACGAGCCAATGAGTTTGTCTGAATTTTTCCGCCTCCAGGACTGTTTCTTGACACTTTATGAGAGCCCGAGCTACAGAGCTTTCGCTGAGGAATCCTTAAGGAGTGCATTCGCGCGTTGGTGATCCCGTTTCCGTGGGTGGCATTCTCTTTTGTCGGTGATGTGACAGAACGGCTGTCGCAGGATAGACAGAGGGTGGCTGGTTCAACAGACGGTTGGGTGGGTGTGTAGTCGATTGGAAGAGGTGGTCGACATCAAGCTGTGCAAAACGACATCAGGAATCCTTTAACAGGAGGGAAAGTAGCACAGTAGAATATCCGTTACATTATTTTGTTTCGGGATATAGACAAACTGCACAACAAATGTGTCGGGGTATCGACACAACCCGAAGGCTATTGGTAGGACATAAGCCGCAACCTTCACCCGTCTTACAAATTTTGACACTTTGAAAAGCTATTTTAAATATTTTAAGACTTGCTGAAATATTCGGGGCGTCAGTGTGGGTGACCCCTAAACAGAACGCGTCAGGGGAAACAGTCGGTTAAACCCTGGAAGAAATAAAATTTATGATGGTAACCTCATTGCTACATTAATCAGAAATATATGTCTTACATTTTTGTATAGCATAAAAAACTGTAGGACTAGTTATGTCTGCGTTGTCCGCTTGTGATAACGATAAAACATTTGCACCTGAGCCCATGTCATTGTAGTTCCGATTCCTCTATCCGACGGAGTACTTCGTCATTAACCGTGAGAAGAACCTAAAAATCTGCCGTTCGACGAGAAAGAAACCCAAATGTCAGTATTGATCTACCTTTTTCATTTCCTTGGCTCAATTTGCGGATGTTTTTCGTTGAGCTGCCGGGTCTTGGCTTTTTCCCGCTCAAATAAGTGAGCAGTTTTTCCGCTTCCGTCTTATTCATAAACAATCGAAATTGGACCATTTACGTGCAACTGCTTTCGAAATCTTTCTGCGGAAATTACACCCATCCAGAAACCATTGCCATTTAATTGTAGATAATGGTCGAAATTCTTGGTCAAGGCACAAGAAATCGCATAACGTACGTAGACTTCCCCGTGCGGTGTCAAATATGCATCAGCGACCAGTAGTTCTCATAATGTCGTAATAAAACCCTCGGAAGATAAATATTTAGCGAAAATAAAATTGGGGTTACAGATTTTCATGGTTTTCCGCAGAAGGAGGCTACGAAAAACGGAGCGGATGGGAATAGGATGGGAAAGTGGCTGGAGATAAAACGCTTACGAAGGGTATAAATTTGTGACAGAAAAGGATGTAGCATGACCGGAAGCAGCAGGAGGAGAATTTGGGGAGGGAAAGTAGTGTGAGGGGAAGGAATAGAAAATAAAGGCCACTTAAATTTTAAATAATTCAATAACATAAGTGGAGTGTATGGTAACAATTCATGAGTTGCGGTTTTTGACGTTGCAGATGGAAAAGAAATAGGTAAAATGGGCAAGATAAAATGACAGATGAGTAACAAGTTACTAATGGTGCAGTGCATATTCATAAAATTCACATTATTGCGCATAATACCTGAAAAGGACACACATACCGAGATGCATTTACTGTCCTTTTTTGCAAATATGAACAGAATGTTTCCAAGGTTTACAGGTCTTCGCCTTGGAAATTTATCTGCTCAGATTTTATGACGTAGTCTTCTTCGGTAAAGTTTTACACAATAAAAAATTTGAAGAAAAGAATCAAATATCCAAAAATTCCTGCATCATATTATCATTAACTAATGAGTCATATTTTGCAAAAGAAATGGGTTGAAAAAATACCGGCGTAAGTGATGGCATTGCACAACGAGAGGGAAACTGCGAACAGTTTTCCGTGTACGCGACTTTCAGTGGAACCAAATGGACAAGGGCAAGTGGGAACCTTCGTTTTCTGTAACAAAAACAGTTATAGAGTCATAGTTATTTGCAACACTTTACACTGCGCATTTACAAACCTCCAAAATTAATCTAGGATGGATGATTTCTGTGCACGCTTTTCTTAGTTCGGCCAAACCGCGCTTGAAGTGAAATGTAGAATAGAACCGAAACGCCTTCAAAAATACCAAAAAGATGAAGGCTATAAAGTGAGGCCGAAAAATCCTCTAGCAATACTGGAGAATAATGACTCGGTTGTTGAACCCACTAGCACAGGTTGAAAAAAATGGATGGAAAGAAGAACGTTTCACCGATATTTTTGGTGAATTTTTCCTGCCGCATTGCAACCGTAGGCATCATTTTCGCCCTTGACGCTGTATTTTTGTATAGGAGACTCACATTATTCTTTAATGAAGTGAATCAGTTACTCTGTGATCGTAATTTACATTGGAACGAAGCCACCAAAGCTCCATAGTAAGTTTAAATTTAGATTTGCTAGCGTGAAATCACCAGTTTCTACGTAAGCCTAGATCATTTATTGTTACATTAAAGGAAAAGTTCCGTTTATAAATAGTGGCATGAGCCCACTACATGAAAATGATATTAGATTAGAATAAATGCAAAAGCTTTTACGCAGTAAAAGAAGCATGCAATAAATGTAGTAGAATAAGAGCACGTTCATGCGACCAACGTTGTTCGAGTTTTGGTCCTAACTCGTCACATCACACGACCAAAACATAAATTTACTACAAAATTGTGCTTTGGAGATATAGCATGACCAAAGTAACTGCTTTGGTCTAATCCTTTGATCTTTCTTTTCTGAAAAAGTTGCCACCAAACTGAAGTGCGTTTTGCGGTGCGTATTTATAGGCTGGAGCTAAAAATCGCTTCAGAAAAAGAAAAAATCACCACATACACACCGCGACTCACATATTTTCGCTTTCCTTCTTTCTCTTTAAATAAACTCCGATGCAATAGAACAGCTCACTGGTGGAAAGGAAAAGTTGGTGTGGTATACTTGGAGCATTTCCTTGAAACACTTGACAGTATAATTGTATTCCAGGGTTTAAGGCCAAAATGTGATCTGTGGGATGCTGAAATAGGGCAAAGAATCCGATCAAAAGAATCAATGACAATAGTGGTGCAAAACAGGTCAAAAGTTCAGATAGACATGAGTGAGCAGCGTTTAGTGACGTGCTTGGAGATAAGAGTGCTCTCAACTGCGACACTTAAATTTGGCGTAGACAACAAGCCCTCGGGCCTCCTACGGAGGGGATACAGTAAAAAGATCACTGGTAGTTGAAAGTCGTCAAGAATGAACTAAAAATACTTTCTGATAGCAGTGGCATGAAACTTTCGTAGTTCAGGAGAATGAGCACCAAAATCAACTCTGACAGTGACAACAAATTATTTGTGTCAATTGCATCACATAAACTGCAGTTACGCTCCTGAACAAAACCAGAGTGGATGACAGTTATGGAAAAAGCAATAAATCAGGAAATGATGCCTCCGCACTACCCCACCGTTGAGGTCGAGTAATATTTAAGAGGAACAGTTTGTACTTGCCTTTATTTCATTGAGTCGTCCATGTCTGTCTTGATTGAAAGACACTAGGCTGAAATATGATCTAAATTGCAAAATATGATGAGTCAAAATTTTTTTTCGCCATATTCATGATATCATCTGGTTCTCTGGTAGTTATTTCTCAATTGTACAATTTTATTTTATCAGAAAGTTTGTCTTGAAAAAGTTAAGATTACGAGAGGTGAGAGGGCTAACCGAGGTCCGCCAAGATAGTGCTTTTGTTTTTTTTGAGCTCATGAAGATATTGAATATCTACATAAGTTTACGAAAATTTGCGTCAATGAAAGCAAAAAAAGAACTTGAAACAACCATTTAGGGCCTTATTTGAACAATGTAAGCATTTTTATCACCTTTTTATACTAACATTAAGGGATTTCGAGACAATTACATTTTCGGTGCCATCCTTTTCACTCGTCAGAGACCATCTGGAAGTGAATATGTCAAACTGAGATGATGGTATGGAAATTCGGCGGCAAATTGTTAGCATGAGGCTTGGGAAATATTAAATCTTTGGTTATTACATCTACAGGCTTCTTTAGAATCGAAGAACCTTCATTAGGTTGGGGAAGGGGATAAATTGGGCTCCTATATGAGCTCGATAGTCGCATATCTAAAAGAGAAAGTAGAAAAGGTCAGGGAGCCTGTTGACAAATTTGTTCACAAAAAATTCTGCTCATAGTGGCAGATGAGAAAAAAATCGGCTTGAGATGTATTCACGGCTAGAATATATATATGAAAGTAACAATAAAGAAAATATTGTGAACTTTCACAGTGAATGTTATTAAAACAGGGAGAAATTGAGCAATTAAGTGGCGGAGAGCATCGGAAGACTGGATTCTGTATTCAAGAGACTGAGTACATTGAGAGATTTTAATATCAGAGTTGATGCATGTAGCAAATATGTAGAAAGTTTTGGGCATACACAGGATTTACCATATAGATCGATGATCATAGTCCTTCAGCATATGAAAATGACATATGACCTCACATGGGAAAGTAGGACAGCACGGCTACTATAGCAACACCATATAAGACTTGTGGTTATTTAATAGAAAATTAAATAATTGGTAGTGCAGAACATGTTCTTAAAGTTTAGACTCATAATCAGTGCTATAATTGCGGTAAAGGGGTTACTATAAAACATATCGTAGGCTCCGCCCCTCATTCATTAATATTGCAAGTACAAGATCTGAGGATGAAAAAATCAACTACGCCAATTTGCCACAGGAGTTTTAAGAAAATTGTACAAGCAGCTGTACGCGTTCAATTTAGTCTCTGGTCCTTATAGAAACCCTGTGTTCCACCTCATTCAACCCCATTTGTCTCGATTGGTCAACTCTCCTTCTCTCCGTATTTAATTTAATTTTTGGTAAAACCTTGGTTCCTTCAGGTCTATGCCGAGAGATCTTTAACCATTCCCAAGATGATATTTACGACTCCTAATATCGTATATCGGTACAAAGTTTCCAAAATCTAGCTTTTTTACAATATTCACCAAATGCTTTTGGTGTAACCACATTTTTTCATTATCGATCCACATTTGGAATGATTGCAGGTTCAGAAATTGAGTGAAAGAAACAAAGTGCAATCTTTTGCACAAAGAATGTAACTTTCTTCTCCTTCTCAAATTTTAAATAATTTTTGTGGTGGGCTTTCATCAACCTTGCCTTTACTTTTGCGTTAAACTTATAGATATTGTACATACTTTATACATAAACTCTTAAGTTAAATTTATTCGAAAAGGTCCTAACTAAAATACCCTAGCTATTCAATTGCTTGGAAAGCAGAATATTTTGAGACGAGGCGCTGCAATCCCGTTCTGTACTTTCATTTACAAAAAAGAGAAGGAAAAGTACTGAAAAGTACTAATGGTTGAATTAAAAGAAAACGATTGCATTCTTTCTACTAGAAATCTAATTTTACTTCATCTTTAAGATACAATCTTCCAAAGTCTGTTATAGCCTTTTATCAACATCAAATCTCATCAAAAACGCCTTATGCATATATAACGGAAAATCGCACACATTTTACACATAGCAGCTGTACATTATATCATTAAGATATTGCATGGAAAATTTTGAGTGCAATGGTTATTTTTTGTTTCATCCCTGATCGTGTTAAGCGTAATAATGTTCTAAAATGTGAAATGAATGCCTTTAGAGGGATTTTCAGATTATCCCCGTTGAGTTTTCATGCCGTGAGAAAGAAATTATTGGGGATGTAGTCACTGCTTTTTATGTTAGACTCCAAACAGCTTCAAGAAGTAACATTGCTTTTATCGTGAAGTGAAAAGTTTGGAATAATCGAATATTCAAAAATTATGTCGCATAGTTTAAAACGATTTTAAGTGTTTTTTGAGTCAAGTTAATGAGGCGATCAATTTTTTACCGATCAACAGTAAGAATTGTTGCTTCTTTCGTAGAAGCTCTAAATGGTGATAAGTACTGTCTTTTGAAACAACTCACTACTTCAGCTGACAGTTTGAAGAAGAATTTCCAGATTTACGAAGAATTATCTAGAATTTATATCTTTTTCAAGAAATTCTGGAACTAAATTTGGAATCTATTTTCGCGATAAATTCATCGCTATACAATTATCATAATGACTTAATATAAGGATAAAGAAGTGCAGCACTTTTGACGGGTTGTAACAGTTCCCCAGGATAATGCATTTGGCATTTTATTTGAAAACGATTCAAATGGAACTAAAATATCATTCTGTCTTTGATGTATAAATTAAGTCTTTACTTTCTTATTTCATGGAGCATCTTAAACCCATAAATTTGCACCAATTTGTTAGCATCAGGTTGTTTAGTGAGCTAGATTCTATTCCATAAAAAATTAATAGCTGCTTTAGCCGTGCGCCAAAAAGTAGCTGTATTGTTCCAAATTTTACTGTTGAAGCATTCAACTTGGGTTTGAATTCCAATGATATACCACCAAATAGAAGAGGAAACAAGGCATATTTAGCTTAAGCGTTTGAAACAAAGCCTTTTTGAGCCAAATATTGCTCCAGTTCCATAAATGAGCAATTTTGTTTCTCCTTGCAGCTATTGTATGAAATTTAAGCAAAAAGGTATACTTTTAGTGCATTTAACCAGACATATTTCTTTTCGAAGAAAAGATCGTGAATTGGTTAAATATTCTGATCAGCGAAGTTATTGTCTTTATTAGCGTAATTATGCCGAGAGGATGAAGATGAATTTTTGTCTTAGGGATCAATGAAAGAATTTTTCGGACATAGGAAACAAGAAACTGCTCTAAAAGTGGTAAAATATATATTCTTGGGTCAAATATTTTACATGTATCAGTTATTGACGAAAACGGCTAGATAAAAATTCAAAAATTCCTGGTCCGCCGTGGAGAATCGTGTTATATTTGTGAATGATGTTTATGGTAACAGATTTACGAGTTCAATTAAAACACTTCTGATTATACCGATTTTTTGTTAAAATATTGGTGATTCTTCAGCCCATAATACTGTTGTGTTACTATTTTTAATTGCTTAGGGTATAAATTAAAACTTTCTGAGAAAATTTTCTACTGCGAATTTTTTTTCTTTATATATTTATTTTTGCGGAATTCTGATTTGAAAATATTTTTCTCATTGAATCTTTTGGAACTAGTCGGTATATGATTGACTTCAATAGGTGCTAAAAAAGATGATATGGATACATTTTATGATTACCATTTACATTTTTGCAACTTATTTCCCTCATGGGTCGTCCCACAGATTGATTATTTCATATCTACATCATTTTCCAAGGTGTTCTTTTTTATATTTATCTGCATACATTATGTTTTTTCTCATGAATTGGAAGGAGTAGGTGGATCTGTTGATCATTTTTTCCTCATTGGTAGCCAGTTGGACAGGTCCATATGTTTTTGATATCTATTGACTGTCTCTTTATTGACTAAGAAGTAGAGGATCTAAAATCTACAAAGGTATTATCATGATACAGCGATCTCATTACCAAAAAACTCCGGAAAAATGATGCCAATTTTCAGTGACAAAAATCCAGAAAAAAAGTTTATATACCCTGTGAGCATAGACAGAACTTTTTAGTTTTCTGGGTCTAAAAGATTCAGAGAAGAACTATATTTTGAAAATTCAAGGCATATTTTAGATGATGACAAACATAAGCTTTTCTATTCCTTATTAATTACTTCTCAATTCTAGCTTCCCGGACACGGGTTTGTTAGATCCATTTCTTAAAATATGTCCCTATGGCTATTACATAACATTTCTACTTTCGGCGTTGCGCAGTTTCGCAGCACAAAAAAAAACATTCGGACTACAGAAAAACTTTTGCAAATGAAATCTAAAAGTTTTACTCCAGCAGAAAAGAAAATATACTCTCATTAAAGTTATATAACTAAAAGTATGAAAATTATTCGTAACTTTTGTTTTTCTTTATCCTCAGGTAATTTCATTCAGCACGGAATTGGTATAGTCCAGGTGTCCCAGGAAAATTAATTTCCTTTGAAGAAGTAATCGTAAAATTGGATTATGATTTAGTTCGCATGAGTTTTTCGCCTTCGGAAGCCTCCAAGTTTTTTGCCATTGTTGACACGTTTTTAAGTATATTTAGTGAACTCATTCGCACTTTCCATTATCTTTGAACTTTAATCTTGAAATAACCCTTAATCTTTTTCAAACCCGGTATTTAGAAACCTTTAAAGTATACTTCGTACGTTTTCTTAAATTGAAAATTTCTTTTGTAGCTAGACAATCACGATGGAATCAGAATACTGCCCTGAAAATATCTCCATTTCGTCACCTGTAGCCTAGTCAATACTTTTCACATTTTATTTATTCAGTGGAAAGATAAAATTCAATTACTTAGTTCCGATCAAATATTTAAAAAATTAAATAAATGAGTCAAAGAACTTCAATATTACTGGAGAACTATTAAATTTATCTCATTTTCTATTTGAGTGAGCATCAACTCCCTTTTTAATAGGAAAAATTTGCAGTTCCTAATTGCCTTGAATAAACCCTATTCTTCTTCGAATTATCAATAAATCGCATAGTAATATGTTACCTGGGGTAAAATTATTTTTTAAGTCTTCAAAAAATATCCAGACACAACGAGCAGCTGATAAAATTTTTGCTGATTTAATCTTTGCAACTTTGTTCCATATGAGTATTTGAATAAGGACGGGTATCTTTTTTTGTTTATTTAAAAAGAGTATATCGCAATAATTTCAATTCCATTTTAAGGTCATAAAACTATAGCTGAATAAGCGAATTATTTCTCTCATCCTTTTTTATATCGAAAGAGTTTCATATCCCACATTTATTCTTATTAAGTTGATATTTCGGGGTTGTAAGTAGATATTGAATGAATAATGATGAATTTTTATCATATTTTTGAACCTTTTTGATATAACCCATGGGCTGTTCCTACTATCATCCTCCATTAATTTGATCCCATTTGCATGTTTGGGTTTTTTCTTTCAAGTCATGAACTACCGTGTCAAGAAATTAGAATGCAGTGCTTTTAATGTGCTATCTTCCGAGGATGCATAACTTTCTTGAGTACTTCTTTTATGTTGGGGTGCAGGGAAAATTTGCTTTCTTCAGTGAGTAGAAGCTCTATTTAGAAACCCTAAAATGGAGATAGAGGACTTTGAAGACCTCAAAAATAGTTCACAGCATTACAAACGAAATGAAAAGAGTTTAACAGAAATTTCTCCAGTGAATCTTAAAGGGTAAATTGTAGTAAATTTCATTCACGGATGAATTGAAGCGAGGAAATATCAAAAAATACTGACAAAACACTAAGTTTCCTTCCACGGTGCTACCAAGTCAAATAAGTCTTATAAATTGATGAATCATCACAGAAACTCAACAGTTGATATATTTTTTCACACGCAAAGGGAATAATCAATAAATGGATAGATACAGAGGGATCTATTATAAGGGATTACATTGGCTAATATTGAGCTAAGAGTGACTTCTGCGAGAGTTTATATAAAAATTAAGGACTCTCTTCAAGAATAAAACTTCTGGGGATTAGCTATGTAAAATCATTCCGAGCTCTAAAACCGAATATCAAGATTCTAAATTATCCTGTACAAGCATTTTGTAAGATATAGACACCGAATGACCCATAGATGGATCGGAGAATTTTTTTTGTCTGTGTGGCGCCATTTCCAGGTAATGCTCTAAGAGAAAATGAATAAGATCAGAACCATTGACATGTTTAAGTAAAACGTAAATTGTACACGTTGATACGCTTTACCTCATGAAATACAAGTTCCGAGTTCTACTCAGTTCCGTATAGGAAAACTTAGGATAAATAATTCCTCAGGTATTTCTAAAATCAGCTTCCATTTATATATTTCCTCTTATTTACGTATTTGAAATAGTAAAATGTAAAGATACAGTTTCGTTTATTATTCCTTTATATTTTCATACACTCGTATCGTATTCAGCTTTGGCTCATACATGAAGAATCGCTTCCAAAATTCCCTTGTATAGCGGAGTTTGGAAACAATTATTTGTCAAAGAATTATTTTGCATCGCAATTATATGCATTCCTCCTCAAGGTATCTAACAAATATGTTAAGAGCGAATAATATCTTTTAAGAGACATTCAGAAATAATTATTCAACATTAACTTGATTGGGAATATAAAAAGGAACAAATATCTCAGATTTCTTTCCTAGTTTGGACAGCAGACAACATTTCGTCCCTTTTGCCGGCCTTGGAAAATTAATTAGTCAATTTAATGACTTTGAAGTTATAAAAACCAGTTGTGAACTGCAATAAAATCTATCCTAAATTCGGCAGTATTTTCCTGAAGGATGGCGCTCGGGACTAAAATTTATCGTGCATCAAAACTGTAATTTGAATCAATTCCTTAAGAGAAGATGAGGGAATTTGACATACCAAAAATGTCCTGTAAGTTTTAAAAAGGACCTCACAGAAGAAAAAATAAGTATGCATTAGATTTAGATGAGAATAGATGATTTTTTCGAAAATCTGTCGGTTATTTGAACGCATACTTATGCAAGATGTAATATATCAGATTTCTCACATACACAGCGTATATATCGAAAAAGATAGCATAATAGCATAACTCCTGTTGAATAAGAATAATATTGCATTCATTAAAATAATAAGAGTACAAATTTAGCCGCAAATATCTTCAATTAGCCGAAATTCAAAATAGAAATTATGCAAGACAGTAGTGACGCAAAAGAACATCATTTGTCGAATAGCTACTTCGTTTCAATTATCACAGAATCTCCCTATATTTTGGGCTATCTTATCCATACAGCCCACCAATAACCATCATACACAAACAGATGCCTCTTCTCGCAAAACATTTTGAAGGAAGGAACCGAAGTACTTCAAATCACCCTGTATGTGATCAAAGAGCAACTTGGGCTCCAAAAAATGCCTTTACTTCATCTAAACTCAGCACTGTAAATAAGAAAGCCACTAAATCAGAACCCGAAATAGCCTCTTCGTCACACATTAGGAAAACAAACAGTGGATTTTCGCTCCTAGCATATGCAACAGCTAAGCGAGAAGCAGAGTTACAAAAATTACAGAGCCTTCTCAGCCTAATAATGTGATGCGGAGAGAAGTTATCGCTGTTTAATTTTCAAAATATTTAACCACATTAAGGCGCAAGCATAATCATGGGAACGAAAAACTTGAGTTTGCAGTACATTAATCCAAAACAAACTGTGATATCTTTTTGAAAATTTTTCCCATCGGAAACGCAATGTTGGAAAGGGTGACTTTCTATTAATAATTATTATCTTAAAATATTGGAAAATGGGATTGGATGGCAAATTAGTTTTGAAATAGGTTGTCTTCAATGATTTCATTCATTAATAAGTTCGTTTCCTTGTTTCGGATCCCATTTTCGAGTGGGTTCTACTTTCGTAGGAGCGTGATGTACTAAACAGAAGGTAAAAGAATAAATTCACCTTTTTCTTTTTCCAGTTACGCTAATTATGTTACAAATGGGATATTTCAAACCTCGTTTTGGCCTTTGACCTTCGAGGTACGTGCCACAGAAAATTTTTTATTGAAAACGAATTGTATGACCAAACAATCTATATTTAAGAAATTATTAGTGCAATAGAACATTATGCGGTATCTATAATTCACTGGCTCTATTCCAGATCCAGAAAAATTTCAAGAAAACTCCAGATATATCTCAAAAGAGCTATAATCGTACATTTATGACGTAAAATCACATGAAAACGAGCTTGCAGATGACCAGTCTCAGATTTAGGCACTAAAGAAAAAGGCTACCAAGTGATGGTTCAGTACCAGAGGCCTATTTTCCATGGAAATAATCACTTATTAGAGATCCACGAGGATCCGACAAGAGCGTTAATCTTAAAGAAGTTCGACATCTTATTTTTCAAAATATTTTACCATCCTACTATCTTTAAACTTTTTCCGGAGCAATGAATTGGCTCTGAAATGTCGCGAGTGGAAAAGAAACCTGGTTTGATAAGAACTATGGTAGTTGTTTCCAGCTATGCGTCTCTTTGACCAATATACTTAACCATTAGCACTAATTACTTGTCCAAGACAGAAGTAGCTCTCAATGTATATGCAATCAAATGAAATATATTGCCTACATTCAGTTACTAAATCACGTTTGTATCCACGATGAGCATGGTCAAAATCTTTATAAACGAAAGTATGTACAGCTATGGGACATCGAGGTCCATTTCAGGCGGACATCTTAGAACGTTACATAGATTTTTTTGCTTTCAATTAAAAAAGCCATACTTAAGTCGCTTCAGGTATTGCTGGTATTGCCTCTGTATATCACCAGATCTGGAAAAACACTTCCTCAAATAAATTATAATGGAAGTAATTATGTTTATATATAATAAGCGGTGACTTAAAACATTTTAAAACTAGTCGGAATCAACGTTTTGTTTGTTAATAATTTCACTGCTAAGACTTTATTCTTTTTTGTAAAATTTTCGAATCTGTTTAGGAAAAATCTGAGGAGCTATTGATAACTATGTAACTGCTCTAGATACCAAGGCTTCCCTAAATGAAACTATCTTATTCGATAATACACAAATTTCTCCTCTTCGATCCAAAGAATATTTCATTGGGAGCTTTACTAAACAGGAGCTTCAAAATATCTTTTCGTGAGTATCTTTAGTCTTTTCTATATTTTTCTGTGCATTCTATGGTATCTTTTGTGTTCGCTTGTAAAATTAAGGTTGTCTGAAAACTATATAACGCAGATCGACTTCCTCCATAGAGGGGAAGAAATTTAGGGAACAATTAAAGGTTCAAAGTGGGAAATAACAAATTGTTAATGATATTCCGACATGGATGGATTTTGATTACAGTTATCCAGCACACAGAGGTTTGAAAATATGTATCTCCTTTCCAGACTCGCATATCCGCAGTGTTTCTTCCTTTTCCTCCTGCCCATTTTTGCACAATTACACTACTGGGGCGCCTTTGTCGCTTGCAGTGCGTCCATTTTGGGATATTTCTTGAATTTTTTTCACCCGCAAAGGTTCATCCCAAGAAATTTAATGCTATCTTTTTTGTCAAAGGGAGTAAGAGTGCATGTTGTGATATGCGATCGACATGCAGGTCCCAAAAGAGCACTCGCAGAAAAAACATAAATAAAAACTGTTCTTGATGTTCCCAATTTCCATCTCAATGCTTGACAGTCGCAGAGTTGGATCAGTTCATTCAGCCACAAAGGACAATTTTGTGTCCTATTTACTGGTAAATCATCAATCTGTTTTAATCTCGACGAGTTACCAAAGAATCGGTACGGAATAGAGCGGTTGTAGGGAGAAGAGAATCTTTTGAAACAGGAAGTGAAGAAACAAGGCAACAAAGATACTGCGAAGAACAAAAACCAATCTGTTGTCTTATCAATTAATACATAAAGAACCTTGCAATTGCCGAAGAGAGACCGTGGTTATTTGTGTTCTTGTGCGATTGTGTTGGTGGTTCTCCGAAGATTTAGTGCAATGCACAGTGCGCAGTTCTTCTCCTCTAGGAACGGAACACCGCGAGATAATGAGAACCCAACAAACACACACCAAGACCCACAGTTTTTTCGCTGTCCCTCTTTCTCTTTAAGCACCATGCGATGCAGTAGCACAGTTCGCCGACGGCGAGGAGAAATTAGGTTGGAAGAGAAGGGGTAATTCCTTGGACGGCTGGACGTATACTTGTCCTCCGGGTTGTAAGGCCGGACCGTGGTCCGCGGAATGCTAGAAAATTGCTATGGGTCGATTCCAAAGAACCGTAGACATCAGGGGTGTAATATTGGACAAAGAAGATGTAGTATTGGGTCAGCTGTGCTGAACATCTCCTTTGGAGATAAGGATGTTGTCACCAACGACAACCTTGAAGTTCCTATTTGTATATAGACGCCGGAGTTCGGGGCGCCAAGCGTGAGTAATTATCACAAAACAATCAACAAAAGGGGTATTGTAATATTGGATAGAGAGGGGGGAATAGAAAGGGGACCCGGGCGGATAAATGAGGCTATATCCAAAGTTGCCGTTGGCAAGGTTTCTGCAAAGGCGAAAGTTGGGAGTCAAGTTCAGAGCCGACACCGGGGTCGCTGTTTCATCTGGGCACTAGCGGCCAGGTAGGAATAAATACTAGTTAACTAGGTTAGGGTTATCTACGACGGTGGGGTGAGTGAAGTTAGGGAGATCCAAGTTAGAGATAAGTAAATTTGACACTTGGCCCAATAGGTGCCTTTCACCAGCAAAAATCATACTTGGGGGCTGAGTGGCCCAGATTGCAAGCCCTCAAGCCCATCGGGTGAGTATACAGTGCCAGGAATAATAGTAGGCGACAAAAGAAAATGGCCCTTACTGTACAGTACAGTGCCTGCTGGTTGGAAGTGAACCAGATCAAAAAAGATCACCAAAATCAGCTCTGCCGATGGCAGTACAGTGTGAGTGCCAATTGCACTACAGAAGAGAGACGGAGAACGCAATAGTATATTACGTAACAACTTTGCCGTAGTATCGGAGACGAGACGGGGAAGGAATTCAGGATGGAAAGATCACCCGCGTTGGAAATTGGAGAGTGAGGGAAAACAGGGAATGGGTATCTGTCGCAACCGCGCTCCGGTCTCCAAACTGCAAAGGGTAGTTGGGAGTTTTATTCCCCGAGGAGCTGACGCCAAGAGTTCGAGCTCCCGGAACTAGGGCTGCTCCGAGGGAAGATTCGCATAATCTACCGTTCGACCAGAATGGTCCATCATTGATACTTCAGTATCTGTGGCTAAGGTATAACTAACCATTCTTAACTGATCTGTACATACAGTCTAATGCATAGGCACATGAGCGCATGATAAGTTTCGTAGAGCCACGTGAGGACGCTTGTTGAAAGCTCGTGAGATCACTGAATTGTCAGATCAAAAAATCACGCCAAAATTACCAACCTGGAAATTTCCGGTTTAAATGGGTCAGGTTAGGATGTTTAGGTCAATTCAGGTTGAATCAAACTTCACAGCCAACTTGTTCATACTTCGATAACTGGTTGGAAACGATATTGGTTTTCGCGGTGTCAGACGAGAAGATAGATTCATCTTTTGCAAAGAGCAGCTCTTTTTTGCCAGTCGTGGTTATTCTTGCAGAGAGGAGTAACCATCACCGAGCCACGTGATTAGGTGCTACTTGATACCACGCCCCACAAAAGATCTCATTATTCCGCTGTTACGGTTCTAGGACAATACTGGAGACTAGACTTTTCCTGTTCGAGACCAATTATGCAACCATTTTGTTGCTCAGTAGTCGTGACGGACGTCTAGACCAAACTCTTCGCCCCTCCAATCGCCACTTTCTTCGAATTAAAGAAGTTCCCGCTGTCCATGGTGCCAATCAGTCGAAATACCAAGTGCCGAAACACTGACTGAAAGTGTTGAGTGCACTGAAATAGATGGGCCCCTTGTTTTGATGTTATGACCATTTCACACATTTATTTCAGCTTAACCCTGTTAAATACTGAACGCAGTGGCGTTTTGAGCCCCATACCACTGTAGCTGGTTTGTCGATGCTGAGGCGAGCATCCATTTCTCCGAGTGAACCCAGATATTTATACTAGGATCCCTAGAGAGTTCTGCTACACTGGTACATTCGCACCTGCCCAAAACACGTACGTACGGTCCCTTATTTTACAGGACCCCTATGAGGGCTAATATCTTCAACAGTGGAGAAATACCAACAAACATCCATCAAACTATTGCACATAACGATACATCTGAGCCACACTTAACATCTTTTCTTGGTCGTGTATACATAACGATACATCTTGTCAGACCAAATTGATAGCGATGTTACAATACTTAACAAACCCTTCTGCGGAATGTATGTAAATAGAGCCCTACTACAAAGAAAATCCAGATACGGGTCTACCAAAAACTCTGCACATTACAGCGTATGCGCCATTTCAAGATAAGGACTGGCCGACGTATTTAAAGCGATCGCATCATGGCCCGATATCTTGTTAGGAGTTCCCATCATCGCAGTTAGTTGCTTGAAGGTGTGAGTTGAGCGGGTAACCCATGCTTCAGTTATCTTATATTCTCTGCGTTCATCTCATTTTAAAGTTTCAATCCACGGTTCCTAATCCCTCAGGGAAAAAACTGGCTTACTGTGCGAAATGAACCTAGCTTATAATAAGTAAACAACTCAAACTCCCCAGCAAATGCCAACTTGCAATTTCAGTTGGCGTTTCAAACAGTTTGGTGCTGTAGAAGCTTCATCACTAGCTATCATACCAGCTTGGGTACACAAGCCGGAGGTCGGTCGCTACAAACACAAACAGGAAGGTCTACTGAGAGTTTCCACGCACACCTGTGTAGTGGCCATATCTGTGCTACCATCATCCTATAGTTCACAGCCAAAGAAGCGGCATTTCACACCCTCCACCAGGATATAGCATGCTTAATATCCTATCATGAGCAGATTCGCATTCAAGAGATTACTTCTGCACCGATGCAGGCTTGGTCTCGGTTCTATGACGGGAAGCGCAGCGTGCCAAAATGTTATATGTTAGACTGCGGTGCCTTACGCATTATCCAGTATTCAAACGCGGTTAACTTGCCATCCGCCACGGACGCTCATGAAGCGGCATCAGACGCAGGGTGAGCACTGTGTAAAGCTCGCACGTAAGGTTGAAATAGACTTTATAGCCCATTTCGATGAGTCTGACGAAGGATGGCAACAAGTACTGTAACGGCAAGCTTTCTATATCTGCCCCTATTTCACTCTATGTTCCACTCACAGTAAAGTAACCCAAACGTTCCAAACGTTTAATACGTTCCAAGGGTCCTGGGCATCGCTTCATTGCCCTTCCACTCTCCACGTTGGGAGGCTGGCACCCAACCGCTCGGGACTTCGCCAACCGAGTTGCGACTGGCATTGCCGCACGGGCAGCCGTTCCCACTGCTGGTGCGCAGCAAACATTGTCCGCTCGTCACGCGGCGAGACTCGTCCAGAATAAAACTAGCTGTTTGTTGGAAGGAGTTTTGAGCGACGCTTAAGGCCCCAACTTGAAATTGTGTATATTCCGGAGAACCTCCGTCCCCAGAGTATGAACGGTAAGTGGTTACCCTACTTACAGTAATCTTCGTCTGCGATTGTTGTTATCAGGAAAATTAAGTATACCAACCCATTCAAGCAAACCCACATTTACCCAAACGTTTCGCATTTAAACCATACGTTCCGTATCAGGAAAATTAAGTAAACCACCCCATTTAACCCAAACGTGCTCCCCTTCTCATCAAGTAGACGGTAAAAGCCCATTGCCGGTGATACTTTCCGCATTCTATGCCCCAATTGCTGCTGCTACGCTGCAATGAGGAAACGGATACCATTTGAAAGAGGAAGCCAAATGTGCAAGGCTGCCAGCATGCATATCTGTCACCCTCTATGTCCTGTTGTCGTTACCTTATCCCAAACTGCCTGTATCGCTGAAAGAGTACGGAACGTGACATACGGTGTCGTATTTGCAATAAAGCGCGAATGTGCGTGATCAGACCTACAATTTCCACTGTGCAGTTCGGCAGTGATTTGCAACGTTTCTATCTACCGTTGGGTCTTGCTTTTAAAACGGCTTCCATGAAGGGCATCACGAGAGCAGATGGCCGTCAGGGGTCTGCTCTTCAATAATATTGTAAAGCAAGGATATACTGAAGGTATTATGATTAGCTTGTCTTGAATTGTCATTGCGAGCATTGCTACCCTAACCGTCGTAACTCTGCCACGTAAATGATTGGGTTACGAGCTTCCCCCTGTCTTACAGTACATGCCCAAGGAGTGGAAAGAACTGCATAATTTACAGTAGAGTTTGAGAAGGGCTGACAACAAGGGGTCTTTTGGTACATTACTGTAAGCATGGTAAATCAAGTGTGCCAGCTGTCAAGATCACATTTGCGCTGTTCATACTGCACCGAACTGGACAGCAAAAGTGTGCAGCATTGGTACAGGAATGATTCAATGCTGTTGTAGCCGTCGAATGGCACAAGCTGAGAGATTTGTACCTTTTAAGGTACTGTAAGGTATGCTGTAGATACTGCGCTTATCGTGTAGGAATTAGGACCTGGCAAGAAGCACAAACGTACTGTGCATGCAGCCGGAAGTTTACGGTCTTTCTGAGGGTGAGATATATCAAATCAAGGCAGTATGTACTGTACTGTACCTCGAGTTTTTCGCTGAGGCCCAATGCCCGAGTCACAGGCGACTTGTAGAGCATTGAGCCACGGTGCACTTTTATGTGCACGACTTGCAGCCAGAGCCAGACCGTAATGGTACATACAGTACTGTACTGTACTTTACTATAATGGATAAAGTGCTATCAACACAGGCAGGGCTAAGCTCTCGTGGAAACAGCACTGCCTCACATTCACGCCTCCCCTCCGTCTAGTCTAGCTAGGCTACGGTAGAGCCCATTATTTGCAACTTGTCAGTTTTGGATCCTTTGGACAGTTTCTCTGTACCGGTGCAAGCACCTATTTTCTGGACTGAAACTTGCGTTGGTAGAAATATTCCTGTTATGATCGACAAAGCTCCCGGTCGGCAATGGCTGATCATTTCAGAGATGCAAAGTCTCAATTGCTTGAAACGTAAAGTTCCGGCCAAGTGGTGAAGGGCTTTGCGTGCGTTTCTCACCTACACCCAAAGCAATGCTGTACTGTACTGTCATGTTTGCGGATTAGAGAAACGCCTTGATAAGATGCGTTTTCAGAGCGGACAGAAGGGAATTATTTGGGAAGACAGGTTGGCTCAGGCATCCTCATAGAAATTTTCATACCTCGTTTTACACAAGAGCCTGTGTTCCCCACACTCACGTGCGAGTTTTATTCTAATTTCACAGAATGGAATGAACTTTACATTCACCAGGTTGGTTAGAAGACTATCATTTGCAAAAACGTGAAACCTCATGTGAATCAAGCCTACACAACCAGAACCACTTTGCATCAGTCTTCTCTCCTAATTTCCTATTAAACCTAACATCCAGTCCCAACTCACATCACATACTCATCTCACCTCCAAAGCAAATTCAATCAATCGGCACTGCAATCTCCTACCTAATCAACTAACCGTGCCCGCCATGAATCTTCCTGTTTACATCGCAACCTTCACAATCTGTTCTCGGCATAGCCTCTGCCAGGATCACAAGCTTAGGATCCACTACCGCCGCAGGAGCTCGTTCCATGTTGAGGACAAGGGACTTTCGCATTGACATCGAAAATGGCACTGCCATAGATACCCCGATTTCTCTGTCCGAATAGCCGATCTCAACACTTACCCCGCTCTCGCAGGCGCTGATGTCCAATCAACCATCGTAAGGGTCAATATCACAGCTCGTCGTCCTTTCATCCGTCATCTCCATCCTCGAGCTACAGAGACTCTGAATTTTGAGGGCGAAGTACGAGTCTCCTTTACATTCGAGGGCTTGGGTTCCCCGAGGGTCATCATAACAGACTCAAGGCTGGACAGTCTACAGTCTTTCCTCAAGGCCTCGTTCATGATACTGTGTCAGTTTTACTAACTGCACCTTCCTGTCGGTTTTCAACTCTGCCGATCCTGGTCTTATCCCAATTTAATGCTTACAATGGTTCACAGGTCCAAATCTTTTCGTTAGATAGTACATTGAACTTTCCAAGCTCTATCCACTTCGTAAAGAAATACTAAAGGAACTATTGCCACTACCGATGTTATGATACATGTGCCACTTTCTGTGCAAACCTCAGCTTTGACCTGTTGCGTCGATGCTTGGGTTGTTGACGGTGAAGCGTCACGCAATATGCCTTGCCTCCAATGACTTGGTACATTATTTTGAAAAATGCTGTGATCTTGACTTGACTGTTAGTAGTTCTTGACAGCGCTGTTCCAAAGTTTTTGAGCCGATCGTGCTGTACGTGTGTAAAAAGCTAACTATTCTTTTCCGGTCAGTGTACCGCACAGACACAGTTTGAACTAAGGATATTTAATGATAAACTACACCATACTGTGAAAACACAACTGGGGAGAAGTTGGGGTTTTACCAAAAGGGGATATGTCGGGTTTTACTTGTGAATACGCAGCTGTTACGACCGTCATTCACCAGTGTTACCTACATGTCCACTCTTTCCTGCAGGCCCAACCTGTTCTCCAAGAACATCGTCACTGACACCCAGATTCTCAGTTCCATGTGGGCCCTGTTGTTATCTCCGTGCTCTTGATAACCTCACCCCAATTGTTATGTGTTCTGACATTGATCCCAGGTGACCAGAGCCGGACTCGGTCACGAACGTGATGAGAGACTACGACAGTAGCTGGATGGTTACAAGAGTTTTCTACCTTCGCTTCCCCATCAGTGTAAATCATGATTTGGTTCACAAGTATGCTCAAATGGCAACAATTATCAACGGGTTGATGGGTATGATGAAAAATTGGATGGTTATGAGGAGTTGGATGATTAGAGAAAAACAACACAAAGGATTACATATATGTATGTACCTTTGGGTATGGTACAGTACTGTACTGTAGAGTTCCCCGTAATTCCGTTTACCACTGGTGTGGGAATTTTTGGGATATATTAATGTATTGAATATGCGGTCGGTTGCGCTGTATTCATGCCTCCGAAAGTGGGTTGCACGGGACAAGTCGTCGCTGTATAACACTAAACTTCTTTCCCGAAAGAGCTGTCTCAAGGCGCGGGAAGGCATGCCGCGTTAGACATAACAGCCGAGGCAGCGTGTCTTTGAGTAGAACCGCTCGAACTTCCCACAAGTCCCCATCGCTCGAAAGGCCGTGTTCCGCGTGACATCGGTTAGCACCGCATACGCGTCTGGATGCCAACCTCCATGGTGGGTGGATATGGGGATAGGCGCAAACTTTCCTCTAGCAAAAGTCGCGATCAGATGTTCGTGCCTGCTGCGCTTGGCGGATATTTTGCGTTGAACGACGAACGAGACACCGAAGTGTGTTCCTCCATTGCTGCCATTGGTTGAATGGGAAAGCTTTGGTTGTTTTCACTCCTGGAAGATATGATATTCGATCTAATTCCCTAAATGTCTGGCCTTGTGCGGTGCAGAACCTGTCGCTGCTCGATGACAGGGCGGCGGATTGCAGTTGTATGGTATAAATACAGTCCGACAAAGTAAAATTTACTGTACTGCACAGTACAATATTGCATTTTTCGTACGTAGCACACTGGTGTTGACAAATGATTGATACAGTATGAGGCATAATTATAGATTTATGTCCCCTCCTTGTCCTTTGAAAGATCGTGTATCTTCTGCACTGTACATACAGTACAAACGCTTCACCTGCCATAGTCATCCTATACCTTCAATCAGAAATCTAAACAGAAACCGGCCAGATATATCATGAAATCAAATTGGGTCGGGTCAGAGTTATAGATTCAAGACCGTAACATCTTTTTTGCGCCAAAAAGCGCATCCACGGTATGTACTATTAAACCATTTATTCTGTCTCCTCTCTGCCTCGAAATGCCAAGCAGACTTCCAACATCCTGTGAAAATGCCTCGGGCACTGCTCTCTCCACTGGAGAGCAAGCACAGATTTTCAGTCCTCCCAGAGAAAATCTGTCGACCAGGGCAATTGCTGCCCGCCTCAATCGACCTCAAAAAGTCGTGTGTACCTTTCTTTAAGCTCCCAGTCTTTAAGGGATCAAAAGAATAAGCAGCAGGCCGCGCCTTCTGGGAAAATGACCGCCACGACTGCTGAGGGAAGTGAAGAAGACGGGTCGCAGTGCCGTGCGGGTCAAAAGACACCTCTTCTTGAATATTTTGGAGCTCTCGGTGTTGCAGGAGATCAAGATAAGCGGTTTGGTCGAGTACAAGAGGCTAAGGCCAGGTTTTATTTAGAAGATTATCATAAGAAGGCTTAAGTAGAGTGATCAATGAAAAAAGTAACCGGGACGGCACTCAAATGGCGCACTGTGATATTTACTGATAAAACAAATAATATTGATGTCCTTGACGGATATTCCACTACTGGCAATATCTCGGCAGTACAAAGAAAATATTTTTCTCCTTCAGCAAAAGTGGAGGGATTGTTAAGGATTGGGGCTGTTTTAGTTACTATGGAAAAGGAGAGCTTACATTTTGGAAGGGTTTCAAGATTCTACGAAGTCTACGGAACGTTAAGTAACAAATTACTACCTTGGGCAGCTCTCACACGTGGAGAACATTGGATTCTGCAGCAGAAACACTGTACTATCCATGTCTCAGCCTACACTCGGGCTTGAATGGAGGGCAAAAAATAGATTTGCGTAAATAGATTTGCTCAAATAGATTTGCTTACATGGCTGTCACGGACTCTTGATTTAAACCCCATAGAAAATCTGTGGGCCATAATTGCTCGTAAAATCTACCAGTATGGAAGGAATTTCAGGAGTAAGGAACATCTCAAGGCTGCAATCGTGAAAGCATGGTATAGTGTTGAAAAAAAGAATATACAACGGCTTGTTGATTCTATACAGCATCGCTGCCCTGGGGTGCTACTCGCAAACGGCGAAAAGACTAAGTATTCATCCTTTAAGGGACTTTAAAGTACTGTTACTACATTTGAATCTAAATTTTTTGCGACTGATTACATATATATTTTTCTCCTAGTGGTCTAGGATTATTCTTTCAAACCCCAATTTATTAAATATAATTTTTTCCACTGTGCTTCCAATGAGATATTCGTCGCTTAATTTTTTGCAATTTTCAACGGTAACCCTGCTGAATCCATAGTTCTGTACCATATTATAAGTTCTCGTCTACTCAGCTCCCCTTGTACTGTATGTACTGTGCTGCACAATAAGCATGCTACATTACGGGAGATAAGCGGGCATAGGGCGAATGTTCCCATTACTGTGCAGTCGCACTCCCAGTAAAATAGTAAAAGATGTATAATACTTTACTGAGGTGTCCGGCAAGGGTAGCGAGGTTACAGTAGTTAAGTACCCTCGCCGTCGGGTGCGTCGTCGAGTGAAGTCAGGATACTGTACTGTACATAGTTTACAATGGAACGTGTAGTACAATAGAAATATTGTGGTTATCAATGCAATTGCGTTGTGTTGTGGCTGCTGATATTGAAACTGTTCTTGGTTGTCATTAGTGATAATATCAACTTTCTAGTTACATGCTCTACTTGTGTAGCATTTCCTGGGCCTCCAATATCGAACCTTGGGATTGGTAAGTGAAGGTTATTGACTTTTACCTCTGTTAGATCCGACTTTAAGCCATTATCAATATCAATAACAAAACCTGTGAGAAAAACTGTAGGGCCCATCTTTGAGAGCTAAGCTGGTTTCAATGTAATGGACTCCTTGGAACTATTTCAGACGAGTTCTTTCGGGGTAACTATATCGAAAGTACTATTAGTTTGCACTTGCTCTGCTTCAGTGCTTGCTTCCACTAGTTTTGTGCAAAGAGTCATTTGGACTGGAAGTATTGAGTTAGTAAGGTTCAAACCTCTCGACTGTACTATTTCTCTCCTCATACCACGCAAGATAGTCATTTGGACGTTTAAAGGTTAATCTTGTAGATCAAATTACACAACTGTAAGTCAAATTCCCGGTTGCAGTGAAGGCTGTGAATTTAAAAAATAATTCTATTGCAGGTAATGAATTACTTCTACTACCACGCAGTTAATTCCCTAATGGAATACCTTAGGAGCAGTTACCAACTAGGTATTCAGTTACCCTCAAAAAAATAATTCCTTCCAAAAATAAAAGAAATTAATTTCGTGATGGAAATGAGTCTTCTTGGGTGCATCAGTACCAGAAGAACTAATTTAATAGGTAATTTCCGTCTTGCTTTCGATTCTTCAGCTTATATTTTGGATAAATTTGATAGAACTCATCAAGCTCAGAACACGGCTGTCACTAAACACACATGCTCCTAAAAACCGAATGGAACGTTCTTCCCGACCAGTTGAAAATAATAGTGCCAAATCTCTTAAAGTCTTAAATTGGCTACACCTGAAAAGAATATAAATTTCATTGTTTAGGAGGTGAAAACTTTGGCTTCCTAAATGTCAGATGCCTGAACACTTTTCTCTACGTAAGGGAAGAGGTGGTAATTTTACAACTCCAAATCGAAGTTACATAAAGTAAATCACTCAAAATGTCTAGTCAGATTAATTTAGAAGGTTTGGTGTCTCCTGCGGTAATCCTTAATCTTCAGTAAGCAATCTACCAAATTAACCGTGAGCTTGCAACGCTTTTAGATCCTATGAATCCAGCCACATTGAAAACACATTACAATGAAGCCAATGAAGCTCTCAGGGTGAAGAATAAACGTTCCACACGAGATAAAACTGGAAAAATATGTAGTGCATCGCTGGTGCCCTCCCCAAGCCACGCCATTAGGGGGGGGCAGTGTAAGGTGATCTTCGACGGTGGAGGTCCTACAATGCATGGTATGCGTGCGCGATCCATGGTGGCCGCTATACCTATTTAGAGTAGGTTATGATAGATATTGGATCCCTGCAACCGGCTCCCCTGAGCCGGCGGCGATCAAGGGGGGACTCTGAACATATAAGGTCCAATACCACCCTTACCCACCCTTGAGTGTAAAGACACCTTGGACCTACACGGTCTCCGACCCCTTATAGTGTCGACTCTATCGATTAAGTCTTCCCTTCTATAAGCGCCCATCGCGGAGTGCGGAAGTCCTTGGTACCCCCTATCCCTTTTTCTTTCGTCGCTTCCGTTAGCGGCCAGCGTTGGTTCCATTGCGGCAGGTTGCGACCTAAGCCGGTGACGGTGAGTGACGAGGGTGCTTGTGCGGGATTAACAGCTGTGTATTAGTGGAGTGAGCGACGCACCGCAGGTCGCGTCGTGTCGGCGATACTTGCTGGCGCTCTGTGTGGTAAGGTCTCACCGCTGTTACAAGGTATCAACGGGACCACTGGAATTCTCCCAAGGAGTCTGCTTGAGGCGTGAGCCGCGCCAACGAGACAAGTCGAGGGCCCTGAGGCGGTCCGCACACGATCCATTCTAAATTATAGGTCTTTGCTGGACAGATGGGAGTTACGCCCCACTCGGAGTGGCATTTAGTATCGACTTAGTCTCTACCACCGCCGCGGCTACTCTTTTTCGCGGCTCAGGCAGGAAGGATTCGGACACCCTCAGTGTTTTCTGATCAAGTTGGCCGCTGTTGGTTGTTTTTTTGTAGTCAGCCGTTGCACCAAAAAGAGCCCTGATTTTTTCTCCAGAAATCCAGTGATTTCATTTTCTTCGAAATGGCAGCTATAAATGTGTAACATTCAGTTCAGAATCAATGGATGTATCCATCGCTTATCCAATTGGAACAACTTCATCTTCTGAGTCAAAAATTGATATAAATGTCTGCTTTTGAGTCTCTGATGCCCTTTTGTCAGCGATCTTGATACTTGAAGGAGCAAATCTGGAAGGCACTTGTCAGCCACTTTCGACATCACTTTAACTTCAGCTGTATCAGATAGTGAGTGTGCATCAATTCAGCCCAAGAAAAACTTTGCCTCATATTAGAAAACTTTGAGTTCATGAGGGGGCAACTTGCGCACAGTGTTCTGCCATTGGACACTCCTGTTTATTTGGAACATGGATTCAGAAGCAATCCAGAAAGACCATCAGCCAATATCTTATTTTGAAAATCCATGATGGTTGTGCGCGGTATCAAAGTGTATACAAGCACAATGGAACACGATATGCCCATGCAGTGGCGACGGTTTGAAAGGAATCGCATTTTACACAATGTAAAGTACAGTACACTAACTCGTACGAGTGTGCAGTGCACAGTATTCCAGTGACACTACCCCCTCTCGTCAAAATTCGTTGCGCTATAACAAGAAAAACATACAATACAGTACAGTAGGGTAAAAGAAATTACCGGGAAATTGCAAAAAGTTCAGACTCCCCGGGTGAATGCAAGTTTATCAAAAATTGAAACATATAAAGAAGATAAGGGGAAAAATTGGAGTGTTTTAATGATTGAAAAATAGGTTAATATGTTCCAAGAAGAAAATGATTTGAAAAGTGCTGGAATGACGGGAGTTGTGTAAAACATTGTGGCTCCAATGAAACCGATTCTTGCCTTGAAAAATGGTATAAATAGGATACCTCTCCACAGTACTTCTCGCATGGGTGGGTTGCATTCGCCCTCAGAAAAAATTATTCAAGTCCTTCTGACTGTTACAATTATCATTACTGGGGCCCACGGCCAGTCTATATGGGTGATGCTTGTGTTCTACGGCACTGACTCCAGCAACTGTTTTGAGGGCCAAGGAGGAGAAATCAAGTAAAGGCGGGGGAAGGCGGCTATTGGGGGAGGGTTCAGTAGGAAATAAGACAGTTTGCATGAAGGTACACCGGTATGTTGTGGGTGCGGGGGTCCGGAGGAAGCGGAAGCGGTTGGCTCTTCTGAGATCGGAAAAGAGGTGTTCATATGAAGGGATGGACGGAGGCAGTGATTTTCGGGAGTCAGATTGAAGTTTGCCAGAACTACTTTGAGTACGGTAAATATCACGCGTGTTAGAGTGGGGTCAGTTAAGTCAAAGATCTGTTTTTGTAATTCGAGATTGAAGTGGAGACATTGGAAGCGCCTCTTTTTGGCCGAAGAATGGCTCGTTTTGGGACGAAGAAAGTGGAAATGAAGTGGAAATGAACCCTGGTAGGAACGATCCTGGAGAATTCGTCGATTCGAAGCCAGGAGAAGCCACATCAGAGGAAGACGTCGAAAGCAAAGTATTGGAGCAAGTGGTGACGTTTCTGGAAGAGAATAATAGCTTCGAGATCATCACAGGAAGACCCGTAGCTCGTGGTTTGAGCCAATTATTGCATTCCTTCTTCACCGATCATAGTAGCAGGGTTCTGCCGAATGTAAAGTTGTTTGATTGTGTCCCGGCAAGCATGGTCACTGCAGTAGCTTTGATGCTCCTATTGATACATGTTTTAGTTTTAAGGGATAGGTGGTTTTCTAGTAGCTTGAAGTGTAGGAACGTAAGGGGAACGCAAAGATTTGTGAGGGGGTTGAAGGTAAGGTTGGATTTGAGGGCTCACCATAGAAATTCAAGTTTGGAGAGGGGTTTGCGAGTATATTAAGCTCATTGCTTGGCTTAAGGAGGGTATGGAAGGGATATTAGTTGTTAGTTTGGTGGATTGGAGAAGAAATCATAGTCATGGTGACCATTGTATACTTGTAGATGCCTGAGAGACTTCCGCTTTGTAGACCAAATGGTAAGGGTGGAGCAAGGAAAGTAAAAATAGCTGAAGGAATTGAGTTGCGGGTCGTGTAGGCGTCATGCGGATAACTTGAGACTACGCTGCATCCCAAATCATTCCTTTCAGGGATTTGAAAACTATGCAATGGTCACCACGGCTGTGATTTCTTCTCTAATCCACCTGAAGAACAACTAATACCCCACTTCGATACCCTCCTTAAGCCCAGAAAGATGATGAAAGATGTATCTTGGCGATTAGGTATAAGCTGGTCCCCTTTTAGACCCGGTAGAATCGAAAGCTTACCAAGTAAGGAAGAACTCACTTGAATGAGTTGGGTCAAGTTTTCCTTCAAATTCGAACATAATTGTTGGTTCATCTATGCTTTCAACGATTAATTTACGTCAATCGTGAAGATGGTGGTGAAAACATTTATTGCTCCGCGAAGGAATACCGCGAGATAATGTTTTGATGGGTGGCGCCGAGGGCATGAGAGATAAATTTACAGGTGCGAAGGGTCTCAGTTTCTTGACAGGAATTGTGTATAAGTGCTATTTGTTCCATGAGATGAGGTCTCTCATGCAGGGCACCGATCATTTTGGGCATGATGTCGAAGAAGTAATAGTGTGGAATGATGTTATTCGCATGGTGAACAGAGTTCCATCCCATCCGACTTCAGCGAGGAGGACTTAGAGATCATGTCCAGGAGCGTTTTTTTTGTAGAAGAAGACTATAGATGATTTTGCGTATGTATCTATGAGATGGTTCGTTAAGAACGATAGCCCAAGAGGCTTCCTTTGGTAAGGGACAGAGTTGCGACTCTACCTTATGAAGCTTTTACTTCAAAAACTGTGAGGATATATTTAGGACTCGGTCGACGTTGAAGTAGACAGGTGCGTCAGGAAAACTAATAAAACGGTTGTTGAAGCTATTAAATGAGGTCTGAACTGAACGATCGCCGCAGAAAATTCAAGCTCATTAGCATGTTTCCATCGACAATCATGACTAAGATGCTCAAATGCTTATTCTGGATCCTGTGAGAAATAAAATCGAGGACATAGCCAGGTTTGGAGTAGGACGTTTAGAAGAGCGAACTTAGGCTTGCGTGGAGAGCTCAGACTTTTCATCACATTCACTGTACCGAGACTACTCGAGTCCTTTCTTTATTGAAGGATATAGTGGGTTTTTACCAAGGCTCTTGCGAATGAACTTCGATAGATATGTAGATTCTGGATGCTTGAGAGCACGGTGGAAGTGGAAAAGATCCATATAGTTATCTTAGGAGTCAATTTGTTGCGAAGACATGGAGAAATGAGGTACGTCAGCTGTTACTTACCAGAGGAAAAAAATACAAGTGAATTAGCAGCGTCGTGGTGTGTGCAATGGCTCCGGATAAGACCAGTTTTACCAAAGAAGATATATTCCGAGATGATGTAGTTTCAGTCCGGGTTATTTGATGAAAAAAGGTGGTAGGGATCAAAACAAAGCCAGAAATGGGACGTGACTATAAGGAGAAACCCTTTTCCAACTGTATTGACGCGGAGATGGCTTCATAGCCTTTCTCGAAGACGTATGTCGGACCCGAGTCGGCGTTGGTCTGTGAGGCCGAGAAAGAAGGGTATCGGGGTCTTGGGAATCTCCTGCATGGATTTCTTAAGCGTATGATTACGGAACTGAGTTTACCCAATTTAGCTGTGAGGTCTACGCAGTAAAGCGCATAGAAGGGATGAACAATGAAACGGAATGTTGGAGTGTCTGTCAACAGTCAGAATTTCTGAAGAAGATTTCATTGTGCCTTCTTGAGCCAATCTTCGCTGCATATCGAGCGAGGAGCGCAGGTGTCGAGAATTATGTGCTTACTTGCTGATGTGTTGGAGTATATCTTCAGGGTTTACATTTGTTCCTCAGTAGCGGTAAAGTAGGTAAATACTGCGTGGCAGGCGTTGTCGACGTCATCATATCCATGGAAAAGCATGTACGCAGCAGCATCACCTAGGTTGGTGAAATATTGATAGCGGCGTTGGTTCTGTTATCGATTTGGACAGTAGCTACAGAAATGTCCTTTTTTTCCACATCCATAGCAAAAATTTAGTGCAATGGGCGAATGCTAGGCACTGAAGTCTCCCTACGGGAAGGTGATAAGACAAAAGCACAAGCTGACACACACACACCTCTACACCAGGGGTTCGAAGCCTGCGTTCTATTTAAGCACCCAGCTATGCAGTAGCCCAGCGTACCTCGTCTGAGACGAATCTAGGTATACTTATGATACGTCCGGGATGTGGTACAGTAGGGTCGGTAGAGCGGGAGAGTCTTCGGGCGACTGTAGGTTACTCCTACTCCCAGGGTGTAAGTCTGGACCGGGTCTAAAGGCTCTTGGGGTTTCATATGGAACACTGCAAGTGTTAGGCTAACGCTAATCCAGTACGAAGAGACTTAGTCTCGATTCTCCTTAGGAGAAATGGGGTTGTGTCTCCAACGAAACACGGCGAGAAGTTCCACTCGTATATAGACGCTGAACTTGCAACAAGCGCCAAATGGCGGTACGGATACTACGACCTAGAAAGAGGAAAAAAAGGGACAGATAGAACCCAAGGTATATTTGTGGGTAAAACCCAGCCACAGGAGAAATCAAAGAGCACAATGCTCTGAGAGCGAATTTCAACTTGTATGTAGACGCCGAATTTGCGGGGGCGCCACGATAAGGTGCGGTCGCACCGACCTAGGAGGCTCAAAAAGATGGGTAGAACCCAATTTGAAGTGCTGGGTCTAACCGAGACGAAAAGCAAGGAAACAGGTTAAACCTCAAAGACAAAAAGGACTATCCGAAGGATATAGTAAGAAGGGTCCCCTTGGACATATGGACTAGCAATAGACCAAAGATGCCGTAGACGAGGGTTATTCGTCGAGACAGAAGTTGGGAACAAGTTCACAGCCATGTCAGGGATAGTTCTGTTTTATCAGGAGCCACGAGGCTCCTTAGTTAGAATAAATACCAGTTAACTATCCCATCCAAAGTTTCTGTAGTGTCAGGCCCCTAACGAGAGAGAGTTAGATTCACGTTAGTGAACAGCTACAGTGACACTTGGCGCAATAAACAGGCTTGGCCCTTAATAAATATCAGGTCCACCTGGGGTGTCATGTGGGCCCGATGGGGCGGTCTCGGCCTTAGACCTTACCGTTTCCACGCCACCGGTAGGTGTAAATAAAGTTAATAGTAACGTGACGGTTAGATCAAAAATGGTTATCGAAATTCAGTTACCAAAATAGGGCATCACTGCAGCAAGGGTACACGTCCTGTCGTTGCACTACAAAAAATTCCTTGGGCGAGATAGTTTGTGAGACAAGATAGGTGGCCCCATCCAAAACTCGGCGTTGAGGCCTTCTAAAGCTAATCAGGGAACTGCGAAATACCTGACCATGTCTGAATCTGATAGGGCGTCAATGGGGAGGCAGAGGTGTTTTCTTTGAAAAAAAAGTAATCTATTCGGATTACTTGTTATCTTTGGGGTCATTAAATTGCCCAAAAGCCTGCGTTGATTGACACTCCATAATCGGTTTTGGTTGATTCTTGGATCGGATTTCGTAGACCGCTAAATTAGATATTACATTTTGTCCAAAGGGACGTATATTCTTCATTCGACTCAGCACTCTAAAAGAGGGTCTAACACCAACAGGGGAGAAACATTGAACTTAGACGATTCTAAAGGTATTACGGAGGATCATATGGGTGGGTGGGTCTCTCTGGTACTTCATCATAATTTAAATTCATTTGAGAGTCGCATGTTTCTCAATGTCGCCTGCATTTCGAAACTGTTCGAACGTGGTAGAGTTACAGCGAGTGGTACGGCGATCTTGAAATTTTCAATCGAAAAGTACCTTCTTTGTCATCTGATTTACCATTTATTCGATCAAGATTGACTTGAGCATCATTATATCGCAGAATTTTCGAGCGAGATTATTTGCATGTAGAAGCGAGCGGAGCATTGGCGGTCGTTGGCTTGGATGAATTCCTAGAGTTTCATTTTCCGACGATCAGGGTCAAGCGATAAATAGACGATTTATTTTCTCCTTCTTTTGGAATGCTTGATTTGGGGAAGAGGGAGGTCATAGGTTAGATAGATTTGTTCTGATCCGGGGTAGTAGGCTAATTTCCTCCTCTGTAGTTATCCTTGTTGTCTTGCGGAATTTTATTCACGATATTTTTCGCATCATTACCATCATCTTTGAGATCTAATAGTTCAATTTTTTCCTAGAATAGCCTCAACATGCGAAGAGTTCCACACTGATTACGCGAACGCTTGCAGCTCGTGCGTACGGCTCGTAAGACATGAATAATTTTCGAACGAGTCGGGTGAAAGTTTTCGACGTAAGTAGCAAACATGTAACGTGCAGCATCACCGACAAGAAACTGCATGGCAATAGAGCGTAGATCACGAGAAATGAGGTAAGCAAAGCCTGGAGGCACGGGTACGCCTCCGGATCGTGCTTGGAGTGATCTTCTCTAGGACAGAAAATGCATTTACACAGGGCCAATTGGTGACGTTTTCCGGTAGTATGTGGTCACTATTTAGCATTTTTCAGGTCAGATCGACAGTAACGTGATCTTGCGCCACATCTTGCGAGGAACCTAAGTTAGAGGTAATGATGAGGAGTATTATGCTAAGCAGATGGTTTGACGTCCGAACGGAGGTGGATTCCCGGTTGGGCCCACCAAGAAAGCGAATTCGGTTGACGGAATTGCCACGGTATGTCGGAAGCGGAAAGTTGAGAGGATCGAAGTCAACCCGACCCTAAAGCGATTCTACAGTATAACATGATAAACGATGGATTATCCTTTACTGAGGAGTCCATCAATGGAAGCGGGTCTAGTTAAGTACCCTTGCCGTCGGGTGCGCCGTCGGGTGGAGTCAGGATAGTATACTGTACACAGCTTACAGTAGAACGTGTAGTAAAGTAGTACATCACGCTCCCAATCACGCTCCAAACAGCGTGGACAAAACCGACCACATCTTCCATACAATAAAATAACCCAAATTTTCCCCAGTACAGTCGTGAATTGATAAAATCGCATTTTAACCAAGATCTGGATCGCCTATGGCACGGATCTTCATTGGAATGATAGAAGCTCAGAGGTTATGATGAGACCCATACAAGAATGTAAATAGATATAAAATTGTAAAGACGAAAAGAAGAGCAATCAACGGGCTAGAACTAAAATAACGAGCGAGCGCGGAACAGCGAATGTAAAAACAAAGCCACGCCGGCAAAAATGAAGCTACTATATTCCATCGAAATCTCAAGCACATCACAGAACACATAATGCATTGCGCGAATCATTGAGAGAAATGGCGCTGGATACTAGCAACCCACACTTGATTACAAAGGCAATATGCTGGATTAGGGCGATAGCAGAACAGCACAATGCAGACAAATTTAGAACATTGACTTCTCGAGAAAGCATCTACATGATTCGAATGAACACTGTGATGCACTGCGAAGATAAGGGCGAGAACAGACGAATAATTACAAGCGAATTGAGGAAAAAGACGACATTGCGAGCCTAGTAGAATCTACGTAATGGTTTGAATATTGGCTGACAATATAAAACGCAAAGACTGCAGACGGTCAACCTTTGTGGAGCCCCTCTTTCTTCGCTACCTCGCCTTTCTATTAGATCCATCAGTGAAGATGCACCCAGAAGGACGGATTACACTGATCGTCAACAAGTACTGTACGTTCCATCGATCACTGGAACTAACCTGTGTCCTAAAAATATCGTGGGTGCAAAACTAATTAACGAAGAACTAATTTGAGAATGAGAGGTTTTACTTAGAAGTAATCGTTAATTCTCAACGTTCATGAGGATTTTCCGGCGATATAAATTTGCTGTAAAGTAGCTTTTAACGGCTCAAAACACACGAAGATGTCAGTGGTTGCTGTAGATATTACCAAGGTATTATTTCAGTACTGACATATCTTTTGACCCGAACGCAATTGTTTGGTTCAGTAAGATCTTTTGTTCAGAGCATATGCCGTTTTACGACCTTTTGGACAGAGTCATGCAAGCTTGCAGTAACAAATCCCCCAAAATTGCGGTAACAACCCCCAAAATTGCGAGGGTAACAGCTTCATCGGTAATTAGATTCTAGAGAACACCAATGTAAAATTTTCTCAGCTATTTGTACAGTTTTATATCACATTGGAGCAGATAATGGCCGGCAAAATCATGTTAACACAATTTCTGAAAGGTTGAGGGTTACTTAGTGAACGATAGAGGATAAATCCATTACTAGGCCAAAGAGATTATTATTCAAGGCCGTGCGTAAACTCAATAGCATATTCGCAAGCCCATACGATACAAAATAAAGAAAACACGGCAAACGTGGAGATATATATGAAGAGAGTTGCAGCTGAAGGAACGAAATTTGGGGCTGGTAATTTGGTTACCATGTATGCAAAATGCAGTAAAATAATGATAAAGAAGGAAATTGGAGGGAAAAGAAGGATCCCTGAAGATTGGATAAATATTTGCTTCCGTGTTTTGAAGAATACTGCCGGAGTTAAGTTTTCTCCTTTTGCTCATCAGATTATAGCGCGTCCCTTCATTCGTGATGCTCCAAAAATATTAGCATTCCTTTCTGATTACACATAGGAGGTTCCTATTCATCAGAGGTCTAAATTTTGATAGATTGAAAACTTTTGGTGCCAAATAGCATTGCGTTGAGGGAGAAATCTGTTATCTTTTTAAGTAGTCTGAAAAAGAAATTCATTATCAAATATGAAGTATTATTTGGCCTACGATTTCTGGGACGAGTGCTGTAATCCACAGAGTTTAAAGAATTAGATATGGTAAATGGAAATGAAACACATAACGGTGGAAACTGTAGTGCAATTGGCACTCACACTGTACTGCCATCGTCAGAGCTGATTATAGTGATCTTTTTTTGATCTGATTCAATGCTAACCAGCAGGCACTGTGCTGTACAGTAAGGGCAATTATATTTTATCGCCCACTATTATTCCTGGTACCGTCTACTCACCCAATGGGGCTTGAGGGCTTGCAGTCTGGACCACTCGGCCCCCAAATTGGACCTGATAGTTTCGCAGGTGAAAGGAACCTATTGGACTATGTGTCGAATTTACTTATCTCTATCTTGGCTCTCCCTTACTTGGCTGACTCATCACTCACCCCGCCATTGTAGATAACCATAACCTAGTTAACTAGTATTTGTACCTACCTTGCCACTAGAGCCCCAGATTAAACAGCCCTCCCGGTGTTGGCTCTGAAGTTGACTCCCAACTTCCGCCTTTGCAGAAACCGTGCCAACGGCAACTTTAGCTATAGCCTCGTTTATCCGCCCGGGTCCCCTTTCTATTCCCTTCCTCTCTATCCAATATTAAGACACCCCTTTTGTTGTTTTTTGGTGATATTTACTCACGCTTGGTGCCCCGGACTCCGGCGTCTATATACAAATAGGAACTTCAAGGTTGTCGTTGGTGACAACAAAAAAAGGAGATATTCAGCACTACTGGCCCACTACTACACCTTCTTTGTCCAGTATTTCACCCCTGGTGTCTACGATTCTCTGAAATCGATCCTTATCAATATTCTAGCATTACGCATACCACGGTCAGGCCTTACAACCTGGAGGACAACTATAACGTCCAGCCGTCCAAGGAATTAACCCCGCTCTTCCAACCACAATTACAGCTCGCCTTCGGCGAGCTGGGCTACTGCATCACAGGGTGCTTAAAGAGAAAGAGGAACAACGAACACCCTGTGGGTCTTGGTGTGTGTGTTGGGTTTCTCATTGTCTGACGGTGTTCCGTTCCTTGACGACAAGAACTGCTCACCGCGCATTGCACTAAAGAAACGGGGGTGGGAAGACTCTGGCTCCTCTCGGGGCAAATCAATTGAAATATATGGATGTCGTATTTGTGAGAGAGAGCATGACTTCGATGGTCAGTACTACTAGACTGTCTAACTCTGCAGTAGAATTAACATTTTTTGTATTCAAAAATAAGTATAGATCCTACCACACTCGGGGTGTACCGGATACCATGCTCAGTGTTTATGAAAGGATACAGCCTCAGGGATGTATGGACTCGGTAGTATTCTTGAAATGTTTTCAAGATCACAGATATTTAAAAATAATGTTTTTGGCACAGTGAATATCGCTGATACTATGATATAAGATTGGTGTACGGATATTTAATGGTATCCTTCCTACCATGCTACCGTAAATTAACTGCATGCGATATGAAAAGATGAAATAATTTGGAAGAAAAGCGATCGGTATTCTAAAAGCTCCTGAGTTAAACCACACCGGGCGTAAACGCATCTTTCTTCAAATTTATTTCTTCCGGTGGAATTACGCATATGCTGACATTTCAGAAAAGCAGAGAGGGTGACCAAAGGACTTCTTTTTTTAACCGAGTAATGCAGATTTGGACTCCAACATTGGTGGTAGCTGCAAAAACTGTTAAAAATGAGCTATTTAAAGTCATATAGGGTGATTGGTGTAAATTTTATCAATTAACTATCCTCATAGCATGAACAAATAAATCGGATACAACATGTATACTTAGCGCTTTGCATTCAAATAGCATTAATCTTTAGTTAATTATGCTGCTCGTGTGTGGAACTACATAATTACAAGAACAAATTCCCCTTTGTGTGCTGTGGTCTATACATATTACAGCGATACTATCAAACGAAAATATTGGCAAGTAATTTGGCACTAAAAGTCTTCTTCTATGATAAATCTCTGTACCCTTGGTTAATTAATTTCCATAATTCTAGTAACAGCCTCTTTTAGGACAATATTCTGAGCTTATGTAGATCAGGCTTGGTTCTTCGTAGCAGTCAAAGCGTTTCAAAATTCTTATTCAACTTTCTTTGAAGTTTACAAACTGAGTCACGTAGGAGCCAACTGCAAAAAGTTCTTTGAGTAGATAAAATCTCAAAAGCAACTCCTGACACTAGTAATAGCGACTTTCTTATGACAATTTAACAATCAGTGGATTCATTCACCAAAATCAATGCCAATAGTAAAGAAGCGACAGCTCGATTACATTACTGCAGATGATCTGAATCATGGTCAAATACATAAATATAGAATATCCCAAGCACTGATCGGTGCGAACTTCAACGCCTAATATAATTTCATGATGGAGATCGACGATGGCACAGCACAATAATTTAACTCAGTAGGGGGAATCTTTTTGCCTCCATTAGGGTAGGAACTACTGAAAGTTCCCTAAAATGCAAACGAGATTGGAAAAAAACCATTATGTGATAGTATTATCTCTCTGGTCAGGTCCACCCCTCCATTGATGAAAGGTTTTTGATTTCGGACGGATTAAGCGAAACAAACGGCGATTTATCAGTGCGAGATAAATCAAAACGTTTTCTAAAAAACAAGTACGGTACAGCGGTTGTCACTTTTAGTTATAATCAGCATGATTTACAAGAAGAGAGTTCACAATCGTTCCAAACTAACACATAACTAAATGTGAAAATTCTGTTGGGTTTTCTTACGCGTTAGGAAAATGAAAAGTATTTGCTTAAGTTTTTTAGTTTAAGGCAGCGTCATTTTCACAGTCTACTATGTAACTAGGCAAATGGCATCATAGATATTTTGGTGGGTCAGGACACCGACCCATTTGGGAACGTTCACAACCTCTCACTGCAAGTACCTCTCACAAAAAATTCATTACACTAGTAACAAAGGAAGAATGACTACTATCCTGTTATAAAACAGCCAGTAAGTTCATATCTATTGTTTCTAGTGCTCTCTATTGCTCAATGTGCTCATAGAGCTCAGTTCTATGGCATTTGCCGCTGCATAACACCGATGGAAACAGTAGAGCATCGTTTGGAGTCCCTTTATGGTTTTTGACGACAATAGCAGCAGCAATGACGGAAAAAATCGAGGCAATGGCAATTTCAGTATTTCTTACGATATTTTCCGCTCAGATAAAAGGATCGACTTTAAAATTCCTGTTTTTGTCGCCCTTCTGACTTCTGAAGAAAGAAAATATGCACTAATTTTAATCATATTTCAATTTGTTGAAGAAGATGATCTTCATAACTCTTGGAATGTATGCAGAGTGATATTTATCTGCTCCTATCTACAGTGATAAAAAGCCCTTTTTATCCATTAGGATTGATGTACTTGACGAAAATTCGTTTATATTTACTGAAACAACATAGAAGAGTATGAATTTGCTAGAGTAGTGGTGTAAGGTTTTCTTCACTTAAAACATGTTATAAAACTTTTTGGATATGTTCTGTAGATCACGGGTATAAAATATTTATGCATATTTATATGTGTAAGCCACACTTGGCTGCACGCCGATGGTAAATTGGGGAAGTTGAAATTTGGGATCTTACATGAGCTTTTACAGTTCCCTGCAATAAGAAAATCTGAATAGGTTCTCATCAAGTATGGCGCGAATTCACAGCACCCCTTTCATACTGATGAATTAATTGTAAATGCTGTACCCCTATTCCACTTGTCCCAGTCTGTTGATGATGTAAAATATGTAAAGACCACTGTTGCAAGCATATGTCAACTTGTACTCGGCTGAAAAAAATTATATGTCTTGGTACATACTACTTGCACCGAGTCATGTTTCGAGGATATTTGAGTGTAGTTCTCCAGCAAAAATTATGCACCTAGTTTCATGTTAATAAATTGGAAGATAATATACTCTTCTTATGTTATCACAGCATTTTCAATTCATTTCTTTATTGGAAATGATGCATTTGGATGCATTTATAAACCTGCTAGGGAGTTGTAATTCGCTCAACTCTGACTGCCGTAAACAACAGAAGAATTTCACTTCAGATTTATGCGAATCCTAAATCGTGGCGTAGTCTTATGGTACATATGATATTAATGTTAAATAATCAGAAATTCAGACTGGATTTTGTATAAGAGTTTGCAAAGAAACTTTATTGGTCAACGTGACAGCTCCGAACTTCAAATATGAATTTTACCTGAAACAAAATTGTTTAAACTGACCCAAGAAAGTGGTTTACCCTGAATAAAGAATTGCAAATATTTGCAAATGATGAAAGGGTACATTCTCTCGAGCAGAGTGGGGGCTGACAACGGTAAAATCCAAGGCCATGGGAGATGGAACGAACAGGGAATCTTCAATGACTAAGTCGAGAGCTCGCCGCTCATTAGGGCTCTTATTCAGATCGGCTGCGAGGACACGCTCCCGTTTGACGGAAATAGAAATGGCGGGTGCGAGATTCCGTGGTATATAAGGTCGCGCAGGCGGTTGTGCCGGCGTACCGCCCGATATCATCCTTGCATATACCCGCGTGATGTCCGAGCTCGTCAAGGCTAGGCGGAACGTCGGAGTGCCCGGAGAGGCATGTGGATCAGGGATTTGAGCCGCGGAAGACCGGAGCTCCTAGGCCTGCAGAGACCATAGTACGCCAGATCTCTTCAGGTGTGTACAGGCCATTGGATGGGAGGGGCAGGGTGGTCAAAGGGGCTGAGGCGGTGGAGGGCTACACCGAGAGAAGGCGCGAGAATTGTGGGTTGTAGTAGGGTGCGGGAAAAGAGTGGCGCAACTTCACCAGGTGTGATCGGTTACAGATGCTCAGTAATAACAGGTCGTTGTGTCCAATCGGGGGATGGCCTCAAGCAGTGCCTCTAATTGGAGTTCCAAGGGTAATTCCAGGTCTATGGAGAGCCTGTAGTAAGCAGGAACGAGGAGACTTGCTGTGCGAGCATACGGAGTTGCTAGCAGTCGATTAACGAGGTTGAGGCTTGAAAGGAAGGAGGTGGTTAAGGCGATGATGTTAACATCCTTTGATGGTGTGAGTCCAGGTGGTGGAATAGTGGGAAGGGAAGTTTAACTGTAGTGTACTGTACTGTACAGTCAGTACACTGTACATTACAGTACATATATTGAATGGTTGCAACGCAATGGCGGCCCCCTCGTAGGGCTTATGGAACCATCTATTTTAAATGCTCAATACGGTTTTTGTATCAAACGACTGCAGATTTTTAGATAGGTCTGAAATAAAGTGAAATATAGTCTCCACAAACCCACAGGAGAAGCTTTAGTGGCACAATTGCCTCCAAACTTCAGATTCAGCAGCTAAAATTCGTTCCTCATCTCCAACCGACCTCCTCGAACAGAATTGAGCGATAACATTTAAATATCTCCTACATTATTAAAACCAGACGCTTAAGCTCCCCCGAAACCTCACCATCGCTCAAAAACATGGACGTCTCCGCAGTTAAGACGCTAACTGACAAGAGGCAAGAAACAATAAATAGGTATATCTCGTTTCGCTTTTTCAATTCCAAAAGCGTCAGTGACTTGAGAAAAAATTCAATAGTGGATGGAACAATCCAGTGCGGGCACATAAGTCGCGCAAAATCCACCTTACAAACACGTTGACGCATTTTGTTGTGCAAGAAAGCCCAAAAAGCCGAAATGTCCATGTTATCATGTCAAGCAACGGAACCATAAGGATATTTTCTCTACCCAACGTGGAAGAAGTGTTTTCGGACTGCAGAATACCAATTGCTAGTGAAATCAAAGAAAACTAAAGCTTGTGGCAGGTAATATCAAGCGTCATTGACAGCACTCCGCAAACAGGGGAGAACGATCAAAGTAAATTTATGGGAAACTTTTAGGAATCTAATGAACATAGAGGAATTCCACTAACCTTTCTGATTATGGACGACTTTTTATCCTACTGCGCTCTAATGAGAAATGCCTAGAAGCGTACTTCGAGGAATGAAGAGGCCTTTCAAGGGCCCAAAAAGATTCCAAGATATCCCGGATCAGTTCTAGGTTTCAATAATAACACCAATACTCAATGTCACTGAGTGTAAACGCATAAAAGACTGAAAAACTGTGTTAAATGGCGTGAAAGTATCTAAATAACCCATATGCTGGAGATCGGGGGCTATGTTGAAGGAAAATGACGTGAGTTGATAAGTGAATCCACCGCAAAGCTCCAGAAATGGACAGCGCCTGGACAGGGGGGCCCTGAGAGTTTAATTGAATTTTTAAGCAAGACAGCACAGGGTGGTCTTATATCTCTGTCCAAGCGCCTGCTTTTACTATGTTTCATTCTTAAAACGGGGACCAATGACATGGTACACGAATTTATTTCGGTTATGAACAAAACTATTTCAGTGAAAAAAGCCGACCTTACTAACCTGGACGAGGGATATAACATATTCAAGACGTTGAAGTTGGCTTGGCAATAGACGACATCCCCTCGAAAAGTTCATCGGAAAGACTATCACCTCTTGGAAAGCGAAGGGCAGAAGAAGCCACATCAAGAATAGACAACATAACGCGCAGAATGGAGAGCTTTCTAGAGTGTCAGACGCCTGATCCGATCGTGGTCAAACTAAATGAGGAGAAAAGCCCAGTTGATATTGTTGTTAGAAGTTATGAGGCACTGGAACGGGGAAAAAATGATGGGGCGAACGAGCGGTTTATCACGCTTTTGGAGGGCAACTACAAAAAGAAGAGGTAAGACTACTGGCAAAAATCTGATGCTGGTGATTCGTAACCCACCTGACGGGATTGCAACTGGTGAATATAAAATTTCTTTGTTAGCACGAACTATTCTTGTAGGTGTAGGACATTTCAAGTTCTTTTTCTCAGTTTAAACTTTTGCTGTAAGAATGCTCTGATTTACTTTCTCCGATATTAGTGCTGTGCTTCGTGATAATCCCGCAACTGTGTCGCGGTGCTACTTGTAAAACACCGGGTGGTGGCGAGATACGACACGAAAATATAGCAGAAGTGCTCATTGCATTTTGACGCTTCTGAAGCGCCATCTTGTAACAAAAATACCCCACAAACTCAACATACCCCGTCCGGATCCTTCATCCATGCTCTACCGTCTCCTGCTCCAATAATCACACATGAAAACATGTTTCCTCAAGCCTACACCTCCCCCTGCCCTTCCTTACCTGCCTAAAACACCCCACTCGCCTTGAACTACACACTTGACTCCAAATTCCCCAAAAGATACGCCGCAGCAAAAGACATCACCCGCTTAATCCCTTTCTAGGTCCGGGGCGGGGCCTTATTGGAGGTCAGGGGGTAGAAATCATCTTATTTTCCACTCCAGTGCCTCTGTGGTTGTGAGATTGACAGGCTAGGAGGGGCGTTATTTCTTAATTTTCGCCCAAGGGTGGTTTCCCAAGGTTGGGCGGAAGAGTGGTGATGGTGACTAGAATCAAAGTCGCGTGTGGTGCTGGCGGTGAGGACGGGCGGGTGGGGAGGAAGGGTTTCATGGCAGCGGTTGCTGCTAAAGGCGCTACGCGCCGCCTTAGCGTAGGGCACCAAAGAGGGCTTGGCTTGGGGAGCTCAGGTGGGTTTCGGGGGAGGATGGAAACGAACGAAGGTTGATCTCGACGAAGGAAGAAATGCAATGGCTACCGAGACGAGCACACCACTTGTTTGTACAGCACGGAACTGTACCGAACTGTACTGTACAGTGCTGTCAGATCATACCGTGGGCACAATAGAAAATACAGTAAATGCCATACTGTTTCTTCAAGATGCAGTACTCAGTGCCGTCTGTAAGTATTGGGGGTTAATTTTAGACCCTCTTCTCTTGATTACAGTATGTGAATAATTCAGGCACTTTTCATTCTCTTTCTTGATATTTTCAGGCCCACTTCTGATAAAAGTCTGAACAGACTAAAACTTCTTGAATAGTTCAAAATATTATCATTTAGCCGCAACTGTTTAGCAATCTCGGAAATCCACAGATCAGGTCAAAATCACATATTTAGACTCTTGTTGTTTTACGCCGTGAATCCGGAAATAACTGGGCTGAAAGCTCAAACCACCGTTCTTAGTTAATTAGATGCCGTATTTACTATACATAATGTTGCCCTATTGTGATTCTTTTAATTTTTTCTTAACAGTTAATTCACAACTTCCCGCGGATGGCGTTTATCTACCACAATAAGTCTTCCTTCGGAACGCAGAAGGAATAATGGCTCAATTCGCATGAAACGATTCACAATAATAGGTATATCTAGCAACCAATTGCTTGCATATGCTGTATCTTAGATAATCTATTTAATTTTTCCGTGAACAAAATCAAAGCCTTTTATCAGTTAGTACTCAATTCAAAATATTCTTGAATTTCGTGGGGCTACAGGGGATTGTCCTGCAGCAGCACAAACATTTTTCGTTTTGGCATACAGTTCGAGCTCTTCCTGTACTTTTTGTATATTTAAAAACTCTCGCAAAGTATATAATTGTAATTTATGTACAAGTACACTATTTCTTTCTTTACCAAACACATTTTTCATTTCTCTCTAATGAAAAAGGTATTAAGTTCCTCTTTGATGTGGTTTCGTACACTTGGAATTAAATTATATCGGCACGAAGTGTAATGGAGATATTTCTTCGGCTAGTAGTACATTGGTATAGCTACCGCAAAGATTTGAAATGGAATGGACAAGAAAAACTCTGAATTGTGGATATATTCCTGTAATTAGCCGATTTGATCCTTATATGTAGATACACTTTCGTAGCACCAAACATTTACTTTCTGGGTTAATGCATTAAATTTTGTCTTCTCAGTATGTAATACTTCCCACATATGAATAGCGGGATAATTTTAATAATTCTTTTGACACATTGAAGAATGAAGCCCTTTTTATCAATAAATGCTTTTTCATGAAAAGGGGAAGGTACTTAAAAGTAAGGTATTTTCAGTTTTATTCCATCTCTACTACTCTCTGTCCCTATGTTCAAGATTTTTACCTTTTCTGACGATTAAATTACTCTTATCTTCAAATGTCGCATGGAAATTAAAAACTACAATCTTTTATCTTATACATTTACTGGTGGTGATAATTGAAAGTCTATAGTAGAGCATGTACTGAATTTTTTAATGGACAATTCCAAACAGATTTTACAGGTAAAGTAAGATGCCCAAGATTTCCCGAGCGTAGGATAAAGATCTATCCATTCCTCCGCTTTTGAGGCGGGCCTTGGTGCCGACTTGATTTTTTTTTCGTTTTCTCTGGATCCACTCTAATTCCCTCTTGATCGACGACATGGCCGAGTATTGGATAGAAGTTTTCGCAAAGAAATTTGCTTAACTTAATTTTCAGGCTGTACGCAGATACTCTCCACACTGTCTTGACATGCGATATGTGCTGATCCAATTTTTGAGAATATTACCATCATCGATATAAACTCTTGCAAATGGAAGTCCTTTCAAAACCTCGTTCATCATTCTTTGGAATGTAGCTGGGGCATTCATGAGACCAAAAGGCATCACTTCGAACCTGTACCGGCTTTGCTGGTAAAAGTTGTTTTTTCCTTGCATTTTTCATCCAATGGAATCTGCCAATAACCAGTGTAAAGATCAATTGAGGTGAAGTATCTCCCGTCCTTCAAGTCCTCGAGGATTTCCTCCATATTTGGAATCGGAAATCGATCGGGTATCATTCTCTGGTTCAGTTGTCGGTAATCGACGCAAAAGCGAAGTTTTCCATCCTTCTTTGGTGCTACCACAACTGGAAATGACCATGGGGATGAAACTGGCCGAATAATATCATTTTCCAGCATACTTGTAACATTCTCTGAGATAAATTGGTCATATTTTGGCGGTTGACGTCTAGGCCTGTGGTAAATTGGTTGAGTATCGGTAAGTTCAAATGAGTGAGTGACCGGTACACTTGCTTGTCTTAGATCGAAACGCTCCATGCAATTACTTCGGAAGATGTTAACATGTCGGATATTTTCATTGAGGCGGGGGCTGGAAGGTGCTGTACTTTTTCTTGAATTTCTCCATTTGGCGCTTTCCTTTTCTTGATCCTCACCCTCCAAATTTTGAAGGACCTCTTCCGGCGTGCTCACATCTTCAGATATGGAATTCGATATATTCTTTTTTCTTGCAATTGTAATCTTCTTTCATGCTCCGAATTCCGTCCTTTGATTCGATATTATCGCAAAAAGAAACACATTCAGGTGTCAAACCTACCCTAGAATTCCAGTCTTCATCTGTTTCAAACCCAGAATCATAATCGTCCCATGCCATGTTCATTATCCCCCGAGCGTACCCTTCTCCACTTCCGAAAGTGTTAGTTGGTTCGAATCTTCGCTGTCATAGCTAGAAGTGAAATCTTCACTGTCCGTTTCTTAAATCTTCCGGATGTGTGCTTTTGTCGAAATCCAGGGGCATCTTCACGGTTCTGCCGTCAAATATTAACTGAAACGATTTGGTTGCCCAAGTCAATGCAGGTCCCTAGTCTTTCCATGGTAGGGCAGCCAATGATTGCATCGAAAGGGAGATCCGGCATGACAAGAAAGTCTACATCAACTTTAGAGTCCCCAAAGAACACGGAAACCTTGTCAACAGTGCCCATGCATTTTGAGACGGTTCCATCCGCCACAGTTATTCTTCGAGTAGTTGGAATAATTTCAAGACCTAGATCTGTCACCAAAGTTTCTGAAATAAGGTTTGGAACAGCGCCCGAATCGAAAAGTTGGGTTTTCATTCCCAATACTTTGACTGGTACCAGCTTAAGACGTCTTGGTGCTGTCGAGGCCGATTGAAGAAACAGTTTCTTACCCTTAGCGGACTTATTAGACCTGATAATTTTTTTGAGTTCTTTTCTCGCATCCTCTGCGTCGCCCCTCAAAAGTTGACCAAACGTTATCCCAGTTGGGGCCGATGCAAGCTCAGCCACCAAATTGTACTTCTTCACATATTCTAGTACGTCCTTCGGATATCTCTTTCTTACTCTTTTTCGTCTTCTTGGCCGGAGTGACTCCCACTCCTGGAACAACTTGATCAGACCTCTTGGTTCGAGGAGGTACAGGTGCTGGGATATGCTCCAGCATTCCATAATCTAGCCTAGGTTTTTTCGATAAAATGTTCCCTTCCCCATCCCTTTTTGTCACATTGACTTGACTGATTTCTTCAGCGATGGATACGTTACCGGCATCCGTCAACCTTTGATCCTTTCTGTTTTTAAGATTTTCATCTCTGGTCCTGACTCACTCCTCGCGTCCGATAAATTTGCTCTTCTGTTGTCTTTAGACCAGCAGTTACTTTCATGATGCCCATATCGTCCGCACTTTCCACAACGAGTGTTTCTATGTGGATTATCAGGACACCTATTTGCAAAGTGTCCAGGCTTGTGACAGTAGAACAGACTTCTGCGGCCTTAGGGGCCCCAGACTGGTTCTTCTTAATGGTAAGAGTAAGGCTTTCCAACTGCGAGGTTATCATGTCAAGTCGATTATCGAATCGGGTTTCCAACCTTTCTTCCAAGTTTTTGACATCGCTCCTGACTGATTCCAATGCTGCTGCACTAGTAGCTGGCCTTTGATAATTCTTTTCAGGATGTACGATAGACATCGATGTACGGGTTTCCCTCGGTACCTCACTTCAGTGACTGAAACGTCTCCGAATTTTTGACAAATTCTACTATGGTACCCTTCAGTTCATTAAAAGTGTGAGGGCCCTTGATGAGGAGGAAATCGGAGAGCCGCTTATCCCCCATCGCCGCCTTACGCAGCATTCCGTACTTGGCTTGGGCGTTGAACCCAGCCTTTTCATAGAGATCACACAAGTATACCAATGAGCTTAACAAATCGTCGAAGTTGAGCCGGGCCTCTATGGCGGTACGAATCATCTCATCTGGTTCTACCTCCTTAGCATATCTTTCACAAGCCACTCACATACCTCACCGAAGTTACGCCCATTCCCGTTAAGAGACCACCCGTCGATAAACTTGGCCTTATATTTGTGCTTTGCGTCACCATGAAGATAGGCGAAGATACTTTCGGCCTTCTCTTCATCGCTCTTCTCACGCATCACAACGTTGACATATGTATAGAGAAACTCCTCAACGTCTTCATCTTGCCCCCTGTGAACGTTATACGAGCAGCGTTGAGATCCATGATTACAGAAAAGAAATCCCCCGAATGGTTCCCTAAGACTGCTCAACTCGAATACCTCGGGTGCAACCCCCTCCACAAGAGTACCAAATGATAGGGGTAAATCGTCGGGAGAAGAGATACTTAGAACCAACTACCCCAAGAAGGAGGTGTTGCGAGCGACAAAAGTGCTACCGTGGTATAGTTGAACGAATAAAAGGAGTGTATATGGAAGAGAGTTGGAAGGGCTACAAGCAAGTATGGGAAGGGTCTACCACTGATGCTCAGCGACCAGCTTAGGAAAAAGCTTCTTGGGTCTGAAGTTGACTCTCAACTTCCTACTACTCGGACTTGACTGAAGTTTCTGCCAACTTGCTTGACCTCTCCATGAGGAAGCAGTTTACTCAGCTTATATAGACTTTTGGCTACCCCTAAAGTCCGAACAAAACTACAGAAGGTACCAGGAAATGCATAAAACAATTTGTGTGGATGATATACTCTAAACAAAAGATACTTAAGAAACTAACAATCAATGAGGTCCTCTTATTTCCCATTCTCTAAATCAGATCCAAACAACTCCTCTAAAATATCCATGCTGTCCAAGCAGTCCCACAAATATCTGCGAATGGCTCACAGCTCTCTATTCCCTCCTGGGAGATATCTAAACTACTAAAGATATTCCATCCGGTTCCAGCGTCGGCACCACTTGATCCATACTCTCTAGTCCAGGCCCCACCAGTCCAACACTTTCCATGCCCCCTTTTCCTCATCCAACTCGTCCTCGTCTCCTCGCATCTCCTCTTCATCCTCTTCTCATCCTCTTCCTCCTCTTCCTCCTCATCTTCCCATCCTCCCCGTCCTCCTCGTTATGATCCTCATGGACCAATCCAGGGGCTACCCACTCCTCGAAGGTCTTCCCAGCTCCCTCCTCGATGTTCCACTTCCTCTCCTTACCTACCTTCTCCGCCTCATCCTCCATAAGGAGGCGACGCACGAATTCGATGACTTTTTTTTGGTTTGCCGGCGCTGGTAGTCCTCGCGGTCAGTAGGTCCGAAAGGGAATAAGGGAATAGAGTTTAGGGGGCGGGAGTGGCGATTTTTTAAAATGACTTTCGAGGGGCGTAGACTAGTCATTTTGGTAGGCTTTGGGGTCATGGAGGGTGTTTTTGGGTGTGTGGGGGATGAGCAAAATGATCGGGGATGTTTAAAACTTGGAATAAAGGGGTTTAAATAGGCTCCCAGGGCAGTTTCTATAGATCTGAAAGGGATTTTGAAGTAGTTTATTTGCGCCCTTTTTCTCAAAAAAAGGCGAATTTGGAGGAGGAGGTAAGCAAAAAGGGAAAAAGAACTTGATTCGGGATCGATTCAGAGGGGTAGATACAGTATAAAAATATCTAGATAAAATGGAAGCAAATTTGGAGAGGACCGCTGTAATGATAAGCGAGGTTCAGGGAGGACGAGGAAGGACCGGAACTATAAGCAAATTTGGACAAGGAGAGGTAGTACAGTAGACTCAAAGTCTGTAGATGACGGCGACAAAAAAAAACCGTTCCTATCAGCACGCGCCTAACAGATACCACGTTAAGGACTGCAACTTCGACTCGAAGGAGGAAGCATGAATAGCAGGCGCATTTGATTGTTAGATTTCCTCCAAAGCAGTTCATCTTCTAATTCTGAAATTTCAAGAGAGATTCATAACGGTGTGGCAGGAAATGAATGCGATTCGTGCTCAACGTGGAACAGACTGCTTCAACTTCACGGCCATATTCCCCTTCACACCTGCCTAGAACCCGACCTTCCATCACTGTCTTGAGAGGCCTTGAGACTGGTTAAGAACTCTACTCAGACCCGCTTTGTAGGCTTCATCCGAGAATGCGGCTTGGGAAATCGCTTTCTATTATTGTTCACGATTATCAGTTCGCTCATACAACAACGAACTTCTGTCGCGATCAACCGACGACTACTCAACCGCTCCTGGCTCGGATAGATTTTTCCCCTTGTGAGGGCCGCTAGCCCCCCTTTCCTGCTTGGTAAAGTCTTCTTCTTCTTCTTCTATTATTGCCTACATTCAATCTTGGCGAGTGCGAAACTGAACCTCCTATTTTTTGTTTGTATACATCTTTACTTGCTAATCTACATGAAATGTCAGAGGATGTGACGACAAGGCACCTTTTGACGGCATTCGGCGCGAGTAGTGCAGAACAATGAGAGTTTTCTTCTCCCTGGCACTTGTATAAAGGTTTTGATGCAAAGGCACGCTGCAGCAGCCGTCATGTCCAATGCGGCCTGCTTGATAGCTGGCCTTAAGGTGGTCTGTTGGAAGCGTAGTTTCTCCACTATTCCTGTATCAGAATGCCCTTTTCAGTCGATTGTGGTTGTCTGGAAATCTTTACGATAGATCGAATATATGTTCCAAGAGTAAACCGCCCAAACCTTTCCCCCCTTGCAGAAAGACATAAGTCTAAGTAAATGATTCATTTGGGTCGATGAGTCCTGAATTTCCCTGATTGTCGCATTGGATGCGTTTTCTCGTTTTGGCTGAGTTCTTTCGCTTCGAGTGAAATACTCCGGTTCGGATGCGTGTTATCGCTTTTGACGGGGTTCCGTTTCGATAATTCCATGATGAGGGCAACGTAGGGGTGGAGAATTATGGGTTATTAATGTTTAGAAGATGTGGTCGGTTGTATCCACGCCGCAGGAAGTGCGTAACGTATAGTCTGTCATAAGCTTACACTGAGACGAGGACATGCGACCTCCATTCGACAACAACTGCTTCTTCAATGAAAGGGCTCTACAGCATGATAGATTTCCTGGATGTTACCTTCGTTAAACCCCTTGCCCGGTCGTATTCCCGAATCAGGAACTTCAACCTCCAAACTTCCCTGAACGCGGCTCGATCCGCAAAGCGTACAAGGTAAGAAAGGCCACTTCCTGCTGAGAAAAGGGAGAGGCTAGTGCCAATCCCGACATCTGTTCTGGGAGGATGGCACCCGGGGGCATATGTGTTCGTCGCGGAATTGGCAGCAAATGTGGCCACTGGCAGCAAATGTGGCCACGAGGGCAATGGAGAGCTTCTCGAGAGCCAAAATGGTCCACATTCATCTGCACGCAGCGCAAGCTGTACTGTCTAATGTGGCATGCCTTCCTGCCTGCCCTGACCCGTCGATGTAGTCACAGAGTCACAAAGGCGCAGACCCGCTTCTGTTTTTCCTTTCCTTCTCTCTAGACTCCGTTTAGATTCTCCTCGCTAGAAATGTCAGACGATGAAGTTAACTACCACATCATTCCCCCCCCTCTACTGCAGTGCAGTACTTTGTTGGATCCGCCCTTCAATCACCATAATTTCTCTGCGTGTCTTTGATGGTTCCGTTCATTTGCATGGCTCTGACTAGCGCTGTGTCTTCCATGGTGGGTCTGCTACTCCCACGTCCATCCCCACGGCACGCAGAATAATGAGTATTGCACTTGTTCCAGTTGAAGAATGTAAGAGATCGCTTATAAGAGTGGGTTTCCGGACTCAGGATAGTCACCGGCCGGGGATGAAGGGGCAACACAACAAGCTGTCAACTTTGCGAGGTAGCGTCTCTGGCTTTTGGCAAAATCCAATGGACAGCACTTGTTACACAACGACCTCCTCACAAACTATCCTGGTTCTCAGCCTTCCAAGCTCCCACAGTAAACTCACTCCCTATTTCCCCCTTGCGCCGCTCCCTTGCATTTGAACAGCAAAATGAGCCCAATGGATAGATGCAAATATTGTAAGCTGTACTCGAAGCCAGGTACAGCATTAAGCTAAACTGGTGTCACAAGTTTGCACGATTTTCGATACGTACCACGTTCTAGTTGAGTCGGGATCTATCTTATCATGCTTTGTGGGTCTCGGATGAGATTTTCATAATGACAATAAAGAGAAAATCCTTGTGATACTGCACATGACATGTTTACACAAAGTTTGGTTGCTGATATTTTATTGTCAAAAACCTAGTTGCATATCTAGTGACTCTAGAGTGTCAGCTGAAGAATTTGTTGCACAACCTAGGGAACTCTTGCCATGTTTCCAGTATCCTTGAGTCGCGACTTGTCCAAGTAGACTCGGAGACTCCATGAAAACTATGGAATAGAAATCTCTGAATTCGCGGATTTCGTACAGGATTTCAAAGTGCATCCACAGCGTTCTAGTATTACTATCGATCGCCAAAACGATGCACAGGTGTGCATCTCAACGCAATTTGTGCTGCATAGTGTATCTGCTATGCAAGGCCCCGTTAACATTGAGGGGATCGGCACTATGTGAGAGATATCAGGGATGAAATGAAGAGAGCGTCGTGCATCCCCAGAACGGCGCACATGGGCAGCAAATACGAACTTGAACAAGAAGTATGACATCACACAGGCAGCAGGATCATCCCGGCACCCATCTCCATGCTTGGAGAGCGGCACCTTGTTGCGTTCTCCACGATCAAGGATGTGGGACGATCAGGAGCCAGTCGAGGCCTGGACCAGTACTGCAAGGTGTAGGCCATTCTGCAGAAACAACACACCGCGTTGCTGGTTACTCGCAACGTACGTCACTGTCCTGTACTGTGCAGTACAGTAGATCCCCAACCAAGGTTTGAACAAATTCATAAGACACCCTAACGTTTACACCATCCGCAGTACGTAAACCAACCCCACTGAGCGCTTGTCAGAACATACTAATTTGCGCAAACCCTAATCAAGTAAACTACCCCATTTATCCTACCGAGCACAGAAGCTGGTGCACGGAATTGGCATCATCTCGCTGCACCTGAAGCGAACTGTGGAAACTGCATTCGGGCGCTCTGGAAATGAATTGCATTTTTCCCTAACACAGGGAATTCTACAGCAAGTCAACATGACAGGGAGCAGAAAGCAATTTACGGATATTGAGATGGCGTAGAGAGTATGTGTTTTCGACAGTGAGGTGTGTTGAAGATTTGAAGGAATTGCGTCCCGTGTGTGTGCTTAAATGGACAGGCCACGTAAGCAAGTTGGGGAGAGGTGTAGAGATACTTGATGCAATAAAATTACCACTAGTCTGCGGCGGGGTCACTATGTACATTACGTATGATATGTTCCAAGCGAAATGTGTGGGGTGTTAATGGAGCGATATTATGGCACCTCAAATCCTACGAGGATGGGCTGAACTACACAGAGCTAGGATGGTTATACTGTAAGGGCATATGATTGGCTTGATCAAAGGCACGGTGATGTTGGGGAAAGGCATGGCTGTGGTATAGTGCTCACGTGAATAGTGGTAGTTGCTATATTGTACTTGATGAAATCGGTTCGCAGCACAGTGGCTAGATCCACGGGAAACCAAAACATTCTATGTCGCACGTCAAAAATGTGCGGGACCTGTGACTTGAAAATCTCTGTCGTGCCGTCAATGTTGCGATTGTGGTGCTAGCACTCTAGAGTAATAGTAAGGCGCTCTAGGCTGCACCCTGTTTCACCCCTTACAGTAGCTGATTGCTGATACTGAGCATGTGAGCGATGCCCCGATTTTGAAAGGATGACTTGGCAAGGTTGATATCTTTCAGTCAGGTGCAAGTTGAAAGAATGCCGATAGAGCTAAGCCAGAGAGGGTGTTGGGAAGTAATGAAATTGCAAAAATTATGCAATGAGTGGGGCTAGTCTAGCTGTGAAGGGGTGGGGGTTTAATGCTATCCAGGGCTCTTGTCCGCAAATATTTGCATGAAAGCCCCCTGTTCCACAAGGAATGGTGGAAACCTAACGACACAACCTGCTGTACAAAATAAGGTGCTTACAGTACAACGTTTGGGGGTATGTATTACTTTCTTTCCTACAGTAAGCATAAAAATTTAAAATTTCCCAGTTTATGCTGATAAACATGTGTTGCAGAGACAGCGCCTGTCGCTAAAACCAGCCAACCAGATACAAGAGAGTGCTTGTGAGCACTAAAGCACATCAGTTTTATTGAAAACAATCTCAATCCCATCTCGATGCCAAACATGTGCCACTCGCTCAACCGGCAAAGTGTTTCCTCCACCGCACTACTGAATTGCATACTTGTCTATCTCACATCCATTCAGCCCGCTCACTTGACTACAACAACTCAAAGGTTCCTGACGCCACCACCCCTGCAGCCCTCCGCCATTTCCTCCAGACCACGCCCACATCCGTTTCACTCGCGTTTTCCCTCCTGACTCACATCTCATCATGCAATCCACAGCGTTTGTCCTTCTCTCACCCACCTTTTCCATTCCTTCTCTTCGAACCCTCTTTTCCCGTCCTCCCAGTCAGTGAAGCCCATGCGAATGTTGCTAAGACCAAACTCTTCGCCAGAGCCCCCGCGTGCCTCTCAGGCCGCCCTCCGTGCACTAGTGGCTCAGTTTGTCTTGCATGAACTCGACCGACGGGCGCAAAACTGACATCGCTCCACAGAAGAGTCCAAAGAAGGGCTGGCGTTTCCTCTGGCGCTGGTTCAATTTGGGGAGAGCCGCAAAGTTTGCATTCTTGTTGGCTGTCGGTGTTGCCATCACCACTGCAGTCCTTGCATAGCCCACTGATCCTCGTATAGTTCGTTGCACTGCAGCCGTTGCACATCACCTTGTTTTGTGTCGTGTTGTATTTATTTGGCGCATGGCGAAAGGGACTATTGGCTTCAATGCCGGGAGAAACACGTCAACCCAGGAGGAGCTCGAGTCTACTTTTGCCTCGTGTCGTGGGTCAACTAGCCTCTAGTCAGGACGGGTAAACTCACTTGTCATCATTGGCAATCTATGCTAATTTTAATACTTGCCCCTTCACAACTACATGTACTTCCGTTGCCTCGCCCTGAATACCTGCGCGTGTCGGTTAGTTAGCATGCCTTTACTCAACCCATCATCACCTCCACAGGATTTCGACATCTCTCGGTATCCAAGTCACCCAGTGCCTTGCGTCCAACCTCATAATCGCCATTGTTAATGCCCGACATGGTCATCAGGCGCCCCGACCTGTCGCAACAACCAAGCGAGCTCAAAAGACCTCTCCTTGAAGTTCCTGTACCTATCAGATGCAGAAAAGTGCCCACTTGACATGTCCACTTTCAGCAGAATAGGTTCACCGCTCGTCGAGTATTTTCTCAGTTTCGCCGCCCATTTTGCCGGCTCCGAGTACATCACCCGCGGATCGTGCAGTCCAGCCAAAATCAACACCGCAGGATAAGGTTTCTTCCCAACGTTTGTGTAAGGACAGTACTCACTGATGGCATCGTAATACTTTCTCTGATGGGGGTTGCCCCATTCCTGCCATTCTCCCGTTGTTAATGGAATAGTCGGGTCCGACATCGTATTCAACACATCAACAAACGGCACACCCGCAATCACGGCCTTGAACAAATCTGGACGCATGTTCATTACCGCTCCCATGAGTAATCCCCCCGCGGAACGACCCTCCATGGACATTAGTTCTGGAGTCGTCCTCTTTGTCCTTGACGAGTTTCTCGGCACACGCGCAAAAGTCCTCAAACGTTTTCTTCTTTGTTTCAAAGCGCGCGGCCTCGTACCAGCCTCTTCCAAACTCACCCCCACCTCTGATATGAGCAATTGCGTAAATCACTCCGCGATCCAGAAGCGGAAGACGTACCATTAGAAGGCAGGATCGATGGAAATCTCATAGGACCCATACCCGTATAAATGAACTCGGTTGGGGCCATCTGCGCGACACCGCGCTTGCGTTGTATACGAGTGACATGGGTACAACTGTTCCGTCTGTACTCTTGGCCTCAACCTTCGGTCTTATACTTGGATCTGTCGTATTCAGGGACCTCGGTTTCCTTGAGCAGTTTGCTTTTCTTTTCCTTGATGTTGTAGTCAAAATACTGAGTTGGTGTCGTTAGTGACGAGTAAGTGAACCTGAATGCCGGTGGTATCGTATTCCAGATTTGTGCCGCTCCACACCACGTGGGCAGCTTCCTCTAAGGGCAGCTTGTACATTTTGGACGGATTATGATCCGGCATGATCCATATGTCACGATAGCCAGCCTCCCTACCACTGACTGCCGCAAATTCTTTGAAACATGACACAGCGTCTATCTTCCTGTCTGGATTGTACGGTATCAACTCCTGCCATTTGGTTGTGTCACTGACGTCTGTCACCATGAGCTTAAAGTTAGTGGCCCCATCACTATTGGTTACAATGTAAAACGTGTCATCCTTGGCATGAGAAATATCGTACAAAACGTCTGGCTTACGCTCCTGGAACAGACGGACACCCGCCTCCTTGTTGTCAAGGTCGATGAAACGATGCTCCGAAACCGTGCTGGCGTACGAGCTGAGAAAGATGAATCTGCGTGAATTGCTCTTGGACACGTTCAAGTTGAACTCGGGATTGTTTTCAGTGTACAAACAAACATCGTCTACCTGTTCTGTAGCAGTTGCAGCACTGTTCATCAAATGGCTCCATACTTTCCAAGGACGGTGAGCGTCGTCGAAAGTCTGATAGTAGACTTGTTTTCCTTCCTCACCCCACTCTAAGTTTCCGGTTGTACCTTTGATAACGTCCTGCAAGTATTCGCCGGTGGTCAAATTGATGAAACGAATCTCGTAGGTTTCATAACCGACAAAATCGACAGAAAAGGCCAAGACATTGCCGTCCGGAGATATCTTTGCTGTGCTGACGTCACACTGAGGCTGACCCTTTGCCAAAAGGTTCATATCCAGAATGATAATGCTCGTCACCAACACAGCTTGTCCGTTTTGACCCTGCCTTTTTCCTGCAGAACATTTTGTAGCTCTTCCCTTCTCGGTCCTGGTGTAGTAGACCCAGTCACCGTCCTTTGCCGGCACAGTGACATCAGTCTCCATAAAGTGGGTCAACAACTCGCGGTACAGTCGCGAAGCAAATCTCTGGGTACTGCCGCAGGTCATGTAATTGGTATACTTGTTCTCCTCACGCAAATGTTGCAGGACATCTTCACGCTTGCGGTCGTCATCACGGATCCAAAAGTACGGATCATAACGTACTATGGGAGGATCCATCAAGAGCTCTTCATCGCCATGATTCCTGCCCGGCACCTTGCCGAAAAGAATTTCGGTATTCTCTTCAATAGGGGTGGGAGGAGTAGAGCGAACAGGTCCACGGAGTAAACGGCGAACCACGAGACTGTGACTGTGGCGAAAGCGGATACACCGATGGCAATGGCAATGCGGTTGAGAGGATGAGGGGCGGGAGGGGTGGTGGGAGAGTTGGGGTTGCCATTCTGAGTGCACGATACGGTAAAGCTAAGCTTGAATGAGGTGTCCTCTGGACACGACATGCGGCTTGGTTTGGGCGGAGGGAGATGGAAAGTGGAGATGGGCGTAATGCTTACCGGAATGCGGAATGATGCAGGTAATCGAGATTGAGGATGAAGGTCGATGCGATGCAAAGTGTGGGGTGTTGAGTGGTGCACTGCACATATGTACTGCGCTCAACGGTTCTGATGTAGTGATGTAGGTTGCAATCGGCACCGGTGAGGATACCCGTGGGGTGGAGGATTCAGACGACGACGGCGCTCCAACAAGAGTTGGAACGGATAAATAAAATTGAATTATCAATGGCTCGTTGAAAATATTCGAAATTTACCTACACGTGTCATTTTCTGGAAAGTGAAAGCACTGCCCCGCAGGATGGCGGGCTTTTGTGACGCCCACAATGTGCCACCCAAGATGTGAACGGTGCAGCACTCTACAGGTTTATGATACAGTCCTACTGCACTGTGCAAGAGTGGACCACATGTAGCGGTACTGTACAGCGATCTGTAAGAATAAATTTGTTGCTTTCCGAAAAAGTGTTCGTGCGGTTGGGTTGCAACTGTAATGCAACTCTATTCTTACCTGCCCCAGGCATATCTGAAATTAAACAAAATAAGGCTGTACTGTCCATAATGTACTGTACCGTACCGTACTGCAGCCAAAACTTTCATTACTCGTACTGCAGGCACGGTACCAGCACTCGGGTGCCCTAGCAAAGCACAAGTGCCCCAATAATCACTGTGGTGTAACTTTCGATGCACGTCGGCAGTGGGCATTGCCGAAGAAAATACCCAGACACAACCAACTGTCTCGTTCAAAGTTTAAATCCGGCAAACATTGAGCGATAGTTACCGCTGGTCCAGTGGCAGGGCATCAACCTATCGTCTGCACTGTAAAGTTACCGGGCCATCGAGGAGTGGCGCAAATGCAGCCTGTAGCACTTTCACAGCTCCAGAGTTGAGGAGGTGCTCCAGGCTAGTCGCTGTGCTGGCACCAACGCAAACAGCAGCAATCCGTGTAAACTTCTGGTAGTGCGGCCAAGCGATGTACGCAGTACAGTAACATTTCGCCGATAAATTACCGCCGTCGGAAAATCTCTAGATTCTTCGAAAATTGACCGAAGGAACATTTCACTTTAAAACGGTTTACAATAAGCTACAGTACTCAGTTATTCAGAAAATGTCACAGTGCTGAATATCCTCTACTGCCATGAAACAAAATAAGAAAAAAGCTGCGCAGCCTGTCCCCGACAGCCTGTCCCCGACAGGCTGCAACACAGGAACAGCGGAAAGCAACGATCCGCCTCAATCTCCAATGGAACATGTGGCACAACTCCAAGAAATGACCATACCGTACTTTCCAACTTCTCCCCCTCTCCATTCCTGTCACCAACACGCAAGGTGCGCAACCAACCTCATCCTGCACTCTTGCCCTCCGCACCCTAAAGTTAGTAGCGTGTAGGGACAACAGTGCAGCCGCACTCGCTTCATTCAGATTCGAAGCCATCTCCAGTCCCTTACACGTCTTCACCATCTACCCCGCCAACCACCGCGCCAGAGCGCCAGCACAAAGTAACACAACCACTGCATTCAACTGCAGTTCGGAACCAGTTTCATGATGTCATCAATCACCATCCTTCACTCCCCAACATCACATCAAATGTTCCATACTGTATAAAACAAACCGCGACACCCAAACCTCAACCGCCCATCATCACCGCAGGCTCAACCTACGGCACCATATGCAAGCGCAAAGCATCCAACAGGGAGCAGCATTCCACACGCCGCAATAGTGCAGCCGATGTTTGATTTGACGGCTGGTTTGACGTTGAGGGTACAGGGTAGAGAATCCACAGAGAGAGCAGGAGAAAGTGGAATTTTGGACGTGGGGGACAGATTCACATCGAGGACAACGTGTTCGGTGGGCGGCACGTCGTATGGGAGATAGTCGGCGGGATGAGGGGTGAGACGGTGGAGAATGTTTTGGAGACGGGCTTGAGAGGCATGGGTCTCGAGGGAGAGGGAGGGCAGGGTGAGGGGTGCTAGTGAGTTGGGCGGGGACATCGTGGTGTGTGGTTTGGTGGGTAGTGGCTGTTGGGAGGATGGAAGGACCGGCGGAGTTGGTTGAGAGAAAAGTGGGCAGGCGGAGATTGGGTTATATACGGCAGGTTGGGCTGCATTGGCGGTGATGATGTGTCGGAGGTGAAGAGTAAGGGGCTATTAATTTGAAGAGGAGGCGGACTACAAGGATTGGGCAGCGGGTGAAATATGGGTTATGGGTGGTGGACACGGATGATAGTGAGCGAAATGTTGGGTGAATGCGGCGAATCTTTTGCTTACTCGGGTACATCACAAGCGATTGAAATGAGTCGATGTGATGCGTCACCCCAAAAAAATCCCATAAAGGTCCGTTTCCTGGTGTCCTTTAGAGTATCACATTCTGAGTGTTTCATTTGCAAAGAGGATCGTCATCAAGGATGTGCTGGAGAGAGGGGGTCCTCTTTTGGTCTGATTTATTTTATGCAAGGCAGGCATTTCGCAGCGGGCATCACCTTATTTGCTGGTCACTTGTTATGGATACTTTTTTGCTTTGAATCCTTGCTGGACCATCCCAAAGCGTCAATGCCACCACGACAATGTCTCTGCTGTAGTGCTGTATGACATATTACTGTTGACTTTTTTTTTATTGTAAATCTTTTGCACACACAACTGGACACTGTAAATCTATTTACAGGACAGTATTTTGGATATGCGTTATGACGGGAAAATGTGCCAGATTGGAAAAGTATTGATGTGATCATGGATGGAGTTTTTCAAAAGTTTCGCCTATGGTGCCACAATGGTGGTCGTTTCATTACCACCAGTTGAAGATTTGCAGTTGTGGATTGTGTTTCCAGAATTTGCAATAAAAACCAATGGTCCACGCCGTTTTCTCTCGTCGACATTGTAGATGTAAGGATTACCACCTCCATAATTGTGCAAAATGGCACCGCTGACATGTTGCCATACTGTACTGCTAAGCAAGCTTGGTTCCGATTTTCTGGCGAGCAAACTGCTGTTGGTACCAACCCTGTACTGCATACATGTCCTACTATCAATGCATACAGCACAATATCTTACTGCATTGTTATCGCAGCGTTTCTCTATAATACTATGTACTGTACTGTAGCGCTTCCCAGCGTGACAGCCTAGCGCGTACAGTATTGAATATTACAGCACTGTACTCCACATGTACTCGTACTGTACTGTACTGTACTGTACTGTAGTAGTGGACTGAAGCCCAATCACAACTCCCATTGCCGGAACCTTCAAAACAGTTACTGTTCAATACTTGCTTCTACTGTAGCATACACCGTACCTACGGTTTTTTGTTCAAGTGGGTGTGTGGTTCAGTCATCGCCTGGAGATGTGTTCTAGTCTACTGCGATGTAACCCACCTCCTGCATACTTCAAGTTTGCGGACTCTCCACAAGATGTGCCCCCCTTTAAATTTTTCAGGGAACAGCTTAAAGCACTCACGAACTGTATCTTGATGACAACCCCTCATGTAGAAAATTTTCTTGAAAAATTTTGGAAAATTGCAAGTTGTACAATATTAAAGAAGAAAAAAAGGAAACCCCAACATGTTTTCTCGAGCTTTGCCCTCCGAAAGTGGTATTCTCGCGATGGCAATGTGATGTACAGTACAGATACTGTAAATCAACGTACAGTACATACACTCCGGGCTCCTCGCTCTGCATGTACTGTACAGTACCGAACTGTACGGCAGTACCTTACCAGCAGCCCTTAGCCCCTCCTAGTCCACAATCACTCCCGTGTTTTATCCCCACAGAGCCTCTTACCAGGGGGCATCTTCATGCCTGGTCACCACCAAACAGCAGATGCAATCATGGCAACGAAAGTCAACAAAACGCCTCTAAGATTGATCTTTCTATACATTGTTTCTCTTACGAGTGGCCATCATTCATCGCGGACCTCATGGCCAGGGTGCCAATGTTTTCTCTCTTTACCTTCATTTCTGAGCTTCAGTCAAATATTCTGTTGAACACATGTCCAAGTGATGGCAGCTCAATCTGCGATCAATCTCCCATTTTCCTCTGAGCGTTTCTTCCCGCATCTTTTCTTCCGCCGGGCACCTTAGACACGCTGCAAGGCGAGGGAAGATGATTGCGATCCAGTCAGGGTTGCTCAATGTTCGTTGGATTCATGTGGGAGCACAACACAACATGACGAACTAGTGATGCCACTCTTCCTGTTTCCATCCCGCCGTCCTCGCCCATTGCAGTGGCGCAGTACATCGCCGCAACGGGAGGCGCGTGACACAGACCGTGGTCATCTCACAACCACTGGCTTTCTTGCTCAATTCTGTCGTCCCTGTTTATTCTTTTCGTGCAACGCCGTGATGAGAGGTACAAAAGACAGATCGGGCAACTTGACAACCACGGGCCAAGTTGCTGACAATCAAGGGGTGGTTCCCTGTCATCTGTGGTAACGTGTGTGGATCTCAGTCGCATCTGGGCTTTCAACCGCCGGCCGCATGCAAAGTACTACCGAATACTAGTTTCATGCTACAATGACTGCAGAGATGGCACCGACTTACCGTTGTAGCGCTGCCCTCCAGTTGTGCACTCAGTCCACGAGAGTAGAATTTCGTACGGCTTTCGTCGATGAAACTGCAACTGAGAAAAGAAATCCCGCTGAGTTGGTGAGATTTGGTATGATGTAAATCTCCCTCCATTATATTATACTGCAATTTTTAAATTAAAATCTTTTTTCGACTGTACAAAGATCATCCTTGAGTGGCGTGATCTGCATGGATGTGCAATTCAAGACAGTAGTACAATATTGTAAAATACAGCGCGACTGTGCCCAAAATGTATCCAACCTTACTAAATTCAGTAGACAGATTCACCAATAAAATTTTTCATATTGCACAGTACAGAACAGTAAAACACAGCTTTGAATTGATATTCTTTGAAAGCTCCCTTTCTGTTTTGCACATATCGCCTTTCAAACTCGCCAGTATGGTATCGACCACTAAAACGATGTACCAAGGCCATTGAGAAACACCCCGCAGCCACGATGTATCGCAGTGGATGCTCGTCTAGATGGGACGTTTGACAAAGCCATCTGGTCACCGTCCGCAGCGTCAGTAACATGGATACCCCGGAACACGCGGAGATTAGTCACCTTATTCAAACAAAAAATTTCATTAATTACTTCGCAACATTGCACCCTCCTGCTGTACAATACACCATTGACTTCAGACCCCACACCCCCAACGCTACTGCTACCACACAGATGTGCCCATTGTAGTTGCCCATTGTGGTTTGCGTCCATGGATGGTAGTCTCATTCCGAAACAGAATGCAACGTCATCCACAGCACACTGGATAGCCGTCGAATGGAATGTCACTCAGACCCCCTCCTGGCACAGCAATCTCGACGGACATCTCCCCTACAGCTGTGGCGTTACTTTCCTCACCGCCCACTCCACCAACGCCACACCTATCCCCGCCAACCACTGGACTGTCATTGTGCGACGGCACATAGGTCTTCCAGTCTTCCCTGAGCGACCGCCATTTGCCACCACTGCATTGAACAGGTGGATGTGCTTGTGGGCCACGTTGCTATTCTCCGGTCGTCTGCTTCCAGCTTCCGTCAAGCATATCGGTTCGCAACGTTATGGCATTGCATGGCATCCCTTCTTCCGTCCGTGACTGCCAGTTGAATGACCCACTCCTCCCACCCAAAAAATACTACTAGGGTATTTGAAAAAAAACCACCTTTTATTTTACACATTTTAGGGGCATCAAGCTTCGAGCCCCGTCTGGAGGTCACGTAGTGGGGCATGTGTGCAGCTTTCAATGATTCTGCATCACACTGTTCCACCCAGGAAGCGCTGCATGATTTGGAGGAGATGCAACTGGCGCGCCGAGGTAGTCCTCATCCCCTCCGCAACAGTGCTTCGCATCCAAAAACTGGGGTCAAAATCCACCCAATCGCGATCGAGACATGCCCCAGACTAGTCACGAAGGTGTGGTGAACATTTATTTATCTCCTGACTAAAGACCGCCTAAAGGGCTATGTTGTCAGAGTATTCTTGCAAGTGAATACTCGAATGCAGAAACGTGATGAATCTTGTTCGCTCGGAATTGAATGTGCGTCATAAGGGCCCTGTGAGGATGAGATGGTAGGGAGATGACATGTAGTGGCCGCTAGCGATGAGAATGTGGTACAGTGATGGCGTCCCGTAATTGTAAGAGCTGGCTGTCGGTGTGGGCGTTGTTCCGGAGGAGTTCCATGGTCCGAATAGCAGTTGTATGGGACTTTTTCGTTGACTCTGGGTGATGTGGGAACCGGTGCAGAAACCAGCGAAGGGCGAGGCGACGCGGGTGCTCCCTGAGGATAGGGGGGTGTGAGGAAGGATGGGAAGTATCCAATTCGTGTCGTGGCGGGTGCGTGGCGGGGTGAGAAGCGAGTTGGCGGCGACATGAGGGCTATTGCGAGTGTTCCAGACGGAGATGTAAAGGTGGGATGGGTGCGCCGGGCGTGGGGAGGTGAGGGTTTTGTGGAGTACCGAGATTGCTCCGTACGTGGTGATGTAGTGTAACGTGCGGGCTGCGGTAGCGTTCTGGTGGCATTTGCCCTCCTAGATGGTAGTCTGGAGGTTGGAGAGGAAGTATGAGGCCTGCCGTTGGAGCAGAATGGTGGGATCCGGGATTTGGAAGATGGCTCATAAGCGAGATAAGAGGGTGGTGTTGAAAGTACCTCTCGAGCGTAGATAGGATGCGAAGTGGTGCCGCTGGATGGAGAGTTCGGTGCTGCCTTAGGCCATGGAGGACACCAGGCAACACCTCGCGCCCCTCCAGGTGGCGAACAGAGTTCGCTGTGGCCTCGAATCAGTGCACGAGGTTCCGCGTATCACAGACGCCAACACACACGACGACTCATGCGCACTCGGGTCTGTGGATGCGACAAACACATTCAATACATTCTCGAGGAAGCGAATGATCAATGAAAATGCTTGGAAGTGTCCTTTACTTGTTTTTCTTTTGTCCTGAGGCCAAGCGTAACCTTCTCCCCTTTTCCTTTTTCTCGCCAAGCACAGCACAGAACTTATACTGTACTGCACCGTACCTTTCACATGGCCGCACCTCCCTTGGAGGTACCGGGACTCCCCCGGGAGATACTGTACGCCCTACCAATCATGGCGTACAGTATCTCCTAACTCGTGACTTTTTGTGGTGCATTGTACTGTACTGTACTGTACTGTACAATACGCCACTCCACACGCTCCCACACCCAAAGTGCACCCCGGGTGCACACTTAAAGACCCACTTGCACCGGTCACCAACACCCTCGGACCCCCCTCGAAGCGACACACTTTCCCCGTTCTCGGCCCACGCTACCCTCGTTCTCAACCCCTGCCCTCATCACCCTGCACCCCAATTCATGCCAGCTCCCAACTCCTGCTCCGCTCCTTCCCTTCCGCGGACACGTTGGAGTTGCCTTGAATGTCGCGGAATCAACAGCTGAGCGCGCTGAGGTGTAGCCGAACTACCAGTGTGCTCGTTGGAGTGCCCAAGACAATTTCGGCGGCGCCTCCGTCTCCGGAAGCGGAGTTGGAGCGTGGATATTGTGCAACTAATCGATCGAACTCTCATTCCGCTTCCCGCTCTCCTGTATGTCTCAATGGCACGCACCAAACAAAAAGACTCGCTCAGCACCGAAAGGCGAGCTTTTCACGCTGCCATTGCGACCAAAGCCGGCCGTGTTTCCCGTACCAATGCGGGTCCTTCTTGTCCTGAGGTCTTGCGGCATTTTAGTCTTCAGGACATTGTGAAGATCATCTACTGAAGCCGAACTCTCTCTACTTTGCTGTTTACACCACAGGGTCCCCCTCGAGTCTCTGGATAACTTACATCGTGATGTGTCCGCAACCCGCACTAGAAAGCGGGAGTCCGAAGTCAAGCGTCACAATGAGCTTACGAAGGTTCAGGAGGTTAACTTCAATGTAGGGGACTTCGTTCTTGTCGCGGATCTACAGGCTAAGAGGGGTAACAAACTTCATGTCAAATGGAAAGGTCCTCGCCGGATCGTTCGGGCTGAGTCTGCATTCGTGTACGATGTTGAAGATTTGATCACCCATCGTACCTCCTTGGTTCATGCAACGCGAATCAAGTATTTCGCAGACTCCTCTTCAATGTCACAGAGACATTATTGGATACCATTTCCCACAATAATCCACAATAAAGACCGTGACAAAGCTATTGGACTTCGCTTCAACCAGCAATCAAATTCATTCGAAGTTCTGTGTAAGTGGCGGGGATTCCAGGGGGAGGGCCCTACTTGGGAGCCTTTCCACATCATGAAAGAAGACATCCCGGATATGCTGGAACAGTTCCTTCAAGATCATGATAATCAGGAACTTGCCGCCGCCGCTCGAGCATCCTTAGCCGTCGCCATTCGGAGAGGGGACTGTAGGTGGCAGTACCACCGCCAGATACAGTAAGCTAGTCTGTGAGTGGATTAGTGTTTGGATTAGTCTTGCAGCTATGGCATCACTTGGGATGTTGTCGTTCTTTCTGATATCTGTTATGCTAGCCTTTGATATCACTTTTAGTTGTCATGTAATTTGTGGTTCCGACTGTGGGTAGCACAGCTTTGCAGATCCAGGACCTCAGCCCTGGGTAGCACAGCTTTGCAGATCCCGGACCTCAGCCCTGGGTAGCATCTATGTCTGACCGGAAATACGGCCAGAATGCAGTGGTGTTATTCTATAACCACCACTGCTGTTACCGTGTGTTTAATGGGTATATAATCTCTGTTCAAGAGTAAACTCCAACCGACTCGGAGGTAGAGTCATCAAATCACCCAAACTCCCAACTCTCCGAAGACGTAGCAAAAGAATTGCCGGGATGATCGAAGCTAGGATGGGGTTATGTGCCGCTAGCTTTCGAATCGTGAGTATCACCTTTTATAACAACATCCAAGGATATAGAGAGATACAACCCTAACACATCGTAGCGGATGCCCGACTAGAGGAGTAAAGTCTCGCCTTTTTCAGATGATAAGCTACGGAAACGGGTCAACGTGCGCAGCATCTGTACAGTAATTTGCCTTGCCCCAACACATAGGGGGAGGGGGTAAAGGCTTTGGTGTTTTATTGAGTTAGAGGCAGTGGCGGTTATTATCCGAAAGGGGCATACCTACCCACCAGGAATATACACTGGGGGGGGCGTTGTTGCAGGACTTGTGTAAGGCCAGCCGCGAAACAAGCGGCGTGTCTCGTGGCATTGAAAGAAACAACTGCCGCGGCGTGTCTCTGCATGCGGACGGATCTTTTACACACCCGAAGGTCTCCATCGCACTTACAGCGACGTGCCTGGTCACGATGTTCAAAACATCATATGCATTAGAATGCCACCCGCCTAGAGTAAATATGGGAACCGGGACATGTCGGGACCTGACATTCTCGGTGATGAACGCTTCATACCTTTGAACTTCGAAGCTTTGGTTGAATTCAAGGAAGTGAATGGATTGAAGAGGAGAACTCTTCGATTAGAGGGAGCGAGCAGATTAGCGAATGTGAGGTCAAAGAAATCCATTCCGCTGCTTCGCCCTATAGCCCTGATGTCTGGCCGTGTGCGGTGTGTACCGTGTGAGCGGGTTCCATGATCGAGTGTCAAGTGGCCTTCGCTAAGTCTGATGTGCGGTGTGTAACCTGACAGTCGTGACGGCCAATTCTCTCTCGCCCATGCACGCAGTGCATGAGGTGTTCCTCGAAGATATCGAGCGAGTCGGGGCAGTGAAGTGTAGGGCAGGGTATGTCGGGAGCGAGGAGGGGTACTTGGTAATAGTATTGAAGCTATAATCTTCGATTGATGTGCGTATTTTAAGCCAGGACAAGGAGCACAATGAATCCATTGTTTGGGACTGGTGAGGCCCATTGAGGAGCGGAACGCTTGTCGCAAACTGTTTCCGAGAGCTCTGCGCTCCTGCACTTGAACTGCAACAGTCAGTTTCTTTCGCGTAGGTGGGTTACTGAAATTCGCTGAACGGAATTGCATGTGACTGTGGGCAGGAATTGAAACAGAGAGAGATGCAGCCGGGGCGCTGCTGAAGGAACAATAGAGACGATATTAGTGGGTTTCAGAAAGTTGGGGGCAAAGGGTGTATGGAGTGTACCTGGATTCCACAAGAATTCAGATGAGCCCCCCTTTTATAGACAGTACGGCAGCTCTTCTAAACAAATCTCATAGTTGTGCCAGATCAATAGAAAGCACTAGAAAGTAGAGCTGTAACTAAATAATAGTACTAACAATAACATAAACATGACGTGGGGCTCCACGTCAAATAAAAATACAATAGTGAAAATAAATACTTAGCAATAAAACCGCTATCCGGTTACACACAGCTTCTAGATTCTTCCAAGAGTGATGCACTTTCTCTGTCACACCACTGTGTAATAGAGAATTGAAATAGCGACAGCGAACAAGTCTCTACTGCACAGTGGTGCAACAGAAACATTGTTACAGGAAGCAAGCTAAGCCCTATAGGCGTCGATAGCTCTACCGTATGTGTTGATTGCCTGTATTTGGGGCGGCAAGGTTACACAACCCAGCTCGTCTGAAGCGGAGCTGGAGGCTAGAAAAGCGGCGGCGGGAATGGAACTCACAAATGTGAGTCCGATCCCGAGCGATAATTTCTTTTTTTAATGGGTTGTAGCAGGCAGATGAAGCTCTTAAAAAACTTCAAGGCCTAGAAATCCGTCTGCCATGGATCGGAAACATTTGTTGATCAGATGATCAAATGCCCTGGAACCTTTTGTGGGGATGAACAGGCGTAACAACTCTGAGGGTATAGTCTATCTTCCACACCCAAAACAGTTTTGCAGCACATGTGAGGCTAGATGCTTATCGTATAGGGCCATTAACGATTCCAAGAATGGTTCGAGAGAGTCGAAATGCCTGGAGAAGTGATTCTCTGCGAAACTACTGGATCCGACTATGACGTTGAGGAAGACTATCCCTCGGTGTATTACTACCTAGTGTCAGAAGTGTAGAGGTTCTGAACCGAGTTCGGGGAAGCGGTGGGCCACCATATCATGCATTTGGTTAGGAAGAGGTGGAAGCCACGTTCCGTGGAATCTGCTGAGGAGAGCAATCAATTGTCTTAAAAAGAAACTGTTCGTGTGATACAATGATGAATCCCCCATCTTGATCCCAAAATTAAATAGTAACGGACCAAGATTAAGGTCATCATCGAAAGTCGAGGTTAGGAGCTCCGTTATTTTCAAGCAATAGAATGCAGCACGAGATTGAAGAGAAAAAGACCTAAATTATCGCTCTTTTGGGTTCTTCGAACCCTCTTGATGATGGTGAGCCCGAGCTGGAGATGTTCGGCTTTTTCTCGTACCAGTTTTTCCGCCAAGGTAGTAGTTCTGGAAAAGGTTACTGACTGCTTCTGTTCTACATTTTGTTGCGGTACCCAATTGCAGGGACTGAAATTAATTAGCGGCATTTTTCGACACCTTATTTATAAAACAGCTCCCGAACAGTCTCAGTAGGGTATTTCCAACCGCAATATGGCGAGTAGTTATTTCTTTTTTAGCAAGAAGTGTTAAATGGGCCCCTGCTTTCTACGAAGGGAGCGCATCAGTGGCCTTTTCTGATGCTAATATGTTCACAAATGATGTCAGAGCCTGGAGAAACACGAATTATGAGACGAAAGAGGGAGATATCGGAATGTCAAGAAGATAGCACTGACGAAGATCCGAACCCCCAGGAGCTGATATTGGTCTGAAGTCTCGAATAGCTCCAGTGACGCCTTCTTGGTCGAAATCACGGAAGGAGGGGAGACCTACGGAAAGTGAGGTATTTGCGGCCTAGTTTGCAGGGGCCTGGTTTTTTTTCGATTATTGCTTGTGTAACATGGGGTTTGGAAGGTAGGGCGTCTAGCGAGGTCAAAGCCTGTTTATGTTTTGCCGTAAGCGACGTCCTTTTGTCAGTTTACGTAGCTCTGCGAGCATTCATGTTTTGGTGGTCTGAAGAAGTTAACTTTCGACTGTGTCGTACGGCCCATTGCGGAATGGTCTTCTCCAGAGTGTCGTGTACTTCCCAGTGTTCCACAGTTCTATCCTGTGCTTTAGTATATCAACGTTGGCTATCGAAAAGCCCTCTGTACTACTTGTGTGCTCCCTATGTGCCACAGCCTTTTGGTATCCATCGTCGATAGATTAATGCTTAGGATATAACTATGGAACAGTGAGCAGTTCATGACACTCTGTACTTCAGTCTATCGACATGGTAAGCAAAATTCCCATTGTACTATGTGTGTGCTACAAATGTTCTACGGCATTTTGGTATCCAACGCTGCTAAAATAAAGCATAGTTTAACTATGGAACATTGCGCGCTTCAAGACACTCTGGGAGGAGACTATTCGGCATTGTGCCGTACGAAAGACTCGAAAGTTAAAATTTTGAGATTAACAACATAAGAATGTACGCAGAGATTCTAAACTGGAAACAAGTCAAATGTAATCAGCCGATTCAAACTTTACTTTCAAAGACGTTCTACACTTATAATCAGTAAGGAAACACAAATTTCATCCCATTTTTTAAGACTGCGGCTTTGCACATTGATAAAGCAACAATAAATGAGTAGGGAACTTTATCAACAAAGGCTCACTGTACAGTACAGTATAAAAAAGTAGTATTACACCTTCGTTATTGGTGGTCTAAAGCACGGACCATGAATGATGCACTTATAATCACTGATGAGTCACCGGTCCTAGTGTGCACGGTGGGGTACTTTTACATGGAATTGCAAATTTGCCTAAAGTTATTAATACTACGTACTTAAATGCACGAAGCGCAATTACTGCATTTGAAACGAATGCATGCACCAAAGCTTATGCACGATCTACCAAAATTCAGATAACGCAACCGCTACTCTACTAGGATGAAGGCACAAGTGCTGTACATAGCGCAACACTTGCGCCTTGAATAATCCTTGCGCGACCCTAGTGTCCAGAGGACAATTGTACTCATATGAGTCCAAATGCTCATATGAGTCCACAGTTCTAACGGAAAAATTTTATATAAAAAAATTACAGAATGACACCATTACTTTTCCACTACATCTAGTAGCACCCTTAGGTAGTCTACTCTGCAAAAATTCGGAGTTTACCCCTCAACTGTTCAACCGTTCACACAACAAGATTGTCAACATCGCAAAATTTAAATGACGAACCCCAATGACCCCCGTCACCAGCCCGGAAATCTTTTCAAAACTCGAGCAACCCTGTTACGTCAGCGGCTGAGTATGGGCGACTATTCATTTCTCTTTGGAAAAGTAAGCGCGTCAACGGAACTGTGGTCAGCATCAAAAGTGAAACATATAACGGCCGACTATAGTCACGGCCGACTGGTCCATTCAGGACCCGAAACGTGCGTCAGCTTGAAACTTGTCAAAATCAAGCCAGGAAAGCATCTGAAGGAGGCCCAGCAAAATCCAATTAAATAGAGGTATCTGCTGCCGTGATCGAGCTACTGAATCGTAAAACTTCAGAATAAGAACCTCAAGAAGACGCCAATTGGATGGATGGAGTAGGACGGGCATGCAAAGAAGTGCATGGAAAAATTTGGACTAATCAGGATGTAAAATTACCGTTGAATGGATCAAAGGTACATCGACCATGGAATGTTATTGGTCCAGCAGGTAATACTACATTCAAGGTCATATAGAGTATGGAAGACCCCGAAGACTTTTGCCTTGAATTTTCTCTCCCGAACTCCTCTCCACAATTATCGAGCTTACAAACCAGAAAGTCGCTAATGGTGGGTACATTCATGCAACAGCTGGTGAAATTCTAATGTTTTTTGGAATTTTCATATTGCTATCCAGATCCGAGTTCACAGCGGAAGTTCACTTTGGAGTACACAGTCTAATCCAAATACAATTCATTCGTGATGTTCGGAAAAATAATTTCGAGGAACTGATTCGAAGCACTGGTCTCATGTATTACGTTCAGTCGCTACACGGAAACTGAAAGCACTGACAAAAGATCATCTTTGGTCAGTGGATTCGTGGAGGCCATAAAACGGCATAGGAGGTCAAGTATAACGCCATCGGAGAGAATTTGTGTGGATGAAAGCATGTCACGCTGGTAAAAATTGGGGGGAAAATGAACGTCAGAAGGACTCCCGCACTATGTCGCCATGGACTGTAAGCCTAAAGACGGATGTGAAATCAAGACTGCTTGCTGTGGTGTCAGTGGATTTTATGGAACTGGGAGATTGTTTCGTCAGAATCTGACAGCAGTAATCGGCGCTACGAATCGGATTTACCTCATGATAATGCTATTGTTCTTCGTCTTAAAGAGCCTTGGTTTCATTCAAATCGACTTGTTTGTGCAGACTCTGCATTTGCTTCTGTGGCTACAGCAAATGAAATTTTCGAGTATGGACTGAGGTTTACAGGTGTCTTCAAGAAGGCGACAAGGCAGTTTACTATGTCATTTTGTCAGGGCTGGAACTTTTTAGGCGTGGAGATCGTTTCTCTATTGTGAACTCGAGGACGGATCGCCATCCTTCGATGATTTTTTGTTATGTGGATTGATAGAGACAGAAGATATTTCGTTAGTACTTCCAATGCAACAATTCTGTCAGTAGATCTCATTGGAGATCTACTGAAAATTAAATGGTGCTTGCGGAAATGGAAATTGTAGTCCCAGCGGTTGTCAGCACATACTATGAAACTTGTTCCCAGATTGACAGTCATAACAGATGCAGACAGGATGATCTTGGATTAGAGAAAAATTAGAAGACAATGATTGGTCGTTAAGGTTATTACATCTTTGCTTGCAATTTGCATCGTTGCCTCATGGCTTTTATACAATGGTTTGATGGATGCGAGAAATTGCATGTCGTAAAAAGATTTTTATGCATAACTTTCAGAGCAACTCATTGACAATTCATTTGATGCTAATTTCCTCCGCTGATCTGACATTGAAGTTCCAGAGCATTCCATTTCCTCACTAACCGTACTGGAATCCACTTTGTACCCAAAATGAAAAGGCGCAAAGGAGCCAATGGGCCCCAACGAAAGCGGCTCTTCAAAGGAGATGCAAAATTTGCAAATTTGACAAGAAGTACAAATTTCCCTGCCCTGAGTGCCTTTTTTTGGATATGCCATTCAGAGACAACACGTAGCTGCTTGCGAAACCACTTACGCGATGTCCACTCCTGTCATAATTTAGATGGTTCTTTATACTACTCCATAGTGATGTTTGCTTGTCTATGCTTACATTTCTTGTTGACTGACAGAGCAAAAATAAAAAAATGAGTATTTGGATATAGCCGCCTACATATCTGAATCGCGTCGTTCGACTTGCGGAATTAGCATACATACCTATGGAGTTGTTCCCCTTTATGGGTTATCAGCGAATGAAAACCTCTATTCATGTTCAAGTGGGCGCGCTGAACAAACTGAGGTAGCAGCTGTTGCCGAAATATCGACCTTCCGGAAGGAGTTTTTTGCCAGTCTGTGGAGCGCAGCGAATCGGGATCTCAATTTCTTTTTCCATTCTATATTTGAGGCCCATTAGGGCACAGCGGTTGTTGTGAATGGGGCTGAAACTACTTATTTTATAGTTAGCGGATGTTAGTCTTCAGGGATTCAGCACAGCAAAGTATGATTTTAATTTAAAAAATCTAGGTATTTTCGAACAATCATTTGTATTCATATGAGTGCATTTGTTAGTGCTTTGGACACTAGTCCTCCACATAACCAACAGAAATCAAAAATAATCAAAATCGCTTGAAGAGAGATCAACAAATCAAATGAATTAAAGTAAAGGCCCTCTTCTTGCTCCCGAGTTGTCATTTCGGTCATATGACTCCTCTTCTTTCTGTATTTCAACCCTTCCGACCAGATCGTCCACTACTATCTTGCCCGGCAACCATCTCATCTGCTGGCCCCTCAACTCCCCTATGAACTAAACTTCAACCACCGTTCCCTCCAGCCTTTGCACCTTATTTATGGCGGCTCTAGCGAACTCCCAAGCGACCCGCAAATAAGCCCTCAGTTTTACTATAGTCTCCGTTTCCCCCTATCCCTTGTTATTTTTAATCCCCAGCGCGTATTACAACACCAACAGCTCCTGCAGTAGCTCCACTAATATCCAAACGGCCTCGTCGATAACTGCAGTTGCTGGCTGTACGATTTCCATCGGTACGTTTTTTGCATTGATGTTGCCGGTTTTGAAGGCATGACTCTAGGTGGTGATGCGGTCATAAGCCATGTGTTGAATATCTATTCAACTCTCCCTTAACCCCAAAATTCCCCTGGACATCGGCTTGTCAGCTGATTCGGCCCCTGACTTGGGTTCAACCCCTGCCACCTGTTTTCGCTGCCACCTCTGTAGGTGACAAACTAAGTGCGAATAATCGAAAGCATACTCTACCTTAACGAGGATACCGCGTAGGTATAAATGAAGCCGTAGTCCCCCTACACTAGTTTTCAATTCCACTATCGTTCCCTTACGCTACGCCGACTCTTCTGGCAGAACTCATTCCCTAACATTGTACAGTATGCGATTGTACCCTACCGAGATATTCCACAGCAATTTCACCACTCTACAACTGTACCCTAATCCTCTCTGTGCACTGCAAAGTATCCGTTACTGTACTATACCTTCTCACCACTTGTACAGTATGGATGGGACAACAGCAAGTGTATGCGGCTGAAGCTTACAGAAGCCGCGACTTGTCTTCTGACCCTGGTGGCATTGCTTTCCTTTCGTATGTTACACTGCGCAATGCACAACGCATTACAGTAGCTTGTGAATTTCAGTCGCCAGCGACGGCGATCGCCAACACACCGCGTGGGTTTTACACCCTATTAATTTCCTGTCGTTTTCCTTGTGAGTTCGCCCGAAGACCGAAAAATCAGAGAATTATTGCAGAGTTGACTAGTAAAGTCCGTTGCTCAGCTCAATCGTCCGTCCCGACCTACTTCCAAAACTTCTTTTATCGAATTAATGAACAGACTACATGTAACTATCCCTGAAAAGGCGGGCAAGTGTTTCTCACTTCCGGCATAAGTATGCTACTTTATGGATTGTAAGGCAGATTTAGCATCTTTGATCATCCGAAAGTTCAAGGACACGAATAACAAAACACCCAAGAGCATGAATGGTAATCGAACTGAAGCTTTCAGCACAGGAAGTTCTGGTGACGTACAGAAAACGCCGGAACTTGCCCCTACCGTAGGTGACGCAAGGATTAGAAGCCAAGGTATCGAAATCCCAATTTCCGTAAAGCCAATCCCACCAGTGCCGCCACATCTTTTTCTGAAAACCTCAGGGCGTGCAGAGACGAGTCGCGAACACGCAGAGGAAAACACCTGATGTCAATAGTCCGGATAGCAACCATCCACGAAACAGTGATGACGGATGCAAGGTCAATTAGATCCAACAAATGTTTAAAGAAATGATGTTTTCAGACACATTTGCCAAGAAGTCCACGAGACTCTCAGATTTTTCGACGTCATCGCTGGTCAGTATTCAATTAAGCCGTCCCAGCGAGCTTATTTATTCATGTAACGGAATACCAGGTTTGGTTCGGATTAAAATTCAGAGTATCACTTCGCAAGTCTACTCTTTTAACGGAAGTGTCATCTTTCAACAAGGTCGCTACGACTATGAACGAGTCAATCCAGAATGTTCGCCAGCTCGAAATGCTCACTGGAACTCAAGAACTCGATGGTGACAATTTCACTGGCATGGTTGTGTAAGACAGAGAACATCAGACACATCAGACAAGGTACGGTAGACACCCTCATTCGAGCAATCATTCTTTTTGTCGCTCTTTAAATCAACAATACCGTCCAAACCCGCCCTCTAAGACTACTGGACATTAGTAGAAGGGAGAATGTGGGAAAGGTGGTGCGCCTGGTTGTACTCGCTCCCAAAGACGCAGTCCCTTGCAATGAGGGGAATCATCTGATCATGTGCTGGCCAACTTAATCCGAGGAGAAGAGGAAGAATCTGAGTCCGCCACCGAGCAGCAAACCGAAACTCTGCTGATAAATCAGAAGTCAGAGATGAACGTGTTAGATTCGATTCTAAGGGAAGATAAAGAGGACCCTTTCGACCGATTCAGTCTCGATAACCACCACGTCTCCCTTGAATCAAGCGAGGCAATAGAATCAATGGACTTTGGCATAGTTACATGGCATATCGAAGCTGATACAGCACCATTGCCGCTACTGCTCGATAATGATAAGGGATCTGCCTAAAAATTACCTGAGCAACCCCATACGGCCCCGTTTCTCACGTAATAGGAATCAAGGATATGTACGACATCAGTTCAAGACCTAGTTCATGAAGTTCTTAACCGACGCCCGCATATTTTTCTATGCAATATTGGAGCCCAGAAATCTTGAGTTCATCAAAGAGAGCTCGACCACATCCTCACAGAGCTCTGAATTTACAACATGAAGGTCCGTTCTTCCCAAAATTCGGTCCGCTTTGCCGATTACTCTTACCCATCCAGAAGACGAATTTAGTTATCACTCCGCACACCTCATGATGCACTACGTATCGTAGTTGAATTGCACATCGTAGACTCTGAAATGGCAGCTCTCCTTGGGTTGGACGTCGCGGAATGATAATCTACAGTGACCTTTAATGTATCCAAACGCTTAGTTCACCGTCTCCCTTCCATATTGCAAAACAGAAAAGTCGCGTACATGGAAGACTGGTTCATTCCCGTGACCAGCTACACGACGAAACATTCCTACCTTCCCATTCAACGGCTAATCACAAGCGCTAGCTCTGCTCCCTTGTTCCCGTCGACGCACGAAATCCCATTCAAAAGAGCAGCTGGAACACAATCAATAAAGTCCCTCCTCGCAACTAGCCCTGCTGTCTCATCAAGCTTATAGGCTCTCATCTCTTTGCAGGCTTCTGTCGCTCCCGGGCCTCCAGTTATTACTGGCACCCCTGAATATCTGCGGCAGTACCGCTTCACTTCTCGTAGAATATAGTACGAATTGTACATCTCACAATACCTTATCCAACTGACTTCACAAAAGATTGGCCAATCGCCCTCAGCTGTCAAGCTGATGGTCCAAAAGAGATGCAACCGAAGATCATAGTCCGGTATAGTGATCTTTTTGTACTCAATACGGTAGTATCTCGTGATAAATGCGAGCTATTACAACTTCGCAGACCCATACCAACACATTTTCGCAACTTAACATCACCCTTTGCACCACCGTTCCCGTAAACTACCAGCCAGTTCTTTCTCTTAGCCGGACTTTTATGACCTGTTCCTCCTCATGTGAGATATGCAGGCCCAACTCAGCGTAGAGTTCTCCCATTCTCCTCCTTGCATCCACTTGCTTCACTTCAATCCTTCCCACCTCATCATCTCGACTGTTGATTGGCATCTTGTTTGGTCATCAAGTTTGGAACAGGTGGCTATCATCGCTCAGAAAGCGGGCCAAGATCATGGATAACCAAACTGTAAACCATACGCGAGACGAATTATGGTATTCATACTGTTTTGAGTCTGCTGTCAGCAACGCGCAACCCCTCCAAGTTATGCAAATTCTGCCTATCACACAATCAAGAGAATACCGTATTTGGATTCTTTCTTGTATTTGATCGGGACTTATTTTGTTCGACAAAAGCAACGGCTCCCGGTCACTACTGTACAGTGGCAGCACACCTTGGAATAATTTTCAAGTTTTTGAGCTATTGAAGGACTAACACACGGCGCATTTTTCGCAACTGTAATGCACATCGCGTTGCAGTAGCTTTTGAATAGCAAGCGTCAACGACGGCGATCGCCAACGCACCGCGTGGGTTTCACCCCCTATTTGTTACTGTCTTCCTTCCCGTTAGTACGCCCGAGGACTGATCAATCAGAGAAATATTGCAGCATTGACTACCGTAGTCTGCTGCTCAGCTAGGACGTTCATCACGGCCATTCTCCTTCTAACTCTTCTCTTGTTGAAACCATTGCTGTTAAAACAATTCCCCGTCGACTACTGCCGGGTTTAAACGAAAGAGCCAAACGGAAGGGTCTTACGACAATTTTGACGTATCGTATTATCTGCTCTTGCTAGGTCGAAAAAACATATTCTACTTACTAAGGAGTTCCTTTATTCCTTCTACCCACCAGTGTAGAGGCTTCTCGGGTGACCATCAGTTGAATCGAATTGGCGTGGAAGCGAGCCTTGCGACTTGAACCAAAGCAAAAAGTTTTCGAAGGCTAGATCCACCGGTCCTTCGGGCGTATAATGTTGTTTTCACCCCGGCAAATATTGTAAATGAGTTGTCATTGCGCATTTGATTTGTTTCTATCTGCACTGGCCACTCCATTTCCTGCAAAATATTAGCTTGGCTTAACGATTAAACGATTTTTGGTTAATAAAAACTCCTAGAGGAGTGTCATAAGTATTATTTGCACCCATTCCGGGGATGCGGCAGGCAGCTGGAATCACCTCTTACCCAGCGAGTCATGCTAGGGGCCGAGTGTACGACACTTAGGGATCCCTGCAATTATGCAGGGGTGGTTGGCCTTACTTTGATTTGCGGACGAGAAGAAGGTTAATGCATTCAGTATCTACCGGGGACTGAGCAATTCCTAAGTATACGGATAACATATAACTGGATGTACCTCTTCGTCTATGCGCATCGGGGCTCGGGACAGGATAGCTTGAGCGATGGGTAACCAAAGGGTGCAACTCAGTTGCTGGTAGATACGGCGGCGCATAATCCCAGGTTTCGAGGGACACTTGGACACGATCCTTAGAACTAACTACTCGATGAATGCAATAGTATCAGGGGAAGGGGCTCCTGGGAAATAAAACACCAGAGGTCGAACCGTGAAATTCGGCGTGTAAAGCGCAGAAGGTGGGTCAGTTGAGGGAGCGGGGAGTCGTCGGGTGAGGTTGCGTTCCAGGTTTGTAACCTTGTAGCGGGCCGCCAATTCTGCAACGCCACCGGTAACTTGGGTCGCCTTGGTGCGATCCAGTTAGTCATGAAAGCGCGACCTAAAAGGTCTGTGGGGGTCTGGAGTACGATTCCTCCTATGTATTGCGCTCATCCATAGTTTTCTCAAGACTATTCCCCGTCGTTAAAAAATTCCTTTTTGTATGTCGTAGGGACGAGCCACTGACTCAGTAAGAGCACTCTCTGGAGTTCATCTGGGATATTTGCGCACTGACATTTTCATTCTAAAATTCCGTTCCATTGCTCCCGTTACTTCTTTTCTCCTCATTCTGTCCTCTAAGATCTTCTTGAAGACCTTAACGAATCAGGAAATACTCCCCTGGACATATCCACTGTTTAAATCATTTCAATCCCTATTTTACGATACCCATTTACATGCGACTAGGTTACTTTATCGCCCAACTCGGACTCAAGCATATATCCAACATTTACAAGTATTTCTTTCTTCTTTTAAGGTCCTACTCACGGCTTAGTGATCTTTTTGCCCTATTATTTGCTCAATCCAATGGACTGTGGTATATAACGACCCGTCTCTGAATTTCACGGGATTGACTTTGCTGTCATCTTAATTCTTTGCTGGGATCTGGACAAGCGTCTTTTTCCTATAATTGTCCATGAACCAGACCAGAACGATTCAAAGGACTTCATGGCTCTTCGTTGACGCACAAAGCATCCAATTCTCCCTAAGCTTGAAACACCTCCACACAGAGCATTAACCTATAATGTGCAGTGCCTGTGGTTTATCACATAATCCCGTGCTGTATCGAAAGAAAGCTGGGACATACTGTAGTCCCAATCGCTCTCTTATATTGAAATGAAGCACACAAGGTCTTTAATGAAAGTTCTATTCCACCGCTAGAAAGACCAATTGCTTGCGGAGGGAAAGGATATGCTTGCACCCTAATAATGCCTAACATATAGGAGATATTCTTCATCACTCTGCAGACTACATTTGGACTACCATAAGACAGAAAAAGCCACATTAGGGCAAATATTGAGATCTATTCGTCCATTAACAGCCTAACGATGATCTCTACTCACTCATTTGGGATATAATGTGCCCTAATATACCTAAAAAAGACATATGAAATTGTCGAGACCTTTATATTGCCACTTTCTGGATTTTTTTTATGTTCTATATGTCAAAAGCTAACTTTAGGAATCTCCGTTTGAATTTTTCAGCACCAAAGGAGCCTTTTTCGCTGGTAGCAGTTTCAATGCATAAATTTATTCACGAAGTATGCTACTTGTTTGGATATGAGCCTGCAGGAATTTATAGGAACCAGTTTGGAAATAGTTTCACGTAGGCCGTAGTGGCTATTGAGCTTTGAGCCATGGAAACATTTCAAAAAATTGAGGAAAGTTGTCTTTGGTACCACGATTGTAAGCTCTTCACGTCAGACAGATTGCGTAATACAGTCCACGTCCACCAAGAACATGCCCTTGGTTCTCTCAAAAGTTCTCAGGTCCCTAAAATCCTCTTCCTGTGTTTTTCGGATTAGGAGAAATTTTATAGGCGGCCAAAAGGTGGTAATTCTTGGTCACACTTTAACAGATAATTCCATTATCTAGGACAACTTCTCCCCTTTTGCTTCGTCAGTGGACCTCTCCAGGCTCTTCGCGTCCATTGCCCTATAAAATCGCTGACACAATGGTTTTGGAACCGCGTCCCGCCGAAGGGTACCAAAGATGACTAGCAAAGGGTTGTGGCTGTTCTTGACTTTGAAATAGAAGTTGTGTATAGCTATCGACTATTGAGCCAAATTGTTCAGGGTTTACCTCAGGTTGAAAAGACAATTGGAAGAGAGACAGTCAGTCACTGTTGTGAACCACTCCTCGTGGAGGTAATTCCGCCATATTTGTAAAGCATACGCGATGGATATATATTCAATTCCGCAGATGCTTAATTCAATTCCGACTTCCTTAAGACTCTGCTTAAGAACGAAATAGGACTCCATACTTTTTTTCATCTACCTGGAGCATTATTACACCAATAATGTACGCACTGGCATCGGTCATTATCCCTTTCGGAGCGCCGCGGAATTGTGACGATAGGACCTCCGGATTGCTGAGGGCTGCTGTCAATTCTCACCATACCTATTGCTGCGCTTAACACCACCATATTTTCAAAACGCTTATAAGTAGCCGTTGCCCATGGTGGCGGTTTTTTGTGAACCCTGTATTCTTCAAAACCCCATTGATTGGCGCGACCTCATCCGCAAAAAAGGTCCACGAAAGCAGTGTAAAAGTTCACCAGTCCCAGAAACGTCATCATTTCATCGCCTGATGATGACTCCAATAACTACCGGACAGCCTTCTCATCCTCGTCTGAAGGTGCCAGTCCTTTTCCCCACTAGCTTACCCAAAAAGAGCACTCAGATAATTTGAGTCTCATTCTCGCCGTCAGGGTATCAGGGATGGCTCTTTAGGAATCCAAATGCTCCCACTTGGTGTTATTACCGATGCTTGTGTCACACGGTAAGGCCAAGACATCCTTTCTCTTCTCATACCACAAGATATCGTTCACATTGTTCTGAATCGTGCCCGTAGAGTTATTTAAGCCCATTTCAAGTCAGATATATTGACAGAGACCACGTACCGCGCGCACTTCTGTGAAATGCTTCGAATACGATTGTAACTGAACTTGATAAAACTCATCCTTAAGATCAAATATAGAGCATATCTCCTTCGCCCTAACCAATCCATAATTCCTCTCATGTTTTCCATGGATACGATTCTGTAACCATAACGTCATTTAGCTGAAGTAAATCGGAGTTAATGGGCATAGCAGCATGTTCCGTCTTCACGAAAAAATTATTCATAGCCCCTAGAGACTCTATAGACGTCGAGGTCTGTAAGTATTTTTACATAATTGCGCTCTATCGCTTTTTAGTTTAGGGAGCGTCATCGTATAGCCGTGAATATTGGTTACACAACTTGTTTGAGGGGTATTCTGTGCTTTCTGTATATGATCTCTCCAAGATGGTTGAATATTTGTCACCTATTTCACAACAGGGCACGCAATATTCGTTCCATATCATGAGAGGCAGAAAACTTGGAAAAGTCCATGGATTTGATCGCATTTTACACCTCATGATCTTCAATAACCGCCTGGAATATTTCCATATCTTCCGATTCTTGGCTTCTTCTAGTCTCCATAGCACTAATGATTCTCTTCTACCCTACTCAATCGATGTGTTATATATTTTCAGGTCTAATGGGGGCTTCTGTTTTCGCCAGAGCCGACTTCAACGTAGCAGCTTCTCTGGAAGCGTGATAATTATGCGAAACTTTTTCTGGAAGCTTAGTAATCACATGTAGAATGAGGCTGAACCTTTTTCAGTAAATTAGATGCCTCTACCATCAGTAGCACGTGCTACTCCTTGAGCAGGCCGCAGTATTCTCCATTTTTCATGGAACCACTTCGAATCTGCTCAAACGGAAGAAACCGCAGTGTCTAACGTGGATCGTTCGTCTTCTCCGTATGCAGTAACTTTCACTGCCACTTGTATATCGTCCTCCACACCTGTCTCAAATTAGGCACCCTAAAAGGTTGGATCTCCTCTCGCTTGCCACCCTTAGATTTATTGTGATGGTTTATGTCCTGGCTGAGGTTTTTGGGCCCCCATAGTCTCCCCTCGCTGGTGCTTTGCTTTGACAAATCTCACCTGCTCTGGATTCAGTCTCGATTCATATGCCCTTTGCGGTGGCAATAATATCCATTTACCTGAGGCTGGTTATACCAGGCTACTGTGGGTGTGGCTTCCCTGTTTAGAGTGCTATTCTCCCATATATGGCGAAATCTTTCCCTACAAGTGATCTTTTGTGCTTTGAAAAGCCTCAAAACTATGTTCATCACTGTATCGTAATCTACTGATATAAGCATATCCAGATCTTGAAGTCGGGCTGGGACACCTGCTTTGAAGCGATTCACCACGATCTCGTCGGAGATTGGTATCCCCAAGGCCATCAAGGCAGCCCTTACAAGTCTTCAAACGTATAAAAATACTCATATCTCTTGTTTCATTTCATATCGACGAATTTGTCCTTCAACGCGTTGTGCTGAGCCTTTTTTTCATAGCCTACCATGTAAATAGTATCACAGTTCATAAGCTGTAGATTCACGGGGCCCCCTTGTGACATTAGTAAGTATTCTCACTGTGTCTTGTTCGAAGACACAAGAGAAAGGGCGCCCTTTTACCTTTTCTTGAATTTGAAAATACCTCTTCAGGAGGTACCAGGTCTGCTTGGGATCGAAGAACGATCCATTTCCTGCCTTCAGACAACGCTTGTTCTCCAAAGAGCTCTTGTGTATCTTATGGACCTGTGGTGATGTATTTTATGTATTTCCTTCTTCATTTCTTGTCTCTTTATTTGCCTTGTTTATCAACTCAAGTTATTTCAGCGCTAGAGAGTCTTGTTTGGTAGCGTTACAGTTAAAAAATTTCAGAAAAAGGATCAGTAAAAGTAATGATGACCAAGACTTGTCTAGGATACCATAGGCCCGATAGATACTGCAAAATTAGAGTGACTTACTAACGTAGATCACTAAATTTATTGGCGAGTAAATTACAGTCCGAATTCATGAATTAGAATATGGAATATGCCTTGCATTAATAGAAGTCGAAGGGGTGGAGTTATTCCTTTCATTGCTCGACTGTAAAATTTGCTCAAAATATTCGCTCCTTACTCCTGCATAAATATATGAGTGGCAGCTTCAGCTTCGTCGTAGGTGAAAAATAACTGTTCTCCAAAGGAGATACTCAGCATATCTGACCTGCTTCTGTCAATATTATTATCTTTTGCATCCCTGGTGTCATTTGTTCTTCCAACGTGATAGATTACAATTTTAGCTGTCTTCTGTTCACTGTACGGTCTGAGAACCCAGAGGAAAGTGCTAAGTCAAAAAAACACGAGAATTAACTACCGCACTATGATCCCAACATCGCCTATCCACCTGTGAGCTAATTTATTACAGCGAAGGGTGTTTACAGACAAAGGGCAATAGCTAAGTCTCTATGCACCTTAGTTTGTGTGTGTGTGTTGGTTTTCTCATTGTCTATGTGGTTTCAGTGGCTCAAATAAAACACCTTTCTGGGTGTAATTGCACTTAAATGATTGAGTAAGAAGTATACAGAAGATATTAGGTTTATTAAAAAGGTAATGTAAAGCAACTTCGTGAAGTTTAGCAGAAAGATATATCAATCTGATTTATCGACGCTAACGAAAGAACTGATTCTTTACTCAATCATTCTATCAATTAATTCTGACTTTAATTAAATACACGGCTGATAAGCAAAATATTGATATATTTCCTCATAGCAGACCAAAAAAATATACCCAAGACTGTCGAAAAGTATTATTTCCGACTAAACGACAATTTAATGGTATCAAATAGTGCTGCACGCATGCGCACATTGAACGACAGAGTTGTTTAGGGAGCATTTTTTGGGTTTTATGTATATCATTATGGTGATATGGTAAAGGTATTTCTATATATGTCAATAAATTGTCGTTACCTTTCTGGTCTTCATCTTGTAAATCGAACTTATGGATTGAGTTCTTTCGGTCACATTTTTATTAACAGGTTGAGTTATGATATTAAATATATGAATCTGTACGTAAAACTGCTTTTTGTGGTTCTAGTAGTTGGATAAGACCTGCGTGATTCTGTTTGGTATTTTTAATTCTATGAAATAGGAAAAATGCGAACATTTTTCACTGTATCGGATCTTAAACTCCTCCAGTGAAATTTTAATGACTTTCGATTAATTTTCTTGTTTACCACTCAATATATCGTATTAGGCGTGAAACTAAATTAATGTAAGATATTTTCGCTGAACTTTACCGCTTATACTCAAATCTTTCCATTTATTTGTAATCCGAAAAAACCCTAAAGGTAAGTTGGGCGCCTTACGGTTCTGCCACTGGGCTTTGTGGTTCTTTTATGGGCCATGATCTCGACATTTCCACTTACTCAGTATCCGTGAACGATGTAGTCGAAGTTTTGGTGGATTCTGGTGATGTATTAGTAATTCATTTTAATAGAAATGAATTGTTCCGGTGATCAAGTGACAGAAGATCTTGTGCTTTTTGGGTATTGCATTCAATCCTACGTCTTAAATGAGAAAACTATAATTTTAAGTCATTTCTCTTTTAAGTCATCTTGATATGTATATTGATCCGAGTATAAAATCATTAAATTACTCAAAGCTATGTTCTCCATCACTTGATGCTGTCTACGATTCCCAGCAATACTCCCTTCTGGACATTACATTCTTCTTAGCATACTTGAGAGTTCGGGACGCAAAATGTAATTGTTCTCCGTGATCATATTCTTCTTTTCCCAATGAGGCAACCATAAGGATTATGATCCAACTATACTCACGAAGATAGGGATCTTATCATCTGTAGTTCAGATTAAAGGGTTCTTCACAGCGTTTGGTTAAGGCCTTGAAATAATTTATCTTGGAGAATAATCCATTTTTCGTTAATTAAGAAACAAAAAAAGTTTAGCGAGCACTGAAGATCCCTTCATGAATCTTCACAGCATTTAAGGAACTTCAGAAAGATTTTGCTTTTGATTATTTCTCGGAATTGGTCAATATCCGAATAATATTATTTGGGTTGACAGGAATAAAATACTTCAAAATTGATTTTGCCGTGGTTTTTTACCTTTTTGACTCAAAAAACACACTTGAAAACATTTCTGGACAACTCTTCGCTCTTAAGCTTTTAGAGTACAATTCAATGTGACTAAGTTGATCTTTTCAGTAATTACGGTAGATGAAAATATTATCCAGGTAGATATATAATATAAAATAAATCATCCAGTTACTTCAAGTTTTCTTCCAGCAGTGGCGTGGAGGTTGCTGAGTCATTCGTGAATCCAATTTGGAGCACGAAGAATTCGAAGTGTTCATGGCGTTCCCTGAAGTCTACCAAGGTAACACAATATCCCTCCAACCTGATTTGTGAGAAAAAGATCATATAATAATATTTTTTATTCATCCGTCTCCTTTCAGATGGTCAAATATGTCGCAGTCCGAGGCATTAGATAACTATTTTTTATGGTAAGCCGATTTCGGTATTTGTGGTGAACAAAAATCTGCATTTAATTATTTTTTTCAATAAAATTCAGAATATTATAATCAAATAGACTTCAGTGGACCTGTAAAACTCAATTCACAGAGTTTAGGAGTTTTAGGACCTCTTTGTTAAAATACTGTAGAGCAATTCTCCTGTTCCATTATTAAATCCAATGATTTGGTTTCGTTTTTTGCTTCTTTTTCGATTGAAAAACATAGTAGAATTACCATGGAAGAAACTTGAGCAAACTTAAGAGGTTATCTCTGTATCTCTTGGGAGTTCAATTGCATCTTGATTCACAAGAATATAGAAGTCTGAATATCAGTTCAAATATCCCATATTTGTTCTCCCAATCAGCAATTATGGTATTATCCGATAAAAACGACTCACCAAGATCTCATCGGCATTAAATTTGATACTTTTCACTTAATTTCGATTTTTCATGCCCAATTAAAACAATTAATATTCGTTTCGTGACCCGCGCAATATTACATACCAATGATTGAATAATATCGCCCTGATTGGCTTACGGCAAAGTACAGAGACTATGTGAAGCCAATAATCTTGGCAATGAGATAATTCTTTACTTCATGAAATTCCTGATACAGTATACGCAGTATGCCATTTGAAGGATCTATCCAGAATATGTGGTATTTATTTGAAGATGGTTGCAAAAAAATCACTCAGAAAGCTGACATAACCACTAAAGTCAATAACAAAATTCGCTAGTCCAGTTGAATGATTATTTTTACAAATAAAGGCCTCATGTGATTTATTTTTAGAAAAGTAGAGAACATTCCAATAAGTTTCGCATAGTGACAGATGGTGGACGCAGTGTGTCGTTTCATCGTTAAATGATAAAGATTGTTGCTCATGATGCTATGTATTTCAATGATTTATGAAGAAAGTGAATTGGCGGCGGACATTCAATAAATCCTTTCGGACTTTTGAATAGATCCTAACCATATTTCCTTTTGTCATACATCTCAAACAGAGGACTTCAGAAATGCATCTTTCACAGTCTGCCTGGTCAAGTATTTGTAGATTTTTCTTAGAATTTCATAACCCTTGCTATAATAATAATTACCCACTTTTAATGGTTGCTGGACGGAAGTTATCAGCAAAAGAGATTCCATTCCAATTCTGCCCTTGCGATGAACTTTCTGGGATACTGGAATCATGAAGCCTATAATCTGCCTCTACTCGTTTAGCTCCTCGTGAAGTCGGAGGGTTTTGCGTATTCCTTGGTGCAAAAAGACTTCCGGATGGATAAATTTGAACCACGAGAATAGCAATCTAATTATTTTTTTATCTTCAATATATAGGATGAATAAAATATAACCTTTTTAGAGTCATAATTGACGCTAGAAACAATTTGAAATGTTTCCAGCGATCGAGCTTGTCTCGAGACAAATTTTCGTTTTTCATCCCTAAAAAATAACTGAATTAAAGTACCTTTAAGCTTCTGCCAAGAATATACTAATTTTCTCCCCTTTTTGTGGGATGAACTATTTACCACTCATAAGCAATGCTCGACAAGTAGCTGGGTGATAATATTAGTACTTTACAACCATGTGTTTGCCTTAAATATTTTTTCATCTGAGCGACACATTTTAAAATTGATATTGTTCCATAGAAATACTCTACTAATTATTCTTTCTGCAATTATGGTTCATTTGGAGTGCAGTGGTTGATGAGATGGCTTAGTTCCGGGCTTTTTCCAATGCAGATTCCAAAGTGGAGATTTTCAGTGCTACAATAGGAGGCTTTGATCTTCGAGTGGCATTCTTGCATGTGGAATACTTGAGATTTAGCTGCGACTGATAATTCATATATATCAGAAACCATAGGTTGGCTTTGGGCTGATCTACAATGGAAATTGTCGAAAATTTAGTTGGAGTTCTGCTGCTTGTATTTCAGCGGGTTTACAAATATGCATGTGTCTCCAAGGGTACACGCTTTCTTTTTTATCATTCTCTGTTTCATAAGGTGGTTTGTGCATAAGTTTTGCATTGATTTTTGCCATTTCATCCTTGCTCCTGTTAGGCTTCAAGCAACTTTCCCGATTCGTTCCCACTCTATTTTTTCGTTGATGGAGGGCTCACTTATTTATAGTCGTTTAGGGTTTTGGCCATAGACGCGTACCTACTTCTTCAGGAACATTTTTGGGATAACCAGCTATTATTCCAAGTAATGAATCCCTGAACAATTAAATTAAAGAAATTTCTGATGTAGAAAATAATGAGGACATTTTCAAATTCAATGAAATCATATGGATTTTGTCGGGAATTAGTACATGTTTCTTCCTAACACTCATTGCTAAAAGTCTTTTATCAAACCAATCATTGTCTATTTTAATTCTCCTTGTTCTCATTGTACTGAGAGCTGTACAAAATCGATCGAAGAATTGCAAGACGTTTTTGAACTTTTTGGGCTCAGGTTCTTTAAATATTTTTCAGGGGCCTGCCTGCAACCCTGTAATGTTATCTTTTAGTATTTTCGGAGTCTCTTTTTATACATAGCTGCCCATTTACGACTTTTTTCATATATTTACGGGTATAATTAGTGTCTGAAAAGTCATATCAACCGTTGATTGACAAGCAAAATGCAATTTTATCATAATGGTAATCTTTGCCATATTTTTTTATGATATGTTTCATCCAATGATTTATTATACGTTCAAATTCTCCCAAGACTGCTATTTGATACGCAAAGTGGCGACCCCCATGCTTCCTTGAAATCACCTTTCCGGTCATGGATTCATAGTTTCTCCTAAATAACTTAGGGTGAAATACTCATTTGGGAATTACAATTCTTGAAAAGACAGATGAACTGGACGTCTTCATACTAAAATCGTCAATATTTTGATTTTTTAATCAACTTATAGTGAAAGATAGACATACCCATTGTTCTACAAAATATTCGGTGAATACAAGAATAATTTTGAAAATTTTAAGGATTTACTGTACAGCAAGTATTTGAGGATCATTAATAATACTCATTTGTGGCAATCTATAAATACTTTATTTCACAGCAAAAGTTCCGTATTTTTCTCAGCACTGAATTCAATTTTGCCACAGAGCATTATAAAAAGGATATGGTTTACATATAGATCTCTTCTTTTGGACATATCGCACAAATTGTACCAATACTTCTATTTCTTTCCTTACCACGAACCATGTTATTCTTTTCATATAAGCCGACAAATATATTTCATAAATACCACTTTACATCTTGAAGAGGTGAAATTAATCAGATGGCGTCTAATTTGAGATCTGAATATCTAATTGGGTGGATATTTGAACTAGTTTAATCCTTTTCCATCAATTTATTTATGATACTTTACTTGAAACGAATACTTTTCATGATAGATCAACAAAAAAAGCAGACAAGTTCACCTTACACAATGTTTGATGCTATGTTGGAAGAGTACGAACTGATAACTCACATTTTATTGCGACACTAGCGTAGGTAATTGTTGAATATATAGTGCACAAATTCCTAGCGTATGACTCTGTAAAGCCGCATGAATTAACTTATGAGTTTCTTGGAGTGCGCTGTCTGCGCATTTCTGTGAATAGATTGCGTTTCATTCTCTCTTCTGTGCCAAGAATTCTTATGTATATTCTTCCTCGAGGGATGTTTCCTTTCAAATAAAATTACATCAAAATTGTTCACATACCGTTAAAAAAAGTAAGTTGCGATGAGGTCTTCAATGATTTCCCACCACTCGGTATCGGGAAATGATGTATAAAAAACTACGCTTCTTGAAAGACGGGTGGGGACGATTTAGTTGCTGAATTAAACTCGAGCAACCAAATCATTTTTTTCTCGCAAGTTGCATATCATATCTGGGGCATTGTAGAGCAAGAATGGGAGTCTTGGTGAGGTGAGAGTATTTGAAACATTATTTGAGATTTAGTTTCAATGATATTTTTTGAAAAATAATGTGATCGTAAATAGGGCTAATGATTATTGATCGATATCGTAAAGAGCTCTAGCAATTTTAAAAGTTTCTCAGTAATAATCCGGGGAACCAATAATCAAAGTATCCAACTAGATAAATATAATTTGTTTTGATTATATCTAATTCATTTTGTATATTTTGTTGGAGAGTAGCGGCCAATTCGTGAAAGTTCAGTATAGTAGATCATGCGTATAATTTTTTATGAAAGAAGAGTGCGCTCAGCTGAGTGATGGTGCTGATATCGTGGCTCCGGTTGATACTGCTTTCGATAGAAGTTCTGAAGAAAATCCAGGAACTTGATACTTTAGTCTAAGTTAGAGTTAAACAGTGCTAGAATTGTTAAAATAATTGACTCAAGCTGTTTTCGAACTGATCGACTCATTTCCGACTTCAACTATGCTAACTTATTTGTCATCATACCAATTAATTGATATGTTTTATTCAATTTCTTTGCTTAAATCTCTTCTTGAGGCAATGCAGGGAAATTTGGAAGTCACTTATATCATTTGTAGGACACAGAACGTCTATATTAAGCTTTAATTAACCATTTTCTCGCTTTACGAGCTTTTTCTGTCCTCAGACCTTCTTTTTCACTTACATTTCATCTTTTTCTATTTTTACCCCTCAATCGGATTGGAGGAGTATAAAAATCAAATAATCTGCTTTTCCAATGCCGATATTTCATTTTATGCGGTGGATAAGTTAATGTGACTTTGTTTTCTTTTTTATTTAAATTATTAACCATTTCCGTGTAAGAAGAGTGCATCTTCTGGCCTTCAAGGAGCTTCAAGTTTCTTCATGGTTAGAGTAACAGTATTTAACCAAGTTAATGTACCCTTTGTTTACGAGAGTAAATTTTTTCGTAATTCATCATGTTGGCTGGGAAATTTTAGTTCATTTAACCATCTTTTTTGTTAGTAGAAATCCACATTACCCTTTAGCAAAAAAAGTTTTTTGAAACTATCTTTAAACTTTACTTAGCTATAACATATTTTATGCAAAGCATACAATATTATGATCATATTTTGCTTATTAAACTGCTGGAAAGAAGGAAGAAAGCCTGGTATGCAACCAAAACACTATAACTTTGGTTTTTTACACGCTTTAATTTACAGTACAGAAGCAAGAAAAAAGGGATCTGGGGCGTTAAGAATCGACTTAATTTTTCTTGATTGTCTGTAGGAGTTCTATGGATACTGTATCAAAAACTTTTTTGGAGACTTTTTAAACCTCTTAAATAACAGCAGTAATACAATAATGTTAAATTCTGTAAACTATTTTCTGCAAAAACCTAATGGGTAAATTGGTTATCGTTTATAATTTTAGTTGAGAATTATTATGATAAAATTGGAAATGAGTCGATTTTAGTAGAGAAAACGGCGACTGCGTGGGTAGTTAGGGCTCTTGTTTATAATAGGCCTGTAGATATAAGTTGATATGAGCTCTTACTTTGTTCTGGTTTTTTCTGCTTCCCAGAAGAACTGCCGGGTACTTGTTTATATGTACAGAGACAGTAAATTCGATAAATTTTAGTTTGGAACAGTCAAATTATTTTATTGTTTTCACACCTACATCTTGAGATAAAATTTTGGACGTTTGGCCAGTTTAATGTTCCATATAGTACTTTTAATGTATTCCAAGATTCAAATCAAGTTCTATTTCCTTAAAAAGCGATTTCCTTATGTGTTAACACAGTACTATAAATGATTGGATTTATTAATTTAGAAGCATTCTAACAGGTTGAGTCAAAGCATCACAAAATTATGATTTAATTCTTCAATACACACTCCCACGGGCAGAGCTAAAAAGGAAGAATTTACGTCAGGATAAATTGGGAATAAAACAGGTTTCAAATTTAGCTCTTAGCATATCGTTTTGCACCTTTGTTGTGAGACATTACCTTTGACCTCTTTCAGGGCAGAACACGTATCTCACTTTTGATGTTTCTAGTTGGACTGGTGCCTGCGTTGTTGGCTAGTTTCAACTGCTTTGTTCGTCACTGTTTATAGCAGTTTTACAGTGACAATGATTGTGTATAAGTCGTGGTCCTCAAGGTGAGAGTAAAGATATTGAACGACACCACTCAAAAATGGGACATCTTTCAGATTTCAACAACTGGTACATCCTTCAAAAATTCCGTGGTTCATATAATATTTCGAGATCATTGTCTGCGATCAAGTTGAAAAAAATTCATAGTAAATTATAGATAATAATGCGTTTGCTTTTGATTCTTTTTGCAGTAGACAGAAATGAGAGAAACTTGAAGAAGAGGGACGTTTCAGCTCTAAATAGTTTAGCAGCAGATCCCTCTTGCAAGTGGATTTAGATAGGGTGTGGGGGAGTCAACAATTGGTGGAAGCAGTAGAACGATACAGGTATTTAAAGTACCGAATTTATTCAACAACTAATTACAGTAAACAAAGTCCAAAGTCTAAAAAATAATTGACGTTTTAATCCAACCTTTGAGAATTATTTAAGGCCCTCTCTTCCTATCGGGCCAAATGTAAATATATTTCCATGAATAAGTTCAAATTCAATTTGCCTGTCTATGGCTTGGATATTACTTTTTGCTATTTCATGTTATGGAATGGGCACTGAATTGAGAATAACTAACTGTTACTTAATTTATGAGATTTCATCAATCTATATTTCAGTATTAATAATCAATATTTTGACATTCTCATTAAATTAAAATAGCAATGCAAATCTAGAATATTTCCGGTTCTTATTCCTCCGTGTAACGATAGCTCACCAAAACTCTGCATGCATTTTCTTTAGCACTTATCAAGTTCCCCCTCATCTTTTAGTCTCCATGTTTTTACCCTCATTGGCTTTCAGGGAGGGCATGCTTCCACTTTTGGTGCTCGAGTATTTTAAATTCTAAGCACCAAAAAGAATCACCGATCAGAGTATCGGCGGAAAACAAAAATTTTGGGAAATGGATTTATTGTCCCTAGATTGCGCTATAACAAATCTGCTTAAATCGCCAAGATCCCCATTCGCTATGAAACACTGTGAATTTAAACCGAACCCGATCTAAGACCCTATCTAGCCTCACATACTGGAAAAGGAGTAGACAAGTGTGATTGTCCTAAAAAAATTAGTGTAGTAAGTTCTCCATTTTGCATAAAGCAGTATAATCTATATTTTCAGCATCTTTTCTCAAAAGAGGGTTTTAATGCCTCTTGAAACATTGTGTGGGTTCAGTGCTAGTGTGGAAGATTTTTGGATTATAAGTCCTCCTTTTTTCGACGCTCCGCATTGTGCTACATGGAAATATCTTCTGAATCTTGGGCTTTGCGTGGTTAATAAGTCTGGTTGTAATGACAGTAATCTTTTCTACGAATGTAACAAAGTATTAACCAACGGAGCACGTTCTAACTTTCATGTGCAGAAAAATGTCAACAAGTAAATATATCATTTATACTATCCATTATTTGCCAGTATAAAGTTATGATTTTTTCTAAAATATACATGTAGTAATCAATACTCTCCCTTTACGTTAATGCTCATTGGATTTGAGTCCGATTATTTCATTTTTGATTGTCGCTTATTACCTTTTTTGCCAAATGAAGACCATTATGCAGCTATTTCAAAAAACCTTCAAGTCTTCGCCAGAAACATTTTTTCGGGTTGTAACGGAATTCTATCTTGTTATCTTCTTCTATAATCTAATCTATGGTCTGATATTCACGAAAAGTGAACAAGCTCTACATTTAATGATTGGCTCTCAGTCATTTCTGCGTTTTTACAAAGGCATTGGGATTACAAAGGCATCTTTGTGATGTTTCTGGAGAAAATCATTTTGAAGCGGTAAACAATAGGTTTGTGGGTCTGTGGGGAATAACTGGTATAATTTCTTGGAAAAGGCGAGGATTTTGGGGTATTTTTCAGTTCAAAGTCACAATAGCTGTTCTTTCGAAATCCTGGACGAGAAGAGAGTTTAACTGATATCCTTATCAGATCGCACGGCTTTCCTTACTAACCTGGAATTGTCATAAGTATTGTCAGTTTGGTTTAGAAGTGGAGGGAGAGTCCCTGAGGGATCAGACTAACTACTCTCGATTCATTTTATAGGTGGAAGAAGAGTCTCTGGGAGACCAGATGAAAGGCGGAAGAAGAGGCGAAGGATTTCTCCTAATTCGTTCCTATTTCCACACTCGTCGGTCTGTACCCAGGTGGTTTATCCATGATCAAGGTGGTTGCACGATCGGTCGCCAGATGTGCTCTGGTCCAACATGCTAAGGTGATAACCCTTCTCCCTCGACGACACGCAGCATTGATAGTCACTTCCAAAGCCCCCCTATTACTGTGTCAGTACACCTTTTTGAGTCGATTGCGGTCGTCTGGAAAACTTTCGGATAGATAGAATATATCCTCCAACAGTAACACACCCAACACTCTCCCCCTCCCAACGCCGCCTGCTTGACAGGGCTAGCAGCTACATTTTAGTTGGTAGAAGTGCTCCGTTATTCGTACTGCAGATCGTTATGTATGATTTCAACGCCAGTTCATTGGACTCGCAACCTTCACACCACTCGCAGCAAAACCGGTCCCATTTACCTCCTGACTCTGTAATGCCACTACCCATGACTAGACCGGTTAGCGCTTAGCCTTAAGTACAGTATAGTACAGTCCCGTCAGAATATCCAGCTGAAAACAAATGAGGTAAATTAATCAAAGAAATACAGAAATACTATAACTGAAGTAAAAATTACACGAAGGAATTTAGGGTATTGTCCTAAGGTAAATGCAAGCGAGAAATAACTCGATTGTTTGTCTTTTACTGTACAGTATACTGTACCGTACACGTACAGTACAGAGAGTACCTAATTTCCTTTAGTTGTGGCCGAAAATACGAATAAAAATTATTCACATTTTGAAAATCATTGCAGAAGGGCACAGTACATACCGTACATACTTTTGCAAATAATTGGGAGTCTATTTGGTATTCGAGGAATTCAGCGGGTGCTCTATCAACAGTAAGGCTTTGTCTCGTGTCAGGGAGCAAAAAGGCTGGAGGCCAAGATACTTGGTCGCGCATGCACTAGTCACTTTGGGGCAGCTGCAAAAAATTTAAGATGAGACAAGATACAGGTGGTAAGACAGAGAGAGGTGAGAGAGAAACAGTTAATTGAAAAGGAAGAGAGCAGCCCCCCCAGACATTAGAGGGATGACGACGTTCCAAAGGTACTTGAACTGCTCTGAACCGTGCCTGCATGTGTAACAGAAAAAGGTGACGAGCAGGTAATCAAGCCATCATGATTTGCAAAAATAGTGCGGTAGAGATCCTGCTGTACGGAGAGGTGTAGAATTTATTTCACTTCTAATCGCCATTCGACGCTAAACTTCTGATTCATGGCGTGTATTCAAGTCATTGCCGCATTGGTATGCAAAGTTTTTATTTCACGATGGATTGAGGGCAAGAGTGCTGCCCCTTACCGGCGCGGGAGACATGCAAGGATTGTTTCTCGGAGGGACGAGCATCCTAGTCTTTGTTGTCAAGAAAAATCACCGACGGAGGGATTTTCCCCGGTAAGTGGCAGGCTTGATGAGCATCCGTATGATAGTGACACTGTAAACCTTGGTAGTGTACAAGGTGCAAGTACTGTAATGTAATACCTCATGGACGGAGCTGGTTTATCTTCTGCTTTGCGCTGCACACACAACATCCATGGAATCTGGTGAGATATTAGTACAGTACCTCGGAGAAGAGCTTCATTTGTCTTCTCTTGTTTTGTTTATTTTTCCGGAAAATAGGATTCGGCTGTAATTCAAACCGGTATACTGAGGATAACTATTGTGGGGGTTGAGGAAACCGAGTTGTGGCCCTGTATTGCACATGCATTAGGCTTGCCCCGTAATATGGCCGTACATCGAGTGATCACACTTTCCCAAAGGGGATTTCCAGGCAGATTGTGACAGGACTGAAAAAAACGGATGCACAGGTTGCAAAAGGGGAAGAGAAAAATAGAGTCAACGCTTCAATTTTGGAAATTGTATGCCCATTTTGACCAAGGGCCTTCCGTAGGCATGAGAGCGGCCAAAAATGAAAGGGAGGCAAGCTCGTGAGCACAAGAAATTGCACTAATTTATTGCAAACGGTTGCCATGCAAGATGACCACACGCAATGCCATTTACCCATAATCCTCAAAAATTCTCGCATGTACCGGGCCTAGCTAGTGGCCACCACACCCAATGACAGAGCGCATACACAAAAAATCCTCTACAGCTTGAGCTAGAGCTACAGCTGCACACACCTTACGCCTTTTTGAATACTAGAGATGTATTTTAAATATTCCCTCAAAAATAACATTGAAAATTCTCAACTTGCCATGCTGTGTGGAGCATGTTTACAATGCAACCAAACAAAAAATAGATTCCACTTTAAATGGCCCCGATCGGTCCATACAGCTGTAGTCGTCATCATCTTTGCCCACTTGACGGCCTCCACAGCTTGGACGCTGCTCGCAGCGGCCCACGTTTTGCCCAAAAAAACACCCCCACACGTGACCTTGTAACCCCAACGCAGCGAGCAGTCCGCCTCTCGCACCCCCGCCTCCCTCCTCACTTGTCACCATCCGCACACTCCAAAGCCCCAATCTCCCTGACTACACCCTTACTTCCCATCCGTTCCACACACTCGCCTGTTCCTTTCTAACCACCTCCCCACCACCACTACACACTCTTAACCCACCCCCAATCCCCATCCTCACTTCTCAACCGCCTCTTGCACCCTGATTCACCCCCTCACATCACACTACTCCTCAAATAACATGCCCTTCCTGTAACTTCACTCACTAAAACCCAAACCCCGTGCACTTGCCACCGCCTCATCGCACTCCAAACCATGACCGCCCAAAACAAACTACCCTCCCCATCCCCACCTCCTCCTCACACCTCCACCGCAATATCGGAGATCCCCAACCGCCGCTGCAACCCTCCTCGCCACCCACCACCCCTCTACTTCTCGATGCACGTCCCTCAACCTCCCATAAACTCGAACATATTACTGGCGCCCTCTCCCGGCCCCCACCCAACTGCTCTCCAAAAAGACCGTCCTCGTCTATGATTCTGGTGCTCTCTCTCTTTCCTATACCACCTCCCTTGCTGTCAATGCTATCTCCCATTACGCAGCATCCCCTACCCCCAGCCCATCTCATCCTCATACAAGGAGGCCTCCAGCCCTTCGCCATAGCCCCCCACTCGTGCAGGTCGGTGGTGGCTTAGATGAGCTCAGGAAAAGGGTTAGGGGTATGAGATGGGCTCTCAGGGTCTTAGATCGCGTACAGTGGGAGTCGGCACCACCGGGTGACGTTCTAAATTGGTTGAGTGTCGGCGCTGAGTCTCATGCCGCCAAGGAATCCCTCCTTACCGCCGCCGGGTTTTACACACGTCGTCGTGGCAGGGGGGAACTTAAGATGAGATTCCCTAAACTCTTCCGTTACATGACAATTCCGGCTAGGGATACTTCCTCCTATCCACTAAACCACCATTTTGTACCCGTCATACGATTCTTGGAGGTGTCAGGGGAGGGTCGAGCGGGGGAGAGGTGGAAAAGTTTTGGTTCATTGCTTCGCTGGTGCAAGTCGAAGTGTTGCTCTTGTTGTCGCGTATTTGGTTTGGAGAGGACTTTCCTTGAGGGACGCATTGGCAAGGGTCAGGAAAGTCAGGCAGGCTGCAGATCCTAATGACGGATTTTTGAGACAGTTGACGCAATGGGAGCAGGAAGTCAGGAAAGGAAGCACTGTGCTTTGCCACCAGATGATGAGGCCGCAAGAATGCCAGGAGAGGAAATAGAGGAAGAGGAAGATGACGAAGTCGGCGAATGTCTAGTTGTGGAAGAACGTCTGGATATGTGCACGGAATTTGCCAATGACGAGATGGAATCTAAGAATGGGTTACCATCTAGCCTTGCTTCGCCAACCACTCCACGTCCGCACAGAGAGACTGCTTTGAAAAAGAGCTTCGAATGTTCGACGATGTGATAGTGGAGGATGATCATGTACATGCCTCGGCTGGAGAAGGCTTAACTCAATCGTTTGGATTGACGCAGCTCAAATCAAAGGCACTCGTCGCATCAACGACCTCGCTTTCCCTTTGGAAGGAGCAGTTCAGTCGAATTGGTCTTCAGACTTCAGTGATGTGGATCAAACAGAAGATGGAAGATTTTATGAGGAAAGCGGTGATGACTCGAGCGGCCTCCTAGGTTGCTCTATGCGTCATTAGAGGACACTAGTGTTGTGTTGTCTGTTCTATGGAACTTGCTCCTGCCATCGCATCCGCAGAAATCCTCCGTTTGTGTACTTCATCAAATGCTGTCTTCAACAGCTGGCAGAGATGAGTTGTCTTCTTTTGACTGTCGTTTGAATCGCCCTTAGCTTGTATGTACCTCCAATCTGTACCAACATGGCGCTATCAGCATCGTTAGAGTTGTATCGAAAAGCAAACATCACCCACTCACCAAGATGGAAAATTTACATGCCACTTGCAACCATTTCCAAAGAGCAAAGGAACGTTTTGAAGCATGCAAATTTCCACGAGTTTAGTATAGATAAAAGGATGTGACGCATTTTTTGTAAAACGGTAAATATCGAAAGGTTGATATTGTCACACCCTCATTGTCCAAGAGTTTCCACGATACAAATACGAGTCGGTCGCTTATCCCTACATGCGAGTACATCCTCGGGTCAGCTGTGGTGCTAAGGGAACGTTCACGTTTGCAATAAACGATTCCCGGAGCCCATTTGGACTAAATTCATCTATTTTCTTTAGGTGTATCCTACTTTCTACTCAGCTGGAAGGTCATTTTACAGCAAATCTTGGACAGATACCAACGCAGCTGGCCCGTTCCCATTTTCAGCAAACTGGTTTGAGATTAGCTCAGCTTGCGATATAAATCGCTCAAGAATTGACCGCATCGGTCTTCCTTGCGAGGCGAGATTGCTGAATTTAGCCGGTCAGCCACCATTTCGCGACGACTCTGCTTCGTCAAGTCCCCGGTTGGACTTTCAGCCGGTTTCCATAGGCCAGCAACAAGTAGACATCCCCTAAAATATCTGCATACGGAAGTGGCGCATCCAATTTGTTCGCGGTGGACCCCGTTTGCGGCCTCTGCTGACTGCAGATACTCTTTGTCTCTAAACACGGAAAGTTCCTTCCGACCAAACTGAACAGCCTCCTCCAGACTTGAACCGCTGACCAACATCTCATGAACTTTTGCGTTCGCAACAAAAAACTGCATATTGAGCTGTGTCTTGAGCACATGCGGAAACTGCTTCTCGAGCTGCTTAATCGCTCCATCAATGTCGCCCTTGAGCACCTTTTCACAAACCGCCTGCCTCTTCATCATGGAATCTCGCTCCTGCTCGTAGATCACCTCTCGTCCTGCATCCTTTGCGAATGCAGCTGCAGTCTTGGAGTACCGTTATGCATCAGATACGCAAGTACAGGTGTCACTCAAATACGATAATCTGTAGGCAGGCGCCGCGCCATGAGGGAACTCAACACCTTTTCCCTTGTTGTTGTGCTTGAGCCTCAATGTCGTAGACAAAGCGTTCTTTGCCAAAATTGGCTCGAATCCTACCAGATTTGGATTGCATTCCGATAGTAGGAAATAGGGTGCCTGTGAGGTCGCGGAATGCTGGTCCAAGATGCTTTCCATTCTTTGTAAAGAAGACGGAACCATCAACGTGATCCCAACAGCAGCCGATAACATCTTGGTTACCATATTTGGGGCCATAGTTCTCGCCCTTTTGTCCATCCTGTCGGAAGAGCAGACCATCGTCGCCGTGATAAGCGTAACTACCAGCATCCCAACCTGGCATCTTTCCCAAATTGACCTCCCGACTGCACAAGCCGACACCGATTCTTCCCGTTTCTCCCTCATCAACTACAGTGATCTCAAAATAGTACAAAGCCAAACCTGCAACAGGGATGGGAAGATCAGCGAACTGAGGCGGCATCCTTCTCTTCCCTCCCCGGACCGACATACTCGACTTCTACGCCATCGGAAGAACATCGAAGATTGCCCGCCTTGTCTGATTCAGAAAAGCCGTTGGAGCGGATAAGTAAAAGTGGGCGTGGTGCACAGATGAGATGCCATTGACGCATATCTTTGTCTCTGTGGAACGACGCTTGTAACGATGCATGGGGGCCGGCTTCTTCGACCGAGTCGATAGATGGGCGCATGGTCCTTCTACGCTTTCGACGCTTCATGAACGGCGTGCGACGAAAGGTGGAATTTTGTGGAGTTTGAGAGGTGAGGGGGGAGATTCGGGGTGGAATTGGGGAAAGGGAGATTTGGGAGGTACGGGGAGGGGGCAGGGGAGTAGGATTGAGTGAAGCGGACGTTGATATCCGGGATGGTGGACGGTTGAGTAAGGCCAAAGTATGGGTACAAAGAACGGAGGAAAAGGAGAGATGGCGGGGTGGGGAAGTGGGGTGATGTTATAAAAAAACGGAAAATGTAAAGTTGGAAAGGGGCGCAAGGGAGGTGACAAGTAAGGGAGATATTGAACAGATGAAATGGCAGGACTAGATGGGGAAAGTCGGGAAATGCGACAGAGTACGTGTCGGGATGAAGGAATGGCACTCAGATAATGGAATGTGCAAGATGGCGCAAGTGGAGGGGGAAAGGGGAACGTGGTACGGGGCTATCAAGTGATTGTAAGGGCGACGGTGTGTGTGGGAAGAAAATCAGACGGGGAATAGGTCGGCGTGAGCCAATGACAGTGGATGGAAAGGTGTGTAGAGTTGGGGGTGGTGCGACTTGGGTCCGTGAGTTGATTGCCGATGGTCGGCCGGGTAATAAAAAGAACAAGAAATGGCAAAGTGGCGGGGCTGCGTAGGGGGGGGGGGGGGGCACGGCCAAACAGGGCAAAGGGCAGCACCAATTGGAGGACTGTCAAAGCAGTTACATCGCGCTATTGTTGAATTAAATTGGTAAAATATGGGCAAACAATGCCCCGCTAGCATTAGTGCAATGAACTGGCTTTTTAATTTTGTCATTATTATCAAGCAAGTGCTCGTCTAGCTGATTGCAATCATCAGCGAATACGGCACCTATTTCATTTGTCGGGTGCACTAATGCTAACCCCCAGTATACTGTATACTGTACTGTTTTTGCACAGGAGAAATGACGGCCACCCACAACTCAATCTCCATACAGCTCCACTCGAATTACTATTTAACAGTTATTTTTTTACACACTCCACGCTTTTGACATTCAACTGTGAACACTTACAATATAGCACAGTACTGTACTGTACGCACGGCAGGCCAGTGATGCGACCTCCTTAATTTTTGTCCTGACCTTTTCAATATTTACCAAATATCGATTCTGCACTTTTATTCGAATAACGAAACCTACCCAACTTCAATTCTCAATCCTGCACTGCACTGCACTGAGTTTATCCTACAGTTCCCCACACAGTGCTTTGCCTACTGTACTGTACATGTACTGTACTGTACTGTACAACGAAACACTTGTCACAGCCAAACCGTTACCACGCAATCCACAACTACGTAAAATACTACAGTCCACTGCATCCACGCAATAAAACTAAATTTTCAGAAAAATAGCACACTGTAATATTTATTTTAACAACTGTCAACAACAGTCGAGCACAGCATTCTATCGTACTGTACTGTACTGTGCCCATGCGCACGACTGCGCTGTACTGTACAGTACCTGGCCTTCACTGGCATTCACGGATGTGTTTCAATTGTGTGAAACTTTCACGCAATGCACCACGCCCGCTTAGCTCTGTGCCCATGGCATAACCGAGACGCTTTGCGTCAAAGGATGCAAGAGGCTTGGCTTGGTGCAGCTTGAGCAGCGTAACTACTTTACATTAAATTAAATTAACTTTGTCCATCGACTAATTTATACTGTACAGTACATAACAGTAATTGCGCACGCAAATTGTAGATATCAACAAAATTTCGGGCATCTCTGCGAATACTTTGCCATACCGTAGTAGTGTGTACTTCCTTCAACCAAAATATTTCAAACTCAATGAAAGTTTCTTCTACTCTCGGTATATTGCAAGAGGGGCGTATTATTTTGTGCCACTTGTCTAAATTGATGAGAGAAACTGGGTGAAGCTGCGATAGGGCAATTATGATGGTACGTGGAACCATGAATGGCGGGGGAATGGGCAGAGCAAATAACGTTAGCGAGATGGGGGTGAAATGAAATCTGGAGGGGTGCGGCAGTCTATGCTCACTCTCAGCCACTGCCAGGCGCATTTTATTTACTCATCTGTCACTTCGAGTGTACACTGCCTGACGCCTATTAAGAGTAAGATCTAATCGCATGCTCCACATCGGTCACATATTGCAAAATGTTGACTCGGTATAGCAGTCACATGCTGCCATGTGGTCCTCGCCGATACAACGCGAATAGTTGGCCGAGACGTGGGGAACAAAATTTAAAATGTAATACCTCTTCCACGCTATGACAGTCACATGGTGCTCATGGAAACTAGTTTGCCCGTCCGAAACAGATCATGCTACCATTGTGAATGCGGCCCCGAAACGTTTCGAAAGAAGAAAGGCTCCCCTGGTGAAGAAAGACTAGACTCTTGCAGTTTGCTCGCGAAAAGGAACCTGGTTTTGATGTTACACTCACCGAAACAAAGCTTGCTCCACACTTGGAATGTCAATCGCAAATCTAACTGACCGCAATGAAGCAGCGTGCACAGGTGGGGACGGTTAAAATGCCAATAACATGTCAATCAGCGTCAAAATAGGACACCTGCCTAGCTTCCAAGTGTACAAATCAGTAGAAACACAATAAGTGAAAACTATCATCCTGGGCCCATAACCTTTAGGGTTTGGTTTCTGTAGTTTGATCTTGGACCGTCTTCAATATTACGGATCGGCCTTCATCTTTCTCAACTCCAAGAGAAATAATTTCCTTTGAATGCTTGTTCAGGATGGAGCAAAATCCATTTCCATGCTTATCTTAATCGAAATGATTCTTTTGTCAGCCTTGTCTAGGCTGATAACTGATATTTAATTGTATGTCAAGTTCGGTACGTAGAGTATATCTTTCAACTTGATCCTTTGTACAATTCCATCAACAACTGTAGTGGCCATAACATTACCCTGTCCGTGAACCTTGGTCAATTCACAATTTCCGACTGAAACGAATCCAGGAGTATTTGCCTTAATCATGCCCCTGAATGCAATCTTATTGTTACAAGTGAACATTGAACACCCAGAGTCCGCAAACCACTTTCTTGATGCGTTCTCATGATCTTTTAGAGTATGGTGTGTCGCCACAAATGTAATGTATGTGGTCGGATTCTGTTGGCTTTTGCAGTACTTTCGATTGCTAGTAGCATTATTATGTACAGTTTTATAACCCCTGAACTTCTTACTGTGCAATTTTGACCAACAGTCCCTTCTTCCTACAGCAGTGGCAGGCACCTTTGACTTTCGCTCGCACCGCACTGACGTTTCTTTCTTCAACAGTGCCTCGGGCAGTTCGCAACAAGCCCTCTTTGACAACAAGAAGGGCAACTGCCTCCGTAACGGCTTTATCCAATCCACGGATCAAATCAGCAGTTGTCTGGAATTCTTCGCAAAGACCTCTCAGTAGTGTCCTCTGCTTGTGTGAGTCATTCACTTCTTGACCAATTCCAGCGAGTCTAGTTTCCATGACATTCAGTCTGTTCACCTACTTCGTGATACTCTCATAATGCTGAATATATACAGCCTGATGCTGCTCTAACGAAGCATTGACGCCTGCCTTAGACCCAGTCCTGTAAAGCTCTTTCAACTTCTTCCAAACTTCGGACGGTTATGTGATGTGAATAACACTACCGACGCAAGCATAATCAACGGTCAGTATAATGCTTGTTAAAGCAACTGTCCATGCCCTTCTCGAAAGCCAAGATTGACTTCGAAAGTTTTGCTTGATTAATGAAGCTTCCTGCAGTTGCCGTTTGGCTTCCATCGCCTCGTACCGAAGGTGCCCTCTCCTTTCCAGTAATAAACCTTCAAAAGCCCTTAGAGCGCGAAATGAGCTGAAACTTGTGAGACCACAAAAAGTAGTTTCTCTCAGAGCTTCTATTTTGAATCTAGTGGTGTCGATGAGTCCACTCGAGTCTATGATAACAGCACAAGTTTAGACTAACAATAAAAAAACTTCTACTCCATCACTCTCCAGAGATATGAGGGACAGCAATTCTGGACACATAAATGGAAGGGAACATCCTCAAAAGTCCTCCTGAACTTCTTTGGAAGGGCAAATCCTCAATAATCTCTCTTAAACTTCTATGGAAGGGCACATCCTCAACAACCCCTTCTGAACTTCTATGGATGTGCCCACAATTGCTGTCTCTCGTATCTGTGGAGAGTGATTGAGTAGAGTATATATTGTTCTGCGCCACCTAGATTTCACTTCTCTTACATTGAAATGAAGCTCGCACTTTCATTTCATCTACTAGAGTGCATGCAAGAAGAGCTGGAGTATTGAGCTTGTAAATAAAAATACTTAAGGACATCTAGCAGAGAACCCGTGAGAAAAGCAGGTAAGATCGCCTAACCGCATCTTTAAGTCCAAATACAAACAGGTTATGGGCCAAGTTCCGTTTCTCTTTTTTCCTCTTTTTCCGTTCTATCCTTCAGATCGAAGTTTATCTTCCTTTTTGTATCCCTACTCTCTATGCTCTGATCCAGGTGCAAAAAGGACCCTGTTAAGCGTGCCTACAAGTTTAATGGAAAACCTCGTGACAATTTAAATGTTTAGGAGGCCCGCAAAGGAGCTGCCTTGGTTTTCTATGTCGAGTTGGAGGATGTTTCTGGTAATAAAAGCAAGGAGCGGTTTAGAAAGGAGCACCTTAGTTGAATACATGAGTGTGGGCCTTCTGAATTATTTCTGATAGGTTAGTAAGACACAGTTTGTATCTCGAGACCTATTACGTTATCGTTTGACAGCTTGTCTAGCTATCTTCTATGAGTCTTTTCTGTCTTCCTGTTTTATGTTACGCATTTGCATGCTCTATCTCTTTTGTGCTTCGGACACGACATGGAGTCTCAGTCAGCCGTGGGGTCTGATTTACCTCAGAGGCGGTCAAGAACTGACTGTTTGGCTGCTGACTGCAGTTGAAATAACTTGTGGTGTTGCGCGGGGCTGGTTAGGATGGACAAGAAAGGAAGACGAGTCCCTCTGTCGTTTTCTGTGGCCGGGATCGGATTGGAGCTGGAGCTCTGAGTGCTCTGGGTGGATGAGAAGGTTCGTTGGAGCCCAGGGCTCACATATGTGGATAGTAGAGTCCCTCGTCAAGGAGAAATCGGAGCCATACTCAGAGTAAGTGGTGACCGTTTGTGTATTTAAGAGTACCCCAAACAACACTTCAGTAAAGTACGAAAGGCAAGTGGGCAACTTTTCTTCTGAACTACCAAGTACCTTGACATTGCCAAGGTAAGAGCTACCATCATGTCAGTACTAGTCGACACTCCGATGAACTTGGTTAATCCGTTCAGAACTAATCTCTTCCTGAGTGGAAAGGGCTTAAATAGAGGTACGATGTGACGACTGTCGCCGAAATATTAAAGATAAAATATCAGTTAGCGAAAATATGCTGTCAGGGGCAGCGAGTAACAGATTACGTGGCAAGCTTTGAAGAATTTTTCATTCTTCTTGGAGCAATGAACTCTCTTTTTGGCATTTATCTTCAAGCGAATATTTTTTTAACGTCTTTTGGCTTGAAGAACTCACCTCCTTTCGGGATTTCGAGAAGAATAACTCTTGGGAGAAAGCAACAACTGTACTGATGCAAGAGTATGACGAACAGAATTTACAGAAGAACAGAATTTGGATTCAAGGGAATCGAACCTGTCTCGAAATTCAAGAAGGAAGGGGCCAGGGTACTGAAAGCACATTATCCAAGTCGTCGTAGCAATACGCATGGGAAGAGAAATTTTTACCGGTGCGGAAAGATTGGTCATATCCCTCGTAACAATAGGATACCCCTGGCGACTCTAAGGAGTGAGGGAACGGAATACGCCCTGGGGGATGCAAGTAATGCAACTATGTTGCTGTCTGGGGAAAACAATTGATAGGAACAGTTCAGATTGTTGACTAGGGAGCATTTGACCAAATAGTAAATTGCCACAAGTATCTCCTCATGTCGAAGACATACTAATAGCCCGTGAATCCTTCATTGGAGATGGTTACCTGGTATATGCTTCGCAAAAGGGCAAAATAAGCATAGAAGCGGAAATAAGGAGCGGAGGTGGACCCGTTGAATTGTACAAGAACACTTTTGAGGGTGTGCTATACGTGGCTGGTCTATATGTATCACTCCTGTCCTGCTCAGTTCGGTGTAAAAGTGATCACTGCATCATTCTTTGGAAAAACCGTTGCTCTGCTGTTCGAAATGGCAAACTTGCCTTTCAGGAAGATATTAATGTAGTAGTGGTCCTCTCCCCAAGCCATTTGGAAAAAAGTTGATTAATTGTAATTAAAGACATGGTATGCAAATGGATTAGGAGAACTATCGGCAACCAGGTGATGGAATGAGTTTGTTCATTTCAAAAATGCCGACAAATGGTAAGTGGTAGGTAATTGTAACTGCGCAATGTGGAAATTGGAAAATTCCTAATCGAGAACATTTTAGAGATTAGATCGGATCAGATCGGATCAGATTTACATTTTCGCCGACGCCGCTCGGGTGGGTGGCGCACGGGTCTCCAACCTAATCCAAGGTTCTGAACTCTACTTAACTAAGTACCCGAGTTTCTGTCCAAAAGGAAACCAAGTGATTACTTCCTTTCAACTTTTCTTCTGTCCTCTCAATTTATCTTTCTTTCTTTCTTTCAGCCTTGTTCATCAATAACAGAAGCCTAGAGGATGGTCTATACGACTTGCTAGACATAAGAGTGTATAACAATATGAGAACATACAGTGTCAGTGGCATTGCCTGTGTTGCAGTGAGAACAGCAGAGACCATCTGCCATAATTGATTGGTTCATGCGTACCGGGACAGCATTAGGGATCTTGCGCGCGAGTATGGAGTGTTAGGCCTTGATTTATCATCCTTTGGAACAGATGGGAATTCTAATGAAGCCTGTCACATGAAAAGTAGCACAATATTCTTTCACTCTAAAGGCACGCATGCTGCAAGGGTTAGAGAGGTAGTCAACAGCGATATCACAGGGAAGATGGCTTGTAGATCTCTTGGTGGGTCCAACTATTACGTCACCTGCATCGATGAATAGTACCGTTACATTTTAGTTCTTACCGTCTCCAAGAAAGTTGAAGTGACAAAAGTGACAAATGTGTTCAAAGAGTTTCTCATTTGGTTCTAGCGTAAGCATGATTGCAACATCAAAATGTTACATTGCGAAGGGGGCAGGGAATACGTGGCACTGGAAATTTTTCTGCGCGAGAATGAAATTGAGTTGAGTGATTAACCTCCCTACTGCCCTGAACTCAATGGGATTGCCGAAAAAGCAAAACGTACCCTTGTTTAAAGTGTGGGAGCATTTATTTTCCATGCTAAAATACCGCTTTTGTTTTGGGCGGAGGAAGTTCTCTATGTAGCCGATATTCAGAGTATTGAAATCGGGGAACTGGAATGGTTCCATAGATGTGACGAAGCGACGAAGCATCAAAGGGATATTCCATCCATCGTTGAGGATCAGTGTTGATCGCGCACGGTTTTTTGGCATGGAAATTGGTCACTTGATTGGTGCTCTAGATAACAATGCTTTTCGTTATGAATGCGATGTTTTCATGCGTGAAATCACCTGTGCATGCCTCATCAGGCCGCAGCGGTAACCAGTTGTACTGTTTCCTATGGTTCTTGCATGTGCGTTTACTCTGTCAGGAACCGCCAAGTCAATACAGTAACCTTTCATTGGATCACACGGTAGTAATTGAGCTGATTCACCTGCATTCATGAAGACTGTCTAAGACGCTAAGTTATCACAAACCTATCGCACCAAAGGAAGCAGTATTGGAGAGTGCTGTGTGCTGTCAAGACTACTGAGTCAGGAAAAATACAAACGGAGACCGCAAGCTTGGCGGTGGTGATAACCTATCATCAGATATGGTTGCAAGGTTGGTAGAAGTAGATATAAATCTGAATCTTAGAGTTAATTCGCTGCAGTAAAAAGTAGCGATCGTCCAACAGAAGAAGAAACCCCTGTGAGAGCAACTTGTGCTATCAAAGAGCAGATTCAGCGGTCCTTCTGATGGGTTAAAAACATCCTACGAAGTGATAACTGGGACGAAGACACGAGTTGACCACTTATGGGTCTTTGGGAGTATTTCCAGGAATTATGCACCAAGTGAAAGGATAAATGAGTTTAAGACCAAAGATGTGAAGGGAATTGTAATTGTTTGCTAGGAGAATAATAAATAAAGTTATAGTCGGGCCCTGGAAAGCACCCAATCACTTCTAGGCATGTGAGGATTCTGGAGAACGAGTTCGAAAACGAGAAATGGTTTGTACTTACTTCTAATTTGCAGAAAGATGATCCTTCAGTCCGAACGCACGGGTTCTCAGCTAGATGTCCTTAAGTATTCCAATGACAGGCTCATTACTCTAGCGCTCCTTGTGTGCACTCCAGTAACTGAAAATAAATGCGAGCTGTATTCTGAACGTTCGCTGCCGGGTCATCATACTATTGTGTGGAATTTAGGCATCAATACTGGGATAGTCCAAAAGACATGCAATAGCGGTTATTGTCTTGACAAAAACCAAGAATGCGAAGAACGCATATGCATGGAAGCGTGCTGCAAATGGCAACCGTATAGCTTTAAATTCAATCGTTACGAAATTTATGTACGAAATATAAGGGAGGAGAAATATAGGCGGCGTAGAGCAAGAAATATTCTACTCTATCACTCTCCTGAGATACGAGGGACAGAAATTTGGGACAAATCGAAGGAAGGAAACATCCTCAACAACTTGCCCTGATTTCAAGTGTAAACTTCAGTAACACACAATAAGTAAAAACTATTATCACGCCACATGGGTTAGATTGACATCGACTAATCGGCTATATCTTTCAAGAGTAAATCAATTCAGCCCTTCCCTCGACGAGTTCACCCCATTTGCTGGTCTTGCTTTCATTTCGATCGAACAATTTAATACTAGAGTAAAGACACAAATCCATAGCCTAGCTCTGAATCTGCGAATACTATAAGTCCCTTTTGAGAGCCAAGAGATAATCTGCTGTAGATTACACCCATTTTTCGGTTCCGGACAAATTGCGTAATGTTCAGTAGAGTTCTATGTTCCTTTGTGTGGGTACCTGTACAATGCGAACCATATCAGGTATTCCAAAAAGAATACAAAATCTACTACCAAGAGTTGGTAGGAAAGAATTGCCAGAAGATGATATTTTCAGAACTAATTATCCAAATACGGAGGTGTTGCAATCGAAAAATGCTACTGAAGTATGGTTGTGGAAATGACACGAGTTTAAACACGATGGTCTGCCAAGGGGCTACAAGTTAGTATAGAAGGGACGGCTGCTACCAAAAATGCTCAAGGACTAAAGTAAATTAAAGGATCATTAGAGCAGAAATTGACTTTCAATTTCTGGACTACTTGGATCTACATCTGAAGTTGTCTCCTAACTCGGTCGCCCTCTCCTAGAGGAGGCACTTAAATCAGTTTATATAAACTTTCCGGCCACCTCTTAAGTCTCAGACAAACATGCTAAGTACAAAAAATTCATTAAGGGGAATCTTGTGCAAGAGAACGGCAAACAGTAGATACTACACGGATAAATATCTAGATCTACCCTAGCAATTTTTGTCCCCGAGATCAGAGCCAAATAATGCCTCCAAAATACCCATGGGCCTAACCCAGTCCAAAAAATTCTGTCGAGCGGTCCAGGATATTGAATGGACTCCTCGGACATATCAAGGCCCTCCAATCCCTCCTCACGACCCTCACCTTCCGCTATATCCCCAAGAGAAGAGTCCTAGATTAAAATTACACCCTCGCTCTATCCTCCGTCTTCCACAGCAATACCCCGACAGTTGTACACCAGTGGCTCCTATGGGGCGACCCAATTTTCCTTATATTCAGATCCATCCACATTAGCCTCAACCTCCTCCAGCTCCTCTGCCTCCTCGAAGCAATGACGGTGGATCCATTTCCGAACGCGTTACCGATACATCCTTTCATAGTAGTCCTCGTATTCAGTTGGCCCATGGTCTTGAAATCCAGGCCGTTGTGGGATGGAGGGCTTTAGATGACCTTGCGATGGTGAGGAACTTGCGGAGGTGGTCATGTTGAGGACGAAGTGGGTGAACCCATGGAGTGGCCGATGGAGGAGGTGTGGCCTCAATGACGTTGTTATCGAACTGTAAATAGGTTAATGACTTCGAAAAGTTACAAAGCATGGGGAGAAATCATAAATACGAGGCAGTGTTGCGATTTTGAATTTACATCCATTCAGGTCAATAATAGAACTTATGCTTGATGATATATCGGAATTAAATTTGGAGAACAAAGCGGATCACGATTCGAAATATTATCTAAAGAGGAGAACCAACCCTTCAAACATGAAATAGAAATGAAGTTGTACAGTTAATTTGGATTCATATAGGAAAAGGACTTTACAATTCCTTTGCTGGAAGAAAATGTAGAACGATTTTTAAGGAGTGAGAGGGCAATAATTGATCTTGGGATGAAGGGAATAGGAATTTGCGGAAATTACCGGCTTCCTTATAGTAAAAACAGCAAAGGGTTGTCACTCCATAATTTATTTTCGAAACTTAGCATGATTATTGGGTCTCAAAAAAGGTTCACAGTGCCCCGCGGCCCAAGTCGAGCGTCCAAAGGAAAGTTTGTCTAATCTTATTTCGCGTTATGCATGTGACGCTTATCCAGCAACTCTCTTGTGTAAAGAGACTCAGAACAGATGAATTATTTCTCACGTTGCTAAATCTCTCTGCATGCGATTGTCCAAACAGATTAACATCGGAGGTGCCTTTGATAAGAAAACTGAAATGATCAAAAACCTTGTAGATATCGATAGGTATGTCAATTCATCCACCGCCTGACAACAATTATAAAATCGTTGCGTTAAAATTTGAAAAAAGGTCGGGGTCATTAGTTGACAGTATGAGTTGAGCGTAGTCTACGGTAATGCTCTTGGATGCCGAAGCTTGCGGAGTAGGGCCGTGTAGGGGTTGGTATAAGGTATGCATTTCTTTGAACGTGTGTACAAGTTGCTTCCCTGTTTTGGGTTTCTGATTGAGAATGGGTCCTAGTATGGGATGAAACATAATGTTCTTTCGAAGGAAGAAGAATGAAGAATGACGCTTTATTATTGCATATTCTTTCGAAGTCCATTGATTATGAATTCCACAGTGGTTTCTTTAATTTCGTTCTTAGACGCTTCAAAATAAATGATATTTGGCATGAGATTTATAGCTGCGGCTATTCTTACAAATTTCATACACCCTCATAAGCACGACTTCAGTACCCACTTATAGGATGAAGCTGGTGGCGAGGACTTAGGGGATTTAGATAAAAAAGATACTCAAATCTTCCCTGCTTGTTTGACGTAATCTGCATCACGACTGCGAAAGTTTACATACATTTACAGGCAATCATTACTCTCAAAAAGAGCTGTTCTGTTGCTCCATGAGTACAGGAAAGTCAATCTTATCGTAGAGATGTGCATTAGCTTCATAAGATCCTTCGATGATTAAGATATAGGGTGCGCACAAAGCAGTAAGTAGGCGAATTGATTAGCATGAGGCAACAGGAGTGTAAATGAGTGTTGGTTCCAAGTCTAAAGCAGAATTTTGAAGATTTTTTCTCCCAAAAATCTTGCCTTGTGCAAACGTTCCCTTCCAAGAGCTTCAAGTAGTTTAATTCTGAAGACCCAATTGCATCGCTGATTTAAGGTCTCAAGGATAGCTGTTATTCCTTATTGTCTTAAAGTTTTGATGCTTAAGTAAGAAATAACCAATACAATCCCGGTGAAGCAATAATAACATGACTACTCTTAATAGCCAGAATCAGCCAAGTATTCACAGACCAACCAGTGTTTTGTAAAAGTAGGGCACGTATAGTTCTACAAGCGCCCACTAAAACTGACTTCCATGTGATATTGTTCCTGGAAAACACATTTTTGAGTACCTTACAAGTTTTTGCCAACACAGATGCCGAAAGCTATTAATTTTTCAGACGGAGATCAACCCGATATACTGAAGTATCCATATATGCGATGCTATTGTACATTAATTCTCACATAGCTCTGACGCAATTCGCACATATGCCTGCCAAAATTTTAACTGACCCAAGTGTTTGGAACATCGCTAATTATATCTATTCGTAGACGTTATCACTAATTTTTGCTCGCTTCAAGAGCATCATAGTTAAGTTCAATTTCATCAATCCATGACTTGTGCTTAAAAGCTTCAGAAAATGGTCAGGATATGTGGAAGTCAATCATTTTTCGCTTTCAAATGTGAAAGTGGCGAAATTTGTTGTTCCATCTAAATAAATTGATGCAATACCTCATCAGCGTTCCCATAGACTTCTTCTTCAACTTTAATTAAACTTTTTTTTTGCCATATAATATCAATCAGAGCATCAATGTCTGTAAGCTTTGAGTTTCCCGCTTTACGATTTTTTAATTTGAACCAAGATATTTCTTTTGATTCCAGGAACATGAAAGCAAAAAATGATTGCCAAATGTGAACACCAACAAGTAAAGCAGATAAATCGTGTGCTGCAAGCTTTTATTTAGGCTTTTTTGACTTAAGTAAGTGAAAGAAGAGCACTGATCTCCAACGGCTATGATAACTTCGAATGATACCTTGGTCGTTGGTTTCCATTTCAAGATAAGAATCTCTTCGTCAATTATTTCTGACGGAATACGATTGCGAATCTAATTTATGTGTCGCATGGTTTCTCTCAAGACACATTATCCAACATAGATCCACCTAGCAAAATACAACAGAGTAACTTAAACCTTTCCATAAATCATTCGACAAATCAAGTCGTCTGCATCGAATGAGAATATTAAAAAAATTTTTCTTCAAGATGGGCGTGGTTGTGGATGATTTCATTTCAGTTTTTTTTGCCCCGACAATACGAGAATTTGTAATTGACAAACGTAAATGCTCATTTCTTGCGTAGTAGTCGAAAAGTTTCTGCGTGTATTCCTTGTTGTCCTGGAGGAAGAATAAATCGGTCTTCGCAGTGGTTTAGTCCTCTATTCGTATTTCATACTTCTTTGTAGTTAGGATGGCGGCACGTTTAGTCTAAGAATATCAATGTGAATAAGTTCCAGACGATCTTTTGAGGTTATTAGAACGCATAATGGGAGCGCTCTTTGACATGTAAATGGAACATGTAGGAAAAACAATTTTTTAGAATTGCCTCTATGAGAACTAGGGAATCCGGGAATCTGTTCGATAAACTCATCAAAAATGTTGGATTTTTATTCTCGTACTGGCTGTGCAACTCAACAGAAAGTTAAAGTTTATCACTCTTAATTACAATACGAGACAGATTGTGCTTTGAAAAAGGTTATATTTGAGTTGTCCTGATTGAGCATGAACTGGCCTTTTCGATTTTTATACGCCTGGCATGGTTCGCTTCAGTCTATACAACACCTTCAAATCGTAAAATATCTCTTACAACGGCAAGAGACGTACTAAATGCAGATTTAACTTGATCAGGCTTGATCTATTGATACCCAATAGAGTCTGCTTGAATGGGGTTGAAAAGGTGAGACCACTCAGAATCGATCAGAGAAACCCTTTGTTCATCATATGTAGCGATGGAGCTGCAAAACTCGATACCTGCAATAAACCCTCAGTTCTGCAAACAATTGTTGCCCACATATGAAGCATTGTACATTTTGTCCGTCATTGAAGATTGTCTGTTGATATTTGGAATTTGACCTACATATTGTGGTAGAATGTTCGAAGCAGGAGATGGAGTACTAAATTTTTTCTGCGTTATACCTTGTTAATCAGAATTGTGATCATTGCCTTTTCCGAAACCTCCTCCAAATCCCATTCATTTTCCATATATTCTTCCAAGACCTCGGCCTTGATCAAGAATCCCTCAAACATGTCCCATAACCCCAGAGTGACATGAATCTGCCAGCTTGCACTATCACTTTTTGTCATAACGCCCATGGAGATCGCACAAATAAGCATTAGATATTCTCAAGTTTTTCTTGACCAATAAACCCTTCATTGACTGGTGATCCCACGTAATGATTTCTGATTACGTGTGCTGAGTTCGAGGTCACATAATTTCTTCTCAGATGATCTTTTTGCTTATGCATCGGGACAACTCCCGTTCATAACAATAACTGAATTTTTTCAAATACAACTGACTAGTTTGAGCCACTTTTATAATAGACCAAACGACTCGGAAGCTTAAAAACTAACTTGGATGACTTCTTCTTTCTAGACTGGCGAATCATACGAGGCAAGTTTTCCAAGATGTCCCTTGAAATAATCCGGGGTGCAACTACGAGCCGTTTCTTATCGATGCGTAGTGGATCGAGTTCATTAATAAAGTTGTGAATCGCCTGGGCAGTTATGGTGGTATACAGGGTTGCGACTCAATTCTATAATTCCTTGGCGATTACTTTATCGTCAGCGATGGTCTTACTCATTTGGACAAGGGATCCAGAGCGGAGATTAAGCACAATTTCGGACTTGGACTTCATCACAGCCTCCAACCATGTCTCCGTGGCTCTCACAGAGGAACCATAAGATTCTTCGGAGAAATGAGAAATTTCGAATTCATTTCGGCGAATTTAGACGTAAGCAAGGCTAACAATGAATACATTCGCGCAATTAATGAAATATTTGGAGGCTACAAGCTTCTCTAGCTTCCTGAAGGGGTTTTTGTCGGTATAAATCATGTATTATAGGGGCGTGGGAATGTTAAACAGGTAGAAAAGCAAGAAAAAATAACAAAAATGAGGGCAAATCCGTGCGATACTACCATACCATACGAGGATCTCTCCATCGAATGGGTTTCTGTCTCCCCTTTTGTACCTCTCTTCACATCTTGGGAGATTATTTATCAACATATAAACGAAGAGCCTCTCAATTCAACCTACTCTCCTTAATTTACGAGCTCACCTCAGGGTGCGTCTCGCACGAATCCCATTCAATATAATGGTTGATGCCGCATTGTGTCTAATATTTTTTAGAAATAGGTTTGTATTGAAAACTAATCGTCTCATGTAGACAAAAATTTTTAGCAAATATTTGCGGCCCATATTCTACTATTGAGTAAGATTAATCTCAAATAGAGCAATTATAACCATTGGTAGTAGGGCTTTTCTCATTGAAATTTTATTTTCGTTAATTTTTCCTAATTTTATTCGTTCAAAAGTTTATGTATTCATCAAAATTCATACCATAGTTGCAGTGCAAGTTACGGGTCATGGTAATTTAATTTTAATTTAATACGAAGTGAGGTTTTTTGTCAGACTGCGGGCTATTTTGAGGACAATATGTTTTGATTGAAGACGTAGAAGGCAGATAAGTCGGTACTATTAATTTCTTGTGAATTGTGGAAGCAGGTGTAGAATGAGCTGATTACATCGAAAGAAGCCTGAACTAGATTTTTTATTTCAAATAAAAGTCAAACAGGAATAATGTTGAAACTATCTCACACCGAACAGTGTTTAAGGTATGTAACACATAGAAGTTTTTTTTATTTTATACATTTTTCTTTAATATTAGATAATACCGCTGGTTTCTTGTTGGGCCGCTTTCCCATTGATTTTCCAAAGTATAGCATCATATGCTGTTGATGAATAAGACTAAAATGGAAAATTGTGTGCAGTCAGAGGAGGATGAATATTTTAAGATGTTCATCTTTTGCTGAGATAATTGAAATTAAAATATATCCGCTTGGTTTGTAATGGAAAATGTATCTTTATTGCTTTCCTTTCCATACCAGACCTCTATTGGACCTACTTACATTGTACAATTTTAATCTCTTTGGCCAAGTTGGGCATCGGATGTATTCTTGCGGCTACCCTTCCAACCGTCCCTTAGCTCTTGACTCGTAGCATTACCAGGAGTCGCCTTATAATTAGTCACAAAGCTTAGCAGGTAGTAAAGTGCATTGAATAAGCCCAATCTCCTTATTTTATTACAAAAAGCCGACTACAACTATTCCTTGGATTCATTGCATCTATTTTTTGCCTAGAAAACGCTTTAGGAAGGAATCCTATGGGTTTGCGAAGCTACCACGACGGAAACAAATATTTTTTTTGTCTAAATGTAGCGTAAATTATGTGCGCTGCTGGAAGTCAATCAAAGAAGTTTTGCAGTAAGTCTTCAATTAAGTTTGAAGCTATTTGATAAAACAGTCGGTACTAAATAAAGATCTTGCCACAGACCTCACTCGAAGAACGAGTTTTTCTGTGCCTTTTAGTGCGTTGCAGATTTTTTTGCCTTGATTTTCCTCTTTCATTTCTCTCAATAAGACTTTTAAAAGCACAAAATATTAAAAAATACATACTGGAACCTTTGAAATAATAATAATTCAAAAATTTCAAAATTAAAATGGCTCCATGATGCGCCTAGAGATAAATACGCAAAACCTAATTAGTATCTGGTACCTCAAACTTTTTATCCTAATATATAGTCATTTCATCGCTCCTAATATCTCGAAAAAGAATATTACTCATGATTCTGCGAACAAGGGTATTGATCAATGTGCTGCTTTCATGTTCCACGTTAAGAATTATAGCATTATTAGCATTACCACCCACGAAAACTAAGTAGAATATTTCTTTAATGCCAGCAAATTTCTTCATTATGCTGCGTTATGAAGTGAAATATGACCTTTTTTGATTTCAAATAGTTGCTTTGTATAAGCGAGAAATATTTATTTGTATTTAATTCTGTCAAAGAGACCAGAGAATATGGGTAATCATAAATGAGTCATGAAATATCCCCGTGAAAGTATAATTCTTCTATTAGAATAAAATAAAAGTAAACACTGATTTACAACGAAGAAAGTCCAAATCATGCACAGTATTGTATTAACACAATAGTAAAATAAATGAAGGTTGATTGTTTAGATCGTAATTATTCTCGTACAATGCATGAGTTTAGATGCGGAGTTTAAATAAATCTATAGTCTTTTTTAGGTACTTTAGAGACAATTGGTGATTTTTCATCCGCTTAGTAGCCTTCTTCCAACAAATGATGTTCTTAGATTTCAGCAGAGTAATGAAAAGCAACAGGTTATAGTAACACAAAAAGTCAAGAGAATAAACACAAGTGGCCAAGTTCTAAATAGTTTTTCAAAATTTTGGCTGCAGCATGTGGTAGCTAGCTTTAAAAAAGTATTCTCCTGTCTCCAATAACTTCAATTTACCACAAGATTTGCGATTTGGTCCTAGCGGCCGAATTGTCGAAACTTCAACCTTTCGGTTCAATTCCCCAATTGAAATATATAACTATCAGAACATGATAAAATTCTGTCTCTAAACGTTAGACTTTTTAATTTTTTGTGTGAAGTTTGCATGAAAAATGAATATAGTGATAGTGAATCTTTAATCTATACCAATTTGAGAATGTGCTTCCATTTGGTGAAAGAGCGGTCTTGATGGAATTTTTGCTAAAATTTGTAATTCCATAACATATATTTGTTTCTCAGTTCTCATTTTAACTATATCTGATCTTCTTTTGTTGACTCCTAAAGCAAATACTCAAACCCCAGCATATAAATACGTATTTCTCCCCTCAAAGAGCCCATCAAATATGGGGGAATTGGAATAAGTTTACGTGATAATTTGCGAGATGTCTCTCAGCTAACCTCGAGGTACACATAGAACAGCCTGATTAGTACAAATTTTGAAAAATGGCACATGATATCACTTTCATTTGACTTTTTGGTTCAGATTCCTGATGATTTGCGTCACCATTTATAAATAAAACGAAGTTAGAAGAATCCAAATTCTCTGAAGATTAGCACAGCAATAAGTTACTGTCTTTTGGAATAAAATTACTAGAGGCACTGTCGTGAAGTAAAAGAAAATTTTAAGCTACTAAAATGATTAATTCTCCGACACTTTTTAACACTTCTACCTTTTTTATTTCAAAACATCCGTCATGCTCAATTTTCTCATACTTGAAAAAATGGGGGCAAGAAGTCAATGGAGATAAATTTGAAAACCGCTGTCGCACGTTCACTGCTAATTTATACCATTCACAGCCTTCAAATACTAGTTTTCTTAAGATAATTTTTCGTAAGAAATTAGTGTTGCTGCTCTAAAAGTAAAAACAACCAATTAAAGCTATTAAGATATGGAGAAAAATAATTCAGCATTTGATTGCTCACTTGTCGGAAACAAATGCGGAGAATAGCGGATTATTATTTTCAAGCGGTAAATTATAAGATAAATTATCAATTAACTCGATTGGATCTCTTAAACCAGAAAAAAGAACCAATTAGTGTGTTTTCCTCTCCTCTGGGAGAACATGGCATTTTTACCGCAATCTGACTGTTTATATTCGCATATAGTGATCTTGATCAAAAGTGCAGTCAGTACATTTATTTTTGGAACATTTAGGAGTGCACTTTAAAAATTTAATCCGCAAAATGTGCTTGGAGAACTTGTACTTCCTTGATGCAAAATGATACATGTAAGTGAAGCTATTGTAAATATCTTAATTTACTAAGTACATATCTTCAGCCAAACCTACGAAACAGAGAAAAAAATATAGTTTCTCTAGCTTCCCATTACGAACAAAAATTCTTTTTTGGCGACCAACCAGAATAAAGATCACCTGTAAATAGTAACAAGAATCAGACCATAACCTACCCAATAAATCTCTCGGATATTTCATCCAACTGGTGCAACGAGATGACCTTTAAATAGTCACATATACTAATCATCCCAGTTAAAGCACTGGAAAGTACAAAAATTTCGAGCATTTACTAACTTTATACACTACCGTGAATAGTATATATTCTCATGAAGCATTTTAATTAAAGACCTTCCGGAGGACTTCATAACCCATTGCGTCACTTCAATGTCTAATGAAACCACAGGGATATGTAATCATAAACAGCATAGCTAATATGTTTTACATATTTATGAATTAATTTTCGTACTCTATCAGTGTCGCAGAAAATCATATAAACATGACTGAACCATCCCGATCACAGCCAACTACCGAATATTGATGCCCTAAATAATCCAATCCTCCATCGCCGAATATTTCACCACGTCGGGTAATATGTTGCTAGTTAATGCCACAACTAACTACCGAAGAATGATACTCTAATTAATCCAGTCCTCCATTGCCAAATCTTTCACAGCTTCGGGGAATATGCTGTAAGTCGCTTTCTTGTTAACTGATTCGACCAAATTTAACAGACAAGAAGACATCCTTACCTCAGAAATTCGTTCCAAAAAATCGCGGTAAATCACCATAATGTATATTTTTCCATTAACTTATCACATTAAAATTCACTGTGTGACAGAATATAACCACAGCCGTAACTAAATTATTCTACTACAAAACAAAAGATCGCGACGATGCCTTATTTAATTCCTAGCAACTTTATCCACGGAAATAAGGTAGGGTTTTTGTTCTGTATTAACACCTTTAAACTGATTTGAATGATTTGTAATTCTTCTAAATTTAATCATGCAGTTTTTAAATTTATGAACAAAACTATTGATAAAATATTTCTTATTTCACAAAATCCTACGTATCGGACAATTTTATATTCTTTACGAAATAAAAATCTAAATGTGACAAATTCTGTAGAAAGTTTTGTCTGAACTTTACAATAAATTGGTATCAAGAAAAAAGATTTACTTTTTAGGAACGGTTGACATTTTCAGTAGATTACAAGTAAGGAAGGGACGAAAATGATTTTTCATGTACTATTCGATTGATCACATGGCTTATTGCGAAAAGTCAAACCAATTTCGCATTAATGATTTTTTTTTGATGGACATTGGTCTCTACCCATAATTAATAGCTGATTTTGGGATTGTTTATCACCTCTAGAGTAGCAATGAGTCACGATAGACGTAGTTCCGCGGTATAGACGTCTATAATATCTCCGGTCGTAACCATGAAATATCCTTCCATGTATTCCACTTTTTTCTATTCATGTTTGATCCAATAATATCGGTTCGTAATTATTTGCGGTGGATAGCAGCAATTTCATGCATTAACGATTCATTATTTTGAATGAAGGCTGCATTGAATAATTATGGAATTTTCAAACAGAAAAGGTGAGAATTTGTCCACAAATTCTGGAACACTAATGTATTTTTCAATGTTAACAGTTTTCCGATGAAAATATTAGTTAAAGCTCTTACTCTACGTGCTTTATGTATGATTTTACATTAGCGCAACTATTTTGGAAGTGGTGATTTTCCTAAACGTGAAAAATATGTAAAACTCGATTTGAATGTAATGTTCACTTTTTCAGGAAATGTTTTTACCTAAAATGAGTATATGCCTTATTTTGAGACTATTGATATGGAAAATAATAACGAGAATAATATTATATAAATGCATTGAAATCTTAGGAAGCAGAGGAAGAAGGCCTGAAATTTAATAATCTGCTCTTTGCAGAAATTTATCGATTTTGCTCCTATTTTTGTTCTCAATAATATTCAATCCCAGACTCATTCTTTATCTATAGAATATTTTGAGCTTATATTGTTGGAAAAAAATAAATATGCACCCCATGGGCTCTACTAATATCTTTAAGAAGTATTTAAATCCGGACCTAATTTAGTAATTTACTTTTCTAATTTGAACCATTGAATCATTACCATTTGATCGTCTAGATTATACACTAGATGTTACAAATTCGCAGAATTTATATTCATATTTTATGTTAATGAATAACTTTCGTTTCATACATAGCAATTCAAAATACCATATGTATCAATTGTATAGGAAACGGTAGATATCAGAAATTTCAATTTCAATTTATGGAATCAATGTATTTAATCCGGATGCTAGTCTTACTTCTGGCATTCATGACTTCCTAAAAGGCAAAGTATTACCTATTTATAACGGGAAAGTTATCAAAACTTTGCGCAAAAACGTTAAGCTTCATTTTAACCACCTAGTATTCTAAACATTATAAAATCAAAATAAAATGGGTTTTCTTCTGCCAAATAACTTCGTGCAGTCTAACATTTTTCACTATTCATTGAAATTGGACAAGCAGTAATTCTATTAATAGTAATTCGACCTATGATAACTTATTTCAAAGTTTAAATTAAGATCTTTACCACATTTGACTTCGTTGTGATTTAAAAATCCCCTGTATTTCTTAAATTACATGTATTTGGGATTGAGGTGAATTTCGAAACAACAATATTCATCCCCGTTATGTCTGTTTTCGAAACTCTCATCTCAATAATCAAAGTAAAAACAAACATTTCCGCAAATTGAGGAACTTGAAATTTAATTTAATTTACATTTCATGAATAAATCCCGTATTATGGTTCTAGGTAGCTATAGAAATTTCCTTTAGTTACTGAGATACATAAAATTACAAATGGCTTTAAGTTCACCCCAAAAAGGTAATCACTTTTTATGAATAAATTTTTGACGAGATCCAATTTACTTGTCTGACATGCCCTCAAATGACCCCTGAAATAAATCAAATTATTTCGCAGTTTTATATTGAATATTCAAATATATTGTCATACATTTTGAAATAATTCCATTACTATGGTTTTTTTGTGGTTAACCTCCAACGATTCAGTATTTATATGTAAGCCATAAAATATTAACTTGCGTAACAACCTTGATGTACTGATTTATTCACTGTGGCATATATTGAAATTTTTTCTGGTTCATTTCAAGAACAGATTACGTCAAATAACATGCCGGGTGAACTATTCTCAAACTCAATACCTGACTTCATTGTTCTACCTTTTCTATAACAAAAGTGTTTACAAATGCAATATTTCATAGCATTGAACATTTTTAGTTTATTAAAATCATAAGTATGTTCATCCCTCTTTAGGAATTAGGGTTTTTTAGGAATGAAGAGCAATAATATAGACCTGCTAAAATAAAAAACCCTAGAAATTACCTTTATACCGCTCAGAGTAATTTTCCAGTAAGACACAGGAGAAAATTAGAAAGTTTTTACGAATAGAAACTATTCAAATTTAATTTCCAACTTTGATGTCTAGTCAAATCACCAATGGATTCAATATAAACTATTCAATACAACAATAGAATTTTAAAGATAAATTTAATAAAGTATTAATTATTATGTTTCAGTTAAATACGAAGGAAAATTATATCATAAATTTATATTTAACTCCTTATATAATAAAAATACTCCATGATAGGAAAAGAGATCTCAATCACTAATTTTAATATTAAAGTTTATTAAAGTTTTTAAAAAAGAATATTCACAGTGTTGAATGAGGATGGAGGGACTGAAGACAATTTTGACGGGAAAATTTCATAATTCTGAAGAGAAGCAAGAAAAGTACATGCATGTCTGTCATATAATTTTGAATATCTTCTTTTTTGAATTAATTTGGTCAATTGTAGGCAAATAGTTCTTCTTTAAGCTGTAACTACAATTTAAAGTCACAAATCAGTTCAAAGTTACGACGAAGTATACTCATACTGCCACGGAAATTCAGATCTAGCTAAATATTTCTGTTTCCTCCCATTAAGAAAATAAAATATATCTGAAATAGCTGAAAGAGTTTTCGAAGATGAGAATTTGCATACTGCAAATTTTGACTTGCACGAATTCAATGGATGAATAGATCAATGTTAAAATTTTAATTTGATTTTGATTTTGATTGAAATCTTTTTCATCATTTATAATAAATACTATAGTTTCATAAGCTATCCTAAATCTGAATACTTGATAAAAATTAAAATTGGTACGAATATTTCATCTGACGTTTTTGGTAAGCATTGAGAACTCTGGAATGACTTTGAACAGTTTGGCGACTTTTTCATCCTGTAGAACTATCTTGGGAACCTAAAAATAAGCAACTGGAATTTAGTAAAAGTTAGAGGCATTGAACATTGTTTGAAATAAATTTGAAAATACATTTAGTGTTCCAAAGAACATCAAAGCCAGCTTTTGGCATTAATAGTTTAATAAACTAGATGTAAAACGTTTCAAAAGTCTATGGTTGGTTCGTATACAGCCATATGATAACAGCACGATAGATGTGATAGTTTTCGAACCTTTTAAAATAATAAACGTCCAAAATTGTCGAAAATATCTATTAAAAACTAAAAATGCTTACGAACGCCTCTAAAGTTTAGTAGTTTAGTAATAAACTTTTTATCCGTATCTGAGGTAAAATAATCTGTGACATTTGGCTTTTAAAAGTACTATTCGCGAAGCTCACAGAGATACCTTCAGCAGTATACATTTTATTCTTGTTATAAGCAACAGTCAACGGTGAAAGAAATTGATTTCTGTTGTTGAGATGTTTCTTATATCCAGATTTTATCGTACTAAAGGATCCTAATACAATTATAGACGAATTCACACGAATTTATTTTAAAACAGACCCGATGTCTTTTTGCTTTGCAAGCCTCATCTGAATAGCATTCAGGGTGTCCCGCACTCATATTGCCCACATTCCTGCAGACTCTACAAAAATTTTGGCCCATTCTGGATGCAAGAACTGCTGAGACGGAGGGCATTTAGGCTGTCACCAATTATAGTAAGTGTCATTGCCCGCATGTAACTCACATAACCCAAGCACAGTAATTACTAGCACATCATAGTTCCCTACCTGTGCGTATTCATTCTCCACTTCGGAATCAGAGGCTACCAAATAGAAATCTTTTTCATTGTAAGCACTAAAAACTGCATTGCTGTGCCACTTCCTCATTGAAGTCTTATTAAAAATAAAAAGACTTGGAATCCAATTAATTTGCACAGGCTGGCAGTTATCCCAGCAGTTTCTCACACAATCTACCGTAATTTCTTCTCAAGCAATCCGCAACCGTTGTATCTTCGTCATATTTTCTATCTTTTACAGGTCCAAGACAGCTATATGTACATTCTACAATTCCCTCTCCATTTGCAGAGGCCTATATCCGAGCTTCAATTTTCAGATGTTACTTGCATCAAGTGGCTGCACTCCTAACATTACATTTTGAGGCAGTAAAAGCCCTCAACAATCCAAACTGCGGTAAAATTTCCAGTAAAGTGTAATGAGAACAATTTTCAAGGAGAAACAGTACGTACCTCTCAGGAAAATCTGTTGTGAAATTATGAAACCGCTCAAGCCATTTTATGAACCAACCGGTCGTCATGCAGGCTTTCATATTCACATGATAGTCAAACCTGTGCTCTATTCTAGTCTTTTTTCAGACGCTCGTGGCTTCCATTTTGTTCAAGCAGCCATGAGCTTGGTCTTCCCTGTCTAATCCATATTGTGGCAGGGAAGAAGTTGGAATACGTTACATTTAATTCTCGAGTTCCGGAAGCCTTTTGCGTTGCGATAAACTTCCTCCGGTGGCACTAAAATAGAACAAGCCGGTCCTATCCGCATTATAAACGTATTTAGTGCTGTAGATTGGACTTTTCTGCAGAAAAGAAGCCAGTAAAGTGAGCAATTTCTTTTAATCAAAAACTCTGGGTTCCTCGCGGCATCGAGATGACCACAGGACCCACCATTTTTTGAAATATGTTAGCCAGTTCTCGGAGAATGTCAACGTGAGCTGCCCCCTTTTCCTCTCGGTTACTGTTTGCTAGCTCCCTTAGAAGCATTCTTTCCATCTAAAAAGCTGGAAGTCGATGAAAAGGCATCTGTTCTACCGTGTACATCATGCCTTTGCAAGAGTCCTTCAACATATCGTTTCTTTGATACCTTAATTCTATCTACGTCTTGCCTCATTTCCCAGCCAAGGAACGGCTTGAATTCTCCAAACAACTTCACATCAAATTCCTCGCTGAATCGTTTCTTGAAGTGCTCAAGAAGCTGCCTTGAATTGCTTGCAAAAGCCATGTTATCAACGATAATGACTAATACTATGAAATACTCACCAACCGCCATGTGAAAAATCCTAGCATCAATTTTTTGACTGCATAAAACCCCATTTCATAATTTTCATAACGATCAGCGATCCCCATATCCTAACTGACTGAAGAAGTCCGTATATAGACCTAAGAAACCTGCAAACAAAACCAGGGCGTTCAAGCTTCCCCATAGGGTCAGTAGTTTGGTCCATGTATAAAGTACTGCTACTTTCTCCGTAAATTTATGCACTACTCACGTCCCTCCCTTCGACTATGAGCCTTGTTGCGACTTCCAACGGAAGAATCATGCGAATTGCTTCACGGGGGCAACTGGGGCTTGAATATACTACGGATCAAAGTCTAGCCCTTCCATCTGCTTATCACCACGAATGACACAACGGGGCCTATGAAGGAAGTTCGTTTTATCGTTGTCCAGCGGTTTGAGACGAAATATCCTGGTGAATAGGATCACATGCATCGAAAATTCGTAAGTTATTAACTCCGATTTTCACTTTTGCGGAGGGCGAGGTATTCTCGATCTATAGCCTGACACCAAAGAGGGTTTTGTATTGCTTCAGTAAATGATCGCGGCAATTGGGAATCATGTTGATGCTTGCGGGAGGCATTTGCACGGGTAATAGTTTGAAGAGCTCGTTTCAAAGGGAGAGGATACAGAGAGAATGCCTGAGCAAGGAGTTCTTCCAAATAGTCATCATCCTGGGCTCCTACATTTTCAATAGAATTCTGCCTTGCTATACCATCAATGAGAGTAGAAACTATTGGAAGCTGATCTGTGCGACAAATTCGGAAGTCTTGAGATATATTGGTAATGATGCTTTTCTTTTCGAGAAAGTAGATCTGATAGAGCGTTATGTCACTTTCCAGTTCGAAGAAGTGTCTGCGCGCAGCTCTAGGAGAAAATTTCTTGTCTTTCCTCTTGGCGTGCTGATAAAGAAGGCGAATTCTTATTTCCTGAAAATACGTAGGTCCTCGGAATTAACACGATTTTGGGCATCCCACAGAAGCATTGGGATATTTCCTTGAATTCTGTCAGAGGGGAGGCGGTTTCTCAATCAATTGATGTGATTCATGGCTTCTGCCCAAAGGAGGCTGCCAAGCTTTGCTTCGAAAAGAATTACACGAGCACGAGCACCTAACTACCTCATGAAACTTTCTGCAATTACATTTCTTTGCGGCTCGTGTGGCAGATTTGTCTCTAATAGGATCCCATTGATGCAGGCAAAATGCTTGAAATTTCCGGCTAAATTTTCTCCAGCTCCATCGAGGCGAAGGTTGATAAGCCTGTGGCCAGTGATGTTCCCTGACTTTTCTTTGTAGTACCTAAGGGCAGGAAGCAGTTCGGACTTTCTTTTGATGAAATAAACATCTGTCTTTGCCTTGCGATCATCAATGAACCCCAGATAAAAGCTACTGTTGCGAAGAGATGGTTATGCCACTTTTCCGCTGATATCGAAGTAAACTAGTTCGATTGAGTATGAATTTATCCATGAACTTGGTAGTATTGGCTGGCGCTGGGTTTTCGCAAGAGAACATGGAACATAGACAATTTGTTCTAAAACTTCCTTGGAAAGCTTGTTACATCCTGGAATTTCCTCGCCAACTTCATGTATTGACCAGGATGAGGATGTACTGTGAGACTATGCCATTCCAATGCAAGCTGTCCACCACTTTTAGTTCGAAGAGAATTACTGCACTGAAACGATGGTAGCTCTTCTAAAAGTAGTAGATGGCAACTCTATGCAGCTTGACCCACGAGCGTTAGCTGACCATATTGTCCTCCGAAGTTTACCGGCATCGGCAGGCGATACAATCCATCTCTGTCAATCTAAATTGCTTTCAGTACATCCTGTTTGCCACGAGGTGAAATGATGCAGGTGCTTACTCCTTCTATCGCCGGTAATTCCATGGTAAACAATTTGTTGAGTTGTTGAGTGAGCAAACCTACAGATAAGATGCTCGTTTGAAAATGCGGGTCACGGCAAGCCTCCATGAAGAATCCATCAGCCAAAGGAATTAACACGAGACCTTTTCAAAAGGGAGCCGAAACTTCAGAAGCAGCTTGAATATCTTGCGGCTCGATCTGTTCATAATTCTTAAATGATTTCTTGTTGTGAAAAAAATAGTGTGATCTCCTGAGTCAATCAAAGACGCACACGTCTCCGCTGGTCAGTACTTCGCAATTCCCGTCTTGAACTTGACGTGAGCCATAAATACATAGGGATTATGATGTACGTAATGATGCGTCGGTTGATCGGGCATGCGAACTGTCATTGCTGAAGGACCGGAAACTCCAGACCGGCCTTAATTGATTTTGGCATGTAAAGAAATATTAGCGCTCTAATCTTTGCTGTGAAACTGCTGGTTGTTTTCCATGCGGTTTATATTCATTCCCGTAGAAATAAGTGCCTCCTCCACGCCCACGGCCACCTCAAAAATAGCCTCTGCCAAATCCAGGGCCTTTGCCGCGACCTTTGCTACGAAATTTACAATTCATTTTGTCTGCACGATAGTAACAATCTTTCGGGCGATGAACTGGTCGACCAAAAACCTAACAAGTTTTTGCACCCCTTACCCTATAACTCTTGTTCACTTTGCCACCCTGGTTACCGTTTCCTCGATTCTTTTTGTTTCCTCCTGCAGCAGAAGCTTTTGCCATATTGACCCCGCTATTCCCGTGTATGCCTTTAGCTTTACGTCGTTAAATCTCGGTTACAATCCTAACAGTATGTGAGAGTGCACAGGTACGAATGTTAGGGTTCAATTAGTACGTGGCACTCGCACTTGTATTTTCAGCAAAGTGCATTGACACGTACAATATTATTCTGTCAGCAAAGTACCTAATTTGGATTTAGTTTGCATTTAGTGCTCATCTCCGGTCTATACAAAGTGCGCTTAACCTGGTCTCCAGGTCCAGACAGTAATCAGTGATCGTGTAAAAAGCAACCTGATCCGTGCTTTACAAGTCCAGAGTGAAATTGCAACAGTACTGTACGGTAACTCAACTTCGGTACTAATCCAAGCCCAGGAATCTTCCAGGTATTTTCCGAGGTCCCCAGGTGTGTTTTTTTGGCCCAGAATCGATTTCCAGGAATCTTGGGATCCTGGAATTTCAATCTGGGGTAAAATACTGGGGTGCTCCGAAACTTAAAGAAATATCATTCTACATCACTAAAATTCCTTCCATGAATCCTGGAACAACCCCAGGATCCCTGGGATAAGCCCCTCGATTCCTGGTACCTCCCCTGGATTCCTGGGATCCGCTTTAATATATATTAAAGAGAAGTAAAGGATTTATACGTGGGCGATCCCCCACTGTGGGATCAGCTGGCAGCCTGGGCCCATCTGCCTAAAGATATTCTAATATTTTTTAATTTTTGACTTGAATTTTTGAACTGTATTCCTTCGGATTCCGAGTACCGAATAAGAAATTTCTCCTTTTCCCAGGTTACTCCACGTATCTTCAGGAATTATATAGTATGCCCAGGTTGCCCCAGATATCTCCAAAAATATTGTTCTTGTGCCAGGTTTCCCCAGGTTACCCCAGGAATGCATGGTTTTTGTAACGGATTATGACTGATTTTTGTATTCGCGGACTCTACCAAGGCTCAGCAACCAAACGTTCAGTAATATCGGTCCTGAGTACTATTCAGCAGTATTACTACTTCTACTCGTATTCTTATTGTACTGTGCGTTTGAAATTACTATCCCATTCCACCCCCAGTTGAAGAATGCCACTATCCGAGGCACACTCCAGAAATTAACTCGCAAGTCCTTTTCCTTAGGCTACTATTAGTAGCACTTCTATTTATGCAGACCATAGTGGATCACTAGACACATTGCAATCATCTGGTATATATGCTCCTTACTGTCCTTCGTTTAAACTTTTACCGAATCAAAGTGCCCTTCAACCACTATCAATTTTGATACAAAAGTTGAAGTGTCACCCATAGAGAAACTCTCACTCTGATTATTCCAGTATCACATTCCCCTCTGATACCGGAATTTCATCAGAACCTCCTTCTCGCAAAGATCCATTACCTGAATCCTTATCCCCAACAAGCACGTCCCTAAGATGAAAATTTGAGTGAGCATCCGAAAAAGAGGAACGCTACACTGTCTCAGCGAAACGATGGTAGTCAAGGTCAGTCCAGTCGCCTCTCACGGACCACCGAAAAATCTCCAGTTCCAGTAGGTATGCCGCTGATTCTGTTCATATTGGATCTAAGGCGCTGTCAAACAAACCAGCTACGAATACTCAGCTCTCCAATCCGTGACCCCAGCTCTAACCCGTAATAGTACACAATACCTACGCGAATGCAAGTGGAAATAAAGAAGGTACCATTTAGGATTAAGGGTTCAGAGTAGAAAGTTTAACAAGAAAGGTGGAAGAAGATGATGCATCCGACCATAATGGAAAGTATGAAGATGACGCGACGAAGAAATGTTAAGCACAGACATCTCCAATACCTATTAAAGGAATAGTCCTATGCATACCCATCAATGATGGCAGTCTTATACTCGCACTAGTTTGATGAGGAGTGTACCGTCTGTGCAGCAGAAAGATGGTACCTCTGTTCATCCAATAGTGCAGCTATGGAAGGCGATGAATCGAAGAGGAAGGTGAGGATGGCATGACTATGAGGAATTGGTCGCTGATGAGCGGGTTCGGAAATTGGGAAAATGGAGGAGCTTGATGTAATGGACAAGAATGGAGAACCCAGGAAGATGATATGGAAAAGCTTCTGCTGTAGTACCGATTGGTCAAAACAGAGAGGGAAGCGGTGATGTCGGATCAATGTTTGAGGCCGAGGAGAAGGCGGTATTCAGCAAGCGCATGACGGAAAAGATAAGCACATTCAGTCACTCAACTGGGGCCAACTCCAGTAAGAAAGGGTCCCAAGACAAGATTTTTGTAGATTTGAAAGTTGGACACGTGATCAGTTCCGGGAAAACATTCATCAGGAATAGGTCACGTAATCAATATCCCCGAAAAAAACCGTGCTACTTTTTCTGAACAGTTCTTCGATGGAACCCGAGTATCAGTTGACACAGCTCGTAATGGCATCGATTCGTTGCGAAAGAACTCAATGATGCAAAGGAGAGCTGCATGGACAAACCAAATGATGCCAGTTACATAAGACTATCGCACTTCTGTATTGAAATCTAGATCGAGAAAGGGCGCAAAAAGTCTCCTTCGAAGTGAAATTGACATGCTCAGATCAGCATCAAAGGTCTGTCCGATCCACATCGGATGTTCGTGGTATATTACTCATGCATTGAAGAAAAAAGCTTGCAATTCGTAATGCGCTGAAGAGAAGGGTGTGGGACGAATGGATAACATATTTGCAAATCTTCATGACAAATGCCGGATTTCAAAGTATCTCGCAACGGCGACAGTCCGATCTGAGTTTATAGAGGTGCGTTCTGAGATTCATGGCATCCAAATAATACGTACCACCTGGTACTCGCCAGAGAGACTGGCGTCACAGATGGTGACCCTTGCCGATACAGATGATACAGTATACGAGAAATTGTGGGTGGAGCAAGAGCGGTGCCATTTTACAATCGTATGAGAACTTGATGGTGGGATAAAGTGTAGTAAGGAAAGTGTTCCGCTTTGTCCGATGGAGCTATCTAGGAGGGTGATTTCTTTTTTCAACGAATTATCTACTGTACCTTTTCGTTGCAGAGAATTGCATTGAAATGCTGCAGACGGGGTGTCATCGGTTAATGTTCCAGAAGAAGTTGAGTGAAATCTCAAATTTCGCAGGAAAGAGCAAAACGCTCAACCGGAACTGAGAAATAGCTGCAGAGAAAACGGTGGGAGTCGGAAAAAGGCATTTAAGAGCGTTTTTTTCAAGAACTGGTTACTTCCTTCATCGATTCAACAAGGCAGCAGTAAATTCAGCACTGAAAACAAATGGAGAGCGAGAGAGACAATTCAGCAAGGCGTACTCAAAACTCTACAAGAAAGATGACGATGGAAATGATTTGACTTCTTGGTGGAGAATTGCTATATTCGAGGATATTTGTTCCGAAGGAATAGAGAAGATGGAAAATAGACACGTGGAAGGGCCAGACAACTTATTCGGAAATGAGCCGTCACGGTTGGCTTTAGAGGCTTTCCACTGGGGCGGTATTGAAGAAGATGGCGAGATGAGTGTTATGACCATTGCCTGCTTGGATCCATGGATGACAGCTTTAATTGAATATCTTCCTCGTAAGAAAAGTGGTACAGCGAAGGGGGAGCGAGACTATAGTGCTCAAGGGAAGGTACGAACAACTTTTACCATCAGCGACCGCCTCCCTTCTGAAATTTTGCGGAACGGTTGTATCTAAACAGCTTGAAAGAATTAAGGAAGACGCTGGAAGACATTAAAAATTAGATTAATTGAGTGTACCAAAACGCAATACCCGTTCTCAATCATTGGGAAACCACCAACGCATATATACACTAGTGTTCAGGTATCCACGCAATGGTCACATTTATATAAGCGCCATACATGAATACTTTGCTGATTCGTCTGTGATTTGGTCGGTCAAGTTCTGGATTGCTACGTTTGCCACACAGCATCTGTAGGTACAGAAATGAAGGCATTTAGTGATGACTACAACATACATATTCTATCGGACGACAATTAATTTTAGGTCGCGCTTCAATAAAAAGTTCATGCAAAAGCAGGTTGGTATATGAGGACTGCGATATTGTGGGAACCATGACGTAAAAGCTTGAACTGAGTTCATTTCATTGACGGTGTACTTGAGATTCCTTCGGAACACTCGAAGTATCACATGAATTATTTAAATTGGTCCCTATTTTCATTGTTTACGCCGCTCTAATGCCATAGCATTGGTTACGCTGTATTGGTTATAGCGTGAACCAATGCTACAGCGTAACCAATGCTATGTTGCGTGACTGATGTCATTTCTTCCCATATAAAAACCAAAAAAATAGACCACATATGATTGAAAGTTCCTTGGTTGTGTAATCAATGCAAATTTAGAAATTACTTACTCATCATATTCTAGTTTAGTCATTGAATGTGCAATCAAAACTAAAATATGGTATAATTTTCAAAAGGAAAAGAACTAGTTGTGCAACCGAATCTCGTTGATAGGCAATGGACGCATAACCGATATACAATACAATACTATACAACAACAGCATGTAATTTCGTAAAGACAAATAATACTAGTAGTAACCTTCCGTAAGTCTCTGTTGCCCGCACGATGAGGTTCCTGGAAACATCGGTTAACACTATAGACATCTGGATGCCTTCCTCCAAGAGTAGATGTGGGGACTGGGAAACCCTGGATCGAGACGCTTTCGCAATGAGTACGTTGTATGCTCTGTGTCTTGCGGCCTTTGCTGCATTCTATCAGCGAGCTTAGACACTCGAGACAAAACTGACTATATCTTTCAAATCATAAAGAACCTACGCATTTACCCTAAATTATGAATAGTTAATCGCTGCTTCCAACAGGTTCAACCTGTTAAAAGCAGCGATTAACTCTTCATAATAACTCCATCAGTAATAAAGGCCCGAATAGGTATGTCATGTCATCCAATGCCGCAGTGACATACAACCAATAGGTTATTTCGTCACTGGCTGTGTGATCAATACGAAGATATGCTACAAATAATGCAGAAAATATACTTAAAATGAGAGTGTATGTCTCGAGAAAGAGTTCATTATGCAACGTATTCCCAACGGAATTCACTGTTTGTACAACAACGCACAACAATACGAAAATATTATTGCATTTTTTGCGCAGTACTTATCCGGAACTCTGGTTATGCAACCAATGTTTTCATTAATTCTATCAGGGGTGCTTGTTGATATTTAGAAGAGAGGTGGAGGGGGATGGGAACAGCGGCCCCCGTCCGTGTCCGGGAAGGTTCCAGTAGACCTTGAAGTCTTCTTCGGAGTGGACAGGGAGTTGGAGATGATGCCTCGGAGGGGATGGAGCGTGGAAAGAAGTTGTTTTTAGTACAGAGAACTACTGGTAAATCTATCTCACCCCTAGTAGGAGGAGAGGGTAATCTTATCCCTACTGTAAAAGAAAGATGTGCATAGGAAGAGGTAAGGTCGACCCGTTGATTAATGACAGCCCCCGTACTGTTGTGAGTCTGTAAGTATTGCAGTGGCACGTGTCTGATTGAAAGGTCAACAGGATTTGCAAATTCAATCCAGTGCGTATAAGAATGCTAAGGACATCGGGGTTCTGATTCCAGAATAAATTAATGAGAGGAGGCGAAACGCGAGATGAGAGCCAAGCATTTAAACAACACAGCAAGATGCAAGAAACAGAGCAAAACGTCAGACTTTGTTTTTTTGTTTATCGCCGCTGTAGATAAGACGAGCGAGCCACTCCCATATGTTCTTGATGATGTATAGGTCTGGATTCATCGCAGACCAAGCCAAATTTCAACTTTATTGCTCTGAAGCCGCTCCGTGGTTTATTTCGAACGATGGACAGATGCACTGTCCAGCAGAAACATCTAATTACACCTAAGCGTTACAACTTAAGTGAGGGTAGTTTCCTGCAAAGGATGATGAGTTTTGGGGATGCGGTAAGTATGAGAATTCGAATTCGGAGACTGTGTCTTAAGTGGATTTCGTTGAATGTATTGAATTACATCGAGATTGGTTTAACTGAAGTTGGCCATGCTGTCAAGCCAACGACTTGGTGCAGTACCTGAGAAGAGCGGAGCACCGACTTCGTTAAAATAGCTCCATATGTACAACTGAGTTAACTGTAGGGCACTGCCCCCTAAACATTGTGCCACTCTGCCAATACTCCTGGCCTGGCTACTCGGAGTAGCATTATATCGCGTGGAGCACTAATATTGCTTGGGTAGTCATTATGGCATTATTCGGCAACCCCTCTCTACGTATGAATGCGGAGGCAGTACTACAGATTTAGGTCGTCATTGATTGTACCACTGACTCTTACTATGGTCATTACTTACGATACTAATTCCTGAATATTCGAGAATATATGTAAAAACATATCTGAAAACAAATTTAAATGCCTTTTCATACAAGAGCATGAAATATAACGACAAAGTACTATGGAATTTGTTTCTAGACCGATTCCATAGTTGGCGGTATGCAACAAGGCCATAGCACCGCAATAATATTTCAAAATGTGTCCTAAAATCCATCTGGATTGGTTGTGCAACCTGTTCTTTCAAAAAATCAAAGCCAACAAATAAATCCCCAAATATCCTGAACAGAGGTGAATGGCAGATGTATTGTAGAGCACAGGAATGGTCTGTACTGTCTTGGTTGCGCAACCCAGGTATTTTGCCTGAAAAATGAATAAAACTTTCATTAATTGCTTGGTCTACGCACAGTAGATGTTTGCTCATAAAAGCCTTGTTCGGGCGTTGAAGACGGATCGATGAACATTTCCGGTAAACACCTATCCCTTACATGCACCATCCTAACCCAGTGTACCAGCATCACTATCATATTATATTTTCACTCCTGGGAATCCCCTTTTGTCTGCTGGCCCCCTCCCTCTCCTGCTTTCGTTGCTTTTACTTTCGTAACTACGACGGCTCTGTCTCCCCGTCCCTCTCCTGCCTTCATTGCTTTTTCTTGCGTCTACCATCCATCTATTAGCTCCCCAGACGAGTCTAACTATTCGATACGACCACAGGGTTAAACGTTCGCCAATACTTAAACCGATATGCCGCAGACTTCCAGGGAATCTATTAATGCGGCAGCTTCTCGGAAGACCACACCTACGTACAAGTCCTTTACTACCATTATGGCCGAGATCCTTACTAAAGCAAACAACTTAAAACTCCCACAAGGAGTTCAAAAGGTTGAGGATGGTGATTGTGTGGAATTGTGGTTCAAGACTTTTTCCTCGAATTTAGAAGCGTGGATGCGAAAGAACAATTATTCGTTGTACTTTGATCCGCTTGATGGTGGCGTTACGGTTGGTGATCACAAGAGACTACTTCTTCGGACTTTTCAATATCAGGAAGTCGAGTCTACGTTGCGGTATCACCGGCAGGGTATTCTATCGCATGTACGGGGTTTCTTTCTTCAGTGAAAGGAGAAGAAAAAGGAGGGTTTAATGCGTACTCCGCTGCCGTTGCGGGTGTTGGAGAGGTATTACGCCACTTGGATGAATGATGAATGGATCTTTTTGTGGGGATGTAGAAAGATCGAGATAAAGAACGAGCCCAGACTTTCCTTCAGATATTCCATTGGGAGAACGGGACGGGCGTTTCTGCTGTCAGTTTCTCTTCATTTCATTCCTTTTGTTTCTGCACTGATGTAAGTGGTTGGCAAAATCCCATTTTGTACTGTTGAGATGCTTCTGAAGAGGGTAAGCGTGGGAAAGAAGCTACAAGAGGGGTAGTTAACTGCTGTCAAACTCAGTCAATTACCGCTGATTTTTTAGGGAAAGGACTTTATTTGGGGAAATATTGAGGGTTGAGGGAAAGGACTTTATTTGGGGAAATATTGAGGATGCTTTCAACGAACTTGCGAAAGAAATGGGTCAGAATGCTGTTGGGAAGGCTGGCGAGAATAAGGTGGTTGTGGTGAGGCCCAAACGTCGATCTGCAAGACGTATTTTGAAGCCGACTCATCAAGACAACTCGAAGCACATTTACAATTCTCTGACTGATGGGTCGGATACGTCCATGTCGTTAGTAGCTAGCATTATTGCAATTATGGCGCATATCATGGTCCGTTTAAATTTTATGAGCCCGCGCATTGCTTTCGAATCTGAATGGGATGATGATACGAAAGAGGGGTTTGAAAACTTCTATAAGCAGATGAATATCGCACTGCATGTCACAAGTTTGTCGGTCCCGTCGCAGTGCGACGAAAAGCTCAGAGAAGACGTAATGGCGTATACAAAGCACGATTCAAACAGTGGTATAAGAACCGTGCGAAATCGCTTGGACCATGTTACGACGATTGCTGACTCAAATTCCGTAGGAAGGGGTATTGTCGTCACTGATCACAAAACAATGAAGAAATAGGGGTTGTTAAAAGCTTTTTGGGGAGTTTGGAAACTGGTGGTGTGACCAATGCACGGGAATCGGCTGGGACTTGTGATCAAACGGGAACTAGTAACACAAATAGTGATATTGGAGGGGTTGGGAGAGTCCTTGTTGGGCGTTCGGCAGCTATTGATGTGACCAATGCTCAAAAAAATTGCAGAAAATTTTGATGAGCAGGGAATGGTCGCACAGCCAATAACCAGCCTGATAACAGTGCCATGGAAATACAGAGTCCTGATGCAACATTGTGCTCCGGCCTCGTAACCTATAACGAAGATATTTTGTCGAATGATTGTGCTTCAGTAACTCCCCCCCCACTTCCTCATGAATGCGAGGAATGGTTGCATGGTGTGAGGGATGCAGTTGATTCCAAAGAAGCTGACATTCCTGGGGTAGCGGAAATTGCAGAACAGTTCAGAAATATTGCCAGGGTGAATGGGGAGCTGTCTTCGCTGAAGAAGTCGGTGAAGATATTCGAGCTGACCTAGCTGCTGCTCAGTTGATAATTTCCGAAAAGACCGGATGTTTAGCTAAACTTGAGGAGCAGTTACGCAGTGCCAAAAGGTGTAGAGGACTGGCCATCTAAGAGAAGGTTGGAGCGGGAAAAAGAAGAACAACTACGAGCGTTGGAGTTGAGGAGGGAGCAGCGCAAGAAGAATGAGTAGGTACGCAAACTGCTGGACGCTTATGTATCAGACGCTATTTACGAAGGGATGCGTGAGTACAGGAGGCTGGATCGAGAGCGGGGGAATCGAGAAAGGGCCAAGCGAGAAGCAGATGAGAAAGAGGCTCGGCAGTAAAAAAGGAAAGAGGAGGAGTAAAAAAGAGGAAAGTGGAGGAGGAAGAGAAGTTAGCAAGGAAGAAAAGGTTGGACGAAAATTAGGCGGCATCATTGAAGTACGTACGGTAACTGGAAAAGGAACGGAAATTGGAACAGAGGTAGAGAGAGATTGCAGCGAAGAAACGCATGGTTTAAATGGACGAGATGAGGGCACAGAAGTTGCGAGAAGGGCAGAAAGCGATGGCACAGGAGGAAGAACAGCAGAGACTTCATAATGCAGAAATTAGAAAAGGGAAGCTAGAGGACATTGCCCGTCGTCATGCCGAGTACATCACTCTATGTGTTAAAGATTAAGAACTATTTTGTGGCAGTTCTCTCGCGGTATACAACAGCGCTCTCTATTTCTGGTCGCGAAACTGGAATTTCACCAAAGGCGCGTCACACGATGTTAACAACTGGTTACATCGGAGAATCTCTGTCATGCGTTTGGAAGGAACGACTCATGAATTGAACTGCGGGTAATCGCTTCCTCAATTGGATACGTCCAATATTTTTCCAAGAAGTATACGGACCTCGACCATTACTGTCACGTCTGGTGCGCGTTGCTGTCTGCACAGACATTCATAACTTTGGCTGAGGTTTATTGTTCATTTGAAGTTATTTCCAATTGGAAGCTGCCATTACTTGTCTCTGGAGATTGGCGACAAACTTACAAATGAGAACTGTTTGCATAACCGGTTCTTTACCAATTGCAAGTACAAAGAATACCCATCTTCCCATCATCACGACCAGACTCTCCACAATGGTGCCCCTTCTTTCGCACCTATTCCCGGCATGGATCCGCGAACCCCCTAAAAAGCAGAAACATAGCGAACAGAAGAATAGAAGGACGCGACATGAAGGACTGCAATACATGGATCCTATGGGGTGCCACGCTAGAACTTACAATAGAAGAAGCATGTCTACACAAGACGACGCAACAGCCTACTCAGGACCATCGCATACATTTTGTATGGTGGCCCGCAGTCAGAATATAAGTGCAACTTCAAACACACGCACCTAACAGGTGACGCAAACATATCTCCTGACCTCTTCGTTGAACCTCTCACCGGGACACAAGGGAATTTAAACCAAAAAGTGGCAATTGATGTCAATTTCACCTACCCATACGCCCAGCAGCAGTACGGAAATCAACAGTGGACGCGATCACTTCGCCCTTTATCGTATGACGGCTTGTTCTGGGGGTCTCAGAACTCCTATTGTTGTGGCTGCGAAAGCGTAATTCAATCGAGGGGTATGATAGGATAGAATATGTTTGTATTTGACTTCGTTACATTGGTTCAGGGAGGTCGAGAGTGCGTTAAGCTATGTGTGGACTTCGGTAAGGGTTGGGGTGTATGGGCAGGTGCAAGTGACATCCAATGCCACTCTTTGGTTTAAATTCCCCTGTGTCCCAGTTCTTGGCTCGACGAAAAGGTCAATTCGCATTGGCGATGAGGTGTGTGCGCTCGAAATTGCACTTGAACTCGGATTGTGCATCTCCGCACAGTACATATGCGATTTTGCGTAGGAGGCTGTTTATGGCGTCTTGTGCACCCTACACTACAGTGGATGCAAACGCCTGCATGGTCTCTATTATGTACTTTGTGAGGCCGCCGCAGCCTTTGGCGGTCTGCAGCATCCCAGAAGTACCAAAAGGGATAGAAACCTCTTATATAAAGTGAAGAGAGGACGGCAGGGGGCCTATGACAGGAAACCCAGCCAATTGCAGCTTTAGAGGAAGTTACGACGTAGCACAGTAGTCCTTGCCGGCCACTCTGGATAATCTCTAGATTATTCTCGGCCGGAGGTAGGGGTATAACCAATACTTGCATAGTCAATGGTTGCGTAACCAGTGCTTGTGATAAGGTCCGACCACAACATATCAATTGGGGCGCGCTGTCTATTGGTTTTTCAACTACTTAGAATCTCTAAGAATCGATTGCACAACAAATTCTCTTACATAAACTTAAATCGTTACTCGGAGAAAAATTGCTAGTGCTAGATGCTGTCCATAAAAAGTATTTATCTAGGGTAGCGCTGGCCGTTGGTTATAACAGCACTGACTATCTCTGATATCTACTTCCACAACCATTTCTCTTTTAGTTTACAATTTCTACCAAATATTGGAATTATGTGGAAAGCGGTTGCCCAAATATGCATTGATTACACAGCCAGCACACTTTAAGTCACATGAGCTCTATTTTTTGGTTTATTTTGGAATATTTGGCATTGGTTACGCTAAAAATGGCACTTTGCATTGACAAATTGGTAAGTTACAAGTCGACACTGTCAATGAAACGAAAGTCATACAATCTTTTATATCTCGAGACTACCATTGAGTGGGGATAGTTATTCCAAATATTTTCTTCCTCCTTTCGGTCTACAGAAAACATAATACCCCTCCGTTATAAAATCGGTTGACATAGAAGAATTCCGCAAGCCAACCCTCACAATTCTCCTTGCGATGTGCAATCCTTTTCATTACTGTGTTGTGTTTCCTTAGCTTCCTGTTCATGGCGTCCCCACTAACAAGATGAAAAAGATCTCGGACACTATCCAGATGACAAAAATCATAAACTCTAGTCCAGCCTTCTTCAAATTCTTCGCCACCATTTCTAGACCACTGCAGTATGATGCATTCTAAAGCCGCTCTACTGCGTCGGGAGGTAACACCTTATCATTGAGAGTGTCATAAAACTACAGAAATCAGTATTCTCCCAGTACGTGTGTTGTACAATCAGAGCACTGAGATGCGTTATGAGTGATACATCTACTTTGTACCCGGCCGTAGCCTTCCCGTAACTAAAATTGTGAGAAGAGCACGAACTTTCCCAAACCACACTGTAATTCGATTAGTAGTTGACCAAACAAGTTTGGCCTTCTTCAACCATGGACTATGTCAAAGCTTTGGTTTGGGATCCATACCTGGTAGCGCTGCAACAATTCTTTGCGAAATACGGCCTTGCCGTCCTGTACAGTTGCAATTCCTTTCTCTTTAATGCAATCTGAGAGAGAGGGGACTTCATAACCAGATATAAACGCCGAGGAGAGAACGCGATCCTATATTAGATGAAAAACGTCTGAAAGGTTTGATTTCTCAATTGTTTCCAAAATACAACCCTTCAGATTTTCAAGCTGTTCTTCGTTAAAATGTTGCAAAAATGGTCCCGAAATCTGTCTGAAAAGAGCCCTCCTCCCATTTTTGGACCATACTCTACTCCCTGCAGGTGGCTTTCGGCTGGATGAAGATTGAGGATGTCGTAGAGCGTCATCTCTAAAACCTCTAGAACCATACATGTCTTGTCCAATTGAGCCGCTTTAATTCTTGACCTGTTTTCACCGTTCTTCCTTTTCTCAGAAGACCCTGCAACTCTGATTGGTTTAGTAGATTAGCGGTTAGTGGTCTCGTTCATTGCCGAACGCTTTCTTTTTGACGTCATCTGATACATTCCTTTGATATGATATGGGCATACTCAAAGATACCACCGTCCCAGAATTGATAACTGCCCATCCGTCCATGTCCTCAGCAATATGATCTAGTATATGCCCTTTCAAAGTGCCTATCCCGGATTTTTAGTATTCACCGAGCACTTTCACCCCCAATTCCTTAAATTTTTCGATGCTATTCTTCACATAACCAATTCTTAAATCATTCCAACCGTATCCATGTATTCCACCTGACACAGGTGTAAGACTTCGAACGAGGTCAACGTACTGGACAAACATTTTAGTTGTTGGTTCATTATCAGATTCGCCGCAGTACCAGTCCATCATCGCTCCTAGCAATGGGGATACTTGGTCAACAGACTTCTAATCTTTAGCTTTTAGCATCCCACAAAGCCCTTCTTCTCTAAAAAGCCCATTGAACCCTGCCTTTCCACCTTCAATTGAGAAATCTACATTTAGATTGTAACAAACTGGTTCTTGGCAGACATGAGCGAGTAAATAGTTCATTTCACTAATGACCTCTCCTCTGATACTGCGAAATGTTCGGGGGCAAGACAGCCTAACTGAAAGAGCGGAAGATAACATTTTTTCTGATCTAAATCTTTCCATTTCAGCCTGGTTTAGTAGTCGTGATATGGCCAGGTGGAAATTATGCATTGGCTCAAAACGGAAAACTTTGTAGATATTCAATGTAAAGCAGGTCCCAATAAAAGGGAAATCATGAACATTTGGCTTATGCGGATGCAATCAAACACCAGCAAGGAGCTCTTTAGCTTTCTCCCTCATTTCACGCCATTTTGACGGGTGAGATTGCCTATCGACTTCAGAGCAACGGAGCAGGTTATTGTATTCCTCAAGAACGGCTGTTGTATATCCCAGGTTTCTTTTCTTGGATTCCGTTCACACTGGTAGGTCTTCCTTTGGAGCCATGCATTGATGGCATTACAGAGCCGTACGAGTTCCGCCTCGAACACAAAGAGGCATCTCTGCTTCAGGTAAATCAGCGACGTAGTTTGCTACAACCAGGTGACATCTCCATTATACACCGTCCACATCTCTGGCGCATAAACCTTTATTTCTAATTCTTTTAAGTTGTTGCACAACCGATTCTATAGCATCCAGCGTTAATGCAATGTTATCAGTCGTATCTGCGTCCTCATTTTGGGTCTGTATACTGGGTATAAACGCCGCAATAGTTTTTCCTTCAGTAACAAGCTTCCTGCGCATCTGCTCCGCGAAGTTCAGTACGGATAAAATGTTAAACCCGAGGTTTTCAATGATGTAACAGAATTGTCTCTGTAGAACTGCAACAGTAGAACGATAGACTGCTTTCCATCCTTTTCCATCGTGCACCAGCGCGTAATAATATCCGAATCACACATTACGATATTTCTAACAGAAGCTATAGCTTGTCGTACAACATCAGAATTAATTGGGTGAGAAAAGGGTTTTGATTGTCCTGGTTCCCTCAAAATGTCTGAAGTTCGGACTTAGGCGATTTGATCTATCAACGTCTTAGCAATATCCCTAGAGTAGTACGTCGACTTGGCGTTGCTCTTGCGTTTCTCGGAGGATATATTCGCAAGGCAGAATCCATTTTGTCCATACACGCAATTTCTTTGTTCTCCGCTCTCGAGATGAAGGACGTCGGATAATGTTGAGAATTTAACTCAGAATTCATAAGTGGAGAACTTAGCACAGTGCAGTACTTCTAATATTTCCTTCCCTAATTTTTGCTACAATTTCAAGTGATCTCACAAACCAACAAAGCAACCTTCCGATAGTAATCTGTGTCCGATTCTACACTTGCTCCTGTTTCATCTGAGAGCACCCTTCCTTGAGTCCGGCGATTGTCAATGCTTCAGAATATGCGCTTCTCATACTTCAAATTGTCCAGTAAATCTTCTCCTCCATCTTTATCTTCGAATACAACACGATCAACCAGCAAATTTTGCCAATGCCGCCAAATTTGATGGAGCTGACTATTAGGCTTTTTTTGTTGGTTTTGTTCCAGATTCTTCCTGCCGAAACCGCTGGAAACGAGCATTTCGAAAGGTGTAGAGTAATTCTAGTGGAGAACGGGAGCTGTATGGGCATGGTTTCCGTGGACAACGTAAGGTATGGTTTTTGCTTGCTTTATCCATCCCGCTTGCGTGAATATACTGCGAGTCTCGAAGTTGAAATCATGGGCGAACTCTTTCCTTTGAGTGAGGATAGTGGAATAGTGTATGAAAAGAGGTGTTAATCAAGGCATATTCATGGATATTTTTATCAAATATTTAACAGTTCCTTTGTTACTGGTTACGCAACCATGTACATATACGTCAGTTGGCGTATTACCTCCATGTTTTGGAAATCTTGATGTTACAGTCATGAAGTTATTGATTGGGGCCCATTTTGGATTGTTGTTTCAGACTGCAGTGGTGGTAATGTAGCTGTAATAAAAGTGAAAAAAATCATTAAAAATTAATTTGAGTTATTTGCTGACAGTACATGAATGGGCAGGGTCTCATGGGAATCCATTTTCAAAATGTTACATCACAGCGGCGGGTACTCTCTGGAGGCTGAGAAATGTAGGATACAACGAATACATTTTTTTTCTTCTATCTCCGCCCTTACCATCATGGTACCCGATCCGAAGCTGCTCACCGACTCCCGATAGATATTCTCTCTGTCATTACCCGATCCGAAGTATCTCTTCACCAACTCCCTAACCAATATTCTGTCCTCATTACCGGATCGAAAGCTATTCCTCACCGATTCCCTGACCGAATCGATCCCCAAAAATAAGTAAGTTTCGGCTAACTCTTAAGAAACCTAAACTTCTGAATGCTAACCGCGCGCATGTGTACCAACTGCATCCCCTTCATGTCTTAGGCTTTACATTGCAAAAATCAACTCGGTAATAGTTTCGCCGAAATTTTGTCAAGGTTTCGCCCTGTTAATAGGGCATATTTTCGGGTCCGAAAATTGAAATGCACCACAGGGGGGAAATTGGGGTGTTTTAATGATTGAAAAATGGTTTACACTATGTTCCAAAGCGCATCAAATAATTGGTACACCATATGTCTTGTAAATGAAGTTAGAGTAAACGCAACTTGCACACAATAGAAACTTACGCACCGACTTTTGAGAAATAAAAATGACTAAGCTAGTCATTATAAGGACAGAATGTCATGAGTTAGTGAAATATTGGGTTCAGATAGACAATTAATTGCTGAAACTCCGCCCGTTAGTGATGACCCATGAGATGAACTTTGGCAGCAACAGAGAGCCGTGATCCTTACTTGTCCTCCTTACTCATCACTTCAGTCCTCTTTCACAACCAAAAACTACACCATCGAAGCCATCAACTCAATCCACTTCCAAACCCTCCTCCCATCCCACTCCTTACCTGCAAATCTCCAATTCCTTATGAAAGCCTCATCACAATAAGCACCAAGCAGTGCTTTTGTTATCCTCTAAAAACAACCCTCTATTCCAACAATCCCCCTCCTGCGTCGATGAAACTTTTCCCGGCAGCGAAAACCTTAGTCGCTGCTCCGAACACTTACCATGCCTTAAGTAGGCTTTTTACAACTCCGATAAAAGGGATCAGCTTAGGTCTAAGGTAGATGGGGAGTTGGAGAAATGGATGACCTACTAATGATGTTGTTGAGAGGCACGATATGAAGCAGATACCAAGCAGGGAGCTGAAATACGGGCGGCGAGGGAATTGGATGAAGAAAAAGAGCGGATAAGGAGGGAATTGCGTTCCTTGGCAACAAGCAGAGGTTCGAGTGAGAATAATGACCGCAGTAATTAGGGGAATGCCGAAGACTCTTCCGATCGCCGTCAACGAAAATTGCAGGCCGTCTCGGCCCTGCGAGCGGGATAGAGAAGTGTTCAGTGCACCTTCGCAACTCTGATTTAGCACGCATTGAGTTGGACAAAGAAAATATATCCTTCCAAAAGGCAAAGATATACATGGAAGTTATAGAGAGGGAGGACTCCTCTCGGAGCGGCAAGAACGGTGGGATGCCCTTAAATCAAATCAGTAACTATACCTTCTTGAGCACAAATAAATGCTGCGAACTCTGAGATGGTTGAACATTTATTGAAGTACCAATGAAGGGCCGTCCGTGGGCTATTTTGTTTGGGGGCCATCAAAGATGGCTCATCTGGTGTAGGTGGGGAGGGCTGTAGTAGACTTCCATATGTGTGCATCAGGGGGGCTAATTGCCGTTGTGGGTTTAGCAGACGAATAGGGCCAGTATTGCTGCCAGAGTGGTGAGCTGGTTGAGGGTAGGTCGCTTCTGGTGAGACTATTCAGGGCAGTCCGTACCTAAAGGTCGTGTGGTTGGGTTCAATCGATATGGGAGTGTGGGTGTTGGTGCGGGAACCAATGTAGGAACCATCTGAGTGCGAGCCTTCTGTGTTGTTAACGGAGGCTAGGTGATAAAAGGAAGTTTGGGAAGTGGACTAACGTTGTAACTGCGGGGGTTGGCGAGTCGTGCGGGATGATCTGCGACCTGCTGGTGAGGGATTCAGGGTGGAAAGAAATTGCTTTTGCGAACCTTAAGGTGTCCTTGTGGTGTATAGTGCTGATCCTAGAGTCTTATGTTATCGAATGCGGCAATTTGGTTCATTACCCGCCAGGAAAGTTCGTGGTATCTAGATATATCTGATTGGTGCTATCATCGTACGCTGGCTATGAACCTGTGGGCCTCATAGTGCAGTATGGTTCTGATGTTTAGGATCTGGTACAGCGTTCAGAGGGGAGCGAAGTGGGTGCGATGGATGCTACTTCTTGTGCGTGGTATTGTTGAGAAAACACGGCGCTGGGCGTCTTCATCAGCGTCCAAGAGAGACTGGAGATCTCATAGTATGAATGCTGAATATAGGTAGGAGCTGTGTATGAAGGTGTCTAGGGTGTAGTTGGAAATAGATGAATGGCTTTCGGAGGAGATTGCAGAGGATCGCAACGTGATGAGGCTCCCGAAGTGGCCGCGGAAGAACGTCTGAGATATTTGCAACCCTGTGCCCCAGTTGGGGTGAGCGTCATCCCAAGGTAACTAGTGGACTTATCACATCGTATGCTATCTCTTTGAAGGTTGAAGTAGATATACTGGCCTCGTTTTGGTTCTTTGCTGGCGCGAGCCTTTTCGTAAGTTACTCTCGCATCGCTATTACCCCAGTACGCATATTTCCTCCACGCTTCTCTGCGCTCGCGCCAATTTTTTTAAATTTACTTCATGAGCCAGGTTTAAATACTCTTGTAGCGAAGGTGGAACGCATCCGAAATATATTTATGTCTGCTGTGCATAAATTCAATTACGAATATTGGTCATTATCATAGAGGCTAGGTAAAGAGGCCAAACAGGGGACTCAAAAACTTCATTTTTCGCTTAAAGTACACTGCGAAGAATTACGCTTTTATCTCTTAAAATCCTCTACTGTCGCCTTCCTTTAGCCATGCTGTTGGTGAGCTCAGTTTGATATTGTTGCAAATAGTTTCCTTTGTAAGGCGTTTCGAGAAATCATCGGCGATTGTAAGCGCTGTTCCGTAAAGGGAATACCTTCTAGTCTCTTGTTTCAGCACAGCCGGTGTGTTTCTTCTAGTCCTCTCCTACACCACAAGCTCCGGTCATGACGGAGCCCTTCTAAAGGTCCGTACGTATGCAGTATCATTCCATGTGGTGTTGTAACCGTCTGAAACTCCAGTAAATACCTCCATTTGTCACTATTATACGCCAAGAGCTGTATCATACTTGATCCGCTCGGGCGATCAATGCCTAACACAGTTTCGTCTATAAAACCGACGCAGTTTGTAAGCCCGTTTAGCCTTGCTCTATTTTGATCTGCGTACATCCTAGCACAACGCTCAATACTCGGATGAGATAGACTTACTGTTAAAAGGTCGCCTCTCATTGCTAGTAAGCATTCCAGCCCTCCAAAAGATTTCTGAAAACTGTGAAGGTTTTTTTATAAACAGCCCCTCTAAATCCCCCGAGCCTGGTGGCGTCGCTAATCTTCTTCGTAAAATGTAATAAACTAGCACCAATGCTACAACATATCGGTTTCTTTTTGTCGCAGACTGGGAATCAGGACAACCAATTACCTCAAAGACTTTGCCAATGTGCATTTTTTTTGAAGCGGAAGAGACTAAGGCAATCTTTGTTACTTAAAGCGTTGAAGTTGAATGCGATGTTTGACAGGCTGATTTTTTGCAGCGGTGAAGCATTTTAGTAACGTCTAACCGGAGAGAATTGAAGTTGCTAGCCGCATATCTGACTGCTGTAGAAGATGAGAATGAATAGTTTCTGTCAATAACGCGTCGCTTAGATATTACAAGGAGGACATTCATCCAATTCCGAAGCTGTTAATGGTAATTTTCCATATTATAGTCCTTTAGTCTTCCTCTTGTCATGGTTGCGCCCGCACTACACCATGTTTGCTTGACTTGATGTCTATGGTGCCATTGACACCAACCAAAGCGAGAGTACAAGCGCTACAGTGTAATAATCCTATTTTCTATTTTAAAATTGAACGGCGTAAGTACCCGCATGCATGCATCACGAAAACAATTCACCAATTTTTCTGGACATCTCAAAATATTCCCAGCCTTAGTTCTGTTTCAGAATTTCTTAAAGCGTAAGCTTTCTACTAAAAAGAATACACACAATGCAGGCATCTTTTTTTAAAAAAATCGTCTACACAATCCGAAACATGATACCGAAAGTTTAAAAGAAAGTATTTTGGTGCAATTTCTTTCTTATTTCATTTTCTCTTTGGGGAGAGTTTCGCATCACAAAAGAGATTGCTAGGAGCAAATCAATCTTTATATATTACTCTTCTCTTCCTAGATGCAACCCCTAATTGCTTAAAAAATTGTAAAAACTCAAGCACGAAACAGTATCTCCAAGAAGTCTACATTTTCAGATAAAATGCTTTCGGACCGAAATTTTCGGATAGAAACTATGTTATTTCAAAAACATTTAATTTAGAATATGCAAGGAAAAAATATATCAATAGTACAGACTTTCGTATACGAAACAAGTACTGTAACTTTCGGGCTAATAATACGCAACATCTTTGAGGTGTTTCTTTTTTATTTATTTGATTTATTCAATTTTTTTTGGGAAGAAAAATAAAAAAACACTATTAGTAAAGAACCAATTGCGTCAATTGTGGGTTTTTTGACAAAAACAGGTGTGTCAAATAAAATACTTTATTTTTATATTCGTATCACTTAGAGCTAATGAGATTTGTCCTGAACAGGATTCTGTATCTGAAAAACAATAAAATTCAATTGAATATGGAGTTAAATTTAGAAAGAGTTTGAGTGGAGCTGATACAATTGAGTTCAAAATTACTACAATAGCTTTTTGAAGCAATTCGATTCAGAACCTTGTACCATTTTTGTCTATACTTCTTTTCGGTATGATACATAAGGCTTGCCATAATAGCGTTAATTTCGATAGAAATTATGAATTTCATTGAGGCTATTAGTTTAGTATGGTCATCAAGCATAGAGTTTCGGTCCACAAGTTTTGTATGAAAGGTAATTCATTGCCGTAAACTTGGTCCAGATACTATTTGGAACACTCATACAAAAGCGAAATGGCTGCACCATCCACTATTAACGTATCAACATTTGCCTTTGCTGACTTGCGCCTTATGCCGTAAGCGTCAAGTCAGTCTATTTACTCTTCCACATTTACTCGACTTTTTATATCTCTTTTCTGTGTAACTCCTTTGGTTTGGTACAAAGCTTGGATTCGAATCTCTGAAACAAGGCAGATAAAAATGATTCCTTTCCATCTTCTCTGGGCACTATATTCCTTGAAAAGATATCAATCTGAATCTAGTTGTTGCACATTTGCTAGTTGTGACGATTATAAATTTCGTAAGCGGTCATAGAAAGTGATTAATTATCTCGCAGTGATAGATTTGGTAAGATTAGTTAACTTTTTTGCCTAGATTTACTTTTTAAGTCAACTAGCATTTCTTTAGATTCTTTGGTCAAATCGACTCCTGAATCCTTCTGTCTCTCTCTGCTACGCTTCCGTTGGTGGTACATATTTCTCTATCAATGAGCCTAGTGTCTATTGGACCGTTGTCCTCATATGAGGACAACTATTAGCCCTTTTTTTTTCAATACAAATTTTTTTTACCTCAGGGCATTTCTTGTCCCTCCGCACTATTTCATGAGTGTAGATGGCCGATCAAAACAAACTTTTCAAGATTGTTGACCTCGGTGAAGGCTAGAGCAGTTTTCCCTCACCAGCTTCCGATCTTCGCAAGAAGTTGTGAAAACGGCTTCATTTTGGAAGGAAATATAGTTCGTATTATCGTGGGGGGTTTCAGAACGAGGGGCATTACAGTAAGAATTACTGTACTGTAACTTAACAAAAAAAACCTTTTTTGCAGTAAAAATTTCAGGCTTCCAAAACATTTACTGTTCCAAAATGTAACGGAAACTGTCCTCATATGAGGACAAAGTGTGCCTCATATGAGGACAGAGCATGGTCGTATAGACACTAGAGAGTTCGATACCGTCTTGTGTTTGCATAAATTGCATTCTTCAGGACTAAGGTATGAAATTGCGGTAAGCGTTGTGAGTGTAGATATTGTTGAGGTCAACGGATCGCATCCTTGTTGAAGTTATCCTGATGTCAAAATTTATATGATGAATCTGAAGAGGCATTTGTTGGATGGTGAAATGGTTCTTTCAGATAAAAGATACCCCGACCCCACATGTCTCCACGGGACAACGCCGCAAATGGATGCTGAGATGTTTCGAAGGTTCCGAGCAAGAAATGCAGTTGCAAATAGTCTTATTAAGCAGTTCAAGGTGTTTTCGATTCCATTAAGGCGCAGATTGTCCCTGCATGGAAACTGTTCTATCGCAGTTGAATGTTTGGTCCATTATATGCTCGAAATTGTTCATCCTTAGTTTGATTTGTAGTATGGCAATCTTCTGGTTGCGATCCAATGTTTTGGATTAAAGTTCATAAATGGTGTTCTTTGTATGTATTTTTCCATTGGATAGGTACTGAGTATTGTAATTTACTTACTACTACGCCTAAATCGAACATGATGAGCTTTGTTGGAATCGCTTTCAGTGGGTCGCTGATTGGAAACTTGGTTTATACTGTTTTTTATTGTATTTTATGATGCCATATAGTTGTTTTATGAGGTGGAGGTTCGTACGTGCTAGAATATGGTTGGAATAGACCACCGTTAGATAAGCCGTACTCCGAACGCAAGTTTGTGATTTACCTTGATGATCCGCATCCTCCTTTATTTAAGACAAAGAGATCCGATCGGTATTATAATTTCGAAAAGGGGGATACAGAAATATTTTCTTCGAGATTTTGTCAGACACATTGTTGAGCGGAGGACCCCATGCCCAAAGGCCGGGTTCCGGATAATCTGAGCATCTACGGCGATCAGCTCATCCACTGCAGATACGGCCCAGTGAATCGTCAGCCACGATGACCATGTTACTTTGCTGAGTAATGAACTCAGCGTAGGCGCAGGACGCTATCGAACCCCGGTCGCACGCGGAACACAATATCAGGCCATATATCAGGGTAACAGGCGCTGCCAGCGGCACTTATTACTTCATTTTCACTTCCGTGAACCTGCTGGTCCCTTCCCACCTCAGAACGACGGCCTTCAATCCCTTTACTAGCTTGAACGCAGCCTACGCGGATAAGTTACCAAAATACCAGGGGTATATAGCCGTATTACTTACTAGGAACAGGCTCGTCCCCATTTTTATCTCCACACTCGGAGGGTGGCATCCAGATGCGTTCTTTTACATCAAGTATGTGGCCGATTGGTCGCCAGCCGAGCCATGAACCAACGTTCCAGGGAGGTCGATTTATTCAACGATATTTCGCGTTGCTGGTCACCTCCAACACGATGGCTGGGCTATCAGTAACCTTTTATTTGGTGGAAACGCCCCTTACTTGTATTTTAGATCCTGCCGTTGGTACGGAAACGGTCCTTTCTGTAGTAGAGTGGTCCTCTCCACAAACTTCTGTCTTCTCTCTCCCATGATTCTTCAAAAACAACTCTTCCCGTCAATTTTCTTTTAAGAACAAAATCATGGAACGGATTTTCCCATGAATCCAAATTATCTGTGCAACTACATTTCTATTTTTTTACTTGGTCCTCCTTTTTCAAAATAGGAATCTTTCGACTCTTGATCCACTTCGTCCCAAATTTAGTTCCGATATTTTATCACGCAGATGTTTTATTTATTGTCCTAATCGCAATGCAAATTCAAAGCTGTGGCATTCTTCACTTTTTTTTCGTCCAAGGCCGTGAAACTTTTCGAATACTTGGCCCTATTTATAGTCCGAAATTGACGTCCTTGAGGCAACCCCCGCTATCGACTACCCCATCGACTCACCCCTTTTTTATCTTCAACATGGCCAACCTCCGCCCTTCCTCACATCGCCGAGTCATCCCGAGGCCGCCGTTCTCTCAACGCTCTGGCCCTGATGGCAAATGGTCCAATCGACTACAATGATACTGTAGAAGATTGGACCGAGAAAGCGTTCGGGAGTGGGTCCGCCGTAACTGCTTCCAGCAGGCAGAAGAGGCGGAGGAGGAGGAGGAGAGGAGAAGGAGAGAGGAGGACCGGGTGGACCCTTGGAAGGCACTAGTTTACAACGGTGGGGAAGCTCCCATGGAGAACGAAGGGGAGACTGAGTGATTAATTGTGATCTCTAACTCTTCTGACGAAGATAAAGAGAAGGGTGAAGAGGAGGACGAGGAGGATGAGGGGTAGGGAGACTTAGAAACTGCTGTAATAGTGGGGAGAGGGCCGGAAAGTATGGACTAGGTGGTCCCGATCTGGAACCAGATGGGGGCATCTTCAGTGGTCTAGATATTTCGCAGGAGGCAATGGAGAATTCTAAGCCGTTCACGGATATTTGTGGGGAATGCTTGGGTGAAATGGATATTTTGGGGGAATTGTTTGGCTCTGATATGTAGGACTAATATATTAAGGAAGAAATCTACATATTTATCCTGATAGTATCTGCTGTTAGTCTCTTGTTCACAGGATTCCATTTAATGCATGTTATGGTTCTTATTATGCTTTTTTGAGACTTTAGGGGTAGCCAAAGTCTATATAAGCTGAGTAAACTGCTTCCTCTTGTGGAGGTCAACCAAGTTGGCAGACAAGTCCAAGTCAAGTCCCGAGTAGTAGGAAGCTGAGAGTCAACTTAGACCCAAGAAAACTTTTTCCTACGCTGGTCGCAGAGCATCAGTGGTAGACCCTGCCCCTTCTATATACTTGGTTGGAACCCTCTGAACTGTCTTCCTTATCCCTTCCTATTTGCTCGTTCAACTATTCCACGGTTGCACTTCTGCGGCTCGCAAAATATCCTTCTTGGGTAATTGGTTCTGATTATCTCTTCTCCCGACGATTTATCCCTATCGTCTGCCACATGGTTTAAATGGAAATTCATAGAACTCATAACCTTTGCAACATTCGCAGCAAACCAAACCGGTTAACTAAGTTGCTCCAATTTCCAGCCGCGATCCTCGCCAATCCTAGGCCGTCTACCCTCACAACCCTCGCTCCAGTCACAGCCTTAGATTCTCTTATTTTGCGAAACGCATCCATTTGCGGCTTGAAGGACAATATAAAACTCTAATGCGGAGGTCACACGCCTTGGCACCGTCCTGCTCGTTGCACGAAGCCACTAAAGAGAAATAAACTGATGTCAATAAGTGCACCAACTTAGGCTCGCAAAGGAGGGTGCTTGCGGCCAGGCAGCGCGTTCCCTAGGATCTTCTGGGATCCCATGCCCCTCTCCGAGGGTTGTTTCCATCCTCTGAAAGAAGCAACCACAGCGCTCTCCGATTTCGGAGCCATACCAGCCAGATTGATCTACTCTCAGCCCCTCAGCCCCAACTTCAATCCAGACCAATTTCTCCGCTGTGCAGGAGCTTCCCGCGGGGCAGCGCCGCAGGAGGGTCCGGACTGCGCCCAAACTACGATTTAAAGATCCACGGATCGCATTTTTATAAATTCACAAATTCACCTCCATTGTCCGTATGTATCCTTTTGATTCCACGCTCATGGATGGTGCGAAACCGAGTAATAAATACCCGTCTGTCTCGTATGGTGTCACTTCTTTGCTTGAGAGTAACGACCAAACAAATCTTGACGCACCATCAGTGATGAGCAGAAAGTACTTGGAGTGTCCCTAAGTTGCCTCATGAAGAGGCTCGCATAAATCCATGAATATTTTATCTCCCACTGAGCATTATTGGGTGCCAACTTCCTTTTTGGGTTCTATGAGCCTTTTTTTTCCGCACCTAGTCTGAAATTGAAATTTCTGGCTTATGGGAGCGCAAACCAATGATGTGAGGGCTCTCCATCATCTTATGAATCTTACTATCATTCACGTGACCTAGTCTTAAATGCCAAATTATCTTCTTAGTTTTTTCACCTCTGCTCACACACGCATGATTGGCTCATGCGACAGAGCCTGAAGAAGGGCTCTTTTTTTTGTAATGGTTTCGATATCTGTAACACTAGTTGCGTTGATGGTGTAGAGTCCACTATCCTCTAAGTTGGCACGAGGGAGAATTTTTCCGTTTGTTTCAGTTAATTTACTTGCACCATCCTCAAATTTGCACGTACCTCCATGCAGTCTAGGCGAGGAACGGACAACAGATTAAGAGAGATTTTTGGTGCATAGATTACATCCTGTAGTTTGATCAATTTTTTTTCAACTCGCTGTGTTCAGGTTTACTGTGCCTTGGTACTGACTCACGATAGTTTGACTGTCACTAAGTCGAATGGTATTATCTTTTTCATTGAGTTCTGTGAACGTAGACCGATTACAACAAATGTGATGCGTTGCCCATTGTACAATACAAAACATTTGCACAATGGTATTGTCAATATCCCGAGCACTTTTTGTTGCTCTTACTGGATAGTTGATCATTTTAACAATAACGAATCTGGGCTTGGGTAAACTTTTTGCACTTTAGCAACTTTGAAATTACGTCTCCGATTTGGTCTGAATCCTCGACTTTTCTGATGATTTGTATGGTATTTTTTGTACTCTTTGGTATTAGGGGCTTCATTTCCATGTTTTTTCCCAGTTTCTGTACCTTTTATACCCATTAACTGCAGCTGCAAAAGGGCCTCTTCGTTCCTATTTAACCCCAGAGGGACGCTTATCTCTGTATTCACCGATAAGCCTACTTGATACCGCCTCCCAAATGGCTTTGGCTTCGTCCATTGATTTAATTGCAGCAACATTCGCTTTATATTCGTCACAATCTTTGATTGATGGCAGCAGAATTGACACTTGCATGAGCTCATTTATCTTCTGACCAGCATTTTCTAGTATAGTGAAGCCTAGTTCCAGTTCGGCAATATGGTCTGAGATTTATTCTTCAGTTTCCAGTATCCTGGAGAATATTTCATTCAACAAGGTTACCTTATTGCTTGTTGTTTTCCCTCTATATCTTGCCGTCAGTTTCGTCCACATTTCCAGGGGGTCTTTTGAGTACTTCTGTACCGCTTTCAAATGCTTGTCCCCAAGAGCGAGCACCATAAGTGCAGTGGCTCGTTTTCTTTTCTTATTGTACTCTGTTAATGCGACGTCATCATCGTCGTCAGGAACAGTATCAGTTCCGTCAAGAATTCCCATGCAGTCCCGGTTCTTGAAAAAGCCTCCATTCTCAGGGGCCATAGGTGAAAAACTCTAGTCGGGATATCTATTAAACTTAGGAATATTTTCCTCCTTTTTGTCAGCAATGTTGAGGATTTGGGAGCGATGCTACGACTGTAGCAAGTGGTGCAGTCGTAATTGTTAGGCGCGTGCTGATAGGAACGTATTTTTTTCGCCGTCATCTACAGACCTTTAGTTTACTGTACTACATCTCCTCGTCCAAATTTGCTTATAGTTCCGGTCCTTCATCGTCCTCCCTGAGCCTTTGCTTATCATTACCGCGGTCCTCTCCATATTTACTCCCATTTTATCTAGATATTTTTATACTCTATCTACCCCTCTGAATCGATCCCGAATCAAGTTCTTTTTCCCTTTTTGCTTACCTCCTCCTCCAAATTCGTTTTCTTTGAGAGAAAGGGCGCAAGTGCACTACTACAAATCCCTTGTAGATTTATTTTACCTATTCCTAATCTATAGAACCTGCCCGGGGAGACTATTTAAACCCCTTTATTCCAAGTTTTAAATGTCCCCGATCATTTTACTCATCACCCCTCTCCCCCCACACACCCAAACACCCTCCGTTGCCTCCCATTCCCCAAAGCCTATCGAAATGAACAATCTACGCCCTTCGAAATTCATTTCCAAAAATCGCCATCCCCGCCCCTAAACTCTATTCCCCTACTCCCTTTCGGACCTACTGACCGCGAGGATTACCTGCGCCGGCAAAACAAGAAAAAGGTGATCGAATTCGTGCGTCGCCTTTTTATTGAGGACGAGGGGAGGAGGTAGGTAAGGGCGGGAGTGGGACATCAAGGAGGAAGCTGGGGAGACCTTCGAGGAGTGGGTGGCCCCTGAAATGGTCTACGAGGTTAAAAAAGGAGGACGGGGAACATGAGGAGGATGAGGAGGATGAAAAGGAAGAAGAGGAGTAAGAGGAATGATGAGGACGAGGACGAGTTGGATGAGGTAACAGGGAGCATGGAAAGTGCTGGACTGGTGGGGCCTGGACTGGAGAGTACGGAACAAGTGGTGCCGACGCTGGAACCGGATGGAGATATCTTTAGTAGTTTAGATATCTCCCAGGAGGGAATAGAGAGCTATGAGCCATTCGCAGATATTTGTGGGGACTGCTCGACAGCATGGATATTTTAGAAGGTTGTTGGATCTGATTTAGAGAATGGGAAATAAGAGGACCTCATTTGTTGTTTGTTTCTTAAGTATCTTTTGTTTAGAGTATATCATCCACACAAATTGTTTCTATGCATTTCCTGGTACCTTTTGTAGTTTTGTTTGGACTTTAGGGGTAGCCAAAAGTCTATATAAGCTGAGTAAACTGCTTCCTCTTGTGGAGGTCAACCAAGTTGGCAGACAACTTCAAGCCAAGTCCCGAGTAGTAGGAAATTGAGAGTCAACTTCAGACCCAAGAAACATTTTTCCTACGCTGGTCACAGAGCATCAGTGGTAGGCCCTGCCCTTTCCATACTTGCTTGTAGCTCTCTCAACTCTCTTCCATATGCACTCCTTTTTGTTCGTTTAACTATACCACGGTAGCACTTTTGTCGCTTGCAACACCTCCTTCTTGGGGTAGTTGGTTCCGAGTATCTCTCTTTCCGAAAATTTACCCCTATCAGTAATCAAGGACGGATACGGTTTCTCACAAGATGAGATCCTCATTCATCAGGGCAGGTGTTTGCTGACTCCCATTTTCGACGAAGCTTCCAAGTACTTTCAGCAACTTCAGTTGCGAGTATCAACGTCTGGAGGATCTGAGGCAATTGTCCACTTCATACGACGACTTTGCGTGGAACATGGTGAATCCAAGGAGTATGCATTGCTATCCACTGACCTTCAAAACGCTTTCAACATGGTCAGCCGCAGTGCGATTTTGACAAAGGTCAAACAGAGATTCCCAGAGCTCTTCTCCTGGGTCTGTTGCTAGTACGATGTAAGCTCAGGTCATCTGTGTGTGGGATGATATGCTACGGAACGAGGTAGGTATGCAGCACTGGGATTCGCTGGGTCCACTTCTATTCTCCCTTGTGCTGCAAAAAGTGAAGCGGGAACTTAAACCCCGTCTGGAAAACGTGGGGACACCACCGGCAGGCCTCTTCTACTCATTCAGCTGTGGTACTTGGACGGTGAGTATATGATTGGCACAAATGAAGCCGCTCGAACGGCACTACAGTTCCTCTCCTCCCCGGGGTGCGCAGTTTGGGTTTACACCTCCGAATGGATAAGTGTACTGTATGGTGGTAAACCGCCCCTCCCCCACCTGTTCAGCAGTCTCTCCCATGTGAGCTTCGCCAGGACTATAGCGGCGGCACAGAAGTGCTTCGCGCCTCATTGGGTCGGAACTATTCATAGAGCGCGAGTTCTCAAAGAAAGTCGGTTCGCTACAGCCTCTTCTCAGATCCCTGTTAACCTTGGAGGATACTCATGTAGCTCTTCAGTTCTGTGGACCTGCTTCGGTGTATGTCGGATCAACAACCTCTAACATATCGTTCCACCTCATTCCACTCTCAAAGGAGCTGCGGAATTCGATACTGCTGTTGAAACTAAGCTGCGAGGTTTCATGGGCAGGGTTTTAGACCAGACACTTTTCGGGAATTAGGGGTTTTTAGGGGTTTCGGGACTTACAACTCCCTATTGAGCTCTTTGGCCCTCTCAAACAACATTTGGCAGCGGGCTCCGCTCCACTCAGCTCAATGCGGCCGCTGCGTTCCATTCCTCCGTGTCGATCACGCGTACCATGTGCTCTACACTTCTCCATGTGCTACCGAGCACTGCTCTCCAACTTACATATCCGCAGTTCGAGCACACGACGAGTAGAAGACACAAGAGGCATCCGAGAAGATTGTCCAGTTCGAGGCTATCGACTCAATTCAGCGGTTTGGTCAGCGGCAACTCGCTCGCCCAGTTAAGGAAAGACCTTTGATGACATGCCAAAAGGGGATGAGAGGACCGTGGCATTCCGAGTCTCGTTGTCAGCAGATGGTTGCGTGGACTGGCTTTCATGCCAACCGGCTCCAGCCTTGGGTACCTACATTTCGGACCGCAATTACAAGACGTGGTTGCAGTTCCATTACAGGCACCATTGTTTCCTCCGGCTTCAAAATGCCGCAGGGGGGATTCACGACACTTCTGGATCAGTATGGTGACCACGCGCTGTGCTGTGCCTACGGATCCACCCGTGGGTGGCGGCATGGCTCGCAAACACAGTTGTTTACCGCAGACCTCTCCAAAGCCGCCCGGCACCCTGTCCTCGAGCCCCACAACGCGACCATGCAGTTCGCCCGGACATCAAGGCGCTTCGAGAGAACGGGGGCACAACTGTTATGACTTAACCATCATCCATGCCTTGACTCCCGTTCGCCTCCTCTCCCTGGCGCGAAGCCCACTCAAGCCCCTTAAGGTGTTCACCTTTGCAAGGACACTCGCATTGCCGAGTTGATACGTTCAAAATGTCCTGCGCATCGCTTCATTGCCCTTCCACTCTCCACGTTGGAAGGGCTGTTCGGTACTTTGCCAGCCGGGTTGCGACAGGCACTGACGCACGTGCAGTTGTTCCGATTGCTGAGGTGCGGCAAACACTGTTCAATCGTAATTCGGCGAGACTGGTCCAGAATAACGCCAGTTGTCTGCTGGAAGGAGGTGTGGGTGAATATTAACGCCACAGCGAGTTGGTTCCAGAGAACCTCCGTTTTCCGGGTAAATCAGTCGCTACGCAATGTAGGACTCGTCTCCGTAATCTCTAGCTCAACCCCACCTACTGCACCAATGATCCTTGACAATAAAAACCCTCAATCACCCAGTTCACCCGCTCTACTAAAATATAGAAGAACAATGCCACAGCCAAATGCTTGGGGATCATGAAGACATCATGCAGCGCAATAAGGATATGCTATCAAGATGGACTAGGTCAAAGAGAGGCAACAACGGGGTTCATTTACTGTAACAAATAAGTTGGCTGATACCCACTCAACTTGTATACTAGTATGCATGTGCATGAGATATTGAGACAGGCGCTGATGGCACTTCACTCCACCAGCAAGTAGAGGGGAGGACAGCAAGCAACCAAAAAAGTGCATTAAGCAGAGAGTAAAACTTTACCATTCGTATTACGGGTCCGCTGCAGGATCCCACTATATTGCCAGCGAAGAGCGAAACGGGTGGTCCACGTCGGTCACGTGCAGCGGCAGCGATTGTCAATTGTCTTGCACATCCTAAATGGGTGCTTCAAGGCAAAAAGATAAGAAAGACCCATCTGGAGCAATCTGTCGTCAAACAGCACGGTACTGCCAGAGTTCCAAGGCACATCTGTTGGCTCGCTTTCATGTTTAGGCAAACTGTCTTGTATTTAGTGCCATCTCATTCTGTACTAATGTCGCAGTGCTGTACTATATTAATATGAGCTTACAGTGGTACTGTACTCAACTGCACAGTTTGAGATAGTCACGTTCGAATTACACGTGGCATTAAAAGTGCTCACTTGTCAGTTTGAAACCTCTTTGCATATTCGTCATCGCTGACAAACACCGCGCGAATCTGCATCCCCCCAAACCATCTTCCGTTCAATCCCTTGACAGCCTTCTTCCCAGCCTCTACTTTCTCAAACCGAACAAAAACCAATCCCTTCGATTCCTTCTCCACATGCAAGTGTACCACTTTTCCATAACTTGCGGAACACTCATCTCTCACATCCTCCGCTAAATCCAACTCAAATCCCGCTTCCTCCACCGCCGCATTAAACATGTTGCTCAACATTAGCGACCGAGTTTCAATCTTCGATTCCTTCATTTCCATATCCTTCCCCTTCCCCATGGCCTCTCCCCTCGACAACTGCTGCATCAGCATTACTCGCTGACTCGCATTCATGGCAAATCCCCATCCTTCCCCTCGTCAAGTTCCCCAGCTACATCCAAATCTCCACCCGCGGGTCCTGGCAACGGTACCACTTCATCCCCTCCACTTCCGCTATTCCCTTTCACCACCATTCCCCCGCTCCCGGGATTAATCACACCTCCACTCCCTCCTCGATTCTCCTGACTTGCTAATCCCACCTTCAGCTTCCTCCCCGCTAGCTCTAATCCGTTTATCTCCAGCGCCTTTTTCGCCGACTCGTGCTTCACAAATTCCACGAATCCATACCCTCTGGATCTTCCACCCTCATTCTCTCTGCAAATTGCAATGAAGAGATCTCTCCAAAAGGCTCAAAAACCTTTCTAAGGTCTTCTTCCGACAGCCAGAATGACACAGAGCCCACGTACAATCGAGTGAATCCATCCCCATCGTCAGCCTTCAACTCCACCCCGCTTCCACCTGCCCCCATCGTCGGCAAGGGCACCCTGTCAACTCCTTGCCCAGATACCACACCTCTCCTTCCAGCATTCATGTGATTTGGTACTGGTAAACCCAACGGGTTCAATAGCGTCCTCAGCTCCTCAATCGACACCATCTCTGTCGGTCCTGTTAATTGCTGCACCTGCGCCACTTGTGTCCCAACAACCTGCTGTCCTCCTGCACCCGCATCTTTCTCCTTCCCGCCATCCTCGACCTGTCGTATCGGCTTCCTGCCGCCCATCGACCATCCGACCAGACTTTCATCAAATGCAGGCCCCTCTTTCCCTCCATCTCGACCTTTTCCCGTCGCTCTGCCCCCCTTCTGTCATCCTTACTCGTTCGTTCATCGTCCACCATTGCCTGCACTGTAACAGCCGTACCGCCGAGAATACCTCCGTGCAACTCCACTGCCCTGCCCACGCTCTTTGCGTCGTAAAACTCCACATATCCTGTGCGATCGGAATCTCCCCCTCTCCCCTGACCAACTGGATATCTCTCACACTCCCAGCCCTAGAAAAGTAGTCGTATACGTCACTCTCTCGAACCCTCGCCCTAGTTTCAACACAAGCACCGTCCTTTCATCTCGTCCTCTACTTTTGTCGTTCCTAGTGCCCCTCTCCCAGTCTTCCGCTTCGCGACCTGTCCCCCTCCTCCTATCGTCATACCTTCTCCTTCTCCCCACAGGACTCATCTCTCGGTAGCGGTCCCTTGTCCCATAGGCTCCACGCCCTTTATGGTAATCCCTTCCATACCTTCTCCGTGGACTGTCACTCACTCCGCGATAGCGTGTCTCTCTTCCCCTCCGTCTCACCGAGTAACTTCTGTTGCGACTTGGACTCCTGCTTCGACTAGAATCGCGGGAATACGAGCTGTAACTATCGTCGGAACTAGAATCATAGTGTCGGCGACGGCGAACACGTCGGGTGCGACGGGCGGCGAGTCACGACTGTGCTATCACTTCCGCTGTCACTTACAGAATAGCTTTCACTATCTGAGACGTCATTATAACGACGAGAGTAACGTCGAGACGGAGGAGAACGAGAACGGAGACGCATGCACGTTTGGAGGAATTGCCTCGGGGTAGAGGGAGCGACTCCGGTTCGCGGGGAACGACTCGGCGGTTCGTGTGGAACGAGGATCACGCGGTGTTTCACCAAGTGGCATTGTGAGCAAGGGATCAAAAAAGAAGTGGCAATGTAAGGAACTCAGCGATTCACAGGACGGATGAGAGGATCAGAATGACGGCCGGCCGACTGGATAGGTGACGTGAGAGAGGTCGGCGGTTGGGCGATAAGGAAGGACAACGAATTGACTGCTTTGCCCTGGGAGTTGATAACGCCACAAAGGAGTGATGCCTGTGTTTGCAAGACGTTTACACAGGTCGGCGTCGGCAGTGGAGGAGAACACGGGTTCTAATACAAGCGAATCCGTTAGAACAGTCTCAATGGACACGAAAAAAACCAGGACCAGACAAAAAATGATTTTGAAAACGTTTGTTTTGGAAAACTTTTCAGTTTTCAATTTGTTTTTTTTGGAGTTTGCTGTTTACAGTTTGATCCATCCAGCGAATCGCTGCGCTATAAAGCGTACAGTGTGTACAGTAAAATAAATTACAGTACTGTCATTACACAAAGTACTGTCAGAAGTGACAATCAAAAGCCAACTACGTACTGTACTACTTTCTGGTACAGTACAACAGTACAGTACGTATACTCTTAGCCCTCGGCGTCGGACGTGTTGGGGACGGAGTCGCGCCGACCTCTCTCAATTCCAACCGAACCTCTCACTCTTCTACTTACCATCTAACCTCAACCCTCTGCTCTCGTTCTTCATTCTATGCACATATGGCTACTCAAAGGTGTGCGCGACAGCGCAATGTCTCAAGCAAGCTGCTCTTCGTGCCCCATGCGTCAAACTTGAGATCGATGCCGTAGATCAGTCATATTTCTGCTCTCAAGAGTGTTTCCGTAAGAGCTGGTCTGTGCATAAGGCGCTGCACAAAGCAGCAAGTCAGCTGCGTTCCCTGGATTTGGCTGCAAAGCGACGCCGTGCCGCATTTAAAGATATCAGTACACGGGTGACTTGCGCGCGGCGCGCCTGGTTTGCCAATGAGGACAGTTCCGGATGGATTCCCAAGACAGATTACTATGCAGATGGAACTCCAACTGGGGAAAAGAAGTTTAACAGAACAGCGGCTGGATTTCGGATACTGGATGAGAAAGGAATTGAAGGTATGCGGACCGTGTGTCGGTTGGAAGGGAGGTGTTGGATATTGCAGTGCGTGCAGCTAAAGTTGGTGTTACTACGGAAGAGATTGATCGCATCGTTCATCAAGCCTGCATTGAACGGAAGAGTTACCCATCTCCGCTGAACTACTACGGTTTCCCAAATCGTGTTGCACTTCCGTCAATGAGGTAATCTGCCATGGCATTCCAGACATGCGCCCTCTTCAAGATGGTGACATTCTAAACATTGACATCACATTGTATCATAACGGCTACCACGGTGACCTCAACGAAACTATCGTGATCGGCCACAATTGTTCAGACGCTAAAAAACGCCTGGTTCGCTCCGCCTATGACGCCATGTGGGCAGCCATCAGCAAAGTCAAACCCGGAGCTCTTTTCCGCGAATTCGGCGCGCACATCGAAAAAGTGGCAAAAGAAAACAGACACAGTGTTGTGCGAAGTTACTGCGGCCACGGTATCAATGAACAGTTTCACACCTCCAAATGTCCCACATTATCGCAAAAACAAGGCTGTTGGTATGTGCAAACCGGGCATGACGTTTACTATTGAGCCCATGCTCAATATGGGAAATTGGCGCGACGATATTTGGCCAGATGACTGGACTGCAGTCACGGTCGATGGGCAACCCTCTGCACAATTCGAACATACCATTTTGGTAACGGACACGGGATTTGAGGTACTTACAGCCAGACTGCCAGATGGGCCCAAGTTTTGGTGGGAGGAAGAGGGCTAAAGCACAGGGGACGGCAGAGTTAATCGCGTTCCACTCACATGACGTAGTGAGTGAGCGTTACGTTTTGTTGCCCAGCCGTAACTGCAGTTGAATAGCTCGACAAAGAGAGATGGAGGAGCTCATGATGTTTCGCGCTTGTCTCCAGACTAGAACCTGGGTCCTTTATGCATGGCATGAAAATTGACTCTATATCCATGCAGTTGTTCAAATGCTCTCGTTGGTTGTAAGCGCATCGTTCAATCTGAAATTGCACTTGTAGGTATGAATTAAGACGCAGAAGAGTGCCACTCGACGATTATATGTGCAACAGTACCCCCCTCAGGGCAGTGTCTGAAGTGCAAGCTGTTGACCACTCCTGACTTCATAGCAGAGTATTACAAACTTACTTGACATTTACGCCCAACTCAACGAGTGCTTCCACTTTCTGCAAAGTGGAAGCGGATAAACATTCACGTGATGGCGCTGCCACCGCAACAATGTATATGATCAGAATCTACATTTTACATTGCATGCGGGTGCTACGTGAAGACTGTGACAATATGTGCATACGCCTACTTCCTCTGATTGCCTTCGCTAAAAGTAAAAGATTAATGCGGAATTTCTGACCAAGTTAGACATCTACATCGATTGCATAAACACTTCACTCGACTCAGTCACCATTCCTGGAAAAATTCAACTTAATTGGACGTCTGAGCCATCTCGATCTGGACTTGACCCACTGAACCACGCCCTTACTCCCTCAAAGAAATTCATAGGCTGCTCAATTCCTTCATCCCACTACCCTGCAGAGCCGAACTGCTGTCCTTTCGGGATCTCTCACGACGGCCATTCATGGAACTACTATCCCCGGTCACGTTGCTCGAAAACCTGAAAAGTCATGACCCCCGCGCTGCCCATCTCCGACACGCGCGCGTCTAGACGTGCGCGCGTCCCAATTACTGTCGTCTCCTTTGCCGAACGCCGACGCATGAGTGCCGAGTACATTGAGAATGCGTCTGATCTCCACTCGGGAGCAGCAGCAGTAGGGCGCTCGTTGGCCTTTCGATTTAAACAAGCCCTGATGAATCTCTTCGTATCCTCAGATACGCGTTCCCAGTCCGCACCATCAAATGACAGAGTTGTATTTTGTATTTGATGGAGTACTTCCTTCTCTGTTTTCCGGTGTAAGGATTCCTGTGAGCGATCATCGAATACAGACACTATCCCGGCACTCCATATGTCGCAATACTCCGGGACGTATGCCGCCTCGGTAACAATTTCCGGCGCGGCGTACCGGATGGTTCCACAGGTCTCTGAACTCATGCGGTCCTTCTCAGGTGCGTTGGGATTGCGAGCGCATGCTAAGCCAAAGTCAATCAGCTTCACCACTCCCAAACGTCCCTCGGAGAGATTTGGCTTTTCCGTGAACATCAAATTCTCCGGTTTGATGTCCCTGTGCGCGCACCCTATGGCGTGCATATGTCAAGAGGCATCGAACACTGTTCTATTATAAACAGTGCATGTCTCTCCGAAATGCCTCTTCTTTCACGCCTGAGAATTCCGTAAAGATCAGATCCTCTCAACATTTCCAATGCAAAGTAAATGCCCGACGAATCCTCAAACACATACGACCGACAATGTGCGGGTGGCCCTGGACAGTCCTGTGAATTGCAATTTCCCTCGCCAGGTAGTGCTGGGCACGGCGGCCGAGACCCTTCTTTGAGACAGCCTTTAACGCCACCTCCTTGACAGGAATGACCTGTTCAGCCAGACTGCCGGGAATAGGCTCTGCCTTGATGACTGTGGCGGTGCCCCAGATCCCAGCACCTTGTTGAGATGAAAGTCCGCGAGGGACAGAGGTTTCTTCACTTGCGGTGCTGACGAGACTGCTGGGATCCTGGTGGATATCGTGTTCCGGGTGGGCTCTCTTTGCTCGTTGACTGGTAAAGTAGGTATTCGACTCTGAGTAGCGGCGACGGTGAACCCGAGCCATGAGGTCTGTTTGATGTGGAGCGGGCAGGTGATCAGTGATGTTGCCTTTGCTTCCAGCTCCTGTAGGGAGGAGGTAGAGCTGAGGCGGATGGAGAAGACCCCGAAGTCGTTTCTGGGCTAGAGCTCTGTCGTGAGGGTGGCCTCTGCGGGCAATGCGATCACCCAGTGTCGGTAGGGCTGCAGAGATCGGTCTGGACGTCGAGGGTCTTGCAAAAGTGGCGGCAGCGGTTTGCCTGTCAACTCGACGATCCTCGAGATGCTTGGCGGACACGGATGTAGAGGACAGGATGGGCGGGTCGGTGGTGGCGGCGGAGTGTGTGTTTGGGCCAGTGGGAGAGCACGGGGGAGGGGCTGGGGGTTGAGCTGGGTAGGAGTTAACGGCTTTGCAGGGCGAAGTTGGAGACACATGTCGTTGGATTCGGAGTGGAGATGTTGAGATGGTGGCATGATTATAGGATCTGTGAGGGAGACGCGTAGTGGATAGTTGTGTTGGGAGATGGCGGAACGGGGTTGGTTGGAGTCGAGGTGAATATGACCCGTGGAGCGCGGGGTCGAAAAGATAGAGGGAGGACCCTCCCGACTATTCAGTTGCGGGAGGCAGAATGGGACATCTTGAGACTCCAGCCTGGCTGGATTTGGGAGACGAGGTGAGGAGGAATTCTGGAAGGAAGGAATCAGAGTGGATTAATTTGCACAGAGTGAAAGGGGCAGGAAAGGGTGACAAAGAAGTGATAGGGGTGTCGAGGTATGGGACGGGTTTGACGAAAGGTGGGGAGTGAAAGCGGGGATATTGTTGTTGAGAGGAGGGTAGGCTGGGGACATAGGATGTGAGAGACAGTTTGGCGTCGAGGTGTGCACGAACGAGGGCAGTAGTTATGGAGAGCTGTGAGACAAATTTTGGCAATAGCCACGAAGAGGTTGGGAGAGGGAGATGTAGATGAGTGAAATGTGCGTGTGCAATAGTGGAATGCCAGATGGGAATCGACGGATGGAAGAAGATAAGGACACCTGACGGTGGGGATGGAGACAAGGGGGCCAGAAGAGGGGAGTCCCGGGCGCGGGAGTCATATGAAAAGCACAAACACTGGTGCAGATAGCGTGAATCTTCCAGCCCACGGCAAAAGTTTGATGATAGGCGAAAGGGCGATAAAAAAGTTTGTTTGCCGTCGATAACTGTGCTGTACTGTGCACTCAACCTTTTCATTATTTATTTCCATTAAAAAAATACAGAAACCACAATAAAAAAACCATATGACTCGGGAAATGGGCGCCGATACAAAAAATGTGCACGAAAAATTAAAAAATAGCATTCAACTTTGACAAGGAGTACAATATCCAGCTATTTCCAAATATAAATGCAAAAATAAAAATGTCAATTAGAAAATAAAGGAAAAAATGTTAAATCAATGCGATGCAAATCAGACATGTCAACAGGATGCCCGGAAATATTACGGAGGACACCTCAGCGCTTCACAGTAGTGCACTTGTGGCTTGTTGGGAAGCGTGACAAAAAGGAAACCCAACCAGTTATGGTAGAAAAAAAGAACATAAAAATTAGAAAAAGAAGAAGAAAGGCGAGGCTAGCGTGACGATTAGAAAATTAAAATAAGGTCCAGTTGGGGAACTGAACGGATTGGGCCAAGCGAATGGAATGGGTCGAAGCCCATTGGGGGCCTCAAGTTTGCGTTGCAGGTAACAGTTCCCGTTGGACTTTGGCCTGGTACAGTAGGGTATGATACACTAGTGTAGTATACTTTACTGTACTGTACATACAGTACAGAACACTAACTGCACAGTACAGTACTGTATGTACTGTTGTGCACAACAATTGAAGGTGAACCAATTTCAACGTGGACACGCGCCATTGATAAGCCACAGTGTATTGCATGATTTCCGCCTCCACATCACAGACACGTCACAGAGCACACTCCTTCTGATTGGAAATCCGGAGCTCGCTACTGTACTTTTCATCTCTCCGCCTCACAACAATGCCTTATCATATCCGACACTATGCATGTATCTCGCTCTCTACGCCTCTTGATCGCCCAATCGCAACATTCCGCCGCACAGATTTTCCAGATTTTGGCCCATTCAACTTGCTGCAAAAAAAATTGATTCAATTCTTCTTGTTTTTCCAAAAAAATATTCGCTTGTTTGGAAAAAAATTGACATTGACTGAACCCTCGCTTTTGGCGGGAAAAATCGTGACGCGTTTGTGCTCGACAATCATGTGAAAATCCCCACACCAAAGCCTTTTGAACTTTTGGTACTATACAGTATTGTGCGTCACTCCTCCGTGCCCTTGCGCAAAGCACTCACCTGCCGTCAATCGCCGTGAGACGAGCAGTGGACACCTGCAACCATCCCCAACACTTGTCGTAGCTTCACCCAGTGCCTTGAGCTACAGGTGCACGAATTGCTGTATGTCCCTTGGTCGGAAAGCGCGTGTCTTATGCTAAACCACCACACCCCCAAGCCCCGTCCACACTTTCCCTTCCGCTCAACGCTCCCTCTACATACCTCCAGGTGGAAAACGCTTCACACCAACATTCATGCAAAGCACCGCCCTCTCACCTTTCTGCGCGACGTGAAACGTTCTTCCACACGCGTTACCGCTCAACGCCCGCAATTGCTTTCGAGAACAAATTGTAGCAATGTACACTGCACTGCGTTACTCAAGCTGTGCACTACACACCCATTGTTGCAGCTTTCACAAAAGGTATTCCAAAAGCTTGCCAACGCCGAAACGCTTCCTGACACGTCATTTGCCAAAGTGTCAAGGTATGAGACACTGTTTCACCGGCAACGGCAACGACGCTGTGCCTACACACGCCGCATCTTGGTTCAATTGCTCAACCAGGCTTGAAATACCGGTATGCAGTCGGTGACGACTTTACTCTTTTTTTTTAGTCCACCCCACCAACATGTGATCCCTTTGCCACACCGGCCCTACAGTGAGGATTACATGCACACCGGTACAAATAGAACGGTAGCCTTTTTTTCATTCACAAGCAGCTCACCTCTCACCTCTTTAGGCGCCTGTGGTAGGGTACCCTGTGAATGTGAATGACAATTTGAGCTCGTTGCTGAATACACCGCTCTTTGCTCCCATGCATCACATGGCCGCAACAGTCGGACAAGAGCTTTTTCTTGTGGCTGCCGATACACCTCGTCAACGTGCTAGCGCAAATGCCTCTGGTTCACTGTTTTCCTCGGGACTGCACCGGCGCCGTATTGTGGTGTACGGAACAGCACAATTTTGGATAGTGCAGTCGTTATGGCTCTCGTGCGAATTATGGGATATTTGAAACATGTATAAAAGTACAGTATTGAAACATCAATAAAGCACGCATGTGCACAAAGCCTTTTCAATATTCAATGTCATTTTTTCCGGAAATAATTTCGCCGTTTTGTTGTATTCGGCAACCAACCAGTAGCAATTTAGTAAGGAACGAGGCCATTAAACGAGAATTTGTTTGGATGGTTTATTTCACTCGTTAAAATAGGTGCCCGACGCAAAGTCACACGAATTGCGTCGAGGATTTAACACAAATTCTGCAGATTAGGCAGATGGTGTACGACGAATGAAGAAATTAGAGTTGGCCACCTTGATCCTACGACCTTATTGTCACATTTCCTTTGCTTGACAATCTGCTGCGCAAATAATTCATTTCATAAGACCTCAAAAAGGAGAGAAATGTCAAAACCCAATACAAATCGCAGCATTTACCGTATGTCCAATACCATATTGCCAGGGCTCGTACGCACTGTACAGTACTACAAAACGATAAAGCGGTGAAAATTCAAAGTCTAAACGAGTCAAATTATCCAAAGTGCTAGCATACATGACCCAAAATGCCTTGAACCAAGACTCGCAACAGCTCTATTGCCAATATCATATGATTTTTGCTCATCTCCAGCTAGAGTAGGCAACACAATAGATGTTTGTGGCGTCAAACCTTGTCTACTTTACATTACTTTGTTTATGCGCAAACATCAGCCGCCCAATTAATATTTATCGGAGCAGCTCCACAACCAAATGTAATGTATCCTAAACAGCATTCTCGATTCAAACGCCAAGTCGACAAGACAGACGAAAATGGTATCATGTTGAATGACCTGTCGGCAAATGTGTTCCACAGCATTCCACACCACCCACCAACCTAGATTGGTTGCAATAAATCATGACTGCCACTACAGAAAACACTGTCCTGTAGGGTACAAAGTAGTGTACAGTTTAGATTATTATCCTTACTGACTCGAGAGGCCCTTTACACTCGTTTAAACTCGAGAAGGAAAAAAAATCCCAACGCGAGTACCATGCGTCCAATGATGTGGCGTCCCATGTATCCTAGCACACTGATACCGTACCACCTGACTCTTCTGTCCCTCGGTCTTTGTCACTACAGTATAATAATTCTCCCTACTGAACCTTACAGTGAAGGTTACTTGAATTCCATCGCTGCCATTCGATTAACAATTTGGACACTGTACATGTACACTAGGTACAGTACAGTATCGTACAGTACTCTTTGTCCGTAACTCGGTATTCACGCCGCCTTCTCTTCTACCGTAGGACGAGTTACTGTATACGGTAATAGGGCGCATGGTATCCGCATTGAAACACATCGCCCGATTGGTGTCCCAGCTAGCTTTTATTTCTACTGTATTCATCCGATGAAAGCCAACCGCGCAAGGGCACATAAACTTGTGGCCATTCATTCACTTTTGGCTCGAAATGTGATTTTCGCTCCAGCAGTTGACCCGAACAATCCAATCCAAGTGGGAAAATGCTGTTGGTTTTTTCATTGTTGGAGGAGAATATCGTTGTTCCGTAGCGACTTTTCCCTCCACAGCTCGACTGAAATTGAGCCTGCGTTTGGAAGATTGAGTTTGAGAGCTCGATTACTCTACCTGTGTGACCGACCTAATTTGGCCACTTTTGCTTGCCTCTTCACACGTCGATAGATTTTTATAGTGCGACAACCTACATTTGTATATTGCGGGCTATACCAATTCGTATGGATCCCAGCGGATTCCACCACGCAAGAGGGAACGTTCCACCCCTCCGCTTGCCAATGAATTGCCGGTCCTCGTAAAGCCTTGCAATACTGTACTGTAGTTCATCATACTGCATTTATCTTTGGTGCGTTAAAACTGTAGACAAGAATACAAACAGCACCCTCGGAACAAGTCATGTGGTCTACAACACTCCCCTCGACAACAAGGCTCCAGCATCCATCAGAACACGTCATTGCCATGATATGTCCCCTTCCTAACCACCACAAAAGTCGCTCGAGATATTCTCCAGATACGGGTACATGTCTGACCCTCTGTCCGTTCGTCCGTCCGTCCGTCCGTCCCCTTGTACCATCTTTTTCAAATGTTGCGAGAATTACAGCATTTACAGTTTGTTTTTTGGATTTTTTTTGGTTGTTGATTCTCACAACATTTTGCATAGCATTCCTTCTCTCGAGTCCACAAGCCGTACTGTACTGTACATGACACCATCCTATTGGCCACACCGCAGTTATCGACAAGCCAAAAGACGAAACGGCTCCGATCTGTCACTCGAGATTCTGTGCATTGCATATGCACCTTACTTTTCAATTTGTGTTCCCCCTGCTATTTGGCCACGTGTTTCACAGCCAATGTCACAAATTCAAATTTGCATTCCGTTGATTGGTCAGTATCATCTATTTCTCCTTGCCACACAGTCCCAATTTGATCGCAAAGTCAAAAAAAAGCATATGCATCTTTTGCACTTTATTTTGCTTCTCTCGATCCCCCGTCACACTCTGTTGAAACAGTTTCTCAACTCCGAACGCCCAATCTACACTACATCATCAACTATAGTATCCGACTCCCGATCGCTTTGGATACCGACATAACATAGACGCTCCCTCAGCTCTTCTATGCCGCGGGCCGGCGTCATAGAAATTTTTGGACTCACGGCAAACGGATGACTACATACATTCTTGCAGTAACAAACCTTGTTGAAAACGCGCCATTGCACAGTTGATATTTTCCAACCAGTCATCTCTCCTTTCAACCTGTTTGCACTACTTGCGAACAGAAACGTAACAGCCCTCATCTCTTGCCACAAAGATATTTTCACCCCTTGCACATGCAAAGCCTTGTAAATCAACAGCCACACCCACCCCACTGCCAAGGCACCAGTTTCCAATATCAGGTTACACTCAACTCCATTACTTGAACGCAACAATTCAATCTCTTCTATCTCCCGCCAACCCATAGCACCGTTCCTTGCTCGTATCTTTCAAACATGTACGACACTTTACAACAAACAATGGTTGCACGAAACACATCTCCACAACAACACACAAGACTCGCGCAGCAATCTGTGTGATTCTCATTTTCCGTCAACGACTTTGTAGCAGGCACAAAGATATACAAGTCGGCAATAAACAGACACAGCAGCACTGCGCCCTTGCGTTACCACGGCGACTGGCAGATAACGAGAGTTCCCCCCCACCTGACGTGTGTAGAGTGGTGGGAATTGGGGGAGATAGGCGGTGGGAGAGTGGGGAATTCAAGGGGGAGGGAATGGTGGATACGGGGAATATGGGTTGTCATGATGATGGGTTTGTGGTGGGGTGGAGGATGCGATTCAAGCGAGAGGGAGGGCGAAAGGCGGGTGTGTGGCGTGTGTGTAGCAGTGATGGTGGAGGGATGGCACGGTGTGGTGGTGAATGAAATTACTGTGTGTGAAGATGGCAAGTAGACTGTACAGTAGTGTACCAGTAGTGTACCTCATACTGTACACTAGTGTACAGTATGAGGTTTGGCAGTAGGGTGCATTGTAGAGAGTGTACGAGTATTGTTTCTGAATCGCAGGGGGGCGGGACTTTTGTGAGCCTTGTCAAGGGTTGTAGATGGGAACAGGGGCAAAGAGCAGCGTGGTTGGACAAGGAAGGATGGGGTATCGAATGCGAGGTGTGCAGCAAAAGACGGTATGGAGTAAAAGTGTGTGGATTGGAAGAGAAGGTTGAGAGCGAGAAATGGTGGTCACTACGGTTCGAAGGTGAGGCTCAGGAGAGGATATTTTGTTTGATCCCTTTTTTTGGTGCAAAATTGGGCATTGTTGTGATGTACCGTACGAATGAAACTTTGTAAAGGGATGTTATGAGTCCCTTGCGAGGGTATTGAAAGTGCAGTGTTGTACGGTTGTCGAATAAGTTGGCGTAGGACAAGGCTTTTTGGGCTTTTCCTATTGACTTGCATGTCAAGGTAGAGTAGTGTATTTGGTAAAAGTAGAGGCGCAAAACGTCAAACAAGCGGGGATAATGACCGCAGAAAGTGTTGATCGGGCAACTTTTTCGACCGGCTGCCTCTGCGCTGTCATTCAAGAGAAAGGTCCAAAGTTGTAAGCTGTCCTTCTTCCAGGTGCTGGAAACTAAATGATACTCCAATTGCGACACTCGTTTTGAACCTTTTTCCAAAAACGGCTCGATTACAGAAAGATGGCGTAAATTTACTGTATGTTTCAACAAATTTGGCAAGCGGCTGTGTTTGATTAATCTGTTGGTGCTTGGTCACGGGCGTGACTCAATAATTGAATAGGTCCGAAAGGGGCACATGATTGTATGGTATTTGTTTCCTTTGCTGTTGGTTGGTAGTTTAGTTGTTGCCGGCAAACTCAGCTAGACAACAACGCCAAAAAAAATGAATAAAAGTCTGTTTTTGCGCGAGAGGTACAGTAGAATTGGTGGTGAGTGTGGCTTGTTACTGACAATATGGGAGGAGAGGGGTCGCCTATGGATATCGTCCTCAAAATATTGTATTGTACATGACTTGGGTGTAGATGTCATAACGTTTGCTGGTGTTGACATATGACTGTCGTCATTGTGGGTGAATGCTTTACAGTAGAGTACAACCCAATGTTACTGTACTAATGATGATATGATTGGACAAACGTGTACATGCAAAGATTGCCTCTGCTTCGCAATGTATCCCCATGACAAACTCCCAATCTCCAACCCATACACTACCTTACCTACCTACCACCCATGCTCGTTCCACACAACCTCTCTCCCTCTCCATCACCAAGTCCCCGCCTGCACAATCCACCCCATTTACTTTTGTCTCCCACATCCCGCCATCCCCACCCTGCCAAACCTAAACTCCTCTTTTCCCAACTCACCGCTGTCAAACTCCCGCATCGCCCTGTCACCGATGCCGCCTGCATTCCGCCCCGACTGACACCATCTCAACATCACCAACGTCCATAAAAACCTTGCGTGGAATTTGCCGCGGAAAACTCCAATCCGAAAAAGCATCCCATCCATTGGTCGACAAGAACACGTCGCCCCTACTGTACTGTACTGTTCTCCCGCTCCCATTCACCCTCTAGTGTCCTTTTTGCCTTGCATTGCTGCGTCTTGACTGTCAGCGCCAACGCCCATACTCTACTAGACCCATTGTGGCTCTTTGGCCTGCAACCACCTTGCACCAACCGCACATGCCCATCTTTCTCACTTCCGATACACCACCCTATCCCCGTTCCCATTCCCACTTTGCTTTTCTTCTTTCCATGTCTCTTGCCCCACACCCTTTCGCCCCACGTCCACCACCCACCCACCTTGCAAATCCTCTACCCATCCGTATCCAAACGTCTTCAACCGTCGCCTTATCCACCCTGCACTCGCTTCGTCCGTAACAGACCAATCCCCTACACCCGTCATTCACAGAACCCTGCCCGTGTCGCTGAAACTGTTGATCGCTTTCACGGCTTGCCTCGCTTGTCTCCGCGCAACGCCCTGCCTGACCACCACCACTGCCACTCCCCATTTTCTGGTTATTCGCAAAACACACCAAAAATGGACAAAGCAACAGTTCTAGTTTGTTCAAGGTACTAGTCTTGTACTTTGAGAAATATCGCAAGGACATGAGGGATGCCGTTGGTGGAAAACACTCACGACACACTCGTTTAAAAAACGCAAGAATTCGTTCTAGCGTGGCGCACATGCACCTGAAACAAGAGTCGTTTGGATCTCCAACTAGGCAACCTGCTGTACCCAAACAGCATCATGGCTCCTGCTGTACCCTTTTTCAATCTTCAAAGCCAGCTCGCTCTTCCATTCAATGATTCGGTTCCATTGGCACCATTGCTAGCCCAGCAGTTGACGTGGCCTATTGGTTTGCAAACAGTCTATGGCAATTTCCTCCGGGCTACATAGCATTTGCAAGGGTAACAGATATCTGCGGCTGACCCACTCAAATCAGCTAGAGTCCTGAGAGGGGACAGTCCAGAGGGGAATATATCCTGCTACGGCAGAAACAGATACAGCTGTCGACACTGGTGTTGCCGATAATCATGTGTCCGTGCACAGCGGCATAACAAGATTTAGATTGACATGTTGTCACTCTCTCATCAAAGGCCATATCTCAAGTCAACGGATTTTGTTCTGTTGGATCAACTCTGCGCCAGCATGGAAGCTGCAAAGCTCTCTTCTGATTGGTATCACAACAGTTGTCCTCAAAACGAACAGGCATTCCTTGTGGACATCAAAGTGAGAAAATCGCGACCAAGTATAAGCCGTATAAACCTACCAATACTTTATCGATAGAAACGGGCGTTAACAGGCCATGATGCTCGAGAAAGGCGATTTCCTAATTTGAAAGTATGAAATAAATGCATTTAGTTCCACGAAAGTATGAAGCAGGAACAGGAATTTAGGATCTGGTTGGTCACCAGCTTATGACAGAATGATTCAGAACTGAATGCAAAATACTGTTCTGATAACGGGGGAAATGTCTATTGTGCACTAAATTATAGATCATTGTTAAAATGGCTTGGCTGCGCAAGGTGCAAGTTAATTCACTATTTACGTGTTTTCTTGCCCTCATTGGTGTTTGACAAGTACAGTGAATTGAGGACTGAGGATAAAGACAACGTTAATGCTGCAAAAGTTCGTCAACGAGTCCTAGGTCTTGGCACCGTGATAAGTACAGCATTGGTTGTATCGAATGCCAGCAACAGGGTACCCTTTCAAAAAATACATGCCATGTGAATGAATGAGCTTTCCAATTCAAAATCTCATGCATCCCCGCTGTGGATCTTGAGGGCAAATGTCCTCCCCGTGCTAAAAAAAGCTCTACTGAAGCCAAGCGCCAGTAAACCGTATTCCTCTTGACAACCTTTAGTATCTTGCGGAATGCCGTAATCGGGTGCATGCCGCATGAAAGTCAAGGTCAGGTTACTTTTACTAGAAGACTTCAACTTTCACCAGACAAGGGAAAGAGGTATTATTGCGGTTGCCTAGTCCAAACCCTTGCCATTGAAAACTTTTATAGAAATACAGTTGCTAGAATGCCAATGAGGTTACAGAGCGTCACCCGATTGTCGACACTTGACCTCTCAGGAGTTTGCTATATATATCACCTGGCTTGCAGATTGGCATTTTTGATTGTGAGATCAACAAAAGAGTAGGGTTAAAGTCCTGAGGATTTGATGCAAACTGGAACAACCCTTACAAAGATTCATTTCTTGCTGTTCACTTCAATTGTCCAAGTGCAGGATGTGCACATGACTGGGTCTCTTTTATTTATTCCAAAGTTCAACCATGTGACATGATATGATGGATCCACACATCGCCTCGGAACTTGCAGTTCACAAAAACTAGCATTGATGGAAAAGCAATATCCTGGTAGAGGATGTCTCGCTCTTTGATCTTTCTGCTTCTGCAGATGGTTAATTTATGAGGCGCCGTTTACAGGTACCTAGTAATTATCGATACGACCAAACACTTGCATTGCGCAAACGCGACATGCAGAGGGAGATTTTGATTAAAACCTTACTATACAAAAGTTCGTTGCGTTACTGAGCATCACGAGTCAATTGCCGTGTGTGTCCGGTAGCTTTTCTCGTCCTAGATTGCGCGATTCCGGCGCGCAGTTTGAATATCATTAGGATTTCTTTTGTTTTGGTTCTTCATTTCAGATCAGCGTCCTCAGGCAAATGGAGGGGCATGAACCCCCTGGCCATCGCTTTATTTCAATTGCAGCCCTAGAGCAAAGTAACTAGTGATTTTTACCAATGGTCGTGCAATTCGTAACCATAGACTTCACTAATTCTTTCGCAGGCGTCCGGGTCGCAAGTTGTTGGCATCTAAGAAGGGCTGAATACATGCCTTGCTAAAGTTGACAAATTAGCACCAGTTTCTTGCTGAATCTGCTGATGCAATTGTAACGTGTTTATCCAATCTTCCGTAGGGTCGTCAAAGACTGCTTACTGCGTAGATGTGTAGTGAACCAGTTTTGGAAAAATATTCTGTCACTCCATCTACAAGGCAAAGCTTCTAAAACTCCCCGCAAACAGTTGACGACTGGTAAAGTTATACAGTCAGAAGATTCAGGAACCTGTTGGATGACAACAAGGCTCACTTCCCCGTACAACCCGATTCATTTATTGTCCTACGGTTATTGTTAAACTTCACGGTTAAAGATCGTCGAAGATTGCAATTATCTCAGCGCACCTTCTGCGGTGTCACCAATATCAGAAACCTTCAACACGGAAATGATTCTACTTTCCAAGTATAAAAATATCCAAAGTTGCTACCCCGTAGTGACGAAATAATCAATGAAAACTTCCATGCTTTGTTTCTCCTTGACTAGGTTGAAAGCCACGTCGCAAATTGGGTGTTTAATGACTTATGTACAAGAGTTAATAGCTAATACCTAATCTAATTCCTGCATAGTTACTGTTATCTCCCCGCTAGGCCCATTGGTGGTTCCCACACCAACGAGAGTTTCTGCCTCCGACCTATGATTATTGTAGACAGAACCCCATTCCCCAAAAGAGTCCCATCCCCAAAAGAACCATTATTGCTATCGGAAAAACCTACAGCCTCCGCATGCTCAAAACGTCTCAACCTGCTACACGCGATGACCTCATTCAACTCAGCCCTCTGTCCTGCCTCTTAAAATGGCGACATGTATGTTGGATGGGGAACTGCTGGTGGTTCCTCCATTCCTTCGTACTTTCCACCGTCACTGACATCAGTACTTTCGTTACCAGCTCTCCTCATAACGAAGAGTACGAGCGCAACGCAGATAACTGTACCGACAAGGAGGATATTGGTCATCCATCCACGTTGCGGGCTTTAAGAAGTATTTTAGACTGCAAGTACCCCAAAGGCGCTGATAACTCCTAGTAAAGCGTTCAGAGAAGGTGAGTAGCAGTATACCACTCCCTTACCGCAGCTTCGCCCAGCCTTCGTTGCATCCACCTGTTCAGAAAACGGCAGCAAACAGACGTTTGTTGCGGACAGAATCAACTACCCCTGTCAGACTAGAGACAGTTACTGACAGCATGAATGAGGATGCCAAGACGGCAATTACAAAGCCGAGAAGCCCCTGTCGACCAAAGCCAAACCCGATGATCAGCGGAGTGAACATTGCGAGAATGCCGGGAAGAACTGTCTCGGTTACTCCAATCGAAGAGCATAGCTGCATAAAGCGCAGGCATTGACTTCTCAACCATGGCACGTGCCTTGCAACAATATCCCTGCTTGAGAATTGAAGTTTCTCGACATAATCTCGTAAGGTATGGGAAACATATCTGCCGGATATAAGCAATATTGCCGCAAAAAGCCAAGGAACGAGTATTCCTAGCATCGAGGAAGCTAGGACGTACACATCCATAACGCTGACATGAATGTAGACTGTAATATGCCGTGATGGGCGGATAGTCGCCTACTAGCTGCCGAGGGCTAGGGAAAAAGCCAGCATCCTCGCCGAAAACTGCTACTAGTACCATCAATGAGAGAAACGTGGACGCACTGATGATGCCTCTACCAAATGAATAGGTCGACATCCCAAATGCCGTCACAAATTCAATGTCAGCATCTGTGTTTCCACGGAACAAGAGCACCTGACTCTCATCTCTCGCGGCATCCGCGATAGGCCCAGCATTTGAAACGTTAATGCTGTTCCTACATAGCAAACCAACCCTACAGCTGCTATGCCGATACCATAAGCACCGAAAAGATTGTGCGCAATGCCAATGACGGCACCAACCATGGCAGCAGGAGCAACTGCTGCTAGCATACTGATCCCCAGCCCTTCGATAATCAGCTCACCACCACCTGTATCTCCGCCAAGTCCTAATTTGCCTAGGAGGGTGGAATTCGGTGATGAAAAATAAGCAGATTGTATCCCTATCGGCACCCCAACAACTGTGCCAAGCAAGAAACATGTAAAGAGACGCCATGGAACTTGTGAAGTTGGAGGAATTTGCCTTCCGAGGGAATCGCTGGGCCTGTATGGGCCGGAAATGAAACGCAGAACAGGTAAACCTGTCTTCCCCGTTCCTTCTTGCGCCTCCAATGGCCTGCACCTCGTCGCACCGTTATCCTGAGATAGCGGCTGTAGTTCATACATTTGAAGTCGTTGCGAAGTAGCGACAGCGAAGCTGAATGGCCGCCAAAAAGAACCCAGCACACAGCACTCGCACATGCGAGCGACATCACCAATGAAACGACAATATGAAAAGATGCCTTCTTTTCATGGAGCGCAGGAACTTTAACTTTGACTCAGAGCCTGAAGCATCTGAGAGCTGCCCATTGTTTCCTGCCCTAGCAGCATTCGGAATGAGGAACCAGAAGCAGCTTGCGCCTGTTGTCAAGATTCCAGTGAATGCCAGAATGAAAGGGAGTGCGACAAAGAGCGAATTGGATTCTTCCACTTTCAAGCTGTTGTAACCCATAAAAAAGCTATCCCGACGGCAAATACTTGCAGCAAGCGATGTTTTGACCGTTGGAGATTCATAAGAAACACGGTCAATGGACAAGTGATTGAACACGCAAATGGCGTACGGGTTGTTATAAAAAAGGGAAAGGATGCGCCAAAATAGCAGTGGCAACAACAGCTATGGAGTGGGATGCAAGTACATCTGTTGCCACACTGGCGCAATTGCTGGCAAGCTGCCCACTGCGTTCGCAGCAAAGACGGATTTCGAGCACCGACATCTACACTTTCGCTGCCGTAGTCTTCCTCGATTGCCAATACTCCCTTGTAAATTCCGGTACACATGCGGGAGAGTAACGAAACGACAGATACTCCAAGAATACAGCTTTCAAACGCGCGAATATCCTAGAAAGCGAGACATGAAGTAGAGATTCCTGCAATGGCGAGAGAGAGCACGACAATAGCAATGATGGCCCCGTTCGAATAGCAGTTCCCAACAAAGCTTGAATCGAATACTGTGCTCCAAATGTAGTTTTGCGGACTCCTCTCGCAACGATTGCGTTGACAGCGTACTGCATCATGGTGCTTATTACTACACGAAGAATAAACAGCCTGCACTCCTCCAAGAATGAAACCAACAACGAAAATGATCAATCAAAGCATGGCCGCTGCGTAATACATGTGCTTGGCAACGAAAGAAGCTCGCAGTGTATGTATGATAGCTGCAAAGTAAGCGTGAAGCTGATTGATTCCCCTCTTCTGCATCCCCAAGAGAATTAAGTAAAGTCATGCTGTGGCAATGCCAAGGACTGACATGGAGAGGGCAGCCCATATGTAGCTGAGAGACGCAATAAAAATGAAGTTACTGAATTGGGTTCCCGAGTCAGCAGTAGACAAACGGTCTAGCTTGAGGCACAAAACCCAGGTTACATTCCAGCTTGAACACCGAAATGGAAACTGAGGCGGCAAAAGAAGCAGTGCAAGGGCGAAGACCAAGAAAAGACATCTTTCTAGCAGTGAGACAGGCATGAGTGCCAATATGCTGACCGGGATTTTCTCTGGTTTTGATCTTTGTCCACTGGGCGAGCGAAGTATTGAAAATCGACCAGTCTTCGATGAGTAACCACTATATCCATACGAAGTGCTTTGCGAGAAAGGAACGGCGTTGCTGTTGTTAGGAAACATGCTTTGGAAGGCAAGAAAAGGAGCAAGGGGTCTGCGGTTTGGAATGGGTTGGGGGTTGTTAGTGCGTTAAGGAGAGGATTGGGTGACAGGTGTTCAGCGATGAAAGCGAGGTCATCACCTCGCTTAGGATCGCTGAAAGTTGTATTTAGTAGGGATGTTTTGATACAGCTGTGGGAGAAAAGAGAGCTAGACGAGGTGGCTGGGAATGCAGGAGGGAGCTTTGCACCGTTTTCTGATGAACGTGGGTGATCAGGTCACACTGGCGGTCGCTGACTACATCCTGGGAATGGAGAGATTTTAGAATATGATGTTGTTGTTGATGACAGGCGAAGAAGTGACAAAGAGAGAATGAGTCGTGGATCAAAGGACATGTGAAGGTAATTGCCATCGTCGTCATTGTCGGTAAGTAAAAGGATATTTGCAGAAGCAAAATTGGATATTGGAATGATATGAGGGGCTTTATGCTGACAAGTGAATGCAAGTGCTGGGTAAAGGAAGAATGCAGACCAGATGATAGCAATTGTACGATTGATAGAAATGGAGAGCTCTAGACGAATTAGAGAATTTAGGAATTTGGTAACAACGATAGAGAAAAAAGTGGTGTGCCCCTCACCACGCGCGTGAGCGGTGAGATGTAGAAAAGTTAATGATGTGGTTGGGAGCAGTGTTGCACTTTTGCTATAGGAAAATAGGACGCAAAAATGAAAGATGGGATTAGTATGGAGAGCTGAGTTCAAGGTGATAAATCATAGGTCAGGTGTACTATGCATTTTTTTGGTTAAAGTCAGAGGGTTTACCTGAAAAGGCAGGGTCTCACTGAATGTTAACGGGAAGTTGTCTCGGGTGTATTCAAGACAAGCGTATAGCAACATTATTAGGTGGCAAGAACAGAAGGATAAGACAGATGGCAGCTGGTAGAATGCAAATGAATGGGGCTAGGGTTAGGTGTTTTTCGAGGTTATCAGGTGTTTGTTGACGGGTAGGAGTTTCGAATGCGGAGATAGATGCAGCATGGTTTAGAGCAATGTCCATGAAAGTGTGGTTGAATTGTTGCAATTCGCGTATGACTTTAGTCGCTTTGATAGGATTAGTATAGAGAGTTGAGTGTAATGGTGTCGGGGTTCCTTGAGGGTAATGGCGATTCTCTCATGGTTAATTAACTTGACGTGCAGCTTAAATATCATTCGTAAGTTTTCTCGGCAGTTTCGCTAGGAAGCTGGTGACTACGTTGTCCAAACTGTTCGGAGGTATTGTGATGGAGACGAATTTTTTGCAAGTTTGGACCGGGGGTACTTCGGGAAGTGAACCTACTTTCCAAGTATTAAACTAGCCAAACTATTCCCCAGTTCTTTGTAGGGGTTAGAGTAAGTGCGCCCCGGTGACGAAATGGCATAGACTATTTTTATCGGTCAATGGGAGAAGATTAAACCTCTACCGCAAACAGAAATCCCCCGATAGTATTGGATTGGTCAGGTTGAGTGTTGTCCGTCATGTCACGAATTTAGTCGTCGACGGCTTGTGCGATGTGGGTGCAGACGCCGGTCGTTGTTGTCACGACTGGTTGATTGATGTCCCCCAGGTTAACAGATGGTTGGCACGGCTGGCCTGAGGTCTTGTGCAAGTGTACGTCCATGACCTGTAGAGACGATAATTTCCCCTCCGCGGAATAGAGGGGAACAACTTGACGGCATTAATGTATCAATCTCCTGCAGCGGACAACCGTATTTCTGACGCCGCATCCCTCTGTTCCGCGTTAGCCGGTCAATAGTGGGTAACCATTCTTATTTGGTTTTCCCATTCCTGACAGTGTAATGTCTGATGAGCTCTCTTCACATTGTACGTATATGCAAAGTCATTACAGTACAGGAAATTACAGTAAGTCCCAAAAACCCTGCTGCCCCTAACAATCCTCTTCCCCGACTAAGAGAACGGGTGAGGTCCCCGTCTATCTTCAGTACATCCATAGATCCTTGCACCCATCTCCTATATGCTATACACTAGCCTATCGACAATAAATCTGTCCCAGTTCCTGACAGAACAGACATTTCCACTCAACCACAGACATGAATTGCAAGCAACTCAACCACAATTTCACAGGCATTGCTCTAAACCCTACTGCATCTATCTCCGCATTCGAAACTCCCTCCCCGTCAACCAAACACCAGATAACATCAAAGACACTTAGCCCTAGCGCTATCCATTTGCATTCTACCAGTCCCATCTGTCTTATGCTTCTCTTTTCCCACTTAATGGATAGTTGCTATGCAATTGTATTCCCGAGAAGGCTGTCCCTTGGCATTCAGTGAGACCTGCTTTTTCAGCTAAACTCTTTGACTTTAACCTATAAAATGCATTGTACATCAACCGTATGACTTTAGTCCGCTTTACCGCAATTCAACTCAACTTTAAACTTTGTGTCCTATTTTCTTATAGATTCCCCCGCTAGAAGTGTCAGACGACGAAGTAAACTACCCATCATTCCCACCCACTTTCCTTTAGGAAAAGGGGGGGATTGGGGTGCCTTACTGATTAGAGATGTAGGACGGCTATTTTCCGAAGACTGGGGGTCAGATCTGTGTATTAGAGTGTCTGAAAATGAGGCAGAGTCAGGCGGGACAACCTCACAGGGCGGGTGTGAGGCCAGCCGTAAGGCATGCTGCGTTGGACGAAACCGTCGCCGCAGCGTGTCTTTGCATAAGGACAGATCGTACCCGTCCGAAAGTCTATGGCTCGTACGGCGACGTGCATAGCCACATCTGCCAGCACCGCGAATGCGTCCGGGGCCACCCGCCGAGACTGGATATCGGCACTGGGATCATTCGGGACCTGGCATGCGTGGTGAGAAAGTCTTGATACCTTCTTAACTTGACGCTTTCGTCGCGTTCAGAGACGTCAAGGGATTGAAGCAACGGGCCAGTGTGTTTGAGGGGCAAGGGGATTATCGAATGAAACGTCGAAAGGTCTGTCCCTCGGGTGCTTCCTATAGCCTTGATGTCTGGCTCGTGCGATGTTGGCCATTGGGGCGGGGCTCCATGACTGGGTACCGGGCGACCTTTGCTAAGTCCGACGTGAGGACCGTAACCTGGCTGTAGTGACAATCGATTCGCTCTTGACGATCCAAGCAGTGTATGAGGTGGTCACCGAAGATGTACAGGGTTTCTGGGCAGTTGCTCCTGGGGCACGGGGTTGGGGGCGAAGAATAGTACCTGGCAGTAGTTGTAAAAGTGCAACACTGCACACAACCACATTCATTAACTTTTCTACATCTCACTGCTCACGCGCGTGGTGAGGGCCAGACCACTTTTGTCCCCATCGCTATTACTAAATTCCGAAATTCTCTAATTCGTCTAGATCTCTCGATTTCTATCAATTATACAATTGTTATCTTCTGGTCTGCGTTCTTCCCTCACCCAGCACTTGCATTCAATTGTCAGCATAAAGTCCATCATGTCATTCCAATATCCAATTTTGCCTCTAGAGAGTGAGTGTGGTGGTAAATCTTTATGGGTTGTACAATGTTGCACAGAAGCGTGCGGAGGGTATTCATAAATTAACTACGGATGTGGGCGGCGGGTAAAAACCTGTCGCGCCTGCATTATTTGGAGACTAAACGCAAAACGGGTAACGAAGTCGCGGAGCTCCTGTTGAGGGGAGGAACCGGGACGGGAAGCAGCAAAGGAAGCAAGGCGGCGGAAAAACCATTGCCGTCGTCGCCCAAGGCGCTATAGATATCAATCCCGACGGGGGAGAGGAGGATATCGTTTTGGTTGCAGTAAGTCCCGTAATGACGATGTTTCTCGCGCTCTGCGAGTGTCGCGGCATCGGTAATATTGCCCATATCCGGCGGATATGTTACCCATACCATCCGAGATTATGTTGAGAAACTTCAACTATCAAGCAGGGATATTGTTGCAAGGCACGTGCCTGGACTGAGAAGTCAACAACTGCGCTTAATGCAGCTGTGTTCTTCGATTGCAGCAAAGGAGACAGTTGTTCCCGGCATTCTCGCAGTGCTCACTCCGCTGATCATCCGGTGGCTTTGGTCGACTAGCGCTTCTCGGCTTCGTAATTTCCATCTTAGCGTCCTCATTCATGCTGTCAGTGACTGTCTGTAGCCTGACAGGGGTATTTGAGTCTGTCCGCAACAACGTCTGTTTGCTGCCGTTTTCTGAATAGGTGGATGCAGCGAGGGTTGGGAGAGTTGGCGAGGCTGCGGTAAGGGGTGGGATACTGCTACTCACCTGCTCTGAACGCTTTGCAGGGAGTTATTAGCGCCTTCGGGGTAGCTGCAGTCTAACATGCTTCTCAAAGCCCGCAACGTGGATGGATGACCATTATCCCTACTCGGTACATTTATCTGCGATGCGGTGGTACTGTTCGTTATGAGGAGAACGGGTAACAAAAGCACTGATTTCGGTGACGGTGGAAAGTACAAGGAATGGAGGAACCACCAGCAGTTCCCGATCCAACTTACTTGTCGCCATTTTAATTGGCAGGACAGAGGGCTGAGTTGAAGGAGGTCATCGCGTGTAGCAGTTTGAGACGTTTTGAGCATACGGAGGCTGTAGGTTTTTCCGATAACGATAATGATTCTTTTGGGGATGGGGCTCTGTCTACAATAATCATGGGTCGGAGGCAGAAACGCTCGCTGGTGTGGGAACCATCAATGGCCCAGCGGGGAGTTCACAGTAACTATGCAGGAATTAGATTAGGTATCAGCTATTAACTCTTGTACATAAGTCATTAAACATCCAATTTCCGGCTTGGCTTTCAACCCGGTCAAGGAGAAGCAAGGTATGAAAGTTTCCTTTGATGTGTAAATGGGGGGTTAATTTACTGTGGTGGATATGTGGGTTGGTATCCAGTAAATTTGTACCAAGCGTAGATATCGTATCATTGTCAAGCCAATTGCGAAACCGTACGATGCGTCGAAAGCTGTGGATGGCACTCCAATCTACCAGAAGGTGGAAGGGAGGCCAGCCAGCAAACAAGCGGCATTGGAGGTTACTGTCAAAGCGGAGTGCCGCTGTAAAAGAATGGCTCTAACCTTCGAAAACCGTTCCATTGCGCGGGTGGCAACGGTTCTCGCGAGTTCCTTGACGACGGAGAACGCCGCCGGATGCCATCCTCCAAGCGTTGAGATGGGGACAGGAACCAGCCTGTTTCTCCCAGGCAGCTCAGCAAGGAACCCTTGGTATTTCCGCTGCTTCTCTGCGTGAGCTGCGTTGAGGCTTGTGAGTGGGTTGAAAGCCCTGGCTCTTGCGTGGGAGGGAGCGAGCGGGTTGACAAAGGTTACGTCGAAGTAATCCGTGCCACCGGCGGCTCCCATCGCCCTGATATCCGGCCTCGTCCTGTTTTGGTAGTGTAGACGAGGTTCGATGAATGGACGTCGGGCGGCTCTTGCAAGGTCGTTCCCCAGTAAAGTCACCTGGTTGTTATGGCGAGTATTCCGCTCGCAGCCAAAGCGACAATGTAGCAAGTGGTCCCCGTAGATATCCAGCATTTCATGGCATCCTGCTTTGGGGCAAGGGGTACCTGGGGCGAATAAGGGGGTTTGGCAAAAGTACTGGAACCACACGGAAAAGTCTTTGCTCTTGATGTGCGTCCTCAATCCAGGGCAAGGTGCACAGTAGACCCAGCCTTTGGCACCGGGGAGGGACATGCTAGCGCGGAAGGCGCGGGTGCGGATGTTTCCGAGCGGCAAGGCCTCTTGCACAGCCATATGAATTGCATCTGTTAGCTTCTTCTGCGATGGTGGGTTGGATGAGCAGAAATTGCTAAACGGAATTCGTTCTGAGGGTCGACAAGAGGCGCTCCATGCGGTAAAGGCGGCTGTAGCATCCTCGTACTGCGTCAGGTCTTGAACACAGGACGGCAAAGACTTCTCGCATAACTGCTGCGTCGCGGCGCTGGACGCAAGAAACGAAGCGGCGGCGACATCTCGCGCGGAGGAGAGGCCGATTCCCAAGGTCGGCTTCTTCTCCTGTAGTGCCTTAATGGGCAGTTGCAGCTCCTTGAATATACAGTTGTCTAGCATTCCACCCGCTAAAGTGCGGCAGCACCTCTCGATTAAGCTGTCGAAGTATTCGGCCCCTTTCCGCGTACAAGAGGGCGGCATCGAAGAAATTATCCTGTTAAAAGTTCGATAAGAAAGTCTTTGAAGCAACACCTCTGCGATCAGCTAATCCATTTGCTCATCCACTTAGTCCTCAACATGACAAGCCTTCGCCCGTCCCATTATGGCCAAATAAGTCAGAACCCACCGTTCAATCAACGATATGGCTTTGATGGCTAGTAAGCCAAGCGAATAGGAGGAATACTACAGAAGGATGGACCGGGAACACGTTTGGGAGTGGGTTCACCGTTAATTTGTGGCCGAGACAGAGGAAGAAGTGGAGAAGAAGAGGAAGAAAAGGCAGAGGAGCCGGTGGATGCTGATACGGATGTGGAATGATCTGAAGAAGAGGATGACTCAGTGGAACTACGGGAGCCACTGTTGGTGGGGGGTAGGGTTCTTATGGAGGACAATGGGAGAGTGAGGGTGTAATCAAAGTTTCAGACTCCTCCGCTGGGGATGGATCGGAGTTTTAGGGTCTTTAGGGAGTTTTGGAGGATTTTGTAACGTTTGAGGAGACTATCTATCATTCTGGGCTACTCTGTTTAATTAATAGGGACTGAATTGGGGGTGTGGATGTTTTGGAGTAATTTTGTGGCTCGGATATCAAGGAAAAGATCGTGATGATTAGTTCTAGACATTTATCGTGATAGTATCTACTGTTAGTCTTTCTCGTCCAAAATATTCCCTCTAAGGCATTTTTTGGTATTTGGTATGCTTGAGACTTGGGTTAGCCGAAAAGTCCATATAAGGTGAGAAAATCGATTCTTATAGGAGATGGAAAGAAGGTTGGGAGAGAACTTATAGTGGAGACCCAAATAGTTCAGAAGGTGAAAGTCAAATTCTGACCTAAGAATCGCTTTATTTATAATAGTCACTGAGCATAGGTAACAGAACTTGTCGCTTGCAACAAATATGTTCTAGGATTATTGGTACTGACAGTCTCGTCCTCGGCGATATCTTACTATCAGTTTACAGTCAGCCTTTTTAGATGCCAAAAACATTCGACCTGTAAGTTCTCTAATAAATAAGGGAATGATGTTGTCACGAACTGCACAACTACTAATAAAATCAATATTCATTTCAATCCAGTGCTATAACTTAAATCTTGCTGTAGCCGGGACCCTCATGCTCTTCTATTTTCCTGAGGACGCTGATCTGAAACGATTAACCAGAACCGAAGAAATAATGATGCTAATTAAGCTGAGATCTGAAATTTTGCAAGCTAGGCTGAGAAAAGCGGAAGGAAAAAAAGTTGCAATTGACTTATGGTCCTCATTAATGTGACGAAATTTTGTACAGTAAACCTATTATAAGCTTAAGAGACGGTTTATTATTTCCCTTTCGACTTCTATTTGAATAAAGCTGTAATTTTTGAAGAAAAACTAAGCCTTGAAACATATGCCATTCGGCTCTTCTGCCCTCCCGATTAGGACGGTGAAGATTTGAACCGATATATTTTACGTCCACGGCTTCAAGAACGACTCAAAAAATTCTACCAAGATCATTTAGAACGGACCGATAATTTCAAAAGAGCTATGAACTAATTGATCTACCGGAAATTTATTATACTATTAAATGAGATTGTTTGACGATTTAGAGCGCTGAAATCGCTAAGTCCTACGCTCTGCATTCTAGACGCATATGTTTTATATGTTATTGTGTTTATTTCGTTTGAAATGTCGACAGGTCAAATCACAGCATCTCAAATAATACAAGACATCACAAATTCAATGTGCGATGGCATTCGATTTGTGATATATTTTACTGGCAGAGATGCTGCTAAAATTGGCTATTGATAATATATCTCTTTTCTGCACAAAAATATGGCAGGTCAGAAAAAACTGAGCCATAGCGCCTTAGAGGGCATTATTTGCACGTGCAATCAACTTCCAGAAAAAACGATTTTACGAAAAGGCTTCTTTCAAAAATTTGAGTTCAGGTAGCAGTTAGTTGGGCATGCATCAAGGTAGGTTTAGCCAGACACTAATTCAAAAGGCTCCGAAAACAGCCTGTCTAAATGTCAAACTCAATTTGATTATACCTCATCCCTTTCTTTTGATCTTAATCTTACCAGAATGTGTTCCTTCAGTAGGCTATAGCACAGCGAACAATAAGTTAGCTCCACGTAGACCAATTAATGTTCAATTCTACTGTTCAGTATCATTGCTTTGCGCACTCAGAAATTATATCTGTTTGCAGCGTCTTGAAAAAAAAGGAATCTAGAATTACTTCCAACAGTAAATAAGGCTGAATTACATTCAATATTCAATCAATTCTCTTGCAAGAGCTCTTACAAATCATCTAAATGGCTACAAAATGGGCATTAGATGCTTGAGATAAAAGGAGCTTCTCCTTTCCGTCCCTTCTACATCTTGAGTGATGGGTAAAAACATTTCGGTATCATGCTTGATATAGTATGTAGGCCATAAAGACACTATTGGATTGAGCCGAGAGGAGTTGTCCTAAAATTTATACCTCGGGTTCTTAATCATATTAAATCGCGCTAGGGCTTCCATATTTGTAGAAATTTATATCCACTCCTCCCTCAAACGTTTCACTAATTTGTAAAATTTAATCGGATCATTCTACAAAGGGCTTTGGAGATGAAAATTTCAGTTACAGCCCGGCTTGGTGCCAGACTAAGATTTTAGTATGAAATAAAACTATGAATGTACGACACATGATAGTTCTTCCACTGGGCATCGTATTTTTGGGGAATTTGGACTTCCCTATCTCGTATCCATTCTAAGCTATTTTTGATTACAAAGTACATATCCTTTGAAAGCACCAGAACTGCATTCGGATATCTCCAACAGTTGGAGAATTTTTGCTCTGTACAAGTTAAATAATTATTACAAGCCTGAATTTTATACTACGATTGTATTAATTAGTAAATATCTCGGACACAATTGGTCTTGCATAAAATCATTCTTGATTTTAACCAAAAAAAGATAGCATGAAGTGCCTCAATTTCTTTACGAGGTCCCTCCCGCATAAACATATTATTTAAATTAGACTTTATTACCTAAGCGGAAAGAGATGCCTCTGTGAGTTATTTTAAAACAAAAAAACCCATTGATCATGAAATAAAATACCAGTATGAGTACGGGGATCATACGCGCAACTATCTACATTTTCTTATGTCACTGGTTCCAACTTGCAGTTCAATTAAAACATGAAATAGCTCCGCTTTGGTAGCTTGTGCATCTATTTGGCGATAGAAAACGTTTAAATTTTGAAAAAGCTGGTTCTTTACAAAATGAAACCCCGCTGGATGAATATAATCCAATTTTTGTAGCCATCTCAATCTGATATTAGGTCACCACAAGAACCATCTTTTCATTCTCCAAACACTTAATACTGTAGAACACCGTTATATGATAAATGACACAGAATAAGTCGCATAGTGTGTCGTACATGATGTTCTAGGAACTATTTGGCGACGTTCTAGGGCAGATGACAGGCTTTGCGTACTAATTTCATAATTCCTAGAAATAGGAGCAGAAGAGAAAGAACATTACGTAAGGTAAACATGAAAACGCGGAGTAGAAACCAAAAGTACCCTAAGACTGCAATAAATTGAGATAAATTTACTTAGCACAGGCCTCCTTTGCCAAGCATACCACATGAAAGAAAGGAATCCTGGGAGCTGTTTGGGGTATATCATATAAAAGCAGGCTTTTTCCTTTTTAGCGAAAGCGTAGCTCTTCAAATGTTTTCTTCATGGCAAATGAAAAGCAAAGAAAGAGTATATTGTGTAGCATAGCCGAAATCCTTCCAGAGTAGCGTTCACGGTATAAGAATACTTCTACGACACTCGCTTGTCCAGAGGAGACACTATTCTAAAAAAGAGCTAATCAGCCGTTATTCAAACGCTTTCAGTTAACAAGATAAACTTATTTCTTCGCGATATTAATCCGTCTCTGAATATATATGGAGACCACAGATTATATTTCTACCTACCGATGAGACTGCGATCTAATGTATTAGAGACATATTGGATTGTCTCTTTCTAGTTATAACCGCGGTCTGCAGCTACAAGGCGTCTGACATTTGGAGTAATGTTACAGTCGTAGATGCGCCGTGGAGTAACTGAATACGGTACTTATACGTGTGCTGAATCTTCTCGGTTGCAAACGTAAAGTGACAGGACATATAAAAAGGGTTTCAAACAGAACATAACTCTTTTCCCACCGTTCCTAGACCATTTTCCTGGTTTTTTCGTTGATTGAAGTATGTTATTTCAGAAAAAAATCAGGATAAAATTATTAGATTATCAACATCTGATGAAAGAATAGTGGCCTTCAACACATATAGAAGTTCTCTGTTGACAAAACAGTTTCAGATTACTTGGCAGTGACTATAGCCGTGGAGCAGTTGGCACTGCGACACAAACCCGTACCATTGTATTCATATGTGCTGCTGCGATCTCTACAGGAGTTGAAAGAAGCTAAAAAATCATGATAGGATTCAGCTGCAGTAAAAATCTGCAGATATTTATTCTTTCCCTTTCCTTTCATGACATAGATAATTGGAGACTTACTACAATAAGGATATAACGTGTCCATAATGATGATAAATAGTGCATCTTGAGCGTTTGTTGGATCATTTTCTTAGTGGAGCTCACGATTCGCAAATTGTTTGAGTTTTTCCGCATAGAAATATGTAATAACAATCTTTGCGAAGGTTACTTATGTTAGACGAAAAATGCTTAAATTGCTTTGTACGCTTGCAATTGACTGCTGTTGAACTCATTCATGAAGTTATCGAGTACTGTATTAGCCTCGGAGATAAAGAAAACCTCCAAAAAAATTGCTTACATCAGGAGTATACGAAGAGATGTAACTAAATGAGCTCTAGTATGTCCAACGAAATAGCTTACATTTTCTTTGGCTTCTAGCTCTTCTTGGAAAACAGGATTATACAAGAAAATTAGTTCTTCAACCAGAACCTATTCCCACAAACATCGCAAGTGTCTCTAATCTTCAAAACAATGAAAGGTAAGACTATTCACATCTTCTGGTAGTTTATTATCGGACTCAAACTCATTCAGACTCTGATAACCTGAAGCAACATCAGTCTTCGGTAACAATGAAATATATTTGGAACTGTCAATAAAATGCTATGGATCAGATGTCACCTCATTTTAAATTCATAGATTAAAGTGGGTCTCTCATTGAATTTGAGCAAGCTTCAGGCAAAATCCTATACCATTGGGTTCTAAAGAGTTTTGCTCGTATCCCAGTACATGAAACTATGGAGGGAAGAATTGATTTTTATTTGCATATATTCGCGGTGATTCAATGCTGAGTTCATTTGTTTTTTTATGAAATACTTCAGGAAATATAAAGTATTCAAGTTAGCTAGTCACATGGACATGTGAAACATTTTCTATTGAACGGGAAACAGGTGTTTTTACATGAGAATTTTGATGGTTGAAGAGAAATAGGGACGAGGGAGGCGGTATAAATGGGTGATTATTGACTTGGTAAAATTACTGGTTTGCAATATCCAGAAACTTTTGGTCAAGTGTGATACCCGCGTCGAAGGTATTGGGAAGGCTTTATTGTTGGTATGATGTGATCGGCATTCTCTGAAAGCTTGATTCCGTTTACAAGTAATGAAGAAGATAGAGATCCCGTGAGGTCAAAATTATCCTGTGAAACAACTTGCTGTTGATAGTTTTGAGGTGAAGTAAATGCATCCGTTACTAGATCCTTTTTGGATATTTTTATTGGTTTACAGCATTCTTCTGATCATCAGAGCCTAGTTATCACCCTATACTCAACAGTGAACACTTATGAGCTTTAAGAAAAGCAACTAAAGCCCTTTTTGTTGCCGAAATTGTTGCCGACCTTCTCATAAGACTGAGAATGAGGGTAGTATTTTTTGTTGCATGGTAATATCTGTCTATGAGAATCACCTAGAAATTTACGTAGAATATGTGTCGCTAAGTTTGGTGCCATAGTTGAGGCGTATGCTGCTCTTTCTTTGTGAATTTCTTTGATTTGGAAACGTGTCAGGTACTCGAAAAATCATTAAAAAATATATTGCTTTTGATAAAAACGAAATATTATACAACCTGGGCATAGAGATAGTATGATTTTAATCAAAATAAAACCCTCTTCATGTATCAGTTTTAAAATGTGAATATTTGGAATTATTGATAGTTACTGAGATACCTGTAAAAAGAAATGGTCTAAAAAATCAACCATCTGCAGAAACAGAACAGTTGAAAAGCGAAAAACTCTACCAGGATCTCACTTTTACATTGAACTTCCAGTTCCATGGAAACTCGTGGATCCATCATATGATGTATCATGGTTGAACTTTGAAATATATGGGAGAGACCTAGTAATGTCTACATCCGAACTTGGAAAATATTAAGTGAACAGCAAGGAGTGAATGTTTGTATGGATAATTTGCATCAAAGACCAATGCCAGAAATACTCAGGATTTTTACAATGTTCTTGACTCTATCTCAAAATCAGATTTTACAACTTGCAATCAGGATGATACATATCGGGTGGTGATAATCAGGTGGCGACTATTTAGCTTCACTGGGATACAAGCAGCTGTATTTATAGAAATAGTTTTAAACAGAAATGGTTTGGACTAGGCGATCACGGTAAACAATGTTTAGGTTTTACGTTGATGATTGAAGACTTCTTATAAATTTCATGTGACCCATCTTTTCATATGGGGCACACAACTATTAACGCATTACGGTAAGTATTAAGATATACAAGAGAAATAATGTCTCAATGGGCGTGTCTCGTGTATATAAAGGGTCAGAACTGACGACAATCCGGACTTATTACCCTCCATACACACCTAAGAAGATTAAATTTCCAGTGGATGCATAAGTGTAAAGGTTGAAGTTAACAACACGCAGACGATCACGACAGCGAAATTATAGACCAAGTTCGCCAAGCCCGTACAGATGGTAAATTTTTCTCCGTGCGACAATGAAATCCTTTGTTAATAATTAAAACTGCCGAGACTACATAGAAAATCATCGTGACCACATAGTTAGATGGAAAAGAGTTTCAAATCTGCGATACTTACTTCCTTTAAGATTTCTTTGATTATCTCTTTAGCCAATTTATATTTTGTATATTTTGTTCGCCAAGGAGATATTCAAGATAAATCTAATCAGTTTGATGGACTATTTTATTTCTCAATGGTTCCTTTTCATTATAGAAGGGGGACTGATATCATCACAGCTTCTGTAAAAGACAAATGATTGAGCAGTATTGTTTGAATGTACTTAACCGTTCGCGCTTGTTTTAGGGTTTAAAAATTAGTGTCCAAAACCTTAAAAAGACATGTAGATCTACGGAACCCAAATAAATCTATATCTGCATTAAAACAACTAAAAGTTAGCAGAAATTTTCTAGAGAACCCTGAAAGTAGATCAAAGCACAGAAAATGGATAAGACTGAGACAATACACCTGCCAAGCCAAAAGCTGAATAACGAAATCTATTTTACCCCTAAATGTACCCATAATAATGTTTATGACCGCCTCGATGGACTCTCAGATCGTTCCACAGCTTTAAAGGCCCCTTAATTTCACCTTTCTACTTCATTTAAGGTACCAGATCCCCAAAAGAGTCATGTAGACAAAATAAAAGTCAAATATGACGGCTCTGGACCCAACACCAAAGAATAAAGCACCATTAAAATAGAGTTGGGTTGACATAGTACCTATATACACCACCGTATACGTACTGTCGGAGTCTATTAAGAACAGAAGTCAATCTACATACAGAAACTGTTCAAAAACTCTAGTATCAAATCAAAAACATCAGAAAGATTCGAGGAAACATTTACCATATGTAAAGTATGTGCAAATTCATACAACTTTTGAGAAGAAGAGTTCTTTATGTAATTTTTTTCGGATCCAGCTCTCCGTCTATTCTCTGGAAATTGGTTTAATCGCGGAATAATTTCTTATCCATAAAAATGTATAGCGAAGTAAGACCTGCGAAATGAAAGTCAAATAAATGCAATGTTCTTTGTATGTTCTTTCATTTGTGAAAATAAAATTTAGTATATCTCAAATGGCTTCGAAAAACTTATTTTAAACATGAAAACTATTTCACTTTCCCCTCAATGCCCACGGGACTTGCGTTTGGACGAACACAAGAAGTTTTAATTGAGAAATATCATCATCTGGTTCATTGAATGATCTCATATTCCTATCTGAAAAGTAAAATCCAATAATTTCTCCCTGAACAGGTCAGAGACATCACTTTGCGAGTCTGTACAACAATATTTCCACACAAATGTTTCCAAGGAAACATTTACAGCACGGTGTACAAATAAAAGCGCTCTTCCGCAGCGGTGGTAATCCATTCGTCTCTGGACCGCAACCACAAAACAGCATATAAGTTAATAGCATTGCAAGGCAGTCTTAATCTCTCTCTAACGATTACGGATAATTTTAAACAGCTATATCTGGGGGATTCTGCAAAAATACAAGAGCCCCTGGCAACATGTTTACCGGAGCTGCAAGAGAGAAAATTATTTTTAAGGGGTGTCCCAAAACTCAGGACTGAGAAGATCTAATACAAGTGCCAATAAAACCAATCGAAGACACACAATAAGATTATGGCGACAGTGTTGATGAACCAAGCCAACTCTTAAACAATAACGCGTCCATTCCAGAGGAATTCAATTCGCAGATCACGAACACGCCTATCCCGAGTTCACCTACCGAGAATTACAAAGAAGAGGCAGACTTCGCAGGAGGAAGAGATGTGAACGGTCTCGAATACATGGTGGGAGATGTGTGTAATAAAACGCAATTGGCTACTCAATCAGCTTCAGAGCAGTCGGAAGTGCAGTATTTTAATTTTAACAACTGAATGTGAAATAAAGTAATCCTTGTACTCCTCCATACCGACCTATCTGGCTGAAAATGAATATATATTCATTTGATTCTAAATTATGAATAAATATATAAATGATTCTAAATTATGGATAAATATGTAAATGAATCTCACAAATTGCCACAGAACAGACATTTGAGGAGTTTTTGAAACCAGTGAACCTATTTACGGTGTAACACAAGGGATAAATGCGGATAGGTTTTCTCCGGCGGAACAAAATTGCCAAGAGAAAGTCTAAACATCACTGTCACAACTAAGAATAATTTCAATATGCTAGATATCGTGGATTCTGCGCCAAGTTCAAGATATTCTGACCGCCTGATCACCTGAATTGCAAAAAAGGACATTATTAGTAGCGGATGTTCCAGAATTCTACTTTGAGATAATGTAATCCACGTGCTCATACACTTTATCAACGACAAAAGAGGATTATTATGAAATTCTTGATTAAACAAGCCTACCTGTACTAATAAACGCATTCACTTTCGATGAATATTATTCAAATTTTACAAAAACGCCCACTCCTAATGAATGTATCGAGAAAGGAAAACATGAAGCTGTGAAATGTGACACAGTATCATTTCTCTCTTCCTCCTGTCCGAACCTACCTTGCTGCATATGACTATAAGTTAGTTTGATTTGAAATGATAGAAAAGTTGTATCGATCGCTCTCACAGTTAGCCTCGGGAAATCCAGTTGGAGTTCCTTGTCACTACAGTGCACCTACCTGTATTATAAAGGCAGGGGTTAGAAGGATCAATTTCATCCGGCAGACCAAAATGCTACGTCTGAGACACCCTCGCTATCGATTTAGATTCACTTACTCTGTCGTCCAATAACTTCGACGAATGAAACTCCCTATGGATTCTTTCCAGTTTGAAATTCCCCACCTGGTATTTCTGCCCTCCTCCGCATAAAAAATATGTACCGTTAATCTTTTCCCCATATAATATCTACAATCTACTCGCCAACGTACTATTTTACCCGATAAATCCCCCCAAATTTCTACTCGACAAATGGTACATAATTAACAGTTGATACTTCATTAATAATCCATATTTCTTAATAAATTCATCAACAGACCCTTTCTTCCCATAGCGCAGTTTATTTAGGGCATAATTCGTTCTTACACACCTCTACTTCCAACTTTAATCCCATTGTTAATCTGTAAATCATTGTAAAACCTATCAACAACCTATCAGCCTGCTTTAAGACACTAACGGGAGAGAGTCCCCTGCAGAAAAGTTCAATCATCCCTGATACGCTTTTTGGTCAAATGCTACCAAGAACTCCCTTTTTAATGAATGAATATTTTAGTATGTTTTGTACATCGGATCAGACCCTATTTGAAAATATTCTGGATAAGTAAATACGCTTTAATGGTACCCGCTCTTTGGGGGTGTGCTTGTAAAGTACATTTCGCACGCTATAACTTAGTCTCAGGCTTTTCCATACGCTGCTCCCCTTCAACCTTCAATATCTTGTTACTTACAACAAAATTATGAACAACGTGTCAAGTGTATTGAAAGGTCCATTACTCCAGCCGTGTACTCAGATTTGTAGGTAAAACGCACCCGTATCGAAACCCACGGCAGCCTTGCACTTGGGTCCCACTGCCCCTTTCGCAATGAATTTCGGAATTTCGCAAAATTAAAATAAGTACTAGAATACCGGAAAGCACCTGGCCTTTTTTTACGAAGCGAAGGCCAAGAACGATATAATTGGATCTAAGAGCCTAATTTTTTACCCAATGGTGTTTAAATTACTTCCACTTCCGAATACATCCAGTTTGATCAAAGTACCACTGATCGCCCGGAACTCGAAAAGGACTTTCCACAAGGATGTTTCTGAACAACTTACTGTCGTTCTTTTTCAGTATGATCTTCAAAATGCGTTCCATCTGGAGGTGATAGACATTATGAGTCCTGATGAAAAGTTTTCATTCAGTGCAAAAAAGTTAGTCAATGAACGAATCTGTGAGTGAAAGGGCCTGCGCAAATTAGCTTGAATTTAATGTTCCTACTTGATACATAATGATCTTCCGTTCAACTTATCACAGGTCAAGCTATACTTAAAACCTCACCATACGTCAAACTACTTACTGTGATATATACTGCGCACTATAAGCCTTTCTTCACAAACAATTGCGAGATGATTCCCCCACTCAGCTACTGGATAGAAAATGTATGCCTATTTTCCCCAAAAAAGCAAGATTAGAAATTAATGAAACTTGAAATAATTCTAGATGACAAAGTGTTCGAGATTATCTTCGGTGAAGAAATGCCACCGTACTGAAATATATTTACTGGTCGCTTTGCGCTCTCAATTAAATATTCTGTACAATCTTCTGCAGATATATCATTGACGTACAGATGGAGTTTTGTTTTTGGGTGTGTTTTCGAGAGGATGAAGAAATTTTTCTCGTCTACCTCTTCTACTTCTCAAATATAGCTCGTGTGCATTTTATTTGTACTTGCTGCTCTTCTTGACTTTTATGTATGGATTGCGGACGCACAATGAGCTTTCCTTCAGTCCTTTGAGGTATTACTACGAGATTTTTATACCAAAAAGTCAATACCAGAATTAGAGTTTGAGCTTAGCAAATATATTTTGCTAGCAAATCCCCTATATGACTTTTGATATTCTGGCGACCTATGGAACGGTAAAATTGATATGTACCGCCGAGTTTAAATGGCCATAAAATCAAGCTTCTCACCAATTATTCTACTCTTTGATCAAGTAAGTCGCTCTTATAATTTACTCGTAAATAAACGATATTCTTCGCAATGGCCCCCAGATTTTTTGCAGAATTGAAACAGTATGATCTAAATATTTAACATTGTGGAAGAATTCTTATTCACAACTAAATTAACCGAATTATTTCTAATTCAAAATCAGATGGAGGCTTCATACCAGAGCAGAAACTAAAACTAGAAAAACTGGAGTATATTCTGCCTTCCACTTTCCTCCGATTTTTTCTGCTCGCATGAAGTTAGAATAGCTAAAAAAATACACCAGGACCACCGACTCAATGTTGAAAAAGTTGACATATTACCGAATAAATATGGTCAAAAAACCATCCAGACGTTATTAATTGCCTCAAAAGAGCGATTAAGTATTGTAAGGATATTGACTCGGCACCAAAATTACAAAAGTAGACCTCGGCATTTATTCCTACTTTGACGGCTAGGGCTCGGGCTTGATGGATTACTTTGACTTGTTGATCCAGATTTTACTCGTAATACTCTCCAATTAACAGCTTAATACCTTTTTCTGCTTGAATTTGAGTACTGTACGTGCCGTTGTACCAAGTTTTTAGCCATATCTGCAGATTTTATGGCGTTAACCGATATATTTACTGATGTAATCTTCATCTCTTAAAGTTTCCAAGATACGCTCCACGCTGTACTTAACTTCCTTTTCGTGCGTATCCATCATAATACCGCCAAAGAGTCACTCATTATGTGTTTCGGGCTGATTTAGAACTCTAAGATTGTTGTTTTTCATCATTTCGGCTGTTGAAGAATGCATTTTAAGGCACATTCCGGTCAATTTTCAGTCATTTTTCATGATATGACTCTACAAGCTTCTTATGAGATCTTTGAAGATGTATTTAAAGTCCAAAAAGTTCTTACTTCAATATGTATAAGAAGATAATTTAATTTTTCTCTTATAAATATACAGCTGCCCCAGGTTCAGTGCCGTCCAAAATCAAATAGACTCATGCTATCGGGTATCAGTAGCATTAGCATTGCTCAAACTGATGCAAAAATAATAAAATTAATGGTTTCAATCCAACCAGATTGGCCAGACGCTATGTTTCACCCCTAATTTCACCAGTTTAATCATTCATACTCCTCTGCTTATCAATGGAAAATAACTAACGATATAAACCCCATCAGAACCATTGAAAACCCCAAGTTACCACTTTTTCTGGATATTAATTCAAGTCTAACCGCATATTGAACCCTTGAATGAATTTATTCATCCCATGCATGATCTTTTATTCAACATTACTAGGCATCCATTTATATCTTATAATTAGATAAGAATCCGCTCATGGCATCAATCGTACAGCTTTAAGCCTTATTGCCGAAACAAAATCCTGCTCTCTGAAAATATTTTTAGTTGTGAAGATGATATTTAGACTTTCTTATAGTTCTTTGACCTTTTACGTGTCCTTCGCGGTTTCGTTGTCCAGAGAGGCACCAATAACTACCGCTGCGCAACAGTGTTTTTCTGTGGGTCCTGTTCCGGCAATTTTGGTCTCGAATTTGTAACAGCTGCACATGGAAAGTTTGTTGTACGGGCTTTTGATGTGATGTGAAAATCTCATTAAGGTAATAATTATTGAAGTTTATCATTTGGGTTGTAATTTGAAACCACTCGGGAAGCTTGATAACGGCTTTTCGAAGATAAATAATTTTGGTGTGTCTGAAAAGAAGTCTCATGAGCACTGAGGCGCACAGATGTTGATTTTCTCAACACGTTTTTCAGTAAAGTGAGGACAGTCTGAATTGAAAATTATACCATGAAATAACTTGAAGAGATTGTACCGTTCATTTCATTTCCATTTCACGTTCCCAGTTACATATGTAATATTCAAGAGATTTACTATATCGAACAGGGAACTTTTGTCGCGATCAAAGTAATTATCGAAAAAACGACGGAAAACTGGATCCGAAACATCGAGTACAAATAGTTCTGCCTTCTTATTCCAGTAATTTTCTTGCTTTTCACGTATTTCAAGCATATCCAATGTTTTATCGGTGTTTTCTGATATTTTGAATGTACTACGAGAGGTTTTGAACAATTTTTGTCCATGGACTGTCTTCAGTTCGTCATCGGTACCGCTATCTTGAGTGCCATTAGAGTGATTGCTATAGGCTCCACGTGTAAGTAATTAAATTTAAAGGGGTGGGACTAAACGCTGCCGGTTGAGGAATATCAAAATCGCGATAATTTTCGTAAAATTGACTATTGTTTTCGTTAGGCAGATCTGTCATCCCATATGAAGGAGTACAGTGGTCTTTAGAAGCCTTAAAAGCTGCCATAAGGTATAAAAGTCTATCGAAGTTATCATAAACGTGAAAATTCCTATATTTAGAAAATTCCTATATTTAGAGGCCGCCATGATCCCAGAACTCAGCGGTGGTCTGACAGCTGTACTGTCTCAATTTTATCCATTTTTGCGCCTTTACGTAACTTTGTGGTCTTAAAAGATGCGGGCGCCAATGGCAGGCTTGTCAGTGAGAAGGATATAGCCTGTTTGCCTTGAAAGGGTAGTATTTTAATGGTTGAAGCCGAAGTACTTAATGACTATTGGATCTACAGGGATGGTTGGCATCAGCGAAATGTTCGTTGATTTCAGGAGCGCGTACCGTTCTATTGGTGTCGAAAAATATCAATAGAGGAACATGTATCCAGGAGAAAAGAATTTGCTTTATGTAAAACACTGTGAACCTTTTAGATCAGCATTTGAAGCGAGATTCCTACCTTTTCTTCACAATTCTTGAGTTACTCTACTTCGCTTGCAAATTTAATGAGCTGTAAGGTAGACATTAAATATTTCTGGTATGAATGGGTACATGTACATATTCTGCAGGATAATATCGGCTTTTTGGTCCTACGAACTCATTCTCTATCATTCTGCCTTCTCAAAAACTGCAGAAAGATGTTGATAGATGATTTCAGGGTATGTAAAATGCTCTCATAATCCAATCCTCGCCGACATGGATACAAAGAGACACACTTCCTTATACGTCTGAGAATCTGACAAACTAAGACTCCTGTCGCCACTGTAAATCCTTTTTGGGTAATATAATATGGTTCGGACCACATATATACCTGCAAACAGAAATTATGCTACCTCAAATTCCTCCTCGATGGACCTAATGACATCATACGGCCAGTCGTGCGGTCTCGCATCAGATTCGCGCTTTTTGAGGAACCAGACGCACCAATGAGAAGGATCATCACAGGTGTTGTATGTTTCATTTTCATCTCCGTTTCCTATATCTAAAATCACTCGATGTACTTTCGTTTGGCTGGAACCTGTAGCTTTTCGTTTGGAGTCTGAAAATCTAAAAATCTTGTAAAACTGTTTGGAAACTACTTTTCACAGCTAAATGCCAGTTCGAAGAATTAAGTAGATTCAAAAACCATTTTAAAGTATTTTTAATTCTCAGAAGCTTTGGTGACTTCAGTTCCGCTCGTATAGTCAGAAGGGATTACAACTAAATAAAGTAGTCCAGGGAGCTGATATAAAACTACAACTAGGGGCGAACATGTATTGAATTGCTCCTGAGGAAGCAATACAGAGATTGAAGGAAGGATGTCTCTAATGAATTGAATAAAAGAGTTTCAAGGAAAGCGGAAAAGGAGTCAGAATCGTATACTTCGAAGTATTCTTCATCTAAATATACGGTCAAGATGAGTTATGATGTAGTCCCGGATGCTTGTAGTAACCAAGGGATTCCATTTTCACACGTCGAGGGATTAACCATCTTCATGAGCTTTCTGTATCTGACCTTTAATTTCTCTGTTGTGAACGCCGTCATGTTGCTAACCTCAAACTTTTCACTTGGACATAGAGATCAAATGAAACATTATTTTGTATGTGGAGGGTGTAATACGTCCGGGCTATCGTAATTTTGCAACTATATATACATGAGACACGCGCAGTGCAATCGTCGCGTCTTTTGGCATTGCTTATGGATATTTTGCGAGATCAGAAAGTTATTAGTGACGGGTATGAATTATGGGGCCAGACTAACCAAATGGCGGTAGATCCTAGTTTCTTTTCCATATAACTAGAACATTAAACCTCTGTGCATTTTCAAATTTACGATAAGGAATTTTTCCGTCGATAAAATACATGTAATATAAACGGTAATGGTACCGGGGTCGTTGCGGTGACGTAGCGGGTTTTTGGTGAGTACTTACCCTGAAAGTAGGTATTGAAATTACAGAAACCCATTTTTCTGTCACGTTTCACCATAAAAAGAAACCCTCAAAGAGAGATAGAGACCCGATATAAATATTATTTAAAGCATGTAAGGAATGCAGTAATATCTCTACATGGCCATAATTTTGCGTTAATGATACTGGAGCATTTGTGGTCGCATGGGCTTTCTACGCAAAGACTCCATTTTTATCACTATATTGATTCGTTCCCTTATCATTAAAACTGATATTAATAGGAATTATACTTCCCCTGATCGAATTGTTGCATCGCTCCATCTAAACTTCGTATTGTCAACATGCTGCTTCGGTATAAATGGAAGTGCCCTATTCTTGTCAGAAAAACCGCAAGTTCTTCAAATGCCTTCAAAAATCTATCCCAACCTCAACTCCCCATTACACAAAGCTATTCATCAACGGATAGCCATCAACCCACCCCTCGTACTACCCTCAAGCGACCTCCCTCATTGGACGACTGGAACATACCTATCAGAAATAAACCTCCTTAGGACTATTCTTCTTTCTCAGAATTTCCTACTCCTCCTAATAATCATTTTAATTTCAGTATCATATAAAATATTCTCCGAGACGATATTGGGATATCTGATATATTTTATCCAGATGAAGTAAACCTCAACCTACAAGCCTGCATCGATCCGATTGAAGAAGATCAGCTTGAGCCCATTCTTCCTTAATCCCCATTGCATGGGGTGGAGCCCTGGTATCCATCGCAAGACGCACTCATTTTCTTACATAAAGATGTGCATCAAGCTATTGCGAGCAAAAGGAATTCAGTTGTGTTATAAGGAAGGGTTCGGAGGAGGACGGGAAAAGTTAATTTGAGGAGAGTGACAGAGAACGAAAGTCCGAGAAACAGAATTGATGGTGAGTGTGTAGTGGAAACGAGGAGGCGAGAGTAAAATAAAGATCAAAATTCTGTATAGTTCATCACTAAGTTTCCTGAACCCACATAATGGTTAAATATTTCAAAAAAAGAGTTCATTTAGGCAGAGGTTGCTTTTATGGGTTTTCTTTTTTGAGGCGTCTTAATGTACAGGTGCGTACATTGAATCACAGTGGACTTCCTGATGAATTTTTTTGGAAGGTTCCATTATAAAATTCAAGAAGTCGCTAAATGAACAATCTAGATGAAGTGGGGACGATGAGTTGGATAAAGCTGAACCAACTCAGATACACTAATTGGGGAAATTGTTTGTGTGTTTTACTCTTGGAATATATATCCGGTCTATCCGTGGTTTTCCAGACAACCACAATCGACTCAAAAAGGGTATACCGACACAGTAATGGGGAGGGAACTACGCTCCCTAAAATGCTACCTTCAGGTCAGCCGTCAAGCAGGCCGCATTGGACATGACGGCTGTTTCAGCGTGCCTTTGCATCAAAACCCCCCGAACCTTTCCGTACGTCTCCAGTGCCCCGGATACACTAATTCATATTAATTTTTTCATCTGCAACAAGGATCAGCTTTGAGCGAGCTAAAGGAATATTTCGGGGAAAATATGGAATGGTAGTGAGTTATGAGGCCATGGAAAAACTTTACGAGTATTGAGGTGACCAACTGTGACAGGAGGTGATCAGAGTCAGTTGTAACGGCACTACTGTCGAAGTTGGGGCAAAATTCTTTCTCAATCTCACGCAGAGTTTTGTTGGACCCTAAAATGGTATTTTTGTGCAATATGACGATCTTTTTGAGACTCGATCAAGCCAATTTCCCAGTGATCACAACCATTTCACGTAAACCGAGAGATAACGGCAGATTGGTGTTTTTTTAGTGGCTCATTCTGTCAAGGCGACTTAAAAACACGTTTTATAAGAAAAAGTGCGGTAATGGCAGACATAGTCGCTTAAATTAGTGTATACTGTCCTGAATGGAATGAAAAAACGGGCACTTTATGGTATTATTGTGAAAATAGATCGAAGCTACGGCTAAATATACGTCATTGAAGAACTTCATAGCCTTTTGAGAGGTTTTGGGGTGTTCAGAGAACGCTACAATGGAAACCATCTCTTTTTTTCCTTTTACAAGCTATCCTCCAATAAAATACCGTGAATTTGTCACAGGAGGCTGAAGAGGTGAAAATCTGAGAGTTTTTGAGAAGGAAGCGTTTTAAGGTATTCACAGGGACCGACCTGTCAGTGTCAATGTGTCCAGCTAGCCCCTGTCTGGTCCATTTGCTTACGAATGTAGCAAAAAAGATTATGAAAAGTAGGGAGGCTTGTAATGTTGATGCAAATGGTGTAGCTGTGCGGATCAATGGAAATCAGAAATAAAGTCAGGTAGTGCGATTCTAACACAGCATTCCGCCTCCCTACTACGAAAGCTTTTCAGACCGCGGTCTAAAATAACTCAGATGTTTCACCACATTTATCTGGACAGGGATGGCAAAAACTGCATTATTGAACCAATGAAAGACCGTGAAGAACACTCAAGAAATGTGAAGAGGCTTTTTTTTCTTTTCACCATGGCTTTAAAAATCTCACGGAGCGCTGATGACTCTTTCTTGCTGAAAAATATCACAATAATGGCTATTTTGACGCCTATCTGTACGAAAGTACAGAGTTCGTGAATTTCTTCCAAGGCGCTGACCTCGGAAAATCTCCGTTTAAAATATTCTCTAATTGATTTCTGATCATTTCTGATCATTTTGACGGCTCGTTTGGGCGTCATAAGTCGACTGGTCCCAGGAAGAAGGTTTTGTGAACGAATGGGCAGATATATTCGCACTCGTGGGTAATCTCACAGTGCACTCAATTAGGCAGAGCAGGCTTATGAGCTGAAAGAGAAGACAGCGGCTTCTAATTCACCTAATGTAACTTTCGTTTCGAAATTATGTAGATAGCCACACGGGCTCAAAATAAACTATGTATAGGATATGGAAAGGTGCAAGGCAATTTCATTACACATTTGGAAACAAGACAAGAGTTGTGAAGTTAACTCTGCAAGGGACCCTCCCTTCGAGCAATGGCGACTATGATTGTTCCACAATGGATACGAAACTAGTACTAAAGTATTACCTTTCCATCACCAGCAAAAATTTCTACAACAATCTCTCTGCCCCAAACTAAATTTTGTTTGCTTTTGTTCGTAATAAGACAAATTTGTATACACATTCATGGCCTCAGGAACGTAAATTTTATAAAAGCAGCCCTAAATTGCATGGCGGAGGATCACTCATTCATTTTCAGTTTTATTTGATTTTATTACTCCGAATTACCCGAAATGGTGCGGAGAGTGGGCAAAAAAGAAGAAAAACAATCATTCAGTCATAGCTTCCTTTATGGGTATCTTTCTTTCATTACTTCAAGGAGCATGATCTGTTGCTTCCGTCGAAAATTTCAAGGTCAAGTCGCAGAAACTATGCAGTGTGCAGGATTGACTATTTTGACTCTTGAAGTTATGTAAGGTACTTTTCAAAATCCGGAGTTCCCGTCTTGTTTGGAAGAAAAGAATGAGAAATGATGTATTCAAGACAATAGCTCAAATTTTGGCCTTCTTTTCGAGACTTCTGATGGAGGAGGAAAGTGTAGGTAACATAGAGTCTTTTCTATAGCTGAAAAAATTTCGCGCACCTTTAAACAGAACAAAAACTTCCTCTAAATTTGTTATATACTATATCATAGAGATTACATGAAATGCAGATCAATTGCTGAAGAGATCGAAGCCCGTAAGAACCAAGAAATTCAGCCCGCTCTAGAGCTACGTCTGCCTGTCATGTCCAAACCGGAACGTAACCACCAAGTTTGGTGTTCTTCAATTCTGAAGATGTTAAGTATCTCACACACAGAGTTCGAAGTGACAAACCGATCCATAGAATAAAATTAAAGTGCTTCTATCGATGCAGTATTAACAGAAGTACAAAATTGAGGAGGGCTCTAACTGTTACTCTATGCTTACAATGAAATTGGCAGTTCCGTTTACACCGCCACCTTGATTATAAGAAAACTTTTTGGAACTTATGGTATAACAGAAACATTCTGAAGGAGCACAGAGTTTAATATACATCCATTCACCAAAAAGAGAGATCAAGCATCGTCTCTGTCAGGAAAATCTAGAAAAATCTAATTTTCATCCGAAAAAATCGTCGAAGCAAAATCCTGAAGTATGCAAATTTCATTATTCTGTTGTTAAGAAAAAAGTGTCAAAAACCGGACCAAATGAGGAGAAGTACCCGTTTCACCATTTCAGCCAACTCCTTTACCGGATGAATAAAACTATATAACTGTATGATGTTGCCAGAAACTTGGAAATATTGGCCTTCGCGGTCACTATCAACTTGAAAAGAACCCATCTTCATTTAAAAAACACGTTACGGCAGCAGTTTCATCAAATGAGCCAGTCTCACAGCCGATCTCAAGCCAGTCTTATAAGAAGGCCCTTTCCCAGTCTTTCCTACTGCATATAGATTCGTTCTCTTCTTTTTAAACAGTCATTAGTGCCTTTAGGCAGGAAAGCACCCAAGTTTTCCCCCTCCTGTTCTTATATGTCCCATTTCATTGAAAACAATAAATTAGGATAAATTACAGCGCCAATGCACTGTACCACATATATGACCTGAATGAGCCAATTCCAACTTAATTTTAAGTACTCTGCAACGTTGCACATTTGGACTGTACACCAGTGATAAAGGAATAGATACCTGAGTGAGCAGGCATGCTGCGCTGAAACTCTAATACTAAGTTTATTTTTAATAAATTTTAGTGCGGTTCCGTGCACTGTACCGTAGAGGTGTTGCGCTATCATGGGCAACGTGCAGGGGCTAAAAATGTAGAACATTCGAAAATACATAAAAGGGGGGTGCGGGAAAAATGGTGGGAGAACTTGAGGGCCAACAGACTGAAGTAGGACGACCATCACGTCAATCTCTTCAACCAAAGAGTTAAAAGAGGTCAACAGTTCATTTGCGGACATTAAACGTCGCCATGAGGGCCTACTCTACTGAAACACTGAAATAATAATTTCATAAACGCTTTGGAAACTTCAGGTGTAGATCTAAGTGGTTGCGAAGTTGCAAGTCGACTTCTGACCCAAGAAGCGTTCCAGGGACGTTTAGTCCCGAGAATCGGTGTTACAGCCTGCCCTTCAAGACTCTTTTGTATCCCCTTGGCCTCTTGTTCTTACATACCTCTTTGTACTCCCATAGTTATAGTACGGTGTTAATTTTTTATCAATTTAGTTTGAGTGTACTCTACTGTACACTATACTGACTATCCGATTAAAAATTCAGACCTAACTGAATCAAAATGCAGCGGAACGACGGAAGCTGATCGCCGCCATTCCTGGCCAAGCTCAACCTGGACGCTCGAGACTGGGATGGAATTTTGTGCCGCTGGCCTTTGACTCCCTGGGATGCCCGTCTGTGGCCACGTGTAACGGTAGGCGACGAGTACGCGGCCGTGATCGCGGTCCGTATCGGAAGCTCGAGGGCGAAGGTGCCATTTCGGCTTCATTACAAGCTGAGCTGTGCCGTTTGGTCCACGTGTGCACCTTCAGTGATTGGTCGTAATCCGCAACATTCAGATTTTTGCCCCCCCCCTCCAAAGCTAGTTAATTTTAATGGCCCTGCATGTTGCTCTTCTTTAGTTGTTGATAAGAGGGGAGAGAGAAGGATCTTTACTCATGACATATCTTTATTGTGCCCCGACTGACCGGTTATTCAGTTAAGAACTAACTGGACGGACCACATCGGTCACGTGCAGTGGGGCGCGCGCTATGATGGCCATAGCCACCAACGACCACAAAGTTTGATAAAGCACATACAAAAAGCTGGATGCAGTACCGTTGATCAATGATAGATGAGTGTATAACGCCGCGGAGGCCTTGAAGAAAACTTAAGTTTGAATCAGCTAAGCTCGGAGTGCTGTGCGGCACGTCAAATTACGGCCGCGACACAAGTTGACCAGATTGCGTCGCTGAACTTCTGACGCAGATGAACCTTGATTCCTCCTGCCCCAAAGGCACGCTGCCGCGCCGTCGTGTCTAACGCAGCATGCCTGCTCATTAAGGAATGTTATTTAGTGTTACTCTGCGTGACGACTTGTACCGCACAACGCACTTCCAGCGGCGTGGATACAACCGACCACATCTTCCAAACGCCAAGATGAAAAATATTCCCCTCCTCCAGTCGGGCAGCCGCTGCGAGATGCGACAGGAACCGCGTATCTCTCTATGATCTTGGATGTCGTCACAGAAGGGGATTCGAGTTAGTCGAAAGCTGGTGGCATAAAATTCCATTCTAACCTCGGTTTTACTGGTACAGTCTTTCCGCGTTATAAATCATATAGATGGTGGACTTATCCCGTATGCGCCATAGGCGGGAAATGCGCTTATGCGGGAACCCGCCATTGGCGGCTTCTTCCAACGCCACGACTCAAAAGACAGCTTTATTGGGGTGTACTATTGACTAATCATTTAAAGAAAGACTGGATACGCGTCTGCTGTCGAGACTCCCTCTGTCGCTTTCGCAACTCATCCTGAATAACCCTCAAGTGCTTCATCATATCCTTGTCTTCAGGGAAAACATATCCGGAAACCTACTTAACACCTGATATAGACTTTGCCTGTTCCTTCAGAGAAAACAGAACAGAATTTTCATCCTCACAACTCTGAGTAGTGCCCATTGATTGAACCCCCTCAAACCCATCATACTCTCCCTCAACAATTTGGGAGACAATAGCCGTTTCGGATACAACCTCAAATACATCATCCTCTTCAGACGGATTTAAAAACTCCGATATGGCTATTAGGTTGTTCTCAGGAACCATAGCGGCACTAGCAGACTCAATGGAGCCAGTATCACAATTGTTAACCAAACCTCTTACATCCATTGCATCCACCGAGCTTGCACTCAGCAATCCTGTGCGCTTCCAACAATTTGCTATTTTTGATGTGGGGACGCTATTCCATATAGTCCTCAACCATCTCATTGCGGTCAATTGGTCCAGTTTGTACATATTTTTAGGCTCAATGTCGATTAAATCCATATCCGTTCCATTTATTTGCAACTTACGAATCCCCCTTCACAGCTGCAATAATTCCAGAATCACAAGGCTGTAGTTTAGAAGTGGTATTCGGCGGTAAAAATGCAACATGAACAAAAGTCGGCTGGGCAGTGTGCCAATCATCCCATGTGCGGAGCAGTTGTCAACAAGTAACAAAACGCTTCGTTTCACATTACACTCAATAAAGTTGTTGAAGCGCCTGCAGCCACCCAAAAAACAAGTCCGCAGTCATCCATGCCTTTTTGTTGAAATGGTAGTCAAATCCAACTCCTCCCCAGATTTCTTGTTGAAACATCGCGGTCGTTTTGCATATGATAATCATAATCGGGTACTTCATGGAGCCATCTGCGTTGCAACAAAGGCAAGTCATTCTGGTCTTTTCCTTCTTCCGCCCAGGCAGCTTTTCCAGATATCGTCTTGTCGGGAGGCATGTTGTAAAACAAGCCGAATTCATCTGCGTTCCAAATATCAGCAGTTTCATAGCGCGAGAGCAATTCCCTTAACGATTTCATTCCAGCACCAACCGCAGCATCATCCGCATCCCCCGCCTCCCCTACAGTACGGCGCACTTTAGATTCCATCTTGCTTGGAATCTCGACAGCCATCCGGTTCCATATTTAAAATGAAATTGTTTCTCCGCAGGTAAAGTAGTGTTTGCTAGGTCCTGAAGCTTTTGCGCCTTTGTTCGAATCATACTTCCAGAGATACAAATACGCCGACTGTACTGGTCACAAACCCATCCAAATAGTGCTTTCTCAAGCACATGGTTAGCCCTGTTCGATCGCGTTTATAAACCCCGACCCTTTTTGTCACCCGTTTGTTTGAAAAGGCTTTCAATATTCTGGAGATCGTAGACTGGTTCGGGTTTTAGTCATCGAAAATTGTTTCTGTGCCCATGTTGCTAGCGTTTTTGGTCTGTGCTCTCTCCATCGGCAGCGCGACGAATGTATTCTTCGTAGATATGATGGCGTTGCTGTTCAGATAGCATAATGGAAGGTTGGGGAGTTAGGTAAAGGGGTGGACTTGGTGGTGTCGTGTGGGGGGATGCCAATTCGTATTTTGTTGGGATCTCGCACAGTGATACACGCAATGCGTTTATCACTGTTTTCTCTCCAACTGCTGTTAACAACTGCGCTGTATTTTACCTTTCTTTGAACGGCCAAGGCGTGCCGATACTAGGGTGGTGAAGCCGCACAGGATTTACCGTTTTGTTTCACCTTTTGTAACGGGAAGTAGGGGTGCTGCAGTGCATCCACATGAAGGGGGGATCTGCAATATGCATCCACATGCATGGCATGGCCCGCATATTTTATAAAAATAATGCCTTTGTATATGCGTTCATATGCGGGAATTGATGCATGTTTTACATATAGCCCAATTTCGCCAATTTGGATGTTGGTGGATCGATTCTGCATTCGCTGTATGCGGGAAATGCATTTAAGCAGTATGATTTGAACGCGGAAAGACCGCAGTTCATTGCCAGGAATGACTGTAATTATTTGAGCACGACACCTGCGATGCAAACGGAAAAATGCATTTTGAAAGGGTATCCAGGCTACCACGCTGTTCGCAAAGTAGTCAGCGTGACCTATCTTGGTTCTGTGCATCTAAATCTAGGCAACTTTAGCTCCTGGGAGTATCAAAGCTTGAGAGTATTTTGGCACCCAGCTCCAACATAAAAACCGATGGAGAAATGGAATTGCTTAATGATTAGGTACAAGAGTTAATGGCTAATACGCACGCAGTCCACTTCCTCCATAGTTACCGTGAACTCCCCACTGGGTCCATTGGTAGTTCCTACACCAACGATTGTTCCTTCTTCGGAATCACGATGATTGTAAACAGGATACCATTCTCCGAAAGAATCATTATCGCTATCAGAAATCCCACGGCCTCCATATGCTCGAAGCGTCTCAGCCCACTACCTGCGACGACTTCATTCAACTCAACCCTCGGTCCTGCTTCGTAAAATGGCGATACATATGTTGGATCTAGAACCGCGGGTGGTTCCTCCTCCATTCTTTCGTACCTTCCATTATCGGTGCCTTCATTAGCAATTTTCTCCCGCTTTCTTCTTATAAGGAACGTTCCCAGTGCAGTGCTAATAATTGTAACGACCAAGAGGATAATGCCTATCCATCCACGGTGCAGTCTTAAAGACATTTTTTGGACTGCTACTACCCCGAAGGTACTAACAACTGCCGGTAAAGCATTTAAGCAGGTGCACAACAGTATGCCAGTCCCTTACCGAAGCCTTGCCCAACCCTCGTTACATCCACCTGTTCAGAGAACGGCAGCAAAGAGACTTTGTTGCGGACAGACTCGAATACCCCTGTCAGGCTGCAGACAGTTACTGACAACATGTATGAGGATGCCAAGACGGCAATTACAAAGCCGAGAAGCGCCTGTCGACCAAAGCCAAACCCGATGATCAGCGGAGTGATTTGCGAGAATGCCGGGAAAACTGTCTCGGTTACTCCAATCGAAGAGCATAGCTGCATAAAGCGCAGGTATTGACTTCTCAACCCTGGCACGTGCCTTGCAACATCCCTGCTTAAGAGTTGAAGTTTCTCGACATAATCTCGACGGTATGGGAAACATATTGGCCGGATATAAGCAATATTGCCGCAAAAAGCCAAGGAACGAGTATTCCTAGCATCGAGGAAGCTAGGACGTACACATCCATAACGCTGACATGAATGTAGTCTGTAATATGCCGTGATGGGCGGATAGTCGGTGAGCCTACTAGCTGCCGAGGGCTAGGGAAAAAGCCAGCATCCTCGCCAGAACTGCTACTAGTACCATCAATGAAAGAAAACGTGGACGCACTGATGATGCCTCTACCAAATGAATAGGTCGACATCCCAAATGCCGTCACAAGTTCAATGTCAGCATCTGTGTTTCCACGGAACAAGAGCACCTGACTCTCATCTCTCGCGGCATCCGCGATAGGTCCCAGCATTTGAAACGTTAAGCTGTTCCTACAGAGCAAACCAACCCTACAGCTGCTATTCCGATGCCATAAGCCCCGAAAAGATTGTGCGCAATACCAATGACGGCACCAACCATGGCAGCAGGAACCACTGCTGCTAGCATGCTGATCCCTAGCCCTTCGATAATCAGCTCACCCACCTGTATCTCGCCAAGTCCTAATTTGCCTAGGAGGGTGGAATTCGGGGATGAAAATAAGCAGATAGTATCCCTATCGGCACCCCAACAACTGTGCCAAGCAAGAAACATGTAAAGAGACGCCATGGCACTTGTGAAGTTGGAGGAATTTGCCTTCCGAGGGAATCGCTGGGCCTGTATGGGCCGGAAGTAAGACGCAGAACAGGTAAACCTGTCTTCCCCGTTCCTTCTTGCGCCTCCAATGGCCTGCACCTCGTCGCACCGTTATCCTGAGATAGCGGCTGTAGTTCATACATTTGAAGTCGTTGCGAAGTAGCGACAGCGAAAGCTGAATGGCCGCCAAAAAGAACCCAGCACACAGCACTCGCACATGCGAGCGACATCACCATGAAACGACATATGGAAAAGATGCCTTCTTTTCATGGAGCGCAGGAACTTTAACTTTGACTCAGAGCCTGAAGCATCTGAGAGCTGCCCATTGTTTCCTGCCCTAGCAGCATTCGGAATGAGGAACCAGAAGCAGCTTGCGCCTGTTGTCAAGATTCCAGTGAATGCCAGAATGAAAGGGAGTGCGACAAAGAGCGAATTGGATTCTTCCACTTTCAAGCTGTTGTAACCCATAAAAAAGCTATCCCGACGGCAAATACTTGCAGCAAGCGATGTTTTGACCGTTGGAGATTCATAAGAAACACAGGTACGGTCAATGGACAATGATTGAACACGCAAATGGCGTACGGGTTGTTTAAAAGAAGGGAAAGGATGCGCCAAGAATAGCAGTGGCAACAACAGCTATGGAGTGGGATGCAAGTACATCTGTTGCCACACTGGCGCAATTGCTGGCAAGCTGTCCCACTGTATTCGCAGCAAACGACGGATTTCGAGCACCGCATCTACAGTTTCGCTGCCATAGTCTTCTCGATTGTCGATACTCCCTTGTAAAATCCGGTACACATGCGGGAGAATAACGAAACGACAGATACCCCAAGAATATAACCTTCCAACGCGCGAATGTCCTGGAAAATGAGATATGAATAGAATTCCTCCAACGGCGAGAGAGAGCACGACAACTGCAACAATGGCGCCGTTGCGAAGAGCAGTTTCCAAACAAGCTTGAATGGAATATTGCGCCCCAACTGTAGTTTTGGGGACCCTCTTGCAACGATTGCGTTGACAGCATACTGCATGATGGTGCTTACAACTAGACCGAAGAAAAAGCAGCCAGCACTCCTCCAGAATGAAGCAAACCAACGAAAATAAAAAACGCAAGCGTGGCGACTGCATAATACTTGAGCTGGGCGAGGAAAAACGCTCGAAGTCCAAGTCGAACGATGGCAGCAAAGTCAGCGAGAAGCTGGTTGATTCCCCTCTTCTGCAAGCCCAAGAGAATTAAATACAGGGCGGCAATAGCAATACCTAGGACCGAGACGGAGAAGGCAGCCCAGATATAGTTGAGCGGTGCAATAAAATTAAAGTTTGTGAATCGGGTTGCCGAGTCAGCAGCAGACGAGCGGTCGAGTTTGAGACAAGCCCAGCTTGCATTCTAGCTTGAAGACGGAAATCGAGAGTGAGACGGCAAAAAAAGCAGGGCGAGGGCAAAGACCAGAATAGACATCTTCCTAGCAGTGAGCCAGACATGAGTACCAGCATGCTGAATGGTGTGGGCGGAATGTTCGTTGGTTTGGTCATTGTGGACAGGGCGAGAGAGGAGTGAAAATCGGCCGGGGTCTTCGGTGTGTAGCCAGTGTATTCATAGGAATTGAGTTGCGGGTGAGGGCAAGGGTTGGTGGTGTTGCGAAACATGCTTTTAGAGGCAAGAGTTTGGGGCAAGAGGTGTGAGGGTTGGAATGGGATGGGGGTGTTGGAAGATTGAGGAGGGGATGGGGTGACGGTTGTGCAGCGATGAAAACGGGGTGATGGATCGCTGGAAGCTGTATCGAGTGGGATGTTTCGATACAACTGTGGGAGAAAAGAGAGGTGGATGAGGTGGTTGGGAATGGGGTTGGGATATTTATAGCGTTTTGTGATGAGGGTTGGTGAGCGGGTCGCACTGGCGGTGTGTGAGGATGGTGTGGGACATTGAGAGTGTGATGTTGTTGGTAATGACAGGGGAAGAGCTGACAAAAGAAGGAATGGTCATGGATCAAAGGAAAGGTGAGTGGTGGGTATGGATGATGGTGGTAAGCGAGTATGAGGATATTTGTAGAAGAATATTAGATATTTGGGTAATACGGTGGAGATTTGGCTGACAATTGGTGGGTAGGGGTGGTGGGCGAGGGGAGAATGCAGACGGAATTGTAGCGATTGTAGATGGGATGGGGGGAAATGAAGAGGTGGAGATTGGATGGACAATTGGAAAATTTGGCAAGGAGACAATGGGGGTCGGGAGGAGACAACGTGGGCGGGTGGTTGGGTAGCGGGAAAAGTGAATGGGTAGTTGTATACGTTGGTTTGCATTTGTGCGGTGAGACTAGACGTAGAGTTGAAGATAGGGAGTAGAGTGGTGATAGAATGGCAAGAACGTTGAGTATAGACAGGCATAGAATTGGGATGGGTTTTGAAACAATTGAGGAACATGGTCTTTACTCCATCTGAAAACCGATACCTCCAATCCTCTATTGATGTCATCTCCTTCATCCATTCAAGCCTTAAATGGTGCAATGACCTATCGCCTCAAGACCCTTCCGCCATTCAAATATTCAAAGGACACATATATTCAAAGTAATCTGACACTGGGCGTCCAACGTAATGCATTCAGCATGATAGCATGTACCGAGGTTGCAACGGTCATTTCACCTGTTTCACCATAGACACCCCGCATCGATTGACGTCCGCGTCAATGCTTCTATTAAAAACAGGCACAGCCGCACAACCAGGAAGCTTTCAACCCAGATCTATTGTTTGCTGCCTTTGGAATTCATCAAGAAGCGCAGTCGTTCGATCAATACCTTCCAACAGATTTCCGGCTAGAGACATATCAGACACGTTCTCCACCCTTAGTATCACACGATGGCCAAAGAAGTCTAACGCCGCTTTCGAGTCGCGAAACCTTATCTGAGCGTCGCGATTAGTTATGGCAGTTAGCACAGGCTTGCTACGCCTCAGTATGGCTTGGACTTCATCACAGGAATACTTGTCAAGTAAAACTCGTTTCAGGTTATCCAGGAATTTTCTAGCTCCGTCTTCGTCAATTGGCACTGTCTTGATCTCCTTACTAATTGACTTCGCATTGTACCACGTCGTCTTGCTCGTTGCAAAGTCAATAAATGGAAAGTTATTTGCAGCAGGACGATATACTCGTAGCTCTTCTTCATCCATAGAAGCAATTCTTTGGTATGCACTGCTGTGATCATCATCTGAAACGTATTGAATTTCAGCTTTCCGTCCTTGCTTCTCACAAAGCCATTCAAACGCGAAGTCTTCAAATTTGTCCTTCCTCAAGACCTCAATGCTATGCTCCAGACGGTCACGAAGAACGAGTGTTGCTATGGGGGAAAGTTGGAAAGCAGCGGGATGCCGCGATCTTTCCTTCCATGTGCTGAATGTCAACGTCTTTGGGCTCAAAAAGAAAACTCTTGACGAAGCAGATGCTGGGTGCTTCTCGAGAAGTGGTCTGTACTTCCCTCGGAGAGCCTTGTACAGGTCCGAGTCAGTGAGCTTTTCGGTACTTACTTCAGCACCCTGTAGGCACCCTCTGATTGCTAGTCCAAACAATTCCGATGCGAAGACAAGGCGCGGGATAGCTCCAACGAGCTCAATTCTTTTCTCGACTTCGCTCATCTTCTGTTCCATCGTATTTAATTCACCGATCTGCCATGGGTGCGGAGACTTCTCATCGTCCCACAGAACTCTCGTCATAGCTAGGACCTCTTCTTCCGTAGACATCGACGTGACGAGTAGAATTCCGTCCTTTTCCCAGTTTCTGAAATGCTTTTCAGCATTGTTTGAAACAAACTTGAGTATCCGGCATCTTCCACGGGACGAATACAGTCCGTCCTCCGGCGGATCTATGATCGCTACCACGCGAGTATCATCTTGAAATCTTGTCTGGTCAAAGTAAAACGACTTTGTTCTCCAGACGCGGTACTTGCCGTTTTCTCTCGGCAGGAACACCAGCATTTCCTGCGACTTATACCCGATATACAACACAGCAGCCTGTCGATAGAGAAGACACTGGATCGCATACATCATAGATCCTCGAGTCTTGCCAATACCCGGCTGACCGGTGACTGCAACCCTGAAGCGACTTTGTAATGCACCCAGTGCGTGATGAACACAGCTTCGACTTTCTTCTCTAGTAATGGTAGCTGTCTTGCCTTCTATCGCGTCATTATCGAGGCCATGCTCATTGTATTGCACCCAAACACCATGGCCAAGATGCTCCACGCGATTACTGTGTTGCTTACAATTAAAACCATCTTGAAGCTCAGAATACAATTCAACCATCTCCTGAGCAATCAAGTCGTATTCTTCTACTCGTTCCCACTCAACGGTAACGCCGTCCTTTATCTTATCGCCTTGCACGAACTTGCGAGTAACTCCGACACCAACGCCTTGGAACTCAGGTAGCTGCCCCACAGTTACATGCGACTCACCAAGATTGTCATTCATGCGACGAATATCCTGCGACAGCCAGGCGCGGTGTGAGCGCGATTCCTTCACCGCTTGCAACCCAGGCCATGAACGGCAGTGCGCATCTTGAACAAACGCAGAACATGATGAAGAGATGTGAGGTGCGGAGGTTAGTGCAAGGAAGGCGCACAACATGACGGCGATTACATTGGCAGGTAAGGGATTGATTCAACGAAGGTTGTGAAGGAGATGAACGGCAGTAAAACTGACGGTGGCACGGCTCTGTGGGAATGGGAAAGTGTCTCCGCAGGTATGTTGATGTCAAGATCAACAAAAACTAATTATTGGACCATGAGGTGATAACACAACCCACACGTGTGCAACGCTCCAGTCCACTCATGTACAGTCCTCATGTGCAGTACCCGTACTTGAAATCGTCCCTCAACATTCAATTTTGCAAGAGGAGAATATGGATCTAATGATGGAAGGAGTGTACAGTACAGTACAGTACAGTTGTGTACAGTTGTGTCCCTTAAATGAGGGGGTGCCATGATTTCAGTTTGTGGCATTGCATCATGCCGTTGAAAGTGCCGCAACTGCCGCATGTTCTCCTTACACCAGTTTCGAAAATTGTTTCCTTTTTTGGAAAGTTTTTGACCAATCCACGGCAGCATATTGGAATGAATTATGCGTTGCCAATTTATATTGGATGGCATGGAGAGGGGTGTTGGACAGGCCACTCACACACCGGCTTGCGATGGGCAGTTTTTCTATCATCAAACACAGCCTCCGTAAGCCACATGAAACCGTAATATCTCGTATTACCAAACTAACCACCGAGCCCCGATTAAAATCTAATCCATCCTTTCCTTTATCTACGGATGCCCTTCCCTCCTCTTCCACCTCCACCCCACCTCATCCTACACCTCAAACCATTTTCATTCACCACCCGTCCAACCACCCCTCTCCCCCGCCCAATGCCATCCCCCGCAGAGTCCCCCGCCAAATCCCAAACCGCCGTCGACATCGACGACCGCCACGAAACCACCCCCAAAAAGTCCTTGTTCTCCAGATTCAAAAAATCAACCCCCAGCTCCTCCCCGCCCTCCACCTCCTCAGATCAACCCGACGCAAAGCCGCCCCCGATCAAATTCCTCCACCTCTTCAAATATGCCGACCGCACAGACAGGACCCTCATTGCAATCGCCTTCATCTCCGCCGCCATACACGGCGCCATCATGCCCGCCTTCACCGTCCTCTTTGGCGGCATCATCAACAAATTCGACGACCTCGACTCCTCCGACCTCCAATCCATCCCCATCCAGCAAATCACAGACGAGATTGGCGACGTCGCCAAGTGGTTCATCCTGCTCGCTGCCATCGCCTTTCTCACCTCCTTTTTCCAGGTCCGCTTCCAACTCGTCGCCGCCCATCGCATCTGCGGACGCCTGCGTCACATGTTTTTCAAGAGCATCTTGTCTCAGGATTTCACGTGGTATGACCGGAATAATGGCGGTGAGCTTACGCACGCGTTGCAGGCGATGTCAATATTATTCAGCGTGGTATCGGCGACAGACTTTCCAATGGCATCCAATTTTTTGCAACCTTTGTCGTCGGCATGATTATCGCCTTTGTGTACGGTCCGTTGCTCACCCTTGTTATACTCGCTATCGCTCCGCTCTTGGCCCTCTCTGGCGCCGCTTTTGCAAAGTTGGCCGCCTCTGGCACGGAGACCAGCTTGGAGCTTATGGAAAGCAGGCGCTATTGCTACGAGGCTATCGGTCTCATTCGCAGTGTCACTGCTTATGGGGGCCAGAACGAAGAGATTCAGCGGTATGACAAGTGTCTTGATGAGGCGTATAGAGCGAATGTCAAGCAGTCCATCTATGCTGGCCTGGGTATGGGCACTACCTTCTTCATCCTCTTCAGTACTTATGCTGTCGCCTTTGTGTTTGGGTCGTGGCGTGTAAGAGAGGGAAACTTGGAGGCTGGTGACGTTCTCACCAGTTTCTTTTCCGTTCTTATTGCCTCGTTCTCTATTGGACAAGGTAAGCCTCCGCTCCCTGTTTCCGCTCTTGATCCATCTTGTTTCCGCCGAATACAATCTCGCATTTGTGTATTTTCCTCTTGTCATTTTCTAACTGTTTCCTATTCATCCATCCCTGCTGTCTTTTTCCATACCAAGGTGCCCCATCATTCCGAGCCGCTTCCGAGGCGCAGGCCGCCGCACCCCGCATTTACGAGGTCATTCAACGCCAACCGAGATTGACCCACTAGACGAGCAGACCGGCACAGTGATTCCGAAATTTACTGGTCACGTCAAGTTTGAAAACGTTGACTTTAACTACGCATCTCGCGTCGTGGACGACACCGAAGATACCAACGCTCGTCCTTATTTTGCAGAATTTCAATTTAGATGTCCCCCTGGTACCTCTCATGCCTGGTGGGGCCGAGTGGTTGCGGCAAGTCCACTACGGTTCGACTGGTTGAAAGGTTCTACGATGTGCAGGCAGGCAAGGTTACGCTTGATGGAGTCGATGTTCGCGAATTGAATGTGCGTTGGCTCAGGAGTCAGATGGGCTACGTGGGCCAGATGCCCACATTGTTTATGTTGTCCATCAGGGACAACATTGCGCTCGGTGCTCCGATGGACTCTGTTTACGATGAGAAATCCAAGCAACCGTCTTGCGTCGCAGGGAGGTTACCGACGAGCAGATAATTGCGGCTGCCAAAGAGGCGAATGCGCATGACTTTATCATGAAACTTCCCGAAAAGTATGACACCATGCTTGGAGAGCGGGGAGCGCTGCTTAGTGGTGGCCAGAAGCAGCGCGTTTGCATTGCGCGAGCACTGGTTCGAAACCCTAGAATACTAATTCTTGATGAGGTAAGCCGAAGCGATGAAACTCAATCCCTGTTTTGACAATTGCGTATCACATATCTGACGTTTTGCTAAATGCACGCATGTTCTTTGCATGATAAAGGCCACTGCTGCACTTGACGCGCAATCCGAGCGTGTCGTCCAGGAGGCACTCGAGAAAGCCTCAGCCGGTCGCACAACGATTACGATTGCGCACCGGCTCAGCACGGTGAGAAACGCAGACACCATTTCCGTCATTGACAAGGGAGTCATCGTAGAAGCAGGACCGCACTCTGAGCTCATTCAAAAGGACGGTGGTGCATACAGAACACTTGTGGAACATCAGAGGGTGGAGGCAGAACAAGTTGAAAAGGTCAAGACATCTGGTGAGGAAGTCGATCAGCGTAACATCGGGGAAGCACATGTTGTATCGAATCCATCTCGAAGACAGTGCAAGATGGAGCGGAGGTTGCAGGTGGCGATGACGACACCGAGCCGGTAACTGACCGTGGCGTCTTGGCTCGCGCCTTTAGGAGCAACATGTCCGAATGGATATACATTCTTCCGGGCATTGTCGGGGCAGCAATGGCAGGGGCAGGCTTTCCAGTTATGGCGATCACTTTCTCCGAGATTATTAATGTGCTCGTGGGGGACAACCGGGCTGAGGATATTCGTCGTTGGGCGCTGGCCTACGTAGGAATCGGAGGTGGCGCATTCGTGGGGAATTTCATGCAAGCACCTTTCTGGGAATTAGCGGCGAAAAACTGACCAGAAAACTACGCCGTAGTTCGTTCAGAGCCGTCATGAGGCAAGAAATGGGGTTCTTCGACGTCAAAGAGCACTCTCTCGGAGCGCTGAGCACTCGATTGGCCACAGAAGCGAATTTGGTGAGAGGAGTGACCGGGGATACTCTTGGGACAATGGCTTTCGGGATAAGTGCGATTGTGACCGGCTTTGTCGTTGCTACGTTGCGTGTTGGCGTGTGGCGCTCGTTGTCACTGGGTTCTTTCCTTTGATGGCGATATCTGGGCAGCTCAAATGAAAGTAATGACCGGCTTCGATGGAGATTCCGAGAAGAGGTTCGCTGGTGCCGGGCGGTTGCGTCCGAGGCGGTTGATAACATTGACACAGTCACCTCCATTGGGGTTCAAGATGTTTTCATTGATAGATACGATGGCGAATTGGAGGCTCCCCTGCGGAACGGAAGGCGATCAGCGACTGTCGCTGGCATTGCGTTTGGGGTGTCAGAGGCACTGGCACAACTTCTCTGGGCGGTGAGCTTCTGGATTGGTTCACTCTTTGTCCGGAATGGAAACTGCGACTTTCTGGGCTTAATGAAAGCGATCACCGGATTGCTTTTGCGGGTATGTCCGTTGGGAACATAAGTACGATGATGCCCGACGTTTCCAAATCCAAAGTTGCGGCCACAATGATCTTTCGCCTTTTGGACAGGGAATCCGCCATAGATCCTACCTCCAAGGAGGGTGTCCAGGCCGAAATTGGTGGTAGCGTTTCGCTTGACAGGGTCTTCTTTGAATACCGACGCGCCCGGATGTTGTAGTCCTCCGAGGAGCGTCAGTTGAGGTTTCTCCCGGGCAGACGCTTGCCCTTGTCGGAGGAGTGGGAGTGGGAAGTCGACTGTTGTTGCCCTCCTAGAACGATTTATGACCCGAAAACTGGCAAGATCATCTTCGATGACAAGGATTCGCGTGAATATGAGTTGAGCTGTCTCCGAAGTCAAATGGGTCTTGTCTCTCAGGAGCCGGATCTGTTTGATAGGAGCGTGCGCGACAACATTGCGTACGGCTTTGGGCAGGAGGGCACACCAGTTACCATGGACATGATTGCTTCAGCCGCCAAGGCTGCTAATGCACATTCGTTTATCACAGAGCTTCCGGACGGATACGACACCATTGTTGGCCCTCGCGGGAATCGTCTATCAGGCGGTCAAAGGCAGCGTGTTGCTATCGCACGCGCAATCATGCGGCAGCCACGTGTTTTGCTTTTGACGAAGTAAGAATCATTGATCCCTACAGCATTAGATTTGAATTTCGTGTTGCATTCATATACTAACTCTTTCACCACATCTCGTGCGTCATGTTTCCTTGAGTTTCGCAGGCTACATCAGCACTGGACGCTGTGTCAGAAAAAGTTGTGCAAGAAGCCCTGGACAAGGCGTCGGCAGGGCGCACGACGGTGGCGATTGCGCACAGGCTCTCCACTGTCAAGGATGCAGATATCATTGCTGTGGTATCGAGAGGGAAAATTGTTGAGACCGGGACACATGAGCAGTTGCTTCGTGTTCCAAACGGGGAATATGCAAACCTTGTGAAGAATCAATTGACGGAGAGTTCTGAGTAAATAGCGAGCGGTTTCAGCCGTAAAGTACGCGGAGACATCTCCTCGCACGCGTACAAGGGAGCTGCAACTTTGGTTAGGAGTCTTAGAGGGAGGGAGGGGCACAGAAGTTCATTACTGATCGAATGCTGTATCGTGAGCCTGGGAAGAACGGTTTGTTTTGCCATTCTGAGTTACGACATATTGGTGAAATTCATGCGGAGAAGTTAGGCACCCCTGTCGGAGTGATCCGCAAGCGCGTGTTGAGTCGCAACAGTTGCACTATCTGGTCGTCAGTTGCGCAAGCTATTTTCTCGCGCATGTCCCTGCACGTGGACGACGTGGACCATCCTGTTAGCTCTTAGCTAGCATTATAGATACTTAATGCAATAAAATTTACATCTATAGGCCATTCCTGCGAGTAAAAACAACGGGAGCTGAGTGAGATACAGTCTTACGTAATCTAGACTAGCTTTGGAGGGGGAGGCAAACATCTGAATATTGCAGACTACGACCAATCACTGAAGCTGCACATGTGGACCAAATGGCATCGAAAACAGAACAACCCATTCCTTTTTGCCTGCGCGTCGCACTTCCCTCTAGTCTATTGGTAAAGCTTACCAATGTTCAGAAAAAAATGGCATAGCTCAGCTTTTGATGAAGCCGAAATGACACCTACGCCTTAGAGCTTCCGATAAGGCCGCGATGACAGCCCTATACTCGTCGACCACCTTAGATGTGGTCTCGGACGGGCATCCTAGGGAATCAAAGGCTAGCGGCACAAACTGCCACCCGAGTTGCGGGCGTCCAGGTGAAGCATGGCTAGGAATGGCGGCGAGTTTGATCGCAAAGTCCCTCAGTTTCCGCGGATACGCCGCGGTGGCGGCAGCGCGCGCTTCCCGGGCTCCCTTGGAAACGAAGCACTGTTGGAAAGGTGAGGAGACTGTGATGTCATAAGCAACCGGGAGAGGGGGTGTAGGGTTTTCCGGAGAGGTAGTCGGATGGACGAGGATGTCGGCAGGTCGGGCGTCCAGTCCGGGAAGTATATACGGGACTTCGTAGTGGACGCCGGCTCCAGCGGCTTTGAACAGGTCTTGTTACAGCATTGTTGAGATTGCGTGCCCCCCTGAGGTGAACATCCCTAACTTGTTTCCAAGAATTTCAGGCTGCATCCAAAACGTAGCGCAAACGTATTCAGTCACTTGGTTGAGTTGTACAAAGGTCCATGATTCGCCTGATCATCCAGTATTCCGTCATCGCAACAACCGTGACGGCCATGAGTCTCACTGCAATATTTCGCGTACACTGCTTCAAGCTCTTTTTTAGTGAGGTGCTCCCATTAGCCGCTTGCTCCTTCAAAGTTTCGCGCAACTATAAAGTCCTTGCGGGTTAACAAGCACGTTACTGCACAGACTGCACATAACGAAAGACAAAGACGACGGATGCTGCTATTTCTCCTGCTCCGCTCTTACCTCGCCAGCGAAAAGGGGATCGTCTCTCATCCCCTCTCCCGCTGCGTGGTTAGATACGGTCCGTGGCTGATTTCCCACTGCGACTGCCGATCTGGCCAATCCTCGAACCCTCTTCCAAAATCTCCGACTGACCGACTCTTTACTTAAAGCAAAATGGATAGTCCAAATCGGTCACATGCAGCGGGGCGCGGGATATGATGGCCATAGCCACAGACGACCACGAGGCACAACTGATACGCAGGTAGATGTGCGTGCGAATAGTGGCGTCCGAGGTATGTCATTTCCTTGCAACGCTGGGTACAAACTCTTCGATAACTTACAGTCCCCGGAAAAGGGGCACCGAGGGAGTCAAAAACCAGGGGCTGGAATCGGAAACCCGGGTCGCGGGAGGGATGGGAGAGGGACACCAGGCGCCTTGACAGCTTATCATGTAGGGTAAGGTGAAGTACTTACCGGTTTACCCACTTTTAGAAACTCATTGGCAACCTGGGCAGATTCATACAATATATTCGCAAAGCCAAGGACTCCGAGAACGCATCCGTCGCGCCAGTGCAGGCGAATGGATCGAACTTTGGCGAGGAGCCATTCAAGCACACCAGAACAGAGAAGAGCGATTCGTCCGACGTCGACCGCAGCTGACTGAGATAGACAGTAGGCGAGATCCAAAGTTTCGCCGAGCAGCCCACTTAGCTGCAGATGCGCAATACGGGCGTGCGATGCGCACCCTACATCAGTCGCTCATCGCGGACGTGCGTGACCCACAAGTCCTAGAACTTCTACGACAATTGCACCCTGCCAGCACTTCCCGTGACAGCCATCGAACAGAGAGACCTTCTGATCCCGAAGGAAATTACTTTGGAGGCGGTTCTAGGTGCCGTCCGACGCCTGAACCCGAACTCCGCGCCGGGTCGGGACAGAATGTCCCCTAGGCTTCTTCGATTGTTGGCCAACGCAGAGGTGAGTCCTGAAGCAGGTGTGACGGGCATCTCGGTGCTAACTGCGGTTGTGAAACTGGCCTAGGGGGACCCCCAGACGAGACAATCCCTCTGATCTCCTCTGCGACACTGCTGCCCATCCAACCACGGCCACAGAAGATCCACCACATCGATATTGGGACAGCCTTGCGGCGACTCGTAGCGAAGGTGCTTCTACCGCAAGCAAGCGAGGACACGAGGGAGTACCTCGCGCCCCTGCCAGTGGCCAATGGCGTGCCCTTTGGACTGGATTCCATTGTGCACGAGGCACGGAGGCTGGTCGAGCGCTAACATGACGAGGACGATTATGCACTGGTATCCGTGGATGCACAAAACGTATTCAGTCGGTTCTCGAGACAGCGCATGATAAACTTGCTGCCGTCCAAGGAACCGCCGCTATGCCGTTTTCTGAACATGGTATGCGCTCGCAAAACGCCGTCACTCATCTTGCCCACAGCGTCGACACGATACCCTTAGCCAAGAAGGGATGCAACAGGGGAATCCTTCAACCATGCTGCTGTTTTCGTTTAAAGTGCATCCACTAGCAACGGAAATTGCCGAGCGAACACAGCTCGGTCTACATAGATGGTATGCGGATGATTGCACCCTCATAGGCACACACACAGAGCTCGAAAAGGCGGTGGACATCCTCAGCTCCAAAGGACCCGATCACGGCTTCTGCCTGAATCATGCAAAAAACCGCCTATTCTGGCCTCCCCAACCTAGGAACTGTGGACATCGCCACTTCTACACCACTTCCCAATTGAAAACTTTCCCACCGAAGGCATCGACCTTCTTTGGGCCAATTCGCAATTTATGGAGGACTTTCTCAACGAGAAAATTAAAGGCTGCAAGCACACTTCGTCGCTGATCGACGGTATCGGAGACGCTCGCATTCTGTTCCACCTTCACTGGGTATGTGCCTCGACTTGCAAGCTTCAACATGTGGCGAAGCTGACTCCGCCGAGCGTGACCACTACCATTGCACTGAGATTTGACGGAGAGCAAATGGCATTCTACATACGCTCCAACAACGTGCCAATGACTGGTGCAGTTCGACAGAAGGTATCCTTACCTCTCCGTTACGGCGACCACGGGTTCACACCGGTGGCGACGCTCAATTTCGCAGCATATGCTGCGAGCATAATTGATGCCGAGCAGCTGTGAAGTCCTGAAGAGACTGGTGCGACTGAACACCGCGCGCAAATATACGCTGAAGCGGACAGACACCTCCGGGAGTTTGTCCGACAGCTCCCTACGTCCCTCGCCAATGACCATGGCGGTCTTCCGGAAACACTGACAGCAGCCAGCCTTGAAAGTCCTTCTGGAAGGACGATTGGACGAGGTTCCCTAACCTCGCATCGCATTCAAAAACATATTTTCGGCAAAGAATCCGCCGTCGAGCATATCTGGAAACGCAAGCAGAAGCATTCCTCACCGCGAACCCCTGCGTGGTCAACCGAACGCCCAACGAGATGTGGTCAGTGATGCTACGCCGTCACCTGGGAGTTTGCGTGTTTGACGACATCGCACCGCTACGGTGCGCAGAGTGCAACAGGCCCATGGATTCCCTAGGAGACCATGCGGCAGATCTTTGTAACAAAGATCTCGGATGGACGAACCGACTCACAGCAGTGGTGAAAGTACTCGGGAGAACTACTTAAGGCAGCTTGAGTTGGCGTCCAATACGAGGTTATGTACCTACTCCTTGGACTCAATGCGCGGCGAGATTCTACTGCATCCGCGGTCTGGCACAACGAACACCCCGGCCCCTCCCAGTGGCCTACTACATCACCGTATAATCGCCATTCCTTGAGAGCTATATGTCAATGGGAGAACGGGAAGCGCGAGCTAATGCAGCAGAAAAGCGGAAGAAGAGGGACCTAGCCATGAAAGTGGCTGCCATTCCTGGCGAGGTCCTGCCGGGACGATCGAGGCTAGGATGGAATTTTGTGCCGCTAGCTTTTGACTCGCTTGGATCGCGTTCTGAGACATCATCCAAGGTCACAGAGAAATACGCGGCTGTGCTGTCGCGTCTCGCAGCGGATGCTCTACTAGAAGGGTGAAGACTCGCTTGTATCAGAAGTTTGGCCACGTCACTAGGTCCACATATGCGGCGTCTGTAATGTGCCGTGCCCCGCAACACGCAGATTTCAGTCACTCGATTCAAAATTAGATTGTGTAAATGGGGGTTAATTTACTGTGGTACATAGATATGTGGGTTGGTATCCAGTAAATTTGTACCGGAGCGTAGATATCGTATCATTGTCAAGCCAATTGCGAAACCGTACGATGCGTCGAAAGCTGTGGATGGCACTCCAATCTACCAGAAGGTGGAAGGGAGGCCAGCCAGCAAACAAGCGGCAAATTAGATTTGCAGAGACCCCGTAGTGTTGCACACACATATGTATAACAGTGATAAAATACCGATGTGCATGTTATCGGAATTGTATGCAAATCCTAATGCTAGTCTCTATGGCCGAGGATGTAGCCGAGATTGTTCGAGAATCTCATACATGCTCCAGGAATTGATTTCAAAAGGCGTAGGTATTTGAATTGCTTTAAACCTTTTCCGGAATAGAAATCCATTGAAGCCGTTGATATAGACAAACTAGAACCACCAAAGAAAACAAAAAATGCGGAAACATTTCCTATTCGTAAGTTCAGAACACCTCGCGAAGCTCACGAATGCCGTACCGCTCCCCCGTACCATTTCGTGAAATGTTGCAGTTGCGTTTTGCGAGTCTGTGGTGCTAATTTCAGGCACCTCGAGCTCGTTTCTATGCTGGAATGTCATTTAATTCGTATATAAAATCTAATACTTCTGATAGATGCTCGCACTGAACAATTTGATAAGAGTAAATAGACTAAGATGAGACTCCTGTTGGCAAAGATGCCAATACAAGTTTGTCGTGTCAAGCGACCGCAAGCGACAAACGTACTGCCGCAGTCTGGTTATAGGAGCAAATAGATAAGGGCGGGGAGCAAGGGGCTACAGATTGGTCTAGAGAGGGCGGGCTCTAACACCTAACCTTAATGAATAGACGCAACTTAAACGCTTCCTACGACAGAAGCTGATTTCAACATCGTAAACATATGAAACTACACTTAAAGTGGTTTTCCCCAAACTTTCTTGATTTTTCCAAGATGGGGGAGCTAAATCAGATTATAATGACTTTTCGGATAACCATAAATTATTTATCACACATACTAAAGACAAGGAAATGCCTTAAAGAGAATCTTGTGGAAAAGACAGAGTAATAGTAGAGACTTTCAAAAAAAATAAACGTATCTTTCTATTTTTCACAACTGCCATCCTCACGATATTCATTCTCGAAATCGGAAACAAAAATACCACTAAAATATACCTACCTCCAATACCACGACTGGAATTTCCCTCACTTGGCTAACAATAGTAAATTAACGACTCCAATATATTAGGATTCTCCAATTATTTCTCAAGACCATCAATATCAGCTCCATCTCCAAATGGGGTGTCCGAGATTAAGATGACACATTAAGGCTCTCTTGTGTCCCCCACAAAACTTGTTCATGATTTTAATCCAACACTTCCCACGGCCCTCAGGGTTCCTCATCTTCGGACCCTTCAAAATCCATAAGCTCCTGCTTAATTTCAGACCCATCCTCTTTTTTTCGTGAGTCGAAAGAAGAGGAAGGAGCGAGATGCACGCTGCCCGCAGCGCCCGTGAACGTTATGTCATCACTGTCAGTTTGATTCCAATTAATTACGGGGGGCTCACTGGGCAGTATTAGGAGCAATTTATTCTAATCTGCTGCAAGAGTGTCCTATTTGCGACAACAATCTGCTAGCAGAAACAACAATGTGGGACTTCCGATGATGGCATCGAATGGAGCGTTACGCATCACCAAAGATCCATAAGAGACCAGAACCTTCAACACGCAGTCTATAACCTGCTCAAAGGTTCCGTCTGCCGGCATGACCTGACCGTCCATAGGTGTCGAGAAAAGGGCCAATTTATGGCAAAATACCAAGACACCAAGTTCGGAACTGCACCAGTATCCAATAGAGCATTAGTCAACGTGCAGTAAATCCTCACAAACACAACCTTTAACCTACGCGAACCACCTGAAGAGCTCGTTATAGAAGCTTGATTCACTGGGACTGCCTTCGTAACCAAACGCTTGAGCTTTTTCCTGTCTTCATCGGTGACCCCTCGAAGCAAATTGCAGAAAATAATACCCCAAAGAGGTATGGGAAAGTTACAGGGTCACTTTATACTTCCTTAAGTGCTCTTGAAGACCGTTTAATGTCTTTTTAGTCTTCCTTCTCTGACTCTTCTTCTTTCAGGCTTTTCCTACTAACATTTATAGAAGAAAAATTGGATATTAATTCATAAACGAGCCAATATACATGACACTGTATCTCCTTTGGTTCGAAGGTTCCTGGTCCGCAGCATCCTTCTTTACTACAACCGCAAAATTTCCATTCCGGGACTCCTGAGCGACGACTACGGGCTCCTTGCCTTATTAATTCTTCATCCCTAGTTCTTCTTACGACTACGAACTTCTTCCGGCGACTCAGATGCAAAAATTCAATACAGATGCACCTTCGACTAGCATGTAGCCCCGGAGCGCCCTCTCTACCTCAAACGGAACAAGATTGTCCCGATGCGGTATATAGGGGCACTGAGTTGCATGATAATTCGTCTGAGACCAGTAGCTACGACTGAATTCACCGCCAGTCGCAGTCGCTGGTCTAGCCCTCTCGAATTGATTCTTCGCGAAAAATTATAGCTCTGCAAATTGACCATCCAGCTGACCAACTCTGCTCTTCAGCAGCTAGTAATTCCTTTCTCGAGTATATTGCCTCTGTAGGATCTTATTTGGCGCAATTGGCGCATTTAATACTTACGACCAATGATTAAGTCCTCAGAAAAATTTCTGAGAGCCTTTTAGTCAGTGGGTGAGCGAAACATCACGAATTAGTCCTCGTGAGGGGGTTAAAAAACCGCCTTGCGAAGAAAAATATACAAATGTACGGGCCGTTAATATGCTTCAAAGAGCTTTGCAAAAATCCTGTGTTTAGTCCAGCGGATACAGATTCGTTAACTTCTTCCTCCGGGCCTGGCTTCTTTGCGTACTCGGAAAGGAGCTTATCCCCGACCACGTTGTATTTCTGGGCCTTATTCCTGAGAGGCCCTTCCCTGGCTATGATTTTGTAGAAGATATCGAAAAACGTCCTCTCCAAATGGCAAAATATGTGAAAGGCCTTCTCCTGGTCGCTTTTACCGCGCAATTTGACATTCTTGGATGCGAAAAGGTAACTAGAAATGTCGGAAGGCGAATATTCGATATGGAAATATGAGGGGATTGGTGTTGGGGTCGTTCATGATTCTCTCGAACCTTAGATGCAGTACCATGTGCATTTTGTTTTTCCATTATTTCCCTGGACCAAGCGTTACGTACTGCTCCTACTCATTTCTGCATTTCAGTCGCTGAAATCCTCATCTTATACTTTACAGAAGTTGCGGCGGGATACAATTGTATTCAGTATTAAAAATTCTATAAAATTCGTACAATAAAGCATAAAAATCCCGAATCAATGCAACAATAAATCTCAAAATAAACGACCAACTCAGTAATGCATGGCCACTAGGGCCGTCAATTGTTTGCCCAGAATTATCCATCCTCATCCCCGTTCCGTTTTCAAATAGAATCATTTGGTTAAAATCTAGCAAGTACGATCCCTGCTCCCAACCCGAATCCTTTTGGGCACACATTACACATAAAATATGGTTAAATTGGGTAAAATAAATCGAAGGGGACTTCGGATTCTCAACTGAACAGTAAACTCAAGGACAAAAATGTAAGATAATCTCGAAATTGGCACTACCGGAGAAATTATTATTTTTCTTTAAAATCTGCCAGTTTTTTGAATGTTTCGCGCCCGCAAACCTACAGATCAGCCATGCTTTAAAAAATTAAAATGATTAAAACTGTACCTGAAGGTGTTTACTTGAGAAAATGGACATAAATATACGGCAATAGCATATATAAGAGGCTAGAAGACTGATAGAGTCACAAATTTCAACATTTATGAGTGAGTCTTCCTTCTCTTAGTCTTGAGAACTTCTATAGCAAGGCATTTTTATTGTTTTAATGAGGTAATTGGGAAAAAACGAAGGCATAGTAGTTTATAGATCTCCAGTACACTTCGAAAGCTGCTGAAAAGTGTCAAATTGCGAACAACTCTTGTAAAACTTCCGAGCGATCCTGCTTCATACATTCTCAATAGGGTTCAAATCGATAGGCCTCAGTGTAAAATTAATGTGCCTGATTCCCAGAGTTGAAAAAAGCTCCAGTTCAGCACCATTAACATGAATCTGTCAGTCATCTTCCTGATAATCCAACTAACAGGCAGATTATTATCATATAACGACAGTAGTTCATTCCTCATGATTCTCAGATAGTCTGCTGACTTCTTTCGGACCTCGATTTACCCTGAATGTTTCCCTTGAAAAGAGCAAATTGATCCCCAAAACAATATACCACCATCTCTCTTTTACCTTCTCGACGAAATCTCGGGAGCAGTTTGCAAATCATGCTAATAGCTTGAATAATCGTCCAGCACATCTAAATTAAGAATGTAATATTCGAAAAAGACACCTGACTCCATTCCGCATCAAAAGCAGAGTCATGAAAACGAGCCCAATTTATTTTCGCTTCTTTTTGGGCTGAAGTGAGTAATAGGGCTCGAAGCGCTTTCCTGAACTGTAAACGGCTTTTACTGTTTAAAATGCGTCGATTTCGCTCTTAGAGACCGTGAGGCCTCACTGAGACTACAAGGACCAATTTTTTTTGCATCTCTTGGAAGCATCTCTTATCAATCATCTCTCGTCATACGACACCAGCTTTCAACTGGGACCTCTAGTCTTCTCATCATTGTACTAATTAGGGTTCTGAAGGCTGAAATAATGATTATTCTACGTTGATTGCTTTGCTGTGAGTTTTGTCAATTTATCCTTTTGCGTTAATTGCGTTGACGTCGCTTACTGGGACAGCATCGCATTTATCATTCATTAGGGAAGTGCTTAGTTATACTTCCTTGTTACTTTATAGACTGGGTTATTGATAGCGTTTTCACCTGATGTTGGCAATGAGGAGGCAATAATGTGACAAAATCAGATGACATGGTCGATAGTAATTTCTGATTTTATTTGTAATAATTACTACTTTCTTTATACATGATATATAAACAATGATAACTCTGACGGCCTCGAGGATTGGAGAAGATTATCCATTGTTTCGAAAACCCATAACTAGCCACCTTCGTTAACGTTATGATATTTTAACTCTCAAATAGTACAGCTCACCTCGACTTAAACAGCTTGGTGGCAAGGGGAGACACTGAGTACTTAGGAGCAGTAAGCAAGCGCTTGGCTTTGCCCAATTTCCGTGAGAGGAGCTCCACGGGAATTTCTGTCTTTCTGGAGTCTTTGGGCGGAGGAGTGCGTTCACTATGAGAATTCAGATTAGAGGGAATTTACTGTTAGCTGTCTTATAGTAAGAAAGTTTCCACCGGCCGGGGTCAAATGAAAAATAATCAAAAAAGCACTTTAAAATTTTTTGCACCGTCCCACAGGGCAGGACCATATTCACAAAAAGAAATCAGATTTCAAATTTCAGGAACAAAACGTCCATGTATGCCCATGGAAAATGCGTCTTCGGCATCCAAACTAATTGAATTCCCCAGAGGGTATCGGGTTTGGAAAAGTGGCGCGTAAAACGAAAAACACAGTGCAATGTGCGAAGAAATATAGGCAAAAGTAAATTGAGCTGCTGCTCGCGATGATAAAATAGCGAAGAAGGACGAGGAAAAGTTGATAGCCATGTATGACTCCACCAAAAGCAAGCCATCGGCTGTGACCGTGAAGAGTGGCACCAACTACTCGACGGCTGAAGACGTGCGCTTCGCCCGCTTGTATCGGCACATCACGTCCGACCCCATCATTGGCAGCGAGAAGAATAGCGGAACGTATCATTCCCGCATTTACGAGCACTACAAGCACATCAAACGGAAAGATGCATTTTTGCGACCGTTTTCATCGATTGAAACTCGCTTCAGGAACGTGCAGACGATATGTGCGCGTTTCAGCGCGTGTTTTGCGTCCGTCAAGGCCACGAATTACAGCAACGTCTCCGAAGAAGACGTTATTCGTCTTGCGACCGCTTTGTTCAACAAGCGAGATATACAACATCCACACGAAGATGTCCGACGAGCGTTCAAATACATCCAGGCATGGTAGGTGCTGCGTGACATGCAAAAGTTTTCGGCTGCGAGCTCGGGCCCGTATCATTCGAACGAGGAGAAGGCTACGGGCCCGAGCTCACTCGGAATCCCGCAATGAAATGAGACCGCCCCAAGGGATGAAAGAAGGCGAAGAAAGAGAAAAATGCGCGGAGCAGCAAGCAAAGAAGTTAAAGATGGCTGACTCGGCGCTGGAGCTTCAGAAGAAACAGGTAAGGAAGCTGGAGACTCAAAATCTCATACTAATGTGTACGCATGGAATGGGGGGAGCAAAATCAGTGGAGGCAAGAGATTTATTCTCTTTTAAACAAAAGCAGGCCCTCGCGTCACCGCGCAAGGAAGTAGACTATCTTTATAGAAACTTGAAACCGCTCGCGACTGCCGTAGAAGGTACGGTTAACGAGACCAGCGAGAGAAATGCAGCGAAAGTGGAAAACATCCCAAGTCAGCGGCCTGCGCTGCCGACGGCTGCCTCGACGTGCTAGCATGGCTGAGCCGCACACCTGTGCACATAGCCGCGCGTTTTGATGTAACATCAAAACTCGCTATGTAGCGCCCACAGATGGTCAGAAAGAAGTCGTTTGGTTAGGTTCTCCTTGGCCGTTTTCGTCGTGAACAGTTTAACCCTACAAAGAGCAGCGAGGGATTCAGGCACAGGCGGAGGGTAAGCTTAAGTGCTCAGATGTGTGAGTCCCTCCCACATCTGGCTTCGCGTTGTAAACGCGACGCCATCGTCTATCATCATGTTGTGCAATATCAAGACACACTACATGATGGTGTGCATCTTCTCGACAGACGGCACTAGTGTAACGAGATGATGTGCCACATCGCCTATAGGAAACTGAGCGCTCGCTCGATGTCTTCCCGGGCTGCCTCCTGCCTCTTGGAGAAGTACTCGTGTTTCCGTGACACCGGTTCCATATAATGTCCGGTAAACACCGGCAAGTCGGACAGATACCGTCGCAAGCCATTACAGCTTCTTGCAATGCACGCTGTTAACGCAGTACTCGCAAGGAGGTTGGAACCGCCCACTTGCAATGTTATCTAGAAATAGCGATGCCTAAACGAAATTTATGTCTCTGAGGCATCCAGACTTTAAAAATAATCAATGCTAGATCCATGAAGAATGGTATGGAATTTCCTCCAGGGTCACCGCTGACTCCTTCTCCTTGCCATGAAACAGTCGCTGCCACTCCATGGGACAGATTTTCCAATGCCACTTTGAGCAGTCAATAGAGCACATAATACCCGGAAACACTCTCTTCTTAGACTGCTATAGTATCCGTGCCATGTCAGCATCTGTAGGGGCACGTAGACAGAGCTTAACAATGCAAGCGATCACAGACGCGCAGAAGTGGTCCAGACTCCTGAGAGTAATGGAATCCCCGAACCCTACTTTGTCGTCAATTGTATCCGCACAGACGCCGTAAGATAACATCCGCATGCAAGCAGTAACTTTTTGGTGAGAGTTCAATCCCAGTTTACCCGTGCAGTCCCTGCGTTGTGCGAGGTAGCTATCATGGGCGACGAAGGCGTCGAAGATGCGACTGAAGACCGGCCGCGACACGCGAAAACTGCGGCGAAAAGTGTTGTCATTGTAAGTTGGATTGTCGCCGAAGTACTGCCTGTGCAGTATAGCGCCCAACTCTGTGATTTCGTGGTCGACTTTCGGCGCTCTACCGGGACGCGAGCCCTCAAGCAGTCTCCTTGCCGTCTCTTCATCGTTTCTGTCGAGCAGGTCTTGCACTATGTTGAGCAAGCTGTCTGCGAACGCGGTGCTGAAAAAACTCATCGTCGGTGATCTGAGCTAGGCCCCGCGCTGTAGCGGTGGGGTGGCGGAGGGAAGGTGGAAAAATACACAAAGGCCGCGAGTGGTAAAAATTATCTCAGCGAATTATGGCGATTAAAGTTTCACTAGAATTTGCCACTTTGAACCCGACCGGTGGAAAAGCTCTAATAATTTACTATACAGTATAGGCTCGATAAATGGCCGCGCACGGTGGAACCAGGTTGGGGCCACTTATAGCCAAGGGTCATCTATTGAAAAGGTATGACAATGATGCAATACTTCAAAAAGAAATCCATAGTAGTCTGTATAGCCGTACACGCCCTTTTCAGGCGTATTTAAGACTGCAGGCGTCTCAAGTTCGGAAAAATATAGAATAAATCGAGTCTGAGACATAAGCCACTTGCCTCAGCACACCTATTGAATTCAATTGAGCACTGCAGCTGGGCATTTGGGTGCAAAATCTCCTCTTTATCCTCCGTGTCAGGCTCTACCTTAGAAAACTCAGGATACCCCGCACTGTCTTCAATGCAGTCCTTTTCACCATCAGGGCTCAAAATGGCTTCGATACTCATCCGTGCATGCCTCTGCACCAATTATTCAACATAAGTGCGCAGCTGTTCACACTCTGAACTCCTTCCCGCAGAAAAAATTTCCTCCGCATTCTCACTTGCTGAGAGGAGCATAGTATGGAGACAACAATTTTGGATTTCATCCAGGGGCAAGTCTTTCCAAATTTTTGTAAATGCTCTCAGCGCGGATAAAATATCAACTTGGTAAATATTTCTTATGTCACGTTCAACTAAATCCAAAGCGCGCTCCATTTGGAAATTTCTGTACTTCACCTACATAGATGCAATAATTCCTGCATCACACGGTTGCAGTCTTGAAGTTGTATTAGGTGGTAAAAAAATAACCTCTGTACTGTGCAGTTTGGGGAGTTTCTGACGACTTCCATACGCTGAAAAATTGTAAACAAGCAGCAATAATTTCCTTCCGGCCGTTCTTTGAATATATAAATCAAAAGATGAAGCCACGCAAAAATAAGTCCGCTGTCATCCATGCATTTTTTTGAAATAATAATCAAGGCCATAGTCCCTCCAGAATTTTTGTTAAACGAGTGCAGACGTTGACAGTGACCAATAAACATCAGGGGATATTTTTCTGAGCCATCAGCGTTTGTAAAGACTAGAGATGTAAAACTTCCTTTTTTTTCGACCTAGTAGAGCTTGAGATGCGATTGTAGAATCTGGAGCCATTTTATACATAACACCGCACTCATCGGCATTAAATATGTCTTCTTTAGCAAAAAATGTTATTTTATCTTCTAAATCTGGGAGGGCAGCTTCTGCACAAATAAAATCGGCATCGCCTGACTCTCCTTGAGATTAAAATGGCAAAGGCCCCACCTTTGCATAAATTTTGTCAACCACCCATCCAAAAACTTAGAACCAGAAAGTTGTCGGGAGAATGGGCACTATTAATGTGTTGCTGGAGTCGCCTTGCTTGCCCACAAATTAACTGACCACTTATATTTCGTCGATTACTAAATTGGTCACAGATCCAATTGTAAAGATGCTTTTCGAGCTCATCGTTTGCCCTGGTCCTCATTCTTATTGGTTTCAAAACTCGGCCGTTTGTTGGAAGACTGAAAACGGTTGTGCTTAGGACTCGGCGGACTTTTGTCAGTCCCGGAGGGGCAATTAATTTAAATTCACATTGGGCCCATTCAGACAAGGCGTTGGCGGTTGCATTTCTGCTTTCTTTTCTGTGCTTTTTTCTTCGGCGTGGAGGATTTTTTTCTGCTCTTGATTGAGAGAAAAATATTTGTTGTTGGGAGTCATTCTTTTCTGTGGAGGACCTGTAACTACTTTGCCTTGGATTGCATTGAATTTATATGCTGCCCACAAATGTTGTAGATGAATTTCTTGCTTTCAAGATGTGAAATTATCCGTGATGTTATTTGAGATGGCGTAGAAGTACTGTATGGATGCAAATAAGAATACGCAATATGCGATTTTGGTCGAATTGACGTCATCGAAATTCTTCCAATATATGAAGATCCATATAGTAGACCGACTAAATATAGAAACTTGGCATATTTTTTATTTTGAGATAAAATTTCCCATTCCATCGTCTTTGTAGACGTATCTCATCGTCAATTATAGTGATCTGCCAATTATCAAGAGGTCATTTATCGAGCCCCACTGCAGTTACAGTTACAGTTAATTTTGACCCTGTTTTACGGATTAATACTCTACAGACGGCGGATTGGCCTTATAATTGATAGAAAAACATTTGTTAATTGTTAAATCAAGTTTCAAGCTCAGATCTACCCTGATGTTTCACAAAAAATAAAGGCTTTTGGGGATAAGCTATTTTTAATCATTTATACGTGCCTTCGTGGCATTTAAACGGACTCGTGGAACTTTCGCGATGTAATTTTAGCGTTAATATTTTCAGTATTTTCCCCCGTACCCTTGAGTATTATTGCTCAATTTGGAACTGAGTTTACTGAGCAGGGGATCATTTTTTACCAACAGTCTATTACAGTAAGTAATTAAGCATATGTACTCTACTTTTTATAGCAGATACCTGCAAGGAAGAAACGGGCAGATACAGAAAAAAGAAAAAAATAAACGGAATATAAAGCTAAAATCATCCCGGTCGTCGGTATTTCTGCTAGCGCCAGTCGCCAGTGCTTCAACACGTGTCTATCACATTCCTGAATTTTATTCTGGGGCCACTATTGCAGTAAAAAAGCACGTCTACTGCGGCTAAATTTGGCGTGCAAATATTTCAGGTAACGGAGACTGGTTCAGGAGGAGATAGGTAGCTTGAACTAATTTGGATTTGGTATTGGTACCTAGTACGGAGCGGTTGGTCGACCCGGTGGTTACGATAGTGTCTAGAGCTCAGGTGAGTTGCGTGTGATCTTGGGTAATGCCCCTGCCGGTGTAGTACTGTCTAGAAGCCTGAGTGGCGAACTGGGAGACTGGGAACTGTATCAACTCGTATACAGCTGATTCATACTCACGCTGCTGAATACATAGCTTGGTAAAGCCGGGGAACTACATTTTCTCAACGAGATGGCCCCTGATGCAGTGTGGTACATCTAATTTAACTTAGATTTGCATTCAATCGCCTAGAAATTTCAAGATTAGAGGAGCTTAGCACTAATAATACGCAATACTGAGGGAAATTTACGGCAGTAAGTCGAGGAATAGCTAACAATGCTATGTAGGAAGACTTAAATTATGAATCTAGTGGTGGAGACGGAGCTGGTCGTTCAAATCAAAGTACTTATGCATATATGGGAACCCTGACGTAATTAGCTCTTGACTTAATGTAAAATAAACAAAAGGAAATCGTTACAACCATTATCATTTTCAATTCAGACGATTCAATGGACGGGCGACACTGGTAAAAGCAATGGCAGAACTTTTTTCACCACCAGTACAGCTTGGGACAAGCCTCCGTGCTATACCCGCTTTACACACAGAGTTGAGGAATCTATTGTACCGTCAGGGGGCCAATATCGTTTAGCACTCATCGAGGAGGATATCCATGACCCTGACATCCAAGATATATCCTGAAGAGGAGGATGAAAATGATCCTAATGAAAATTTTAAATGAATCATTGATGCTGGTAGACGGAACCGAGGCATTTATTTGTCGGCCTCTGGTCCATCATGAACCCTTTAATTCAATCGGGTACGAAAAGATCCGACAACATTGCATCACTACACGACTATTAGACTCCGACAAAACGACTAAAATATTCAGGGGACATAGGAGAAGGCTGGCTGGAATTCATCAATGAGTATCGTCAAGTTTCGCGTGATTGTAACCTAAGAAATACCAGAGACTTCAATTTTTCATAATTTCTTACTTAGGGAAGCAAGCGAGTCTACCTCTGTTCAGAGGATTAATAGACGCAGAAGTTTCTGCAGGCCGTCGACCAAATCGAAAGGGAGTAAAATTTAGCAATCCGCAAGGACAAGGAGTAAAAATTTCTTAAAGTCCCTCTGAATAAGCAAGTATTTCGCTGAAGGAATGGAAGCAGCTACTACTCTTGAGAAATTTTATACTGTAATCAACAATATCTCTCGACAAACCCCAATTGATCACAGCAATGACGCGCAATAAGTAAAGTGTCTTTCTTCAGCTTTGTATGGTTATGAATAGTCGACGGAACCCTCGCCCGTGTCGCCACCTGCCACTTAAACTTCAAAAAAATGCAGGACTTATTGGAATGTCAGCTTCAATTGACCAAAGAGGCGGAGATGGCTCGTCTGAAATATGAAATTTTGCCAACGAAATTCCTCGAGGATAGACCGAGGTGATGATGTTTCTGGAGTACTGTGCAATGGACAGGAAAGCTATGCGTGCAAGCTGTCAAAAAAGCTCAAATGAATTAACTAAATACGAAAACGGCAAAGAACGGTTTGAACCTCTCACAATTCGCGGATACTTTAATTTTGGAAACAAGACTCTATTCGTAAAAGACCATAATAAAATAACTAAACGTCGCTTGAGCCAGTGCAAACAATCTGAAGTATTACTACAGGAAAAGTAGAAGATATAGAACCGTACTCATCATTTTTAGCCGACCTTTGCTATCAGATCGATCACCAAAAGACTAAAAGCTCAGAAAATACTAATAACCAGTACGAAAGTCCGACCGACAGGTTTTTGAGAGTCTTGTGCAAATCTTAGAATCGCGGGTAATGCATTTATTTACCGCAAAAAACCTCCTGTTATTCGCTACCACACCCTGGTTTTTACAATGTGAAGAATATAAAAATTCGAAATCTTGGACGTAGAAATTTATATTACTCTCAAGGAGTCCTCAGTGGCTATCTAGGTGAGAAATATTCTACATTTGACATCATATCCACCAAATTTGCCGACAATAATCTCTCCTGTGGAGCTTGTGTTGGTATTGGAGCGCAAAAATAAGTGCTTGTTACTGAAAAAGCCAAAAAGATTGTGATTTAACGAAAGCTATATTATCTCTGAAGGAAGCTGGCTGTCACTGGTTCACCAATCTCGGCAATAGCGCATGCTAAGCTTTGGGTTTTATCATTTTCGTATACTTGTTCATACTGGTATGTTCCTGGCATTTGATGTTGAAAGTATCGATGTCTATGTGCTACTTTTGGTCGGCCTAGAGTTTCTCTCGATGATTACGAAGTTTCAGTTGACCTAACAAATAATGAGATCATTCCTAGAAATGGATAATGGGAAATTGGACTCATTAGGAAGCATAGACACAAACACCTTTTAGTTTATTGGGATGTGAAAAGAGATGTTCTGTTTATTGAAGGTAAGATAAGATAAGATCCAAAAGGCGAATTGTCCAAAATTTAAACGAATTTCATCTGTTTCGCGACTGGTTAGACCTGAATAATATTAACCAAAGACCCTTGAAACACTGCTACGTATTGAAGAATACTGTTACGACTGCCAACGTTTTCGCAGTAAACCGATTCGTTTCGGAGTTAACCTCCAAATGGAAAATTCATATTCAACTGCGCCATTAGCTGTGATATGTTCTTGCTCGAGGGTGACACTGCGTCATATGTCATGGACAAGGACACAAAGTTCAATGAATAAACGTTTTTATCTAACGAGGCTATGGAGGATATCTGGAGGACCTGGGTCAGTGCTTGGGTTAATCGTTATACCGGGCACCCAATTGAACTTCGTAAATTCAAGAACCTGTGTCGCTTAGCCTGGGTCACGCTCATCCTGGCCGGACTTGAAAGTCAGTCTGGGCGTCAGCGAAAGCTATAATTATTTTCTACGACAGATATACCGTGAGGTCAAGTGGGAAAATTTGAATATGCCGGAACAAGAAATACTGGATTTAGCAGCTAAAGCATTTAAAGAAACAGTTGGGCCGAACGACTTGGTGCTAAGGCTACCAGGTTTTCTGGGGTTATCTCGCGGATTCAGTTAAGGTCAACTGATCTAAAAAGCTAAGTAGAAAGAATCATAGTTCTCAACGAGGCAAGAAAGGAGGTAGCTTGGTTTACTGCTGCTAGTGAGGGTTTCACGAGTCCTCCAAGACTAATTTTCAGCTACCCTAACGCCTCATATACGTATTCGTAGAACAGTGATGAGTACGACTCCTGGAAGGGTCCTTACAAGGTCTTGATGTGACTGGAAAGTCTCTTAAGCTCATTTTCAGTAGGAGGGCTGTTCAAATCTACTCCGATATGGTAAAGCAGTAAAAAAGAGACTCTGTAAATGGCTAGCAAAGAGAATTTAGAACACACATAAAGCTGTGGAAGGAGTTGTTAGCGAGCTAAAAGAAAGCGCTAATTCTAATGAAGATGGAGAACCACTAAATATAACCGATTTCACCACTCTGACACATTTGAGACAGATATACTCGCACCAAAACACCTAAGAGAAAAGAGACCAAAATTTGAAAACGCGAAGCAACAGGAGGGACTTGGTCTATATTTTCGCGGAAATTTCGAGTTTGTAGATGAAAAGTACATAAAAATGAAAGCCAACGTTTTGGGGGGAAGATTTATTCAATTTCTGAAAAATGCTGGAACATCTCTTGAACGCACAAAATACAGGTATATTATCAAAAGGCACACTGACAACAGAAAGGATTTCATAGTTAACAAAATTCCAGCTATGCATCAAAAATATGAAGATGACAGTATCCTTCGCTGCAGGCAATAGGTATAAAGTATTCTCCAAAAATATCATGCAACAATACTTGAAGAGTAGCGAATTACTTAAATGGAAGATTTTCACGCCCTCATCCAAAAGATCTGTTGTACCTTAAGCTAAATACGGATCAATTATTTCGTATCCAAAGAACTCTGTACAGACTTTGCAACAATAGAGATTATTGTGTGAATAACATATACAGCTATCTGAAGGATAGCATTGGTCTCTACCATTTGACGGGCAACACGTCAGGATGTGTGAACAAGGAGCTTCAGATATAATTAGGATGTATGTTGACGACTCTCTAGGGGCAGAGGATTCTCAATTTGAGTCCTTATCAAAGCAATTTAACCTCTACTTTGAGTCAAAACCCGCGAGTAGAGAACTTTAATTTCTTTGGTCTTAATATAGGCCAAAACGAATCCGGATCTATGGAAATAGACCATCGCACTTATATTGATCGACTGCGTCATCTTAGATGAGATAATACATTTAAAGATTTTCGGAGTGCAAGAACAGCTTATTCATGGTCTATTCACTTTCATTCATCCAGACATAATTTGGCCCGTAAAAAAATCTGCACCGGTTACTGAAGGATAATACAGTATCGAATCAGTCTATCGCTTGAAAAAGCTATCAATAGCCTCAAAATGAAGGACTATGTGCTCATTATTCACAATTGCAAGAACAATATTTACACATACGCGTATAAACCGAGTCATGATTTGGGACAAAATATGAATTGACGTTGCAAATTGGTTAGATTGTCATTTTTTTTACGTTGAGTATAGATTTCATACATTATACTTCATTAGTAGCAAGTTTACGCGTGTTGTTCGTTCAATCTTGAGTAGAGAAATGTATGCTTTTACTGAATGTTTCGATTCTTTTTTTCATACTACGTCACATTCAGGAAACAACCTATGGAAAAAATATTCCGCTTCTAATGTTAACGGAGTCGAAGCAGCTATTTGATGTAATAGCCAAGTCATCGACCACATCCGAGAAGAGGTTTATGATAGAAATATCTACTGCTATCGAAGCATACAATCGGTTCGAAGTCAGCGACGTCGGACTTATTAGTGGGAACTTCAATATTGCGGTAGCATTCACGAAACGTTTCGCAAATAAGCCGTTCTGGACTTTACTTGAAGATGGATCGTTAACACACCTGTCGTCCATTGGATGTTTCGTGATGAAATTTTTCGTACTTGAGTTGTGGGAGCGTTAATACGTTCATCTTGGATCATTTTACGTGAATTTTTGGCTTCCAGCCGCACTTGTGGAACTTTTCGCGATGTCATTTTGAAGTTACTATTGAAATAATTATATTGCTGTACCTATGAGTATAATGCGAAAATTTGAGTTGAGTTTACTGGGCATGGGATGAGTGCTTTACCAGAAGTCTATGTAGTGCAATGCGCGGTGCGCAGTCCTTCTCGTTTAAGAACGGAACACCGTCAGACAATGAGAAACTGAACACACACACGCGAAGACCCACAGGGTGTTCGCTGTCCCTCTTTCTCTTTAAGCACCCTGCGATGCAGTAGCACAGCTCGCCGACGGCGAGGAGAAATGGAGTTGGAAGAGCGGGGTAATTCCTTGGACGGCGGGACGGTATACTTGTCCTCCGGTTGGTAGGCCGGGCGGTGGTCCGTGAATGCTAGAAAACTTGGTATGGGTCGATTCCAAATAACCGTAGACACCAGGGGTGTAATACAGAACAAAAAAGATGTAGTGTTGGGTCAGCTGTGCTGATTATCTCCTTTGGTGATAAGGATGTTGTCACCAACGACGACCTTGAAGTTCCTATTTGTATATAGACGCCGGAGTCCGGGGCGCCAAGCATGAGTAAATATGAAAAAAAAAACAAAAAGGGTAGCATAATATTGGATAGGGGGGGATAGAGAGGGGGACCCGGGCGGATAAACGTGGCTATAGCCAAAGTTGCCTTTGGCAAGGTTTCTGCAAACGCGAAAGTTGGGAGTCAAGTTCAGAGCCATCACCGGGTAGCTGTTTAATATGGGGCCCTAGTGGCCAGGTAGGTATAAATACTAGTTAACTAGGTTAGGGTTATTTAGGGCTGCGGGGTGAGTGAGGTTAGGGTCAGCTAAGTTAGAGATAAGTAAATTCGACACTTGGCCCAATAGGTGCCTTTCACTTGCGAAAATATCAAGTCCATTTGGGGGCCGAGTGGTCCAGATTGAAAGCCCTCAAGCCCCATCGGGTGCGGATACAGTACCAAAATAATAGTGGGCGACAAAAAAAATTGCCCTTACTATACTGTACAGTACAGTGCCTGCTGGTTAGCGGGGAATCAGATCAAAAAAGATCACAAAATTAGCTCTGCCGATGGCAGTGCAGTATGTGTGCCAATTGCACTACGGTCTAGTAAGTAATTGATCTTATATGCTGTACTTCTTCTATTAGTTCTCCGCAAGGAAGAAAGCGACAGACACAGAACGCAGAAAAAAGCAAACAAAACACCAAGCTAAAACCATCCTGGTCGGGATTTCTGCTAGCGCGGGTCGTCGGAGCTTGATTCCAGTTCTTTAAAAGCTTTCTCACACTTAGTATTGTCTTGTGTCTTATAGTTGTATCCAGGAATGCACCGTACAGTTAAGTAAACTCCAGTGGAGTGCCCACAACTGCACTGTACGTACTACAATGTGCTGTACTGTGAATGTTGAGGGATACCTGCTCGTTTCTATTGTTTGGTCCTCTTTATGAATCCGTTTGATATTGTATACTACGCTTAAGTTTTATTTTCATGTTTTTTTTTTTCGCGTGTTCAAATAGAGTTGACCGCAAAGCACAACGAGTCCCGTGCTTTTCCCCAATTTTAAATGATTTTTTTAGTCACCGGAAACCGCGAGCTTTGGCAAACTCACAAGCGCACCGAAACTGGGGTTTCGTGAGTTTGTCCAAACTCGCTGTCGTCAATTCGAGTGAAGACTTGCGCCGAGTGACTATCATCAACACATTCATATCACGAATACTCTAATCCAAACCACTGAGTCGTCTGGCCCAACACTTCCGCACTATCCTAATGGCAGGCTAGGCACCTAATGTTCCACACATCTCGACCGCTACCCTCCAGCTAGCCCGCAGGCTTGCCGCGTTATTACACTCTTGTTACCACTGCTACATATTCGGCCGTTTACGGCACTAGAGACTCCGCACGGTCGCGCGCTTTGGTCCTCCTGCTTATGTCTCGCCGAGAGCTCGTCGCTTGCACCGGTACATGGGCACACTGTGCTGGACGCTGTGCGCTCTCTTGAATTGGCTACTACAGGTACTTCTGAACGGCGATTGTCTCTGTCTCCGACCCTACACGTTTCAACGGTTCATGAAGTTCTCATAACATCTTCGGTGGCGTCTACGGAGTTGTTGGAGACGGGTTCCACCTTAGCTGCGGGCAAGCGACGCAAGCGGAAGCAGAAAATACAGAGTAAAGATTACGGTAGTAAAACATTTGTGTTCTCGGCGCAGGCCTTCTCGTATTTACGGTTGAAAGCTATACTGCACATTTTGCCAGGTACTGTATTGGGCGTAAGAAAGTAGTGGAGAAGGTACCGGCTAGGGTCTGGAAGCAGTTGCATCAAAACTAATTGACAACAGAGGGAGAAAGCGAGAGCATTTGCAACGGTTTTTGACCTAGAAAAGCTTCTGCCGGAACCAATGCTTCAAGATGCGTTGCTGGTCGCCTTGAATGGCATTGGCACTGGCGTTGCAGACTGAAATATGAAGGGGATAGAGGAGGCTACCCCGCAGGGCGTGGACTTTTTGGCGAAGCTAAAGGAGACCGACAACTTCCATAAGAGAAAGATGTCTGGCTTCCGCGAAAGTTTAGCTACAGGAGCGGTGGCGGCTATTGTCTTTGGTAATGAAAGACCTGTTGTAACGACTAGTCGCACCACTGAAACCGCGTTGTCTTCGATTTCGATGCCCTCTACGAAAAAGGAACTTTTCAGCTCAGCCATAGAGTCGATGGATAAGATGACGGCAGTTGAGGAGAAGGGGTCTGAGGATCTCACACAAGCCGTTATGTATCAGAATGAAGTCTAAAAGAAGGATATTCAGAGAAAGGGGGCCTTTCGAAAGGTTCAGTTGAATTTATTGAAAGGTGCAGGCGCTCAGCGATCCTTCGAAATGCTTGTCGTTCTGAAGAACAAAGGGTTTATTTCGGAAGGGGAATTTAAGAAGCGTACAAAGATGGTGCCTCATCTGCAGTAGCCTAAAACTTCTTGTCCAAGTTAGCCAAAGTTCGTAAAGTCCATTCGGTCAGTTGCTAGTTGTAAAGTTCGTCAGGATTAGAGCGGAATTGAACAATACTGCAAATATTCTCCGCTTATTTGGACATGTTATGATAAAGCGACGGAACTTGGATTTTAGACCTCCAATGCTCCCCTTATCGAAACCCCGATAGCCCACATGAAGCCGATTGAAAGCTCGAAGCACAGAGTTGGAATCAGCATTCGGAATTTTCGGGTTATCTATCCTTCTTAAAATGAATTGATTGAGCCCCATGTATCCGGGGTCACATAGTAGATAATAAAGAATGTTGAAATTAATGTCATCAAACGTGAAATCGCTTTGCCAGTTCATACAAAAATGACTTGCTCTTAAGATCCGTGCAACACGAAAAGAACCAGCGTATCACACGTACAAGTAAATAAAAAGACCGTCGTGTTCTATAACCACAGTGTTGTTAAAGTAGTAGATCTTATTTCTGAAATTAAAGTACATGCGGTGTTCCTTACTTGACGGACGGTATTTTTTGCTCAAAGTAACATCGATGTATCCTAGGCACCCGGGGAGCTCTGGAGGTCTATTCCGTAAGGCGGCTCGACGTTTTGAATTGGGCCACGCCACTTGTTGTGCCAGCATCTCATTGATTATCTTGCAGACATGTATTAAATCGTTGTGCAAAGAGGTTCTGCTATAATTCCTGCAATTGGTCCCCCTTCGCAATCCTGTTCTGGCCTTGAGATATATAATACAGGAGAGGAGCCTCTCGGATGGATTGGACTTCGTCAGTAGCCCTGGCAGCAATCGCTCCTCTCCACACCTATTCCGTAGGCAAAAGTCGGACAAATTGGCAAACTCAGGGACTCGAACTCAGTTTCATATAATCCGGTGATGTGTTTAAATAACGATACATGTCACATTTACTTCGGTGCTGACCACAATCCCGTTGACGCGCTTACTTTTCCAAAGAAAACTGAATAGTCTCTTACACTCAGCCGCTGACTTGACAAGGGTTGCACGAGTGTTTACAAGGTTTTCGGGCTGTTGACAGGAGTCATTTAGATTCGTCATTATTGCTCAAAATTTTTCGATGTTGACAAACTTTTTATTGAATGGTTGAGGAGTAAACTCCGAAGTTTTGCACGGTTTACACCTAAGAGTGCTACTAGATATAGTGAGAAACTATTACAGTGCGCTAAATTCACTTAGCTCCACCGCCATCTCCATCTTTCCTGCCTCAACGAAGGCACGAAGCACTCGGAAAACCAATCCCCTGAACTACTTTTTGATGCTGAATCGAACCATAAATTTAGTTCTTTAAAAATTTAGATGGGAAGAGAGCTATGAATAAAAATCTGCAAGGGCTCACTAAAGCCGCGAAACTAATTACACCACGAATTTTATTCCATCGTAATATCCGCAAACCAGTACTTGGTCTCTCCTCCTTTCGCATCAATGATACTTAAAAAACTCCTCGGAATACTGCGGTACAACTTGAACAGATAGTCCCTTCCAAAATGACGTCCAGGCATCGACCACGGCACTTTTAAGCTCCTGTAAATTTTCGTACGGATTTCCCCTCTTGTAAACCGGCCGAGCCAAATTTCCCCACGTATTTTCAATTATGTCCGCGTCAGGGGACCTCGCATGCCAAGGCAGCACGCGAATAGACTTCTCCTGGAGCCACCGACGGGTCTACTCAGTATGGATAATGGCATTATCTTGTTGAAATAACCATACCTGCTTCTCTCCGAATATTTCTGCAGCAAATGGGAGGAGTCCATCAGTCAGGACATTACAATACTTTCTCGAATTCTGATTCCCTCCGGAACAATCAATTCGGAAAATCGTAGTACGAAATGGCCCCCCAAACTATGCGCATACCTCCCCCTGTTGATGCGTAGAAAATCGTTTCGGGTCCGTCCTCAAATCATGCCAGTACAGCTCAACCCATCCGGACCGTCGATGTTAAACTTTTCTCATCGGAAATATCACCTTTATCCAATTTGTTGACCTCTGCTGATATTTCGCCTAGCCCACTGAAGCATTCCTTCCTTATGGGCGGGAGCATTTGCGGAACCTTATTTATCTCCCTGTACTCTGGTTGATCACAACCAGAGAGAATTTGTTGAACTCGGCTTGTCTAAACTGTCAAATTGAGGGCCTCACGCAACTCGCTTGCACTCTTTTTCCCCTTCGAGGCCTCCCGAGTCAACCTCCTCTTTGCAGCCTCTGTCAATTTGCGATGCTCGCAGGTCTTTTTTTCTCCATTACCCATCGCGACCCTTCTTAGAAACCTCCCCACTGTTTTCCGGTCGCGGTTTATGATCAGAGAAATCGCTCTGTCCGAAAGCATCTCATGGTGATACGCAAGTAGTTGCCCCTTTTCGATGTCCATGAGGGATTTTCAGTGACCCATTTTGAACGGTCTACTACTTGCGCTGTGGTAATCAATCTTGCGGAGAGGCTTACAGAATGGCGTTAAGTGGAACATGTTCAACTTTGGTGGGCTGTATTTCAAATTATGGCGCGCTTTTGTGGTTTGAATGTCTTGGAGTTTAATAAATTTCGCGCCCCCACGGAGTCATGTCTTTTTTATGTGTAGCTACTTGTGGTTTCGTTCTCGTATGAAACGAGTTTCACAGTTAAATCTGGAATTAAAAACTGTTGAAGAATGTGTCGGTTTTGAGAAGAGAACGTTTTCCATATAACAGGAGCATCGATGATTGGTGGTGAGGCTAAGTCAATTTCGCGCACTGTAGTATCATTCTGTAAGTTTTTCATAAATTTTGCTGTTCGAAATTTCTAACTTCTAAGTTAGAAAGTTAGAAAAATATCACCTCATATGAGTACGTTTGGACCCATATGAGAAAATTGTCCTCTGGACACTAGCAAACGATATTTAAGTACTGTCAGTGCAAAAAAGAAGGGACAACGCACCTGAGAGACTTATCTCGACCAATAGGACCTAATATACGAAAGCATATCGTTTTAGAACACTTTTAAACTACTATAAAGTAGTGCCAAAATATTTTGAGAGACCACTGTCGCATTGAAGATACCTTTAAAATGCATGAGAAAAATCAATAAAATCGCGTAATTTTATATAGGACTAGAAAATTTTCAAACCTCTTACTCACACGAAAATGGAAACGACGGGATAAACTTTGCTTGTGTGTCCAGATAGTACTTCAGACCAACCCAAAAAAAACGCGAACATTGCAAATCAAAACGGGTCGTGAGAAGTCACTTACGGACTTCGAGAATGGACAATTTTTAGTACTGCATAGCCAGCCCGTCAGCATTCGGAAGATTTCCGAGGGATTTAGTCGCTCCATAGAGCCGTGGAGAGCTTTTTGAAGCGCAACAAGAGAGGAGCTTTCAAGAAAAGGCTTGGTCGGCCCCCAAAATATCGGCAACTCAGATACGGGCGGTAGTTTGGGAGGCGAGCAAAGGAAATGAAACCGCAAGAAGTTTAGAAAGAATTATCAATCTACCTATTGGAGTGCGTAAGGTTCAGCAATTGCTTCTAGCTGCACCGCACTTGTCCTATTCAAAGATGAACAAGGCCCCTCTTTGCGTCCACATCATCGCGAATATCGGTTGGAATGGGCGGCCGAGATGCTTCGATGTTCTACTTTGGATAATAGGGACATCATGTTTTCTGATGAGAATAAGTTTAATCTTGATGGGCCTGATGGATTAGCGTATAATTGGCACGAATTGAGAAAAGAACTTCGGTTTTTTCTACGAACCATCAAGCGGGTAATTCTGTAATGATTTGGTGGGCAATTTACTTTACGGTTCAAGTGATTCGATAAAAGTTACAGGTGGGATTGATTCGAAGAAGTACTGCAAAGTCTTGGAACAGGAGTTATTGCCGTTTGTCGCAGAAATATTTGGTGGTAACTGTCCATTTCAGCATTATAACACTCCTCCCCATCCCTCAAACTACACGAAAAATGACTTTCTGATAAGAATGTTAGCGTTGGACTGGCCTGCCAAGTCTCCATATCTAAAAATCATTGAAAACGTACTGGGGGTGATAGCGAAAAAGGTTTACGGAGGCGGCAAGCAATATCGATGCTTGGAGGATTTTTCAAAGGCTATTGTTGATGCTTGGTGCGAGACACAGAAATCTTTCCTTAAAACTCTTTATGATTCTATCCATTATCGTCTGGTGGGGTAGTAGCAAAAACAGGGGGCAAGATCTCCTACTAGTATTGAGTGAAGTGTCCTGAAGTGAAGCAGTACTTAATATTTTTTCGTGTCCTTATGTTTTTTTCTCATGCTTCTTTACGCGTATCGTCAATGCTATAGAAACTGCTTTAAAACCGTTTGCATTCCGCCATTCTCATTTAAAAGAGCTTTGAAGTGGTACGCTTTTCGTGCTTTGCGTCCTCTTGTTTAGGTAAATACGGCTCTCGGCTGCAGTGTCCTTTTTTATTGCGCGGACTGTACCATTCCTAGCTCATAACTCCCCTCCTCTCTTGGTTTAGCTACTTTTTGTTCGAAGTTCTTTGTCTCTGAAGCCCACCATTTCCGCCGACGGAAACGTGCGCATATCAAGGTAACGGGTCAGTCGAAGCCCGCATCTTCGGACAGAACGGAGTGCAACATGTTCTGTACAGTGCAGTACAGTACTCGGGGAAAATTTGGGGTGTTTTTAATGCATGAAAAATATGGTCAGCAGTTCCGTGAGGGATGTCGTGATGGTAAAGGCTTACAATGTAAAGGATTGGCGGAAGCCGTCAAAACGCTAGAAAACTGACTGGAGGCCGGCCAACAGGCACGCTGCATTGGATATCACTGCCGCTGCGGCATGACGCTGTGTTAAGACTTCGTTAACCTTTGCGTAGGTCTCCCTTGCCCTCGTAGCGACGTTGCGTGCGACGTTGGTTAACATCAACAAAGTACTGTACTGTTACGGCTCAATTAGTACGTGGCATGTGCACGTGTATTGTCAGTCTATTACAGTGACAGTTGCATTTCGGACCATTGCATTAATACATTCGTGTCAAATGCAACTACGGCATTCTATTCAATCACTCCATTTGATGCATTTTAGTGCACACTACGGTAGTACAGTAGTGACATTACAGCCCCTCGAGAGTCTATATAAAGTGCCCATGGCCTGGTCTCCAGGTCCAGAGAGGCATCAGTGTTCGTGTGACAAGCAACCTGATCCGTGCTTTACAGTTTACGCAGTAAGCTGTAACATAAAATCGATTTTACCAGCACTACTACCCGAGCTAATCATTGCGAGGGTGCAATCAAGTACGAAAGTCTTCAGAATCTGGGGCGCAATCCAACGTCCGAAGCAAGGCCAGCCTTAATAGAAGAAAAGATCTTCTTGGTGCTTCCGCGAAGGTCCCTTTTCGGATTCACGGGATCTAGACTTCTCGTAGGCACGTTAAAAAAGGACTATAAGCTGATAATAAGGAAGGGGACTCCCGGAAAGACGTTCTTGCGCACGAGTCAATCATTCGCCGGTTCAAGAAGAGACATCCTCGGAAAAAGTCGAAGTCAGAGTCAGGGTCGCAGCTTGCTGACTGAGAAGGTCAAGTTTCGCCTAAAGAAAGAAGCATGGTTCGCCCGGAAACAAGACCGAATCCACATTCACAGATGCCGGACCAAGGTCAGGAAGGTACTAAGCTTCAGCCAGGAGACTCGATTTCTCAAGACTCGGCGATGCATCACGCAGAGGTAGAAATCAAAGGCAAGCCACGCCGCAAGACAGTCAGTGCACTGTTGAGGTAATGGAGGAAATCCGTGGGGCGGTTAATGGCATTTCGACCGTAATGAAGGAAATAGTTCAGCTTACCAGTAAGTTCGAACAGATAAAAGGGCTTCCGAGGAGTCATTCTGCGGAAACAAACGCAGAAGAGGCCCATATGGAGATGGCGGCCGAAGAAGATGAAGACAGGATTGAGTCAAAAAGGATTCCCGCGGCACTTATCCTGTACACGTAGCCCACAAAATATACAAAAGCTCTCTCTGAAACTCTCGATGTCGTAAGGCCGGAGACTTCTCTTTCTTCGATGCTAAAAGAACGTGTACCACCTGTTAAAGGACTTTCCAATTCAGGAGAGTGACGAGAGGCGCCTTCTCTCTTGTGCCTTCGAGAGATGCGGCTATAATCTTCGAGAGTGTGGCGAGCGTACACTGTAATGCCAATGCCGATGAGCTCTGGGACCACTTGGAGGCTAGACTTTGCAACAAAGCGCAGCTAAGTGCATTGCAGGACAAGTTTTTCAATATGAAATGGAATCAGAAATATGAAACTGTGTCCGCTTTTGGAGAACGCTTAAGGTCTGCTTCCATTACTCTGCAGATTCCAATCTCAGACGAAATTATGGTGAACCGCTTTAAAGCAGGTCTCCCCGCGAGTCTCTAGGAGCAAGCAATTATGGTATCAGGGGACTACGACACCGTGGTGAGTACCATTTCTGGGCTTGCGCAGTACGTCAGTCTGCGAGTCGGGAAAGTGTCCGGCAAGTCCAAGAGCCAGTCAAGCCATACAGGGGAGTCCCACGTGAGGAAGCAAGGTATAACTACCCTCAAGTAACCTGTTATCACTGCCACGAAAAGGGCCATATGGTCAGGGACTGCTGGAAGAATAAGAATGACGTGATGCGGCGCTATCGCGGTAAAGCCCAACAGGGGGAAGGCCTGGGGGGTCCGAAGCCCCCAGTCGAGAAGTAAGACCTCCACGGGAGGTGCAAAACAAGGGTGAGGGTGTTTGCGCTTGTCGGGAGCCAATTTGGTGGCAGGGATGGTTGACGATGAAGAGGTGGCAGTCCCAGTCAAGATATTTGGGGAGAACTGGCCACCATGAGTGACAGTAGTGATTTGCTTCGCCTTCGGCTAAGTGAAATCAGGAATGCGGGAGGAGGGGAACTGGTCACATGAGTGACAGTAGCAATTTGCTTCGCCTTCGGCTAAGTGAAATCAGGAATGCACATTTGAGCAGACGTGGGACCTCTCCCATACACTCCATTCAACTGAGTCAAAAGGAGTTCCGGCGGTTGACTCCCTTCCCTGCTTGTTTTCGTCCCAAACGGGATGAGACTGACCGTCAGCAGAGTTCCGCCCTGGCCATAGCATCGTAAAAGCCGAAAGCAATGACATCCCTGGTAGCATAATCTGAAGGTGTAGTATTGCTTCAGGCGGCGCTCCGTAAGACTGGGAGCCAAGGGTTGCGGTACCTGTTGCCGAGAGGGTGGTGGATTGTTCGGCGGCAATACCGATGTGTGCTGATGCAACAATGCGATGGTTGCTGATTCAAAAAGCGTTGTAGAGCGATCGGAGACGGTCGATGGATTCAGGATGGGATGGAACCAGAACTGGCCATACAATTGCTCGCTGCGGTTTTAGTGAGGAGGGCCTGTCAATGTTGACACCCATAATCAACGGGCCCGGCTAGGCATCCGGTAGAGTTGAATCAAGGACTAACGGGACCTGGACACTCGGATTTGGAGAGGGCGGGAAGGTCGACAACAGAAATACGGCCTACGTATCCGGAGAACAGGCTCGATTGGGATTTTGCAAAGTTAGTAGGGACGACGGGAGGGCGGCGCTGCTTAATAGAGGTGAGCCAGGGGTTGCGATACTTGTAGCGGAAATTTGAGGAATTTTTTTTGCAACGATGCCGGCCTGTGCTGATCCCTTCAAAGGGGTGCGGAGATTTCAGCTCTCCCACACAGAGACATCCAGTGTAAGTCAAGGGGGTGGCCAGATAGCTTCCCTTCAAAGGGTGCAGCGATTCCAGCTCCCCGCACAGAGAGGTACAGTGTAAAACAGGGGAGGTGGCGAGATCGCTTCCCTTCAAAGGGGTGCGGCGATCCCAGCTCCCCGCACAGAAGCGTGCAGTGTAAAACAAAGGGAAAGGGAGATTTGGAGAGATAAGTTGGAATTGATCAAAATTATAAGGTTGATCTAAAATTGAAATCGGCCAACATTTACAAGGGCCGTTACGGAAGTGGGGGGTCTACTGGCCAAGAATGCTACATAAACAAGGGGTGCTGCGATGCAGAACCTAAATTCACCGCAAAACATCAGGATGGCTGAGCAGGAGATCCGGACAGCATACGAGGCGGTGATAGAAGGGAAAAATTTCATGATGGGGTGAGTAGGGAGCTCGCGAAAGTGGAACTCTTTATTATTAAGGTGGTGCGACAGTTGCCTCTTGCCGAGGAAGTGGAGGAGGTGCAGTTCGTGAGGGAATTAGGGGCAAGAGGAAGAGGTGGATTACGACAGTCTGGTGGTCGACGAATGGGACAAGAGGTATCAGGAACCGCCTAAGGAACAGAAACCGCTAAAAGGACCAGAGAAAAAGAAGGCACGTAGTTCTCAGGAACATCTAGGAGCTGCTCTATTAGGGAATCCAGATGCGCAAACGCAAGCAGTCAATCCAGCAAGCAGCCCGGACCAAGTACCGCAGACGTCCAAGTTTGCCAGTAGGGCGGATTTGGATTTGGATTCGAAGGGGAGGGTGGGAATACTGCTTGAGTCTATGCCTCGTGTGATTGGATTTGTCTCGTGATTTTTTCGATTTTTTATTTGAATTTGTGTGGTTTCAAGTTGATATTTTTATTTTGCTGGTGATGTACGCGAGGAACGCACAAGGTACAAATGTTACAGCTCAATTAGTACGTGGCATGTGCACGTGTATTGTCAGTCTAGTACAGTGACAGTTGCATTATCGGACCATTGCATTAATGCATTCGTGTCAAATGTAACTACGGCATTCGATTCAATTACTGCATTTGATGCATATTAGTGCACACTATGGTAGTACAGTAGTGACTTTACAGCACCTCGCGAGTCTATATAAAATGCCCATGGCCTGGTCTCCAGGTCCAGAGAGGTAACAATGTTCGTGTGACAAGCAACCTGATCCGTTCTTTACAGTTTACGCAGTAAGCTGTAAGAGTACTGTACTGTTGTAAGTTTTTGTCAATGTATATGTACTGTACAGTATGTGCAACACTGTGAAGTCTCTACAAAATTAATTTTGAATAGGGACGAAGTTGTTACTTCTGCGTGGTGCGGGGCACGACGTACATATTACTGACGCCGTATTTGTGGATCAAATAGAGTACAGTAGAATCGCGATAAGCGGAACGCACGCTACGCGGAACCACACGTTAAGTGGAACAAAAGCTGACTCCTTCGGAAATGAATGAAATTTTAATCGAAATTAAAGGGGGGTTCCACTTCGCCTAACTGGAACCACACATAGCTTCAATTTTCTAATAATTATAAATTTAATTATTAATAAAATACCCCTATATCGCTCGTTGACTTGAGCAAATCGTTGAAAATTAGGTAAGCTGGCATGCTTTCAATCAATCAAATCTATTAAAGCGTGCACTGTACGAGACTGAAGAAAAACGGTCAGAATAGTCAAAGCTGCCAACGGCTAAAAACGTGAAACAGTGTTCCAAAAAGGGGCCATTCTGTCGCCAGCTGGGACAATCGCAAAGATCCAGTTCATCAAAGAGCAATCATTTAAGACTTTCCTTACTGCCAACTCAGTAAAATTACCCTCATCTTTCTTATGACCCGCAATTCATCGTCTCCAAACCCAAAATGCCCAATGTTAAACTCACCATCCTTCAAAAAAAAAAACTGTGAGGAAAGGAATCGCAGGGCGAATCTCGGAGAGAACACGTCCAACAGAGCACTAGCAGCATGGGCTAAGACAACTTTCAAACTTCGCGATGTCCCCAGCAAAGCTGCAATGTCTCGAGTATTCTCTCAATCGCACGAACTGCTCAGGAGGATGACAAACAAATTTCTAAAAAGGTGAGAGACCGACGAGGCAAGAATCATGCAGTCGAACAAGCCGTCTTTGCCTGGTATGTGACCAGCACTCAGCGCATCAATATTAATGGTGAAATGATCCGTGCCAAGGCATCGAAGTTGCAAGAACTGGCCAACGTCCGGCTTGCTCCCGAGAATCGTGAAAGTTTGAAGTTTTGCCCTGGTTGGTTACAGGTTTAAGCGAAGATGGGGACTGCGTGTCTTCAGGTCTCATGGGAGTCTGGATGCGGATTTGAATGCAATGGAAAGGGAATACCGGGTATCAAGCGTCTACTGATGAGTTATGCACCGAAAGATATTTTCAATGCCGATGAATGCGGGCTTTTTTATTGCTTAGCTCCAGACACGACAACAGCACAGCAGCCACTCCAGGGCGGAAAAGGCGAAACAGAGAATCACATTTATGCCCTGCTCCAATGCCGATGGTACGGAAAAGATTGAGTTGATGGTAATTGGTAATTCGGTGCGCCCTCGTTGCTTTAATAAGAAAACTGGGAAGGATCTGGGATTTGATTATCATGCGAACAAGAAGGCATGATGACAGCTACCTTATTTTTCGAGTGGCTGAAACGTTTTGAGAGCTACATCGCTCGCACACCCGGTCGTAAAGTTGTGTTGCTAATTGACAACTGCAGTGCGCATGGGACTATGGAAAACATTCCTAAGCTTTCAAATGTTGTTGTTACATTTCTTCCCCCTAACTGCACATCTAGAGTGCAGCCTATGGATGCGGGGATTATTGCGGCACTAAAACTTCGGTATCGTGGACTTCAGATGGAACGTGCCCTAGATAACATTGACGCCGAAGTTAAAGACATATACAAAGTCAATGTTCTGGTGGCAATGCAGTGGTTCAAAAAGGCATGGAATGATATCCCGGCTTCCCTTATTTGGAACTGTTGGAGGCATACTGGTTTGCTGGAAAGAGATGGAGAAGTCTCCACAGCATCCGAGAGTGAAGAGAGTATAGAGACCGCTCGAGGGGAGCGTGATGTGGTTTCAGGTCTAGAAGCTATTGTTGGCAATTTACAATCGGCCACATGTGTTTCACGAGTTTCTATTCAAGATCTGCTCCCAGATGGCGAGAATGACTATTGCACTCAATTGGTTAATGATGAGTCTTTGGTTGGGTCTATTGTCGATGATGTCGGAGATAACAATATATAATGGAAGAAGATACTGAAGAGACCATTTTGCCAAGTGCAAAGGAGCAACTCAAGGCACTTGCTATTTGCAAGCAGATTGCAGAAATGTCAGGGAGTGATGGAACTGCTGCTGTTTTGCAGTGGATTCGGAGGAATCAGAGTGATCTCAGGTGTGAGGTGTCGCACTCAGCTCGCCAGAGTACCATCGATCAATTTTTCAATTAAAAGTGTGATATTTACAAATGATTGGACAGGGCTTGTGAGTATGATAAATATCTCTAAGAGGATCCCCACGATAAGCGGAACGTTAGGTTTTCCCCGAAGGTTCCGCTTATCGCGATTCTACTGTAGCCAAGTTTCTGTTATAATCGGGTCTTCATCCCCCCGTATAACATCCGCTGCGCGATGCGATAGCTGCCGCATATTTCTCTATGACCTTTGATGATGTCTCAGAAGGTGATCCTAACATGTCAAAAGCCAGCGGCACAAAATCCCATCCTAATCTTGATCTTCCAGGGCAGGACCTCGCCAGAAATGGCAGCCACTTTCGTGGCTAGGTCCCTCCTCTTTCGCTTATCTGCTGCGTTGGCAACGGCTCGTGCTCTTCCTGCTCCCATTGACATATAGCACTCCTGGAATGGCGAGGAAACGGTGATATCGTAGGCAACTGAAAGAGGGGGCGGGGTGTTCAATGCGTCGGATCGCGGGTGCACCAGAACATCTGCGGGTCGCGCATTCACTCCGGAGAGTAGGTATTTGACCTCATACTGGACGTCAACTCCTGCTGCTTTAAACAGCTCTCTCCCAAGTACTCGCACAACTGCTGTGTGCCGGTTGGTCCACCCGAGACCTTTGTTACAAAGGTCTGCTGCATGGTCCCCTAAGAGATCCATGGGCCTATGGCACTCACCGCACTGCAGCGGTACCGTGTCGTCAAACACGCGAACTCGTAAGTGACGGCGTAGCATCACTGTCCACATCTCGTTGGACACTCGGTTGACTACAGCGGGGTGTGTGGTGAGGAAGGCCCCTGCCTGCGTTTCCAAGTATGCATGACGTCGAATTCTTCGCCGAATATCCGCTTCTGAATGCGATATGGGTTTGGCAACCTCCTCCATTCGTCGTCCTTCCAGAAGAACTTTGCTGCCGACTCGCACCACGCTCGATACAGAATGTTGTACAGTATGTACTATCGGGCTTGGCTGCGAGGCTTGCTGCTGTCAAAGTTTCCGGAGACTGCCATCATTAGTGACGGACGCAGGGAGCCATCGGACAAACTCCCGGAGGTGTGTATCCGCTTCAGCGTATTGATGTTCAGTCTCACCGCTGTCCTCAGGGTTCCGCAGCAGCTCGGCGTCAATTATGCTCGCAGCATATGCTGCGAAATTGAGCGTTGCTATTGGTGTAAAGCCGTGACCGCCGTAGCGGAGAGATAAGGATACCCGCTGTTGAACTGCATCAGTCATCGGCACGTTTTAGAGCTTGCGTAAAATTCGAGTTGGTCGTCGTGGAATCTCAATTTCGACAATTCGAGTTGGTCGTCGTGGAATCTCAATTTCGACAATTGAGATTCGACGACGACCATTTCGACAATTGAGTTTTACGCAAGCTCTAACAACGTGCCGATGACTGATGCAGTTCAAGTGCAACGGCAGTGGTCACACTCGGCGGAGTTAGCTTCACCACATGTTGAAGCTTGCCAGCGGATGCACATACCCGGTGAAGGTGGAACCAATTCGAGCGTCTCCGATACTGTCAATCGCGGCAATGTGTTCTTATAGCTTCTGATTTTCTCGTTGAGAAAATCTTCCATAAACTGTGACCCACTTAGGGCCCCAAGAAGGTCGATGCCTTCGCTGAAAAGTTCTCAACTGGGAAGCGGTGAATAGTGGCGATGTGCAGTTACCGAGTCTGTGCGGCCAGAACAGACGGGTTTTTGCGTGATTCAGATATAAGCCATGGTCAGGTCCTCTGGAGCTGAGGATTTCGACTGCCTTCTCGAGCTCTGTATGAGTGCCAATGAGAGTGCAGTCGTCCGCATACCATCTGTGTAGGTCGAGCTGTGTCTGCCGAGCAATTTCCGTTGCTAATGGATGCACCAGAGAAAACAACAGCATGCTTACAGGGTTCCCCTGTTGCATACCTTCTTGGCTAGGGATGTCATGTGCGGACGCAACGGGCAATATCAGCGACGGCGTGTTGCGGGCGTATACCATGTTCAGAAAACGACACAGCGACGGTACTTTGGTCTGCAGCAAATTTATCATGCGCTGTCTCGAGAACCGATTGAATGCGTTTGTGCATCCTCGGATACCAGTGCATGCTCCTCGTCCTGGCGCTCAACCAGTCTCCGTGCTTCGTGCACAATGGAGTCCAGTCCCTGGGCAGCCATTGGCCACTTGCAAGGGTGCGAGGTACTCCCTCGTGTCTTCTATTGCTTGTGGTAGGAGCACCTTTGTTACGAGTCGCCAAGGCCGTCCCAATAGAATGGGCGAATCTTGTCTGGCCGAGGTTGGATGGGCAGCAGCGTCGCAGAAGAGATCAGAGGGATTGTGTCGTCTGGTAAGTCCCCTTGGGCTAGTCTTGTCACAACTGCAGTTAGCGCCGAGATGCCCGTCACACCTGCTTCAGGACTCACCGTTGTGTTGGCCAAGAATCGAAGGAGCCGAGGGGACATTCTGTCCGGACCCGGCGCGGAGTTTGGTTCAAGCGTCGGACGGCGTGTAGGACTGCCTCCTCAGTGATATGTCCATCGGGAGCGGAGGTCAATGCAATACTGTACTGTACTGTACTGCACGTACCGTGTGACTAGAACAACTGAGCCACACGGCTCACCCTTACCGGAGGTGTCGGTGTTAGGCATCTGTGAGGGTATCTGTATCACCCACACTCCTCCGCTCGCCAGCCGCAACAAGCGCCCCAACGCGCTACCGGCCTCCTCCTCCGCCCCTCCCGCCCCCGGGCACGCCCCTCCTCCCCCGCCCCACCCCAATCCCCCGACCTCACCCTGCAATCCCCGGGCTCTTCACCCTCGGCGACCAAACGCCGCTGCGCTGCATCCGAAGAGGCCCCCGCGGCGGAGTTCCTGATGGTGCCCACCGCAACCCCGACGCTCCCGGCCGTTCTGCCGCCCACTGTCGCCTCCTCGGCGCCACAGGGTCGGGAGTCCGCCACACACGCCGCCATGCCGCCGTCGTCCATAGGCATGCAAGATGTCCCACCTCCGACCCAGGGACCCACTCAAGACCCCCGCTGCCCCCTTCCTCCAGCTGTCGGCGCGTCCGCAATGGAAGGAGTGCGGTCGGGTGACGGCTCCTCCGCCTAAGCATCCTCCCATGGACATCTCCACCCCACCCCATCCTCCCTCCTCCGCTGCCTCTCCCTTACCAAGCCCCGAAGACATCCTCCGCACCCCATACCGGGAAAGGGACATCTTCCAGGATATCCCATTCCCATGTCTCAAGCCCTTCACTCTCCTGTTTATCAAGCTGGTACAAGCCGCCGCCAACGCAAGGGGGGACGAGGCCACCTACCGTGCCTTCCTGCACCTCCACATGCTGCCAACCGCTGTCCTCCGCCGCAGCTTGCGCGGGGAGGATGGCTGGCAGCATAACAAAGGTCAACGGGCCGCACTAAGTGCCCGAATCCGACGCGCCCATACCGGAGCTGAGTGGAACACGTGGTTTGAAGCCCTTCGCGCCCATGAAGCACGCTCTGAATGGATCCAGCAGCACCGCCCCGCCTACGGCTCGGGCTCCAGCGACGCTCGGCGCGCCCGTCGCGCTGAAGCCCTCTGTGCAGACGCCCGCTACGGCAAGGCCATGCGGTCCCTGCACAACGCTCCGCTAGCCGATGTGAACGACCCGCACACCATACAAGCGCTGCGTGATCTTCACCCCGCGCCCCCGCGCCCGATCACGCCCATTCCTGAAGAATGGCCTTCCTCCTCCACCATCAATCACGGCAGACGCCGTAGAGCAGGCTGTACGAGGTATTTCTCGTGGTACGACCGCGGGACCGGACCGCACGCCGGCACGCTGGTTCCACTTGCTAGTCAAAACATCGGTCAGCCCGGCCGCCGGGGTGACAGGGAAAAGTGTGCTTACGAAGTTGGTGACGCGGATCGCGCGTGGGGAACTGCCGGACTCGGTCCTGCCCCTGCTCGCTGCCGCAACATTACTCCCGCTACGGCCGAGACCGGACAAAATTCGTCCCATCGCTGTGGGTCGGTCCTCCGCCGCATCGTCACCAAGACGCTGCTGCCGAGCGCCATCGATGACTCTCGAGACTTCCTCGCGCCATTCCAAACGGCCAACGGTATCAAGGCCGGGATGGACGCGGTCATCCATGACACCGCACCCTGCTTCGCCGTTTCACTGGTGCTCCGCATGTTGCCACGGTCCTCATTGACGCGCACAACGCTTTCAACCGCGTTGATCGCCAGTCAATGCTGTCTCAACTTCCTGCACTCGCTCCTTCTCTGGCCCGCTTCGTGAATATGATATACGGTCGTATTCAGCCACCGTTGCTTATACCGAATCGCCAGAACACGGTCATCGAGTGCTCAGGGCACCCAGCAGGGCGACCCGGCCAGTATGTTGCTGTTTCCCTCACGATCCAACCATTAATTCGGAAAATCGCCGAGGACAGCGACATCGTGCTTAATCAATGGTACGCGGATGACGGGACTCTCATAGGGACACTTCAGGGTCTGCGCCGCGCTCTCCACCTCCTGCAGGCTGAGGGTCCGGCTGTGGGCCTCTATGTCAACGCGAGGAAGACGCGCATTTACTGGCCGAACACGCTCCTGCCGGACCGCACGGAATTCCTCCGGGTTTTTCATCTGTCCGAGTGCTCGCGCGACGGCTTCGAGCTCCTAGGAGCGCCGATGGGCAACCGGGCCTTCACCGATGCATACCTACGGGACAAGGTCGATGGGTGCCGCCGCACCCTCCGACTGCTGACCCACGTTCGTGACCCCGCGCCCGTTTCCACATGCACCGGCTGTGCGCGTCGGCATGCCTCGTCACCCACGCGTTCCGGCTCGCCGACCCACAACACTCGGCCCCCGCTGCACAAGCCTTTGACGCCCTGCAGAGGTCGTCGTACTCGGAGCTACACGGGATCGCCCTCACAGACACTGCATGGGACCAAGTCACGCTACCCATCCGCCAGGGAGGTCAGGGATTTACCCTCATCTCTCCGTTCCTACACGGCTCGGTCGCAGCTAGTATCATCGACGCGGTTCCGGCACGTGAGAGATCGGCATCGTATACCACGCAACGTTCTGCCGCCGTCTCTGGTCACCGATACCGAGGTGACAGGGCGTTCCTGGTCCGACAAGCCTTGCCGCGAATCCGTGATTTCCTGCAATGTATCCCTGGGCGCCCGTACTCCGTCGACCTCGGCCCCTTTGACCCATGCCTGCTTGCTGCCAAACCATCCAACCTCCAAACCTTCTTAAATGGTGTGCAGCAGGAGGCACAGGCAAAGGTCCACTGGCGCGACGACTCATGGTTGACACACCCCAACCCGGCTCAGCACAGCACTCAAGAAGTTCGACATCGGATCCGTGGCCTGGCGTTCCGGAACAGCCCCGCCGCCGCTTTTCTCATCGCTCACCCCACAACCGCTACGGTGGTGTCCTCGGCCCACTGGCAGACCATGCTCCGCCGGCACCTAGGCCTCCCCGTATACGACGACTCCCGCCCGCTCACCTGTGCCCACTGCAATCAAACTTTGGACGCACTCGGGGACCACGCGGCTGACCTCTGCCCTGCCGGCTTCGGCCGCCCGCACCGCCACAACTCGCTGCGCAACGTTTTCGCCTACCACGTTGCTCGCGCCGCGGGCCTGGACTGCCAATACGAAGTCCCGCTCCTGCCGGGAACGAATATCCGCCCTGCGGACATTCTCATACAACCCCCCCCCTGCCCACTGGCCAACAGGTCCGCCCCATAGCCTGCGACCTAACCATTGTCTCGCCGTTCAAACAAGGTGTGCGCACAAGGGCCACCCAAATGGCCGGCGGCGCCGCCGACATTGCCCATCGAGACAAAGTCACAGACCTGGAGCGCAAACTGGTACGCCGCATCCCGCCCCCTTCGCACAACACCCTCCAGGAACCGAACTTCAAGTTTCAGCCCCTGGCTTTCGACTCCTTTGGGTGCCCCATCCCCCGCCTCTATTCTGTTCATCGAAGACTTCATCCCGCGCATCGCAGAGAAGTTCAACACAACCACAGCAGTGATCCGCAGACGTATTTATCAGCGCATTACTTGCGCACTGTGGTCTTCTATTGCAATGGCGATTCTATCGCGAGCCCCACTGCACGTGCCTGACGTGGAACATCCGGTTAGTTCTTAGTCGTATAGTCAGTCCTGCAGTGTACACGATAGATACTCGATGAAGTAAAGTTTCACGGTTAGATCTTAACCGTATAGTTAGGACGTGCGCAGTCCACAGTATATACTGAACGCATTAAACTTGTTTGTTAGAAAGGTACCCAAGCTTGCTGCAGAGCAATGCCATACCAAGTGAACAGAACCTGCGTTTCGCGCAGCAGGGCTGCGACGGGATACGAACCCGCGACCACAACAGAGCTTTCTGGGCCCATAACCTGTGAATAGAACAAATGCGGGACAACACCGCCGGACCCGAACGAACGCCGTCCCGCTGGTTCCACCTCTTGGTTAAGACTCGCGTCAGTCCTGAAGCCGGCGTGACCGGTCTGCGTGTCCTGACACAGCTCGTTTCCCGGCTCGAACGGGGGGAACTCCCGGACGCTGTGCTCCCCCTAGTGGCGGCGGCGACGATCCTCCCGCTTCACCCGACTCCCGACAAGGTCCGCCCGATCGCCATCGGGTCTGTGCTCTGCAGGATAGTGACGAAGGCACTGCTCCCGGCCGCAATAGCGATTCACACTCGGTTATGTCGCCGCATCAGACGGCCAACAGTGTTAAAGCCGGGTTGGACTCTATTGTCCATGACACCCGCACGACACTACGCCACTTCTCCCACCCCGAATGTCGCCACGGTCCTCATAGACGCCAACAACGCCTTTAACCGTGTTGATCGGCAGTCTATGCTGGACCACCTACCAATGCTCGCCCCCTCGCTAGCCCGCTTCGCAAACATGATCTACGGCCGAATGCAACCGCCATTGCTTGTCCCGAACCTCGATCGCACCGTCATACCAAGTGCCGGGGGCACCCAACAGGGTGACCCGGTTGTTCTCGCTAACCATCCAACCCCTCATCCGTCGGGTTGCTGAGATCCCCAACATTGCTCTCTGCCAATGGTACGCCGATGACGGCGCGATCGTCGGGACCCTTGTCGGCATACGTCAGGCGCTCATGCTCCTCGCCCGAGACGGCCCCACGGTTGGCTTCCATGTCAACCCACGTAAGACACGGGTATATTGGCCTCACGTCATGCCGCCGGATCAAGCAGCCCTCCTAGCGGAATTCCCCCTCGCAGAATGCTCGCGGGACGGCTTTCCGCTTCTCGGGGCCTCCATCGGCAACAGAACGTTCACGGAGAGTTTTCTCCGGTCCAAGATCGCCCAGTGCCGCCGCAACCTGGACCGCCTCCTGCTGGTCCGCGACGCCCGCGCCCGGTTCCACATGCACCGGATCTGTGCCTCTGCATGCCTCCTATCGCATGCATTCAAGCTCTCAGATCCGCGCTTAGCTGAGTCCGCTGCTGAAGAATTTGAAGATCTACAACCGTCATTATATGAAAAGTTACACGGCATCGCACTCACGGACCGAGCCTGGGACCAAGTCTGCTCCCCATGCACCTCGGCGGTCAGGGCTTCGAAGGCATCGCCTCGTGCCTCCACGGCGCAGCCGCCGCCAGCATCGTTGATGCTGCGCCCGCACGGCAGCGGACTTCCGCATACGCCACGCCGCGTGCTTGTGCACTAGCTTCTGGCCGCTTCCGCGGCGACTGGTCCTTCCTCCTCAGTCAGGCTGGGCCTTCGCTCCGCCGTTTCGCCCTGTCCATCCCTGGGATAGTCGACCTTTCGACCCGAGACCCTCCCACTCTAGTTGCTTCACCCACCAACACTCTAACACTTCTCAAACGGGTGCAGCAAGAGGGCGGGCAAGAGTACATTGGCACGACGAATCCTGGGCGACTGCCCCCAACCCGACCGCCATAGCGATGCCGACATTCGACATCGCATCCGTGGCTTAGCGTTCCGCCGCAGCCCCGCTGCGGCCTTTCTCTTCGACCACCCCACGGCAGCAACGAAAGTGCACACTACACACTGGCAGACCATGCTCCGCCGTCACCTCGGACTGCCAGTGTATGATTACTCCATGCCCCTCAACTGCGACCCCTGGGACCACCCCTTGGACACCTCGGCGATTACGCCGCCGACCTCTGTTGCCCTGGTTTCGGCCGTCGTCACCGTCTTGACTCGCTCTGTTATGCGTTTGCGACACACGTTACCCGCACCGCAGGTCTGGATACTCAGCAAGAGGTTCTGCTCCTCGTCCCGGGCACTTAGCTACGGCCCGCCAATATCTTTGTACAACCCCTCAACCCCGGAAGGCACAACGTTGCGCCCCATTTCGTGTGACATCGCTGTCGTCTCACCTTTCAAGGCCGTAGTTCGCACCAAGGCGAGTCAGGTCGCCGCTGGCGCTGCTGAACTGGCGGCCCGCGACAAGGTTAAAGCTCTATCCTCCTCGCTCCCTCAACTGGCCCATCTTCTGCGCCTTACACGCCGAACTTCACGTTTCGACCTCTGGCGTTTGATTCTGTGGGTGCCCTTCCCCTGGAACCATTGCGTTTATTGAGGAGTTAGTTCCGCGGATCGCGTCCAAGTGTCACTCGACTTTTGGCGCCGCCGCCGTATCTACCAGCGACTGAGTTGCACCCTCTGGTCATCCATTGCTCAAGCAATCCTGTCCCGAGCCCCTATCCGCATGGACGAGGTACATCCGGTTAGATCTTAGCCGTATAGTTAGGACGTGCGCAGTCCCCAGTAGATATTGAATGCATTAAACTTCTTTCTTCTACATAGTAGGGACGTGCGCAGTCCCCAGTAGAACCTGATTGCATTAAACTTCTTTCTTCCAAAATTAGTACTGCCTACACTCCCCCATAATGCCTCCCCATTCCCGCAACTCCCAAAGCTCTCCCCCCCTCCCTGCGGCCGCCGCGCCCTCTCCGTCTCCCGCGCGGCCGCCCTCTCCGCCCGCATGGACCGGCAGACGTCCTCCCCCTGGATGCGCGCGCCGTACGCGGTCGTTGCATCCCGCCTTCCACCCCGCCCATCCACCCCTCCACGCTGCGTCCGCTACCATCGGTGCAGCTCCCAGAAATCGACCCCGCCATTGGCCAGAATATCCTGAATCTCCCGAAGGCGCGCCACATGATTGGCCACCCGGAAGATTTTCCACCGGCTGACCTTGCCCGCGCCGCACCCTCCTCTCCACCGTCAGTAAGAACCCCTGCCGCTTCGACCCGCACGAGTGAACCCGAACCCGCTCGCCCGCCTGCCCCCGACCTCTTCCACGTTGGATTTGCGGCGTCCACTACATCATCCTTCCCCTCATTCGAAACGGCCCACCGCCAGCTCTGCTTGGCCGCCGCCCTCGCCAAGACAACCCTACCCCCTTCGTCCTAGTCCCGCATGTCGGGAAATTGTTCTACCTTTACTTTCCCGTCCCGGCCCGTCCTGACGTTTTCAACGTCCTAGCTCACCTTCGTCTGACCTATCCGGACCTGCACATTTCGCCGCTTACGCTCACCCAACACTGCTCCTCACTGGATATCTCCGCCGCCCAGGGTGTGGCAACCCGCCTGCAACGTGAAGCTGCTCGCCTGGTCAGCCCCAGGCTGCGCTAGTGGGTTGCCAACCACGTCCGCAACACAATGGCGGTGGCAGTCCCAGGTGACGGCGGAGCATGGTCTGCCAGTGTGTGTGTGCACCTTCGTTGCTGCTATGGGGTGGGCGAGGAGAAAGGCCGCAGCGGGGCTGCGGCGGAACGCTAAACCATGAATGCGATGTCGAACGTCGGCATCGCTATGGGCGGTCGGGTTGGGGCAGTCGCCCAGGATTCGTCGTGCCAATGTACTCTTGCCCGCTCCTCTTGCTGCACCCGTTTGAGAAGTGTTAGGGTGTTGGTGGGTGAGGCAACTAGAGTGGGAGGGTCTCGGGTCGAAAGGTCGACTATTCCAGGGATGGACAGGGCGAAACGGCGGAGCGAAGGCCCAGCCTGACTGAGGAGGAAGGACCAGTCGCCGCGGAAGCGGCCAGAAGCTAGTGCACAAGCACGTTGGTATGACGGTGCGATCCCGGTTCGGGACAAGCAATGGCGGTTGCATTCGGCCGTAGATCATGTTTGCGAAGCGGGCTAGCGAGGGGGCGAGCATTGGTAGGTGGTCCAGCATAGACTGCCGATCAACACGGTTAAAGGCGTTGTTGGCGTCTATGAGGACCGTGGCGACATTCGGGTGGGAGAAGTGGCGTAGTGTCGTGCGGGTGTCATGGACAATAGAGTCCAACCCGGCTTTAACACTGTTGGCCGTCTGATGCGGCGACATAACCGAGTGTGAATCGGCTATTGCGGCCGGGAGCAGTGCCTTCGTCACTATCCTGCAGAGCACAGACCCGATGGCGATCGGGCGGACCTTGTCGGGAGTTGGGTGAAGCGGGAGGAGCGTCGCCGCCGCCACGAGGGGGAGCACAGCGTCCGGGAGTTCCCCACGTGCGAGCCGGGAAACGAGCTGTGTCAGGACACGCAGACCGGTCATGCCGGCTTCAGGACTGACGCGAGTCTTAAGCAGGAGGTGAAACCAGCGGGACGGCGTTCGTTCGGGTCCGGTGGTGGTGTCCCGCGGGACGCCGCGGACCGCGTGTTCTACAGCAGCCTCGGTGATGCACGGGGCAGCGGGAGTCGTCCTTCCGGGAGCGGCGAGACAGGGCGCGCGGGGACGGGTGCAGATCCCGGAGCCGCTGAATCGTCGCCGGTTCGTTGACGTCGGCGAGCGGGCCATTGTGGAGGGCGCGCATGGCCTTACCGTATCGCGCATCAGCGCAAACGGCCTCTGCACGACGGGCGCGCCCGGTGTCGTCGTGGACTGTTGGGGCACACAGCGTGTTTCCTTCCCACCATTCAAGCCGAGCTTGATGAGCTGCGTGAGCTTCGGCCCGGAGTGCTCCCCACTGTGGCCCGTGTGCGCACGACGGAGGCGTTCTCGGTGGGGGTCCGTTGGCTCTTGGGGTCCCGTCATCCGCGCTTTCCCCGAAGACAGCAACGGAGGACAGCCGTGGGCAACATGTGGAGGTGAAGGAATGCTCGTTGAGTAGCGTCTTCACCACGACCATTCGCCGCAGCTTGCACCAACTTCATAAAGAGCAGGATAAATTGGGTGAGGCAGGGAGCGGGTATATCTTGGAAGATATCCTTGTCGCGGTAGGGTGTTGAGAGGATTTCCAGGGGAGTGGGCAATGGGAATCACGCCGATGTATCATGCCGCGGGAGGTCCGATCCCATGGGGTGGACCGAATCCATGGTGGGGAGGAGCGGCGTTAGGCCGACTGGCCTCTTGGCTGATGGTGGGGCTCCTCCACACCTTGTATGCCAGCCATCGACGGCTGCATGGGAACGTGCGGGGCGGACTCCTTATCCATAGTTGACGCGGAGGCGACGGTGGGAGAGGGAACGGCCGTGGGTGCCGGTGGTGCGTTGGGCACCATGAGGAACTCCGACGCCTGGGCTTCTTCGGTTGCAGGGCATCGGTGTTTTGACGCCGACGGGGGGAAGGGTGACGTAGTGGACGGGGCAAATCCAACGTGGAGGAGGTCGGGGGCAGGCGCGGCGAACGGGTTCGAACTCACCGTGTGAGGGTCGAGGCGGCAGGGGTTCTCAGTGACGGTGGCGAGGAGGGCGCGGGCGCGGGCAAGGTCAGCCGGGGGAAATCTTCCGGGTGGCCAATCATGTGGCGCGCCTTCGGGAGATTCAGGATATTCTGGCCAATGGCGGGGTCGATTTCTGGGAGCTGCACCGGTGGTAACGGACGCAGCGTGGAGGGGGTGGATGGGCGGGGTGGAAGGCGGGATGCGACGACCGCGTACGGCGCGCGCATCCAGGGGGAGGACGTCTGCCGGTCCATGCGGGCGGAGAGGGCGGCCGCGTGGGAGACGGAGAGGGCGCGGCGGACGCAGGAAGGGGGGGAAAGTGGTGGTAGTTGGGGGAGAGGGAAACATGGCGGAATTCTTGCTGGCGAGCGGGGTGTTGGTGACAGTTGCTGGAAGGTGATTTTTATGTGTTTCTAGTACTATCTATGACGGTTTTTAAGGGTAACCTACAGTACTTTCTATCTTTTACCTAGTAGTTTCTAAATATTTTTTATGGTCCAGTAGTGTGCAGTACTTACTGTACACACTTACTGTACACTGGTGTACCGACAACTCTCAGCCACAGACCGCTCAGGTATCGGTTATATAGGTAGCACCTGAGTCGGTTGGGCAGTTCGCGGGAGGCAGCGTCACCTAGAGACCCCTCCCCGCTCCTAAAGCTACATTTCTAGATTGCCTTCTTCCTATTACCCATTCCACTCCCATAATTTTGTAACAGAAGTGTAGGTTTAAAGCTACATTTCTAGATTGCCTTCTTCCAATTACCCCATTCCACTCCCATAATTGTGTAACGTATATAACACAAAGGTGGTCTCGTTTTGCCCCCTCTCCCCAGCTCTCCTGGGTCAATTTATTGTCATCTACCCAGACCACTCGTCTAGGTTACAGGCTGTCCTTAACCTCCGAGCTCACTCGGGAGGTGCACCTCCTACAGTAATATCTAATGTCAACATGTCAACAATAAAGGCTGATGCCGTCTCACACTTAACATTATCTGACAACGTAAGTGTAGGTTTAGGAGCTGGGAGGAGTCTCTAGGTGACGCTGCCTCCCGCGAACTGCCCAACCGATTCGGGTGCTATCTATTTAACCGATACCTAAGCGGTCTGTGGCTGAGAGATGTCGGTACACCAGTGTACAGTAAGTGTGTACAGTAAGTACTGCACACTACTGTACTTGACCATAAAAATAATTAGATACTACTAGGCAAAAAGATAGAAAGTACAGTATGTTACCCTAAAAACCCGTCATAGAAAGAAAAAAAGGAAGAAGAATGACGCTTTGTTGTTTGAAGACAAGTCCGCACTACACAGGACCTCGGGTTCTGCTAGACGGACGACTCCGGGCAAAGGCTGAACCAATTGCCCACTCAAGCGAGAAAGGGACCGGAAGAAAACTCCACCATCTGAACCGAGGATTCAGGAGGCTTAAAAAACTCCCGCTGTAAGCACATAGGCTTACAGATAGAGACGGCGACGACAACGGCGAGAACTCCGGACGAGCGAGCTTGACGACAACCCCGCGAGGCTGTGAAGACCGCAACCCCTCGCAGTCCGTCAAAATGACGGTGGATTTGAGCGCGGCAGGGTACGGTGGACTTCGCGAACCTTGTTCGAGTAGTAGAGCCATCCCTATAAACCTTTCCCATTTCGTTCCACGTGCGCTGGGGCGCGGAGAGGCAATCCACTCGATATGGCCATCGACAAGAACGTTGCAGCGAGAGCTCTGCAGCCGTGACGGGAAATCTCCTGAGGGAAGAGCCGGATAAAAGTCATACTGTATAAAGTAATAGAAACACATAAAAATCACCTTCCAGCAACTGTCACAACACCACCCTGTCCTCAAACTGCAACCAGGGTGCAGTATACAGTGAGCTCGATCAGCTCAAGGTAGAGATCGGCTGACCCTTGCAAACCCTCGCACGCACTTGCACACAGCCCCCCAAACCGCAACATACTCACTTCCTCTCTTGCCCGGCCACCAAGCACCATGCGACCAAATCTTGAGGCCTTGTACTCCCAGAAGCTTCCATCTCCTCCGCGCACCGCCTTGGCCTCGAAGCTCAGTGTTGATTCAGGTTAGACAAAGCCTCCGCGACTGGCCCATCCACTGAGCGTGTAGAGGCGAAGGAATCAGGTGGTATCGTCGTCCCAAAGTACCCTGCGGATTAGTAGGATGGCGCATACGAAACAAACCGCGGTTAGAGAAAAACCGGAGGGCGGTCGGAGCAAAGAACAATTGTGCGCAGAACCGAGCTTGAGAACCCATGGTGCAGTTGAGGAGTGCGGAGTGAGAGGATAATACTTTGCGCGGGTGAAGAAGAGTCCGGCGTCGGGATTTATCGCTCGAAGAGGCAAATTGAGATTCCATTTGGGTGCTTATTACTCATCAAAACAGCAAAGTCAAAACAGGAAAGCATAGAGAAGCACTAATACAAGAGATGAAGCGGTAAATATCATGACTCAATCGAGCGATCCTAGGCCTTCAGGTGGCTTGAACGCAAGACAAAAGTAACTAGTTTCCTCGCATGGATGGTGCGGCGGGAATGGCGACCTTCGTATGAGATGAGCCAGTATCGGGGATGAGCAACGTGTTTTTCTGCGCTCTTAAGTACAGTGGAACTCGGGGGGTTCGCTCTGATTGGTCCGCCACACGTAGTGTTAAAACAAAAGGCTGTACGCCATGCTAACACAAAGTTGTCTTGCTCAGACGCCTTCCCGGGTCGTTGACTCGCCATAGCTGAAGGGCAGTTTTCACTTTCCTGACGGGAAACCTTTTACCTACTAACTCTGCTGAAGGGTCAGCGCTGAGCGCTCAAAAGGGAAAGATGTAGTGCAATGACCTTTGGGTCTGAGTTAGGGATCGTAGATCCGTTTTGCTAATCGAAATTCGATTACGATTTATTTATTTAGTTTAATTTATTTTAGAGTACGTTTTAACTTTACAGTTAGAGGTCCTGTAAGGACTATTGGCCAGGCATGGCCCTGATATTTATTGGGTTGCTAACCTACTAACTACTGACACCTGTCCTAACTAGCTAACTAGCGCCGGCCTAACTTCTAACTTAGTATTTATTCTACCTCGGCCTAAGGCCGCTACACGAAAGGCATCAGAGGAAAGGCTCTGAAGTTAACTCCTATCTTTTGCTCCCCGCGTTCCCTTCTACGCGGCTCCCGCCTCAGTAGCTATAGTAGCTTCATCCACTCTGGTCCTTGCTCGTAGCCCTCCGGACTTATCGAACGCGAGGCTTCGCCCCTTTTATCCTCCCCTTTCCCCCGCACGTGTGCGCTTGTGTACCCTTTCATCCCCATCGGTGGACCGTAGCCGAGAACCGCGGCGTTCGCGTCACCCCCTGCGGGAGGGCAGAAATCCCCTGAAGAGCCTCGCTCGCCCCCGTCGCGCGTTACGCACGACACACTTACTGCCTAGCCGTTCGTCTTGTTACTCACCGGCTTCACCGTGTATCCCCACCTTCCTTTTCATATTTTTCCCCTATAGTCCGACGGACTATATTCCCTTTGGTTTAGCCACTTGTCACTATCCTTAGGACTTGTTGTTCCGACACCTTCGGTGTACATTGTTTCTAGACACTCTGTGTCCCCTTGACTTGCCAAGTCTCTACCATACAGCCTTTCAGGCGCCAAGCTACTTCCCCTCACAGGGCTTAAAGAGAAAGCGGGTCCATCGGACGCCCGGTACTCGCACAGACAACGACTGTTTCCCTTCTATTTCCGTAGGCATTTTGCTTTGTTCCCTTTCAGGGTTGGTCGCTGTGCATTGCACTACAGTCGTGATCTTCTACAACTCGATGGAGGAGCATATTGATCACTTGGCTGTCGTTTTCAGGGCAGTCGGGGATGCAGGACTGAAACTGAAGATGACAAAATGCGCGTTTGTTATGCCCAGCGTAAAACTGCTTGGTCACTTCGTAGACAAGCGTGGAGTCCGCGTTGACCACAAGAATATTAATACCATCAAAAGGGCCCCTGTTCCTACCAACTCAACAGAGTTGCGTAGCTTTCTTGGCCTCGCCGGGTATTATCGTCGTTTCATCAAGGACTTTTCCGGAATATCTGCTTCCCTTCACGCGGCAACTTTGGGTAATAGAAAATTCAATTGGACTGAAGAGATGACTGCCGCCTTCGAAACCCTGAAAGGGAAGCTTACTTCTCCGCCGGTGCTAGCCTTCCCGGACTTCGAGTCCCCCTTCATCATGGAAACTGACGCTTCTAATGTCGCTGTTTGGGCAGTCCTGGCCCAGAAAAAGGAAGATGGCAAGATTCATCCCGTGCAGTACGCAAGCCGAACGAAGAACTCAGCAGAGCGAAACTATTCCGCCTGCGAGAGGGAGGCCCTCGCCGTCATTATCGCTTTAAGGAAATTCAGCGTGTATCTGTTATCGACGGAGCCCTTCAAGCTCATTACCGACTATCAATCGCTTTGTTATTCCTTCAGGAAAAACGACATTCACGGAAGGCTGGCGCGATCGATGGACTTCTTTGCGGGGTATGAATTCGAGGTAGAGTACAGGTCAGGTGCGGGCAACGGAGCAGCTGATTTTCTCTCACGTGTAGTACCTGCCGGTCCGTCTCCTGCCTCTTGACCTGATGAAGGAGACTTACTCGCGGCGCTGGATTCTGCCACTACCAAATAGAATCCCACAATCGAGCCAATTCTCCTCGACGTCGCACGTCATTTGCAAGGTTTGAAGATCCGAGTTGATAATGAAGAGAAGCGTCGCCCGGTCAAGCGTACGGCTAAAAACTTCATGATGAGGGAAGGAAAGCTTCTTAGATGAACCAGAAACGGGCAAAAATCTGTACCGTTTATGAAGGACAGGGTCGCGATATGATATTGAAGACCGTTCACGACGATATCGGACATTGGGATAAGGAGACGACGAAAAAATTTGTCGTAGACCGTTATTGGAGGCCGCAGGTGCACCAAAATATTCACAACTACGTGAAACGTTTCGAGGGGTACCAGAAGACGAGGCCCCTTCCGCCGTACCGCACGACTTTGAATGTTACATTGACGAATATATTCGAAACTTATTCGATCGATTTCGCGGACCTCTGCCGATATCAAACGCTGGAAAGAAGAATGTGCTCATCGCCGTCGAGCATTTGACAAATTGGTCAATCGCAGTTGCCACCACAACCTCGTCGGCTGTAACTGTCTCCCAGTTCATCGAGAGTGAAGTTATGCACCCTTTTGGTCCCCCGAAGACCATTTTCTCCGACAACGCTGGGTGCTTCACCGCTGCCGCCGTCGCTGATTTCATGAAGAAACACGAAATTACCTGGACCACTGTTCTCGCTTATGCTCCCATGTCTAATGGTAGAGCCGAAAGGATGGTACGAACCATCAAGACCGCCGTGAAAAAGATGGTCGTCGGCCAAGGTATAGATTGGGAAGAGTGTTTGCCCCGTTTCTTGTACGGATATCGCCGCCGTCGCCTTTCCGCGGGAGCTTCGCCGTTCGAACTGATGTTCGGAGTAGCTCCGCGCATGATTCCATCTGACCCCGTCGCATTGGTGGACTGCGCTTCCGATACACATCGCAAGATGGAACTTCTGGCCTCCTCTGTAGTAGAATGGACTGGAAGCTCCACGCACCAGGTGGGGGTTTTAGAAGCGAGGCTTCTTCGGGAGACCAGTCTGGCTGGGCTAGACAGCTACGAAAGTAGCAGGGTAGAGCGACCGTAGGTCGCGCTCGAAAAGGACTAGGAGGACGCCCTAGGATCCTCCAGGTGGGCCTGGAGTGGGGATTTGAGAAGGAAAAAGGGGAGAAAAGGAGAAAGGAGGGGGAGATGGTTAGTAAGGGTAGCCGATCCTACTCCGGGAAACGCCCGAAAGGGTTACTAAAATGTGACTACTCCCGTTACTGTGTCTACTACGGACACGAGTAGCGCCGCCTACTCCGGACGCACGCTATTTGGTCTAGCTGTAGTGATCCCGTGCAGCGCTAGGCTTGCCGGTCACCAAACTAGGCAAAACCTAGAAAAACTACACCGGACTACTCCGGTCTCGGTGGTGCTGGTCAGGGAATTTTGGGGATGGAAGTTGGTCCATTGGTTCGATGGTTTACTGGTAGGGATCCTAAGGCCAACGGCCCTAAGTAGTAACGGTGCAACCTACTGTGGCACTGTCAGCTAATTAATCCTACAGTAATTACTAAAATAAAGGGATAATTAAGGGAATAAATGTAATTGCCTTGGCACTACACGTGGACTTAAAACCTGGTAATCACACGTGGCAGGTAACGTGTGCCCGGGACAGGGCGCCCTGTCCGTACTGTAGTGAGAACAGTATGCGCACGCGAAAATAAAAGTCTGGGTTCCCACATGCCTCAACGCCCAGCGTCGAGCGTGTCCCACCGCGAAAAACGCGAGGAAGAAGACCAGAGAACCGGTCTTGGATGTAGTTTGCGCTGCGCTTCCGAATGAGTAACACTCACTTCGCATCGTGGTCGGGGGTCCCGATCAAGTTGGCAACCCGGTACTTTGGGTGCCGAACTAGCTTCGCTAGTTAGCGTCAGTACGCTGATATCAATCTGGTCGAGGTTATCCTCGAAAAGGTCGTGTCGGTATGGGGAATGGTTAACCCCATCCGAATAATTTGCCGTTTCAGGTCTTACCCGAAAAGGGGGTTAGTAAGACTGACTCACTTTTCACACGTAGTAGCGTAGCTACTAGACGTTATACCCATCGTGGGTCGCAGTTGCACGTGCGCAGTTTCCAAATTCCGTGCATTTCCTTCGGGTGCAACTCGAGTCGGGCCAGGTTGAACTGGTGAATTAAAATGGTTGGGGCGGTCGGATGAACACGCCCCTTGGTTGGCATCTCAAACGCCTTCACTGGGGGTTCCCAGTGGTACTGTGGTCAATCCTTCGATGGTTGTGCCTGGTACGTGCGGCACAACCCTGAAAACCCAATAAAATTCGGTAATCAAGGTGGGGATTCTGCCACGTTACAAGGGATTTCCTTGTCTTTCGGTGCAGGCTTCTGCTGTGCAGTGCGGTATTTAACCAGGAGTCCTGGTGGTTTCATTTGTATCCGTCACCTCTTCCAACATCACAGTCCGATCAGATATCTCGTCGCCATCCGCTTATCTTCCTTCACCATCACACTTCCTCATCGTCCTTCCTCCACAACCCCAAATCGTCATCCGTCATCAGCTTCTTTTCCTCCTTGGTCAACTAACGTACAGCCCGTTTTGTCATGTCTGGTCTTCTTCCTGATGCTGGATCAGCTGCGAGGGCAGGTCACCTGCCTAGTGCCGCTCCGGCTATCCCGAGAGCGATGGTTGCCAGCAGAGACTGGCAGTTGCGCTTCGACACTGACGCTGGGTCCGTCGGCCAGCGTCGCATCGAGAGGCTTCGTGCCTGCGCACACCGACGCGGTCAGTACTTCGACCTGCGTTTCGCTGTCGAGGAGAACCTCGATTTTGCTTTTGCGCGGTGTGCCAATGAGGCACCGTGCGCTACGAGGATGTCTTCGTTAAATAGGGATGCTATGGCCTGTGACGAATACTTCTCGTCGGCCTTACTGTTTGCGCGGGAGCGCTCCTTGCTCCCAGGTCGTACGGGGGTTCCCCCGAAAGTTGTTATTGGGGCGGATCAGGACTATTACCTGATCTATGTGGATCGTAAGTACGAACGCAAGATGCGTCACACCCACGGTGTGTTCCTCGGCTACCACAACCGAGAGGCAGAGATCCTAGACTCAGCGGCGCTGAGTGGGAAGTATGTTCCCGTGTCGGTTTGGTTCCACAAATATGAGGTACCCTACGGCTTCTTATCAGAGACTCCCTGGTATCTGTCATACCGCGGATTGGAAATTCCGGCGGTTTTGCCAATGGCGAGGATGCCTCGTGGAATTTCACCATTTACGAATGGGTACAGAACTTCGTTGTCGAGGCCATGTACTAGGCACGCAGGGGCAATCTATGGTACTTGCCAAGCGCTGTGGTCGAAGCCCTACGGGAGATGGGAATGGAAGCGATACTTCCGAATAGTCCTGAGGATGACCGTCAGGATGCTAGCGCCATGTTAGACTTCGTTGACCAGCTTCGCTGGTCGCATGTTCCCCCTGCGAACCGTATCCTGCCCGAGTTCCAGGATATGTGTACACCAGTCCATACTGGTGGGGATTGGGTTGAGTTCAACCCGGCGATATGGGCTCCTGTTAGCCCTCCAGGTGAGTTGATTACACGCAATGGAGACTGAAAATTCGCGCGTCTGGTTGGTAGTCTGCGGCATCTGCCGCAAGAATCTCGCCCACAGGGTGTGGCTGGGGCGTTTTGCAGTGCCATTGGGACGGCCGCTTTCCCGTCTGCTGCTCAGCGGGGGTGTTTGTGGGGGTTTTAGCGCACAAGAGGTAATCGATGGTTGAACTGATGGTTCATGCTTCCGGTAAGCAGGCCGGAGCTTCAGACCAGGGTTTATACAGAAAAAGTACTCAACGATAACAATGGTAAATTGTAGGCAGACGATGCTAAAATCAAATTCAAGGTGTTCTAGAGGAACTGCCCTAAAGGCACGAAACTAAAAGGTTTTGAAGATTCATGTTGAAACTATCGGGGAGGTTGACCGCAGTAAACATCATGGCGAAGTTCCATTGGTACAATTGGCAAGAAGACATAAAGTAATTGCTGATTGGTGAGGTGGGAGAAGTTTCGAGAACCACGCGAGATCGCAACAATGGCGTCATGTGATTGGCTCGGCACGGGGTGGTATGGGTCTTTTGTTTTACACCGGTGTCTGGGTACAGTGCACAAGTTGCACTGATATCTTGGTACAGTGTAAATCTCGGTAACGGTTACTGGTGGGATACTGTCAGTGTACTTTAGTTGATTTTGGGGGCACAATCGTTACAGTGTTCCAGTGAGGATTACAAACATGCCGAACGCATACTCAGCACAGTTGCGTACAACCGCTGGGGTCCGTCTTTTTCGGCGGCCCTTGCTCGGAACGGGCAGCCCGGTCGCATCACCATTGTCGGCGTGTTGGATCCCCTACGGGAGATCCTCGTGTCTGGGAGAGCGGTCGTGCTCCCGAAGGCTTCATGTCGGTTGGACCGGCGCCTGCGGTTGTAGAGGGAGAGAATCCTCCCATGGATGAGGCCAATGAGACCTCCACGCCGGCCAATACGTTGTCTGGCGCGTTTTTGTAGTCATGGAGATAGCCCGCAATTGTTGCAAATGAAAGTCCGGGTCGGTTACTCCAGACTCCGTTGTGAAACATACTTGTTCTTGTGTCCTCAGTATTCTGTAGTTCACAGTCCGTTGAGGCGTCTTCCCTGTTCAGCTTAGACTGAACAATAGCTTGTACATAGTAACAGCGGTGTACTGTTACATATATTCCATAACAAGTGAACCTTGTTGTCGAGTGGGGTCGTGCTCCCACATATCCATCGGTGAGAGTGAGACCCGTGCTAAGCTTTGTACGAGCGATTAAGCTCGTCTGCATACCAAGTCACGCTACCCATCCGCCAGGGAGGTCAGGGATTTACCCTCATCTCTCCGTTCCTACACGGCTCGGTCGCAGCTAGTATCATCGACGCGGTTCCGGCACGTGAGAGATCGGCATCGTGTACCACGCAACGTTTGCCGCCGTCTCTGGTCACCGATACCGAGGTGACAGGGCGTTCCTGTTCCGACAAGCCTTGCCGCGAATCCGTGATTTCCTGCAATGTATCCCTGGGCGCCCGTACTCCGTCGACCTCGGCCCCTTTGACCTATGCCTGCTTGCTGCCAAACCATCCAACCTCCAAACCTTCTTAAATGGTGTGCAGCAGGAGGCACAGGCAAAGGTCCTCTGGCGCGACGACTCATGGTTGACACACCCCAACCCGGCTCAGCACAGCACTCAAGAAGTTCGACATCGGATCCGTGGCCTGGCGTTCCGGAACAGCCCCGCCGCCGCTTTTCTCATCGCTCACCCCACAACTGCTACGGTGGTGTCCTCGGCCCACTGGCAGACCATGCTCCGCCGGCACCTAGGCCTCCCCGTATACGACGACTCCCGCCCGCTCACCTGTGCCCACTGCAATCAAACTTTGGACGCACTCGGGGACCACGCGGCTGACCTCTGCCCTGCCGGCTTCGGCCGCCCGCACCGCCACAACTCGCAGCGCAACGTTTTCGCCTACCACGTTGCTCGCGCCGCGGGCCTGGACTGCCAATACGAAGTCCCGCTCCTAGTGCCGGGAACGAATATCCGCCCTGCGGACATTCTCATACAACCCCCCCCCTGCCCACTGGCCAACAGGTCCGCCCCATAGCCTGCGACCTAACCATTGTCTCGCCGTTCAAACAAGGTGTGCGCACAAGGGCCACCCAAATGGCCGGCGGCGCCGCCGACATTGCCCATCGAGACAAAGTCACAGACCTGGAGCGCAAACTGGTACGCCGCATCCCGCCCCCTTCGCACAACACCCTCCAGGAACCGAACTTCAAGTTTCAGCCCCTGGCTTTCGACTCCTTTTGGGTGCCCCATCCCCCGCCTCTATTCTGTTCATCGAAGACTTCATCCCGCGCATCGCAGAGAAGTTCAACACAACCACAGCAGTGATCCGCAGACGTATTTATCAGCGCATTACTTGCGCACTGTGGTCTTCTATTGCAATGGCGATTCTATCGCGAGCCCCACTGCACGTGCCTGACGTGGAACATCCGGTTAGTTCTTAGTCGTATAGTCAGTCCTGCAGTGTACACGATAGATACTCGATGAAGTAAAGTTTCACGGTTAGATCTTAACCGTATAGTTAGGACGTGCGCAGTCCACAGTATATACTGAACGCATTAAACTTGTTTGTTAGAAAGGTACCCAAGCTTGCTGCAGAGCAATGCCATACCAAGTGAACAGAACCTGCGTTTCGCGCAGCAGGGCTGCGACGGGATACGAACCCGCGACCACAACAGAGCTTTCTGGGCCCATAACCTGTGAATAGAACAAATGCGGGACAACACCGCCGGACCCGAACGAACGCCGTCCCGCTGGTTCCACCTCTTGGTTAAGACTCGCGTCAGTCCTGAAGCCGGCGTGACCGGTCTGCGTGTCCTGACACAGCTCGTTTCCCGGCTCGAACGGGGGGAACTCCCGGACGCTGTGCTCCCCTAGTGGCGGCGGCGACGATCCTCCCGCTTCACCCGACTCCCGACAAGGTCCGCCCGATCGCCATCGGGTCTGTGCTCTGCAGGATAGTGACGAAGGCACTGCTCCCGGCCGCAATAGCCGATTCACACTCGGTTATGTCGCCGCATCAGACGGCCAACAGTGTTAAAGCCGGGTTGGACTCTATTGTCCATGACACCCGCACGACACTACGCCACTTCTCCCACCCCGAATGTCGCCACGGTCCTCATAGACGCCAACAACGCCTTTAACCGTGTTGATCGGCAGTCTATGCTGGACCACCTACCAATGCTCGCCCCCTCGCTAGCCCGCTTCGCAAACATGATCTACGGCCGAATGCAACCGCCATTGCTTGTCCCGAACCTCGATCGCACCGTCATACCAAGTGCCGGGGGCACCCAACAGGGTGACCCGGTTGTTCTCGCTAACCATCCAACCCCTCATCCGTCGGGTTGCTGAGATCCCCAACATTGCTCTCTGCCAATGGTACGCCGATGACGGCGCGATCGTCGGGACCCTTGTCGGCATACGTCAGGCGCTCATGCTCCTCGCCCGAGACGGCCCCACGGTTGGCTTCCATGTCAACCCACGTAAGACACGGGTATATTGGCCTCACGTCATGCCGCCGGATCAAGCAGCCCTCCTAGCGGAATTCCCCCTCGCAGAATGCTCGCGGGACGGCTTTCCGCTTCTCGGGGCCTCCATCGGCAACAGAACGTTCACGGAGAGTTTTCTCCGGTCCAAGATCGCCCAGTGCCGCCGCAACCTGGACCGCCTCCTGCTGGTCCGCGACGCCCGCGCCCGGTTCCACATGCACCGGATCTGTGCCTCTGCATGCCTCCTATCGCATGCATTCAAGCTCTCAGATCCGCGCTTAGCTGAGTCCGCTGCTGAAGAATTTGAAGATCTACAACCGTCATTATATGAAAAGTTACACGGCATCGCACTCACGGACCGAGCCTGGGACCAAGTCTGCCTCCCCATGCACCTCGGCGGTCAGGGCTTCGAAGGCATCGCCTCGTGCCTCCACGGCGCAGCCGCCGCCAGCATCGTTGATGCTGCGCCCGCACGGCAGCGGACTTCCGCATACGCCACGCCGCGTGCTTGTGCACTAGCTTCTGGCCGCTTCCGCGGCGACTGGTCCTTCCTCCTCAGTCAGGCTGGGCCTTCGCTCCGCCGTTTCGCCCTGTCCATCCCTGGGATAGTCGACCTTTCGACCCGAGACCCTCCCACTCTAGTTGCTTCACCCACCAACACTCTAACACTTCTCAAACGGGTGCAGCAAGAGGAGCGGGCAAGAGTACATTGGCACGACGAATCCTGGGCGACTGCCCCCAACCCGACCGCCCATAGCGATGCCGACATTCGACATCGCATCCGTGGCTTAGCGTTCCGCCGCAGCCCCGCTGCGGCCTTTCTCTTCGACCACCCCACGGCAGCAACGAAAGTGCACACTACACACTGGCAGACCATGCTCCGCCGTCACCTCGGACTGCCAGTGTATGATTACTCCATGCCCCTCAACTGCGACCCCTGGGACCACCCCTTGGACACCCTCGGCGATTACGCCGCCGACCTCTGTTGCCCTGGTTTCGGCCGTCGTCACCGTCTTGACTCGCTCTGTTATGCGTTTGCGACACACGTTACCCGCACCGCAGGTCTGGATACTCAGCAAGAGGTTCTGCTCCTCGTCCCGGGCACTTAGCTACGGCCCGCCAATATCTTTGTACAACCCCCTCAACCCCGGAAGGCACAACGTTGCGCCCCATTTCGTGTGACATCGCTGTCGTCTCACCTTTCAAGGCCGTAGTTCGCACCAAGGCGAGTCAGGTCGCCGCTGGCGCTGCTGAACTGGCGGCCCGCGACAAGGTTAAAGCTCTGGATCGCAATCTCGCCCGACGCCTCCTCGCTCCCTCAACTGGCCCATCTTCTGCGCCTTACACGCCGAACTTCACGTTTCGACCTCTGGCGTTTGATTCTGTGGGTGCCCCTTCCCCTGGAACCATTGCGTTTATTGAGGAGTTAGTTCCGCGGATCGCGTCCAAGTGTCACTCGACTTTTGGCGTTATCCGCCGCCGTATCTACCAGCGACTGAGTTGCACCCTCTGGTCATCCATTGCTCAAGCAATCCTGTCCCGAGCCCCTATCCGCATGGACGAGGTACATCCGGTTAGATCTTAGCCGTATAGTTAGGACGTGCGCAGTCCCCAGTAGATATTGAATGCATTAAACTTCTTTCTTCTACATAGTAGGGACGTGCGCAGTCCCCAGTAGAACCTGATTGCATTAAACTTCTTTCTTCCAAAATTAGTACTGCCTACACTCCCCCATAATGCCTCCCCATTCCCGCAACTCCCAAAGCTCTCCCCCCCTCCCTGCGGCCGCCGCGCCCTCTCCGTCTCCCGCGCGGCCGCCCTCTCCGCCCGCATGGACCGGCAGACGTCCTCCCCCTGGATGCGCGCGCCGTACGCGGTCGTTGCATCCCGCCTTCCACCCCGCCCATCCACCCCTCCACGCTGCGTCCGCTACCATCGGTGCAGCTCCCAGAAATCGACCCCGCCATTGGCCAGAATATCCTGAATCTCCCGAAGGCGCGCCACATGATTGGCCACCCGGAAGATTTTCCACCGGCTGACCTTGCCCGCGCCCGCACCCTCCTCTCCACCGTCAGTAAGAACCCCTGCCGCTTCGACCCGCACGAGTGAACCCGAACCCGCTCGCCCGCCTGCCCCGACCTCTTCCACGTTGGATTTGCGGCGTCCACTACATCATCCTTCCCCTCATTCGAAACGGCCCACCGCCAGCTCTGCTTGGCCGCCGCCCTCGCCAAGACAACCCTACCCCCTTCGTCCTAGTCCCGCATGTCGGGAAATTGTTCTACCTTTACTTTCCCGTCCCGGCCCGTCCTGACGTTTTCAACGTCCTAGCTCACCTTCGTCTGACCTATCCGGACCTGCACATTTCGCCGCTTACGCTCACCCAACACTGCTCCTCACTGGATATCTCCGCCGCCCAGGGTGTGGCAACCCGCCTGCAACGTGAAGCTGCTCGCCTGGTCAGCCCCAGGCTGCGCTAGTGGGTTGCCAACCACGTCCGCAACACAATGGCGGTGGCAGTCCCAGGTGACGGCGGAGCATGGTCTGCCAGTGTGTGGTGTGCACCTTCGTTGCTGCTATGGGGTGGGCGAGGAGAAAGGCCGCAGCGGGGCTGCGGCGGAACGCTAAACCATGAATGCGATGTCGAACGTCGGCATCGCTATGGGCGGTCGGGTTGGGGCAGTCGCCCAGGATTCGTCGTGCCAATGTACTCTTGCCCGCTCCTCTTGCTGCACCCGTTTGAGAAGTGTTAGGGTGTTGGTGGGTGAGGCAACTAGAGTGGGAGGGTCTCGGGTCGAAAGGTCGACTATTCCAGGGATGGACAGGGCGAAACGGCGGAGCGAAGGCCCAGCCTGACTGAGGAGGAAGGACCAGTCGCCGCGGAAGCGGCCAGAAGCTAGTGCACAAGCACGTTGGTATGACGGTGCGATCCCGGTTCGGGACAAGCAATGGCGGTTGCATTCGGCCGTAGATCATGTTTGCGAAGCGGGCTAGCGAGGGGGCGAGCATTGGTAGGTGGTCCAGCATAGACTGCCGATCAACACGGTTAAAGGCGTTGTTGGCGTCTATGAGGACCGTGGCGACATTCGGGTGGGAGAAGTGGCGTAGTGTCGTGCGGGTGTCATGGACAATAGAGTCCAACCCGGCTTTAACACTGTTGGCCGTCTGATGCGGCGACATAACCGAGTGTGAATCGGCTATTGCGGCCGGGAGCAGTGCCTTCGTCACTATCCTGCAGAGCACAGACCCGATGGCGATCGGGCGGACCTTGTCGGGAGTTGGGTGAAGCGGGAGGAGCGTCGCCGCCGCCACGAGGGGGAGCACAGCGTCCGGGAGTTCCCCACGTGCGAGCCGGGAAACGAGCTGTGTCAGGACACGCAGACCGGTCATGCCGGCTTCAGGACTGACGCGAGTCTTAAGCAGGAGGTGAAACCAGCGGGACGGCGTTCGTTCGGGTCCGGTGGTGGTGTCCCGCGGGACGCCGCGGACCGCGTGTTCTACAGCAGCCTCGGTGATGCACGGGGGCAGCGGGAGTCGTCCTTCCGGGAGCGGCGAGACAGGGCGCGGCGGGGACGGGTGCAGATCCCGGAGCCGCTGAATCGTCGCCGGTTCGTTGACGTCGGCGAGCGGGCCATTGTGGAGGGCGCGCATGGCCTTACCGTATCGCGCATCAGCGCAAACGGCCTCTGCACGACGGGCGCGCCCGGTGTCGTCGTGGACTGTTGGGGCACACAGCGTGTTTCCTTCCCACCATTCAAGCCGAGCTTGATGAGCTGCGTGAGCTTCGGCCCGGAGTGCTCCCCACTGTGGCCCGTGTGCGCACGACGGAGGCGTTCTCGGTGGGGGTCCGTTGGCTCTTGGGGTCCCGTCATCCGCGCTTTCCCCGAAGACAGCAACGGAGGACAGCCGTGGGCAACATGTGGAGGTGAAGGAATGCTCGTTGAGTAGCGTCTTCACCACGACCATTCGCCGCAGCTTGCACCAACTTCATAAAGAGCAGGATAAATTGGGTGAGGCAGGGAGCGGGTATATCTTGGAAGATATCCTTGTCGCGGTAGGGTGTTGAGAGGATTTCCAGGGGAGTGGGCAATGGGAATCACGCCGATGTATCATGCCGCGGGAGGTCCGATCCCATGGGGTGGACCGAATCCATGGTGGGGAGGAGCGGCGTTAGGCCGACTGGCCTCTTGGCTGATGGTGGGGCTCCTCCACACCTTGTATGCCAGCCATCGACGGCTGCATGGGAACGTGCGGGGCGGACTCCTTATCCATAGTTGACGCGGAGGCGACGGTGGGAGAGGGAACGGCCGTGGGTGCCGGTGGTGCGTTGGGCACCATGAGGAACTCCGACGCCTGGGCTTCTTCGGTTGCAGGGCATCGGTGTTTTGACGCCGACGGGGGGAAGGGTGACGTAGTGGACGGGGCAAATCCAACGTGGAGGAGGTCGGGGGCAGGCGGGCGAACGGGTTCGAACTCACCCGTGTGAGGGTCGAGGCGGCAGGGGTTCTCAGTGACGGTGGCGAGGAGGGCGCGGGCGCGGGCAAGGTCAGCCGGGGGAAATCTTCCGGGTGGCCAATCATGTGGCGCGCCTTCGGGAGATTCAGGATATTCTGGCCAATGGCGGGGTCGATTTCTGGGAGCTGCACCGGTGGTAACGGACGCAGCGTGGAGGGGGTGGATGGGCGGGGTGGAAGGCGGGATGCGACGACCGCGTACGGCGCGCGCATCCAGGGGGAGGACGTCTGCCGGTCCATGCGGGCGGAGAGGGCGGCCGCGTGGGAGACGGAGAGGGCGCGGCGGACGCAGGAAGGGGGGGAAAGTGGTGGTAGTTGGGGAGAAGGGAAACATGGCGGAATTCTTGCTGGCGAGCGGGGTGTTGGTGACAGTTGCTGGAAGGTGATTTTTATGTGTTTCTAGTACTATCTATGACGGTTTTTAAGGGTAACCTACAGTACTTTCTATCTTTTACCTAGTAGTTTCTAAATATTTTTTATGGTCCAGTAGTGTGCAGTACTTACTGTACACACTTACTGTACACTGGTGTACCGACAACTCTCAGCCACAGACCGCTCAGGTATCGGTTATATAGGTAGCACCTGAGTCGGTTGGGCAGTTCGCGGGAGGCAGCGTCACCTAGAGACCCCTCCCCGCTCCTAAAGCTACATTTCTAGATTGCCTTCTTCCTATTACCCATTCCACTCCCATAATTTTGTAACAGAAGTGTAGGTTTAAAGCTACATTTCTAGATTGCCTTCTTCCAATTACCCCATTCCACTCCCATAATTGTGTAACGTATATAACACAAAGGTGGTCTCGTTTTGCCCCCTCCCCAGCTCTCCTGGGTCAATTTATTGTCATCTACCCAGACCACTCGTCTAGGTTACAGGCTGTCCTTAACCTCCGAGCTCACTCGGGAGGTGCACCTCCTACAGTAATATCTAATGTCAACATGTCAACAATAAAGGCTGATGCCGTCTCACACTTAACATTATCTGACAACGTAAGTGTAGGTTTAGGAGCTGGGAGGAGTCTCTAGGTGACGCTGCCTCCCGCGAACTGCCCAACCGATTCGGGTGCTATCTATTTAACCGATACCTAAGCGGTCTGTGGCTGAGAGATGTCGGTACACCAGTGTACAGTAAGTGTGTACAGTAAGTACTGCACACTACTGTACTTGACCATAAAAATAATTAGATACTACTAGGCAAAAAGATAGAAAGTACAGTATGTTACCCTAAAAACCCGTCATAGAAAAAAAAAGGAAGAAGAATGACGCTTTGTTGTTTGAAGACAAGTCCGCACTACACAGGACCTCGGGTTCTGCTAGACGGACGACTCCGGGCAAAGGCTGAACCAATTGCCCACTCAAGCGAGAAAGGGACCGGAAGAAAACTCCACCATCTGAACCGAGGATTCAGGAGGCTTAAAAAACTCCCGCTGTAAGCACATAGGCTTACAGATAGAGACGGCGACGACAACGGCGAGAACTCCGGACGAGCGAGCTTGACGACAACCCGCGAGGCTGTGAAGACCGCAACCCCTCGCAGTCCGTCAAAATGACGGTGGATTTGAGCGCGGCAGGGTACGGTGGACTTCGCGAACCTTGTTCGAGTAGTAGAGCCATCCCTATAAACCTTTCCCATTTCGTTCCACGTGCGCTGGGGGCGCGGAGAGGCAATCCACTCGATATGGCCATCGACAAGAACGTTGCAGCGAGAGCTCTGCAGCCGTGACGGGAAATCTCCTGAGGGAAGAGCCGGATAAAAGTCATACTGTATAAAGTAATAGAAACACATAAAATCACTTCCAGCAACTGTCACAAACACCACCCTGTCCTCAAACTGCAACCAGGGTGCAGTATACAGTGAGCTCGATCAGCTCAAGGTAGAGATCGGCTGACCCTTGCAAACCCTCGCACGCACTTGCACACAGCCCCCCAAACCGCAACATACTCACTTCCTCTCTTGCCCGGCCACCAAGCACCATGCGACCAAATCTTGAGGCCTTGTACTCCCAGAAGCTTCCATCTCCTCCCGCGCACCGCCTTGGCCTCGAAGCTCAGTGTTGATTCAGGTTAGACAAAGCCTCCGCGACTGGCCCATCCACTGAGCGTGTAGAGGCGAAGGAATCAGGTGGTATCGTCGTCCCAAAGTACCCTGCGGATTAGTAGGATGGCGCATACGAAACAAACCGCGGTTAGAGAAAAACCGGAGGGCGGTCGGAGCAAAGAACAATTGTGCGCAGAACCGAGCTTGAGAACCCATGGTGCAGTTGAGGAGTGCGGAGTGAGAGGATAATACTTTGCGCGGGTGAAGAAGAGTCCGGCGTCGGGATTTATCGCTCGAAGAGGCAAATTGAGATTCCATTTGGGTGCTTATTACTCATCAAAACAGCAAAGTCAAAACAGGAAAGCATAGAGAAGCACTAATACAAGAGATGAAGCGGTAAATATCATGACTCAATCGAGCGATCCTAGGCCTTCAGGTGGCTTGAACGCAAGACAAAAGTAACTAGTTTCCTCGCATGGATGGTGCGGCGGGAATGGCGACCTTCGTATGAGATGAGCCAGTATCGGGGATGAGCAACGTGTTTTTCTGCGCTCTTAAGTACAGTGGAACTCGGGGGGTTCGCTCTGATTGGTCCGCCACACGTAGTGTTAAAACAAAAGGCTGTACGCCATGCTAACACAAAGTTGTCTTGCTCAGACGCCTTCCCGGGTCGTTGACTCGCCATAGCTGAAGGGCAGTTTTCACTTTCCTGACGGGAAACCTTTTACCTACTAACTCTGCTGAAGGGTCAGCGCTGAGCGCTCAAAAGGGAAAGATGTAGTGCAATGACCTTTGGGTCTGAGTTAGGGATCGTAGATCCGTTTTGCTAATCGAAATTCGATTACGATTTATTTATTTAGTTTAATTTATTTTAGAGTACGTTTTAACTTTACAGTTAGAGGTCCTGTAAGGACTATTGGCCAGGCATGGCCCTGATATTTATTGGGTTGCTAACCTACTAACTACTGACACCTGTCCTAACTAGCTAACTAGCGCCGGCCTAACTTCTAACTTAGTATTTATTCTACCTCGGCCTAAGGCCGCTACACGAAAGGCATCAGAGGGAAGTTAACTCCTATCTTTTGCTCCCCGCGTTCCCTTCTACGCGGCTCCCGCCTCAGTAGCTATAGTAGCTTCATCCACTCTGGTCCTTGCTCGTAGCCCTCCGGACTTATCGAACGCGAGGCTTCGCCCCTTTTATCCTCCCCTTTCCCCCGCACGTGTGCGCTTGTGTACCCTTTCATCCCCATCGGTGGACCGTAGCCGAGAACCGCGGCGTTCGCGTCACCCCCTGCGGGAGGGCAGAAATCCCCTGAAGAGCCTCGCTCGCCCCCGTCGCGCGTTACGCACGACACACTTACTGCCTAGCCGTTCGTCTTGTTACTCACCGGCTTCACCGTGTATCCCCACCTTCCTTTTCATATTTTTCCCCTATAGTCCGACGGACTATATTCACCCCTTTGGTTTAGCCACTTGTCACTATCCTTAGGACTTGTTGTTCCGACACCTTCGGTGTACATTGTTTCTAGACACTCTGTGTCCCCTTGACTTGCCAAGTCTCTACCATACAGCCTTTCAGGCGCCAAGCTACTTCCCCTCACAGGGCTTAAAGAGAAAGCGGGTCCATCGGACGCCCGGTACTCGCACAGACAACGACTGTTTCCCTTCTATTTCCGTAGGCATTTTGCTTTGTTCCCTTTCAGGGTTGGTCGCTGTGCATTGCACTACAGTCGTGATCTTCTACAACTCGATGGAGGAGCATATTGATCACTTGGCTGTCGTTTTCAGGGCAGTCGGGGATGCAGGACTGAAACTGAAGATGACAAAATGCGCGTTTGTTATGCCCAGCGTAAAACTGCTTGGTCACTTCGTAGACAAGCGTGGAGTCCGCGTTGACCACAAGAATATTAATACCATCAAAAGGGCCCCTGTTCCTACCAACTCAACAGAGTTGCGTAGCTTTCTTGGCCTCGCCGGGTATTATCGTCGTTTCATCAAGGACTTTTCCGGAATATCTGCTTCCCTTCACGCGGCAACTTTGGGTAATAGAAAATTCAATTGGACTGAAGAGATGACTGCCGCCTTCGAAACCCTGAAAGGGAAGCTTACTTCTCCGCCGGTGCTAGCCTTCCCGGACTTCGAGTCCCCCTTCATCATGGAAACTGACGCTTCTAATGTCGCTGTTTGGGCAGTCCTGGCCCAGAAAAAGGAAGATGGCAAGATTCATCCCGTGCAGTACGCAAGCCGAACGAAGAACTCAGCAGAGCGAAACTATTCCGCCTGCGAGAGGGAGGCCCTCGCCGTCATTATCGCTTTAAGGAAATTCAGCGTGTATCTGTTATCGACGGAGCCCTTCAAGCTCATTACCGACTATCAATCGCTTTGTTATTCCTTCAGGAAAAACGACATTCACGGAAGGCTGGCGCGATCGATGGACTTCTTTGCGGGGTATGAATTCGAGGTAGAGTACAGGTCAGGTGCGGGCAACGGAGCAGCTGATTTTCTCTCACGTGTAGTACCTGCCGGTCCGTCTCCTGCCTCTTGACCTGATGAAGGAGACTTACTCGCGGCGCTGGATTCTGCCACTACCAAATAGAATCCCACAATCGAGCCAATTCTCCTCGACGTCGCACGTCATTTGCAAGGTTTGAAGATCCGAGTTGATAATGAAGAGAAGCGTCGCCCGGTCAAGCGTACGGCTAAAAACTTCATGATGAGGGAAGGAAAGCTTCTTAGATGAACCAGAAACGGGCAAAAATCTGTACCGTTTATGAAGGACAGGGTCGCGATATGATATTGAAGACCGTTCACGACGATATCGGACATTGGGATAAGGAGACGACGAAAAAATTTGTCGTAGACCGTTATTGGAGGCCGCAGGTGCACCAAAATATTCACAACTACGTGAAACGTTTCGAGGGGTACCAGAAGACGAGGCCCCTTCCGCCGTACCGCACGACTTTGAATGTTACATTGACGAATATATTCGAAACTTATTCGATCGATTTCGCGGGACCTCTGCCGATATCAAACGCTGGAAAGAAGAATGTGCTCATCGCCGTCGAGCATTTGACAAATTGGTCAATCGCAGTTGCCACCACAACCTCGTCGGCTGTAACTGTCTCCCAGTTCATCGAGAGTGAAGTTATGCACCCTTTTGGTCCCCCGAAGACCATTTTCTCCGACAACGCTGGGTGCTTCACCGCTGCCGCCGTCGCTGATTTCATGAAGAAACACGAAATTACCTGGACCACTGTTCTCGCTTATGCTCCCATGTCTAATGGTAGAGCCGAAAGGATGGTACGAACCATCAAGACCGCCGTGAAAAAGATGGTCGTCGGCCAAGGTATAGATTGGGAAGAGTGTTTGCCCCGTTTCTTGTACGGATATCGCCGCCGTCGCCTTTCCGCGGGAGCTTCGCCGTTCGAACTGATGTTCGGAGTAGCTCCGCGCATGATTCCATCTGACCCCGTCGCATTGGTGGACTGCGCTTCCGATACACATCGCAAGATGGAACTTCTGGCCTCCTCTGTAGTAGTAGAATGGACTGGAAGCTCCACGCACCAGGTGGGGGTTTTAGAAGCGAGGCTTCTTCGGGAGACCAGTCTGGCTGGGCTAGACAGCTACGAAAGTAGCAGGGTAGAGCGACCGTAGGTCGCGCTCGAAAAGGACTAGGAGGACGCCCTAGGATCCTCCAGGTGGGCCTGGAGTGGGGATTTGAGAAGGAAAAAGGGGAGAAAAGGAGAAAGGAGGGGGGAGATGGTTAGTAAGGGTAGCCGATCCTACTCCGGGAAACGCCCGAAAGGGTTACTAAAATGTGACTACTCCCGTTACTGTGTCTACTACGGACACGAGTAGCGCCGCCTACTCCGGACGCACGCTATTTGGTCTAGCTGTAGTGATCCCGTGCAGCGCTAGGCTTGCCGGTCACCAAACTAGGCAAAACCTAGAAAAACTACACCGGACTACTCCGGTCTCGGTGGTGCTGGGAGGGTGAGTTGGTTTCTGTTTTGGGGATGAAGTTGGTCCATGGTTCGTACTAGGGATCCTAAGGCCAACGGCCCTAAGTAGTAACGGTGCAACCTACTGTGGCACTGTCAGCTAATTATCCTACAGTAATTACTAAAATAAAGGGATAATTAAGGGAATAAATGTAATTGCCTTGGCACTACACGTGGACTTAAAACCTGGTAATCACACGTGGCAGGTAACGTGTGCCCGGGACAGGGCGCCCTGTCCGTACTGTAGTGAGAACAGTATGCGCACGCGAAAATAAAAGTCTGGGTTCCCACATGCCTCAACGCCCAGCGTCGAGCGTGTCCCACCGCGAAAAACGCGAGGAAGAAGACCAGAGAACCGGTCTTGGATGTAGTTTGCGCTGCGCTTCCGAATGAGTAACACTCACTTCGCATCGTGGTCGGGGTCCCGATCAAGTTGGCAACCGGTACTTTGGGTGCCGAACTAGCTTCGCTAGTTAGCGTCAGTACGCTGATATCAATCTGGTCGAGGTTATCCTCGAAAAGGTCGTGTCGGTATGGGGAATGGTTAACCCCATCCGAATAATTTGCCGTTTCAGGTCTTACCGAAAAGGGGGTTAGTAAGACTGACTCACTTTTCACACGTAGTAGCGTAGCTACTAGACGTTATACCCATCGTGGGTCGCAGTTGCACGTGCGCAGTTTCCAAATTCCGTGCATTTCCTTCGGGGTGCAACTCGAGTCGGGCCAGGTTGAACTGGTGAATTAAAATGGTTGGGGCGGTCGGATGAACACGCCCCTTGGTTGGCATCTCAAACGCCTTCACTGGGGTTCCAGTGGTACTGTGGTCAATCCTTCGATGGTTGTGCCTTACGTGCGGCACAACCCTGAAAACCCAATAAAATTCGGTAATCAAGGTGGGGATTCTGCCACGTTACAAGGGATTTCCTTGTTCGGTGCAGCTTCTGCTGTGCAGTGCGGTATTTAACCAGGAGTCCTGGTGTTTCATTTGTATCCGTCACCTCTTCCAACATCACAGTCCGATCAGATATCTCGTCGCCATCCGCTTATCTTCCTTCACCATCACACTTCCTCATCGTCCTTCCTCCACAACCCCAATCGTCATCCGTCATCAGCTTCTTTTCCTCCTTGGTCAACTAACGACAGCCCGTTTGTCATGTCTGGTCTTCTTCCTGATGCTGGATCAGCTGCGAGGGCAGGTCACCTGCCTAGTGCCGCTCCGGCTATCCCGAGAGCGATGGTTGCCAGCAGAGACTGGCAGTTGCGCTTCGACACTGACGCTGGGTCCGTCGGCCAGCGTCGCATCGAGAGGCTTCGTGCCTGCGCACACGACGCGGTCAGTACTTCGACCTGCGTTTCGCTGTCGAGGAGAACCTCGATTTTGCTTTTGCGCGGTGTGCCAATGAGGCACCGTGCGCTACGAGGATGTCTTCGTTAAATAGGGATGCTATGGCCTGTGACGAATACTTCTCGTCGGCCTTACTGTTTGCGCGGAGCGCTCCTTGCTCCCAGGTCGTACGGGGGTTCCCCCGAAAGTTGTTATTGGGCGGATCAGGACTATTACCTGATCTATGTGGATCGTAAGTACGAACGCAAGATGCGTCACACCCACGGTGTGTTCCTCGGCTACCACAACGAGAGGCAGAGATCCTAGACTCAGCGGCGCTGAGTGGGAAGTATGTTCCCGTGTCGGTTTGGTTCCACAAATATGAGGTACCCTACGGCTTCTTATCAGAGATCCCTGGTATCTGTCATACCGCGGATTGGAAATTCCGGCGGTTTTGCCAATGGCGAGGATGCCTCGTGGAATTTCACCATTTACGAATGGGTACAGAACTTCGTTGTCGAGGCCATGTACTAGGCACGCAGGGGCAATCTATGGTACTTGCCAAGCGCTGTGGTCGAACCCTACGGGAGATGGGAATGGAAGCGATACTTCCGAATAGTCCTGAGGATGACCGTCAGGATGCTAGCGCCATGTTAGACTTCGTTGACCAGCTTCGCTGGTCGCATGTTCCCCCTGCGAACCGTATCCTGCCCGAGTTCCAGGATATGTGTACACCAGTCCATACTGGTGGGGATTGGGTTGAGTTCAACCCGGCGATATGGGCTCCTGTTAGCCCTCCAGGTGAGTTGATTACACGCAATGGAGACTGAAAATTCGCGCGTCTGGTTGGTAGTCTGCGGCATCTGCCGCAAGAATCTCGCCCACAGGGTGTGGCTGGGGCGTTTTGCAGTGCCATTGGGACGGCCGCTTTCCCGTCTGCTGCTCAGCGGGGGTGTTTGTGGGGGTTTTAGCGCACAAGAGGTAATCGATGGTTGAACTGATGGTTCATGCTTCCGGTAAGCAGGCCGGAGCTTCAGACCAGGGTTTATACAGAAAAAGTACTCAACGATAACAATGGTAAATTGTAGGCAGACGATGCTAAAATCAAATTCAAGGTGTTCTAGAGGAACTGCCCTAAAGGCACGAAACTAAAAGGTTTTGAAGATTCATGTTGAAACTATCGGGGAGGTTGACCGCAGTAAACATCATGGCGAAGTTCCATTGGTACAATTGGCAAGAAGACATAAAGTAATTGCTGATTGGTGAGGTGGGAGAAGTTTCGAGAACCACGCGAGATCGCAACAATGGCGTCATGTGATTGGCTCGGCACGGGGTGGTATGGGTCTTTTGTTTTACACCGGTGTCTGGGTACAGTGCACAAGTTGCACTGATATCTTGGTACAGTGTAAATCTCGGTAACGGTTACTGGTGGGATACTGTCAGTGTACTTTAGTTGATTTTGGGGGCACAATCGTTACAGTGTTCCAGTGAGGATTACAAACATGCCGAACGCATACTCAGCACAGTTGCGTACAACCGCTGGGGTCCGTCTTTTTCGGCGGCCCTTGCTCGGAACGGGCAGCCCGGTCGCATCACCATTGTCGGCGTGTTGGATCCCCTACGGGATCCGTGTCTGGGAGAGCGGTCGTGCTCCCTGAAGGCTTCATGTCGGTTGGACCGGCGCCTGCGGTTGTAGAGGGAGAGAATCCTCCCATGGATGAGGCCAATGAGACCTCCACGCCGGCCAATACGTTGTCTGGCGCGTTTTTGTAGTCATGGAGATAGCCCGCAATTGTTGCAAATGAAAGTCCGGGTCGGTTACTCCAGACTCCGTTGTGAAACATACTTGTTCTTGTGTCCTCAGTATTCTGTAGTTCACAGTCCGTTGAGGCGTCTTCCCTGTTCAGCTTAGACTGAACAATAGCTTGTACATAGTAACAGCGGTGTACTGTTACATATATTCCATAACAAGTGAACCTTGTTGTCGAGTGGGGTCGTGCTCCCACATATCCATCGGTGAGAGTGAGACCCGTGCTAACTAAGCTTTGTACGAGCGATTAAGCTCGTCTGCATACCATAATGGTCGTCCAAGGGTCTCCTTGGCAACACACCTGACGCGAGGGTGTTGGTACATACGCCAGCGCGGTGTCTTCCGGACAAGGTGTCCTTATCAAATCAGCCGTTGTGGCGGGGCTAGGCGTGCCTTGTATGTGAGTCATGGGCGATACCCATGCGCATGGTGAACAATCTTCACCGGTCAAGGTTTTCCTTGACAGTCGTACTCGATTGAGTGTAGTTCAAGGACTTCCTGAACAAAGCAGCGTTGGTGTGGTTACACCCGCATGCGACTCCGAGGATGGTCCTCCTCATCTTTTCCTCTATGGGACCCCACTCAGGTCATCTTGAGTTGTATTCCTTCTTCTCGGAGGGCGATGCGGCCGTCTCCGACGAGCACTTAAGGCGAGGATCTCTTCATCCGTTTGCAGTAGGATCTCTTCATCCGTTTGCAGTCGGTCTTGGCATCAACCCACAACACCTTAGCACTCAGGAGTTACCTGAGCAATCACAATAACGGGTCAACCTGTTACATTCGTTCTACAACAAGGGTTCCTTGTTCTTGAGCACCCACAGGGTTGATGCTATCAGCGGCGCTGAACAATACTGTCTTCACGATGGCTGACGATACCATGTTATTATCTCGGTCCAGGGTACCTGGATTCTCACGTAGTCAAGCCACTGCTGACTTTGAGAAGCGGGGCTTGTTGACCCGTACTCTGCTTGACAGAGTACAGTTTCTCGTGGGATGGGAGTTCCATCCGGTGTGACATGATACAAGCCATATCATGAACTGGGCTCCGCAAGGGCGCCTTGTGGGGTGTACGAGGGTTCTTTCATGTCCTTCCATTTGAGCTCAGGTGTTCCTGAGGGACAGGTGTGATCTTCTACGGCGACCACTACAGTAAGGGTGTCCTTACTCGTAACAGGGGAGACTGACTCACCCTCTCATTCCAGTGAACGAGGTAATCGTCGTTGATACGTGTCTGTTCTCCTCTCAGGTAGCCTGAGTAAGTTGATAGTCGGGGTACAATGCTTCCGTCCTTGCATATGTCAAGGGGGACCTTGACTCGGTCGGGTGCGATCGTATCCGCACCAGGTCAGGTCGGGTGCGATCGTATCCACACCAGGGTAGGAACAAGGTGTTCCTTATTTGCGTAACGATCGGCAATGGATGTCCATTGACGGTAGGGTTAGTCAGGTGTCCTGACACGATGTTTGCAGACGAGTTCTTTCGTGTCGAGGGAAAGTCAGGTGACCTGACTGTAGTACGCGATAGTAGTTACCGCATACGTGGACGACGAGAAGAGAGTAAGGGGATTCATTGCTGTAGCTCGGACGGTGTTGCCGGTTTGCGCGTCCGGAAGGGGTAATGTCAGGTGATCCTGAACGGTTGATGAACGAACATTGCCATCACGAGGGCAAGGAATCCTCGCCGACTTCCGCGAGGGAGGACAAGAGTTGGGCGTGGCACGCGGGAAAGAGGGGAGCCAGGTGTTCCTGACAAAACAACGGCAATACCAGAGGAGCGGCGACAGAGGTACCCTGTAGTAGAGTAAGTTGCAAAAGGTGACTCTGCGCTGTTCAACTCAGGGGGCCTGATTGTTGGTGTCGAGTTGACCTCGATTTTCGCTCGCTGTGCACGGAAGTCCTCGCCATTTTCGACCACCAAGTTGTGGAGGGTCATGTTGGGGCTTCCAAAGTCAGGTTATCCTGACTTTGACTGAAGAGCGATCTCCAATCGGAGTTTCCGTTTGGGCCAAATCATGTTGGAAAATATCGGCACACTCCGCGCTCGAGGGTTCCGTAGTGGGAGAAGTTTTTCCCAAGCCTTCAACTGTCTCATGGATTCTTGACCAGCTGTCCTTGCTGGCAGTGTACAGATGTACATTTTAGCAGGTATCCAAGTGTACTTAGTACATGTTTCCTGACCAGTGTGCCTGGTCGTTTCTGTACCGAAATTAGGCTTGGCACTTGGTAATTTCAAAACCAACTCTGCTGGTTGCTCAACTCTCAAGTCAATATCTCAGAGTTCATCAACTAAGAGGAGGTATTCCTCCTCAGATAGAAGTACTACGACCAATTCGCATGTATTTAGGATACCTTACTGATATAAGGTCAGCACCGGGGACCAGTGTTCGACTATAACATACACAGGAGTGTCCCTGTTGTGAGTATAGTACGGTTGCCCTATTCAATACGAAGGTGGAGGTGGTCCACATAGCAACGTAATTCGCCATGGTTATAAACCATTATCAGGTAGTCCTGATAGACGGATATGTCTTCTTATAAAAGTCGTCCCCACCAGGTAATCCTGGTTGTTTCACCACAGTAACTAGGAATCCTAGTCTGCGCCAGCACGAGCAGGTCCCCCCACACTCCCCGCGTTAAACACCAGGGTGCCTGGTTAACAGTGATCCAATGGGGATTTCCCCATTGATGTTACTCAAGGATCTCCTTGTTGTTTGGCCATCTGGTTTTCACTCAGATGGAGGGTAGTACTGAGGTGGTCTCAGCTGCTTACGTCGGTAGTACTGCGCCACCGCGTTTTAAGGGATTGACTACCTGGGTTCCCAGGTATCATCACTGGGTGAATAGTTCGTCCAGCGTACGCGGTACAATCCGCTGTCAAGATCGTGATCAACTATACGATCAAATGCATAGGTACCAAGGTCACCCGGAACTTCGATAAGGTCGTCCTCACTTTCCTCTGCCATCGGGTACCCGATTCAGGCGAATCTTCATTAGTCCAAGGTGTCCTCGGTTGTCCCTGCCCTTGTGCAGCAAGGCGGAAGAACGACGAATCGTCGCTTCGTGTGGATTTTCATCCACGCCGGGGTGTGATACCTCCGACCTAAACGAAGAAGTGGGGCTTCTTGTTCTTGTTCTGCGGTTGGGTTTGGGGTCTCCACCGTTATCGACTGAGGGGTATCCTGAGATGATTCCGTCCCTTGTTGAGAAGGGAACGGGGTTGTGACTCCCGAGTCATGGACGTCCTGACTTCCTTGAATATCAGCTGTAACTGATTTATTTGCACTCTGCATTGACGGAGTAGGTGCCTTCGATAAGCGGTCTTGTGATACCGTATCCTCAAGTCCGTCTCGAAGGATGGTCACTGTATGTGAGGTGACCCTCACAACGGGTATGGACCCAGCGCCTTCGTTCGGAGCTTGTTCTCCGGTAGATTGTCAACCGTCTCGTTGCTCGGCGCGTTTGGCTCATCGCTCTTTGTCCTCTCGCTACTGAAAAAGACCGATTCACCCACTGAGATATCCTCAGGACTGTGTCTCAAGCGTCGATAGTAATCACGCTTGTATGCACGTTGAGCTTTGCTCAACTTCTTCTTTGAAGTTGCCAAAAGGGCAAGGCCGACAGGATTATCCTGTTGAATATTTCCGTCTGACCATTGTTCTGCGGATGATAGGCCGTAGTAAACAGGTTACGCGAGCCCAAGACAAAGCATATGCCCTGGAAGAACTTGCTGAAGAACTGACCTCCGTTGTCAGATAGCAAATATACGGGACTCCCGTATACAAACACCCATTCTTCGCATAATTCTTTGGTGATCGTCACTGCGGTAACGTTCCGCAATGGAACTGTTCGAACAAACTTCGAAAATCTATCCGTGATGACCAACAGATATCGATAGCCTAAGGAAGTCCTTGGCAAGGGACCGAGGATGTCGATCCCACAAACTCGAGTGGGCTCGGGCTAATAACTTGAGGAAGTTCCCATGCTTCCTAAGAGCGATCCGCTCTTGCGCGCAGCTCGTACATTGCCGCACGGTATTGCAGACGTCCAGCGCCATGCTGGGCCAATAAAAAGTACGACGTAAGATCATGTACATTCTTGTTCCTCTGGGATGCCCGGACATCTTTGCGTAATGAGATATCATTAACACGCGCGAGCGTAGCGACGATGGTACGTATATCTGTACTGAGAATTCGATTTCGCTAGGCGCACGACCAGTCCACGCTGGTTGATCGTAAAGTCACGAACTTTACATTCGTCAGTGGTGAAGGCGTCCTTCAATTCCTTATAGAAGTTATCCTTCTCTTTTTCTCGGAGGATCTCCTCCGTTGTGAGCTTTTGCAGCTCAAGCGCTGGCTCGGTTATTGAGATCGAGTCAAACGAGACTAACTCGTGGTCCAGAAAGTCTTCCCAGTCGATGTCATGGAGGTCCATGACACTCGATGGATCTGACGCAGGCCCCTGCGTTTGGAAATAACACTTCGGAATGTTCCGTGTTTCTGCAAGGGTGGCCTTGCTTCGTTTAGGAGTTGGGAAAGTCCCAATCCGAAAGAACATTCTTCAAGGACTGAGGACTCCTCCTCAGCTTCGATCAGGAAGCAAGGTACTTCCCAATCTCCGGCGAACTCCGTTTCGCCCTTGGTATGCAACCGAGATATAGCATCTGCTATTTGATTCTTCACCCCCTTTCGGTATCCAAGGGTTAAGTCGAATTCAAGGAGGCGTAACCTCCAGCGAGCCAACCGACCGGTGGTGTGGGTGGATTTCATCAACCAGCGTAACGCCTGGTGATCTGTGAAGAGTTGGCATTCTTCCCCTTCAAGGTACGGGTGGAGCAGATGTACTGCCCATACAACAGCGAGGCATTCCTTCCCGCTCGTGGAATAACTTCTCTCGGCTTGACCGAGCGAGCGGCTCCAATGGCCGATAGGATGGCGAGTGCCATCCGGGCATTCATTAGGTAGGGCACAACCTACTTACACGTCGCACGCATCGGTGTCGACCGAATAGGATAGATTAGGTTGAGTTAATCTCAACACAGCGGCTCGATAATTGCCTGCTTCAGGAAGTAAACGCTTCAATTTGGTCAGTGTCAAGCTCTGGAAGTTGGAAGTTGTTTCCCTTCTTCAACAACTTGTTGAGTGGCGCCGCCACTCTGGAGAATTTCAGGATGAATCTTCGATACACATTGCAAAGACCGAGGAAAATCTTCAGTTGCGTTTGCGTCTGCGGCGGCTTGAAACCTTTCACCGCTTCAATGTTCTTCGAGGCAACCTCGAGTTTGCTCGGCCGAATAACATGGCCGAGGCAGTTTACCGTGGAGGAGAACCACGAACACTTCTTCAATTTCAGGAAGCTCCTGAATTTCGGAGTACCTTGATCACTTCGTCAACATAATCGAGGTGCTCCTCGATGGACTTGGAGTAGATGATTATATCATCCAAGTATACCAAACAAGACTTCCACTTGTATCTTGTCAGCAGGATGTCGACCGTCCGCTGGAACGTGGCTGGTGCGTTGCACAGCCCGAAAGAAATCCGGCAAAACCGGAAACAGCCTTCATGACAGACAAATGCTGTCTTTTCTTGTCCGCCTCGCGGATATGTATTTGTCAGTAACCGCAGTTACAATATAAGGGGTGAATACAGTCGCCTCACCTAAGGAGTCTAAGTGTTCATCCATAAGGGCACGGGTAGCTGTCCTTGACCTTGATGGCGTTGAGCTTGCGGTAGTCAATGCAGAACCGCGCTTGCTCACATCCGGTTTTGGCACCAGCACCACAGGGATGGAGAATTCCGATTGAGTGGGCTCAATCACCTTCGCGTCAAGCATTCGCTGAATTCTTCCTTTTCCACTTCGCAGGCCCCTGGGCCGGCGCAATAGGGGTGGGATCTCACTGGGACTGACCCAGGGATCAAGTCTATCCGGTGTTCCGTTACCCGGATTTTAACAAGGTGGCCTGACCACACGGCTTCGTGTTTGACGAGCATTGCTCCTATTTTCTTCTGTACGTCGGGGGTAGGGTGAGACAAGTCAACGTCATCAACCCCAACTTCTCATCGGCACAGGCGTTTCCTCCTGGCCGGTTTTCTTCTCATCGAGATTAACCTCGAGTATAGTTATCGGGCATCGGTGATGCTACCCTACTATCTGGCCCTTTGACAGATCTCGCGTCTTGGTTGAGAAGTTCGCGATCTTAACCAAGAATGGCTTGTTCGGTTGAGTTGAGACTATGCCATTGATCAGGCTAACCTGAGACTTCCGGTATAACCTGGGGTATTTCTCCAATAAGAGATCCCCTTGAAGGGAAGCTTGAGCTTCCACGACTGTCTCCGACTCGGGAGGCAGTTCAAATCGGCGGGTGGTCCGCATGAGCTTGTTTCGAAGCACTTCCTCAAAGAACGGTTTCGTCTCCACTGATACGCGACGAAACGGTACCGCTGTGGGTCTTTTGTGGATCCGCACTGTAGCTCCGCTACAGAGGAACACATCTCAACGACGAATGTGGATGAGTTCCACCTGCCGGTCGATGAACGTAGTGCCGATGATAACATCGGCGCCGAGTTCCTCGACGACTGCAAAAGGTTACTTGACTGTCAAGACCCCAATGCGTAGCGTCAATGCTACCAATCCCATTGTCTTCAGACAATGGTTTGAAGCACTAGATAGGTTAACTATCTCTTGTTCGCGGTTGGCGTTAGCAACAACCTCTTCTGGCAGGCAAGCTGCCTTGACCAAGTTTGGTCCTGAACAGGTGTCAAACATGGTGTTGTATGCTTGAAGAATAACTTGGGTGAACCCAAGTTCTGCGACAACCTTGTAGTTGTATCGCGATAGGTAGCAGATAGGATCTGCTCGATATTCCTCCACTGTGACTTGGCGGGGAAGGCCATGGTAGGAAGCCTAGGTAGGATTCCTACCTTTGGAGGTCCCGAGTCGGGAACGCGCCCGACCGTCCCCTCGAAGGAGGGGGTTCCACCGGGGGGTTCTTGTTGTCCGGACCCCTCTTATTTTTCCAACTCCTTCGGAACATCGGTGTCCGAGAAGGAGACATAGCTTTCATCCTTCTTTTCGATAATCGAAGCTTCCCTCGATGGTGATTACGATCTCACCGGCGGTGCCCTTCTTGGACATAAGCGGGCCTTTCCCGTCCGCAGTTAGGAAGCGTGGTGCTCTTCCTACGGCTCGAAGGAAATCCTTCTGTTGTTTGGAAAACTTGTTGTAGTTGTCCTTGACGACCCTCGCAAAATGCGGGTCTGCATCAGGTCTACCCTGATCTGGACAGTTGGGACGACGATGTCCCAGCCGGTAGCACTCAAAGCAAATATCTGAGGGTTGACCTCCAGTTGTAACCCAACCAGGTTTTCTGGTTCTTGTTGTGCTGTCCACGGCGGGCGCCGCGGGTTACGTGCCGTTATTACGGCTAACGTTGCGCCAGGTTCCTCCTGACAAGCCCGTGAACGGGGTGACTCGAACTCTGTTGCTGAGTCATGCGGTCTTGAAGAGGCGATATCCTCTTCCGGATGTAAGGCGAATACTCGATCGCCAATGTGTCGAGCGTCCATTCGGCGGCGCTCTTGCGAGGCGGTTACCGAGTCGATGGTATCCACGGAAAGGGCTGCTGCTGTCCGAGATGATCTTGACAGGGGTGCCTGCTTCTGCACAATGAATCGGTGTGCGTACCCAAGTGCTGCGGCCTTCTCGACGAAGTCCAGAAAAGCCCTCGGGTTGTCTCGAGTCTGAGCGGATTGACGCTCAATTTGAAGCAACGGCTTCAAGTCAGATAAGGATCCCATTACTGTGGGGGTTTGGGCGCACAAGAGGTAATCGATGGTTGAACTGATGGTTGATCTGATGTTTGATGCTTCCGGTAAACAGGCCGGAGCTTCAGACCAGGGTTTATATAGAGAAATTACTCAACGACAACAAGGGTAAATTGTAGGCAGACGATGCTAAATTCAAAGGTGTTCTAGAGGAACGGCCCTAAAGGCATGAAACTAAAAGGTTTTTGAAGATTCATGTAGAAACTATCGGGGAGGTTGACAGCAGTAAGCATCATGGCAAAGTTCCATTGTCCAATTGGCAAGAAGACATAAAGTAATTGCTGATTTGTGAGGTGGGAGAAGTTTCGAGAACCACGCGAGATCGCTACAATGGAGTTATGTGATTGGTTCGGCAAGGGGTGGTACGGGTCTTGTGTTTACACCGGTGTCTAGGTACAGTGCACAAGTTGCACTGATGTCACAGTGTAAATCTTGGTAACGTTACTGGCGGGATACTTTCAGTGTACTTTAGGGGTTTTGGGGGCACCATCGTTACATCACTCCCCCTACGAAGAAGAATCGCCCCGATTCCTGTATATTTATAGCAGATCTTCACAATGTTTGAGATCCTTTTCTGATAGCCATGAGTTCTCGTGGTATGCATATCCTTTCCATTTAATGAGATATTTGGTTTTCCGTGTTGTTTCTTGTGACTGAGAATGGTTTCAACCTCGTATTCTTCTTGTCCATCTTGAACCTGTATGGTGGTGGCGGAGTTTCTCGATCAAACTTATCTTCAAATTACGGCTTGAGGAGACTAGCATGGAAAGCATTGTGAATTCCTCTATCGATCATTGGTTGGGAAAGAATTAAACGGTACATAACTCCGTTTATATCCTCAGATATTTCGAATGGCCCACAATACTTCGGGTTCAGTTTTCGAGATCCTCACCATCTTCAAGAGCTAGGTTTTTGTGGACAACCAGACTTTGTCACCAACTTTATAAGAAGAAGGTCTTCTACTTCTGTTAACATACGATGCCGTTGATTCATTTGATTTCTTGATTTGTTCTTGGGCTTTTTGAGTGATTCTTGCATATTTGAGGAACTGTGTTGCAGCAGGTTTTCTGCTGAGAGTACGTCCAAAGGGACAGTTCTAGGGTGAATTCCATAATTGAGGTAAAAGGGAGAGAATGCTGTAGTTGCATTAACAGATGAATTGTAAGCAACTTCGAAGTCTACCAAATATTTGTCCCAATCTGACTTGTCGAAGCTAACAAAAGATCGAATCATTTCTTCGATCTTTCTGTTCATTATCTCGGATTGGCCATCCGTCTGTGGGTGATACGCTGAAGAAGGGGATATTTTGGTACCTAAAAGATTGAACAGACTCTTCCAAAACTTGCTCATAAAAAAGAATCCCTATCACAAATGATTTTCGTCGGAATTCCGTGATTTCTGTAGATGTGATCCTTGAACAGCATGGCAGTTGAAGGTGCATCTATTTTTGGCTTGGTGGGATAATTCGGATCATCTTTGACAGCCTGTCAACGACAGTTAAGATGCCACTATTCCCTTTTTTTGACTTTGGAAGTGGTGTAATAAAGTCCATCGTTATGTGCGTCCATTTGGTTTTCGGTGGGTCAAGAGGTTGTAGAAGACCTGCGGGTTTCTGATTAGATGGTTTGTCCCTTTGGCAGTGACAAGAACGAACGTACCGAAGGACATCAGCACGTAGGTTTTTCCAGTAAAACTTCGGTGATATTCTATTGATTGTTTTGGATATTCCCAAGTGTCCAGTATTTGGAGTCGAATGGTAGTCATGCAACAACTTGACTTTAAACGCTCCTTCTGGTATGCAAATTTTTCCGTGTCTTAACAAAAGCGATCCCTTTCTTTCGAAAGGTGCTTTCGGATCTTTGTATTCGTCTTTGAAGCTTTCATCTCGATGGTAGTCTTTTACAAGCTCTTCGAGATCGGATGATTCAAAAAACGGAACAGAAATATTGTTTGATTCCGAAGATGTCTTCATTATTACTTCTTGGAGTAGCTCCTTGTTTCGATGGTGGGGTGAGGGTACATTCTGGGGTTGTCTTGAGAGGGAATCGGCAACTATATTTGATTTCCCGGAGATGGGTATAATCTTGAAATCAAAGTCAACTAATCTTTCCAACCATCTAACCTGTCTCTGTGACAGATTATCTTGTGTCTCGAGGTATCTCAACGGGTAGTGGTCAGAATGAACAGTGAAAAAGTTCCCATACAAGTATGCTCTCCACCACTTTAGGCAGTCGACAATGGCCAATAGCTCTCTTTCGTGGGCTGCATAATTCTGTTCGGCATCATTTAAAGTTCTGGATGCGAAAGCGACTGGTCTTTTGTCCTTCGCGGTTCCTTGTTCCAATACAGCACCAATTGCGTATTGGGAAGCATCTGTAGTAACATAGATCGGTAGACTTGAATCGAAATTTCGAAGGACTGGAGCGTTGCAAAATATTTTTTCAAGGTTTGAAACGATTTTTCTTGAGTTTCGTCCAATTGAAAACAAACGTTCTTGTCAACTCGGTAAGTGGTTTCGAAATTAAGGAACAACCCTTAATGAACCGTCTATAATAATTTACAAACCCTAAGAATGACTGAAGATGTTGTTTGTTCCGAGGCGTCGGCCATTCCATAACGGCTTTAATTTGTTGGGATCCACAGAAATTCCTTCCTGGCATATGATGTGCCCAAGATACTCCACTTCTTTGACACCAAAGACACACTTTGACAATTTCGCGAATAATTTTCCCTTCTAAGGATCTCCAATACTTCAGCGATGTGTTTCAAATGTTCTTCCCATGTCTTACTAAATATAAGAATGTCATCCAGATATACGATAACAAAAACGTCAAGTACATCTTTAAAAATGTCGTTCATAAGGCCCATGAAAGTCGCTGGGGCATTTGTCAATCCAAATGGCAATACCAGAAATTCGAAATGTCCATATCGAGTTCTAAATGCCGTGAGGGGTATTGAAGATTCATCCAGTCTGATCTGATGATAGCCTGACCTCAGGTCTATTTTGGAGAAGTACTTTGATCCTTTGAGCTGATCAAATATATCGTCTATGCGTGGCAGTGGATAACTGTTCTTTACAGTAAGCCGATTGAGTGCTCTGTAATCCACACACATCCGCAATGAGCTGTCCTTCTTTGTCACGAAGAGAATTGGGGCTCCCACGGGCTCTTGCTTGGTCTAATGAAATCACTCTCCAGAAGCTCATCTAGCTGCTTGCGAAGTTCCCCCATTTCTTTGTCCGAAAGACGGTAGAGACCCTTTTTCTGGGGTTTTGCTTCTTTTTCTAATTCAATCTTGAAATCATACTTCCTCTTCGGGGGAGGCCTTTTGGAAGTCTGTTTGGGAATACATCCTCATACTGGGTAAGTATGTCTTGAATCTCTCCGTAATAGGTTTCCTTAGAATAGGACTTTGAACTTAGGGGTCTCACAAGTACTGCATATGTCCCATAATTTTTTCTAAATCAGTGAGTATTGAATTTGCGGAAACGAAAGAATTCAATAGCCTTTCATTGGCAGCAATAACGTAATTTTCATCCTTATAATTGAATGAAACTTGATTTTCGGCGGTGTCGATAATCGCTTTATGGGATCCACACCATTCTTTCCCAAGGATTGCATCATACCTCTTCAGGGGCTTATGGCGAAGTACAGTGGTTCAGTGTATTTCTTTATCTGGACGATAACAGGATGCGGTGTTTCCATTAATTTTTGATCAACACCATTCGCCATTTCGGCAAGTTCTTCTGATTCTTCGGTTTTAATCTTATGGTGATCGCAAAATGATTTGCTGAGGAAATTAACCTCACCGCCGGGGTCGATGAGGATTTTAGCTGGTCCGTTGGAAATACTCCTTTAAAATAAGAAGTCCGCGGTGGTGGCGTTGGAAGGTTGGGGTCGGTGTGGCCCTAACTAGTTGTTTGGATCTTACGTTGAAAGAATGAGATTTCCTTGATCTAGAACTGAATGAGGACCGTCGATCAGTTCTTCCGGGCTTTTGGGCAGTTCTTTGCTATGTGTCCTTTCTGTCTGCATCTTAGGCATAGTCCTTCACGCATGCATCTGTCTCGCTCTTCCTTATCAAGCTTCTGTAGATTCACATGTGACTCGACACCAGACTTTACTTCCACGTTTCCAATTTCCATTGGTACAGGGCCATTATTTCCGCAGATGAACTTCCATTCAGCAATTTTGCACCAGACTTGGTATTTCTCAGGGGTTCTGACGCCTGTACGCCGCTTCCACTCTTTCTGCATCTCCCATAAGATCGGAAAGCTTGGTGTATTCTTTCGTGCATAAGGTTTTCCAAATGTATGGTTTCAGGCCGCGTGAATATCGATCTATTTGATCTTTTACTCCAATGTCTGGGATGTCCAATAAGATTTTGTTAAAATCATCATTAAATGTTGGAACGTCCTTGACTTGTTTCCAGCGAGCCAGTTTGTCTCGGGCGATTTTTTCTTGTTTATCGTCTCAAAACGATTGAGGAGAGCAGCCTTCAATTCCTTCCATGTTTGAATTTCCTTCCCCTCGCACTCTTTGAATAGACCATCCACCATTCATGAGCATTTCCCGAGAGATAGCTCAGAGCAATGTTCATAGTAGCTTGCCCATCTGCTTCACCCAAGTAATTCTCCATCTGCACGCACCAGCTTCCGACGGACCCTTTCCCACCGAAAGATCCCGGTTTGTTCTTCTTAGGGGCGTCCTTGTTTCATTTTGACTACTAGAGGTACCAGTATTGATCCTGACGAGAGATAGTTCATTCTCGAGGGCTCCTACCTTTTGAGCAGCATTATTGAGCTGATTCTGCTGCGCGGAGATCTGATTATGGGCCTCTGTCAGCTGACGTTGAAGTTCGCTTACAGCTTGAGCGAGAGCCTCCACTATAATTCCAGGAGTTTCCATGGCCTTTTCCTATTGGTTGATAGGTCACAAATAATGAAACTTTACTTCATCGAGTATCTATCGTGTACACTGCAGGACTGACTATACGGCTAAGAACTAACCGGATGTTCCACGTCAGGCACGTGCAGTGGGGCTCGCGATAGAATCGCCATTGCAATAGAAGACCACAGTGTGCAACTAATGCGCTGATAAATACGTCTGCGGATCACTGCTGTGGTTGTGTTGAACTTCTCTGCGATGCGCGGGATGAAGTCTTCGATGAACAGATAGAGGCGGGGGATGGGGCACCCAAGGAGTCGAAAGCCAGGGGCTGAAACTTGAAGTTCGGTTCCTGGAGGGTGTTGTGCGAAGGGGGCGGGATGCGGCGTACCAGTTTGCGCTCCAGGTCTGTGACTTTGTCTCGATGGGCAATGTCGGCGGCGCCGCCGGCCATTTGGGTGGCCCTTGTGCGCACACCTTGTTTGAACGGCGAGACAATGGTTAGGTCGCAGGCTATGGGGCGGACCTGTTGCCAGTGGGCAGGGGGGGGTTGTATGAGAATGTCCGCAGGCGGATATTCGTTCCCGGGACAAGGAGCGGGACTTCGTATTGGCAGTCCAGGCCCGCGGCGCGAGCAACGTGGTAGGCGAAAACGTTGCGCAGCGAGTTGTGGCGGTGCGGGCGGCCGAAGCCGGCAGGGCAGAGGTCAGCCGCGTGGTCCCGAGTGCGTCCAAAGTTTGATTGCAGTGGGCACAGGTGAGCGGGCGGGAGTCGTCGTATACGGGGAGGCCTAGGTGCCGGCGGAGCATGGTCTGCCAGTGGGCCGAGGACACACCGTAGCGGTTGTGGGGTGAGCGATGAGAAAAGCGGCGGCGGGGCTGTTCCGGAACGCCAGGCCACGGATCCGATGTCGAACTTCTTGAGTGCTGTGCTGAGCCGGGTTGGGGTGTGTCAACCATGAGTCGTCGCGCCAGTGGACCTTTGCCTGTGCCTCCTGCTGCACACCATTTAAGAAGGTTTGGAGGTTGGATGGTTTGGCAGCAAGCAGGCATGGGTCAAAGGGGCCGAGGTCGACGGAGTACGGGCGCCCAGGGATACATTGCAGGAAATCACGGATTCGCGGCAAGGCTTGTCGGACCAGGAACGCCCTGTCACCTCGGTATCGGTGACCAGAGACGGCGGCAGAACGTTGCGTGGTATACGATGCCGATCTCTCACGTGCCGGAACCGCGTCGATGATACTAGCTGCGACCGAGCCGTGTAGGAACGGAGAGATGAGGGTAAATCCCTGACCTCCCTGGCGATGGGTAGCGTGACTTGGTCCCATGCAGTGTCTGTGAGGGCGATCCCGTGTAGCTCCGAGTAAGACGACCTCTGCAGGGCGTCAAAGGCTTGTGCAGCGGGGGCCGAGTGTTGTGGGTCGGCGAGCCGGAACGCGTGGGTGACGAGGCATGCCGACGCGCACAGCCGGTGCATGTGGAAACGGGCGCGGGGGTCACGAACGTGGGTCAGCAGTCGGAGGGTGCGGCGGCACCCATCGACCTTGTCCCGTAGGTATGCATCGGTGAAGGCCCGGTTGCCCATCGGCGCTCCTAGGAGCTCGAAGCCGTCGCGCGAGCACTCGGACAGATGAAAAACCCGGAGGAATTCCGTGCGGTCCGGCAGGAGCGTGTTCGGCCAGTAAATGCGCGTCTTCCTCGCGTTGACATAGAGGCCACAGCCGGACCCTCAGCCTGCAGGAGGTGGAGAGCGCGGCGCAGACCCTGAAGTGTCCCTATGAGAGTCCGTCATCCGCGTACCATTGATTAAGCACGATGTCGCTGTCCTCGGCGATTTTCCGAATTATGGTTGGATCGTGAGGGAAAACAGCAACATACTGGCCGGGTCGCCCTGCTGGGTGCCCTGAGCACTCGAGATGACCGTGTTCTGGCGATTCGGTATAAGCAACGGTGGCTGAATACGACCGTATATCATATTCACGAAGCGGGCCAGAGAAGGAGCGAGTGCAGGAAGTTGAGACAGCATTGACTGGCGATCAACGCGGTTGAAAGCGTTGTGCGCGTCAATGAGGACCGTGGCAACATGCGGAGCACCAGTGAAACGGCGAAGCAGGGTGCGGGTGTCATGGATGACCGCGTCCATCCCGGCCTTGATACCGTTGGCCGTTTGGAATGGCGCGAGGAAGTCTCGAGAGTCATCGATGGCGCTCGGCAGCAGCGTCTTGGTGACGATGCGGCGGAGGACCGACCCCACAGCGATGGGACGAATTTTGTCCGGTCTCGGCCGTAGCGGGAGTAATGTTGCGGCAGCGAGCAGGGGCAGGACCGAGTCCGGCAGTTCCCCACGCGCGATCCGCGTCACCAACTTCGTAAGCACACTTTTCCCTGTCACCCCGGCGGCCGGGCTGACCGATGTTTTGACTAGCAAGTGGAACCAGCGTGCCGGCGTGCGGTCCGGTCCCGCGGTCGTACCACGAGAAATACCTCGTACAGCGTCTCGTGATTGATGGTGGGGGCCAGGATGATCGGAATCGTGATCGCGGGGCGCGGGGTGAAGATCACGCAGCGCTTGTATGGTGTGCGGGTCGTTCACATCGGCTAGCGGAGCGTTGTGCAGGGACCGCATGGCCTTGCCGTAGCGGGCGTCTGCACAGAGGGCTTCAGCGCGACGGGCGCGCCGAGCGTCGCTGGAGCCCGAGCCGTAGGCGGGGCGGTGCTGCTGGATCCATTCAGAGCGTGCTTCATGGGCGCGAAGGGCTTCAAACCACAAGGTGTTCCACTCAGCTCCGGTATGGGCGCGTCGGATTCGGGCACTTAGTGCGGCCCGTTGACCTTTGTTATGCTGCCAGCCATCCTCCCCGCGCAAGCTGCGGCGGAGGACAGCGGTTGGCAGCATGTGAGGTGCAGGAAGGCACGGTAGGTGGCCTCGTCCCCCTTGCGTTGGCGGCGGCTTGTACCAGCTTGATAAACAGGAGAGTGAAGGGCTTGAGACATGGGAATGGGATATCCTGGAAGATGTCCCTTTCCCGGTATGGGGTGCGGAGGATGTCTTCGGGGCTTGGTAAGGGAGAGGCAGCGGAGGAGGGAGGATGGGGTGGGGTGGAGATGTCCATGGGGAGGATGCTTAGCGGAGGAGCCGTCACCCGACCGCACTCCTTCCATTGCGGACGCGCCGACAGCTGGAGGAAGGGGGCAGCGGGGGTCTTGAGTGGGTCCCTGGGTCGGAGGTGGGACATCTTGCATGCCTATGGACGACGGCGGCATGGCGGCGTGTGTGGCGGACTCCCGACCCTGTGGCGCCGAGGAGGCGACAGTGGGCGGCGAACGGCCGGAGCGTCGGGGTTGCGGTGGGCACCATCAGGAACTCCGCCGCGGGGGCCTCTTCGGATGCAGCGCAGCGGCGTTTGGTCGCCGAGGGTGAAGAGCCCGGGGATTGCAGGTGAGGTCGGGGGATTGTTGCGGGGCGTGCCCGGGGGCGGGAGGGGCGGAGGAGGCCGGTAGCGCGTTGGGGCGCTTGTTGCGGGCGGAGCCAGGAGAGGTCGGGGCGGTGGGGTGAGCGGGGCTCACAACGGGTGGGCGGGTGAGGGGGAGCTCGGGCGGCACGACGGGTGTCGATGACGTCGCGAGCGTGGTGGCGCAGGGTCGTTGCGAGGGCCGTGCGGACGTAGGGAAGGACCCAGGAGCGAAGGGTTGGGTCAAGTAGGCGGTTGGCCTCTCGGCCAAGGCGGGTCACGACTCCTTGGGAAGCGGAGTCATCCAGGGCTGCGGCGGTGGCCGCGATGGTCGTCGTTGTGGTTTGCAGGTCCGGAAACATGCACTGGAGGTGGGCTAGGATGGAGAACATCTCCTGTCGGGCAGCATCGGGGAAGTAAATGAACGTCCATTTTCCCACGTGAGGGATGAGGACGTGCGGGGGCAGCGAGGTGTTGGCGAGGGCGGCAGCCTCCCCGAGGAACTGTTGGGCAGCCTCGTAGGAGGCGAAGGAGCGGTCCGGGGTGGTGGCGATGCCTAAGTGGGCGAGTTGCGGGGCGGGAGGCTCATGACACGTGCGCCAATAGCAGGGTCGACGCGTGGAAGCTCGACCTTGGTAATGGGCACTAAGGTGGGGGCGGTTGTTGGGCGGCGGGCGGGCGTGACGCAACGGCGGCATAGGATGTACCCATCCATGCCGAGCGCGGCGGGGCGCCGGCGGGCGCGCGGAAGGCGCCGGGGGGGAAGGGGGCATGAGGGTGGTGACGTTGATTGTTGGAAAAGTATTTGTTTTGGAGAGATTTCGAAGAAAGGAGCGTAGTATCACTTGAAACTTTACTTCATTGAGTATCACACGAAGAAGTTTACGAAGAAGACGAAGAAGTTTAATCGTTCAGTATCTACTGTGGACTGCGCACGTCCTAACTATACGGTTAAGATCTAACCGGATGTACTTCGTCGTCCGTACGCATCGGTGCTCGAGACAGGATAGCTTCAGCGATGGAGGACCACAGGGTGCAACTCAGTCGCTGGTAGATACGGCGGCGGACAATGCCAACTGTCGAGTGACACTTGGACGCGATCCGCGGAACTAACTCCTCGATAAATGCAATAGTTCCAGGGGAAGGGGCACCTAGGGAATCAAACGCCAGAGGTCGAAACGTGAAGTTCGGCTGTAAGGCGCAGAAGATGGGCCAGTGGAGGGAGCGGGGAGTCGTCGGGCGATGTTGCGTTCCAGGGTTGTAACCTTGTCGCGGGCCGCCAGTTCAGCAGCGCCTCCGGCAACCTGGGTCGCCTTGGTGCGAACTGCGGCCTTGAACGGTGAAACGACGGTGATGTCACAGGCAATGGGGCGCAACGTTGTGCCTTCCGGGGTTGGTGGTGGTTGTACAAGGATATCGGCGGGGCGGGGCTCAGTGCCCGGGACGAGGAACGGAACCTCTTGCCGAGTATCCAGACCCGCGGCCGGGTAACGTGCGTCGCAAACGCATAACAGAGCGAGTCAAGACGGTGACGACGGCCGAAACCAGGGCAGCAGAGGTCGGCGGCGTGATCTCCGAGGGTGTCCAAGGGGTGGTCACAGTGGTGGCAGTTGAGGGCCATGGAGTCATCATACACTGGCAGTCCGAGGTGACGGCGGAGCATGGTCTGCCAGTGTGCAGTGTGGACCTTCGTAGCTGCCGTGGGATGAGCGAAGAGAATCGCCGCAGCGGGGCTGCGGCGGAACTCTAGGCCACGGATGCGATGTCGGATGTCGGCGTCGCTATGGGCGGTCGGGTTTGGGGCATTCTCCCAGGAGTCGTCGTGCCAATGTACTCTTGCCCGCGCCTCTTGCTGCACCCGTTTGAGAAGGGTTAGTGTGTTGGTGGGTGAAGCAGCTAGAGTTGGAGGGTCAAGGATGGAAAGGTCGACTATTCCGGGATGGAGAGGGCGAAACGGCGGAGAGAAGCCCAGCCTGACGGAGGAGGAAGGACCGGTCGCCGCGGTGGCGGCCAGAAGCAAGTGCACAAGCACGCGGCGTGGTGTATGCGGAAGTTCGCTGCCGTGCCGGCGCAGCATCAATGATGCTGGCGGCGGCAGCGCCGTGGAGGCACGAGGCGATGCTTTCGAAGCCCTGGCCTCCGAGGTGCATGGGGAGGCAGACTTGGTCCCAGGCTCGGTCCGTGAGAGCTATGCCGTGTAACTTTTCATATGATGACCGTTGTAGATCATCAAATTCTTCAGCAGCGGACTCAGCTAAGCGCGGATCTGAGAGCTTGAATGCATGCGATAGGAGGCATGCAGAGGCACAGATTCCGGTGCATGTGGAACCGGGCGCGGGCGTCGCGGACCAGCAGGAGGCGGTCCAGGTTGCGGCGGCACTGGGCGATCTTGGACCGGAGAAAACTCTCCGTGAACGTTCTGTTGCCGATGGAGGCCCGAGAAGCGGAAAGCCGTCCCGCGAGCATTCTGCGAGGGGAATGCCGCTAGGAGGGCTGCTTGATCCGGCGGCATGACGTTAGGCCAATATACCCGTGTCTTACGTGGGTTGACATGGAAGCCAACCGTGGGGCCGTCTCGGGCGAGGAGCATGAGCGCCTGACGTATGCCGACAAGGGTCCCGACGATCGCGCCGTCATCGGCGTACCATTGGCAGAGAGCAATGTTGGGGATCTCAGCAACCCGACGGATGAGGGGTTGGATGGTTAGCGAGAACAACAACATGCTGGCCGGGTCACCCTGTTGGGTGCCCCCGGCAGTTGGTATGACGGTGCGATCGCGGTTCGGGACAAGCAATGGCGGTTGCATTCGGCCGTAGATCATGTTTGCGAAGCGGGCTAGCGAGGGGGCGAGCATTGGTAGGTGGTCCAGCATAGACTGCCGATCAACACGGGTAAAGGCGTTGTTGGCGTCTATGAGGGCCGTGGCGACATTCGGGGTGGGAGAAGTGGCGTAGTGTCGTGCGGGTGTCATGGACAATAGAGTCCAACCCGGCTTTAACACTGTTGGCCGTCTGATGCGGCGACATAACCGAGTGTGAATCGGTTATTGCGGCCGGGGGCAGTGCCTTCGTCACTATCCTGCAGAGCACAGACCCGATGGCGATCGGGCGGACCTTGTCGGGAGTCGGCTGAAGCGGGAGGAGCGTCGCCGCTGCCACGAGGGGGAGCACAGCGTCCGGGATTTCCCCCCGTGCGAGCCGGGAAAACGAGCTGTGTCAGGACACGCAGACCGGTCACGCCGGCTTCAGGACTGACGCGAGTCTTAAGCAGAAGGTGAAACCAGCGGGACGGTTCGTTCGGGTTTGGCAGTGGTGTCCCGCGGGACGCCGCGGACCGCGTGTTCCACAGCAGCCTCGGTGATGCACGGGGGCGGCGACAGTCGTCCTTCCGGGAGCGGCGAGACAGGGCGCGGCGGGGACGGGTGCAGATACCGGAGCCGCTGAATCGTCGCCGGTGTTGAAGTACTCCTACGTACAGTGGAAGAGATGGGCTTTTATTCGTACGTACAGTAGCTCACGGAAGAGCCAAATTTAGGCAGCCGAGTCAGGAGCTATTTTTTTATTGACCAGCACCTTCCTGGATAGCACCTCCGGACAAGAGGATGGTGGCCAGTCGGAAGGCTCTCTTCTTCTCAGGTGCCGAAACTATCTAGCAGCCGTCGACAACCTTTCTATATATAAAGGACACTCCAGACGTCGTTCTGACTGACCGGAGCATCAACAACAAACCCAACCAACTCCAACTTGCTACATGGTAGCATCGCCTGAGACCATAAATCACATCATTTTCCCTCTCTGTCACTGTCCATCTCCAACTCTGCCTCTGCGCTGATTCCCTTTCTTTTCACTATTCCTCTTTCAATCAATAATCCTCACTACAACGACTTCCTTCCCTTTATTATTTCCACATCCAAGCCCTATTCTATCTCTTCATCCTCGCTGCCTTGCCACCATCGACTATTGTCTTCGTTGAACTAATTCGGACCTATCGAACCATCTAGCCCTGCAAGACGTCAAGTACACTCACCGAATATTCATTCATTTACTTGACTTCAAAGTCCACTGGACTTAAAACCAACCGAAGCGTAAGCGGAGGCAACTTGAAACAAGGAGATCCTGACGCAGCTGTATCTCTACCGGCCAGGGTCGAGCTTCGCTCCCTTGTGTGGATAACGGTTTAGAAAAGCGGGAAGGTGATTTGACGTGGTGTTCTACGTACCGAAAGGTTTTAATTACGCCGAGACTTGACTGAGCAACTTCTCTCAAGAAGACAGATAGGTAACGGTGTGAAAAGCCGCTAAGCTTAGTAACCCTCCTGTAGAAGCTTCATAGGGATCATTTGCGCCTGCTTTTACTTCGCGTGGAAGCAGGTAGTGGTAGCTGAAATTCGTGTCACACCCGGAGTGTCTTACCGGGGGCCGAGAGTCCTAACTCTAAGTGATCCTTCACGTTAGGTTTGGTGCGCTACAATCGACCTGGACTAGCGCAGGGAAGAGTCAGTCAACTCTAGAAACCGCAGTCTCACCCGGTCAGGATCCGGGGGCCGGGAGTCCGACTCTCAACTACTACTTGAGTACTCAAGATCAAGAACTTTAATAGCCAAGAATTCGATAGAAATTTACAATCTGAGAGCTATTATGGATCCCCAAAGGAATCAAAGAGCCTGTTTCGTGTCGAATCGCTTGATAAGCCCTCTGACTAACATTCTGGGCAAGGCGCATTAGAGCCATTCTTAGAGCTGATGATCCTGCAGTGATTGGCTTGAGAGGCACTCCAGTCTCTCTTTCATCTGGCTCGCGAAGCGAATGGACTAAACTCTCCGCAAAGGCAAAAGCGTCATTACCCTCGGCCTTGGTGCTTCCGCTATGGCACAAGTTAGACTCATTGCAGAGGCGACTCCAAAACAGCTCTGGACCTATGGGATGGGCTGAAATGCATTTACAATGCGTCAAATGAGCAGGCAATACAAAACATCAGGAACAAGTTCGACATGCTAGTTTTTGACGAAACAAAGGACTGGCACGAGCATGTCACAGAATTCAACAGTATATGTGGCGAGCTCGCAACTTACGACCAGGAATTACCAGGCCGAGAAAAGACATCAAAACTCATCAGGTCTCTGCCGCCGTCATTTGCCGCCTCGTCTATGATATCTTCAATAACAAATACATAATTTGAAGATTTTATTAGCGCAGTCCAAGCTGAACTTTCCCGACGCTCAAATCCGAATACCACTCATAGCGAATACCCCCGGAAGCAGCCCCAAATTCAAGCTCATATATCCGATGCTTCTATAAGACGCAGTCGTGGACGAGGGAGAGGTTCTTGGCATAAAAAATGAAGACATAGTTGAAGACCCGTCGTGATAGACGGTACAGTATTCAAAACAATAGGAATCCAGGGGCCTGTCATTATTGTGGAAAATACGGCCATTTCATCAATGTCTGTCGCAAACGCATGGAAGAAAGAAATGGTCGCATCAGAAAGTCATACCATGAACGTGGAGGCCAACGTCGATTTTCTTACCCAGCTTACAGAAATGAAATGCATGCTCAAAGTAACTTTCCGCATGGAAACTGGAAAGCTACTATGCCTAGGAACCAGAATTTAGCGCCTTCTGCCAACGCTGCCGTGTTTCCCTTGGGGCGAAGCTCACCACTAGGTTCTCAATAACATGTAACACAATTACCGCCCAATCATGGTTTCGACGGTCACCCGCAATACAGAGCTAATATGGCAAAATACAAGTTCCGAAGTCAAGTCGCCAAAATTGGGGCAACGAAGAAGAAGCAAGCATACATGGATTCTGGCGCCACTCATATTTTCTTCCACAGTCGTTCTTCTTTCATCTCTTATGCCAAAATTTCTAAAGAGACTGTTCAATCGGCTGCTGGAACTTCATATCTTGTCGGGAAAGGTATTGTTTGCTTGCCTTTGAATGGAAATGCATATTTTGAAGCCTATCACGCACAACAATTTGAGTCCAAAATTATTTCTGTAAGCTTCTAACAAGGTACTATAATGTTATCTTCTCTGAGTCGATACTCAACTACAGCGGTTGCTTCATCTTCAAGTATGGTTCTTTGGAGACCAGGGACATCATCTACAGCATTGAATGTATTGATGGCCTCTATCCTATGTACCTATGCTGGGAACATGGGGCTAAACGATCGCACCTAGCAGGAAGGCCACCTAATGCAGATGATGAAGCTTTGGAATGGCACAGGAAGACAGGTCACATAAGTACGGATCGTTACATTCAATTATCGCGACAGCACGACGATTTGCCTTCATTCGAACGTGAAACCCTCAAACGCATCCAATGTGTACCTCGTCTGACTGGAAAAATGAAGAAATCCGCAATTATGCCATCCAGAAGCGAGCTATTGCACCTCTGAGCGAAGTACACATAGATATCTCTGGTCCCTTTATGACTTCCTTGGTGTAAAAAGTATGCAATTCACTTTATTGAACCATACACTGCTAAGTCTGATGTCTTATTGGCCAAAAATCGGTCCGAGCTTCCTATTATAGTTCGAAACTACAAAGCTATGATTGAAACTCACTTCTCGACCTTGAAGCTACGAAATGACGCGAGTTCGTTTCGAAAGGGCTGGAGAAAACATATGAGCAGAGAGATGGCAAATTATCTTCATTTTTGGGATAGAGATCAGTCCTTCACCGCCGCGGGCTCCAGAGAGTAATGGAACTGCAGAAAGACTTGTACAAGAGCATTGAAAGGGCTAGAGTTCTCCTGTTCGACAGCAATCTCCCTCAGAACTTGTGGGGCGAGGCCTTGGAACATGGAAATTGGCTACGTAACCGACTTTTTGCTGCAAGAGTCAATGGGAACATTTCAATTCGCCTCTGGGACCCAATCACGGTAATTGACTTCATACCACTCTTAACATTTGGTCAGCCTGGCTTTGCGTTCATTTACCGCTCCTATACGGAACCAGCCAAGAAATTGAAGCCAAGATCTGAGCTATGCAACTTTTTTGGAATGGAATCGGACACTAGGTTGATTCGAGTGTACATTACAGAGTCCAAGTATGTCAGAATTATCAGAAGAGCCGACTTCACTACTATCTCCAGGAATACGTTGCCGGTCATCTCATCACTTCTAGACGGCCTTGCTCGCCAGCATGAGATAGAAATGGCCAATGAGGACTGCTGGGAAGTTGGACAAGATGATTTGATTCAATGCATGACTTCGATCCACCTGCAGAACCCAGAATTGGCATTTCCGAAGGCAAAGGCTATCGTGAACTCGGCAACTGAACCATCGACTTTCGCAGAGGCTTGTGACATACCACAGTGGGCTGAGGCCATCGATCTAGAATAAAGCGCCTTGATCAAAGGAAAACCTGGTCCTACGTACCCCGAGCCGCTGCAATACGACCCTTCCATTTAAATGGACATTTCGCGCTAAACCTTTGGACTCTACTGCTGATCAATACCTACCAAACGCTTGCTGCACCTTAAGGGGAGACCGCAAAAAGGCATACTTTGACTACGATCCAGAGAGTATCTATGCACAATTTGCTTCTCATGAGACAACTAGACTCATTTTTGCCATTGCCGCTGCCAGCAACCTTAATCTAGAAGGGGGCGACATCTCAAATACCTATCTTCACGGAACATTAGATATTCCAGTCTACATGGAACAGCCAACAGATTCGTCTCGAATTTTGGCAAGGCCTGGGCAAGTTTGCAAACTGGAAAAATCTATATATGGAGCAAAAAAAGCAGGAAGTATATATGGTTCATACCTCCACGGTAAGCTTATCGACTGGGGTTTGAACGCGTCTAACTTTGACCAACGGCTATACTTCCTCCACACGAATAATTCATACCTTCTTCTGGCCGTTGTGGTTGACGACATGGATTTCCCAACGAACTCCTACGATATTCTCAAAAGTCTGAAAGACTTCCTCGCTTCAACTTTTGACATCAAGTTCTTCGGAGCACTGAGGTCATTCATCGGCTGGACAATTACTGGTTCTCCATTTCGCATCAAAATTGACCAGCGAGGTTACTGCAATAAGCTCCTGAAGACCTATGGAATTGTGGAAGTTTGGGCGCACAAGAGGTAATCGATGGTTGAACTGATGGTTGATGCTCCCGGTAAACAGGCCGGAGCTTCAGACCAGGGTTTATATAGAAAAAGTACTCAACGACAACAAGGGTAAATTGTAGGCAGACGATGCTAAATTCAAAGGTGTTCTAGAGGAACGGCCCTAAAGGCACGAAACTAAAAGGTTTTGAAGATTCACGTAGAAACTATCGGGGAGGTTGAAAGCAGTAAACATCATGGCAAAGTTCCATTGGTCCAATTGGCAAGAAGACATAAAGTAATTGCTGATTGGTGAGGTGGGAGAAGTTTTGAGAACCACGCGAGATCGCCACAATGGCGTTATGTGATTGGTTCGGCACGGGGTGGTACGGGTCTTGTGTTTTACACCGGTGTCTGGGTACAGTGCACAAGTTGCACTGATGTCTTGGTACAGTGTAAATCTTGGTAACGGTTACTGGCGGGATACTTTCAGTGTACTTTAGGGGATTTTGGGGGCACCATCGTTACAGGAATGCAACAATGGAATGCAGTCTTGACTCCACTTCCAACGGACACGCAGCAATTGGTTCCGGCGCTCTATGAGGAGGTACTGCTCTTCTCTGATGACCATTACACTTACCGGAGTATTGTTGGCGACTACTATACTTGGCTGTCTCCACTCGCCCAGACTTGTCATTCCCAGTCTCTGCTTTGGCTCGTCAGGTCCACGCTACCACTGGAAGACATATGAAATTGGTGAAACTTCTCCTCATCCCATCCCAACTACTCGACCCACTTCGGTTTGCATTACGGAAATACATATAGTATCGCTGCCCATCCATTGGTGCTTCCGTTGATGCCGACTGGGGCGGGTGTGTAAACTCAAGACTCTCAACCACTGGTTTCATGGTCGACATAAACGGATCACCAATCTTCTGGAAGTCGAAACGGCAGAGGGTAATTGAGAGCTCTTCTGGTGAAGCTGAGTATGTGGCAATCGCAGCGTGTGGAAAAGAACTATCCTAGATTCGAAAGCTTTTCTTGGAAACTTGCAATCAGTCGCCATGGCATGAAATGAATTCTTTGGCGCCTACTATAGTAAGATGTGATAGCACGGTAGCTATCTCAATGGCTACTGCGGATCGTATATTGCCAAAGAACAAGCGCATTGAACTAAGATTACACAGAGTGAAAGAACTAATAAGAAACGGAACTATCGAGCAACAAAACGTTCCTTCTACAAGCAACAAAGCTGATTTATTAACGAAACCCATGATCAGAGAAGGATTTGGTCGAATGGTTCGATTGTGGATGCTTGAATCTTGGAGTGGATGAACTCAATATCGATAACTTTACCAGAGTTAACAGCAAAAGCAGCAGAACTCTTAGAAGCAGCAGCATTACTGGAAGCAGCAGAAATTGGTTCCAAGTCCACTCAATTTCTGGGCATAGAATGCTCCTGTGCTTGAAATCCCCAATTTATGACAGCAGCAGCAGAAACAAACCCCGAAAAGCAGCAGAAGCAGCGTGAAAATTTATTAACCAAAAAAGAGGCAATTAACAGCCATCTACTCAAGCAGTAGCAGCAGCCGTGAAATATGAATACTGAAAATTCTGGAAGCAGTAGCAGAAATTTGTTTCAAGCCCACTCGACTTATGAGCAAAGAATGCTCCTGTGGTTGAAATCCCACACTTTATGGCAGCAGCAGCAGAAACGCACTCCGAAAAGCAGCAGCAGCAGCCGTGAACTACGAATACTGAAAATTTGTTCTTCCGGGGGGGTGTGTTGGAATACTCGTACGTACAGGGGAAGCGATGGCCTTTTGCTCGTACGTACAGTAGCTCACGGAGGAGCCAAATTTAGGCAGCCCAGTCAGGAGCTATTTTTTTTATTGACCAGCACCTTCCTGGATAGCACCTCCGGACAAGACGATGGTGGCCAGTCGGAAGGCTCACTTCTTCACAGGTGCCGAGACTAACTAGCAGCCGTCGACAATCTTTCTACATATATAAAGGACACTCCAGACGTCGTTCTGACTGACCGGAGCAACAACAACAAACCCAACCAACTCCAACTTTCTACAGCCGGGTCGTTGACGTCGGCGAGCGGGCCATTGTGGAGGGCGCGCATGGGCCTACCATATCGCGCATCAGCGCAAAGGGCCTGTGCACGACGGGCGCGCCCGATGTCGCCGGGGATTGTTGGGGCATACAGCGTGTTTCCTTCCCACCATTCAAGCCGAGCTTGATGAGCTGCGAGAGCTTCGGCCCAGAGTGCTCCCCTCTGCGAGCCCGTGTGCGAAAGAGGAGGCGTTCTCGGAGGGCGATCCGTTGGCTCTTGGGGTCCCGCCATCCGCGCTCTCCCCGAAGACAGCGACGGAGTACAACCGTGGGCAGCATGTGGAGGTGAAGGAATGATCGTAGAGTGGGGTCTTCCCACGAGCATTCGCCGCAGCTTGCACCAACTTCATAAAGAGCAGAATAATTTGGGTGAGGCAGGGAGCGGGTATATCTTGGAAGATATCCTTGTCGCGGTAGGGTGTTGAGAGGATTTCCAGGGGAGTGGGCAATGGGAATCACGCCGATGTATCATGCGGCGGGTGGTCCGATCCCATGGTGTGGACCGAATCCATGGTGGGGAGGAGCGGTGGCCTCTTGGCTGATGGTGGGGCTCCTCCACACCTTGTGCGCCAGCCATCAACGGCTGCATGCGAACGTGCGATGCGGACTCGTTACCCATCGTTGCCGCGGAGGCGACGGTGGGAGGGAGAACGGCCGTGGGCGCCGGTGGTGCGTTGGGCACCATGAGGAGCTCTGACGCTTGGGCTTCTTCGGTTGCGGGGCATCGGCGTTTTGACGCCGACGTGGAAGAGCCCGGAGAGCGGAGTGTGAGGTCGGGTGTGTGTCGAGCGGCAGGTCGGGGAGTGGCAGGGGGGAGGAGGGTGCGCCCCCGTTGGGGCGTTTGGGGGCTTGTGCGGGGCCGGATGAGGTCGGGACGGGTTTGGTCGGGGCCGGGGCGGTGGGTTTGACGGGATTTTCGGCCGGTGTTTGGGCGGGCGTGCGGGCGGGATTCCCGCGGGTCGGGCGGCCCGCCTCAGCAATGAGGCGGGCATCTTTAACCGGAGGAGTAACTTTATGGCATCAGTAAAAAGGGTGTCCGCTGCAGGATCCGACTATACTGCTAACTTAGTGCTAACCGGGTGGTCCACGTCGGCCATGTGCAGCTGAACCAGAATGAAACTTTACTTCATTGAGTATCTATCGTGTACACTGCAGGACTGACTATACGGCTAAGAACTAACCGGATGTTCCACGTCAGGCACGTGCAGTGGGGCTCGCGATAGAATCGCCATTGCAATAGAAGACCACAGTGCGCAAGTAATGCGCTGATAAATACGTCTGCGGATCACTGCTGTGGTTGTGTTGAACTTCTCTGTGATGCGCGGGATGAAGTCTTCGATGAACAGAATAGAGGCGGGGGATGGGGCACCCAAGGAGTCGAAAGCCAGGGGCTGAAACTTGAAGTTCGGTTCCTGGAGGGTGTTGTGCGAGGGGGCGGGATGCGGCGTACCAGTTTGCGCTCCAGGTCTTTGACTTCGTCTCGATGGGCAATGTCGGGGGAGAGTAACTTTTATGGCATCAGTAAAACGGGTGTCCGCTGCAGGATCCGACTACACTGCTAGCCAAGTGCTAACCGGGTGGTCCACGTCGGCCACGCAGCGACATGCGCGACTCAATAGATTGTGCAGTCGGCGACCAGATTGTGGTACTAATCCGCCTAAAAATCCGATTACTGATAACTCCTGTTGACGTGTAGAATTTGTCAGCAGTGCGAGGCACCAGTCCCTCTATGAAGCGGACGGTTTCGAGGGAAGGGGAACCCAAGGAATCAAAGGCCAGCGGTTGAAATTCGAAATCGGGGGCCTGTGTAGGGTTATCGGACCTGTGTAGGGTTATCGGAGGGCGGGGGGAGTCGACGCGACAATTTTCTCTCCAAGTCCATCACTTTGTTGCGGTGTGCAATTGCAGCAGCACCGCCCACTTCCCTTGTAGCTCTTGTTCTGACATCGTCCTTGAATGCAGAGACTACGGTAACATCGCAGGCGATCGGGCGAGCCACAGTGCCTTCAGGGGCTGCTGGTGGGTGAACCAGTATGTCAGCAGGTCGCAGATCGGTGCCGGGCACGAGGAGTGGGACCTCGAGCTGGCAATCCAGGCCGGCGGCACGGGCGATACGGCCAGCGATGACGTTGCGAAGTGAGTTTTGCCGGTGTTTGCGACCGAACCCAGACGGGCACAAGTCTACAGCGTGTTCGCCTAATCTGTCCATTTGGCGTTTACAATGCTCGCAGTTCCGAGGAAGCGAGTCATCATAAACGGGCAGTCCCAAGTATCGGCGAAGCATTATTCTCCAGTGTACCGCGGATACCTCCGTGTCAGCCGAGGGATGTGCGTAAAGAAAGGCAGCACCGGGGCTTTTGCGTAGCGCTAGACCGCGTATGCGTTGCCGTACATCTGCATTCGTGTGTCGGTCCGGGTTCGGAGATCTAGCCCAGTGGTCGTCGCGCCAGTGAACCTTAGCCAGCGCCTCCTGCTGCACACGTTTTAGGTAGGTTTGGACGCGACATAAGGTTAATGCGAAAGAAGTTTAATGCGTTCGGTATCTACTGGGGACTGCGCACGTCCTAACTATACGGTTAAGATCTATCCGGATGTACTTCGTCGTCCATGCCCCTCGGGGCTCGCGACAGGATAGCTTCAGCGATCGAGGACCATATGGTGCAACTCAGTCGCTGGTAGATACGGCGGCGGATAACGCCAACTGTCGAGTGACACTTGGACGCGATCCGCGGAACTAACTCCTCGAACGCAAGAGTTCCAGGGGAAAGGGCACCTCTAGGGAATCAAACGCCAGAGGTCGAAACGTAAAGTTCGGCGCTGGTGCGGAAGTGGCTGTGAAACTGTTAATACTGTACTGCAGTTCCGATTCACACAACTGTACCTTTTGAGTATGCTTTAGTAGCCGAGTGGTATAATCTACAGAGGCGGTGTGAACAGCATTGAGTTTGAATCGGATTAACCCCGTTACTTGACTCGCCCAATGGGCGCACCCGGAGATAACCAAATCGCCAAATTGATCAAGTTTCAGCCAATCACAGATCTGCAAATTTGGCGAAATCCCGCCAGATTTTCCTATCTGGTTCGACCCTTGGGGGTCGAACCAGTTCGCCAAACGCCAACCACTTGACATGGGACTTATCAAATAAGGTAAATTAAGGCAAGAGGTGCGCGGAATTCAGAGATTTCTGCCTAGGCCACCAGCGTACATGATATCAAGGCACTGGCGATACCGTAGAGCTGTGCTCGCAGCTTGCATAGCGTCAACTACTACTGTTCTGCTTGCTTTGCGTGTCGTTCGCAAGAGCAGGGCTTGATAGGGAGGGGAAGATGGGTGTTGACTTAGGGAAGGACTGGGGAAAGGACTAATACAGTTTTCTACATTTTCAGTTTAAGGCACAAAAAGAATGTAGCGGGCTGGCGGGTTGGCATTTGTGGGATTTTTCGGACCGACATCAAATTAAAACAATTTGGCGATTTGGTTATTTCCGGGTGCGCCCATTCCCCCATGCCGACTACTTGTGCCAAATATTCGATGCGCTTTGGAACATAGGCTAACCTATTTTGCAATCATTAAAACACCCAAATTTTTCCGCCGCATTGATTATTGGCCAATGAAATTAAATTTAGGCAAAGCGCATTTTGTTTGCTGTGCTAGTCTAGGCGAGAAAACGTAATCCAGTCAAGGTACGGATTCTCATTTCGGGCTTGTCAGGTTACCATACTACTCCCGTGAACGTCGTCTTATGGTAAACGTTGCTGAGAAAGCAGATCTAGCCGCCTTTGTTGATGGTCGCAGTTGGCACGCCTGAATTTCAACCCAAATAAATTCAGCTCATCAAGCATTGCTATGGCTCAAGGTTCCTCTCGTCTCGCGCGCGCTCCTACAAGAGGAGGCCGCAGTAATCAGAAACACGCTACTAAGATGAAAAAAGGCGGTATGTTACTAGAGACCCCGCGCTTCCCCGGTGGATCAGAATGATGAAATCAAATGCACCACCTTTTCCGACATCGGTTGCCCCACTCCCCCGACCTTTTCTAACATTGCCGACGCTCTTTCCTGGTCCCCAAATCGCAGCACTCATTCGAAAGCCAAAGAAACGAAATTTAGCTTCCGCGCATAACAAGCATAAGGTACGTTTGCACTTCTTGCGTCTTTTACGTTGCTCTTTGCTGTACCATGCGAACTTACAAAATTCCCGTAACATTCTATGTCAAACCTGGAAATTCGCTCCTGTCGTGTAGAAACTGTCTGCCGCAATTGGACGAAATATCGAGCGTGCGACAGGAAAGCGGCTCATGCAGAGTGGAGGTGATCTTTCCTTGCTAAAGCGCGTGTCAAAGGCGTGTAAGGACGGCGGCGATGAATCTTCGAAGGGTGCTAATGTTCCTAAGTTTAATACCAGAAAGCAGTTTAGACTGACTTCTTGACTTTTGAGCATACCAACTAGTGAATTTGGGCGACCACATTAGTTCGCGCGAAGATTAAAGGGTTTACATTTCGGTAAATTTGTCCAAAGGAACTAAGGCTGCGGGTTGGAGCTGGTAGGAGATCTTTGCGGATTGTTACATGGATGGTGATGTCCATTACGGGGTCCACCCGGGACACTTCATGCGGCGTGGCGCATTGGCTGCGTGTAGCTTCATATCGTCTTTGGTCGTAGGCGACATTCATTAATCACTGACAGGGGTTTGGTGATAGACGGGTGGCGCAACCGAAACTGCTGAAGCTAGGACCTTTGTCTGTAGCAAAAGTCCAAATGCTTAACTAATAATATCTTCATGCCCCATTCCCCACCCCCACAAAAGCAATGACCTCTCAAGCATACTGTTGCTCCAGTGTGCTTACGAACTATCCACCTCTTACTTATTGCCACGAATCCTTACCCTCGAACCTGACCTTACTAGTTTCCCATTCACAGAATCGCTTCATCAGGGCAGTAAAAGTTGACTTTCCACGCCCTATTCCCCGATCAGGGCAAGCGTCTGTCTACTAGATGTCACATCTGACGCACTTCGACAAGTTGCCCCTACTGACGCATTTCGAAGCACTGCTACATCATGCCTGGGTTACTCAAGTTAAACTCTGTCAAAATGACATCACAGCAGACGCCAGTCCCAACACGTGCCCTACCGATGCGCTCGACGGCAAATCGTCGGCCCAGCAAACTAACGGATCATTGGTAAAGCGATTTTGGACGTGGGAGCTTTGACATCATCGCGGTCATGTTCCTCAATGGTCTACTCTCGAACAGAATTCCCGCAACTGCTTCTGCTGTGTGTAGGAGCTTGCCGTTTTCATTTCGAACAGCGTATGAACTAGCCCACCACCTAACCGCCCAAGGAATCGTGACAAAGTTTCCCAAGTAGCCTTCGTCCCTGATGCCGAGGAGGGTCAGCAAGTACACGGAATTCATCCCCTAATCGCATATAATGTTAGGTAGCGCCCAACGATAGTCTCCATCCCATTTACCCATCATGAGGGCCTGCGCTATCTCTAGGAGGGTGACCGATAAGACTGGAAAGTCCGATCCCGCCATTGCGACCACAGTAGCGCCGAGAAGACGAAAGGAGTGAACGTCATTTCAGAACGACTACCTGAGCGCGCAAGCCAGTTTCTTCTTGTGATTTAATGTCTTTGTGTCCTTGCCGGCTCTCGGCTTGCTCCACTAGGCATTCTTGTGCATTCGCTAGGAAACAACTCGCGTTGAAACCTCCATTGAAATGGTGAGCTTGCACGTCTAATGCCCGGGTAGCCTACATGCTCTCAGCGTAAATTGTTTGATGTTAACCGACTGCACGGGATCAAACATTTTCTAATTGAGATGAGTGTGCGGACCTTAGTCAAGTATTTCCTTTATCACTAACCTTGAAGGACTGCGACAGGGCTGCTGTCAATACCCAGTTTGCGTCATAAACCCAAAAAAATTATTTGCTTAAACTTACATAGACGTATCCCTGCCTGCGCGATCCTTTGCCGGGCTTTCTGCCCCGTCATTGCCACCTGCATCACGGCTGTCGTCAGAAATAACGCGCTCCTCGCCCAAGACTCCACCGCCTCCATCACCCTCGCCCTCTCCGTCGTCGTCTTCCTCACTTTCTTGATTCCTTGGATCATTGGGGTCGTTCAAGTCCCAAAACTCACTCTTCGGGGTGCCGCATAATGGGCACTTGAAGGAATCCGGAAAGAACTTAAATTCCCTCCCCCTTGCAGGATATATCTCATATCCGCAACCACCGCACTTGAAAACATGCAACTCAGCCTCCTCCTCCTCGGATGTGATGACTGTTTTGTGCAATGTGACGCGATTCAAACTAGGGGGCGTGCCCCGCATTTCTCCCGATTTAACTTTGAACATCTTAATAGCCAGTGCGAGAACGCCAATACCTGCGAATGTGAGCGGAACGGCGCCGATACTCTCCAGTATGCAGCGGCCTTCATACCAAAGAGGCCGCCTTTGGAGGGGGACTCGTCGATAGTGTTGGATAGTTTTTCTTGGGCGACGGAAGGTGATTTGGAAATAATTGCAATAGACTTTGGGGTAGGCGGGATGATGGAGAGGGCAGGGTGGCGGAAATAGGAGGACTTGGGCGTTGTGTACGTCGGGCAGGGGAAGGACGGGAAATGGAGGGGTGGGAGGGGAAGGAAGAGCGGGGTGAAGAAATGGGAGTACCCAGAAAAGCGGAGACAAAGGCGGTTTGCTCCATTGGGTAGACAACGGGAAGGATGGGACGCCGGGAAGAGGGGTTTGTAAACGGGGGCAAAGTATTCGGGCCAGTGGGCAGACAAGGGCGCACGAGCAAGCAGCTCACACAAAAGCAAAGTTTAGAGGAGAGATAAGGTTGCTTCAAAAGGTAAGTGAGGCGGATGGGAAGGTGACGGGGTTGGTGTGGTACAGCGGCCGCGCGCGGTATGGAAGAACTAGTTGTGCACAGTGTGGTTCAGCCGGGATGGGGAAAGACGGGGGGATGGGAGGATGAGGGGCTGGGGGGGTTGGGTAGGAAGGAGAGTAGGCGAAGCGGAGAATGTGCGATTGGTGAAGCAGATGAAGGATTGGTGAATGTGACATAAGGTCTACTGATGTGGCCAGGTGGAGTTGATGATGACGTCGAGATATGGCTCTGCAGTGCAACGGCGGGTTATGACTTGCGTAAATCGAGACAAGTGACGGCTGGATTTTTGCTTTGACTGGTGCCGTTGGTTTGTGCAGTTCACCAAATAGTCCGGAAAACAGTAATTACAGTACACTACACAGAAATGTACTGTAATGAAATGCTGTAATCTTTGTAAACATATAGCCACGAATTCAACGTGGACACGAATGCCGCAATGCACTGTGTTGCAAATCGTATGGATCAGTCCTTGCTTCCGGTCGTCGTCCATGCACAGCACCGGTCACGCCCTTCACACAAGCCTCTTGCCAACTTAGAAGCGGCGTGTTTGCCCGACCGCATTATCGCGCCCTCCCCAATCCCCATCCTCCTCGTCTCACCTCCCACCCATTCTAATCCTGCCTACGCTATGGTCGCGATAAACGGAGATGCTGCCACCAACGGATAGCCAAGGACCCGCCGCACCCCAAATGATACGCACCACCTGGGTGCGCTCAACGCTGAGTTAGCCGCAGCCGCCCAGTACCTGCAACACAAAATCGGGGACGAGCAGCTCACCACCCGTATCGAATCCGCCGTGTCCGCCTCTGATCCCTTGGCGGCTACCAATGCGCTTGCCGATGCGTTTGTCATTGCGCTTGACTTGCCTGTCGATGATGACGGCCCGGGATCCTTGGAGGGCTGTATGCAGGAGTTGTTGCTGTGGGTCAAGAAGGAGTGTGCGATGGATAATGATTTGGTTGATAAGATTTGTGCGGGCTTGTGTGCGGGCGTTTCGAGCGGCGATTTGCGGTTGAGGTGTATGGCTTTGCTTTACAATGCTGTTAATGAGGAATATGTTGCAAAGAGGTTTGCTCTGCTTGCTGCCACTATAACTCTTGCTTCGAAAGCAGGCCTTGTGTCGAAGATTGTGGACACGATTTTGCCAAAAATTGATACCTTTTTTGCGACAGTGGCAAGTCGGTGTCGAGGAGAAGCGTCACATGTACAAGGTATGTTACGAGGCCCTCAAGTCCTCGGACATGGCTGAAAAGGCCTTTTCGTTTAATGTGAAACAGCTCTCTTTGTACAATGGTGCTGCACAACACGAGTTTGCCGCCGTCGAAGACGCAACCGTGGATGTCATTGTGCAGGCTGTCCGTTTGCCGAATCTGTACCGCTTTGATACCCTTCTCGAGTTGGAGTCGGTCAAGCGTTTTGAAAACGGGGACGGCGACCACAAGATGCTGTTTGAGCTGATCAATATTTTTGTGCGCGATGATCTCGCCGTGTTTACCGAGTTTCGAGCAAAGCATGAGACAAAGCTTTCCAAATATGGCGTGGATTCTGCAGTGGCGGAGGACAAGATGCGATTGCTGACATTTGCGTCATTGGGCATTGAATCCCCTGATTTGACGTATGACATGATTGCGTCGGCATTGCAGATATGCGAGGATCAAGTGGAGGATTGGGTAATTCGTGCCATTAGCTCCGGCCTGGTGGACGCGAAAATCAACCAGCTCAAATCTTCTGTTGCAATTTACCGATCTACGCAACGTATGTTTACAAGAGAGGAATGGCAACCACTTTCGGAGCGGATCAATATTTGGAAAGAGAATGTGGGTGAACTGCTGCATCACTCAGGGAGACGCGTCAAAACTCTGCGGCCGCGGCCATGGAGGCGTTTTCGGGATAACAGGGCTGTAGTTGCAAATAGGGAACCGATGCGGAAGCGAATTAAGCGGGGGTTGTTGTAAACTGACTAAACGTCGTAGATGGCCGCATATGATTGCAGAAGAAAAGGGCGACTTTGTGATGATGCGGTGACTCAAGTTGAGTTGCCGACGCGATGTATATTTACAGCGTCCTTACATTCCCCTAAACCCTGAATGCCCTTTTCACGCAACGCGCCACCACTTCCATGCAAAACCGTCTACAATGTACCGAAACCAGGGCGTAAGTTGCAAGTCTGGCGATGTGTCAGCCTGCTTAAATAGGGATTTCAACTCAGACTCGGTAACATATCGTACGGCGGCGACCTCATTCGGTGTGGGGTGAGGTCAACATCCTTTTGTGCAAAAAACACGTAATCAATCTCATGCTCGCCCCATACGCCGTCATCACATTCGGCTCGGTAGTGAATACGGGTGAGATAATGTAGATCGTGCAACTGGACAGCGCCTTCGGGAACGCCCAATTCATGGGACAACTTTCTCAAGGCGGCGCGTTTCACACCGATGATTTGATCGTGATCGTGGAGTCCGAGTTCGGAGGGGGTATGCAAGGGATGGGAAAGACGGTGTTGGTCCAGTAGGACGGGAATGTTATTTTGGTTGGTGCACGTTGCTGCAGTAGCATTCGGGCTTGCGAATCAAAGAGAAAGACGGAAAAGGCACGATGGAGGGGAGATTGTTTGATATTAGATGGGCGTCCTTTTTGGACATGGATCCTTTTACATGGTCTGTGGGATCGACTAGGATGAGCTGTTCGGACATGAGACGAATTTGCAAGGGGTCAGAACCGGAGAGGCAGTCGGTGGGGTTGGTCATGTTGGAGGTGATAGATCGGAGTTGTGGTAGGAACGGGGTGACGGGGCGGTGCGTGAAGGATCTTATCAGGGTCATGGAACGGGGAGCGGATTCAGGGCGATTGGTAAGACGGGCGATTGATATTGGAAGGAGCTAGAGGGAGAGAGGGCGTAGCGGCCTGGATGGGTGTGGAGTCGGAGTCCGATAGCAAAAGGAGACGTACAGTAGGGGTGGGGCCCAACGACTGTACATTGTACAATATGTACTGTACTGTACAGTACAGTACAGTACTGTTGGTATAATTTTCTGTGCATAGATGGATTTGTAGAAGGTGAATGAAAGGGGCTTCTTGACGAAAGAGTTGCGCAGTTTGACATTCAACATCTTGGGACAGATTTACATGACGACGACATTTCCGCTGGTTACCAACTGTCTTCGTGCTTGATGATGCTGCCGATAATCGACATCCATCACACTAGTGCTTTGCATCCATAAAGCTACTTGTCGTCCAATTTAAGGTTTAACCTTGTTCAAAATCATCCACAACTACATCCATCAACTCTCCGCCTCCGCAGTCGCTGCAACCTGTTTCGATCGCAATCTCCTCCGATTACCAAGTGCCACTTTTCTAAAGCGTTGCAAATCCGCCAACAACGTGCCCTCCACAAACTGCCCTATAAAGTTATTATCCAACACCTTGGCCACAGCTCCGGCACATCAAACTCAATCGCCAGTGTGATATTACTCTGCGGGCTCGGCGTCTCTCTTACACTCTCAAACAGCACATTCCCACGATTCGGCAACCCGCTCTCACTCTTCACGCAATAATCTCCCACGCACCACCTTTGTATTCCCTATCCCCCCATCCCAAAATGAAATCACGCACAAATGTCAGAACATTACCTCTCCTCAACACCATTACAACAACAACAACAAAAACGTACTGGCCTTCCACGAAAACTCAAACCCTCGCGCCGCAATCGTCCACCGCGACACATCCCCATCCACCTTATCCACCTCCACACTCTTCAACCACGGCGACCTACCCCCACCACACATGCAAACCGAAAACACACACAAACGCCACATCATTAGCACAAAAACAACTCAACCCACACCCAAACCAAAAACATACAACCAAAATACAGCACCCACGTACCAGCTAGGCATCTCCTCAAGATTGATATACGAGTCATACATCTCCGTCACAGTTGCCTCGATCAACACAGTTGCCGAATGCCGCACCCACACACACGTCGCATCTGCGGCACGTGAGGTACGCTTGGTGTGGCACCGGCGTGGGGACGGTGGGGACAGGGGGTGGTGGAGCGGGTGAACGGTGTGGCGCGCGTGAGCGCAATGGTGGGGATAAAGGCGGGCGGCATTTGCGGGCGGCGTGCTGGGGAGAGGGGCTGGGTGGGGTTGGGGAGGGCGGATTGGGATTTTGGGGGTTTTTCATTCGTTGCGTTGCATTGCGGAGTGTGTGTGGTGGAGAGCTGACGCTGCGGGCAACTGCTGCGTGATCCTTCACTACTGTACTGTACATACTGTACTTTTGAGTACTGCTTACAGAAAAGTTCATCTCGCCTTGATCGGATTTCAGATACTGTGCAAACTTTGCTGTACAGTACCTTCATATTCAGTACCTCGCACTGTAATTACATCGACTCTTTCTGTTACTGTACATCAACGGGTGGGGACGAGTCTTTTGTCAGATATTTTTCGCAGAGACGCTCGATTGTTAATACTGTACAGCACTGTACAGTACAAAATCCCGTATAATCCATTCCCCTGCCGCTTGTGCAGATTTTTGAGGCGATCCGTACAGCCCGACACAGATACCGCATAGACATTGCGAAACGGCCAAACCTCAACCAGCAATCCCACTTGTCATCCATTTATTGGCTACCTACAACACTAACGCCGCCTCCGCGCGCCTGCCCCCGTACAGTATTTCCGAGCGCCTCGATTAACATTCACCGGCCACCAGCACCGCACTTCACCAATCCTATTTCGCCTACACCACGCTTGCATCACTGCATCATAAATTCATCACTGTGCTCACCGCCCCCACACGGTCAAGCCGGTCCCCAGACCTCTGCCCCACCCGTCCATCTCTCCTGCACCCCATCCTTCCTCGCAATGTCCCCTCCGGCCTACATCCTCCCTCCATACCACTCCCAAAACCCCATCTACCTCCGCAACACACGCGCCATCTCCCCTCCATGCCTCCCTCACAGTAGCCTCCCCCCCGCCTCCGCCTGCCGTCCCTCCCACCCCCACCCCACCCCCACTGCATCTCCATCCATTCCAGTTCCCGTATCAAACTCCTTTGGCGTCGGCGGCGACGATGCCGGTCTCCCCCTTGTCTACGACGAGCAAGTCATAGACCTACTGGAATGCCCGTCCCACCGCCGCAACCGCTCGTTTAATCGAGGTCGTCTCGCTATTCACGCCTTGGGTATTGCGTGTTGCCGCCGATTCCACCCTCGGTACACTCGCTCAAAATAGTGGCACGAGGGCCGCTGAGCTTCGCCATGTGTTGACGGCATTGGGTCCGACGTTTGTAAAGTTGGGGCAGGCATTGTCGGTGAGGCCGGATTTGGTCGGCCCGGATGCGATGAATGAGTTGCGCGCGTTGTGTGATGCTGTGCCTTGTTTTGGCAATGACGTTGCGTTTGGTATGATGGAGGACGAGTTGGGAGGAGAGTAGGTGATATGTATGTGTGATATGTCGGAGCGCCCTATTGCTGCTGCATCGCTTGGACAGGTTTACAAGGCCAGATTGAGAGAGACGGTGAGAGGTGGCCATTAAGATTCAGCGCCCTGATATGTTGAGGAAGGTTAGTCTGGATTTGTATGTATGAAACGTGTGGCGAGGTTTTGCAGAATTGGTGCAGGTCGTTTACCGCAGCGGACGGATTATACTAGTTTGTTGTTGGAGTGGGCAAAGGGCACATACAAGGAGCTGGATTATCAGAATGAAGCGGAGAATTCGAGAAAGTTTGCGATGCTGTCCAGAAACGGCTTGCCTGATGTCTATGTGCCGGCTGTGTTTGACGATTATACGAGTCGGAAAGTGTTGACTATGGAGTGGATTGATGGCGTCAAGTTGGCCGATTGCCCCCCAGAGCAGATCAATGAGTTGGTGTCGACGGAGTGGAGTGCTTTCTGTTTCAGCTCTTGTCCGCGGGGTTTTTCCATGCGGACCCGCATCAGGGCAATCTTATGCGTTTGCAGAATGGAAAGCTGTGTGTTATTGACTTTGGACTCATGTCTGTGATTGAAAAACAGGAAATGGATGCAATGGTGTCTGCCATCGTGCATCTTGCAAACAGGGACTGGCCCAACGTTATCAACGACTTTGTCGCCCTCAAATTTCTGCCCCCCGACATTGACACCTCCCAGGTGGAACCTGTGATTGGTGCGATTCTGGACCAGGCCTTGGAGGGCGGTGGAGCAAAGTCTATCAACTTTCAGTCACTCTCCGATGAGTTGGCACGGTCACTTTTGATTTCCCGTTTTCAATACCCCCAGCGTTTGCTCTCCTGTTAAGGGCATTGTCTGTGCTCGAGGGTATCGCATTGGTGGGAGACCCACAATTCAAGCTTATCATGGAGTCGTTTCCGTTTGTGTCAAAACTAGTCATGACTGACCGCAGCCCAGCCTTGCGTGAGGCTCTACGACAAATTTTATACAAAGATGGAAGCTTTAGCCCGACTAGGCTGCGCGTGCTTCTCGATTCATCACAAGGGATTGTTAATGAGGGTGAGGCATTTGTAGACTTTGACAGTCTCAGCAATGAATCCACCGTGACGAAGGATGCCATCGACTTTCTGTTCAGTGACGACGGCTCCCTCGTAAGGGAGATACTTGTCGAAGAAATCGCAAAGGGGATCGACGTGCTGGTACGTGATGGGTACGCCCGCGTGGCGACATCTTTCGAGAGCTCGATTCCGGCGCCGTTGCGGGGGTTTTTGTCGCAACCAGGAAGGTCGCTAGCCCTGCCATCTCCCTTGGCATTCTTGACTGGCCCTTCTTTCGCTTTACCCCCTGTGAGCGATGATGAGAGGGCCTACCTGAGCAACATGAGGGAAATTGTGGAATGGGTGGCCACGGACGGATCACAGAACGGCGTATTGTCACCACAGAAGTTACTACCCCTTCTTCCTGAAATCATGGAAAAGTCGCAGATACTTGGGAAGCAAGTGACTGGCAAGTTGGAGAGACATTTTTGAAGAGGCTATTCAACGACTTTGTGCGCGCTGACGGGGAGCTGATCGCGGGCAGGCGAAGGGTAGCGTCGTTTCTGGCACGAGATTAGTGGGCACAAGGCGAAGAAATTGTCATTTTGTAAATCAACAGCAAGTAGCAGCAATTGTTATTTTAATCAAGTACCTTTCTTCCAGCGCGATCTTCCGGCCTACAACAGCCCCGCCCTGCTCTCTCCTGTCCTATTTTTGTCGCTGAGGGACGTAGATATTTGGGGTTATCCTCGCCTTCGCGGGGCCCTTCCCCTCTCCCCCTCGGACTTGACGGCGGGGTGGTGTCCATGAGGGACGATTGAGGCGACGCCCTCGCTCCCTACCGTCTCGGATTGCATGCTTCATGAGACTGCAGTAGAGGTAAATCGCGTATGCGTTGTCATCATTGCCAGGGATCGGGTAGGTAAGCATGCGAGGATCGCAGTCGGAATCGGCGATACCGACAGTGGGTATACCACACAACTTTGCCTCACGCAGAGCAGGCATGTGCCTCCTCGTGTCAATCACAAAACGCAATCTGGAACGCGATAATTAAAACGTTGGGCCTGGTTACTCTTGATAGGATTCGTCAAAGTGCCACCAATCCATCGGGCACCATCAATTGTGAACGCGCCTGCCTTTTGGGCTTGCTTTTCGACAATTTTCGCCTTTTGCGGATCGCGAGGGCCAGCCACAGAAAGGTGGAATCGTACTCGGCCATGTGATTGACGGCTCGAAGGGCGAGACTGAGTAGGGCGGAGGTCTTGTCGAGATCTATGACATGCATGCCGTTGTGATTGCCGAAAATGTAAGGGCCATGTGCGGATTCCAAAGCTTGGTTCGATGGCCCATGTGCACGCGGGCGTTCATAAGGTCCTGGATGGTGTAGGAAAGTGAGGGCGGAAGATCGGAGGGTGGGCGGGGAGAGCGCGGGAAGAGGGGCGAGTGGGCCTTGGAGGAGGGGCGGGGGTGCAGGGGCGAGAGCAGAGAGACGGCGGAGAGAACGTAAATGGAGAGAGGTCATTGCGAGAGAAAGATGTGGTCGGAGGAGAAAACGTTGCTGAGATTCACGGAGGCACTGAGGACGGATTGCTTGTGGGAGAGACCGTTCAACTACCCACACCAACTAAGCAACATCCTTTCTCGCGTTGATCAAGAAGAGGCTGCGACTCGACTTGCTGCTGTACAGTACATCGTATTGTACTGTACTGTACTGAATTACAGTGTAAACTGTAGGAGAAAGTGTGATTCAAGCCCGAAAATTACAGCACTAAACTTCTGCACCGATGATAGTGTACTGTACTGTGCAGCATTGCTTCAGGTGAAAATCCGTGGGTTTCTAAAGCCCTTTGATCCGGACGAAATGAGCACTCACCATTTTGCAGTCTACCGCAGGCCCGTGGATCGTGATTCTCCACTGCAAGACATACTTTCAGCGGCCATGCCGGCCCAATCTCGCACACATCCAGCAGAGCCAATTCCCAGCAGACACCACATCATCAACATTTCACCTCCACAACTACACAAATTCCTGGTGTCACCGACGATCTCTTCATACACCTGGGCCTTTTCTCTACGCCTCAAAGTCCGAATGTGTCGCTTCTGAACCGTACCGTCGCCAGTGGCTGTTCACTTGACCCCCAAATTATTCACCATGCTCCCCGTCTCTATTTTCTTCACCCACCCCATCTTATTTCTCGTTCCACGTTCCTTCCCCTACTCCCTCACGTCAAAGCATCCACCATGTCCACTCAAGCCACCAACCGGCCTCCTCGCAATCGAAATAACCCCCGCAATCGTCCCTCGCAATCCCGCCCCACTCGCTCAGCTCCGCGCGCCAGTATCGACCCCTTTGCCGGTCCTGCTATCATCCGGTCGCCCCGCCTCAATGCCTTCCCAAAGAAAGCGTCTCCATCCTCTGGCTCCGCAACGATCTTCGCATTCGCGATAATGCAGCCCTGGCACTTGCTACTACGGCAGAAGTTATGGTCCCCGTTTACGTATTTGATGAGTCTCAGTATGGGCCTCACAATCATTCGCCGCATGGTTTCCAGCGTACGGGCCCTTTCCGAGCAAAGTTTCAGGTTGACAGCGTACGTGACGTTAGAAATTCTTTACGTATGCGGGGGTCCGATATGGTGCTTCGACAGGGAGAACCGGCGGAGGAGTTGTTGGATATTACTGAGTCATTGGTTGAGGCAGGTATGGTTAAGCTCAGAGTTGTGGCGCACAAAGAGCTTACTTGGGAGGAGGTTCAAGAAGAGAGGAAGGTCGAAGCCAAGCTAAAAAAGCTGGCCAGCGAACGCGACCTGGACCTTGAAATGCATTTTGTATGGGGGAGTTCTCTGCATCACATAGATGACTTGCCGTTCAACGCTGGAGGCTGGGTGCCAAGAACCTTTACGGATTATCGCAAGATGATTGAGAGCGGTGAAGGCGTCAAAATCAGACCTGAAGTGAAGATAAGGGAAAGGTTGACTCCATTTCCACTGCATTTGAAAATCCGGCAGGACCCGTTACCTTCATTGGAGGAGGATCTTGAGGTAGAGGGTTTGTGTGAACCGCATGATTACGCATTCCCCCACCCGCTGGCAGTCCACGGTTTCGGTGGAGGCGAAACGGCTGCGGTGGAACGCTGGGATGAATGGGCGTGGCTGGCAGATGGGTTGAAGGTGTATAAGGAGACGAGAAACGAGTCGGGGGTGAGGAATTGCTCGTCCAAAATGTCACCGTGGCTAGCTCTTGGTTGTGTTTCACCCAGGACTTTGTACTGGAGCTGTAAGGAGTATGAAGAAAAGAGGGCTAAGAATGAGTCGACGTACTGGATGGTGTTTGAGCTGATGACCAGGGACTACTTTCGGTGGGTCGCTGCATCTGTCGGAACACGGTTGTTTGCATTGAATGGCTACTCCGGGAAGGGAGCCGAGGAGAGTGCGGTGTGGAAGGTGCCGTCGAGATGCACGGATGAAAAGCATAAGGAGCGTTTTCAGAAATGGATTGCCGGGCAAACTGGGGCACCTTTTGTAGATGCAAACATGCGGGAGTTGGCGTCGACGGGGTATATGAGTAATCGTGGGCGCCAGAATGTTGCATCATTTTTGATCCACGACCTCAAATATCCAGACTGGCGCGCTGGCGCGGAGTACTTTGAGAGCATGCTAATAGATCATGATGGCGTCAAATTGGGCAAATTGGGCGTACATTGCGGGAGTCGGAAGTGATCCTCGTGGTGGACGAAGATTCAATGTCGTGAAGCAGGGAACACAATACGATCCGGAGGGCTTTTTGTTACGCGTTGGTGTCCGGAGCTTACAGACATTCCAGCGCCGATGATACATGAACCACATACTCTGTCGGAACTGGAGCTTGAAGACATGGATGTGAAGTTGGGGGAAACGTACCCGTTTCCAATCGTCGAGCTTCTGCGAGCACCCGCTAATACGAGTGTATGATTAAAGTTGCATGTCCTGACGGACCAGCCAGTCTTTCAAGGTGGGGTAGAGCAGTTTCCAGTAGAAAGCCCAGTAAACCCTTACAGCGAATCAGTAGGTTCACCAGCTTCAATCCCAGCTATGGCTAGCACACCATCGCTAAGTTACCACATTGGAGAATGTTTTTGGAGGATCGCTACGGCATAGTTCATGTACAGCTCTACCCCCCCCCAGAGCAGACCAATGGCGTCAAAATGTGTGAGGTCATCTTCAACCCCTCGTTTCCAGACCTTCTGCCTAAACATTGAAGCTGAAAGCAGTGTCTTTGGAAACGCGGTGAACTCAACTACCCTGTGCGTGACTCACTTGCCCACGCCTGACATCAGTATGGTGAGCCAGGAAACCAATTCGTCCTTGATGACAACCGGCGACAGAGCTACTTTCAAACTTCTTCCGCCTTCGTGTCTCTTAACAAGCACCCGCTTACCAAACAGTACTTTTTTACATCAATGCATTTCTCAGATGTACGCGCGCCAGATCCGACTAACGCAGCGAAGAACCAGGTGCTTCACATCGGCCACGTAGCAGCCGGTTTCGAGCTAGGATAGCCGTAGCAGTAAGTGACCATATGATGCAACTTAGACGGTGATAGATGACCCGGCGGATCGTGCCTGCAGCAAAATACTTCTGTGCTACTTGCCAACGAGCTCCTCGAAGTGAACGACCGTCTGTGGGAGGACGAAACATGGGAGTCAAATGTAAGAAGGTTAAATGTCAAATCCTACTAACAGGGTGGTATGCCACGGGGAGGGAGGTGGCGCGAGAGCTTGCGTTCCAAATCCGTTACATTGTCTCGGTGGGCTCTCTCAGCAGAGTCGCCAGCGGCCAGGGTGGCATTGGTGCGGACGGCGGCTTTCAAAGGCGAGACGACGTTGATGTCGCAGGAAACAGTGCGGGTCGCTTAGGAACTCGGAGCGGCGGGGGATGCATTGGGATGTCCGGGGCGAAGCGCCGTATCGGGGGCCACGAGAGAATACTCGCTGGCAGTCGAGTCCCGCGACGAAGGACGTGGGTGGCTTACGCGTTGCGGAGCGAGTTATGACGGTGGATAGGTTTGAATCAGGAAGGGCATAGGTCATCCGTGATAACCGAGGGGATTCATGCCGCGATCACAATGTTGACAGGTGAGCGGTAGGGAGTCCATGTAGACTTGGAGTCCAAGGTGCCGAGGGAGCGTTACGTTCCAGTGAGTTCGACACCTCGGTGGCAATGGAGGGGTGCGCGAGGCGGAATACGGCCGCGGGGTTGTGGCAGTTGGCTAGGCCGCGTATGCGGTCCTGGATGTCGTTAGCAGTATCTTGAGCGGGCTGTATTTTGTGGCCCAGGAGTCGTGCCATCAGCAGGCCCTCGTACAGCCTCCTGTTACACCCGATGTAGCTCTGTTTTGATGTCGGCGGTGTTTGCATCAAGGGCAAAGGAGTGGGCAGGATCTCGATATGCGGAGTATGGGTGGCCAGGGTTTCAGAGGCAAAACTGCCGGCGGGGCCACCGTGTCTGTTGGCGCAATACAGCGCTTGATTACAGCTTTAATCTCGCCACGCTGTCGCCGCCTTCTGGGCGACTCGGCAAGCCACTCGGATACATGTAGTTGCCTTGTCTCCTTCAATCACTAGGTCTTCGACCGGCCTAGTTTTTCACATGATCGCCCGAGTTCCGTCGACGGAACGAGCGCTGCGAGAGCAGTCGTTGAACGAGACAAAAACAAAAGCTTACTGGATAGCACGTGTGGCTCCTCCCGAAGTCAAGCGCGTTTATTCTGAGCGACGACGCACACTTGAAAACCTCAAAACGTCATAAAACATCATTAAATCTAACATGGTCCTAAAGCTACCAACTGCGATAAACTTCCTTGGGTTCAGGCCAGTGGCCCTCTGGACATTCACATTCCCGCGTTTTTTGTGTTGGTAGCTAGTTCCGGTCGAATAATCCACTGCTGTACAGGGCAAATGTCCACGCCCGCATCCATTAGTTCAACTACAGACCCGTTGTCATTAACCTTAGATAATCCATCAGCTGGATTAGTGCGGGACCCAATTAAGCCGATTTGGGTAATTTCTCTCATTTATAGGATTCCCGAGCTGCTAGTACATCAATCATAAGCTCTCTCAGTTGTCTGCTGACCCTTTGTAACAGAATCAAAAGCTGCATTGAGTCAGTAAATCAATAGGGCGGGACAGCCTTTCCGAGAAGTGTTTCCAGGTCCTGCTTCAAAATAGAAGATCGGTCAAAACCATCCACAAACGCATATACCTCACTGCCCATTATTGACCCAACAACTCGCTTCGGTTTCCTGTTCTAGTACTCTAAAATATGAGTCTGTCCAGTTTCGCAGCTAGGAAGATAAGGTAGCCTATCTGTGACCATAAATCACTATTAGAGGCGAATGCAGCATCTGCGTACATCTTGAGATGGAGTGAGGAATTATCAAAACCAGTATACATTAAACCATTGGTAGCTCTCGTTTCCGCGATTTTAACTTCCTTATTAACCTCTTTTATCTTTCTTTGGAAAGTCTTGTAAGTCACCTCGGCTGCCCGATTTATGAGATAGCACAATTCGGGATGCATGTTTGCAAGCCACGAAAGTCTTGCTCGCACCTTCGAAATTCCTCAAAGGTACAAACATTCATTGCTTTTTGAATAGGACGGGCATGAAGCTCTTTTGTCAATTAAACTCGCCAGGTTTAGTTGTTTTGATTACAGTTCCGAAGAAATCAAAGTTGTCGTACACACGCGGCTTCGAACCAAATCGCTCGAGGCTTTCCTCAAGTCCTCTCGAAGTTTCGTTTTCCTGTGTGTATATTATCGTCCATGTAGATGCCTATCATTCCCTTTAGGTCTCCATCTGATATCTTGAGATGCAATGCGGGATCACCGATTGTAGGTTCCATTCCAAGATCCTCATCGGCATGAAAGTGTATAGTCACTCCCCAGTAGTCACTGGCATCAAATGTACCGTAAAGTGGAGATAGAGTTCTAATATCTCCTCATTGGTAATACCAATGGCTTCTAAGTCCTCGCGCTTTAGAAGCATAAAAATCCTTCTCTCATATTGTCTTGCCCTGCCATAATCTGATTAACATCATGGAAGAATATGCGAAAGCCTTAATTGCTGCGACGGAGAGGATAAGTTGGATTGATGATGAACTTGAGTTTGCAATGTCGTGAACCATGTAAGACTTTTCCTTATCCCTAAATCTTTAAGCGATATATCGCGCCTCCTCCTTTTTGTCAAACCAATTTTCTTTATAGTAGAACAAAACGCCCACCAAGTGTATTGGCGTTCTCTAGGACTTCTGACTTCGGGATAACTTTACAAGCCTTACGCCCCTTTAGCCTTATAATATCTCGTAGTTTTGCTGATCTGATCTTACTGTTCTTCCACCTGTTATCATTTCCGTCAAGCACCTCTGTGATGTGTACAGCGATATACGCAATGTCAAGTGGTGTGTCGTCTAGGGCGTCAGATATTCGCTTGCAGTCTCTCTCAGCATGTTGGATACCCGCTGTAAATCGAGGTACTCATCGCTTATATCCGCAGTCGTAATATCGTTTCTCTGAGATTCCCAGGCTGAAGCATTACCTTCTGATCGTCGGGTTTCTCTAGGAGGTAATCAACATCATTGGTTATCGGCTAATCACCAATAATGTCCCCGGCTTTGGCTGTAGTGGGCGTGGATGAACGTCCCCCTGTTCGCCATTGTCGATCCGTGATCGCTATTTTGAACACTTTAACCTTATCTATGAATGCTCGAATGTGCCGATCGCCGGTATCAAAGGTTATCATTACCCTAGTTGTTCCGAACGATGTATGGGCTCAACCTACTTGCCAACTGGTTTCTCCCTATACATGAGCACTTCATCTCCAATATAATATGACCATTCGGCTGCAGAGGGTACGTTGCTGCGCAATGCAGAGCGGAGTTTGACGTTGTGGGAGATTCTTTTATCTCCTTCCGTGCGTCTGACATTGACTTCATACGTTTGCTGCAAGCAGAAGATCCTTTAGGATGAGCGGATCCGAGGGAGAGCTCAAAAAACCCAAAAAACCAGAACAGTAGGAACAAGACCTGACGGTCCGGCAGTGTCGTTCGTCGCTTTAACTGCTAACTGCAAAGCTATGCTACGCTCGATGTGCGTGTCATCAGCAATTACTATGTTATACACCAAACGAGGTATAATTGGTAACTTTCTCCGACACCTAACGCATTTTAGCTCTCTACTCCAGAGTATTGCTCAGATATTACAGCGACTTGAAAGATTCTTCCACTCTAATGAATCGAACTGTGGCCCTTGGTCGACAGCTACGTTGTCGGGAAAGCCGATGTACGTTGAAATCCAGATTCTCATGAAGGCATTCTAAGTGTCTACTGTTGACTTACCGTTCATAAAACAGGCGGCACTGAACTTTGTGTCCTTGCTTACGACATGTAGCACTGTGTTATTTTCTAGCGTCATCAAGTCCAGGGACACAGATCGGTTGAACACAAAATCTCCATGGGGCATAGAAACTCTAAACCAGTGCGGCCCGTCTGCCTCACGTTGACATACTTCACAAGTTGAAGAAATGCTTTAGAGGTCTGTCAACAATTCCGGGATACAGAGCCAGGGTCCGCTGTTCGCATGAGGGCGTACAGTTGTCAGGATGCAGGTGATGGAAATGCCTGTGCACCTTCCTTAATTATGCGGAGGTGAAGAAAACATTTACAACCCACCCGATGTACACGTACCCCCGTTTTCCCACAAAGGGAAGCGTCCATCCATTGGTTTTTGATTGTACGAATTCGTCCGCGAAATCAAGGACTAGACGGACTTGGTTAACAAATTGAAGCCAAGGAGCCTCGGTACATCCAAATCAACAAGATGTGCAGTAAAAGAAAGGAAGAAGTTCTCAGAGACTGGGATTCTATAATTCATCTTTCCAATCCCTTTATGTTTCGTCTCCCCAAAGGTGAAAGTAAACTTTCTTCCTTTCAAGATATCATTCAATGAAGTGTTCAACAGCATGCAGTACGCCTCGGCCTTTTAGTGCCGATAACCGTCTTTTTGTCGCCAGAGTCCACGTAGCCCCCTCAAATTCCTTAGCTGTACGTGTCTTCCACGTCGATTCCATGACACATATCTCATTGGTATCGCAACCAATGTCCGGATGCACATCAAGGAGTGCTGCAGACGGAATCTGGGATGAATTAGAGTCTTCTGATTCTATTTCATCCTGCAATATCGCTTGGAAAATCCCAACGTCGTCGGTTTCAGCTTACTCATTCTCGGAATCTGCGGTGTGAACAAGCTGTTCGCAGAGCTCAGCGAGGACGGCATGCACAGAATGCTTCATGGAGTTCTTATTTTTGTAGTACTACAGCCTCTTCGCTGCTGCCTTCGCTGCATTCAAAGGTTTGCGACAGTACTTTAACATATGGTTGGGGTCTCCGCAATTGAAACAACCAGTCAAGTCGAGGGTTTGCACCTGTGAGCGCGCTGAACCCTTACGTCGTTGGCGCACTTGCTTGGGGTTGAACCGGTAACGCCCTTTCCCCACGAAGTTGATGCCGATGTGTTCGTCCACTGGCGGCATCTTGCGCCCAAGTGCGTTGTCCATAGCTATCGCCAACTTCGTCTCCTGTCCAGTTGAAGTGCGGCTTCTAGTTCACCAAATAGCATTTGAAACGACAAGTTATGTGTCGCTACGCTTCTCAGGGGTTCACGTGATCACATGTACCCGACTGTGACATTCCGTAGAACTCTATTTTATGCCAGTCACCTCGATGGGATTGCGGTACTTGTCGAGAGAGCTTTGTGATGAGCTTGCAAACTTTAGCCAGCGCTGACGAAACATCGAGTCCACCTTTAACGAAGTCAGATGCTCTAAGCTTTTGATATAGTTCTTGACTCGGGTTTGTCGCACTAGAGAGTTATACTATTGGTTTATCATGTCCACCGCTTGCTGGAACGTTTGCGCCTAGGTCTCGACTTGAGCCAGGTAAAACCTCTTGGAAACCTTAGAGGGCAGTTTATGCAAGTAAGGCAGCTTTTTGCGGGTTTAACCCGCAGTCACTCGCACTTGAGAGTACTCGTCGACGTAGTCCATCCAGCACTCGCTCAAGTCACCCGAGAACTTCTTTCAGCGTCCTTGAGTCTCATGGCAATATCATGAGCGAGTCTGCTCCCGCCACTGTATTCGGAGTTACTAGCGGACGCCTACGAATTAACAGCCTGTGATGAAGACGTTGTTGTATCCTGTAGGTCGCTTCTGATTCGTCTCCTCCTGCCGCAATCAGCTGAGCCATTTGAACTGCAGCATCACGGTCGCCGCTATCGTCGTATATTCCATTGGAAAGAGTCATAATCACCCTTTGCGACGAATTTTGTCGCAAACCGGCGCCTGAACGGTAAGAAATTACGCAGTCAACCCATACTGATGTAAGATCACAAATCTCCTTGCAAACAGGCTTGCAGGGGGAAACAATTCGGCGACCATTTACTTTACTGTTGACCGTTAACGGAAGGATTCAGCGTCCGAATAGAGACTATGAATCCCTTTTGTGCATTGGCTAGGGAGCCAAGTTCCCTATCGTTGACCAGTCTCATGAATGATGGGATCATCTCCACCTCCGTTCCCACGATGTCCACTGCTACATAATGTCGGCACTCGTGTACGAAGACAAAGAAGAGTACGTTGGGCGCTCCTTTCTGGTGAAATGCTTCCCTGAATCTGGTTACCCATGTGTGTCTGAACTTAACTGGATCTTGATCTCTATCTTGAGTCTGAAAGTTGGAAGGGTACTCCGACCCTGGGCGGCCAGTCCCCTACTGGCGGAGGGTTCAGGGTACGCCGACCCTTGGCGAACAGTCCCTACTGGTAGAGGGTTCGGCTATTGACCCTAGGCACGGAGTCGTTCCCACTCCGGAGAGGAGGTCTTTTCTGCAGTCTTTCCTCGCACAGACCCAGTGAGAGGTGGTTGTCACTCCGTTCGGTTATCCCTCGGAGCTATCAAAGATAGCCGTGCCCGTTCCTTACCCTATGGTAGATCTACCACGACTTTCCCCAATAACCCACACCAACGTGGCCAACAACGAATGAAACCTATTCGTTAACAGAACAATAAACACCTCCCTCCTTGCAAGTTTCCTATACGAATGTCGCACAGGCAGTTGAAAGTACCGATAAAGCGATAATCCACCCTGGTCCCCACGCAATATGTCGGAGCAGTAAAGCGATTAGTCGTGGTCGTTCCAGTCTTGATAAGGTGCGATCACCTTCCAGGGCCAAAATTGGGAGTCCGCACGTGAGCGAGCGTTTAGAAGTTAGGTACAATTCCCCTGGGATGTACCCCTTGCCTGGGAAATTGACCGAACCGCAGGCGGACAGCACACAGGATGTGGCGCTGAGAGATAATCCCTGAATAACTGTACCATTTGGTGCGAAAAGGCGTTAACAGCTCCAGCACACCGCGATACACCGGATCTCGTACAGTCTTCGACCGCTGCATTACTTACAAAACCAAACAAATTCACGCAAGACCAAGATTTTGGCGAGCTTTGGACAATTCAGCCGGTCAAAAGCCGGGTTTAAACTCCTAATTTTCTCTCCAATGAAAAGCACGTAAAAACAGCTATCTTCTCCACCCGAGTCTTGCATCTGCCCAATGTCCCTATTCGGAGCCAGTAGTTAGTGTGGTCAAAGTTGACGTTTTTGATAATTGTTCTACAGCAGTGAAACTGATCAGCAGAAATGAATAAGTGCTTGTCTTGTGACAAATGAGCCACCGACCCACGAACAGAACAAAACAAAAACCCGAACGCTCGTTGACTTTACAGACTTGTATTAAACGCAAAGCTATAAAATGACTTTGTTGGAACGGCCACAAGACCGAGTTCCGACCAATTTGAAATGGCAAACGGCATCAGGCTTCAATTTCCACGACAATTATGATTAAAAAAGGACGGGGACAAAACAAAAGACCAATATTACAGCTTAAACCGGGGGATGGTGCACAATCAAATCAGCACCAAAACGGGGGGGTACACACTGACACGAAAACGGGTGGGATACACACTCACACAAAACGGGGGTTGTACACAATCACCACAAGACAGGTGGGGGAGTATACAATCACACTATGACGGGGGAAAGGGGAGGGGGGACCGAGGATAGGGGTAGGAATGGATTGGAAAGAGGATGAGGGGAGTGAAGAGACGGGAAAGGATCGAAATGCGGGAGGTAAAAGAAGTAGGGAAAAAAGGAATAAGGAGGGGAGGTGGGAAGAGGGAAGCGGGGAAAAGATGAAAATCTGTGGGGTGAGTGAGATCTTAGTTGAGAGTCTGTTGTTCTGCGTTGGCTAGTTGATATCAATTAGTGTAGTTACCTTGTCTCCTTCAATCACTAGGTCTTCGGCCGGCCTAGTTTCTCACACGATCACTTGGGTTCCGTCGGCGAAACGAGCGCTGCGAGAGCAATCGTTGAACGAGACAAAAAGAAAAGCTTACCGGGTGGCACATGTGGCTCCTCCCGAAGCCAAGTGCTTTTATTCTAAGCGACGACGCACACTTGAAAACCTTAAAGTGTCATAAAAACATCATTAAATCAAACATGGACATAAAGCTACCAACTGCGATGATTCTTCCTTGGTTTCAGGCCAGTGGCCCTCTGTACATTGACAATACAGGCTGACCTATTATTCGACCATTAAAACACCCTAATTTCTCCCCCTCAGATTCAGTACTAATACGAACTTTCTCACTCTCTTTCCGCTCCCTCAATTCTCGGACACGATTTTACTATAAGTTTTGCAGCGTTGACATCACAGTCCGTTGCTCCGCTAGCGTGCGCTGCGTTAGCACTTCTTTGGTAAACAACGCCTTTATTCAACTTTCTCTCATTTACCTCCTCACAGCCGTTAAAGATATTGATCGTACACTAGCTCGCATTGTAGCGTCAGATCCGAGTCCTACGACTTTATCTGGCCTGCAAGTGGAGTTGCCTTCAAGTACGGCATTAGATGTCTGATGCAACCATTCAAGTAAGCATGGCCCGACAATGGAGAATTTGGCAATCTCTCATGTCGTTACACCTTTCCCGCAATCTATCAGAGAAGGTGCAGCACGGTAATATTACTCTGTCCCTATCGATTTACCGCTGATAACTCTGGCCCCCCTCCTCTGGTACCTTCGGTCCGCACATTTTCTGGTGGAGAGAAACAGCCACATCATACAAGCAGTTTACGCGTTATTGTTCCTATTTGGAATATTCTGACCAGCTCTAGCAAAATAAAGCATAGATAGAGTTACACCACCGGCCTCGATGTCGCCCGCTGACGTTAGATGGTCTCCTTTGCAACTTACATAATATTATTACTGTTTTATTTTGGTCAACGAGTCGGGCTGGGAGTCTCAGGCACCAGGGGATGTCAGGGAAAGGGCCCGGCGGGAGACGGCGTTAGCCGTGAGTTGAAGAACAAGGGACAAGAGGGTCATAACGAGTTACTGATACCCGCTGATAGTGGTTGTGCCGCGTCGGGTGGGGTGGGAAGAATGAGGCGATTTTCCGGGAGCTTCTTATGTGGGTGTCGTAGTCAATATGGAAGAATTTGGCGCCTGTTTTGGGGTAGGGGTCAGTGTATTGTGCCCGCTTCTGGGACTCTATGGGCAGGGGAGCACTCTTTGGGGCATTGCGTGATCTTCGGAAGGCCCTCGCTGTGTGGGGAATTTCGACAAACACATCAAATGCGTACTGGTGCGACTAGAAATCGACATTGTAAATCATAATGAACATCCTGCAGTAGTCCTGAGGCGGGAGATGGGTCTCAGAGGGACAAGTGAGTTCCAGCTTTAGGTTGAGCAGGACATAGGGTTATCACAGAAGAGAGTGGTTTGTACCGTAAATGATTGTGACGTCATAAGAACCCCTTGTTGAAGGGCAGTGTGTTGCCTTGTCTCCCGAGGGGGTCCATAAGGGCGGGGACCGTACTAGATAGAGAAAAAACCGCGGCATTCGACATGACCGCTGAAGATGGGGTTGCCGAGTCGGAGGAGAATCATGTAAGTCCAGGTCTCGGGGCGACACGGGTAGAGTTGCGAGATTTTAGGAGTGGAGGGCGAGTAGGCAGACGGGTTCGGCATTTTTCGTGTTTTGTTTCTAAAGAGAGGTAGTGTAGCAGCCCTTTTGGTGGATGGCTGGTGGAAAATCAGATTGGCGCCGAGCATGCGGCTGCTGGAGCGAAAGCGGGAGAGCAAGGATGGGAGGTGGATGTGTTCGGGCAGTGCGGGAGTGGAGGCTTAAGGAGGTAGTTGTGCGTTGTTCTGATTGCCCTGGTGATGTCTTCATGGTTGTTGCACGGAACCAGCCCCCTCGTCAGATTGCACGCTCTGATTAGAGGGCTGAGGTGTGTGGCTGAGGAGGTGGATGGGGTACGTTTGAATCCTAGCCCACCCATTCAGAAGGGTTGTGTGGCACAGAGCCAAAAGCTATCTTCCAGATCTCGGTGTATCCTTTGGAATGCTACTCGCAGTTCGACTTCTAACTTTGTTGATGTAGAAGTGATAGGTGCTTAGGATTGGTCCGAAGGGTTTAAATTAGTCCAATAGCGCATGCGTAGTTGCAGAGCAGTTAGAAAGCTGTGTGCGGATCGCGTTTATCGGGTAGGGCATTCCCGATGTCTTTCACAGCCTTGATTCGTTCTCCGAGAAGGGCGATACAACCCTCTTGCGGTGCTGATTGGAGATCCTAGAGTGTTGATGGCCGCGGGGAAGAATTAGCGCGGGAGCTGCGAAAAAAGGGCTTTTCAGATCTACCAGGCTTCTGTCGCCTGCATTTTTATGAACATTCGGAAGCTACGGCCTCC